>CM065298.1:84795253-86275253 GCA_032871835.1 Dipteronia dyeriana
CGTTTTAGGTAACAAAGGTCACGGTTAATTAATTGGATTGTCCAATTAATTATGTTATGAAAGTGATACGTATTTATTCGGGAATTAATTGAATAATGATTAATGACGATTAAATTAATTAAATAATAAGATTATTCAATTATGTTACTAATCACTAAATGGAGGATGTTTGCCAATATTTATTTTTGACTAAAATAAGATAATATGATTATTTTATTAAATTAAATTATATATTTAATTTTTGAATTTAAATCATTTGAATTCAAATCAAATCAAATAAAAAATATTAATCAATATCTTTAAATATCTTAAAAGATTAGATTGATTGGTTTTAATTAAATAGTTTTTGAAATTTAAACTTTTTAAAAAAAAAATCATTAGTTTTTAAAGATAATATATATATATATATATATATATATATATATATATATATCTGTGTGTGTAATATATATATAGGATTCTTTAAAAACGATCAACTGCATCTATTATAAGAGAGAAAGAAAAAAAAAACAAAAGACAATAGAAAATTTGGGTGGCATGCATCGTGCTCAGTGAACCAAAGAAATTTTTATATTTCATGCTTTTGTGTTTGATACATATAGAAGAAAGAGTTTCTTCATTTTTCTCTACATCCTCCTAACTTCTCGAGTACGTGACGTGCCCACAAGCAATTGCCAGTTCCGGGAATAGCTAGGAAGATCGACGGTTTGAACCAGGAGCAAATTGTATTAAAGTAAAGGATTCTCCAAACATGGGTAAGGTTCTAATATTTACTTCTTATTATTGATTTCAATTTCTTGTCTATGCATATATTTTATTACTGCAATATTGTTGTATGTATAAGTTCCAAAAAAATTACGATCCCAAGTTCACTGGTCCCAGATCGTTTATTTGTATAAAAATTTCAAAACTTATTTCTGCTATGTTACCAGTGATCAGGGTTCCAACAGAAGGTTGTGTATAACCTGTTTTGGGAGGACAGATGCTCTTCCAAGGTCATCGATAAAGGGTTTAGTGTGGTGGTAGGAAATGGTGAAAATGTTAGGTTGTGGGAGGATATCAAGTGGGACTCAATCCCATTGAAGATGGCATTTCCTAGGATTCATGCCCTGGTGTCTAACAAGATAGGTAAGGTGGTGGAGTTTGGTATGTAAGAGGGATTGAGGTGGAGGTTGAACGTGAGTTTGAGAAGAAGATTGTTCGACTAGGAGGTTCAATCAATGGAAATGCTTCTTAATGTCTTTGGATTGTATGAAAGTTAGGACTAGATTTTCTAATGCATTGCTAGGCTGTTTTGCTCTTACGGAGAGTTTTCTATGGGCTTTTTTAAAAGAGGTTAGGAAGAGAAAGAGCTACCTTTGTGTGGCAAGGCTGTTGTCCTTCGAAAATGAAGGTGTTTGCCTGGTTACTGTTCAAGGGAAGAATAATGGTTGGAGATGTGATCAAAAGTTTTGGTATGGTTCAAGTTGCTGAAATTGAGTGCCCTCTGTGCAAGTCTAGTTATGAAACTGTGTATCACTTCTTTTTGCACTGCCCTTAGTCGTGGAGGGTTTGGTCGGGTTATATGAAGTGGTGGGGTGTTGTTTCGTGCTCCAATAAATTGTTAAAGGAGTGGATTAAGGATTCGAATGGTTTTTGTCCCTCGGTGAATAAGAGGAGAGTGTGGAATACCTTATTTTTTTTCTACGGCCTGGACTATGTGGGAGGTTCAAAATAAGGTGATGTTTAAGGTGAAATAGGCGAATTTGAGTTTGTCTATGGATTTGGTGAAATTCAGGGTAGCTTGGTGGTTCAAGACTCATGGTTGTGGGTCGGGAGAGGCCCTAACGTTACTTCTCCTAGATGTTAATGATAGGTTTGTGGTTAAAAACCAAAAGAAGTTGATCAAGTGTGGTGTGTGGGAACCTCCGATAGATGATGATCAATGTTTCAATGTTGATGGGTTGCCCTTGGTAATCTTGGTATGTCAGGAATAGGTGGTGTTCTCAGATATGCTAAAGGTAGAATCTTGTGTTTATTTTCTTACTTCTTGGGAATTCATGACTTGAACTCATTGGAAATTCTTGCCATTCATAGGGTCTACCAACTTATTGCTTCTAAACCCTCTCTTGTTGATCAAACAGTAAGAATCATCAGTGACTCTAAGGCTGCGGTTTCATGGGTTAATGGTGAAGGTTTCAAAATTTTAAAGTTTGTGGATCAGATTTATGACATTTGCCATGTTCATCAAAATTTGAATGGTGTATCGGTTTCATTCAGGTTGAGAGGTTCAAATACGTTTTGTTGATAGCCTTGCAAAATTTGGGTTAGGTGGGCAAGGTGATAGGCCAGAATGGGGTGACATTTAAGACGTTTTGGCCTTTCAGGTTTTCTTTGTTTTGTTGTGTTGTTTTTCTCAGTTTTAGGGTTGTTTCTCACTATTTTGAGCTCTTTTGTTTGGGGGGGGGGGGGGGTTGTTTTGTCGTGTTGTTGTAATAAATTTACCGTTTACTTTAAAAAAAAAAAACTTAGGGCCCGTCCTGTAAGCGTTTTTCAGTTGTTATTTTTCGAAAATAAAAATGAAAATGAAAATGAAAATGAAAACAATATTATTGGTTTCATTTTCGATTTCTGAAAACGTGTCTGGTAGCAAATACTAAAAGCTGAATTTTGAAAATGAAAACGGAAAAAACGCATCTGGTAGGTTAACTGAAAACTATCAAAAATTGAAATATTAATTTTAGTGATTTGTTTAATATTATTACAACTATAAACAAATTGATTAAATAATTAACCAATATAATTTTTGTATTGTAATTTTTAAATTAAACAAAAACAAAAGTAACACATCAAAAATTAATTCAAAAAAACATATCAAAAAAATGAATTAATCAAAACTAAACTCTTAAATTATTAATAAATAATTATAATATATATATATATATATATTATTATTATTATTATATTAAAAATATAATTGAATATATTATATTATATATTAAAAATTATTATATTTATATATATATTATAATATATATTAAACTATATATATGATATATTAATATTATATGATATATAATATATAATAATATAATATTATATATTAATATTCTATAAAATATATTATATATATAATATTATAATATATATAATAATAATTATTATTATAATATATATATATATAAGATGGGCACTTTGGTAATTTAAAAACCTTTTTCCGTATTATCCTAGTCATATCAAACTCATAACAGTATAATTAATAGTTTAAGATTTTTTGTTAATATAAAAAAAAAAGTGAAAAACAGAATGAAAAACAAAAACGAAAAACAAGTATTTTGTGTTTTTCAAATCTTTCACTTTTAATACTGGTTATGTTTTTCGTTTTTTTTTTTTGAAAATTAAATGAAAAAAGGTTAACGAACGCGTTTTCGAAATCGTTTTTAAAAAATAAAAACTAAAACGGACTGAAAAACAGCTGCAGGGCGGGGGCCTTAGGGTCCGCCCTGTAAGTGATTTTCAGTTGCTGTTTTTCAAAAATATAAATGAAAATGAAAACAGTGTTTTTTGTTTCAGTTTCGAATTCCGAAAACGTGTCTGGTAGAATATACTGAAAGTTGTATTTTGAAAATGAAATCGGAAAAAACGCGTCTGGTAGGTTAACTGAAAACTTTCAAAAATTGATTACATAATTAACCAATATAATTTTTGTATTGTAATTTTTAAATTAAACAAAAGTAACAAATCAAACATTAATTCAAAAAAATATATCAAAAAATGAATTAATCAAAACTAAACTCTTAAATTATAAATAAATAATTACAATATATATATATATATATATATATATATATATATATTACTATATAATAAAAATGTAACTGTATATATTATATTAATATATATATATATATATATATATATATATATATTATAATAATATATCATAATAATATTTTTATATATAATATATTACATTATATACTATATAAATATATAAATATATATAGTATAATATATATTTATATAATGTATATGTAATAATATTAATATTATATATATTATAGAATATTAATATATATAAATATATATATATATATTAATTAATATTATATATATATTAATTAATATTATATATATATTAATTAATATTATATAATATACATAAAATATATTATTTTATAATATTATATTATATATATATATATATATATTATTGCATGAATGGTTTTAGTTCTAGATGGAAATAAATTATTATGGAATATATATATATATATATATATATATATATATATATATATATATATACGGGCACTTTGGTCATTTAAAAATCTTGTCCCGTCTTATCCTAGTCATATGAAACGCATAATAAAACTAAATGAAACAAAATGAAAAACAAAAACGAAAAATGAAAAACAAAAACGAAAAACGAAAAATAAGTATTTTGTGTTTTTTAAATCTTTCACTTTTAACACTGATTTTTTTTTTCATTTTTTTTTTCATTTTTTGAAAATAAAATGAAAAACAGTTAACGAAAGCGTTTTCAAAATCTTTTTTGAAAAATAAAAACGAAAACGGACTGAAAAACAGTTGCAGGACGGGGCCTTACAAGTTCTATCGTTTTTCAGAGTTCTGAATTTACAAGTTTCAACGGTTGAGGTATGTATGATGTATTATTCTAAATTTTATACTTCTTTTTTTTTGTTTTTGTATTTTCCTTGTGAAGGATGTGATGGTTCCAAGAGAATTGATACAAATACTACCCTCTCCGTTATCTGGTGTTAAGCATTTGAATTTAAGATTAGGAGAACCAATCAATTTTTCAAATAAGAAAACTCTTGGATGGTTTGCTCTGGATTTCACCTCATACGAAGTCTATATCTTTTTTCTTTTTATGTCCATATAGAAGTCATTTAATTTTTGATAAGTTCCAACAGCATCCACAAAAAATCTAACAGAACCCATAAATTGAAATAAACAAAATCTTTGTCTGATTCTTCAACTGAATAACGGCTCAGTCGCTATTGAAAAGTAACACGAAGTCTATATCTATTGATTATCATGATTTCAATAGGCTTCTCTAAGGTTACTATTTGTTTTTATTTTCTTAGAACTTACAACTTTACCGGTAGTACAACAATGTAATTGATTTATTGATGTTATTCTTTCTTGTTATAATGATAAAACACTAAATGCCGCTTTGAGAAATCAATTTTTTTTTATATAGTTTTGCAAGATATATGCCTTTGAGCAGAAGAAGAGAATCTTGAGGGGAAGTAAGAACTAATTTATTAATTATTAACCGTATTTCTTCATTTTGAGGTTACATATTATAGTATCTCCAAGACAATACTATTTAGATGTGCTAATGTTATAATTTAGCATAAAGTAAAAAAACATCCTCTAATACAATATCAAATGTTGTGTCAAATTTGGTATATGTTATTCTTTGTGCTAAATTTGACACAACGAGCGTATGCCAAATTTGGACAGCAATAAATACTATTTTTTTAATTATAAAAATACCAATGTTTAATTACATTGAATGCATTAATTGCTGACTTTTATAATTTTAAACCATAAAAATATTATATAAATTGAATGTATTAATTATATTTGTTGATTTCTATAATTTTAAATAATAAAAAAATAAAAATAGCATTTCAAATGAAATTATACATTAGAGTACAATACTAAAATAATGTATCAAATATAGTATTTTACTATTTTTTATATCAAAATTAGCATTAGCATTAGCATATTCTTTGGAGATAGTCTTACAACCGGTTTTTCTTTTTTCTTTTTTTTTTTCTCCTTCAAATAGTTCTTTAAATAATATTGTATATTCAATGCAGGTGCATTGGAAGATTGAATAATTTTTATGGGAATTTGGAGATACCGTTTCTCTTTAATGTGATTGTTTAATTGTTTTTGTCTTAAATTTAGTTGGATTGGAAATAACTTACCTGGATTGGATTCTTGAGTAAGTTGTTAATATGATTTAGGGTAATTTTGGTATTGTCGGAACTTTTAAAATATAATTATTAAGTGTATTGAATGAATAATCTACTATAAAGTTAATTAAGTATGGTATGTATAAGTTTGGTAAATTTTATATTTATTTATGTGAATTTATATAATGTCTAATGTAGACATTAAAATAAAATATTTTAATTTCTATTTAATATTTAAACCAAACTGATACTTGATATTTTTCAATCTAGTTAAAAAATATATATATAAAAATAATTCAGGTGTTTATAACAAATATTGCTTTCTGCAGTTTGAATTCTCATACAAGAAGCAACTTAATCATAAAGAAGAAACTATTAGTTGCAAATCACTTCCCGTCTCATGTTGGCAACATTGCATAGAGAAAGTTAAGGTTGAGAAGAAAGAAAGTTGTGATTTGGAGGGTACAGGAATCTTTGAGAGGATTGATCTTCCTTTTGGTGTTGGCAACTTAAAAATCTACTTATTTCTGGCTTTAATGGACTCTGGTGAGTGGGAGAGAAAATTTATTAGAGACTTATGACGTTATGTTTGATGTTTAATTAAAAATAGTGTAACTTTTTTTAATTTACATTCCATTGACTTAGAATTTTTATTTGATTGATTGATTGATAAATTCTCCTTCAATGTTTGGTAGCTTCGGAATCTGCATTCAACTTGGAATGCAAGGCTTGAAAAGGTATATCCCGATTGGTAATCACTCATCAGAGTGTTTGAAAGTATGTTTATCACTATAAAGCACATTCAAAAGTGTTAATTTTGTTGTGTTTGGTCTTAATGGCCTGAAACCTTTTTTTTTTTGGTTTAAAAAATATTTGGGTACTTTGTAGAGAATGGTTCAAAAAATTAATAGCGCATTTTAGGGGGTTTTTGTGGAAATAGCACCACATTAATAAATCTTGTTAAAAGACATCATTTAAAGTGTGAAGACGAAAATACCCATACCATCATTGTCGTTGTGAAGAAAAATAGAAAAAGTAAAAAGACCAAAAGTGAATCGACGGTTTCGTTTTCAGGGCGATGGTACCGGAACTTGGAAACCAGTGTCATCTGGAGAGTTGAACAGAATAAAAATGGATTAGGTTAGGGTTTTGTATTTGTTGAAAGTTATTGAGGAAGATGAAATCGAGCTTTTATTTACATTCGAGTTTTTGTTTTTCTAGCTTTTGACATGTAATCGAGCTTTTATACAGAAGTTTCAAACTTTTGTATAAAATCTCGAAACTTTTATAAAAGCTCGGAGCTTTTGTATAAAAGCTTCGAGCTTTTATACAAAAGCTTCGAGCTTTTATACAAAAGCTAGGTTCGAGCTTTTATAAAGAAGTTTCGAGCTCTTATAAAACCTTCGAGCTTTTATAAAAGCTTGGATCGAGCTTTTATACAAAAGCTTAAAGTTTTTGTACAAAAGCTCGAAGCTTTTGTACAAAAACTTCGAGCTTTTATATTTCTTTTGTAATTACATTTCCAGTCTTGTAAGTACTGACCAGAAAAAAAAGCTCTGGGGGCACTGCCCCCTGCCCCCTGCCCCAACCTCCCCCCCCCCCCCCCCCGAGAGCTGACCGGGCAGCTTGACCACCGCGAGCTAGGCAAGGAGCTCAACCCCCTACCCCCCAATGATAATGTTATGATGTTTGACCTCCATTGGAGGTCTGTTAAACAGACCTTTATGAAGAAGATGAAAGAATAAAATCTTCAAAAATCTTCAAAAATCTTAAAGTAAAAGCTGATTGAAGTACAAAGACAACTTTTAAGGGCATTTTGGACAGTTTATCATAATAAGTGTCTTTTAAACTTAAGTTATTATACTGATGACATCATCACAATAAAAGAAAAAAAAAGTGACAATTATCACCATTTCCAATTGTAGAGAAATAACATTTGATTTATTATTACTCATAATTGATTCTTTGCGGTGAATATTTATAAATTTTATCAATATATTGAGTTATCATGACTTTCAATATTATTTGGTAGATTCAATTGTAGGGATATTTTAATTAATTTTTTTACCTCTCTAATAATATTAATTGTTTATTCCCTTAACTTTTTTTTTTGTCAAAAATAATTTACTCATTTTCTTTACCTTTTTTTCCTTGCAAAACTATATTTTGATTTCATCTTTGAAAACTTAAATTAAATTGCACAAGTTTTATATTGTGGAAATGATGAGAAATGTCACCTTTTTTTGGTGAGTTGTAGTGATGTCACCGGTTTAATAAGTTAAGTTTAAAAGACACCTATTTTGGTGAACTACCCATATTGCCCTTAAATAATCATTTTTTAATCATTTTTTTACTTGCATCTCCACACTTTGATAAAGTAGTAACTCTTCTCTCTCTCTCTCCAAAAAACTTGTCTGAAAATCGATCTACAATTGGTCTGAACATGATCCAGTTTTTTTTGATAAGTTTACGAGATGTTGTATATGTGTCAGAGATTTTGTTACATTCGAACTTTTTTTGATATGTTTACGAGCCATTTTGTAATCGGTCTGAGTATTTTTTTTAATTTGTCTGAGCTTTTTTATATTTGTACAATCATTTTGAAACTGTTGCAAACAAGTTTATAATCTTGGACAAAAAACTCAAACACATAAGAAAAAAGCTCGAGCCCCGAGAAAAAAACTCGATTCTTCATAAAAAAAGCTCGATCTCTTCCAAAAAAACTCGATCATGTAAAAAAAAAAAAAACTCAATCCTTAACAAAAAAAACTCGATCCCTTACAAAAAAAAAACTCGATCATATAAAAAAAGAGCTCGATCATGTACAAAAAAAACTCGATCATGTATAAAAAAACTCGATTCCTCACACACAAAAATCTATCCCTTACAAAAAAAGTTCGATCCGTAACAAAAAAAAGCTCGATCTCTTACAAAAAAAAACTTGATCATGTACAAAAAAAGCTCAATCTTTTACAAAAAAACTCGATCCCTCACAAAAAAAGGTCGATCATGTAAAAAAAAAAATCAATCCTTAATAAAAAAAACTCGATTCCTTTACAAAAAAAACTCGATCATGTACAAAAAACTCGATCCCTCACAAAAAAAGCTCGGTCTCTTTAAAAAAAATGCTCAGACGTGTTTCAAAAAAGCTCGAAAATGTTTAAAAAAGTCTCAAAAACCAAAGAATTCATCTTCGTCAACACATAACAGATCAAATAAAAAAAACTCCGGGGGGGCTGCCCCTTGCACCCCCCCCCCCCCCCCCCCTCCCACCTTCCCCGCGAGCTGACCGGGCAGCTCGACCACCGCGAGCTCGGCGGGAAGCTCGACCCCCGAATGCGTCTGCGTAGCGCCACTCCGTCGCCGTTCAAATGATTATCTGGTTTCAACGAGACTTTCTCTCTCTACTTCACAACTCTGTCACCGTAAAATGAATGAATGAAATCTGATGTGGAACAACTATTTTGGGTATTTTTATCCGTTCACCATAATTGATGTCTTTTAAACATAAGTTATTAAAACAGTGACAGTGTTGAAATGTCACCACCAAAAAGTTCCATTTATTTTTTTGAACCCTTTTACATTTGTCTTATAAAATCATTTCAAATGTTTTTTTAAAGCTATTTCAAATGTTTTTTTAGAGAAACATTTATTAATTTTAATAATTTTTGAGATAAGTACTTGAAATATGCTCTGTATTTTGTTAAAAAAAAATTCCAATTTTGATCGGAAAAATAGCACTTGAACCCTTTGCTTACAAAATTTGAAACACTTTTTTTTACTCGAATCGATTCTTTGAAGTGAATCATTTTAAATTCATCAACATATGAAATTAGGTATGACCTGTTAGATGATTAATTTTAGATTCTCTGCACTCATAAAGGACACTTATAGTTAATTTAAAAAAAAAAAAAAAAAAAGGACTCTCTGTTGATCTCCAAATTAAATCATCGATGGTATTCAATTCATCTCCAAAATCATAACTGAAACCCAGTTCATCTTCACGATTACCATCGAAACAATATCCCTCAAAGGCAATAACAGCGCATAAGGAACTAATATTATCTGATTTCTTTTGTGCTTCATCTTTACAAGCAAGTAATTAATCATTGCTTGTAGACGACAAGTGAGTTGTGACCATCTTCGTTATGTCCACTCTGGCCTTCTGTTTTTGGTAAGCAGCCTTCGGGTGCTACATCGGGTTCATATACAGCTGATGATGAACATTTATCATCAGTAGACTCATTGTTATCAGTGTAGCCTACATCGGACATTGTCAATTTCCTGCAATCCTCTTCTGGTGCAGCACCCTCACCCTCTATTTTAGCTTCTTCAACAACTTGCTGGTTGTAAAGTAGTAA
This sequence comes from Dipteronia dyeriana, assembly GCA_032871835.1. Classification (NCBI taxonomy): domain Eukaryota; kingdom Viridiplantae; phylum Streptophyta; class Magnoliopsida; order Sapindales; family Sapindaceae; genus Dipteronia; species Dipteronia dyeriana. The sequence continues at coordinate 84,805,545 of CM065298.1, forward strand.
AGTACAGGTTCTGATCTTTTGTTTTCGGAGTCTTGACATCAGCTTCCTGCGAATGTGGCACATAGGCAGCACAGGTTCTTCCTGTACTTATGTCGCTAAGGTCAGCTTGTCTCTACTGCTGACACTTATCTCAGTTTCGGTGGTCCTGTCTTTAGAATCGTCAAAGGAGTTAGATGTTTCCATAGTAGAAGAATCGACTTTCTTTGTCGGTAGGTTATATCTTCTGCACTAGTAGTGGAAGGTGGCTTGTCACTGTGAGTTGAATTGTTTAGCTGTTCATACTACAGATGTCTATTAGATGTGCTTAGTAGTAGACCATTGGGGAAAGTGGCCTAAGAAAAAATGTTATTAATCTTTATGCTGAATTAATAATTAGATTGACATTTCATTTTAAATTTGTATACATTTAAATTTATTAATATTGTATTAATAACATAAAATTCCACATAATATAAGTTGTTATATGTATAAGGATTATGTTTAATATAATAATCTTAATTGTTTGTAATTGATAATTAAAGTTGGGATCTTTAATTAATTAAAATTACTAATACTGTTCATTCCCAATAAGAATGGAACAGTTATATCCGAACTGTTGATATGGTGACATTAGAATGAACGCACTTTGTATAATAAAATTATACAAGACGTGGACACGATAAATTGGAATCTTTAATAATCTCCGTCTTGAAAGAAAGTATTCTTGTTTATCAAATAGATGGTTATATATAGAATGACCTTAATCCTTAGTATTTAACAGACTCCTGTTTATAGAATTGTGTCTTTTGACTTACTCCGTATGGTTTGCTCAAATTGCCAAACTTAAAATCTTGTATCTTAGAGACATGATGATATACTTAGCTGGGGATGATAATATACAAGATGGAATCCATTCCTTCTTAATTGAAGTAGACAAATAGTTCTCTTGAGTAAATGATTCGGGTCTTGAACAATAGAGCGCTCAATTTATGATAAGAACATAAATAATTATTCATTAGAGAATCACGGGCACTCAAGGATAAAGATATAATTGGGAGGTCAACAGATTTGAACCTAACTCGTATTACGAACTGTTTATGAATGATTGATCTATATGTAATTATTATATCAATGAACTGTTCGATTCCTATTCAAGTAATTAATTCTACAATGACAAGAGTGCAACTCCAATTTTTTAGTAAAATAAATCTGAAATTAATAAATCTAATATTTAATTAAATAGTTTAATTAATTATTAAGAATTTATTGGAGCTTGAAATTATAGGTTCATGTATCCCCATGTCATCTCCATAACACTGTATTAAATATTAAGGTATAATGAGGCTTAGTGGTTAATTTGGAATTGATCATTTATACGCAAAGTAGTTTATGTATTGTTCTTAATGAGAATGAACCACTTATTGAATTTTTATTTAATATAGTGGTTGTCATTAAGTTTTATTAATTGTTAAATTATTTTTATTTTTTATCTTGAAGTGGTTACTCAAGAATAATTGTCATACAATGTGTATCTCTTTTTTGATAAAATTGGACTGACCTAGAGGAAAAAAACATCACAAGCGATCATATGTTGAAAAACCCCTAGACAGCATCTATCCATAATATAAAAAGAATAAAATGAAAAGTAACAAAAACTAGAAAAGCACAAAAACCAAGGGAAATAATCTCAACAAAAACATTGGCACGCAGACCATAAAAACATAAACAAAAACAGAAAACATCAAGAAAAACGAAAAGGCTCTCGACCCATGCAATCATTGTCAACCAACAAAGAGCAGAAAGACGGGCTGTTTGCCCACCACGAATCAACCTCTAACCCTAAAGCATGCTTTGAAAGAGTGTTTGTAACCTGATTTCCCTCCCTACAGATATGAGAAACCTGAAACTTCATTTTAGATATCTGATAGATACAGCGCTGTCAAGCCTGCCGAATCTGCCAAGGAACTTGCTCGGAGCGAGAGGAGAGCAGCTAAACAACATAAGAAGAATCACTCTCAAGCCATATCCGATGCCACCCATTCTGCCAAGCAGAATTAATGGCCATCTAAGCTGCAAGAAGTTCTGTTTCAAATGCAAACACATGATCAAGAGGAACACAAAACATCCCTTTACAAAAGTTCTGCAATTACGGAAGACACCCCCACAACCCCCAACACCTGGAGAACTCAAGGCGGCACCATCAGTATTCACTTTGGTCCAACCAGGAGCCGAAGGTGACCAAAGCACACTTCTGATAACAGGGGCCCTAGCCGGATGGCCACTAATATCAAACCGACGAAGAATCAAAAGATCATCTACACAATTATACATACACTCAATCTCTAACCGATTAGCATCAGACACTGCACACCTAACCAAAGACAAAGCAGATCTGAAATCCATAGCCTTACTCTCAAAAATCCACTAGTTACGGGCAAGTCACACACTCCAAACAACGGTATGAATAGTTGTCTTCCATAAAACACGCACATGATCGCTAAACGAAACTGACATGGCCTGAGAGAATAATGAACTCCACGTATCAGCTGAAATACGCCGCTGAGCTGAGAAACCCGACTCCCAAAGAGCAGCTGCTAGGGGGCACTGAATGAAAAGAAGATCAGACGACTTATTATTAACCCCACAAATATTGCACTAAGAAGCTAAGTGAAATCCAGCCCTACACAAGCGATCCTCTATGGGAAGCCGATTCAACAAAAAATGCTATGTCAAAGCTAACCGTGAGGGAGGGATAAAACGACACCAAACATCTCTCCACCAAGGGACTTGCGGAGAATCGCGAATCATACGAGAATAAGCCAACTTGCATGAAACCTGCCAATCTTGAGAATGTGCCCACACCAAAGAATCTGCAACTGGAGATATAGCAATTTTATCGATCCGAGAATAGAGATCTAGAAAACGAAATGGAATACTATCATCAAGAACCCACTTACCCTCATAGATAAAATCAGAAACCCTTGCCTTGAGAAGAGTAGCCAAGTAATCAAGAATTCCCAGAAGCTCAAGAATGGGAACCCCTAACCAATTATCGCTCCAAAAATCTCGATGGGAATTCTCACCAATGAGCCAAATGCCCTATTTAAGAAGATTTGAATAGTGAGAGTGGAAAGAATACCAAATCGACGAAGTGACATACCCCCTTAAGATTTCCGAAGCTGTGTGAGATACTCATAAACGAAAAAGCAAGACTCTCAGAGGTCATGAACTTCCAGGTCAGCTTCTTTAAAAGAGAATCATTAAGTAACCCAAGATTCTTCAAACCAATACCACCTTGAGAGTAAGGCTTACAACAACGATCCCAAGCAACCCAAATCAGTTTAGTCACCTTACAAGAACCTGTCCATAAAAAATTTCTCAACTTGCAATTAACCAACCGCGACAAAGAAGAAGGTCATTTATAGATCATGAATGAATGCATAAAGGATCCTGTAATGACTAACTTGATCAAAGTAGCACGACCGGCCAAAGAAAGGGCTTTACCCTTCCACTTAGCAAACTTAGACAGGATTCTATCCGTGATAAGCTGTAACACGCACTTCTTGGGCTTTCCTCGAAATAACTGGACCCCCAAGAATACAATGTGTATCTCATTTCTCTCTCTCTCTCTCTCTCTCTATATATATATATATATATAATCAAAACAACACTAAGAAGTATTCTTGCCTTTTGAATAAAATGAGTTTTTGTTTTTCAAACATTAAAAATGCAATGTTGAAAAACTACTCCGACTTTATGCTTTTTTGGTCACCCACCCTAGTATGATATTATACAATCCTGAACTCTCTCTCTCTCTCTCTCTCTCTCTCTCTCTCTCTCTCTCTCTCTATCTCTCTATGCATATTTTAAATATAACATGAGAAATAAGAAAATGTGCTTCTTTTGGGCTTATTGTTTGGTTTTCTTACTAGAGAGAGAGGAACATAGATGAACAAAAGATAGTAAAAATAAAGAGAAAATTAAATTTTAAGTTCTAAGCCTCTAAAGAATATTGTGAGAAAGTCTCTGAATATTTTTCTTGTTGTCTCAAGTGTTGTGTACATAACAAGAACAGATATTCGAGAGTCAAATTTTCCTATTCAATGTCGTGACGTCTACCCGTCGGTTCTTTTGTGTTGGATATTCGATGTGGAAGAATTTGGTTCGAGGGAATCTCGAAGATTCTGAAATGGAAGAACTCGGATCAAGGGAATCACGAAAAGTCTATAAGAGTAACTATTTATTTCCTTACTATTTCCAGTTTAATACTAGAATCAATATAATCACAACAATCCGACTAAAATTGTTTTGTTTTTATGAAAATTTTAAAATCGGGCCCGCCGGTCTTCCGCTGCGAGGTACCAATTTTTGGTTCCCATAACCAACCTCTGGTATCAGAGGCAGGTTGTAATTCATATTAATTATAATATTAGAATTGATTCCAGTAGTAGGCACTTTGCATTAGATGTGATTTAATGGTAAATAGAAATTATTTTGGTCGTTAATTATATGATTCCTTTGGATTTTTTTTATTATTTTTATTTGTAATATCGTGTCTTCAATTTTTAGATAAAAAATTGTAAGCCCGATGTGGTATAGGATTTTTATTTGTAAATTGTAATATTGAAGAAAACGGTGTTAACGACAAACTGATGAGATTGGATCGCAACATGGAGGAAAATTACAACAATACCAAATTTGTAATTTGAATAATTTTTGGGTTGTAATTTAAATATCCAAAAAAACTGGGCCAAAATTCATTTAGTTTTATTTTACTTTTTCATATTACATTTTATGTAATAATTTTATAACATGTTTATGCATATAATATGTCATCTATATTAATTAGTGGTACTGGAATCGTTATGACATGTCATACATACATATTCTATTCTAACCTTGTTTTAGATTAGAAATAGATTTGTATTTGTTAAAATTGTTATTATTACACAATATCGGATATTTTGTAACTGAAATACGTGAATTCAAAATATTGAGTGGGAGAGGGTAATTTCAAAATTGTTATTATTACACAATATTGGATATTTTGTAATTGAAATACATGAATTCAAAATATGTAGTTGTAAATTGTAAAACCGAAATTTGGATTTTCTCTCCTAGTTACTACGGCGGCGAAGAATCAAATTATTATCCATAGTCTCCACCATTAGTACAATACTGTGAGATTTAAATGGCGCATCAAGACGCTTTGATTTTGTCCCCTTACGGATGGTCTCCATTTGAGTCAATAGCAAGGTTGTCTTCCATGCAATATGATTTTTTGGTAATTAAACTTGTTATTTACAATCTTGATTAAATCCAACCGTGGTTATTAAAAGTTGAAAATATGAGATATTTAGTATTAACTTTTATAATTGATATTATTACATAATATTATATATTTTGTAATTAAAATACAACGATTCAAAATATTGAGTGGGAGAAGGTAATATGACAATATTACCCATAGTCTTTACTATTAGTATGACACTGTGAGATTTAAATGGCAACTCGAGATGTTATGATTTTTTCCTCCCTACAAAGGGTGTCCATTTGAGTCAATAGTAAGGTTGTCTTCCATGCAATGGGACTTTTATATGTATTTCAAAACTTACCTACCCTACAGCGGTAATTTTTGAGTTAAGTCTGAAAATTTTGAAATGATAAGTTACACTCAAAAGATGTAATTAAGCTAGTTAAATACAATTCTTGACCAAATCCAACGGTGGTTAATGAAAGTTGAAAATATGAGATATTTTGATTTAACTTTTATTAATTGAGAAAGTCCCAATTCAATTATCAAATACGTGACCTATCCTACGACGACACGTTTATTTGTGAAAATTGAATTATCGTAGTAATTGAGTAAATAATTTTTCTGTAATTTTCACATGCATCATGCATCATATTTACATTACTAAATTTTATATATGTGATATATATATATATATTGTGGACACAAATTAAATGTGAATGATTGTTATTTAATTTCACCAAACCAAACATGTTCAATCCAATAATCAAGATACTCACTACTGAAACACTGACTGGTGAAAATTTTGTTAAATGGAAAAGGAACATGAACATCGTGCTTGTATGTGAAAATTTCAAGTTCGTTCTAGTGAAGGAATGTCCTCCATGCCCTCACACCAAGTCATCAGCAACTGTTAGAAGCATATGACCGTTGGTACAATGCCAACAACAAAACCTGTTGCTACATGTTAGTAGGCATGTCTGATGTGCTTAGGTGTAAGCACGAATCGGTTGAAACCACACAAGGGATTATGAATCCCTATAGGCAATGTTTGGGAGCCCTTCTGAACAGTCTCGGCATGAGGTTGTTAAGGCACTTATGAACGCCAGAATGAAAAAGGGTACTTCAGTCTGTGAGCACACTCTCAAAATGATTGAACACATAAATGAGGCTGAAATTCATGGTGCTAAAATCGAAAAAGCCACACAGATGGGGATGATTTTATAAACACTATCCTCTAACTTTCTTCAATTTAAAAGCAACTATTCTATGAATAAATTGAAATACAACATAACTCAGTTGCTTAACGAACTTCAAACCTTCGAATCCATGTTGAATGAAAAATGAGGTGAGGCAAATGTTACAGAAGCTATAACTTCCTTTTCTGGAAAGTCCAAAAAGAGGAAGAATAAGAATGAAGAAGATGGAAAGTTGAAAAATAAAAAGGGCAATTTCAAAGCCACAAAACAACAACAACAAGAAGGCAAAGAGCTCTGACAAAAAGACCAAAGAAAAATGTTTCCACTGTGGCATAGATGGTAAAGTACCTCGAAAAGCTCAAGATAAAAAAAAAGGTAAATCATATTTACTTATTCTAGAAGCTGGTTTAGTAGAAGATGATATGTCTTCTTGGATAGTTGATTTAGGTGCTGACTAACCATGTTTGTTGTTCTATGCAAATGTTTGATTCTGCAACAGATCTAACCGATGGGGACTACATAATGAGAGTGGGCAATAGGGCTATGGTGTCAGCTAAAGCAATGGGAGAAGTGCGACTTCTCTTTAATAATAAATTTCTTGTTTTGAACAATATTTATTATATTCCTGGTTTTGGTAGAAATTTGATTTCTGTTTAAAGACTGTATGATCAATTATTTAAGATTTCTTTTAATAATAAAGTCGTTATTATTTCTAGAAAGGGTTTAAATATTTGTTCTGAAATTTTAGATAATGGTCTCTATTTTATAAGATCAACCTCTAATATACTACTTAACACTGAAATGTTCAAAGCAGAACAACCAAAGTCCAAAAAGCAAAAGATTTCTCTTAATGATAACACGTACCTATGGCATCTTATACGGGTTCATATAAACATAAAAAGGATTGAAAGACTGGTAAAGGAAAAACTGGTAAAGGAAAGTCCTTCACGATAGCTAAAAGTTGGCACTCTTCTAGTATGCAAATCTTGTATATAAGGTAAAATGACCAAACGATCTTTTTCAGGAAAATGTCAAAGAGCCAAATAACCTCTTGAATTGATACATTCTGACGTGTGCAGTCCGATTAATGTACAAACAAGAGGAGTTTATGAATATTTTATCACTATAATGTAAAGAAAATCTAAAACTTTTGGAACGTTTAAGAAATTCCCAGCCAATAATGAAAAGCAATTAAATAAATCGATTAAAATCTTTGATCAGATCAAGGAGTTGAATACTTTGATAATGAATTTTTGGATCATTTAATCGAACATGGGATGTTCTCCCAACTGACTGCACTTGGGACACCACGGTAAAACGGTGTCACAAAAAGGAGAAATAGAACATTGCTTAATATGATGAGATCCATATTGAGTTACTCATCATTACCTATGTAGTTCATGGGATATGAACTGCAGACTTCAGTATACATACTTAATTTAGTTCCATCTAAGTCTACACCTAAGACACCCTTAGAGTTGTGGAATGGTAGCAAAGTTAGTTTGCGACACATTTGCATATGGGGGTGTCCTACACACGTACTTAAATGTAAGACTGGGAAGTTGGAACCTCGATCTGAAGTATGTATAATTGTAGCATATCTAAAAGGAACGAGAGGAAGTCTGTTTTATAGTCATCAAGATAATAAAGTATTTGTATCGACAAATGCAACTTTTCTTGAAAATAACTATATGACATACTTCAAACCTCAAAGTAAAGCATTATTTGAGGAGTTAATTTCTGTTGAGATCAGACCAACAATGATCACTATTGTCGAACGACAAAATGAAAAGACCACAACTCAATATCAGAATGGTTTACCACCTCATTATAGTAGGAGGTTTGTGAGACAACCTATTCACTATAGATAAATCAGGGAAACACAAGTTGCAATTTCGATCTTGGTGAAGATGATCCATTGACATATCGATGTGCAATGGAAGATTCTGACAATGAGAATTGGCAACAATAGATGAATCTCGAGATAGAATCAATGTACTCTAACTTAGTCTTGATACTTGTAGACCTACCCGAAGGGGTTAAACCTATTGGTTATAAATGTATCTATAAGAGAAAGAGGGGAGCGGATGGAAAAGTGGAAACTTTCAAAGCTAGACTAGTGGTAAAGGGTTTTACCCAAAAAGAGGGAGTTGACTATAAAGATACTTTCTCGCCAGTAGCAATGCTCAAATCCATTTACATACTCTTGTACATTGCTGCATATTATGACTATAAAATATGGAAAATAGACATCAAGAAGGCTTTTCTGAATGGCCATCTTGACGAGAGCATATATATGGTGCAATCAGAGGGGTTCATAGCTAAAGGCCAAGAGCAAAAAGTTTGCCAGTTGCAAAGGTACATCTAAGGACTTAAACAAGCTTCTCAATATTGAAATATTAGATTTGATGAAGCGATTAAATCATATGGTTTTGATTAAAATGTTGATAAACCTTGTATTTACAAGTACATCAAAGAAAAGAATGTGGTATTATTAGTTCTTTACGTTGATGATATTCTTCTTATTGGGAATGATATAGAATCTTTATCAAGTGTAAATAAATGGAAAGCTAACCAATTCCAAATGAAAGATTTGGGAGAGGCAATCTATGTTCTTGGGATCCAACTTATACGAGATCGTAAGAACAAACTATTAGCGTTGTCTCAAGTATCGTATTTTGATAAAATGTTAATCAAGTTTTCGATACATAACTTCAAGAATGGTAACCTACCTTCTCGTCATGGAGTTAATCTTTATAAAGAGTAGTGCCCCAAAACACCTCAAGAGGAAGAGAACATGAGACACATTTCCTATGCCTCTACAGTAGGCAGTCTTATGTATGTTATGTTATGCACTAGACCAAACCTATGCTATGCAGTGGGAGTGGTCAACCGGTAACAATCTAACCTAGGATTAGATCATTGGGTAACAGTTAAACACATTCTTAAGTATTTTAAGAGAACAAGAAACTATATGCTAGTATATTCTAGCAGGGATTTGATTCCTATTGGCTACACTAAATTTGATTTTCAGTCAAACAAAGGAAGTCTAAAGTCAACATATGGGTTAGTGTTTACCATTGGTAGACATGTCTCATTTGCTTTAGGGCAAGTGGGAGACTGTTGGGGAAAGTGCCCTAAGAAAAAATGTTGTTAATCTTTATGCTGAATTAATAATTAGATTGACATTTCATTTTATATTTGTGTACATTTAAATTTATTAATAATGTATTAATAACATAAAATTTCATGATTATTAAATATAATATTAAACATAGTATATAAGTTGGTATATACATGAGGATTATGTTTAATATAATAATCTTAATTGTCTGTAAGTGTTAAATTTGGGATCTTTAATTAATAAAAAAAACTATTCTCATTAAGAATTGAACATTTTTATCTGAACTGTTGATGTGGTGACATTAGAATGACTGTACTTTGTATAATAAGATTATACAAGACGTGGACGCGATAAATTGGAATATTTAATAATCTCCGTCTCAAAAGAAAGTATTCCATTTATCAAATAGATGGTCATATAAGGAATGATCATAATCCTGAGTATTTAATAGACTCATACTTATAGAATTGTGTCATTTGACTTACTCAGTATGGTTTGCTCAAATTGCCAAACCTAAAACCTTGTATCTTAGAGACATGATGATATACTTAGTTGGGAATGATAATATACAAGATAGAATCCATTCCTTCTTAATTGAAGTAGACAAATAGTTCTCTTGAGTAAATAATTCGGGTCTTGAACAATAGAGCGCTCAATTTATGATAAGAACATAAATAATTGTTCATTAAAGAATCACGGGCACATAAGGATAAAGATGTAATTGAGAGGTCAACGGATTTGAACCTAGCTCATATTACGAACTGTTTATGGAGGATTGATCTATATGCAATGATTATATCAATGGACTATTCGATTCCTATTCAAGTAATTAATTCTAAAATAACAAGAGTGAAGTTCCAAATTTTTAGTGAAATAAATATGAAATTAATAAATCTAATATTTAATTAAAGAGTTCAATTATTTAATAAAGATTTATTGGAGCTTGAAATTATAGGTCCATGTGTCCACATGCCATCTCCATAACAATGTATTGAACATTAAGGTATAATGAGGCTCAGTGGTTAATTTGGAATTGACCATCTATACGTAAAGTAGTTTATGTATTATTTTTAGCGAGAATGAACCACTTCATAAATGTTTATTTAATATAGTGTTTGTCATTAAGTTTTATTAATTGTTGGAACTCCGTTCACCGGTAAAGCAGCTGAAAAGGGTTTTAAAAAATTAATACAGATCGTAAATGATCTGGGACTAGTGAACTTGGGATCGTAATTATTTTCGAAAAAAATACATATAAAATTATTACAATAATAAAATATATGTATATACAAGAAATTGAAATCAATATAAATAAGAAAAAAATAAAATCATACCAACGTTTGGAGGCTCCTTCACTTTTATGATATGCTCATGGTCCGTACCACTGATCTTCCTCACTACCTCACTATACCCCGGGACTGATAACTACGTGTGGGTACGTTACGGACTTAGGATCTTATAACAGAGGATGTAGAGAGAATTGAAGAAACTCTTTCTTTCATATCAATGCACAACACTTGCACACAAAATGACTCCCGCACATGCACTTGCAGCGAAAATGAATTAGTTGATGCATTGATATATGTATGTGTTGATCGGTACACACGAGTACAAAAACTCACTTAAACAAATAGCACACCTGCATGCACTACACGCACAAACTTGCAACAACAATTGATGTGTTATGCTCTCTGGTTTTTTCTGTTTTTTTGTTGATTTGTTTTTAAGTGTGTTGCTTTTTAAGAAACATTTAAATATCATATATAAGTTAGTTTCTTTAAAAAATATATCTTTTTTTTAAAAAAAAAAGTGATCTTTTGATTCGGTTTTTATCTAAAATAATATATATCACAAGTATATTTAACTTTTGAAAACCTGGTCAAATCTTTATTTGATTTTTAAAAAACGTTTAAAAAAAATTCTCATATATTTTACTTAAAAAATAATTAAAAATAAATTTAAATTTAAACATTTTAAATTCAATTTCAAATATTTAATAAAATAATCATATTTTCTATCAAATATCAACTAACACCCTCCATTTAGTGATTAATAAAATAATTAAATAATTAAATAATTAAATAATCTTAATATTTAATTTATTTAATCACCATTATTCATTAATTAAATAATCTCATTATTTAATTAATTTCTGAATAAATACGTGTTACTTTCGTAACACAATTAATTGGACAATCCAATTAATTAACCGTGACCCTTATTATCTAAATTGATCAGGCTAACAAGAGGACATAATGGACCATAATATTTTGAGCTCCAATAATCCTCGGAATCATTATTTAAACTCTTTAATTAATATTCCTTGATTATTAACTCCGGTGTTATTCCACTAAAAACCTGAACCTGAACCTGCACTCTCTCAACTACAGACGCTTTTACACAGACCGATACAACTCAGTATCCATCGATATAGCTATTACATATGGTGTGATCCTCCACAGTAGTTCATAATTAGAGTTGGGTCATAATGTCCGTTATACCCCTCTAATTACAGATATCCTTTTAAGTACCGTTGATTCTCTAATGGATAATAAATCATATTTCCTCACGGAATTAGGAGAGCGCTCATATTGTCCAAGCCTCGAATCAACCCTTAAGGGAACTACCATATACTTGTCACAAGAAGGAGTGGATTCCACTATTGTAGACAAACCTTCCCAGTCACAAGCTAAACCGCAATCCCAACATACAGAGCACATTGATCAGGAACTGCATCCGACCTCACCCATAGTATATTAAAGACCACGATCTAACCTGAAAAGGTCGATAAGACGCTCAGGATTAAGATCACCCACATATAGTCATCATTAGTTGATATATATGAATCTTATCGGTAAACGGATCTTGGTGAGAGATTCATATAGATCATGACCCAGTCCTATATAATCACATCATACAAGGTACATTCAGTCTCATATCTCGTATGAATTATTCAGAATAGAATCATCGTACATTACGGAATGGACAACAACTATAGATTAACCACAAATAAAATACCTAGCTTTATTTGTTATCTGTGGACTCTTTAGATTGCACGTCTCTTACTATATTCATCCGTATATGACACTCATATACACAGTTCGAGATTACATCCGGCAATCTTGGATGTTAAATATATGCACAAGTTATAAAATAAACAACACAACAAGAATGAATTGAACTTTTCTTTTATTTATTTCATAAATCCATTGACAAATTAAATCTTTAGGACATAAACCCCAACAATCTCCCACTTGCACTAAAGCATGTGAGGCATGTTTCGTAACCCTAGACCATCTAGGTGACCCGAAAACATTTTAGCAGGTAAGGTCTTCGTAAATGGATCAACATGATTGTCTTGTGAGGATATCTTGGTGACGATCACATCTTCTCTCTACATTATCTCTCTAATGAGATGATACTTTCTCTCCATATGTTTCCCTTTTTTTATGGTTTCTTGGTTATTTGGAATTAGCCACAATGCCACTGTTATCACAATAAAATATGGTGGGCTTATATAGATCTAGAACAATTTCCAGATCATTTAAGAACTTATGGAGCCAAACAGCCTATTTAGCAGCTTCACAAGTGGCTACATATTCGGCTTCCATGGTGGAGTCAACAATGTAAGATTGTTTGATACTTCTCCACACAATGGCTCCACCACCCATGGTGAATAATGATCCAGATGTGGATTTTCTAGAATCCTTGTCTGACTAAAAATCAGAATCCGTGTATCCTAATAGGATCAAATCCTGTCTAGAATACACTAGCATATAATTTCTCGTTCTCCGAAGATACTTGAGAATAGCCTTGACAACAACCCAATGATCCAATTATGGGTTGGACTGGTATCTGCTGACTACTCTCACTGTATAGCAGATGTCCAGTCTCGTGCATAACATAACATACATGAGACTACTTACTACTGATGTATAAGGTACACGTCTCATATCCTCAACTTCTTGAGGTGTCTTAGGACACTGTTCCTTAGACAAGTGAACTCCATGTCTGGAGGGTAAATTACATTTTTTAGAGTTCTGTATCGAAAATCGCACAAGAATCTTGTTGATATATGATGCCTGAGACAATGCTAAGAGTTTGTTCTTACGATCCCTTATAAGTTGGATCCCAAGAACATAACTCACCTCTCCCAAATCTTTCATTTGGAATTGGCTAGCCAGCCAGCCCTTTACATCAGACAACACTCCTATATCATTCCCAATGAGTAGGATATCATCTACATATAGGATCAAGAAAACTACTTTCTTGTCAATGATGTGATTGTAGACACAAGGCTTATCGATGTTCTACACGAAGCCATAGGTTTTGATCACATCAACAAACCTAATGTTCGAAGATCTAGATGCTTGCTTAATCGAAAGAGGCAGCAATAGATAAGAGAATCTTAATAAACTTAACCATGGCTACTGACGAGAAGGTCTCTTCATAATCGACCACCTCTTTCTAAGTATAACCCTTAGCCACTAGCCTTGCTTTTAAGGTCTCAACCTTCCCGTCTACTCCTCTATTTCTCTTGTAGATCCACTTACACCCTATGTGTTTTACCCTATCCGTTAAGTCTACAAGATCCCAGAATGAGTTAGAGTACATGAACTTCATCTCGAGATATATGGTTTTATGTCATTCCTCTTTATCAGGATCTTCCATTACATTCTTAAATGTCAATGGATCATCAACATTATCAGCAGAGACAATATTGTGTTCCTCACCAATATCTAAATAGCATTCAGGTTGTCTCACAACCCTCTCACTACGTCTAGGTGGTAGTGTATCCTGATTAGGAACCATCTGACTCTCAGATGTTTATGGATCAACAACTCTTATTGATAAAGCACTAGTCTCACCAGGCTCCAACTCATTCAATACAATCTTAGAGCGAGGTTTATGGTCACTAATATATTTGTCCTCAAGAAATATTGTATTTGTCGATATGAATACTTTGTTATCTTCGGGACTATAGAAGTGTCCACCTCTGGTCTCCTTAGAGTATCCTACAAATAGGCAGACAACAGACTTGGAGTCTAGTTTTCCACTTTGTTCTTCAGCATATGTGCTGGATACCCCCATATACGGAATAGATTTACGACCATTCCATAACTCTAGGGGAGTCTTAGGAACAAATATGGATGGCACTACATTCAAAATGTATACAAGTGTTTGTAATGCATATTCTCAAAAGGAATTTGGTAATGATGAGAACCTAATCATAGATCTCACCATTTCCATCAGGGTTCTATTTCTTCTCTCTACTATACCATTTTGTTGAGGTGTACAGTGAGCTGTGAGTTGGGAAACTATCCCATGCTAGACCATAAAATCTTCAAACTCTTAGTCAAGGTACTCACCTCTACGATCCGATCGTAGTGACTTGATAGTCCTACCTAATTGATTTTCAACTTCAGCTCAAAATTATTTAAACTTTTCAAATGTTTTCGACTTCCGTTACATTAGGTAGACGTATCCATATCTTGAGTAGTCATCTATAAAGGTTACATAATACTCATAACCACCCCTAGCCTTAACATTCATCAGTCCGCGGACATCTGTATGTATAAACTTTAATGATTCTTTAGCTCTAAACACTTTTCTAGTAAAAGGTCTCTTAGTCATCTTACCTTTCAGACAAGATTCATAGACAGGTAAGGTGCAAACCTTTAACTCACTTAAAGGTCCGCTTTTTACTAATATGTCTATCCAATCAAGGTTGATATGACCAAGCTTTAGATGCCAGAGATACGTGTCATTATTCGGAGAAATCGTATGCTGTTTAGTTTTTGGTTTTTCAACCTTAAACATTTCAGTGTTGAGTAGTGTAGTATGTATTAATGGCCTTAACACATACAAATTGTTTTCATTATTTTCTAGAAAAATATTCAGACCATTCTTTCCAATAATAAGAGACTTATTGTTAAAAGAAACAAAATATTTTTGTTATAACAACTTAGAAACGGAGATCAAATTCCGTGTAAATCCAAGAATATAAAATACATTGTCCAACAATATATAATTATTACAAACACGTAATCTAATTACACATACTGCTCGTGTCGACACGACACCCCCTGACCCCACATGCATTGAGAAAGCTCCATCATCTAACTGTGTCCAAAAATCAGTCCATTGCAAAGAAGAATAAACATGGTTAGTGGCCCCCGAATCAACTATCCAGGGTGAAGAATCATCTTTCACTAAACATGACTCAAGAACAAGTAAATCATATTTACCTTTCTTGGACTTCTTCTTGCTTTAGGCTTTCTTGGGTTTAGGCTTACCTTTCACCTTCCCAGCATACCTCTTCATCTTCTTATTATTAGAGGAGGAAGATGGCTAGGCAACATTTTCATCATCGGTCTTACCCATGTTGTCCTCAGTCAAGGACTCAAAGGTAGCTAGCTCATTGAGCAACTGTGTGAGATTGAACCTTAACTTGTTCATCTCGTTATTGCTTTTAAACGATTGAAATTCTTTGGAAGAGTCGTTAGTATGATACTCACTTGACTGGGCTCATCAATGGCCCCGTCATTGACTTCTGTCGTGTTGAAGTAGGACATCAAGCTCAGAACATGTTCCCAAATTGATGTACCTTCCTTCATACGAGCGAGCATAGAGGAACTAACAGCTTCGTGTCGCTTTTTCTCGAAGGGTTGCCAGAACATAACTTGCAATGACTCTATGATTTCGAATGCTGAAATCATTCCTTCATGCGTGCTTCGTGCTTTGTGAAAAGCACGTATGTCATTGAAGCCAACAAATATGTTTGGGACTTCTCATCAGATGAGACCCATCGATGGGATGCCTCACGAACAGTTTGTGTGGCATTGGCACCAAATGCTGGAGGACATTCCTCCATAAGCACAAACTTGAGGTCTTTGGTGACCAATATTGCATTAACGTTAAGTTTCCACTTAGTGTAGTTATCACCAGTTAATTTTTCGTTTGCGAGAATTTGAAGTAATGTATAAGACATTATTATTGAAATAAATAAAAAATTCATTCAGTCATTTATTTAAAACAAGTGCGAGTGCTTTGGTATAAATTTAAACATGATGCAAGAACATGTTTAACGAACTAGAACTATCCTAAAACAAGTTACTATACCACGACAATCCAACATACCACAAAGAAGTGTCATCTTAGGGTTTGTCAAGTCTTTGCATGTTGGACCAAGACATTCTCAATCAAATGATATTCTATAATAACTCTTATTCCATATCATTCAACCGTCGTTTATTCAGTCAGGTTTTTAGTTAACAAACTTATCAAAACCTTCGTGAGTGTAACCCACCATTTCAGATCTCACGAGCTTAACTCGAGTATTGCTGACTTAGGGTCGGTCAATCCCGAAATACCGTCAAAAATCCTATCTGTTAGGAAGTCCACATTGATATTGACCTTTGTTGAAACCCTTCTTAGGGAGGACGAAAGCAAAGTCGTCACGACACCCCACTCGGATTTCACGGTGTTGAACTAATGATGGAAACTACGGGATACAAATATCATATATCCATCTCTCACTCACTGTTTTAAAATTAGGGTTTTTAATTATCCGTTAATGCATCTAGACTCTACAGGATCAAACGGCTAACTTTAATCAAGTTATCTAATGCATTAACTAGTTCATTATTAGAATCATATTCCAATTAACTAATAATTTATTAATGATTTTTAACAATTAAAAATCTAATCTATTAGTGAATAATCTAAGCCTTTGTAAACGATTTGCTAAGGTCAAATTATTATGACAGTGTTTACCAAGTTTTAACTATTAAAACTCTAACAATTTATTCAGTTCATTTATTATTAGAAAATTAATCATATTAATCCTAATTATAATAAATGACCACATTAATCTAACTTATTAAACTCCTTAATAACTAGATTAATATTTAATGAGAATTACCAAGTTTTTTAATTATTAAAAAACTAATCTCATTTTCATAGCCAATTATGTATTTACCAATTTTAATCACATTAAAAAAATACATAAATTATCAAACTATGATGCATGTATGACATATCAAATATATTTATATAGGTCTAATCTAAATGACATACATATGCATGACAATACTTTTATCATCACATAATATAAAGCATATATGAATTGGCTGAGTACTGTGAAATATTTAACAAAAAATAAAAAATTGGAAGCTAAAATTATAAAAATACCCCCAAGGCATTCATTGGTCTTCTTGTAATTTTCGAGTCTTCTAGTCTCTTCAGGTCACCCCGATTCATCTCATGAATCATTCTTCGCAATCTTTCCAGGTCTTCAATATAGGTTACAATTTTTTTTATTTACAATACAATAATAGTAAAAATAAAAAATAAAAATAAAAAATTATACAACTCATAAACCCTAAATTCACATAACCATATAATTAATGATAAATCATGTTTTTATAAATTAAAAAAAATATATACATACAAAAACATCATACAGTCAATTTAAATCGTGCCTATACAATCATACATACATGAGCATCGAAAACAATTTCGTATTCCGAAAATAAAATTGGTTTTGATACCAATTGTTAGAACTCTGTTCACCGGTAACGTAGTGAAAAATGAGTTTTAAAAATTGTATACAAATCGTAAACGATCTGGGACCAGTGAACTTGAGATCTTAATTATTTTCAAAACTAATACATATAAAATTATTACAATAATAACATATACGTATATACAGGAAATTAAAATCAATATAAAGAAGAAGAAAATAAAATCATACCAACATTTAGAGGCTCATTCACTTTTACGATATTCTCATGGTCTGTACCACTGATCTTCCTCACTACCTCACTATATCTCAGAACTGGTAATTACGTGTGGACACGTTACGGACTTAGGATCTTATAATGGAGGATGTAGAGGGAATTGAAGAAACTCTTTCTTCGATATTAATACACAAAACTTGCGCACAAAATGACTCACGCACATGCACTTGCAGCCAAAATGAATTAGCTGATGCATTGATATATGTATGCGTTAATCAGGTACACATGAGTACAAAAACTCACTTAAACAAGAGCAAACTTGCATGCACTACACGCATGCACTACACGCATGCACTTGCATCAACAATTGATGCGTTTTGCTCTCTGGTTTTATCTGTTGTTTTTGTTGATTTTTTTTAAGAGTGTTGCTTTTTAAGAAACATTTATATTATATTATATATATATATATATATATATATATATATATATTAGTTTCTTTAATAACGATATTTTTTTTTTGAAAGTGATCTTTTGGGCCTGTCCTGTAAGCGTTTTTCAGTAGTTGTTTTTTGAAAATGAAAATGAAAATGAAAACAGTGTTTTTGGAAAACATTTTTGAATTCAGAAAACACGTCTGGTAGCGTATACTGAAAACTGTATTCTGAAAATGAAAACAGTAAAAACGCGTCTGGTAGCTTCACTGGAAACTGAATTCTGAAAATAAAAACAGCAAAAACACGTCTGGTAGAAAAACTGAAACATTCAAAAACTGAAGAACTTTTTTGTAATTTATGACTCTCCCATCTAATTAAAATATTTTCATAAGGTTGTAATATTTATTTTCATACACTTAAATTTGTAATTTATAATTTATTTATTATTATTATTATATATATATATATGTGTGTGAAATAATTATACAAGTGTTTATAATAATATAATAATTTAAATTTATTTATTATTTACGGACCATTCAATCATTTTTAATTGAATTATAAAAAAGATTGTATGATATTTTATTTTTTAGCATCCACATAAAATAGATAACTATCAATTTCCTTAATCATAGATTACTTTTATATTTCCTTTAAATTCTCAGAATATAACAATGACATAATTTAATTATATAAGTTCATGAATAAATTACAGAAGACACCACCTTCTATTACAAAAAATCACCTCCTATTGCGTGAGCAATCTCTCCGCATTTGTTTTGCAATTTCATCTCTAACATTACTCATTAGTGCTACATTTGATGGAGATAAGTCAATACTAGGAATTGATCTACCTTCTTCTTCCTCTTCTCCCTCAATTAACATATCTTCATTCTCATATTCCCTAAACATCCGATCACCACAACCTTGTGATCGAATAAAGTTATGTAAGACACAACATGCTATAGGTACGAGGCGTTGCCTACGTAATTTGTAATTAGGCATATTTTTCAAAACAGCGAAACGTGCCTTTAAAACACCGAAACACAGCTCAATTACATTTTGTAATGATGAATGTCTATAATTAAATAACTCCTTTGGACCTCTTAGTGCACGTTCTGGTCCTTCATAATCACGCAGATGATATCGTTCATCTCTGTAAGGTGTTAAAAATCCTAGCATGTTTATGTATCCTGAATCGACTACATAATAATATCCTGAAATAATAAAAAATAATAATTAAACTTTACAATAATCGAACAATGAATTACTTAAATGGTCAGATTTCTTAAGTAACAATGACAACTCTACTGAATCACTTGGGTTGGTGCCCTTCCTTGGAATGAATCCATAAGAAAGCAATAGCTCTCCATTTGATTTCCTTCCATACGATATGAAAACCTGCAATTGGTGATGTAAGAGATTAGTCAAACTTGCTTATAGTTGATCCTCCTAATCCAAAAGCATCCCTTTAAATGCACTTAAGAAGTTGATATTTACACAAACTAAAGTTTAAGCTAACGACCAGGACAACATTTTCTTTTATAAGAAGATTTCAAACTAATCAGGTAATTAAAGATATAGCATCAATAATTCCTACTAGAAAATCTGTATATAGAATTGTTAATGGAGATATTACTAAATATTGTTTACCTGCTCACCTGGCTGATACTGTCGATCAGTAGTAAATACAATTCCTTTTGTGGATTTGTCATAATCCAAAAATGTCTCCACCTGGGCCACTCAAATACAAGTGTAACATAAATAGAAATTAAACATATTCTTGCTGGCAAATAGTTTAAATGAACAACATTGACTAGTCAAACTTTGAATAACTTTGAAGAAACTCCAAGAAGACCAAGTCGGTTATGCAAGCAGCCATGGAGAAGACTTAGCTGGATTACATCAAATGGAGCATGTTTTTAGCCAGCAAAATGCTAGCCATTAAAGCAATTAATTACCTTAGTTTAACCAACTTATGTATGCCTATATAATAATATGCTTAGATGTTTTATACTTTATGTAAGCCTATATAAAGTGTTTTCAATATTCTAATTTACTATCCATCTCACCCTAAACCAACAATCACTACACATTTCCACAGTTTAATAAATTGCATAGTACTGATCCAATATCAAATTATAAAAAACAAAACAAGTTATAAAAATAACATGAACAAACACAAGATCAAGAATACCAAGATCAAGATCAGGAGTTTAATTATAATTGACAGGATATCTTTCCCCGTTGTCTTTTGTAATTACTTCTTTGGACGACAAGCAGCCTAATATATTTTTTTATGTGAAACGACAGTATTATTAAAGCCCGAACCAGGCAAAAACCAACAACCAACACCAGCCAAACAAGGCACCGAGCAAACACTACAAGGCACACACGGCCAAAACGAAGCAGCAGAAACACAACAAGAGGAGGCAAAAACAGAGCACCCAAAACCACAACCAAAACAAAGAAAACAGGGCAGGCACACACGGCCAAAACGAAGCAGCAGAAACACAACAAGAGGAGGCAAAAACAGAGCACCCAGAACCACAACCAAAACAAAGAAAACAGGACAGACAACAGAAACAAAACCAAGCACAGCAGATCAAAAAACAAAACTTCAAAAATTAATCAGTAAAAACACCCCAAACCAGCCTTTCACCACACCTATTCGACCCCATCTTAGTCAAACCGCCATCAAAAAAGAAAAAAAAAAGTAAAGCAGTCAGACATCATTCACTCCAGCACAACATATCCTCACAACTTGCAGAGCCTTTCTTGGCGAGATTATCAACAATTCTAAAGAATTGGAAGCCCGAAGACAGTAGACAGAGCCAATCAATACACAACCAATAAATAGAAAATGAAAATAAATAGAAACCAAGCACCCCTTAATATCAAACCAGAGCCAAAACAGATCAACAAGAGTAATTTACGCAAAAAAACAACTAACCTGAGTGACTGAGAAACTGAATCCCAGAAATTGCCTCAAAGCTTCAGTCTTCCACAACTATATTCCCCAATAATCACTGCAATTGTTTTTGAAGGATTACTTTAATTAAATTTCAATTTAAGAAAGACAATTAATTGAAAAATTACTTAAATCTACACACATTCAAGTAAATCAACAATAATTTCGGTTTAAGAAAAATAAAAATTTGAAAAATGAAAAATAAAAAAATAATAAGAACAAGATGATCTGAACAAGAGGAAGGGTGTGAAAATGAAGAGAAAGAATAAGAAGAAAGAGAAGGGGATCTAAAGAAGAGCAAGAACACGAAATAGAAAAAGAAAAAGAAAATCTGCAGAAGTAGAACATGTGCGACGAAGAAGAAGACGAAAAAGAAGGAGATCTGTAGAATAGGAAGATCGACGATCTGAAGAATAAGTAGAAGAAAAGGAAGAAGAAGAAAGAGAAAAAGATCAAACGAACAATGAGATCTGTAGACGAAGAAGATCAGACATACCTTCGAGCTTCTAGCTTCTAGCTTCGAGCTTCGAGCTTCGAGCTTCGAGCTTCGAGTTGAGAGGAGGACTGAACGGGTTTTTGTCGATCTATTGTGTTCAACTGAAGAAAGTGTTTTTTTTATTTTTTATTTTGTTTTTCAAATTGTTTTTGGAATTCAGAAAATAACTTTCAATTGTTTTTTAAATTTTTCAATTTTAATATTACTTTTGTTTTTCATTTAAAAAAAAAAACAAAATGAAAAACGGTTAACGTACGCATTTTTGAAATCTTTTTTGAAAAATAAAAACGAAAACGGGTTGAAAAACGACTGCAGGACAGGGCATTTGATTCGGGTTTTTTCAAAAATGATATATACCACGAATATATTTAACTTTTGAAAACCTAATCAAATCTTTATTTGATTTTAAAAAACTTTTAAATAAAAATATCTCATATCTTTTATTTAAAAATTAATTAAAAAATAATTTTGAATTTAAACATTTTAAGTTTAATTTCAAATATTTAATAAAATAAAATAATCATATTAACTTACTCTATCAAATATCAACTAACACCCTCCATTTAATGATTAATAACATAATTAAATAATCTTGTTATTTAATTTATTTAATCACCATTATTCATTAATTAAATAATATAATTATTTAATTAATTTCTGAATAAATACGTGTCACTTTCGTAACACAGTTAATTGGACAATCCAATTAATTAACTGTGACCCTTGTTACCTAAATCGATTGGGCTAGCAAGGGGGCCTAATGGACCCATAGTATTTTGATTTCCATTAATCCTCGGAATCATTAATTAATATTCCTTGATTATTAACTCTGGTGTTATTCCACTAAAAACCAGAAGCTGCACTCTCTCAATTGCAGACGCTTTTACACAGACCGATACAACTCAGTATCCATCGATATAGCTATTACATATGGTGTGATCCTCCACAATAGTTCATAATTAGAGCTAGGTCATAATATCCATTATACCCCTCTAATTACATATATCCTTTAAGTACCATTGATTCGCTAATGGACAATAAATCCTATTTTCTCACGAAATTAGGAGAGCGCTCATATTGTCTATGCTCTGAATCAACCCCTAAGGGGACTACCATTTACTTCTCACAAGAATGAGTGGATTCCACTATTGTGTATAAACCTTCCCAGCCACAAGCCAAACCGCAATCCCAACATACGGAGTATATTGATCAGGAACTGCATCCGAACTCACCTTTGGTGTATCAAAGACCACGATCTAACCTGAAGGAGTCGATGAGACACTCAGGATTAAGATCACCCACATATAGTCATCGTTTGTTGATATATATGAATCTCATCAGCAAATGGATCTTGGTGAGAGATTCATATAGATTATGCCCAGTCCTATATGATCACATCATACAAAGTGTCTCCATTCCCATATCTCATATGAATTATTCAAGATAGAATCACCGTACATTACGGAATGGACCGCAGTTATCGATTAACCACAAATAAAGTACCCAGCTTTATTTGCTATCTATGGACTCTTTAGATTGCACGTCTCTTACTATATCCATCCATATATGACACTCATATACAGTTCGAGAATACATCCGACAATCTTGGATGTCAAATATATACACAAGTTATAAAATAAACAACACAACAAGAATGAATTTAACTTTTCTTTTATTTATTTCATAAATCCATTTACAAATTATATCTTTAGAGTATAAACCCCAACACTCCATAACACTGTATTGAACATAAAGGGTAATGAGACTCAGTGGTTAATTTGGAATTTAGCATCTATACGTAAAGCAGTTTATGTATTATTCTTAATGAGAATGAACCACTTATTGAATTTTTATTTAATATAGTGGTTGTCATTAAGTTTTATCAATTGTTAAATTATTTTTATTTTTTTATCTTGGAGTGGTTTAACCACTAAAGAATAATTGTGTGTCTCTTTTTTTCTCAATGGCCTAATATATATATATATATATATATATATATATATATATATATATATATATATATATATATATATATATATATATACAAACAATACTAAGAAGTCTTCTTGCCTTTTGAATAAAATGAGTTTATGTTTTTCTAACATAAAAACGGAAATGTTGAAAAACTACTCCGACTTTATGCTTTTTTGGTTACCCACTATAATATGATATTTGACAATCCTTAACACTATTTCTCTCTCTCTCTCTCGTTGTATGTTTTAAATACAACATGAGAATCAAGAAAAGCTTCTTCTTTTTGGCTTCTTGTTTGGTTTTTCTTACTAGAGAGAGAGGAACATAAATGTATGAGAGATAGTAAAAATAAAGAGAAAAATAATTTTTAAGTTCTAAGCCTCTTAAGAATATTTTGAAAAAGTCTTTGAATACTTTCCTTGTTGTCTCAAGTGTTGTGTACATAACAAGAACAGGTATTTGAGAGTCGAGTTTCCTATTCAATACCGTGACGCCCACCAATCGGTTCTTTTGTATTGGAGATTCAGTGTGGAAGAACTTGATTCGAGGGAATCACAAAGATCCTGAAGTGGAAGAATTCAGATCAAGGGAATCACTAAAAGTCTATAAGAGTAACTATTTCTTTCCTTACTATTTCCAGTTTAATATTAGAATCAATATAATCACAACGATCCGGCTAAAACTGTTTTGTTTTTATGCAAATTTTGGAACTAGGCCCACCGGCCTTCCGCTGCAGGGTACCGATTTTCGGTTCCCAAAACCAATATAAACATGACGCCCTGGTTCGGTTCCAACCGTGTAACCGAATCAAAACCACCCTCTCTGGAACCAGACCGTGAACAGAAACCAGGGAGGATTCGGTTCCGATTCTAAAAAGTGAAGAATCGGACTGGAACGTCTGGTCGACAGACCGTTGAAGGCTCGATGGCATGCTCACACCAGCATGTTGTTAGGCATCCAATGTAGTGGTGTCCACGGTTTGGTTCCGATTCGGTCTCGGTTTGAAACCGTCGATTCCAGATCTGTAGAAAGCACAAAATGTAACCGTAACCGGTCTAGCCGGTTTGGTTTACGGTTTTAACCACCGATAAGGAAGTTCAGTTACAGTTAAGATTTTTTCAAAGAATATATCACGTGACAACTTTTGATTGGTTGTTGTAATTTTTTTTTTTGAAAATCGACGTTTTAACCACAATTTTTTGGACTCCAAACCGTAACTAAACCGTGACCAAACCGTAACTTAACCGTGACCAAACCGGTTTCCAACCAGTTTTGTAACCGCCGATTATGGTTACAGTTATGGTTACGGTTTCGATTATGGTTTTAACCGTACAATTTCAGTTCGCACCGTACGGTTCTGGTTCGGAACCATCAATTTAACCAAACTGTGACCACCTCTACTCCAATGATTGACTTTTTAAAAAAAGAAAAATCTTTTTCTTTTCTATACATAACACCCCCCCCCCCCCCCCTCAAATCATTTTTCCCCATTTTAATTTTCTCCTAATTCTTTGTAATTCACATTTCTCTCTCAATTCTCAATTCTCCAAGTTTCTAACATGAAATTAAAGTGTACATGAACCACATGTGAAATTAAATAATTAAATTTATTTAATTTTATTTACATAAATCATAAAACATGATAAAGCTCATGCAATGTTTTTTGTACAGTTTTTGTATTGTCAATGAAAATGGACTTTGTTGTATGTTGAAATCAGTGCAATGGTAGAAAGTTACAAAAATAAAAAACAAATTATCATTAATGTATCATTATTTTAACATGAAACTTACATTTGTAGACGGTTGGATCTATAATTGAATTTATGAGTGGACACTGACAACTTGCAAAACGGAAGCAGTGATTGAGGGGCACTTGGGTGACTAGAGTGGTAGCCAGCTAATTGCACTCTAACGCTTAATTTAGTTGGGATTATGCAAAATGAAGTAGAATTAAATGAAACGAAAATAGTAGTAACATGATGATCAAATTGTTTTTTCGATAATAATGGTAGAGTGAAGTACAATAGATCAATGTGGGTTGAATGTTAGGGCTTGAGGTGGAAGTAAGGTGGTGAATTCTGCTTGATCGAGTGTTATGCTTCACGGGACCTAAATGAGTTGATGTTAAATGCAGAGTCATGATCGAATAGAGATCGACGACTTGAAAGCTTGCCAACAATGTGATTTGCTAAGTAATTCATTGGTAAGTCAAGTTGTGCGTTGTTCCATTATCAATGATAAGTGTTAGAAATGATTGTTTAATTCATTTTAAAGAATTCATTTACTATGAATAGGGGTGGACATTTTGAGGTAGGGTCAGGCCTAGACCAAAACCTAGACCAAAACTGAATATAACTTGACAGAATTTCGGTTTGCATTTATGTCAACTGAGCAGGGTAATTTTGTATGAGAAAAGTGACCATAACCAAACAGGTTAAGGTCGATTCAGTTTGGGTCATTTCCAGTTTTGGTGCCTACCCCTAAATTTAGACACGACAACCGGTCAGATCAGGGTCGGATCTACATGGCATATACCTTAAACCCAATTGAGATAAAGTTTTCTATACCTAATTTGTGTCTCGAATGAGTTTCAATTTCTACCACATATCCAAACTTGTTTGAGGCAAAGTGACCCATATCCGATCCGAACTGATCCGTATCATTTAACCAAAAAAAATGTTCAACCCATTAAATATATGAATTTTGTCATACAATTAAAAAATATATTTAAATTTAACATATAAATTACAAATAAATATTAAAATTTAAAGTTCAATGTACATTTAAAATTCATGTATAAGCATAACTTTAATTGAATATAATATTATAATATTAATTTTAAATTTTAATATAAAGTACAATTAGTAGAGAGATAAAAAAAAATAAAGTTTTGTTTACCTATTATATATATTTTAAAAATTATATAAATATTGGATCAACCAGAACGGATTTTTTATAGTTGTTAGATCCAAACCCGACTCGGTTATAAATCGAGTCAATAGTGTTTGGCCTAGACCCACCTAATACTTGTTTTAAGTGCTCTAAATCTGTCCCAAATGGATCAGATCCCCATCAATTGGGGCGGGTCGGGGATTTTGTCATCTCTACCCCTAATTTATGAATTGATTGTGGTAGCATAAGAAAAAAAAATGAATTCATCATAATTATTGGTGCTAACCATATTAAATTAATAAATAAGAATAGTAATTGTAATATTGGGATGTTGTATAAAACATAATTCTGTTTGAAACAAAAACTCATAAAACATAACACAATTAAAATTCTGAGAGAATAAATATGGAGTAATGTCCTTAATTTTATTAAAAAATAATATAATTTAATAAAATATGAAAAATTACAAAATAATAATTATTAAAAAATGGATGAAGCCGATTTTTTTTTACAAAAAATAATTTTGAAATAAGTAAAAAATGTAATAATTTTAAAATGTTACTTGAAATGTTTTTTTTTAAAAAAAAGTTATATACTTTTCTTTGTTTGAAACTTGTTTACATTTACCGACCCCCAAAATTAAATTTCTCTCCATTCAACCATTTCTAGCACAACCCCACTTATCACTCCACCATTTATTGACATTTACTTTGAATTAATAACCATGTCTATAAGTTGCTAGTAATTTTTTCTTTTTTAATCTTAAGAAAATCAAATCCATTGTAGCCATTAGATATTATAAAATTCAATCAAATAGTTAGTTATTAATCCTGAATCAGTAACATAGCATGACCCTTCAAATTAAGATAAAATCACAAGTAAACCAAACTATCGAATTTACGATTTTATAATATATTATAATATTCCAACTTCGTTTCTATATCATACCCAAACTTATGTTAACTACAATAACCTAATGCAACCTTCAGTCCATACAATTGTACTTCCTGCAACTCCACCAAGTGTGCGAGCTTCATCGGTTGGTCGAACTAAAATGGCTTCTGAATCAAACACCAAATCCATGCACACTCTCCAGAAATCTTGCCCAAACGGTACATGATGCGCTTTAGTGTTGGGATCTGTCAAGGCCACACTCCCTTTAGCAACCACCTCTTCAACATTATCTCCATACCAATGTAGTAAGTTCAGGTTCTTCCGAAGTCGAGAACCACAAACACATTTCAGTATCTAAATTAAATTGTATCTTCTCACCTGCACAATAATGTAAGAGGAAGGTGTATGTTGTCAATCACAGACAAGCGAGGGTTATAGCGTGAACTGCTGGGATTTCCGTAAGCTAATACTGATGTCCTAGCATTAAGGAACGCAATGATTCCAGCCATTGGCTACTGAAACAGTATGTTGTTCCATCACCTGGGAGAAGTAAAGTTATAGAGATACACAGGAAGATGCAGGCACTAAATTGATGAATTATGCAGTAAAGATTGATGGGATGCAATTTCTGAGGCTATATGAAAAGTTCTACTTTTATGTCGATCATGGTATATATCCCTTGTAGGATAAACTTTGACTTCTATAGTTGAATTGGAAGCTACAATACATGCATGTCGTCAATGTTTTTATCTTCAAAAGCATTTGGGGAAAGAATTAAAGTTGTACATTCATAAATAACATGTACTATGCATGCAACATATCATACATAAAACTTGAGTAAAATTTTAAATAAATAATCATATCAACCTCAAGTAACATGCTCCTCGCATTGACAAACATTTTGTCAAATTCATCAATGTAGCAGATGCCTCTATCACTCAGGACAAGTGCACCACTCTCCAGAGTCTGTAGAGTAGTTCATTTATGTCAAACTCAAGTCATAGAAGCTAAATAGAATGAGTACAAAAGGATCAGAGAAAAATAGGTATCATATAGTGTCCCCAGTTTCAGGATCGCTGGCAATAATAGTTGTCATGCCGACAGCAGAGCTCCCCATTCTACTGATGTATGTATAGAAGCAATTGAGACTTGCTGGCACTAGGGTCACCAACAAGAAGGATATTTATATCACCACGAAAGCTAGCACCAAAAGGCAACTTTAAAGCATTCCCACCGAAAAGCTACATTCAATTCAATAAACTAGCAATCAATATCAAAGTGCAGTTATATGAATTAATAATATACCCAAACAATAAGAAAGCAGTGGATTTATTTGTGCGTCAAACTATTGTAGTACCTGGCAGAGAAGACCTTTCTTCACATCATCCAGCTCCCAGATATTCGGTGCCATAGACCTAGTCAGTGTTTCATATATATCCAATCGTTTCAATAGTTCTGTGTTGACCCAACTCTGACATTTCCTCGTGATCTATTTGAACAGAGAAAGGGTAATCAGATAAACAAAAACATCATGATTCTTAATGTGATTGCATAACAAGATATTTGGGGTTTCACCTCAACTCGATCTCCTGGTTTGCCAGCATCCACTAGCTTGTCATGCATCAACAAGCTCACTATATGTGGTGTTCCACCCTCGGGGATGTCATCAGGTGTCTCCTGGAGCCTCAGAATCTGCTTATCAGCAAACCTGAGTTTTGAAGCAGGAGGACCAATTGAGTATTTTCTTAGGAAAAGGGAGGAGCAGTTGATTATGATATCATAATTATACTATAATCCATAGGATTTTAATCTCAAAATCTACGAGAGCCTTTCTGAGAAAACAAGTACTGTAGTTGATTCAATATAAACTAATAAGTGATGCCTGGACAGTAGCCTCCGGCCCCCACCCCCACTTCTCATCTATCTTCAAATGACTGTGTAGTCTAGCTTTGTTTCTAAAAGAAATTTACATATGAGCTGGTCTAAATCCTCTAGAAGGGGTATGAAGCCTATATATCTCAAAGCAGATCCCAAAGAGTCCCATCTCTCTGTTGTGAAGAGAATCACAGATATGTAAATGTGACTTCTAACTATGAGATATGATACTATTTTGATACTAATGCTAGTATAGTTGGTTTTAGTGATGTCTACTAGGCAGGTAATTGTAATGATAGGAAGAGTACATTGGGAGGTTGCTTATTTCTAGGAAACAATCTAGTGTCTTGGTATTGTAAGAAGCAAAATTCAATCTCCCTATCCATAGCTGAAGTGGAATACATAGCCGCCGAGAGTGCTTGCACACAACTCCTATGGATGAAGCAAATGCTTGTGGATTATGACTTTGATCAAGGTACTCTTACCTTTTATTGTGATAACTTGAGTCCTATTAATGTTTCAAAGAATCTTGCTCAGCATTCTAAGACTAAGCATATAGATATTAGGCATCATTTCATTATAAAGCTAGTTGAAAACAAATGCATAGCATTTGAGCATACAGACACAAATTATCAACTAGCACATCTTTTTACAAAGCCCTTAGACTCAACTAGGTTCAAGTCACTTAGTAGGTCTATTGGGATTTGTCACATGCGTTGATGAGTTTGTGATTGACCCCATATGAGGAGCTCAAGCTAAGAGAGTAACCTTGCATTGTTGACATAAGTAGAAAATTGATCAACTTTATGCTCTTTAATTAATTGCTTGAGAATCATGGTTATACATATATATTTATATGGCTTTTTATTCATTAAGTGTGCTTTTGTCTTGTTTGCAATCCATGTTTCATTTATGTTCAAATATGCAGTTGTGGTCTAGGAAAATTGATTGGGGAATACATTTGATTGACCTATAATTTATCTACATGTTATAAGAACTTGATGTTGACATGCTTAATTATTATGTATGGTTTATGTGTGTGAAAGCTTCTGACAAGGCTAAACTTAATAAGGACCTTGTGTCCATTCTATAAATAAGGATGTCTCATTCAAATTTAGTCTTGTCTCTTTTCTTAATGGTTGAACAAGACAACAACCAATAAGGATTTCATATCCATTCAATCGATAAGGATTTTATTCATGTCTTGGTTGGTGAAAATACAAACACGGTTAAATGCTCAAGGCTAACCTAAAGGGGGGGGTGAATAGGTTAGACACCTTTTTTGACTCTCTTAGAAACAAACAAAAGTTTGTCCCTCTAGATTGCTTGTATCACAATATATATATATATATATATATCAATTAAAGACACTTAATCAATATATAAAACAAGTAAAGTGTGATACAAACAAGTAATTGTAACACATACACAATCTATATCATATAAAGGAAGTCAACTTACATAAAGAGTTCTATCAATGGTATTCAAATAACAAATACAAATATAAGAGAGATAGAGATAGAGAAAAGTTGACACAAGATATAACGTGGTAAACCTCCGAAGAGGAAACATCCACGGGTTAGCAACCACCGGCAAACAAAATCCACTAGTAGATAAGACAAGTATAATCTCTCAAGTGACCCCTTCACCTAGAAACTACCCTCATATCCTACTCATGAAGATGTCGCCCTCATGCTTAACAATTTGAGGCCTCACACCTCTTGTCAAGACTTCCTCGCTCACCATTCTGGATCCTCACGACCCAAGGCAAGAATTCTTGCTCAACTATCGGAGTCCTCCCGACTCTAGTCAAGACTTCCAAACTCACCCTTCCGGATCCTCACGACCCTAGGCAAGACTTCTTGCTTGAATATCCGAGTCTTCCCGACTCTAGCCAAGACTTCCTTGCTTGACAATCCAAAGTCTCACACCTCTTGCCAAGACTTTCCTGCTCAACAACATAGGTCTCAAACCTATTGTCAAGACTTCCTTCTCACAAGGCATCTAGGTGATCATGAATGCAAAACGCAAACAAGCACGCAACATAAAATGTTATGATCAACACATCCTATGGAAAAAACTAGACATGAGCATGAATGCACAAATCAAATGTAGTCTAGTCAATCATGCATGTTTAATCCATCTAGATCATGTAAGATATGTTCAACATTAATTACAACCTAGATACATGTATAGATCTAAAACTTGAATCATAAGATATGTTCAATTAACACATAATCAAGTTTAAATCATATATACCAAAAACATGCTAAAATCATATGACAAAGTCATTTAGATTAAAGATAAAGTTCTAGAGCATATTCCTATTCATAGATTCAATAAAACACATGAATAGCTTAAAAGAACATAAGCACATGTATCAATGTGAGAATTCGGCCAAGAGAGCCTAATACATGTGAGGAACTATTTCTCACAAAATCAATCAATCAAAGATCATCAAATAGTCCTAGAATCAAAGCTAGCACAATATAATCTCAAACATGTAAAAACATAGGCAAAATCAAAACCTAACTCAACATGTAAGATTTCAATTGAAACTCAACCTAGCTTTAAAAGAGTTCAAAACTCA
Organism: Dipteronia dyeriana; assembly: GCA_032871835.1. Taxonomy (NCBI): domain Eukaryota; kingdom Viridiplantae; phylum Streptophyta; class Magnoliopsida; order Sapindales; family Sapindaceae; genus Dipteronia; species Dipteronia dyeriana. Next base: position 84,837,968 of record CM065298.1, read on the forward strand.
AATCAAAACACTCACAAGACACATATATATGTTGAAGAAGAAAACCTGAGGCAATTGACCAAGTTTTAAGAGAAAACTTTGAGAGAAAATCAATACCTTAGTTGATTTTGGTACAGTTCCATTTTTGTGAGTTTAGACTCCAAAAACTACAATAAAACTCATTTAAACCTTCAGAGAAAAGATGGAGGATGAATAGACAAACACTCTCAACTTTGAATCACTCAAATAGAAGTTCAAATGAAGAAGTTATGGTGTTTGGAAGGTGAGAAAATGTAGAGAGAAAATTTCTGCACTCAATTTTTAAATTTCTTCTTTGAATGAAATGTGAGAGGGAAAGAATGAAGCTAAAAGAACAAATTGTCCTCCTTTGTTATTTCTTCCCTGAGATGGCACGTGGTCATCTCGGGGTAGCAAGGAGTTGCAATCGAGATGGCCACGCGCCATCTCGGGCTTGCACCTCTTGATGGCCTTTAGCCAAGGTGCAACTCCATTGCAGTCCTCTCGCGTTCTTCGATCATTCTCCGGCCTCCAAACTTGGAATTCGAATCTGTTTACGGATTACAAACCGTAACTCTCTCATGGACATGGACATATAAGATACTCAACCCAGAAAATAATAATTTGACTCGATATACGAAGACGAAGACAATGTATGCAACATGAGTTGAAAATGTAGTATCTTTTGACTTAGAACTTGAAATCAATAGTATGAGTAACCGAAATGACCGGAACTCAATCAAGAATGATTTAAGACTAAAATCAAGTTCAATATCCATGTTATACAAACATATACATATACAAACACAATTCACACTAGAATGCAAACTACATAGAGATAGTCTCCAATCATGCATTTTCAAAAACATGTTATTTCCATACCAATGCATGAGCATTCATCTTCAAGTGTGTGAATGTGTTATACATGGTGCACAATGATGTAGGGACACATATGAATGAATGGTATATGTATGCCTATAATGGTCCACAACGATGCAGGAACACAAATGTATGAATTGTGTGTGTGTGTGTGCCTAAGCCTTGTAAGAGAAAGATAAGGTCTTAGTATACCTTTGTAGAATCATATTGCATCATTTCTCTTTGAAGACTTTGAACTTGCTTTGACTTGTTGTTCATTCTTCTTTGAATCTTGAATCATCATGAATCTAAACAACTAAATCATTACAAGTTAACATCATTTTGATATGGAATTAATGCCAACACAAACTAAAACCTAACAATCTCCCCCTTTGGCAAATTCCATGTCAAAACACCTATATATTTACTACAAATATAAAAATGAAGATAGGTCACAAAATCACTCCCTCACATTACAATGAGTAAGATTCCTATAACTAATATTCATCAACTCTTGAACTTCATTGATCTTCTCTTGAAGTAATCTACAAATCATCTCCAAGCACAATGCATAAACAAGAGAAAAACAACAAATGGCAACATATAATATGGATAAGAATATAAAATTAAGTCCACAAATACATGTATCTCCCCCTCAATACATGCCAAAACACAAGAATTCTTAACCAAATCTTAAGACTAATTATTACATGCCATTGAAAGTTCAAAAGTTCATAAAAACAACATAAAAAAAACTAAGTAACTAGCAACTCTGTCTCCCCCTTTTTGACATGAAATGATGCCAAAAGGTAAGAAATATACCACAAGACTCAAATACTAGCTACTTGGTCCACCAAAGAAAGATGTGCGAGTAGTTGATCTAACATAATGCTTTAGAGGTGGTATTAAACTTGAAGCAATACATTCCTCCAACTATTTTATCCTAGCATCTTGTTGAACAACTATAGCACTAAGCTCATCAACCTTCTCCTTCAATTGAATAGCCGAATCCGGAAGAATGTTTGTGCTAATCACATGACAATCAACTTAAGAACTACTAAATAGTCCAAAAGTATCACATATCTTACCCTTATCCTTATATGACATGTATGACACATGTTTATCACTATACTTCTCCAAGGGTTGTACTAACACATCATCTTCTCTACTCTTAACCCCACGAGCTAAACACATTGAAGTTATAAACCCCGGTAATGCAAGATTTTTATCACCTCTAGTAGAGAAAGTCGCACTATCAATATAAAGCATGAGAATATCCCCAAGGTTTATAGGTTGATTAGTCACCAAGGCATACACTATTTTGATCTTGTCCTTATTCAACTCGGTTGAATTCGAAGATCCAATAATGTTAGTGCAAATGAATAGATGCCACTAGCCTTAGTTAACTCATGTTGACTAATATATGCTCTACATTTCCACTCAAAAGAAGCATTGTTATAAAGAGTTCTACCCATGATATTAAGATTCTCAATGACATCTACATCTAGAAAACTCGAATCTATATCATTAGATAGCCCAAGAAACTTGTTAATGTTTTCTGGGTTAACTCTAAACACAACACCCCTAATCTCCATCAAAGCATCCAATAAGGTGGCACTTTCTCTATATTCAAGATAAAACTCTCTAACAAGAGTATCATTCACAATTCCTAACATGCTCACCCAAGATTCCTAATTTCAATCCATAATGCACTTAAGAACATAAGAATCTTTACACTTACCTAAGTCAATGCCTCTCTCTTGAAATATCTTCTTAGTTCCAAAGATCCCTAAATCTTTTGTCCTTGAAGCTTTGGATCCTTTTGAGGTAGACTTGGCTTTCACAATGGGGTTCAATTGATTTCCACTTCAGGTAACCTGAGTTCTTCCCATTTGTTCTTGTGTTATAAGATGCTATATACATACAACAAAAGTGAGTGAAAGAAAAAACAAGCATATTAGTCACAAATATATAAAAACAAAAACATATGACTTAAGAATGAATCATCATGCAAGACAAAGATAGTGAGTAATATCTTACAAGTATCATTAAGTCAAAATATGCCAACATGTAACAAAATGAAGCATGTGAACATATCATAAAAGAGAACAATGTCTAGCATACAATGCTCCCCCTTGATAAATGCTATAACTAAAATCAATAATAGCATAAAGTTCACAAAGATTTCACACAATCACACAATCACACATTCAAGCAATTTGAAGAAATATCAACAAAATAAGCTTCATATGCTAAGAGAGATACATAAAGATTTTTCAAGTTCTCTCATAATTCTTCAACAATTGCTAAAATATCATCATACTCATAAACAAAGTGTGTGTGTGAGAGAGAGAGATATGCTTCAAATATATATCAAGAAGTAGTTTGATAATCAACATACAAACAATTTCCAACAACTATTCATCTTAAGCTTTTTCCATAAAAAGTCAAACCGATTATCATCCAGAATTTTTTGATTTTAAGAGAATAGATTTCAACATATGAGCGTGTGTGTGCATGTGGTTCATCATCCCATTTCTGTTTTTCAACTCGAGCTCATTTGATTTTCAACCATACTTCTTTTTAAGCCTTCCTCATTTTCTTTTTAGGCTATGAACCAAAGAATTTTTTTTTATGATTTCATTTCAACACTTCTTTGATTTTTTCCATTTTTTTTACATAAACAAAATTCACTTCATGACGGCTTTCACTCATCACAATGGTGTAGCTCTTTCCAACATTGGGTAGCTTTCACAACCAATGTGTATAGCCCTTTCCATGAAGGTGCTCGTTGAGTTCTATGTATTTGCCGAAGCAAAATGGATACTAACCATAGGTCATTTTAAATGTACTTAAGTACAAAAACTTCAAGGTGTATCCAAAGTTTACATATTAGTAAACTCAACCTACTGGCAAAACATATAAGAAAAGCAAGGTGCAATTTTAGAAAATCAAGATTTTATGGCTCATAAGCACATGCTCTAAGAGCAATAAGTAGAGACTTATTCAAGATCATTACTTCTCTAATGAGTAGCTTTCAAAGAATATGAAGCTCATATTTTGAAAAGTGATGCCACTCAATATACTATACACAAACAATCATCAAAGTTAAGATCAATGTGAACAATATCACTATTAGATCCTAAAATAGCAAATGTCAATGAGAACCATTTGTAAGCTATACAAAATTCTCTAATATGACATGCTATGAGATGTATATCAAAAATTGAGTCAAAAGATAAATATCTAAGAGAACATGCATTAGAGTATAGAGATACCTTTTTGCACATTATATTCACCAAATATCATACTTCCACCCTTTTTATGAGCATTCTTTCCTTGAATGTCCTCATGACATCAAGTTGACGATGTTTCACAACAAGAGTATAAAAAGCATAATATCTCAACTCAATCAACACATATATCAAAAGAACTTCTTTAAAGTTAATCAACAAATTTTGACCATCATAACAAACATGATGTGAGATAACCAAGTTCATATCAATACATGGAGTATTCAAAGCTAGCAAGCAAGAATTCTCAACACAATTAATATATTGCCTCAAAGCTATCTCACATGTGCTTCTTATATTAGTGATAAGAGCACTCACCCTTGAACCACTTATTCTTAGGTGTACCTACACAAACATTTCCAATATCATCTTGACAACAATGTTAAATCTAGATTAAAGTCCTTCAATGACTTGATTAACAAGAATATCATTAACACACTCTTTCTTAATATTTTCAATACAAGTTTTGTCCAGTTGAACAAGATTAGTATTCTTTCTACTCCAAAAATTCTTTTCATGCTTAGCAAAATTATCATGTTTTTCAACTTTCAAATCCTTAGCATGTTCAAGTTGAAGTTTAATCTCCTTATCTCTAGATTCATTTCCTAATTTGCATTTTTCTATATATTTATAACACCTATGCTTAATGTGACCTATTGTGTTGCAATAATGGCAAATTGGAACAAAATATGAGATTGTACCTTTTGGAGTTGAACTAACTTCACTGGGAGTTTGCAAAGATACCTTGTTTGCCAACTTCTTCTTGGCTTTTGATCTTCTCTTCTTGTGTGGTTTCTTATCAATCACGACTTCATCATAGTGAGTAGGAAGTGGTGCTTCCAAGAGCTCCTCTTTAACTACCAAGTCATCTTCACCACTATGAGTGTTAACAAGATTCCTAACACTAGACACACTTACCGAATCATTCACTAAGTCCTTGATGGCCTCCTTAGCCGTGTCTATCTATTCCATTAATTCTTGTTCTCTCTTCTTCAAAGAAGATATCACATTATCCTTATCAAGGTTTATCTTTTCAAGTTCTCTAAACTTCTTCATAATACCACATTTCTCACCAAGAAGTCTACTAGTGACAACCACAAACTCATCTAGTTATTTCTTGATCATATCATCCTTCTCAACTACCTCTCTTAGAGCATTATCTCTAGCTTCTTCAAGCTTTTCTATCTTGTCCAACAACTCAAGATTAGTATGAATGGAACTAGAGCTTCCATGATGATTTGCATCAAAGTTCTTGTTTATAGATATTGCACCATCAACATCTAGTGGAGAATGAGAAGTCGTTAGAGCTACAAAGTTGCTCACCAACTCTTCATCACTGGAAGTCTTCGAACTTTTCTTCTTCACCCATACTTAAACCTTCAAATTGCGATGCCAACATTTGAAGCCTCGATTTCTTAACCACTAAGGTTCCTTCTTTAGTAACTTGGAGAGTATCCCAAGCTTCCTTTGCGGATTCAAGATTTTGAATGTAGGAGAATTGATGTCCATCAACTCCTTCAAATATGGCATTCATAGCACGATGGTGCCATTTAGCAACCTCAAACTCATTTGTTGTCCATTCACTCCTTGGCTTGAGTATCATGGTTCCATCCTCTTGAACCTCAGTAGGAGGACTATAACCTTCTTCCACTATCATCCATGCCCTTTCATCAATAGAGCGGATGTAGGCTTTCATCCTCAACTTCCAATACCCATAGTTAGTGCCTCAAAGAAATTGTGGCCTAGTATTTGAGGCTCATTTCGCCATTACATCATCTTGAAAACCCATGACTTCAAAAGCTTAGCAAAAACCGTGAATGTATCACCTGGACTCTCACTAAGTACAATCTAGTGTCCTGCTTTGATACCAATTGAAAATACAAAAATGGTTAAATGTTCAAGGCTAACCTAGAGGGGGGTGAATAGGTTAGACACCTTTTTCGACTCTCTTAGAAACAAACAAAAGTTTGTCCCTCTAGATTGCTTGTATCACAATATATATAGATTAAATACACGTAATCAATATATAAAACAAGCAAAGTGTGATACAAACAAGTAATTGTAACACATACACAATCTATATCATATAAAGAAAGTCAACTTACATAAAGAGTTCTATCAATAGTATTCAAATAACAAATACAAATATAAGAGAGATAGAGATAGAGAAAAGTTGACACAAGATATAATGTGGTAAACCTCCGACGAGGAAACATCCATGGGTTAGCAACCACCGGCAAACAAAATCCACTAGTAGATAAGACAAGTATAATCTCTCAAGTGACCCATTCACCTAGAAACTACCCCCATATCCTACTTATGAAGATGTCGCCCTCATGCTTAACAATTTGAGGCCTCACACCTCTTGTCAAGACTTCATCGCTCACCTTTCCAGATCCTCACGACCCAAGGCAAGACTTCTTGCTAAACTATCCGAGTCCTCCCGACTCTAGTCAAGACTTCCAAACTCACCCTTCCGGATCCTCACGACCCTAGGCAAGACTTCTTGCTTGAATATCCGAGTCTTCCCGACTCAAGCCAAGACTTCTTTGCTTGACAATCCAAGGTCTCACACCTCTTGCCAAGACTTTCTTGCTCAACAACATAGGTCTCACACCTATTGTCAAGACTTCCTTCTCAAAAGGAATCTAGGTGATCATGAATGCAAAATGCAAACAAGCACGCAACATAAAATGTTATGATCAACACATCCTATGGAAAAAACTAGACATGAGCATGAATGCACAAATCAAATGTAGTCTAGTCAATCATGCATGTTTAATCCATCTAGATCATGTAAGATATGTTCAACATTAATTACAACCTAGATACATGCATAGATCTAAAACTTGAATCATAAGATATGTTCAATTAACACATAATCAAGTTTAAATCATATATACCAAAAACATGCTAAAATCATATGACAAAGTTATCTAGATTAAAGTTAAAGTTCTAGAGCATATTCCTATTCATAGATTCAACAAAACACATGAATAGCTCAAAAGAACATAAACACGTGTATCAATGTGAGAATTCGGCCAAGAGAGCCTAATACATGTGAGAAACTATTTTTCACAAAATCAATCAATCAAAGATCATCAAATAGTCCTAGAATCAAAGCTAGCACAATACAATCCCAAACATGTGAAAACATAGGTAAAATCAAAACCTAACTCAACATGTAAGATTTCAATTGAAACTCAACCTAGCTTTAAAAGAGTTTAAAACTCAAATCAAAACACTCACAATACACATATATATGTTGAAGAAGAAAACCCAAGGAAATTGACCAAGTTTTTAAAAAAAAACTTTGAGAGAAAATCAATACCTTAGTTGATTTTGGTGCAGTCCCGGTTTTTTGAGTTTAGACTCCAAAAACAGCAATAAAACTCACTCAAACCTTTAGAGAAAAGATGGAGGATGAATAGACAAACACTCTCAACTTTGAATCACTCAAATCGGAGTTCAAATGAAGAAGTTATTATGTTTGGAAGGTGAGAAAATGTAGAGAGAAAATTTCTACACTCAATTTTTAAATTTCTTCTTTGAATGAAATGTGAGAGGGATAAGTTATATAAAAGAGAGGGAAAGAATGAAGTTAAAAGACCAAATTGTCCTCCTTTGTTATTGCTTTCCCGAGATGACGCATGGACATCTCGGGGCAGCAAGAAGTTGCAGCCGAGATGGCCAAGCGCCATCTCGGGCTTGCACCTCTTGATGGCATTTGGCCAAGGTGCAACTCCCTTGCAGTCCTCTCGCGTTCTTTGACCGTTCTCCGACCTCCAACCTCGGAATTCGAATCCGTTTATGGATTATGAACCGTAACTCTCTCACGGACATGGATATATAAGATACTCAACCCAGAAAATAATAATTCGACTCGATATACAAAGACGAAGACAATGTATGCAACATGAGTTGAATATGTGGTATCTTTTGACTTAGAACTTGAAATCAATAGTATGAGTAACCAAAATGAACAGAACTTAATCAAGAATGATTTAAGACTAAAATGAAGTTCAATATCCATGTTATACAAATATATACACATACAAACACAATTCACACTAGAATGTAAACTACATAGAGATAGTCTTCAATCATGCATTTTTCGAAACAAGTTATTTCCATACCAATGCATGAGCATTCATCTTCAAGTGTGTGAATATGTTATACATGGTGCACAATGATGCAGGGACACATATGAATGAATTGTGTGTGTGTCTATAATTGTTTACAATGATACAAGGACACAAATGTATGAATTGTGTGTGTATGCCTAAGCCTTGTAAGAGAAAGATAAGGTCTTAGTATACCTTTATAGAATCATATTGAATCCTTTCTCTTTGAACACTTTGAACTTGCTTTGACTTGTTGTTCATTCTTCTTTGAAGCTTGAATCATCATGAATCTAAACAACTAAATCATTATAAGTAAACATCATTTTGATATGGAATTAATGCCAACACAAACTAAAACCTAACAGTTGGTCATTAAGAAATGAAAAAGTTGCTCATGTGTGATAAAAATTTCAAATGCTATATCTTGTTCATTTTCTTATAAAATGGTACAATTTGGTTTGACTTCTTTTGGAAACTCTTTTGATATTTGCTTTGCCAAATATCATGCTTTGAAAGTTAATGTTGCATGTCTTCAATCCAAGGCAATAATCTCACACATTTTCTTAAACATCAAATCTTTTTGCTGTTCTCTTTGATGCTAATAACTCTCTTTGCTAATGTGACCCATTTTGGGAATGTCCATTTGTCTATCTTGTGACAAAAAAGGGGAGTAGTGTGTATTTAGAGGAAGTTGAGTGTGGTATGATTTAGGGGGAGTTAAGAATTTCATGTCACTTGTTGAAGGGAAGTAACCCATTTAGGGGGAGCATATGCTTTTACATTGTTGTTGCATGTTGATTGCTTTCCGTTATGCAAATTGATTTTTTTATCTCTTGATCTCCTCATATATACTTGTCTTGAAAAGTGTAGTTATCTTATTTTGTAGGGATGGTTATTCTACAAGAGATGGAAGACTTGAAGATCTAGCGTTTAGGCATCTCATTGTATTGTAGAAAAACATTTTGTTGACCTCTTGTCTTGTTATCTTTTTTTTTTTGGTTTTATTTTGTTAAGATGATTTATGGGTGGTGGCTTTGTCATAAAATAGCCAAATGGGGAGGTTGTAAGTTCCTCATTGGTTGATTGACTTATTTCTTTGACAAACCAAATTTGGGGTTACATATATATATATATATATATATATAAGGGTAGTTTAAGTCGTCCTTGTTCGTGACCAAGCTCAAGGGCTCTTCAAAGGTCTCTTAGCACTTTACTTAACCTCCCTTAAAGAGATTTAGTGTACATACTCACTCTCACGCACGTTTTAATCACCTTGTATTAGTGTTCATTTGCTCTTTAGTGTGCCTTATTTTCATATCTCTTGCTTGCTTGGATTGCATGTATTTTGGTCTTGCCTTGTCCCCTTTTATCCCTTTATTGTAGGGAAGTGTGCGGGTGTATATGTGGGTGCCCTACCCGTGCGATGCGATGGCTTTTGCCTTATTGCGCTTGTTTACATGTTGTGTACGGGTCCATGCGTGAGTTCTTACCCTTGCACAACGCTAGTTGGTTGAGCGTTGTTGGACTGCTGTAAGTGGCACTGTAAATTTTGTAGAGGTCTTTTCCCAACTGTTTCCACTATTGGACCACTATGTGAAGCGTTGTTGATTTCACAATGCCTTTTTTAGGGTTAACATTGGTAAGTGCACGAGTCCCTACCCGTGCACTGCGCTCATTTTTACACCTATATATATCATCTTCTTCCCAAATCTGACCTAGAGCTCTGAAAATATAACCCTTAGAGAGAGAAATTGATTCCTAGTGAGAGAGAGCTCCAAGAACACATTTTGACTCAACCAAACTTCAATCTATGAGCATTCAACATCTTTCTGCTAACATCTTCCAAGCATGGGTCTTCTTGTTTTGTCTTTGACTAGGTAACATCTTCATGCCTTAGATTGTTTTGTTTCATTCATATGCCATGTATACCTAGGAATAACATTTTTTGTTCATTAAATGTATGATTTTTATGTTTAATTACATGTATAACATGCTTGGGCTGTTGATTGTTGGTTGAGCTTAGTATTTTGTGATAACTAGCATTTAGAACGATTTTACCATTCTAGCTAAATCTATTTGTTTTTGCATTTAGAAAATTAATATCTAGGATTTTACATTCATTGTCATCCTTAAATCCTTAGATAAGCCTAAATGTGTTAACCTAGCATTTTTGCATATATAATATTTCCATATATTCACATAGTTTGTAAATTCTCTTCATGGTTGTTAAGCTTTGTGACTAAGTGTTTAGTGCACAAGCTTTTTGGTCCAAGATTACTATTATAGGCCCATTGGGTGGAGTTAAAGGGTTAGTAACTGGAGGGTGTGACGGGAGGTCAACTAAACTTTCATTCAAATAGTGGATTTTGTGGACCAAGTGTAGCTAAGTAGATTAACCCGTGAGTTTTGTCTAGTTGGGGGTTTCTCATGTAAATCAAATTCTTGAGATTTATTGTTTTATGTTTGATTGAATGTTTAATAACATGGGATAGTTTCATTAATTTTGATTAATTGAAAAATTGGTAATTGATTCGATTAAAACCAATTCACCTCCCCCTCTAGGTTTATAGACATACACATTCTAGGGAATTTCAACTACTAATAATTTATCTACTGTTTATTATCCTACAATTAATTAATTTATTGCTGATTGTATTAATATTGCTGGTGTATTTTCACAATGTGCATCCGACACAGAATTACTGGAGTCCGTTAATGCTATGAAATTAAAATGGTTAGACTATTATAAGGAATTTCTAAATATTTATTTGATTGCATTGTGTTTTGATTCACGTTGTAGATTAGAAAATTAGTTTGATTATCTAATTATTTATTATCAATGTTTAGAAATAGATTTTGATGTTGATATGACTTCTTCTAGAGATAAGGCATTATTGTATGATTTATATAGTGAATATCTTAGAGTTCATAGTTCGTCACTGAACATAAATGTTTAACCAACTCAAAATGTATCTCAGTCCACATCATCCTCCGGATTTATGAATTTAGGGTATAATCTGTTTAAAAAAAAACCGAAAAATTACGAGGTTCTTCTTTTTCAAGCTCAAACTCGTATTCCGAGCTTGAATCCTATCTAGGCACCTCTTCTGAGTTTATAGAAGACACTGTTGTTAAAAATTTTGTATCCTACATTGGTAGAATGAGAATGAAAGATACTTTTCAATCTTGACTATTATAGCTAAATAAATTCTTTCACCACCAGTTTCTACGATGGCTGTGGAACAAGAGTTTAGTGTCGATGGAAATATTTTGGACTCAAGACGTTCTCTTTTGAGTCCACAATCAATTCAGATACAAGCTTATGTTGATGATTGAACCAAGTGGCAAAACAGACAACAAGAAATCAAGATGCACTTGCACCCTACAATTTCTTCAAAGATAACCAACCTGCTGAAAGTGGAATGGATGATCATGACAATGATTAGTTACGGTGCCACCTCACACAACGTATCCACATCATCACCAAACCTGTAATCGAAGGTAAGAGAACTACATGGCATTTGATTCCTCTAAACCCTAAGAGGATACGTAAGCAACTTAATTGTGGTAAAAATTAAGTGCCAAATTTAAATTTTTTTAGTTTTATTTTATTTTATTTTATTTTAATTTCGTGTGCCCCAATAAAATGCTTTTATAATTTTACATGTCTAAGTTTTTTTTTATAATAATAATAAGTAAAATAATGGTTCTGAACCATCGAAATCGGCAACACGCCTTCTTAGTAGGCTTTAAGGATATATTTGTATTTTTGTCCTTTTTATTTTTTAGACCAATTATCAATCAAGAGAATAGATTTGGTTTTCTCTTTTCTCTTTTCTTCTTTCGCAATATGGTATCAGAGCGTCATTGTTGCATAGTTGTGAAACACTGATTCTTCTTTGGTTCATTGTCCATGGCTCGTGGTGGCGGAGCTGCTGGAGTTGCCAATAATGGAGGAAATTGGACGAATTCTGACAATGTCAATGACAACAATGGAGGCAATCTATTTACGAATTTGGAAGTTATAGATCGAGTTCAAGTTGAAGATTCGAGCAACCATTTCTATCTTAGTCATGGAGATCATCGACGTTTAAATCTTGTTTCAAATTTGATTATAGGCAACAATTATAATTCTTGGAATCATGCCATGTCTATGGCTCTCATAGCCAATAACAAGTTATGTTTTGTTAATGGTATGATTTCTCGATCTCCTATTGATGATTATCTTTACAATTTATGGTCTATATGCAATAGTATGGTCACGTCCTGGATTTTACATGCTATTTCTAAGGAGATTGCTAAGAGTATTATGAATATTAACAATGTTGTTGATGTTTTGAATGATCCACATAATCGATTTAATCAAAGCAATGGACCTAGAATTTTACAAATCAAACAACTTTTGAATGCACTTTCATAAGGTTCATGTGAAGTTAGTAGTTATTTTACAAAGCTTAAGACTCTTTGGGATGATCTTAAGGATTTCAGGCCAATTCCTATGTGTAAGTGTGGTGGAATGAAGGATTTGATGGATTATCAGCAGCAGGACTATGCTCTTCAGTTTGTGGTGGGTTTGAACGAATCATATAGTTAGGTTAGAGCACAGATTCTTATGATTGATCTTTTACATTCAATGAACACGGCTTTTTCACTGGTTATTCAAAAAGAACATCAAAGAAATTTGAGTTCATTCATACAATCTAATAAGCCAAATTCAGTTGTTTTTGGTATGTCAATAAGTAACTACAACATCTCTAAAGGCAGATGTGATAAGCCTTTATGTACTCATTGTGGTATACTTGGTCATACTATTGACAAGTGTTACAAGATACATGGATATCCACCAGGTTTAAAGCTTAAATGAAGAGGGTTTAAGCAATATAACGGGCATTCTTGTCAGCCGAAACCAATTGCTAATCAAAATAGTATGGTGTTTGAGCAGAATGATGATTCTATGTTCAACAACTCTGTTACCTCTTTGACTGCAAATCAATGTCAGCAAATCATCTCTCTTTTCATTTCTCAACTACAAAGTGCTTTACAAATTGTTAATGACTAGCAGTCTTTAGTTTCCAACTTTACTGGTACATCTACTTTAATTCCTGTAAATGCTTGGATCTTAGATACATGAGCCACTCACCGTGTGTGTCATGAGTTGAGTTTTTTTTTAGTCTTTTGATACTATTACCAGTGCTTTTCATGTTACATTATGTACTAGACAGAATGCCCCCATTTCTAAAGTTGGAACTATTAGATTCACTCATTTGATAACTCTTACTAAAGTCCTTTATGTGACAAGTTTTAAGTATAACTTGATATCGGTTAACTCTCTCACCATGAGCACTTATTGTTCTTTAATTATCTCTACTGATTATTGTATGATCCATGACAATTCACAGACCCTTCAGATTGGGATGTGTAAGTGTGTTGGCAATTTGTACTATCTGGTGCTTCAAGGTTTAAAGGCTGTACTAGACAATATTTTTTCTTTTTCTAGTTTTTCATCTTTGTGTAAAGATACTATGTGGCACTATAGATTAGGCTACCAATCTTGTATGATCTTGGGACACTTACAAAAGGATTTGAATTTTAATCCTAAGAATGACAAGGATTTTCATTCTTCGATTTGACATTTTACTAAGCAGAAAAGATTGTCTCTTGTTTCTAATAATACACTATCATCATTGCCTTTTGATCTTTTTCATCTTGATGTTTTGGGACCTTTTCATATAATTTCAGTTGAAGGTTTTAAGTATTTCTTAACCATAGTGGATGATTATTCTCATTTCACTTGGGTTTATTTATTTCATGAGTTCATGCTAAATCAGATGTCCAAAAAGTTATACCTCAATTTTTTACAATGACATTGACATAATAAACTATACTAAAGGGGTCAGGTCAGATAATGCTAGAGAATTGAATTTAACTTATTTTTATCAATCTAAAGGGGTTATTCATTATTGTTCTTGTGGTGAGAGTCTTGAGCAAAATTCTGTTGTGGATAGGAAGCATCAACATCTTCTTAATATTGCTCAGGCATTATTGTTTAAGTACAACTGATTTCTTGTTTACTGGGGAGATTGTGTGACAATAGATCATTTGATAAACAGATTGCCTTATCTGATTCTTCAGTCTAAGTCTCTCCTTTTGAGGTATTACATCATAAACCCCCTTCATATACATATTTAAAATCTTTTGGATGTCTATGTTATGGATCAACCTTATTTAGCACTCGAGATAAATTTTCTCTAAGGTCAAAAGCTTGTGTCTTACTTGGTTTTCCTGTTGGCATGTGACCACTCTGAAATGAGCACCAGCAATAGTACGGAGCCGTGGGAGTAGTACAATGATAATAAAGTTCATTCCATAAGGATTGATGATTGATTATCACAATTGATTGATTGACTGACTACTATTTAGACAAGCAAATGTTTGATGATTAAGTTAAAATACTAACACTAATTAAATTAAACTACTACTAGAATGCAATTAATGAAACTTAAACAAACAAGCAAACAAAGCAAAGTCACACACAAGCAAGTGATTGTATTACTATTAGAAACTTAGGTTAAGATATTGAATCCACATAACCAATTCTCACCAATTTCTAGATACGCCATTAAGGACAAATTATACAAGTGTAAATGTAGACTCATGAACCCTCCATTAGTCTCTACTCTCTCTTGAGTAATAGAAACAACACTTATATGCATCAATAACCTATCTCTCGATGGTCATCCGAAATACACACAAGTTTATTAAGCTTAGTGGCTCACTAAGTGAGTCCTAGAGACTAGCCTCGAGTATTTCTACCTTACTAGACCTCTATCATGCATTTCATCGAGCACGTTGTGTGCTTCTCCTCTCGGTACATCACACAATAACAAAATAAACATCAAATGCTAGCTAGACACTCCATGTTAATTAAAGCATGAAACACATATACATGAGCACAAGCAATATGAATAAAGTGGTGGTCTTTATTAGTAAATCATGGAAAAGGTTTCATCTTGGCCTTAACCAAGATGGATTTAGTTCATACTATAAGAAATTGCTACAAAAGATGTGACTTTTATACAAGACATAATCAAATAAAAATGTTAAATGAAAGAGAGAAAGGTTAAGAATAAACTAAGTATAGATATCCTCTCTCTTGGTTGGCTGAATGTGATTGACTTGCTCATTCTCTTGATGTTCCCCTCTATGCTCCAAGGTTGGGTTTTTATGGTGGGAAATGGTGGGAAGGTTGAGTATTTGGTGTTTGGTATAGTGGATTTGAAGTTTGGATGATGGATTAGAAGGTTGATGAAGTGATTTGGTAAAGGATTTAGATGAAAGAAGGTGTCTTGGAGGTTTTGAATTGTAATGGCAGAATTTGGAGCTCAAGGGTTATGTAAGAGGTGTCCAAGCAGAGCTAAAAATGGGTATTTATATGTTTAGAAGTAGGGCATAAAACCCTAGAAGTTTTGCTGAGTTGGACAAGCGCACTGGTGTTGCACTGGTCGAGTGGCACCTCACCAACACCACCTCTTGATTCTATGCTTCTTTAGTGGCTTCTAGCAATGCACACTGTTATGGAAACAGTCATAACTGCTTCTAAAAATTTTGGAATTGCAATCCATAAAAACCACTAGAAAGTAGACATCCGGGACTTTCCGAATATATTTGGATCTCAACTTGATTCGTTCTGAGATGAGAGATATGGCTTTCTGAAGTTGGGTGGTCTGCAAGAGCCTTCACTAATGCAGCCCATAAAATCTCCAAAACTTTTTAATTAAGCTCAAATACCTTATTTATTGTATGATACATATGCAAACCTCACAAAAAATATTATAAACCAAAATATACTCGAAAACGAGAACAAATGATATGAAATGGGGATCTCAAATTAGTAAAAATATGGTCTGATCAGCATGAAAGCATACAAGCTTTTGGATAGAGAATCTATCAAAAAAATTAATTCTAGAGATGTTCAGTTCTATGTGAGCATCTTTCCCACTTCTGTTAGTTTCTGGAAAATAAAAATGTTTTAGGTTTGTTTCATGACAAGGTTCTGCCCATGCTTGTTTTTTAGACTGATCCTGATGCTCCAATTTCCACTGATGTTTTGGATATTCTAGTAGACATTGCTTCTGATTCTATTGTTCCTACTGATGTTTATACTAACTCAAATACTTGTTAAGAAGCCTTCTTATTGAGAAGATTATCATTGTGGTCTACCTTCTCTTCAGTCTACTGGTAGTTCAACTTTGCATCCTCTTTCTCAGGTTTTGAGTTATGGCAGATTGAATAGGATTATAGGGCTGCAATTTTGTCAATAACTACTCATTTTGAACCACAATATTATTCACAAGCTATTGATAAATCTAAATGGGAACAAGTTATGGCAGCTGAGATATAAGCTCTTGAAGATAATCATATGTGGTCTATTATTAGTTTGCCTCATGTTCATCATGTTGTTGACTGTAAATGGGTTTACAAGTTGAAACATAGAGCAGGAAAGACACAAAGCTCGTCTTGTTGCTAAAGGTTATACTCAACAAGAAGGCGTTGATTATTTTGATACTTTTGCTCTTGTTGCCAAGTTGGTCACAATCAAATTGATGCTTGCATTGGCTTCCATTAATGGATGGTTTTTCATCAATTAGATGTCAATGATGTTTTTTTTCCATGGTGACTTAACTAAGGAGGTTTATATGACTATACCTCAGGTTATAGTCCAAAAGGGGAGAAGAGTTTTCCTAATAATCCTGTTTGTAGGCTTCATAAATCACTTTATAGCTTGAAAAAAACATCAAGGCAATGGTATACAAAGTTTTCTAATGCTTTGTTGGAGGATCCACTTTTATTGCTTTGTTGGTTTATATTCATGATATCATCATAGCTAGCAATAATGAAAGTGTCGTCAATAAGTTGAAGAATTCTTTGTATGTAAGGTCCAAGCATAAAGATTTGGGAATTTTGAGGTTCTTTCTTGGACTTAAAGTTGCAATGTCAGATAAAAGGATTTTTATCTCTCAAAGATCTTACGCTTTACAATGACTATCTAACATTGATTATTTAGGATGCATGCCAATTAGTACTCCAATAAAAGCAAATATCAAGTTGAGTCAAGATGAAAGAGAATTGTTAGAGGATGTTTCTCAATATAGAAGAATGATATGAAAATTGTTATACTTGATCATAACAAGACCTGACATTTCTTATTCTGTCAATAGACTTAGCCAAATTCTTACGATACCAAGGGTTCCTCATCTCAAAGCATCTCAAAGGGTTTTGCAGTACATCAAATCTTCACCAGTATAAGGCCTTTTTTTTTCCTTCTAGTTTTGATGTTCAACTTACAGCTTATGTTGAAGCTACACTTCCTACAAGCTCTGAATTTCAACTTAAAGTTTTTACTGATACAGATTAGGCTGCTTGTTCTGATACAAGAAGATCAATTTATGGTGATTGTGTTTTTCTTGGTGACTTTCTAATCTCCTAGAAGTCTAATAAGTAATATACAGTTTCTAGATCCTCTACAGAAGCTGAATATAGATCAATGGACAATGCTACTTGTGAATTGACTTGGTTATTTTGTTTGCTTAAGGAATTTGGCGTTAATCATTCTAAGCCTGTTTTGCTTTATTGTGATAATCAAGTAGCTTTACATATAACAACCAATCCAATGTTTCATGAGAGCACAAAACACATTGAGATTGATTGACATTTGGTCCGAGAAAAGGTAAAAGTAGGAAGATTGAAGACCCTTCATGTCTTAACCAAAACCTAGCTTGCTGACATCTTTACTAAGTTCTTCATCCTTCACAGTTCAAGGAATTAACAAGCAAGATAGAACTTCACAATATTTACAATCCATCTTGAGTGGGAGGGGGGGAGTAGCTTAGTTTTAGTCTTAACAATAATTAGACTGATAGCTATTTTAGCTTTAGTTTTGTTAATTAGTTAGTTTTAGCTGACATATTACAGATGTCTATTAGTTAGTTGTGCTTAGTAGGCTCTAAGGATATATTTGTATTTTTATCCTTTGTATTTTTATACCAATTATCAATCAAGAGAATAGATTTACTTTTCTCTTTTCTCTTTTCTTCTTTCGTAATAAACAATCTTATTTGATTTTCAATCAACAGTTGGATTACATTTTAGTCACTTTTCAACCAACAATGGGATTCCAAAACTCAAGTTCAACATCTAAGGGGTTTTTCTTGTTTGAAAACTAAACAGTCATAAATTTTTCTGAATATTGAATAAGAATTGAAATCTGAACCTGAATAACATGTTTATTTTTTTTTTCTCACATTTGAATGTACCATCAACATATCTATTTAGTAATTTACATTTATACTCATACTAATTATAAGAAATAATTTAACATATATGTTTTTCTACAAACAGAGTTCAATTTGATAAAACAAAAAAAATCAACAAATGATATAATTTTGCATATGTTCAGCATTCAAAATTCAAATTCAATTTATTGTCAAAAAATAAATTCAAGTTATTTTACATGTTTCCACGTTTTTAGTGAATATAATTGAGAAAACCTTTTTTTTTGTTTCCTGAATCATATGCACACAGGGAACCACACACACACACACACACAAATATATATATATATATATATATATATATGTTAAATAGGTTCATGAAATATATGCACTGATCCCTGTGAGAAATGATTATGGTTTTTTTTTCTTTTTAAAAATCGTTTAAAATAAGAAATATGTTATAAGAAGGATCTCTACACCATATCAAATTATGATAAATTCGAAAATATATCGTTTTTTGGAGAATGGACTAGGAAGAGAATATTTTAATTGTAATTCAATGATTTGGAATTAAGTTAAAAGTCAGGATTTCTTATTTTATTTTTTAATTGTTTTTTCATATTTTTAAGTTATTTGACTACTTAAAAAAAACAATTTAGTAAAAAAAAATCCTAAAAAAAAAATGGATGTAGACAATAAAGAGAAGAGGTCATGAAATGAAATACCTGGATAATGTTGGAAAGATCAAATAAGGTTTTTTTTTCAGAGATAAATAAGGCCCTGTCCTGCAACTGTTTTTCAGTCCGTTTTCGTTTTTATTTTTTAAAAACGCGTTCGTTAACTGTTTTTCATTTCATTTTCGAATAAAAAAAAACAAAATAAAATAAAACCAGTGTTAAAAGTGAAAGATTTGAAAAACACAAAATACTTGTTTTTCATTTTTCGTTTTTGTTTTTCATTTTATTTTTCACTTTTTTTATATTAAAAAAAATCTTAAACTATTAATTGTACTGTTATGCGTTTGATATGACTAGAACAAGACGAAGCAAGATTTTTAAATCACCAAAGTGCCCCTTTTATATATATATATATATATATATATAAATATATATATATATATTCCATAATAATTTATTTTCAACTAGAACTAAAAGTATTCATACAATAATACATATAAATATATTATAATTATTATTATTTATATATTATAATATTATATATATAATATATTTTATGTATATTATATATCATATATATATAATATTATAAGAGGAAATTACAAGAAATAACCCAAAAATTTATTGAGTTATTGTTTTTAGCCAAAAGTTTATTTTTTATTACAATAAGCATATTTAACCTTGAAGTGACAAATATACCCTCACTTTTGTTTTAATTGACCCAAATTTTCCCACCCAAAAATTTGGCTTATCAGTGTCTTCAACATCCATTTTTGTTTGAAAATCAAATTTTCATCTTTCTCTCTCTCTGGACACCGATTAATCTCTCTCTCTCGACTCCGATTTGGGCATCTCTATCTCTTTACACCGATTTAGACATCTTTCTCTCTAAACTGATTTGGGTCTTCATCTCAGCATTTCGTCTCTGTACTTAGGGTCTTCGTCTCATCATTTCCGCTATTCGTCTCTGTATTTCGGCTTAACATTTCATCTCTGTCAACTAATTTAGGTCACAACAATCTTGAAAGGAAGATCTATATCCGAAACCCAACTGCTTTTGAAGGTATGTAACCATTTCCCACTTGTTTTTGACAAGAATCATTAAGTTTGATTTGAAAAAAAAAAGATTGGTTTCGATTTTGAGTGAAATCCATGTTCTGTAATTTTTTGTTCCCAAGTTACATGCCAAGCTATTTTAATGTTACATGCCAGTTCAATTTGATGTTACATGTCAATTTATTACAAAGTTACATGTCTATCAGTAATTTGGATTTAGAGAGAAACCCAACTATTGTAAAGTTACATGCCAGTATTTTTTTAAGTTACAAGCATGTTATTTTCGAAGTTACATGTTAGGTTATTTTTATACCCAAGTTACATGCTAGTTTATTTTCGAAGTTACATGTTATGTTATTTTCAAAGTTACATGCTAGTTTATTTTCGAAGTTACATGCCAGACTATTTTTGAAGTTACATGTTATCCAAAGTCCGTTTTGTAACATGTCAGTTCCTTTTAATATCAAATACTTTAAATGTTAATTACTTTACATGTAGGAATATGAGTGCAACGAAATTGGTCATCTGTCAAGGTGGAAGTTGGGTGGGCAATTGTTACGAGGGTGGTATGATAAAATGGGCCAATGGTCATAGAGGTTTGAGTTATAATGCCTTGGTGAAGTTGGTACAAGATGTTGCCAAAGTTGATGCTGCTATGTACAACTTACAATTATGCTCATTGGCCTTCACAAATAGTGGTATTGCTTGTTCGAGATTTGAGAATGACAATAACGTGTCATGTAAGAATGATTAGCCTTCTCAGGCTCCTCAACCATGCCCATCCGCAACATCTGCAACATTCGCAACATCGAAGCGATCACGTAGACCTTACAGGTGTAGGAAATGTGAAGAAGAAGGCCACAATTCACAGGAGTGTCCATTGGCACTAGAAGTTGGTGGTACAACATAGGTTTTACCGTATAATAAATTATATTTTAATTCTTATATGTATGGTGGTACAACTTATGTATTAGCAATGATGTTTTAATTATTTTTTATATACCAATGTCGTTTTGAACTGATATGAGAATTGAATTCCGTAATGTTACATGCTAGAAGTTACATGTCAGTTGATACTGAAGTTACATGTCAATTGATACTGAAGTTACATGCTAGTTTATAATGAAGTTACATGCCATCATATTTAATCAACTCATTATGAAGAGTGTTTTCATACACAATTCCAGTAATATTACATGTTAGAAGTTACATGTTAGTTGATACTGAATTTACATATTAGTTAAAAATGAAGTTGCATGCCAACATATTTAATCAGCTCATTATGAAGACTGTTTTCATACACAATTCCAGTAATGTTACATGTCAGAAGTTACATGCCAGTTGATATTAAAGTTACATGTGTCGTATGTGAATTTTACCAGGCGTACACGTCATCGACAAAGAGGATAAATTTTCCAGGTGGATGTCCGAATAGGCATCCTGCAAGGCATCACCAAAAAAGAGAAGCCAGAATAAACAAGTATTGAAAAGAGACCAATTCGGGGTCAACTAACGCCATATACGACTCGGGGTCAGTTAAACATTCTCGGGGCTAGTTGGTGACATTTTTTACTCGGTATCAGATGATGTCACTCGGGACCAGCTGATATTGTTTCCTACTCAGGACAAACATGAAGAAAAGCAAAAAGCCCAGCGCTTAGCTCACACAAATCGAGTCATTAAAATTCACGAAGATATCCATATCAAAGAGGAATTGCAAGAAGAGCAAAATTATCAAGAAAAGGGTTCCTAATCAGGCAACAATTTTACTTCTTCAAAAAGACTACGCTCTTATAAGGAAATAAGTCTTAATTGGACTGCATTACTAGAGTCACATTCGATCTCAAAACAAGTTTCCGAAACAGGAAAGAATACAAACTACTTAGAACAAGCAAACAATCATAATTAAATACAAAGATCTTTTATTACTTGTACGAAGAATATTGGGGTTCTATGGACATATAAATAGACCCATAATCTTATCACACAGAGATATACAACAATCATAGAAAAATACAGAGAGAAGAAAAAGAGATCGACAATTGTAATTATATTATTTCATAGTGGATTTTGGCTTGGTGGATCATTCAACCACCCGTGAACGTTTCTCCAGTCATCGAAGTTTTACCACGTAAAAAACTTACGTCCGATTACTTTCTCCTTCTCAATCTCTTTGAAATCAAAGCTAAAATCCAATCCTTGTTGGCTTTTCTCATACATCCAGAAATCAATGTCAACAATTGGCGCTAGAAGAAGGGGGCGAACATTCGATTTAATTAAAGATAATGGCAGGAAGCAGAAGCAGAAGCAGTTATGGGGATGTCCAAAAATCTCCAGATAACTTCCATGTTGGCAGTAGCTCGCGAGATCTCGCTGTAACCACAGAGAACCAACCTACATTCCTGGTCGGAATCCAGCAAGTTCCTCCGACCAGCAGAGACCTGACACAACGCTTCCGAGAGACGTTGCAACAATTGGTGGCAGATACAGCAAAGGAAGGAATTGATCTACTGGCTGCAGAAGAAGCACAAACTCTTAACCTCCCACCTGCGAGGCTTCGTTCGGTTGTAGTAGGGCCATAACTAAATGCACCGAAAGTCGAAAAGAACTCTGTTCCAATCAATCAGGCTGGACGTGAAACTCCTGAAGAGGAACGACCATGCCAGAAGCAGAACCAGGATCAGACAGTCCGTGCTAGACACCGTAAACATGACCGGTACAGGGATCGGTCGTCATCAAAAGATAGCGATCGGCACCATCGCAAGCGTCATCATGGAATCATACGTGAAACCCGGCATCAAAGTGAAGAGCCAGAACGAGGAATGACAATCACCCAGCGGTTCAACCATCCGGGAAGTCCAGTGGGAGACAGAGATGTCATAATCCAGAGCCTAACTCGAGAAGTCGAGAACAATAGGTGTCAAATGGACTCATTGGTCAGACGTTACGAGTACAATGATTTATCTGACGAGGATTCTAATAGCCCGTTCACTAGAGACATCCTGCGGACTTCATTCCCAGAAAGATTCAGGATGCCACACGTAGAGCAGTTCAAAGAGGATACAGACCCAAAAGAACATGTCAGACGCTATAAAAGTGCTATGGCTCAGTATGCCCATAGTGATCCCTTACTATGCCTCAACTTTCCACAAACTCTAGGAGACATGGGCTCAATATGGTTCGGGAGATTGCCCCCAGCAAGCATCTGAAGTTTCAGTGAACTGAGTAGGAGTTTCTCAAGGCAATTTATGAGCAATGTTCATAGGAAAAAATCAGTGAAAAAAATCAGTGGAAAAAATCAGTGGCTTACGTTTCTCAAATAAAATAAGGGAAAGATGAGTCGCTGAAGAAATACCTAGGGAGATTCGGCCAAACAGTATCAGAAATCGGCAGTGCAAACGATGAAGCGATAATTGCTGCATTCATCAACAACCTACAGAATTGACGGTTATCTTTTGACCTGAGAAGAGCCCGTCTGACCAGATATACAGATATGATGGATATGGCAGGAGGATATGCACTAGCCGAATAAGAAGAGTTAGCCACTGGAGGATGCTACATGCATGGAGGAAAACCCAAAAAGGATGCTGAGTATAAGGTGCAGAACCAAAAGGGAAAACAGAAAGGAAACAGCAAAGAAAAGAGCAAGGATGGGGGAAACAGGCGTAATGTCGAACAGAGCACAGAGAAATACCAAGGTAGATACACCAACTACACCCCTTTTCGGAAAAAGAAAGAGGAAATCCTGGCCATTCTGGAAGCAAAGAATATGGTACAAGAGCCACGACGACAGTCTCAGTTCGTTCGGCGAGATACAAAAAAATACTACATATTCCATAAGGAAACCGGTCATGAGACTTCCAAGTGTTACCAGCTTAGAGATTACATAGAAACCCTCATTCGGGAAGGACATCTACAGGATGTAATCTTGAAAAGGGATGAGAAATCATAAACAAAAAAAGTGATCAGGGTCGATCACAGCTCTGGTCGAAATCAAAGGGCCAGTCCAGAGGCCAATGAAGTAATACATACAATCTTTGGAGGACCATCCACTGGGACAAGTAACCGAGAGCGAACACAGGAAATTAGAGAAGCAGTAGAAGCAAGACATAACTTTGATGTGAACTCGGTGGAGCCAGACCCGAAAAGGGTAAAGGAAGGATGGGACCCAATAATATTCACAAAAGTAGACTCACATGGGGTCGACGTTCGGTCAAATGGCGTCTTAGTCATAAGTGCCCGGATTGGTCACCAGGAAGTTAGGAGAATCTTGATATATAATGGAAGTCCGGCAGACATTCTCAATACAGCAGTCTACTATCAACTTAGGTTGGATCGAAAGGATCTACAGCCTTTCCATACTCCACTCAGAGGATTCGGGGGAATTGAGGTCAGGTCAGGTCACTCGGGACGGTAAAGCTGCCCGTAAAGATAGGGGTGACACCTTGTCAGAGAACTGTATTGCTCTACTTCGTGGTAGTAGACTTAGACAATTGGCCGTATAATGCGTTGTTAGGTCGACCATTCTTAAATAAAACTAAGGCCGTAGCAGCCATTTATGCCTTAATGATCAAGTTCTCGACCGAACAGGGAGTCGATGTAGTCAAGGGATCCCAAGAGATGGCCCAAAGAGCTAACTTGTCAGTATACAAAGACAAGAATGATGAACAGGTTTGCACTATAACACAACTGGGTCAGAACAAAGAGCCACTGTCATTCGAATTCTATCCAAGGGGAGAGCCGAATGAATCCAAAACTGAACCAGTCGAAGAAAATATCTTGAAAGAAGATGAACCAGATAAAAGGATCAAGATCGGTGTCAACCTGGAAGAAAAAGTCAAACAAAGTCTAATTGATCTGCTCAAAGAATACAAGGATGTGTTCGATTGGAGTCATGAAGACATGGTCGGGATAGATGCCCGAATAATATCTCACCATCTCACAGTAGACCCGAATGCAAAACCGGGGATACAAAAGAGAAGATCATTCAATCTAAAAAAAAATCAGGCAATAAAACAGGAAGTAGAGAAGCTACTCATTGTAGGGTCGATTAGAGAGGTCAACTACCCTCAATGGGTAGCTAATGTAGTCCTCGTCCAAAAGAAAAATAGACAATGGAGAATGTGTGTAGATTTCACAGATTTGAGCAAGGCATGCCCGAAAGACAGTTTTCCACTTCCGAGGATAGATCAGTTGGTGGATACAACATCAGGCCACGAGTTGCTCAGTTTCATGGACGCCTACTTAGGATCTAATCAAATCCGGATGAACAAGGCTGACGAATAAAAAATAGCATTCACAAATGATCATGGCTTATACTGTTACACAGTGATGCCCTTCGGATTAAAAAATACAGGGGCAACCTATCAAAGGTTGGTTCACAGAATCTTTGCACGGCAAATAGGAAGGAACATGGAAGTGTCCATTGATGACATGCTGACCAAGAGTATCTCGGCAGACAAACATACCTCAGACCTGCAAGAAATATTTGATATCTTAAGGAGATACCAAATGAAGCTAAATCAGAACAAGTGTTTATTCGGAGTTCCTTCAGGAAGATTCCTAGGTTTTCAAGTTCACCAAAGAGGAATCGAAGTCAACCCTAAGAAGATCCAGGCCCTACAGAAAATGACTTCATCAAGGACACTAAAAGAAGTACAGCGCCTAACAGGATGTTTAGCTTCCTTGGGTAGATTCATCTCAAAGGCCACGGACAGATGCGCACTCTTTTTCAAAGTAATCAAAAAAAAGGCTCTAATGGAACGAAGAGTGCGAGCATGCATTCTTAAAAATCAAAGAATACCTAGGGCAGGTTCCCATCCTTTTAAAACCACAGATGAGAGAGATACTCCATTTATACTTATCGATTACAGAACTAGCAGCAAGCTCGGTCCTTGCCAGAACAGAAGATGGAGTATAAAAGCCAGTGTACTATAAAAGCAAAATACTTCTACCAGCCGAGACCAGGTATTCACAGGCAGAGAAAATGGCCCTAGCATTGGTTTTAGCAGCAAGGAAGCTAATGCCATATTTTCAGGTTCATACAATCCAGGTTCTCACCGACTGTCCATTAAAGTAAATTCTATAGAAGCCAGAGATTTCAGGAAGACTGACCAAATGGGCTATCGAGCTAAGTGAATTCGATATCCACTACATCCCTAGGGCATCCCTCAAAGGGCAAGTAGTGGCGGATTTTATAGCAGAGTTCACATAGCCAAACCTGGAAGCAAAAAGGATATTGGGAAAAAATTTCCCATGGAAATTGTATGTTGATGGCTCTTCAAACACTCATGGCAATGGGGCAGGGATCGTAGTATGCACTCCAGAAAGAGATGATGTCGAATGTGCCATGAGGTTTGACTTCAAAACAACTAACAATCAAGTTGAGTACGAGGCGCTACTAGCTGGACTCAGAGTCTGCATAGCTCTCAGGGCAGACGAAGTCGAGATATTCAGCGATTCACAGGTAGTTGTCAACCAAGTCCTAGACGAGTACCAAGCCAAGGATGAAGGCATGATAGCCTACTGTGACATTGTAAAACAACTCCTCTAGAAATTCAAAGAATATAGGATTGTCCAGATCCCCAGGGAGGAGAATTAAAAGGTAGATGCCTTGTCCAAACTAACGCCAGCAACAACCATAATCAGGCCAAAGACTATCTTGGTTGCATATCTCTTCAAACCGAGCACAATTGAACCGAGAAACTTAGAAATTTCAAAAATCCAAACACCACCAGACGGTTGGATGACTCAGCTAAAAAGGTTCCTGGAAAAAGATGCGCTCCCGGAAGATCCCTTACAAGTAAAACGTATCAGGTATAGATCAATAAGGCACACATTGGTTGGAGGAGAACTATACAGAAGAGGGTGTTCCCGAACACTCCAAAGATGTATGTCAGAGGAGGATGCATATCGAATATTATTGGAAATCCACGGAGGAGTTTACGGAAACCACACTAGGGGTAAAAGTTTAGCACACAAGGTACTCAGGCAAGGTTATTATTGGCCTACTCTATTCTCATATGCATAGCAATGTTCGGAGAGTTGCAATACTTGTCAAAGGATTGCTAATGATATCCGACAACCCCCTGAACAGCTCAGAAACCTCACATCCCCATGGCCATTTGCCATGTGGGGTTTGGATTTAATCTGCCCAATGCAGTCGGGACAGGGGTGGAGCAAAGTATGCCATAGTAGCTGTTGACTATTTCACGAAGTGGGCATAAGCTGAAGCATTGGTGCATATCACATAAGCAAACACCACAAATTTTGTAAAAAAGAATATACTTTATAGGTTTGGAGTCCCAAACACTATAATCATTGACAACGGCACCCAGTTCGATAACCTGAAATTTAGACAGATGTGCAAAGAGTACCGGATTGCCAATTACTATGCCATACCTGCCCACCCTCAAACAAATGGTCAGGTTGAAGCAGTGAACAAAATCATCAAGCACACAATCAAAGAAAAGCTAGATGCCAAGAAAGAAAGCTGGGTTGAAAAGCTTCCCGAAGTATTATGGGCATATGCTAACAACAAGAATGTCAACATGAGAGACTCCATTCACTTTATCGTTTGGAACAGAAACTGATATCCCCAAGAAACATCATATGCGTCACCATGGGTCAGGCTATATGATGAAGAACAGAATGTTGATATGCTATTACAAAGTCTAGATGAGCTAGAAGAGAAAAGGGAGAAGTCCCGAGTACGAAATATGGCATATCAACAAAGAATAACTCGCCACTACAACTCTCATGTTCGAGTCAGGAAATTCCAGCTAGAAGACCTATTACTCAGGAATGTGTCATTAAACATAAAAAATAAAGCTACAGGTTCCTTGGCTAACAAGTGGGAAGGCCCGTACAAAGTCGAAGGAATAGTTGGCCATTGAGCATATTGGATTGCACGACCCAATGGAGGGGTTTTACCCCGACCATGCAATGCCCAATATCTGAAGATTTTCTATCATTAAATTATTTTTTGTTCTTTTTTCTAGTCAGGAAAATTTTAGTTAGGTTAGATATTAGCTGTGGAATTTAAAACTTTGTTGATTTTGCAGTTATGAATAAAAATCAAAATTTGGGATTTTTGAAAGATAAAGCATCAAACTCGGGATTTTCGAAAGAAAGCATATGATAATAAAAGCATATGGAAGACAAGCATGATAATAAGAACATGCAAATAGAATACTCAGGACCATTGATTCCCGAATGAGCATGCCAGCCGAGCAAGGTCAATTGACCTTAGCAAAAAGGCAAACCAGATGCATCAGCTCAAGACGCTATCGGAAAAAAATTCGGTGAAATGCGTAGCTGTGTTAAGAGATTCAAAAAGCTAACGATTCGGCAAACCCTTGCGTATAAAAACTGGGGAGACGTCCTCGGTAATGCGTAAGGACTCAAACATATGATCATGGTGAGCCTTGATGTAACGTTCGGGTAGCAACCGTGTATGAAACTCAAGTATAAACCTACTTGCCTGTTTTAAGATGACTCGGTTAATAATACTATCCAGTTTAATAAGATACTTTGCATAAAGACTGCAAGAGCCAGTTTAATAAGATACTTGGCATGAAGATTGCAACAGCCGGTTTAATAAGATACTTGTCGTTAAAAATTATTCAGGGAACAAAACCGGTTTAGTAAGATACTATGTTAAGTTTCCCGAACATCAGAATTAGCTGGTTTAATAAGATACTCGGCGGCAATAGAGTCAAGAATTGTTACAAAGAATTTCTACAAAAAACTTATGAAAATTCTATAAAAAATCAAGGTTGTGAGGATTTTGAACTCTTGCCAATACTCGGGTCGGGCACCATCTCATACTCGCGGAGCAGACTTTCATTTGAAGGCCAAGCAATCGTGTCTATCGAATCATCCATCTCTAGCTGTAATCTTCTCTTGGGATCGGTCTGACATCAGGGACCACACCCTACACGATCGACTCCTGACTGGCGTAAAAAGTCGAGAGGGAGTGCTTGGATGGAACCTCCAAATGCATAGGATGAGGCTCTTTGCCTTGGCTATGGCAGTAAGCTCTCCACTCCTTCATCTGAGTCAGAAGAGATTCCAAGGACCGATCCATATGATTCTTGATCGACAGCTCCCAGTTGGCTCAGGTTTTCTCAGTTGCCCAATTCTTAACCTTGAAGAACTCGCCAGCTGAAACCAACCCACAACTGAAACTCCCAAAAGAGAAGGGCATCGTAGGTAGGGGATCTCTTGAAACGATCTTCCCCTTGCACTTTGAATTCCAGCTTGGCCTCCTTGGATAGGGACTCTACCATCAGAGCCTGGCGTTCAAAGTCTTCGATTTTCTGCTCATACACCGACTTAGACTGTTCCGCTTCTTGTTAGGCTTTAAGCATTGATTCTTGGGCAATGGACAACAAATTTTGAAGTGAAACTTCTTTCTCCTCTGCCAAATAAGCTTTCTCCTCGGCTTCAATATGCTTCGCCAAACAGTGGTCGACGAACACTTGGGCAGAGCCCACCTCCTTGTCATAAGCCGCTTCAACCTGAGCACGGTTATCCTCACTTTCCTTCAGCTGAGCCTCGAGATGCCTTATTCTATCAGCCTGATGTTGTTGCATCTGAACCAGCTCAGCGAACTCGGCCACCATCTATAAAGAAGTTCAATTAAAAATCTGGCGAACAAACAAAACAATTGAAGAAGTTAAGGAAAACTTACATAAGATGCACAGTTAAAAACGTTTTGAAGACGGTCTGTCAGGGAGCCATCCCGAAAACAACTCCAGCGGTCTTCCCAGATGAAAGCCCAACAAGATCATATCTCCCGTAGCATATCCTGGGGAGAAGGATATTAAGGAACCCTTGAGGGTTCAGCCCCTTGATCTTCAACCTTGGGGGGAGGGGAACCCCTGTTCGGCTCTAAAGTCTCTGCATCCGTCCATGCTCTAACATCAACGCTCAGGGGAATCTCAGCCATAGTATCTTTATCGCTGGAGTCAATGAATGAGACCGCCCGATGGACCTTGAGATGGCGAGTAGGAGAGCTGACCGACTTCCGCTTCTTAGCCCTAGAAGATCTTCCTGAGAGTCATCCCTAAAAGATTCAAAAATTCGGGACTTGAAGATACTTGTCCCGCGGAGGTATTACCTTCATCACCGGCGTCTGGCCGCACAGCAGGTCTTTCACCAAGACTTTCACTCTGCCTCTCCCCATCATCAGGCAGTTGAGTATCTGTCGGGCCACTCGGACCACTAGTCTCCTCAGCGGCAGACTGAACAAGGTCCTCGGGGATATATTCAGGGATTTGCTCCTCGACCACATCGTTTTCCTCATCAGACTCAAGTGGGGTGATACCATCATTGCCTTCTTTTTGGCTCACCTGAAGAATCGACTTCACTTGGCGAGCTTGAAGGTCACAGACGATGTCTGTGTCATACACTTAGAAAAAAAAAGACCGCGTTAGAATACGACAAGCGAAAAATAAAAATAAAAAGGAAAAAAGAGGGTTACAAAGATCACTTACATTGTCTGCGGTAAGTCGAAATCTGGCTGAAGAAGCCGAGCTCTATCATTTTCGTCTTGTTGAAAAAATAAGATCTGCTCCTTTTCTCCAACGTGCGAATTGCTACCCGAGTAAGTCTTGTCAGCTCAGCGTCGCTAAAATCAAGCTTCTTCTTATTCCAAACCTCGGGAGAGCAGAAGAAGCGGGGAACTTTCAGCACCCTCCTAGTTTCCCCAGCAGAGAAGGTGACTTCAAGACCCAGATTCCCTCAGGTAAAAAACCAATTGTTCTTCTAGAACTTGTTGAATGAAGGAAATCCCCATACAAACCCCCTCTTTTTAGGGTCGTCAAAGGTGTTGACATCCCGATTCACCTTTGTCCCCTCGGGGACCCAGCATTCTGGCGGATTAGACATAAGAAAATAGGTCCCTATCTTACCAGACTGCCTCAGTGTGAAGAAGTGCCTGATTTCACTCGGGGATGGCGGCAACAAGTTCATCCGGTTGTACATATGCCACATGCACATCAGGATCTTGTAGCTATTCGGGGCCAGTTGAGCAAGGGCAATCCCTGCTTCAGCCAAAAACCAAGCAATGAACCAGCCAAAAACCATTATGATAAGACATTTACTCTGGCACAGAAATAAAAATAAAATTGATTAAAATACTTTTGCCCGAAACGAAACTCTATTCGGTAAAAATATTTTAAGGGGGTATTGTCATATGTGAATTTTACTAGGCATACACGTCATCGACAAAGAGGATAAATTTGCCAAGTGGATGTCCGAATAGGCATCCTACAAGGCATCACCAAAAAGAGAAGCCAGAATAAACAAGTATTGAACAGAGACCTGCTCGGGGTCAATTGACGTCATATACTACTCGGGGTCAGTTAAACATACTCGGGGCTAGTTGGTGACATTTTCTACTCACGATCAGATGATGTCACTCGGGACCAACTGATATTGTTTCCTACTCGGGACAAACATGAAGAAAAGTAAAAAGCTCAGCGCGTAGCTCACACGAATCGAGTCATTAAAATTCACGAAGATATCCATATCAAAGAGGAATTCCAAGAAGAGCAGAATTATCAAGAAGAGGGTTCCTAATTAGGCAACAATTTTACTTCTTCAAAAAGACTACGCTCTTATAATAAAATAAGTCCTAATTAGACTGCATTATTAGAGTCTCATTCGATCTCAATACAAGTTTCCGAAACAGGAAAGAAGACAAACTACTTTGAACAAGCAAATAATCATAATTAAATACAAAGATCTTTTATTACTTGTACGAAGAAGATTAGGGTTCTATGGACATATAAATAGACCCATAATTTTATCACAAAGAGATATACAACAATCATAGAAAAATACAGAGAGAAGAAAGAGAGATCGAGAATTGTAATTATATTATTTCATAGTGGATTTTGGCTTGGTGGATCATTCAACCACCCGTGGATGTTTCTCCGGTCATCGGAGTTTTACCACGTAAAAAATTTACGTCCGATTACTTTCTCCTTCTCAATCTCTTTGAAATTACAGCTAAAATCCAATCATTGTTGGTTTTTCTCATACATCCAGAAATCAACATCAACAACATGCTAGTTAAAAATAAAGTTACATACCAGCATATTTAATCAACTCATTATGAAAAGTGTTTTCATACACAATTCCAGTAATATTACATGCCAGAAGTTACATGCCAGTTGATATTGAAGTTACATGATAGTTACAAATGAAGTTACATGCCAGCATATTTAATCAACTAATTATGAAGTGTGTTTTCATACACAATTCCAGGAATGTTACATGCCAGTTGATACTAAAGTTACATGCTAGTTGATATTAAAGTTACATGCTAGTTGATATTAAAGTTATTGCAATAACTGAACTAAAAGCGTTTTATTGTTTATTGCAAGCCTGTGACTCTGCACAAGAGAAGCTGGCCTCATTACAAAAATCCACCACTCCTAACATATCAAATTCAACTCATTTGAGACTTGTCCTCAGTGTAAACCAACCACCTTTCCACCATTTTTGAAATCTGCAATGAGTTCACCAGCCATACTCCATCAATCTCCTAGCTCTTTGACCACTCCACCATACAAGATACGATTCTTGTTGTGCCAAAGCAACCAAGTAGCAACCAAGAATCTCAAAACAATCTCTTCATTCTCAACTAAGACAAACCATATAATCCAGTAAAAAAAAAACCATTTTGAAGCTTATTAAGACTGAGAAAAAAATGACATGATTTCCATTGTGAAGCAACCCTTTCACAGTTTAACTTAACTCATATATATATATATATATATTGAATAGTTGTTTATTGAAAAAGCCATAACATGCATAGAGAAAGAACATAGAACACAAGCCAGAACACTAAAAGCCTGGGCAGATGAAGCCAACACCAAAATAGAGCATAACAACCTATTACAACAAAAAAGAAACTAAACAACAAAACAAATAGCTGAAACCCCAGCCACACCAGAAATCCAAATGCAAAGAAATCAGACAGGAACACAGAACCACTGACCAAGAAAACAATGAAAACGGGATCAAAACTCCTCCTAGATAATTAACTTATAGTTACATGTTACAATAAAAAAAACATATTTTACAATTAGTTGTCACCAAATCAAATTCGCAACACAAGAACAACAACAACAACAACAACAGTTAGAGCAATTCGAATATGTCCAAATAGAAATTGAATCAAATCCAACACAGCATTGCAGCACATCATCTTTATATCACCAAATTTATCAACCTTAAAATTCTCTAAACAAAAAAAAATTAGGATCCATACGAGCAAATAATTAAAAACAAAAACCCCCAATTTTTCATACCAAAAATTACAACAACAAAAAACCTTAAATCGTTTTGAAGAAGTCTGGCAAGGGAAAGAAACGAAAACTGATACACAATCGAGAGTGATTAGAATTACCTGATCCAAGGGATTTGGGTTTGCGATTTGAAGAAATTTGGTCATATAAAAAAGAAACCATAAATCGATTTGAAGAAGTCTAGCGAGGGAGAGAGAGAGTTGAAAGTGAGAAAGATCTAGAAAGAAGGCACACACAATTGATGAGCGAGGGCGACAACAATCGTGATGACGTCGATGACCAAGAGCAACGGGTCCGGCCGAACGAGGGCAGCAACATCGATGGACGATAGCTGAAGACGATGTCGACGACCTAGAGCGACAGATTCAGTGAAAGCGGGGGCAACAACGAGATGTGCGACGAGATGAATGTTTTTTTTCTCTTTTTCTCCTCCTTTCTCTCCCTTTCTTTCGTAACCTTAACAAAACAAAGTGACCGAATGTTTGCCTTTTTTCCAAATTTCAAATTTAAGGGCATTTTCGTCCAAAAGTGGTCAAAAGTGATAAAAACAATAAAAAATAAATTGGTGGCTAAAAATAATAAATCGATAAATTTTTTGGCTACTTATGAATTCACCCTATATTGTAATATAGTTTATATATTATAATATATAATATTATAGTAATATATATATATATATAAATAATAATATATTATATAATTATATATAATATATATGTAATAATATATATAATATTATTATGTATATATATTAAAACATATATTTATAAATATATAATAATGTATTATATAATATTATATATATAATATCAAATATTATATATTTAATAATATTTCATATAAAAAAATATAATAATTTTTAATAAATTAATTAATATATATATATATATATTATTATATAAATTATAATATATGTAACAATATTTAATATATTATTATAATATGTATATATATATATATATATATATATATATATATTAATATAAGATATACAATTATATTTTTATTATATAATAATATATATATATATTATAATTATTTATTTATAATTTAAGAGTTTAGTTTTGATTAATTCATTTTTTTGATATGTCTTTTTGAATTAATTTTTGATGTGTTACTTTTGTTTAATATAAAAATTACAATACAAAAATTATATTGGTTAATTATTTAATCAATTTGTTTATAGTTGTAATAATATTAAACAAAATACTTAAATTGATATTT
Organism: Dipteronia dyeriana; assembly: GCA_032871835.1. Taxonomy (NCBI): domain Eukaryota; kingdom Viridiplantae; phylum Streptophyta; class Magnoliopsida; order Sapindales; family Sapindaceae; genus Dipteronia; species Dipteronia dyeriana. Next base: position 84,872,790 of record CM065298.1, read on the forward strand.
CAATTTTTGATAGTTTTCGGTTAGTCTACCAGACGCGTTTTTTCCGTTTTCATTTTCAAAATACAGCTTTCAGTATTTGCTACCAGACGCGTTTTTAGAATTCGAAAATGAAACCAAAAATACTATTTTCATTTTCATTTTTATTTTCGAAAAATAACAATTGAAAAACGCTTAAAGGACGGGCTCTAAGTTCTTAAAAAAAAAATAATGGATAAATAAAATTTTGTTCAGAAAAATGAATGGACAAAAGTATAATACATATATGTCAATTTTCTTTCTTGTCACTGATTTAATATCTAAAATGACATGTTTACCCTTCGATCCTTATTTTATTCAACGTTGGGCAGCTAACAGTCAGGGAAGTTTGTGTAAATCCAAGTAAAAGTTCAATGTAGCTGTCATTAGGCCAAAACTTAGGTAAATGTGTGCAAGTACTGTTTTTTTTGGTAATGATCCGACGTCGTACTGGTCTGGTCCCATCAAATGCTTTTCTTTCTACCCAAAACGAATTTTAGAATTCTCAGTACCCGTCCTGTAAACGTTTTTTAGTTGCTATTTTTTGAAAATAAAAATAAAAATGAAAACAGTATTTTTGGTTTCATTTTCGAATTCTGAAAACGCGTCTGGTAGTAAATACTGAAAACTGTATTTTGAAAATAAAAACGGAAAAAACGCGTCTGGTAGGTTAACCGAAAACTATCAAAAATTGAAATATCAATTTTAGTATTTTGTTTAATATTATTATAATTATAAACAAATTGATTAAATAATTAACAAATATAATTTTTGTATTGTTATTTTTAAATTAAACAAAAGTAACACATCAAAAATTAATTCAAAAAAACATATCAAAAAAATGAATTAATCAAAACTAAACTCTTAAATTATAAATAAATAATTATAATTTATATATTATTATTATTATATAATAATATATTATTATATATATATATAATATATTATTATTAATATAATAATATATATAAGAGGGGCTCTTTGGTAATTTAAAAATCTTGTTCCGTCTTGTCCTAATCATATCAAACGTATAACAATACAATTAATAGTTTAAGATTTTTTTTTAATATAAATAAAAATGAAAAACAAAAACGAAAAACAAGTATTTTGTGTTTTTCAAATCTTTCACTTTTAATATTGGTTTTGTTTTTCATTTTTTTTTTCTAAAATAAAATGAAAAAAAAATGAAAAAAAATGAAAAACGATTAACGAACGAGTTTTCGAAATCGTTTTTGAAAAATAAAAACGAAAACGGACCGAAAGATCAGTGGCAGGACGGAGCCTCATTTTCTCTAAAACAAACCCTAACCTTCAAAACTCTGCAGTCTCTCGCTCTTGCCTCTTGCCTCTTGGAATCCGTCGTCGTCTTGCAGTTGTTGCTGCTGCGTTAGAGGGTACTTTCTTTATCAATTTCAAAGATTTTCCGGTTCTCTCGTTGTTTTAGATTGCTTAAGAAAGCGAAAAGGCAATTTTTTTAAAAATTTAATATAGTGTATGCTCCAGATTGTTTTCCTTAATGATTCAGGGAAGATTTCGTATGATGAAGAAGACGAAATTTGACGAGGACAGGTTATCTGAATTGCCTGAGCATATATTGCTCCACATTTTCTCGTTTCTTCCCTTCAAACAAGTTGGTCAAACCTCCATGTTGTCTAGAAAATGGGAAAGACTGGCATACATATCCAGCTCTTGAATTTGACCGACCCATTTTAACTTCAGATTTTCTGACTATTCCTTGTTGTGATAGCCATGAAACTAAATGGAAGAAGTCATATAATTGTCTTCAACAAGTTTTACGAAACCGCCCTATGAGTGTAAAGAAGTTCACACTTGACATCCTTTATCTTGATCTTCCGGAAAAGTGATCCATTTTTCCTTTTATAAAAATCTCAAATGTCTGCACCTGACTTCGGTTTCCAGGATGCATGAACAGTTTTGCAGCCATGTTCCTAAACTTCCACTCATCGAGGACTTGAGAATATTTCACTGTCGCGAGTTAAAATGTGTCAAAATTCCAAGCCCTTAATCCTTATCTTAGGACATTGCACTGCGATGAATGTGATGAGTTGGTTGAAGTGTTGAACTCGAGGTTGACGGACCTAATCTTCATTATCTGCTTTATTCTGGTGATGTAATATCCCTATCTTTAAATGCTTTCAGTTTGTCAAGGGTTGATGTCGAGTTGTCATGCCGAGATATTGACACTCAATGGTATTTGAAATATGTCAACTTTCTTGCTAAGTTCCATCGTTTTCAGAAGTTCTGAATTTGTAAATTTCAACTGATGAGGTGTGTATGATGTGTCTACTGGCTAACTCTTTCATTTGAGATTTCACTCTTATGGTATTATTTTATTTTTTATCTTTATTTTTTTTATGTATTTTCTTGTGAAGGATGTGATGGTTCCAAGAGAATTGAGACAAATACTACCCTCTCCATTATCAAGTGTCAAGCTTTTGAATTTAAGATTATTAGGAGAACCAATCAATTTCTCAATCAAAAAACTCTCGGATGGCTTGCTTTGGATTTCACCTCATGCAAAGTCTGTATCAATTGTTTATGAAGATTTCAACATGGTTTCTCAAAAGGTACTATTTTTTTTTTTTTCTTTAGAACGTACAACTTCTTACCAATACTGCTACAATGTATCCGATTTATTGATCCTATTCTTTCTTGTTATAATGAACACAAAATGTTTCTTTGAGAAATCAATTATTTTTATTGTAGTTTCACAAAATATATGCCTTTGAGCAGAAGAACAGAATCTTGAGGTGCAGTAAGAACTAATTAATTAATTAATTATTAATATTCTGTCTTCTTAACGAAATGTTGCTTTAATTATAGTTTATTTGGTAACTACTTAAAGGATTTGAAACGGTTAAATATTACAAATTTAAGAATTTACAAGAAATGTTCAAAACAGACAAAGCCTCTTAGTTTGACCTTTTTCTTTACTTGTATTGTATAATAGTCATCGCAATTGAAACAAAACATCAGAAATACGGGCATTTGGAGTTACATTTCAGCAATTCAGCGTGATGTGATTATTTCTATCATTTTTGTCTCGAATTTATTGCACTTAATATGGACACTCTATTATGATTATATGCTTTAGTAATTTCAATATTACCATTTATTATTAATGTTTTCTCTCTTTAAATAATATGAAAATAGACAAGGAAACATATAAGTAGTGATGTTTATACAAACTAGCTTGGTTGGTAGGCGTCTCTTATAGTCTATAAGCAGTGTGAGATCAACATCTGACAGGTTGAATAATTTTTTTTGCCACTTGGTGTGGTTGTAATGTGTGTTTGTGCCACTTAAGTGTTTCTCACATGTCTTTTGTCATGGAATTATTATTATATTGCTTTCAAATAGTTTGTTACATTTAGCTAAGATGGGGTCTAGCTTGCATGGGGACATCTTACAATGGGGAGACTAATCTGCTTGTGCTTTTCGTTCTTGCTGTGTCCACCTTTGTCGCTGTCTTGTTTGTTTCGGTTTCTTGGGGTTGGTCTCTGTTTTGCTTTGTGTTTTTGTTTCCTGATCTTGCTCTGTTTTAGTGGGTTTGCTGTGGACGCTTTTGCCTCCTTGTTGCTTGCTTTGTCCCTTTTGCTTTTGCTTTTTAAAGTGCCTTTCAACAAAATAAAATATATATTTTGTAGTTAAGGTGCAAAACATGGATATTTATTATGGTCCTTAAATTAGGATTGAATGAATGCAATTGTACTGTGGAGAAGTGTGATTGACATTGCTAAGTTATAGAAAGAATGATTATTATTTTGCTTTCAAATAGTTTGTTACATATTGATGTAGAACCTACACAAGAGATAAGAAATAGATAGAGACTTTTAGAGAGAAATAGAGAGAACAGAGAGAAATAGAGACTGGAATAGACAGAATTAGGATTGGAAACAAAAAGGGAAGAAACTCAGAAGAAAATGAGATTTGAAAACTAATCAATCAATCTATTTCATTCATCAAGTGTGATTACGGTAGGCTCTGAAGGGGCCTATGTATAGCTAACAAAAAGATAACAGCTAAATCCTGATAATGATAAATAAAATCTAAACTTATCTCTGAAGGAGATAATTTATTTTCAAGATAATAACTACTAATATCACTTAATAAAGCTTATCTAATTCTCCATCATTCTCCTCCACTAAGAAGAACTCGACTCCTGTCGAGTACAATAGGTTGTAGAATACCATAACTTGTTCCTTGTTGAGGGCCTTGAGGCATCCGTTTCATCAACCCAAGGACCACTCATCACAGATATAGGAAAATGAGTAATCTTAGAACCTGTTGGGACATCTATGAACCCTTTGTATAATTTTTCATCAAGTTGAATTGGTTTAGTGACAACCATGTTCACTATTTCATGATTTTGAACCACGTGTGAGGCTGAGTGATTGACCCCTTGAACTTCAAGATCAAGAACACTAGGTCCATATACTTCTGAAGTGGGTTGTGATGGATCAATTGTTTCTATGGCAGTGTGCACTTTATCGCTATTTTCTTTCTCGAATAGGCCGTTTCCCTGCTTCAAAAATTTGGAAAATATACTTCGGCAATCCTTAAGGCACCAAAGACACGCATCCACGAGTTCTTGTTGCTTACGTTGGGGAGCATAATGCTCATTTTGCCGGTATTGGATGTCCAGTTGACAACAACCATCATAAATATTCCGACCTTGAAGAGAACTTTTCGCTAATAAGGCACTCTGTTGGAACTGAAAATGGACAAAGGCTTGAACACAAGTTGCCTTCTGAAATATTTTGATCGTTTCCACAAATGCACAAGGAGAAAATACTTGATGTAGAACTTCCTCGGTAATAGGATAAAGCACATGGTGGATCGTGACTTGTAGAACTCGGTTCGACTCATCAATGGTGTCGGCACGCGGTTGGTTCGTCGAGGAATACTAGAAGGCAGAATAAGGCTCTTCCATTATCTGGATTTAAAAATCTGTCGATGTGGTTAATTTCAAAAAAGTCCCTCCAATATGCAAAATTTCAAAAACACCCTTAAGTACGTGTAATTGCAAAAAGACCTAGTAAATTTTGTAATTTGCGTAACTACCCGGGACAATTCCCACCAGACCCTTCAACTATCTGAATTCAGCAAGAGGGCCCTGGTTGAAAACAGTTGACCTGGATACTCGTTGACCATCATATGGAAGTCCGATCAGCAGGATCGGCTGCCGGCGAGTTAGTTGGGACCAGCGGTGAGACCTCATGTGCCGGCGATCGATGGTGATGGCTTGCGGCGGCAGACAACACTTTGAACCGTCGATCTGTGTTGATGGAGGTAGAATTATTGGTCGGTGATGAAGAAAAAGATGTTGATCAGTAGATTTCGATTCTGCTGGTGCCCGCGGTGGCGGTCACGTGCGGTGGCCGGCAACAGCGCGTGGGGTGTTGGTGGTGCTCACTTGACTTGCTTGGACTGTGTAGATGTGGCAGACAGTAATTTTTTGGCAAAGGTTTTTTTTTTTTTTGTTGTACTTGGTGACACAATAGATGATTTTGAGTAGGGTTGTGGAAGTGTTTATAGAGCTCTGATAACAAACTGATGTAGGATCAACACAAGAGATATGAAATAGATAGAAACTTTTAGAGAGAAATAGAGAGAACATAGAGAAATAGAGATTGGAACAGACAGAATTAGGGATTGGAAACAGAAAGGGAAGAAACTCAGAAGAAAAGGAGATTGGAAAATTAATCAATCAATTTATTTCATTCATCAAGTGTGATTACGATAGGCTCTGAAGGGGCCTATTTATAGCTAACAAAAAAATAACAACTGAATCTTGATAATCTAAACTTATCTATGAAGGAGATAATTTATTCTTAAGATAATGACTACTAAAATCACCTAATAAAGCTTATCTAATTCCCCATCACATAATTTGTAGTTTAGGTGCAAAACATAGATACTTGTCATGGTCCTTAAATTTAGATTGAGAGAGTAAAATTGTTCTGTGGTGCAGTGTGATTGGTGATTGACATTGCCGAGTTACAGACACAGTGGGGACTTTACACATATGTACACTTTCAAGTCCTCAATTTCTTATAAGTTTGTTATGGGTCTTGTTAACTGATGCCTTTTGGAAACATTCTAAGAATTCAATAAAGATAATAAAGAAAAATCTTGTTTATTCTTTCAAGACGTTAATACAAAGGCATCTATGTCTTGAAAGAATATATATGATCGTTGATAAACATTATTGCAAGGCAATTAATTAACATAATCCTTTTTTTATATAACCAGAGCAGAAAAATAGAAGATGTTAGGTGCAGACAAAAGTCAATCAGTTTTTCCTTTTTTTCTCCTTCAAATAGCTTCTTTTAAATTTGTAATAAGTATGTGTATTCAATGCAGTTGCAGTGGAAGATTAAATAATTTTATGGAAATTTGGAGATACCTTTTCTGTTTAATGTGATTGTTTTATTGTTTGTCTCAAATACAGTTTTAGATGAAAACTTACCTGGATTAGATTCTTTAGTAAGTTGTTAATATGACTTAGTGTCATTTTGGTATTGCTGGAATTTTTAAAATAATCACTATTGGAAGATTAAATAATTTTATGGAAATTTGGAGATACCTTTTCTCTTTAATGTGATTGTTTTATTGTTTGTCTCAAATACAGTTTTAGATGAAAACTTACCGGGATTAGATTCTTTAGTAAGTTGTTAATATGACTTGGGGCCATTTTGGTATTGCTGGAATTTTTAATATAATCACTATAAGTATGTGTTGAATTAATAATTTTTTTTTTGAAGTATTACATTAATTCAGTTTTTTTTAGAGGGAGAAGATTCGAACCCGTAACCTTGTGATACAGGTGTGAAGGGTGTACCACCGGACTAACCTCATCTTATCTATTGAATGAATAATCTACTCTGAAAGTGTGAAGTTAATCAAGCAATTATTTGATCAATCATGCCTTATTGCCGTTAAAATTATAATAAGACTTAAAAACAATATGTATGCATTTGTTAAATTTTATATTTATTGATGTGAATTTCTGTCTAAAGTAGACATAAAAATAAAATATTTTAATTTTATCCGGTATTCAAACCAAACTAATACTTAATATTTTTCACTCTAGGTATATAAAAACTTTATAAAATTAATTTTTGGTGTTTATAACAAATATTGCTTTCTGCAGTGTGAATTCTCATACAAGGCGCAACTTAATTGTAAAGAAGAAACCATTAGTTGTTGCAAATCTTTACCCCGTCTCATGTTGGCAACATTGCATAGAGAAAGTTAATGTTGAGAAGAAAGAAACTCATGATTTGAAGGGTGCAGACATCTTTAAGACGATTGATCTTCTTTGCGTTGCTCATGGCTCATAAACATCTTTTATTTCTAGCTTGAATGGACTGGTGAGTGGGAAAGAAACTCTATTCAAGTTCTGAAGTTATGTTTAGTGTTTAAAAATAGTGTCATTTTATTTAATTTACGTTCTGTTACATTTAGAATTATGATTTGATTGATCGATAAATTCTCCTTGAAAGTTTGGTAGCTTATGAATCTATATCCCAGTTTGATCATCGGAGTGTTTGAAAGTATAAAGCACATTAAAAAGTGTTCATTTTGTTGTGTTTGGTTTTAATGGCCAAAAAACCACCCCCATTTTTGTGGTTTTAAAATTATTTGGGTACTTTGTAGAGAAATACCATTTGATTAATTATTACTCAGAATTGACTCTTTACGGCCAATATTTGTAAATTTTATCAATATATTGTGTTATCATGGTTTTCAATATTGGTATTTAATTAAATTTTATACCTCTCTACTAATCTTATTCTTCCTTCTTTTTTTTTTTGAAAAACATAATTTACTTCTATTCTCTACCTTTTTTTTTTACCTTGCGAAACTATATTTTGATTCCATCATACAAAACTTAAATTAAATTGCACAAGTTTTATATTTGTCCATTAAAATAATTTCAAATGTTTTTTAAAGAAACATTATAACTTATAATGCCTTTTCAGATAAGTACTTATCATATGTTCTGTATTTTATTTTTCCAATTTTAGTCGGAAAATTAGCAAATGAACTAGTTGGTTAAAAACAACTTGATTCTTTGGAGTGAATATTTTTAAATTCATCAATATATGTTTGACCTGTTAGATTATTAATTTTAAATTCTCTGGAGTGCAAAGAGGCCTCCTCCATTGCTATGGAGGACAGATCCTCCCTCGTGATTCGCAAATATTGCATTTTACTAGTTTTTGAAATGTCAGTTATAGATAACGAATATTGCTTGGTCGTTGCGATGATTGTTGGTACGCATTTCTTACATTATTATGGGCATCTTCAGGTGGGTGGCTTTCTTCTGGAAGAACTCGTGTTATGATGACAATGACACCGGAGAAGTCAATGACTCTGGTATGAGCTTGTCATCAGATATTGCATGCAAGTCTGGTTTACTTGAGACCTAGTTTAATGCAGTGGTCTAAATAAACCACCATGGACCTTTTTTCATGGTTAAAATGCTCATGAAGTCAGGCGTCAGCACAGCAGAATAGTTTCTGGTGTACAAAAATTTTTGGATTTTAGATTTTAATTCTTGTTAGTGTTTTAGACTTTAGTTTTTGGTTACTTATGCTGTTTCAGACATTCTGGTGTGAATACCTAATGAAAATTGACTTGTGAATATTTATTCCCAATGGATCACCATGGTTCTGCATATGCAAGTTGAAATTCTGTTGTGTTGTGTTGATTAATGTGAAACCAGTATCTATCTTTATACAGGATCATCAGTTTTAACTTCATTGGATTTTGTAAGAATTTAACCCAATTAAATTAAATTTAAGTTATAATATGGCTAATTTTAAATTCAATCATTACAAAAAACACATGCATATATATTTTTAAGTTGGTATATACAAGCATAACTTATATTGGTTATGTTTTGATTTGGTGTATAGACACTTATTTTTGTTTTTCTATAATCAGTGGTTCATATATAACGTTATATTGTATAAGTTATATCATCGAGTATGGATAAGATATATATATATATTTGTAATTTATGAAAAAGTAGAAACGTGGTCATTTTGTGTTTGTTTGGCATTTTATTTAATATTAGATTATTTAGATGGCCACTACAGTAATTTTCAGATTTTTAAAATTTTATTAAATTTATTCATGGAAGCCAGAAGGGCAATTTTATATTAATTAATCATCTATAAGAACATTTTTTAGGTCTGTTTTGCTGTGGCTAAACCATAAATATGTAAGAACTAGCCTGTCAAACATCCTCTACGATGTTGCAGTTGTATTTCGGACCGTACTTGGAGAATTTAATTTTATCGAATCATATTTGACCCTTGATTCACAATGGGTGTCAACTTAAAAAAAAATTGTCTTACTCATCGAGTATTTAAAATCAGAAGTAAAAAAAAGTGTTTTCAACAATTCTAAAAGTTTGTTTGATTGGATTTTTAAAAAATCTTTATTGATAAAAGATTTATTTGTAGTAGATCTATTAGAAATAGAAATTTCAAAAAAAAAATTATAATTGTTTGATTGGTATATTTTTTTTAAAAAAAAATATCTATTTGGAAAAGTATCTCCTATGAGTTTTTGTCTAGTAGAGGTTTAAACTCTATTTAATTTAAAATAGACAATCTCAAAAACTCAACCAAACAACTTTAAAAAAAAAAACACTTGTAGACATTTTGAGACAGTAAAAAACTCAACCAAACGAGCACTAAGTGTCCGTTTGGAAGAATTTCTCTACCGACAAATAAAGTTTGTTTAATTAAAAAATATATATTCAATTTTTTTATCATTTGGTTGTCACTCAATAGAGTTTTTGGATGATTAAAAAACATGTTTTACGTCTATCTAAAGAACCATAAATAGATATTTTGGAGTTTTTTTAATAATAATAAAATCTCCGATATAGCCCTATACTTAAATATTTGTTTTAAGTATTTTGGTAATCATATCATTGAAAAAGAGTTTTTTTTTTTTAATTGACAACTAAACTACTTTTCTTTAAAAGATCAACTACAAAAAGAAACGATCAACTATAAAAAGATCTATTCACCAGTTAGACGTTCTATTTTTTTTTTCCAAATTCTATCTCAAATGATATAACACGTAAAATATCAATATCTTATAAATCATGAAATTATATATCAATTGATATGATATTGACACATCATGTTCCGTATTTAAAACAAAATTTGAGAAGAAAAAAAATTGCAACGACTAACATTACTCTTTTGAAAATAATTGATGACCAATGAATTGTGTAAAAAATAACATTTGTTAAATGACATTATAAATCCTCGTCTTAAACTTATAGTGTTATTGAAGAGAAATAAACAAATAAATCCAGTTTATTTCATATGAAAGCCAATTTTGAGTTGACCATCTGCAAATTTTGTTTTGCCCTTCAAGCTTCTAATCTTCATCAAACAAACATTTTAGAAGAAATTACACATTTAGCACGGCACAATTTCTCACAACAAAAAAATTGAATAAATTAATGGAAACACCCCATGAAAAATTTAGGTTTCCCCATTGAATTTTTGAGCAGACATGAGGCTTTTGGTTAACCAAATTGCTGTTTCTCTAGATGAAACAACTTCTTCACCAAATGGTTTCAGCACACCAGCAAGTTCATCCAGTTTGTCATGTTTAAGCAGCCGCGCGCACAGCTCCAGCAAAGACTCCAAAGCATCAGCTCTTTGCTGGCTTGGATTCTCCCACTCACTCCTGTTTTCATCGCCACCCATGGCAGTGAGTGTACTCAGTAATGAGATGTCACTTGGTGTCAAATTCATCACATTAGCATCATCCTTCTCTGTTTGCATGGTGTAACCGATATTATCTGATTTCTTTTGTGCTTCATCTTTACAAGGACGTACATCATTGCTTGCAGAAGACATGTTCTCCATGTGAACTTCCTCGTTATGTCCATTCTGGCCTTCTGTTTTCGGTAAGCAGCCTCCAGGTGCTACGTCGGGTTCATATACAGCTGATGATGAACTTTTATCATCAGGAGACTCGTTATCGGCGCAGCCTACACTGGACATTGTTAGTCTTCTGCAATCCTCTTCTGGTACATCACCCTCTCCCATTATTTTGGCTTCTTCAACATCTTGCAGGCTGCAAAGTACCGGTGCTGGATCTTTTGTTCTAGAAGTCTTGACATCAACCTCCTGCGAATGTGGAATATGTGCAGTAGCAGGTTCTTCCTGTACTTCAGGCTGAGAATTCAGTGTGTTCTCTGAGTTTAACTCGATGTCAGTGCTGACCTTTTGAGTTACGTCGCTAAGTTCAGCCTGCTTGTCTCTACTGCTGATGCTTACCTCAGTTTCTGTAGTCGTGTCTTTAGAATCGTCAATGGAGTTAGAGGTTTCCATAGTGTAGCTAGTAGGATCAGGATCGACTTTCTTGGTCTGAAGGTTATTGTCACTGTGAGTTAAATTGTTTGGCTGGGCATCGGTATTTATCTCAAATGTTCGAGCAATTTCCAACAGGTTTGAGGATAAAGCCTCTCTGTATGCCTTTTCTTTGTCACTAACAAGTTTGCTAGATGGTGATTTTCTTGGTGATTTCTCCTTCAAATTGTTTGTGGGCTTAATTGGAAGATAAACAGTAGATGGGTTTCGACACCGAAGGAGATATGGCTGCAAATGTGGATGCCTTAACAGCTCTGAAGCCTAACATTTCCAGAAGCTTGCAGATATAAGTACAAAAATAGCATTGAGATTGACCAGATATGAAATCAGTGTTACTCAAACTTACCGTTGGTCTGTGTTCTGGGTTCTTCCTTAGCATGCTTTTAATAATTTGTTTCCTGTGAAATTGAATTCCCCGTCTCATTTAAAAAATATATTGACAACATAAAATAATCATATAAGATCTTCTTCATTTGATATGTCTCTCTTCATGCAGGACCCAGCTACTCCCTTTATGGAGTATGTAGTTGGGATGGCCTATAAGAGCCATACCGACACTAAACAGAAACAGAAAGGCACAATCCAATCCAATCCAATCCGAAACAAAAATGTCCGTAGTGTTATATGAAATAATGGTCAGTGAGAAACTGAACATGTTTGAGATAGAATTGGAGAAAACACTTACAGGGTAGAGGAATACACAATTGGGAGTGGAGAAATGGAGGATCTGTTTATTTTGTTGATGAGTCCAGCCATGTCCTGTTGAGTTCTTAATAAATATGTTTTATTGTGATATTTCACAGAATTAAATTCTAGACATTTCACTGGTAACTAAAAGTTAATATTATGAATCTTTCTCAAGCGAAAACTCACCGGAGCTCTAAACGCTGGTTGATGTGCAGCAATTTCAAACATACAGCAACCTGTACAACAGAAAGAGCTGTATTTAATAAAGACTATAAACTTGATTTTAGTAAACTCAGAATCAGAATCATACTTGTGGATTTCTTACCAAGCGACCATATATCCGATTTATACCCATAAGGTATATCTGCTAGGAGCTCAGGACACATGTAGTTAGGAGTGCCGACAACCTATATTAGATATAAACGGGTATTAAAATCATCTGTGCACAAGTTTTTAACAAATGAAAACAAAAAACATTTACATGGGTATGTATAATAAGTATTAGTATTCTGTTCATTTTATATGAAATTTTGTGTAAGAGTTAAAAGTAAGTTGGGAATGAAAGCTTGACAACCATAGAGTTTTGAGGGAATTTGCAGTAGGTAATATACTTTTGATTGAGGTATTGAAACAAAGTGACAAGTGAAAACATTATACGCCACAAGTGAGAATTCGTACCGAGGAAGCAAGGTCTTCCATATTGAGTAGTTTTGCAAGTCCAAAGTCGCCTGTACATTTCATTCAAGATATATAATTCTTAGGAGACATTATGAAGAAGCTAAACCTGTTGCAGAATAAAAATCCTTCTTTAATAGTAATCCTTTTGCCTCCATACCTAGCCGGATGTCATTCTCCTTTGTAAGGAATATGTTGGAACACTGTAATAAACACGGATGCATAAAAAAACATGTATCAATCATAAACAATTTAATGGATGAATATAGGCTATATAGGTGTTATGACTAAATACTTCCAAAGCAAATATTTAGCCAAAGCTTACTAAAGCTCCTAAGGAAAGAACTACACGAGACATGTACAAGCTACTGAGGAGAGACTTCTAAAAGGAAAGGATGACATCAACAACAGTTGTCCTACCTTATCCAGAATCAGCCCATAAAGTGTCTATGTACCCCATGCCATGCAGTACCCAATATTTTATGAAGCGGGAATCACTAGCACACACAATAATCCTTCCCTTACTTAGTTGTGGTCCCTTCATTCCTAAGGAAATAATAAAATTACCATCTAACTAGAATCAACCACATAGATGTTTTATCCGTTAGATTTAGATCCACCTGTCTTACATAGCCACCTAGCAAGCTTTAGTTGACTGTGCATGTCTCCTAAGTCCTAGATGACTTGTGGAGGTCAGAGTATAGTGAGTCGACCATTAAAAAATGAGAATAGAATGGCATAGAAATGTAAAAAGTTTGCTGTGTGTGGTTAGAATGAGAGAGAGAAAGAGAGAGGGAGGTTCTATACTCCTACTTTTCATGGTGTCATTGGTGACTAGAATATCTTTTCTTCCCTTTTAGATCATTCCTGGATAATACTAGCCTCTCCGTCTACTATCCCCAGCCTCCGCTTGTATTCCACTACTTAGGAAATCTCCACAGTCGGCCAAAACAAACTGGGAGGCTGTGTAGGATAGGCAGCTCTGAATCTGTAGGATAACTTTCATTTAGGTGATTCTGGTTACTTGACGATTTTATCATTTCGATAGGCAAGTGAGACCACAGCTGCGTACGGGAATGATCCATGTGTGTGTTAGTGGTGATATCTCCCTAGAATATTGGTTACAACTTAGTCTGGAGCCCGTAGACACTTTCTGGGCTAAGTTCAAATAAGGCAGGATGCTTATTGCCGATCATCCATTTGTTCTAGTCTGGTAGCTTATATATGTAATCTCTTGTGGTTTTTTTCTTTACAGCTCAAGTCAGCTTAGGCCAATCGCTTAGGAATTATTTACAAATACGAATAGGTATACCTTAAGATCTCTGTGAAGAACACGGTTCGAGTGCAGGTAGTCCACAGCTAGTAACAATTGGGTCAGCCATTTGCAGATTTTCTGGGGAGCAAGAAAGAATACAATACAGGGTGAGTGAATTTTACTCCATCCAGGTGCATATATACGTCTGATTCCATGAAATCTTGTGGATTACCTCTTCTGGGAAAAATGTTCCTCTGGCCTTCTTTATAATCTCAGCCCTGAGATAAATGAAAATTTCAGTTTCGGGTTCAGTCATTTAAAAACTAGCAATCCTTTTGTGCTATAATTACCTTATATGAAGACCCTAGTTAACAATAATCTTATTTGAAAACTATATGGACAGCGAAATGTGTATTTTTATGTCATGATGTCTAATATAATATGTAAAATTTGAACATAAACAGGTTAAACTTTTGCTATACAAGTGAAGATATTTATATGAATGGTATAGCCTTAGTTGTTAAGGAGGTTCACAACTCTTACAAAAAGAGATTGATGATTTAGCTATGAGTAATGTTAGACATCTCACCTCACATCCCAACCTGTGAGATGTCAATTTGTGAGTGGATACACATGAATGATGATTTAACTCACTTAACACAAGCATCCACTCACAAATTGACACATCATTAGTTGGGATGGAGTTGGGATTGTGAGGTGGGATGTCTAGTGTTGGAATTAGTTATATCTGTCCCACATTTATTTTATCTTTGACTTAGTCAGTTTCTTGTTTTTTCTTTAATGTTTATCAATAAGAGGTTTGATAGGTTTGTTATCAAACTCTCATCTTGTTTCCTAAGATAGTGCTGTACTTATCTTTACTAGAAAGGTAGTTGTTATCTCTAAGTTTAGGAGTTATCTAGAGTCTTGAAATTGTGTATTTATTAGAGTGAGCATCTGAAATAAAAAGAGGAGAAAAAATATTAAGATTTCTCACTTAATTTCTCATGGTATCAGAGCACTCTCTGAATCATAAAATCCAGAAATGACAAAATATGGGATGGCCACTCCCAGTTCTTCTTCTAATATCAACTAAGAATCATCTACCTCCAATAATAACGGAGGTGGAGGTTCAGATAATTCGCATATTCCACATCTGCCCATCACTAGTCACAAACTAAATGGGCATAACTACTTGCAATGGTCACAATCAGTGATGATGTTCATCTGCGGCAAAGGTAAAGACGACTACCTCACTGGAGTTGCAGAGTCACCCGCAAAGGAGGAGCCAACTTATAAGCAATGGAAGACAGAAAACAACATGGTGATGTCCTCGCTTATTAATTCCATGAATAACAATATTGGTGAAAATTTCCTACTGTATGAAACTGCAACGGAGATTTGGGAGGCTGCCAAGGAAACTTATTCCAGCAATGACAACATGTCAGAGCTGTTTGGAATCGAGAGTACATTATATGATCTTCGTCAAGGAGATTTATCAGTTACCCAATACTATAATACTCTTACACAACACTGGCAGCAGCTGGACATGTTTGCAAAGTACAAATGGACATGTAACAAGGATGAGGTTTTATACAAGGAAATTGTTGAGCAAAAGAGGATCTTCAAATCCTTGCTTGGCCTGAATCAGAACCTGGATGAAGTTCGGGGAAGAGTTCTCGGAAACAAGCCATTACCTAAGATCCGTGAAGTGTTTTCCGAAGTTCGAAGAGAGGAAAGTCGGAAGAAAGTAATGATGGGATCTCAGGTTAAACCAGAAAGTGATGTCTTAACTAATGAGAGTTCTGCACTTGCTGCTCGAGGAACTCAAACTTACTTCAGTAATAATCGGCCAAGAAAGGGAAGACCATGGTGTGACCATTGTCGAAGACCTGGACACACCTAGGAGACATGCTGGAAAATCCATGTAAAACCACCAGATTGGAAGCCAATCCGCTACAACAATAACAGAGAGGGTCGTGGGAACATGGTGGCAGGAGCTGAAAATCAAACACTTGTAGAATCAAGTCCTTTTAGCAAGGAGCAAATGGAAGTTCTACAGAGTTTGTTCAACCAGCCAAATCAGAGTCTTGTAGCATCAACTATTGGGACTGGGTCATTAGCACAGAAAGGTAACTTTCGTAATGCCCTAAATGTAAAAAAGGAGAATTCTAATTCGTGGATTGTAGATTCTGGTGCATCTGACCATATAACAGGAGATATCAAACTTTTCAAGACATACAATCCATGCTATGGTAACTCTAATGTACGGATTGCAGATGACTCACTATCTAAGGTGGCGGGTACTGGATCTGTGGTGATTTCAGAAGAAATAACTCTTCATACAGTTCTATTAGTACCAAATTTAGATTGTAACTTATTATCTATTAGCAAACTCACACAGGAACTAAAAAGTATTGCTAAATTCTTTCCCGGTTATTGTGAATTTCAGGACTCAGTTTCGGGTAGGACGATTGGCAGTGCTAAGGTGTGTTCGGGGCTCTACATTCTGGAAGCTAACAATTGCCCAGATAGACAATTCCAATCAGCATAACTTGTGTCTCTTAAGAGTCAACTTAGTCTTAGTTCAAATGATAATAAAGATAGTTCAATCATGATGTGGCACTATCGTCTAGGTCACCCAAATTTCATGTACCTTGAAAAGATTTTTCCTTCATTATTTAAGAATAAAAATCCAAACTCTTTTTTGTGTGAAATCTGTCAATTAGCAAAACACACTCGCCAACCATTCCCAGATCACTTGTACAAATCAACGCATCCATTTTCTATAATTCACGGTGATGTTTGGGGTCCCTCTAGGGTCAATAACATAACTGGAACAAAGTGGTTTGTGTCTTTTATAGACGACCATACTCGGATTACTTGGGTGTTTCTTATGAAAGAAAAGTCTGAAGTTGGAAAAAAATAAAAAAAAATTCACAGTATGATCAAAACCCAATTTCAAGCTAGGATTTAAGTGTTAAGAACGGACAATGGGAAAGAGTACTTTAATTCTATATTAGGTAATTATCTGTTGGATGAAGGGATCATTCATCAAAGTTCTTGCGTGGATACTCCTCAGCAAAATGGAGTATCAGAACGCAAAAACAGACATCTCCTAGAGGTAGCTAGGTCCCTAATGTTCACAGCTAATGTCCCTAAAAATTTCTAGGGAGAAGCTGTCTTGACTGCAGCATATCTCATTAATAGGTTGCCATCTAGAGTCCTTAAGTTCCAAACTCCATGTCAAACCATTTTAAAATTATATCCAAATACCCGACTCATTTCTCATCTTCCTACTAAGATATTCGGGTGCACTACGTTTGTTCATGTTCACAAACAAAATAGGAGCAAACTTGATCCCAACTCTGTGAAATGTATGTTTATAGGGTATTCAACGACGCAAAAGGGATACAAATGTTATTCCCCTGCAACTAAACGGTTTTATACCTCTATAGATGTTACTTTTCATGAAATTCAACCATATTATCCCAAAACACAAATTCAGGGGGGAGATAAAAATCAAGAATTTGTCTGTTGGGAAACACTTGAGTCTCACAGTCTAGTCCAACACAAACAGTGTCACTTGAGTCACAGAGTCCTAGTCCAACACAATTAGTGTATGACTCATGCAGTTTGTTTGAAACTCTAAGATCTTATCCAGAATGTTTGCATCCTAATCAACTTCTAGAGTCCATAAACCACTCTAATACAAATCATTCTAATTCAAATCAGATTTGTGACTCACACAGTCCCACAAACACCAAAACACACACTCCTAATCCCACACAAAATGCTGGAAACGACCTTATTGTTTATAACAGGAGAAAGAAGTCGCAGATAGAAGCAGAGCACCAAACACCCCTCAAGCACATTCAAGAATCCAATCCGAACCTGTTAGTCCAAAAGACTAATACGAGAACTGAAATTGAGACAGTGAATGAGAACTCCTCAGGTAATGACAGTTCAGAATCAACCCAGAATGAGATCAACTTGCCTGAAGATGATCAACCAATTGCATTAAGGAAGGGAATGAGGGAATGCCGAAATCATCCCATCTATCCCATATGCAAGTTCATATCGTATGAAGGTTTATCTCCTGGTTTTTATTCCTTTGTTGCTAACATCTCCAAGGTACAGACACCTAACAGCATACAAGAAGCACTCAGGATACCTGAATGGAAGGCTGCAGTTGTGGAGGAAGTTAAAGCCTTAGGTGGCGTTTGGTTACCATGGTGGAATGAGAATTGGAATGGTAATGAGGATGAGAATTAGAATGGAAAGGAATGAAAAACTAATTTCTTTGTTTGGTTTGGGACTTTAGAATCAATATCTGAATCAATAATATTTTGTTTGGTTAACAACTGAATGGAATGGAATAAACTGTATTTTGACCAAAATACCCCTAATTACAAAACATTTATAATAACATTATATATTATGGATAATAATAAAAAATATATGGAAGTATATATAATATTATATTTATATATAAATATTATATATATATATATATATATATATATATTTATATATTATTATAATATAAAATATATATTATTACAATATATGTTATATATTTCTATATTATATATTATATATTATATGTTAGTAATATTAATACTATTATATATTATATAATATATATCATATAAATATATTACATTATAATATATATAATATAAATATTATATATATATATATGTATTATTATTATATATTAAATAAAATATCATATACATATATTACATAATAATATATATTATAAATATTATTATATATTTTTTAATATATATTATTATTTATTATATATTAGAAATATTATATATTAGAAATATTATATATTATATATTATATATGATATATTATAAATATTATATATTATATATTAGAAACATTGATATTATCAATATTAATATTATTAAATATATAAATATTATATATAATTATATAATGTGTATATATATATAATAATATATATAATTAGAAAATATAATGTTCATTTTGGATAATAATAATATAATATAAAAGTATAAATTATATAATAATATATATAAATATTATAGAAAATATAATATATATATTTTGGATAATGATAATAAAATAAAAAAGTATAAATTATATAGTATAATATATATATATATATCATATATATAAATATAATAATAATAATATATTTTGTATAATATAATATATATTTTGGATAATAATAATATAATATAAAAGTATAAATAATATAATATAATATAATATATATATATATATATTATATAATATATGTAATAATATATTATATGCAATAATAATATATGTATATATATATAATAAATATTATATTATAGTATGATATTTATAATATATATATATATATTATTTTTGAAAATGAGGGTATTTTTGGAATTGAGTTGTGGGATAGAGGGTTATTTTTGGAAAGAAAATGTGTTAATGGAATGGAATGGAATGGAATGGAATGGAATGGGCATTCCATTGGTTTTTGGATGGAATGCTCATTCCACCAAAATGGTGGAATCCCCATTCCAATGGAATACTCATTCCATTGGAATTTAACAAACCAAACAAATGGAATGAATTTCTTTCCATTCCATTCCATTCCATTCCACCCAACCAAACACCACCTTAGAGAAAAACAAAACATGGGAAGTCTCAAAGCTGCCAGAAGGGAAGAATTCAGTAGGGTGTAAGTGGATATTCACTGTGAAACACGGAGCAGATGGCAGAATTGAGAGATACAAAGCCCGGCTTATAGCTAAGGGGTTTACCCAATCTTATGGCATAAATTACCAGGAAACTTATGCTCCTGTAGCCAAGCTCAATACAATCCGGGTTCTATTGTCATTGGCAACAAATTTGGACCGGTCTCTACACCAGTTAGATGTGAAAAACGCCTTCCTCAATAGCGACCTAGAAGAGGAGGTGTATATGGATATTCCTCCAGGGCTTAAGACACATGCAAACATCAACAAAGTCTGTAGGATCAGAAAATATCTATATGGCCTCAAGCAATCGCCACGAGCTTGGTTCGATAGATTCACAAAAGCAGTAAAGAAATATGGGTACTCACAGTGCCAGACAGATCATACACTTTTTGTTAAGCACTCATCTAGTAAAATCACAGTGCTTATAGTGTATGTAGATGACATCATTCTTACAAGGAATGATGTGGAAGAAGTGCAGAAGCTGAAGGGATTTTTAGCAAGAGAATTTGAGAGCAAAGACCTTGGAGGTCTTAAATATTTTCTAGGAATGGAAATTACACAGTCAAGGAAGGGTCTCTCAGTGTCTCAACGCAAATATACTATAGATTTGCTGAGAGAGACTGGTATGCTAGGCTGCAAACCAGCAGAGACACCAATGGATAATACCATCAAACTGGGAACTGTTGAAGGGAGTGCTCCAGTAGACAAGGGTCGATATCAAAGGCTGGTGGGAAAACTAATTTACCTATCCCACACTAGACCAGATATCAGTTTTGTTGTCAGCTCTGTAAGTCAATTTATGAACTCCCCAACTGAAGAGCATATGAAAGCTGTGTATCGAATCTTGAGGTACTTGAAGATGACACCAGGAAAGGGCTTGTATTTCAAGAAGGGGTCCAGAAGAGATGTGGAAATGTTCACAAATGCAGATTGGGCTGGTTCAACCACAGACCAAAGGTCAACTTCAGGTTATTGCACCTATGTATGGGGGAATCTCGTCACTTGGCGGAGCAAAAAACGGTCTGTGGTCTCTCGGAGTAGTGCAGAAGCGGAATTTCGAGCAATGGCTCATGGAATATGTGAAGGTATCTGGCTAAGAAGACTGCTACTTGAGCTAAAAAAATTTGTTGATGGAGCAATGAAATTATTCTGTTACAATCAAGTTGCTATAAGTATAGCCAAGAACCCAGTTCATCATGACAGAACAAAACATGTGGAGATAGATCGCCACTTCATCAAAGAAAAGTTAGTAGAAGGAAGTGTTGATTTGATCTACACACCAACAATCAGCAGATATCCTCACCAAAGCACTCCCTAGAACTGTTTTCGAAAATCTGAGTTCCAAGCTGGATCTCATCAATATCTACAACCCAGCTTGAGGGGGGGTGTTGGAATTAGTTATATTTGTCCCACATTTATTTTATCTTTGACTTAGTCAGTTTCTTGTTTTTTCTTTAATGTTTATCAATAAGAGGTTTGATAGGTTTGTTATCAAACTCTCGTCTTGTTTCCTAAGATAGTGTTGTACTTATCTTTACTAGAAAGGTAGTTGTTATCTCTAAGTTTAGGAGTTATCTAGAGTCTTGAAATTGTGTATTTATTAGAGTGAGCATCAGAAATAAAAAGAGGAGAAAAAATATTAAGATTTCTCACATAATTTCTCATCTAGCATTACTCTTTAGCTATAATCCTGAGAGAGCAACAAGTTCAACCAGAAACATGATATGTAATCCTATACCACAGACTCAATTTTGAGATTAATGTGTGACATTCTATTCGAATTTTCCACTAAAGCTGACTTTCCTTTTTTATTGGTAAGATTTGATACAAGGGAATACATCAACAACCATAAACCTTTTGTCACTTAAGCTAATCAGAAAATGCTACAAGGGGTAGTAACATGTAACTTACACATCTCCTCCTTCGCAGTAGCAAGTTACAATACAGACACAGTTTCCCTACAATATACATGGAGAGAACCAAACATGTTAGTATAAAATCAACAATAGGAAAATTTTGTTTTTATCATTTTAGACTTGTACCTACATAAATCTGAATAAAAAATTTGACATCTTTACCTTGTCCTCCCAAGCATCTTTGTACTCCACAATATATGGGTTATTCAATTTGGAAATCAAGTCCATCTGCAACACAAATGGGTATAAAAAGACTTCAACATGAGCGAGAAGAATGTTTTTGAAAGGAAAATTACTTTTTCAGAAACTTTAACATAATAAAATTAGATAAGCTGCATGTCTATGAGACTATTGAAAATATCTTCTCTTAAATTTGATGGGAAAGTCATATAGGAAGGTCAAGGTTAGGATCTTCAAATTGAAAATATTGAAAAGAAACAGTGCTTAATGTGACCATCATATCATTTGCTTGACTTTAGAGGGTCTGAGGAGCAAATAAATTATGTTACTTCTCCTAGGAGATTAAAATTGTGCTATATAAACGACGGTGATGTTTTAAAAATTTCTTGCACAACTACAGGTTTTTTTATGAATTGTTACAACTTTGTTCATTTTGCATAGTTGATCATGATTCTGCTGTGTGCCTGTGTTATTGCAGAGATGAAAAGCGGAAACAGAATGCAATATATGCAGTTCTAGTAAGACTTTAAAAGTTACTAAAAGATAAATCTCAACAGGCATCAGAAAAAATACAGTAAAAGCACTGGGGTCTGAGGGGTTGATGAACCGATAGAATGTAGTATCTACTTAGAAAATAGAGATGAGCTGTCTAGTGTTGTCACATGACCATATTTGTTTTTGTTGAACATAGTGTAGGTCTACGGGACAAGTTTACAAGGAAATTTTGTCTAATCAATTAATTAGAATGGTCAATAAACATTAAGGAGGATATTCATATAAACTACAAATAAAATTTCATATATAATTGCATAATAGTCTTTTTCACTGATTGTCTGATCGATCTCCTTTCTTTCCACTTAATCAACAGTCAACTTTTAGATAGGCATTTTCAACCATTACCACTCATGTATACTCCCCTCTTTTATTTCTCCACTTCTATCTTTTATTCATCTTTCGCTCTTTTCTTTCTCCACTACGCATACTAGTTTTGAAGATACACATCAGCTCATTTATAATAAAATAAAATAAATGAGGGGTCATGTTAAGATGCACCCTTAGGGCAGTTTTAAGAATCCAATACTTAAAACAAACGATTCATATTTATTCTTCCAATGCATCAATGCGCCACTCGTAAGTTGTATTTTGTGATATTCTATCCAAAATGTATCCCCCAAAGGCCTTGGATCAAGGACCAAACTCCCCAGAATTCATTAACAACATTTGGTTGTTGTGAGGACAGAAAAAAAAAATGAAAAATATGCCAAATGCAATGTGAGTAAACTAATTTGAAAATCATTAAACCCTAATTCCTCGTAGAATATACTGAAATCATCAGGAAAAATAAACTAAAAATAATAATGAAAGATTTAGAAGAAAGTGACCTCTTGATGTGCTGTACGCTTGAACTTGTCAGTTTGCTTGGCCAAGCGAATCTTTTTCAGCACATACCTAACAACAGTAAGAAATTCAACAACCAAACAAAGTCAATCGTCACTACCAGACACCAAATCGTGCCGACACTTGACTGTTCCCATCAAACACTTCTGTTCTACAACACTTTACCTTCTTCATGAAATTCCATTTTCTAAACACTTAACATGAAGATTTTTGCTACAATTGTTCAGTGTTTGTGTGTGATGATGATAAGAATACATATGCAGAGAGAAAAGTTGGAAGGAGAATCACTTACTTTTTTCTCTCGATTTTATGGAGAACAAGAAAGGCTGCTCCAAAAGCCCCTCTTCCAATCTGCTCAATTACTTCATAATCTTCCATCTTGGACTTGGTTTCGCCATTTTCGGTTTCCATCAGGACCTTCAAAAGCTAAAACACATAAAAGATAGTAAACCCACTTGCAGTAGCAGATCAATTTTGCTTGTATGAACTGAATTAACCCAAAAAAAAGTTCTAATTTTGTAAAAATTTATACAAACCTCTTACCACTTTTGAGAAACCAAAACAGTGGAGACCATCTAGAGAAGGGGGAAATTGTGCAAAAAGAGTGGTTCTTGAAATTATTGTAAAACACTATGATCTTGTAGAGAGGTAAAGAGACATAAAGTTGAGTAAAGCTGAAATTCACAATTATGGTTTTACACTAACATATAGAAGAGATAGAGAGGAGAGAGAGAGAGACCATCTTAGTAACGTTGCACGTCACAAATATGTTTGTTGGTATGTGAGTGAGTTGGCAACATCACGTCATTTACTCATATCATTTGATACTTTATATTATATCATTTAGGTCTGGATTGATTTTTGTTCCGAATACCGAATAATACTGAATGTTACTGAAGATTAAATAATAATTGAAAACTAAAAACTGAAAAATATATTTATTTTTTTGACTGAAAACTGAATATAAGTGATAAGTTGTTTGTTTTTTTAAGTTATAAATATCTAAAAATAAATATTTTTACATCTATACCCTTCTAACTATTATTTGTTATATATTTACATTTTAATATATTAAAGACAACTCTAACATGTAAATTAATTCTAAAATAAATTTATTTAGTTATTAAAAATATTTCATACATTATTCCAATTGTTGAATTACATTAAAAATGAACATAATATGTTATGGTGATACATTCCAAAATTCTTAAGAAATATTAATAAAAATAAAAAATCAACTACTACTTGATTTTGATCCAAATAGCATTAGCCGGTACATCTCATCCATATATATAACTTTTTTTTCTTCTCAAAATTAACATCTCGAAACCAAAAAAAAAAAAAAAAACTCAAAACAAAATTATCATAAAAACCATTCTCCAATTTATTTTTAGAACAAGTGAAAAAAATGTGCTCAAACTTTAATATAAAATTAATAAAACTAATTATCAAATTATGGAAACAAAAAAAAAAATCTTACCGGAATATGCTAGGAAAATCAAGGCTCGTCCTGTAAGCGTTTTTCAGTTGCTGTTTTTTAAAAATAAAAATGCAAATGAAAACAGTGTTTTTGGTTTCAATTTCGAATTTTGAAAATGCGTCTGGTAGTAAATATTGAAATTTGTATTTTGAAAATGAAAACAAAAAAAAAACTAGTCTGGTAGGTTAACCGAAAACTATCAAAAATTGAAATATCAATTTTAGCATTTTGTTTAATAATATTATGACTATAAAAAAATTGATTACATAATTAACCAATATAATTTTTGTACTGTAATTTTTAAATTAAATAAAAGTAACACATCAAAAATTAATTCAAAATAACATATCAAAAAATGAATTGATCAAAAGTAAACTTTTAAATTATAAATATATGTGTTATATATTAATATATATATACTATACCACTACCATCTCACAGAAAGAACCAAGACCGAGTTTTCCCCACTGGCGGCCATCCTTCGGCCTTAACAGGGTACTTTTCCGGTCAGATACTGACAGAGATGGATGGAGATCAGCAGGCCAAACTAGTCAGTACGGGGCTTTGTTAAACCTGAGTTCATCCTAGCCAGCAACATTCTGGTTCCGGATGTGTCCAGGGTGTCCAGCCAATATACCAAACTAGTATACAGGATCTGTTCTGATATGCAGGATCCTCATAAGAGGCAAGCATAGAGCATACTGGGACCTTGGAGAACCATAGTTTCAGACACAGAGCTATTCGAAGATTGGGAGGGAGAAACTGTTTAGAAAGCCATAAAATTGAAAACACAATCCTCTTTTTATTTCTTTTCCGTTCTGATTTACAATGAGGCTGGCCTCTCCTTTTTATAGAGAAAGGAAAGAGAGCCTTACACGGTAGTTCACAATATGTTACAAGAGATAAGGATCAGACGATCGACTAAAATATCTTACAAGGATAAGGGCGGCCGAATAAGGACAAGAGGGCCGACAAAAGCAGAAAAAAAGCAAGACAGCTGGAGAGCGATAAAAAGCAAAGCTGGTCGATAAAATAAAGCAGAAAATAAGACAGCTGGAAAGTGATACAGCAATAAAGCAGGCGGCAGAGTTATAGGCTGCTGAGGTTGCACGTATAGTGGTACTCATCATCTGAATTGAGGGCCCCACAGATCGAACAGGGTCATGTGTCAACCGGGTCCTGGGAATCTTGGAGGAATGAATCCGGGAGTGGGTGAAGGCTTTTTGTGGGGTCTCTTGGGACGTCAGGGAGAATAAAGATGACATCTGTGTAGTCATTGTTGACGTCACAAAGAAAGTTGAGTAGGGGTATCTGGATATTGGTCCGGTACAGTCTTTCATAGTCGTAAGAAGTATCCCATTCATAGCAGATGTTGGAAGTCCAAAGAAGCTGGGTATGTGGGCTGTAGTTGTAGGGCCTGTTGAAGATCCAGATGCAGCATACCTTGGAGGCCTGGTCAGGGTCCATTTTCCAGAGATGATATTGGCCCATGAGTTTAGTGAGCTCGGACTGCCAAGCTTGTAGGGGCTTGAACCACTGTAGGAAAGTTCGGAGATTGACTGAGGTAGGGTCTTGGACAAAACCGTATAGAGCTTGGAGGGGGAAAACCATGGCGTGGCGATGGAGAACAGACAAACACCATAGGAACCATAACATTTGGTCGGAATAGTAGTAGAATGAAGGTGATATAAAAGGGTCAAGAAAAGGTTTCTTGAGGTTGGTTATCTGATGGTGACAGCCTTGGCCGTTGATCTGGGACAGATAATGTGGAAGGTAAGAGTTGGCAAATGCTTGGATTTGCTGGACAGAAGAAGTTTGGTCTGAAGGAAGGGTAGCTATGAATTCAGGGGGAAACCAGGTGGTATTGGTGGAGGGGCTGTGGAAGAGGAGGCTTGAGGGGACCCCATGTAGATCAAGGGGATCGGGCCAGTACGAGAGAGGAGGTTGACAGGTTGGGGTCGCGAGAGCATGTCTGGGATGATGTTGTGATGACCTTTTATGTGTTTGACTGAAAAGTCGTATCTGGCAAACCAGTCTTTGAGTCTCAGAAGCTGGGGGTTTGGTGGGAGTTTATTACGGAACTCAAGAACTCTAGGGAAGGAGGAGTTGTCCATTTCAACGGTGAATTTGGTGGTTCTGAGGTGGAAGTCAAACTTGGAAACTCCATTTTTTACAGCAAGGATCTCTTTGTAGATGGTATGGTAATGTTTCTGGGATTCTTTGAATTGTCCACTGGCATGGCCACAGTAGTGACGTTTTCCTTGGGTTTCTTTAATGAGGATAGCACCCCAGAAGTGGTCGCTGGCGTCTGTTTGCAGGACGGGGTGGCCAGATGAGGGAATGCGAAGGGGTGGAGGGCTTTGTGCAGCATTCTTGAGGTGGGAGATTGCTTCAGTGTGAAGGGTATTCCACTGTGGGGGATCCTTCTTGAGGAGTTTGGATAAGCAGGTAGTGTAACGACCGGCTTGTGGGATGAAATCCCTGACATAGTTGATAATCCCAAGGAATTGTTGGAGTTGCTTTAATGTGAGGTTGGAATCTGGAAAGTCTAGGAGTTGGCTCACAAGGTGAGGTCCGGGGGCATAAGCTCCATTCTTGATTTGCATACCAAGAAACTCGATTTCTGAGACACCTATCGAGCTCTTTTTGTCAGATAACATGATTCCATACTCATCAAGAATTCTGTGAAACCTTGTTAGAAGATCATTATGTGACTGTTTGTCTGTAGAGAATAGCAGGATGTCATCGATGTATAGCAGGGCTGAACTGAGCAGTGGCTGAAAGATCATGGTAACAGCCTTTTGGAACAGGGAAGGAGCTGTTTTGAGCCCAAAAGGGAGTACGGTCCATTGGTAATGGGCATTAGGAAGGCAGAAAGCTGTTTTGGGCCTGTGATGTGGTTGTATTCCAATTTGCCAGAAGGCTCCTTTTAAATCAAACTTGGAGAAAACTGTGGCTCCAGGTATTTGGGAGAACAAGGTATTGGCTCTGGGAACAGGGAATTTGTCATCTTGGAGAGAAAGATTGAGAAGCTTGTAATCAATAACAAGCCGTTTCTTTCCTCTGACCTTTTCTGATCTTTTTTCTACATAGAAGGCCTGGCAGGCCCATGGGGAAGAAGTGGGCTCTAGGAGGCCCTGGCTGAGGAGTGATTCACATTCTTCTGTTGCCATGGATATGTCAGAAGGGGACATCCCTGTGTGTGTTGCCCTTGTAGGATTGGCATCTTCATTGAGCTTAAAAGGGAGTTCTATGAAGAAGTCCGGGTTTTTCCACAGTGGGTGTGGGTGTTTGAAATTTGTATGGTTGTTGGCGCAGAAGAGTTGGAGCTTTTCTTGTATGTTTTTGAACTCTGGATTTATGACTGAAAGGGGGAAAATCTTTGGGATGTCAATGAAAGGTTTAAATTCTTTTTTAAATCGGATGCCCTGTGGTAAAATCCTGATGGATTTTGCTTGGCTGTAAATATCCCATCCGATGAGGATATCTTTGTCAGGGAGCGGTGTCCCAATGATGTAAGTCCAAAGAGTGAAGGATGGAAAGAATTGTAACCCAATTTTATGTTTGGAGATCAAATGGGTGCTGAAAAGTTGTCCGTCCACAGCAAGGAACTGGTTGTTTTCTTGCTTCCAAGCGTCAGCAGGGAGGACATTGGGGTTCATCATAGAGGAGTGGGCTCCTGTGTCAAAGTAGGCAATAACTGGGACTGGTTTAGAATATTTTATAGGTAAAATTTGGATTTTGATTTGTGGGCCTGCATTTTCTTTATTGGTGGCTTGGTAGGCTTCTGATGAATAGTCTTGTTCAGGAAGGCTTGAGTCATCTGAAGAGCTAGTGTCATCAGAGTCTAGCATCATAAAAGAGGTCAGTTGGTTGACATCTTCTTGTTCTGAAAAGTAGGACTCAATGTCGACATCTGAGGGAATTTCTTCTGCAACTTGTCTCAGTTGCCTGATGAGTTTGGCCGATTTTGCTCTCTTGTTGGGGCATTGCTTGGCAAAGTGCCCTTATTGTCCACAGGCAAAACATTTGTTTGATTTGTTCCAAGACCTCATTGCCTTCTTTCGTTAATACTTATATTTTCTGGAGCGTGAAAACCCCTTAGGGTTTTGAGTCTTGTGTGTTCTTTTTCTGTAGGGCCTGTTTGCCTTGCAGTTGCAATGTTCATCGGAGTTGCATTTCATGTGGTAATTTGGAGGGAATTTACAGTGTCTGCTGTATCTTTTCCCTTCCTTAATCATCTTTGAGAAGACCCGTTGAGTAGCACAAAGCTTCTCTAGAGCAGTGTGGATGAACATGTGAATTTCTCCCAAGGTGATTTCTCTGAGGCTTTTTCCCGAGAACTCGATTAATCTTTGGAGTTCTCCTTGGAGTTCTGATGGAAGCGAGTTCAGATACACCTGTCTTAGGGTCTCATCATTGACACCACCGAGGGCGTGGTACCTGAAGGACATACGTCTATAGTGATAGTCAATGTCTTCTTTGTTCAAAGAGCACACTGTCATTTCGAAGAATTCCTGTCTGGTCTGTTTATAGAACTGGGAAACATCTCCGAGAAATTCTCTAAAGATTATTCCTGTTGCTATGGAAACAGATCCGCATCTGACTAGTTGCAGTTGCCTGTATTCTCCGAGTGCTTGGTACCAGTCTCTGAGAGATCCGGTGAATCTGGAGACAAATTCTCACAGGATGGATTCTACGTTGTCACCTCCTTTTGCAATTTGGAGGTCAAGCCAGACGCTCATTTCAGACATTCTTTTTCTCCATTGTCTGGGAGCGACCTCATCAAAGTTGAACCATGGACCATTGGTAGGTTTCGGGGAAGGGGTGTGTGTTTGTGCTGTATCCCTTTGGTCTCTTTGGTCAGGCGGTTCATCAGTTACTGGAGGAGGTACTTCAGTGGATTCAGATTCTGATGATGTATTCATGGTTTGGTTGGATGGTTGAGGGTCGGCTCTTGTAGCTAGGAAAACCTGAGTGAGATCATCAGGGTCTGAACAGTTTGAAGAGTCTGGTGTTAGATCAGAGTGATAAGTTTCCCAAGAAGAGGTGGAGGAAGGTTTCGAGGTTTCTGTCTCTGTTGAGGAGGTATTTGAGGAATAATGTTGGTGGGGGGATGTGTAAAAGGCTTGCTTTTGGTAATTCGGTGGAGAGTATTTGTGAGAAGAATGTGTCTTCTTTTTCTGGGAGGTTTTTCTTTCTTTACTAGTCGATGGTTTTTCTGTGGGTAAAGGTGGGTATTTCCGGAAGAGGTCTCCGGTTGATTTGAAGAACTGGGAGTGGTCAGGAGGTCTTAACGGAGGCGGCGGTGTCTGTGTTGGGAAAACTAGGGACGGGGAGTAAGGATGAGGGCTAGGAATGTAGGGTGTACTGACAAAGTGGTCTCTTGTTATTTGGTCTAGTTGATCTTTGAGCCGTCTGATCTCTCTTTCTTTGTTGTCAAAATCAAGGCCAAAGTACCCTTGGCTGATATACTGATGTAAATCAGTATCTAACCTGGACACTCTTGACTGTAGGTCTGTATACATGTTTCTTAATGTGGAATCTAGATGTTGAAGTTGGTTGTCTTGTTGAGAGACCTGGTGTGACACTTTGTCTATTTTCTGGTCAATGGAGTGGAGCACCCTGTTTTGGACTGTTGCATTGCGGGTGTGCCAGTTGAGGACTTGCTCAGCCTGGGAAGGCTGTTTGTGAGATCCATCAGGTAAGACTTCTGTTGACTGGATGAAGGGTCTGGAGAACAGGTTCCTTTCAGGATTCGATGATGAATCTAAATGAGAGAAGTCTTTGTCATAGCTAGAGGCCATGAAGCATGGAATCGGAGCCGGGACAGTTGGTTGGTCCCGAAGTAATCCTTCTTTTCTAAGGATTTGAAGTGCACTATCGTATATGGGAAGGGGCTTGTTTTTTATTGGTTTTAGACCGATCCAAGAGCTGTGAGGATCTTTAGGTTTCCTGTAAGAGGTAGCAGGTTTACAGGACATCTTTTCTTGCTTGAAAGGATTAAAAGGTAACTGAGCTTAGACTAGACAAGATATCTTTTCTAGCTCAAGTGGT
Source organism: Dipteronia dyeriana (assembly GCA_032871835.1). Lineage (NCBI taxonomy): Eukaryota > Viridiplantae > Streptophyta > Magnoliopsida > Sapindales > Sapindaceae > Dipteronia > Dipteronia dyeriana. Next base: position 84,903,608 of record CM065298.1, read on the forward strand.
ATCAGAGCCTTGGCGTCCGGTCGAAGTGCCGAGTTCGAGCCCTGGGAAGTGCAGAACATTTCCTGGCTCCTGTGAACTCACTCTGGGCGGACCCCAGGTAGGGAGTAGGAGATATGAAAGGATTAAAAGGTAACTGGGCCTAGACTAGACAAGATATCTTTTCTAGCTCAAGAATATCTAATATATTTATATATTTAATAATATATTATATATTATATAATTTATTATATAAAAAATATATATATATATAATAATATACTATAATCATAATATTATATATATTATAGAATATTAATATACTAATTATGTAAATTTTATAATATATAATATTTTATATAATATTTATATATAATAATTATAATGTATATATATAAGAGGGGCACTTTGGTAATTTAAAAATCTTGTCCCGTCTTGTCCTAATCATATCAAACGTATAACAGTACAATTAATAGTTTATAAAAAAATGATTTTTTAAGATAAAAAAAGTGATAACAAAATGAAAAAAAAACAAAAAAAAAACAAGTATTTTGTGTTTTTCAAATCTTTCACTTTTAACACTGGTTTTGTTTTTTATTTTATTTTTTTGGAAAATAAAATGAAAAACGGTTAACGAACGCGTTTTCAAAATCGTTTTTGAAAAATAAAAACAAAAACGGACTGAAAAACAGCTGTAGGATGGGGCCTCAGTCACCAATTATTATTATTTTGAAGAAAATAAGTTTTCTGATGTTAAAGTTCTTTACAGTGAGAAGGAAAAAAAAGTATTAATATGATTAGGGCTTTAACAAAAACAAATTGGAAATATAAAAAAGTTGTGAGGATAGTTTTAGAAGTAAAAATTTATAATTAATTCTACTGGATTTGTGTTAAGTGAAAAGTGGAAAAAAATCACTTTAAAAAAAAAAGTGGCTTTAATAGCTCATTAAGTGATTTTAGCACTTATAAAATCAAACAAAACAGCTGAATGAAACACATTAAGTGTCATTAAGTGTTAAGTCAAAAAATCAAACAGGGTCTTACCGTATAATATTATGATTTACAAAATACTGACACCTCATATATCACATTATTTAATAAAATAAAAATAAAACGTCTAACATTACTCTAGCACTACTAAAAAAAACTGGAAAGTTGATAACTTAGCAAAAAGATAGAGTATGGAGATGGATGGACAAGTCGAGTAAAACAACAAAGCACAAATATATAATCAAGCACAAATATATAATTGAGTATTATTAATTTAGTCCCTATATTTTTTTTAAATCGATTATTTTTACTTATTTATCTGATTTTCATTGGATTAAGCCCTATACTTTTTAAAACCATTCAAATTAAACGGCTCTGAGGGTATTTTTATCTTTCAACAAAAACATATAACGTGTCAACGCATAAAAAATAGAAATGTATATAATAAAATTTAAATTACTATATAAATACAAATTTATAATTTATAAATAAAGGAATAATTATAAAATTATAAAAAATTAAACAATTAAATAATTAAATAGTAAAAAATTTTAAAAAAATAAAAATTATATCTCTGTCTCTCAAAAAAGTAAAATCTCTCTCTGGTAAAAGCTTCCATCTCTCTCCATTTCTTTCTCAAACCCAAAGATCTCTCTCTCCATTATCAATAAAATTTAAAAACCCTCAAAATTATCCCACCAAAAAAAATCCAAGATTCACGATTGAAGGTTAAAGATCATCGTCATCAATAATCTTCTCCATCTCAGATTTGTCATTCCACATCTGACTTCAGCTGAAGAAGTCGCGACCCATGTGAAGTAGTCGAAAGGAGTATCGTCTCTATTTGAAGCCGACGGAAAAGCAAAGACAGGGGTTCGTCTGACGTCGGCGATGGGTAGCCTCCCCTAAACTCTCTCATTTCTAGATCAGATCTGGTTCCAGATCTTTTCAAGATACTTTTGTTTCCTTAATTATTTTATTTAAAGAGATCTAAAAAAAAATTAAATTTTTTTTTTTCCATTTTTTTTATTTTCATTGATGAAAGGCTGGTTGTGGTGTTGGATTTGAGATGGTTTTGGTGTTGTGATGGTGGAAGATGATGACGATGTATGATGCGGTGTTGATGTTTGATATGTAGAAGTTGAGTTTGGTCCGGTGATGATGCATGATATCAGATGATGATGAAATGTAGATATTTATTTAAATTTTCTTTTCTTTTTCTCAATAGAAAAATTAAATTTATTATAATTATTTTTTATAGAAATTAAATGGTCAGGGGTAAATATGTCATTTTTTTCTATGACCATTGACCGTTAAATTTCGAGTCATAGGTATCAAAATGAGTGGTTTTGAAAAATATAGGGCACAATCCGATAAAAATTGGATAAATGAGTAAAAGAAAATAAAAACAATTCAAAAAGAAAAAAAAACATTAATACCCCAATATATAATTGGTTATAAATGTTGATTATCTACCAACAAAACCAAAAGCAAGTAAGAGAGAGAGAGGATATCAAATATGGTGACAGGTACAGAAGACCAAAGAAAAAGGCAGGGGCTTTGCTTGCATTTACAGATTCATGGGAAAAACACTCATTCCTTTCATTAATTTTCATACAAGAGAATTTTTAATAATAAAATATATAGAGAAATCTCATCTGGGGTTTCTTTTTTTGGGCTTGGCTATGGCTATGGCTATGGCTATGGCTATGGCTTTGAGTTAGAATCTTCCCTGGCATCACAAAGTTTCAAGCTTTTTTGTGTTGTGGGTTGGCCATAGGGATGGCCAATGAGAAAATGGGGACGGAAGTAGGTTCCCCCATCCCAACCCCATTTTTCAAACCCTTTCACATCGCTCCCCATTTTTCCATTTGGGGGAAATGGGGTTGGGGTAATTTTGGGGAGAGGTCCCCCCATCCCCATCCCCATTTCTTCATTTCTTCCGTTTTTTTTTTCCGTTTTTTCCCTTTTTTCCATTTCCCCAAAGTCCCTTATTCCCCCATTTTTTCTGTATTAGTAAAAATTACATATTAAATAAACATATAAATCGCAATCCAATAAATTCAAATACAAAATAGCATCTCATACAAATTGAAATGAAAGTTAAGTTGTTTAATGTATATATATAGTTAGTAAAATATGTTAATAAATTATATGGAGCTTACTTGGTGTGTAATTTAACAAGAAAATCAATATGTATATATATTTAGATTGCTTAATGTGTAATTTAAGTTATAGTTTATAAATATGTATATATAGTTAGTACAATAAAAATAATAAAAATATTGAAAATATAATAAAAATATATATCAAGATATTTTTTATATAATATTATAATATTTGAGGAAAATGGAAAAATGGGGATGTGGGCACATAACCCCAACCCTATCCCCATTTCAAAGAATTTATGGGAAAAATGGAGAAATGAGAATGGGGACAGTCCCCCCATCCCTTACCCCATCTAAATTTGAAGTTAAAAGTCATCATCATCCCTCCCCCCACCCCCCCCCCCCCATTTCCCCAAATGGGGATGGGGGAGCGGGGGTTTATGACCCGGGGTAAAATGGCCATGTCTAGTTGGCCAGCAATTAGTGTTAGTTTGGTTGCCTTAAACCAAAAGAATTTCATTATATGCTTCTTTGGTTGTAATCATTGCGTTGATAATATAAAATTTTGGTGGGCTGGAACTGGAATCATTTTGTGAACTCATAGCAATTAAAGGTAGTTGAATCAATGTGCTTGCTTGACTGATAGAATATATCATATTTAAGCTTATCCAATCTGTTTTATAGCTTTATGCTTGCATTTATCACTCATTTGGACCTTATTGCGACCACGTATCAAACTTTCATAAAGCAAAGAAGTTTGCTACCATGCTATCATCTTTAGCTGGTTTATCTTTCTTATAAAACTACTAATCACAACGGTAGTTAAGAGTTAGATAATTAACAAAACTGTATTTTGAAATATAAATTTAAACGCATTAAACTTTTTTTTTTATCTAACATATAAATGACATGGTTTATTCGGTTCCCTATAACACGATTTATACATTTTGGAGATTGCTTAATCAAAAGAGGAGATATCTTTGCTTTTGTGTTAAATGAAGAGGTATAATGTCATTATAGTTGATGATGATTATTTTGATGTAATCAAGCTCACTCCAGGCTTAGCTTAATGGTAATCTGGCATACTCCTTACAACCATGATAACCAAAAAAAAATAAATCAATTTGCTTCGCAGAAACGTTAAAGCAAATCTTCAGTGAGAAAATGATTTCTCACTGCAATTTGGACTCTAAAATTTTAGAGTTCCAAATAACGTTAGCTTAAATTCATATGCACACCCACTTGAACCCTTTTCGAAAAGGTTAAAGGGAAGGAAAAGGTCCATTTCAATCAACTTTTAATGAAACTTTTGACCCCCGATAAGAGCAACCCCAAACTTCTCTTCTAACTTCACTCTTCAAATATCAATTTATTTATCTATATGGTAATTTGAAGAGTAAAAAAAGAAAAATCCTTCCAAAAGACTTTAAATATAAATAATCTTATATTATTTTAATAAAAGCATTTAAATTAATTTAGCTGTTTGAAATTAGTAAGAATTGTTAAATTTAAAATCAGATAAAGTTGTTAAGACACATTGCTAAGTCACAATTGGTTATAAAAAGTAATAAAATAAAATATGAAGAGTCAGAAATCACTCGACAATATTGAAAATTGAAAGAATTTCTCAATCGAAGAACACTATTTAACGAGTCCCATATGTGGCTCATCTAACTTTTCCAACAACCTCAATTAACGAGTTTGTTGGAGTTGCTCTAAGGAACTTTCTCGAGCAACTGTGCAGACTGCAGACCATAGATTTAGGTACAGTTTGACATTGCTTCCTCAGCTGCTTTTTGAGATCAAAAGTGATTCTGGACCAAAAACAAAGTGTTTAGTAAAATCGTAAGAAAATGCTTTTGGTCACTTGTAGCTTCTCTCAACTGAGTTTTTGAGAAGCTACAAATACACGTTTTTGGATTTTGACTTTTACTTTTAAAAAACGCTCTACGGTGATATTAAATGAAATTTTACCAACTTTCTAACTTTGTCCTTACCTTTAACGAAATTTACTAAAAATACAAAAAAAAATCATATAATATATTTTATAGCATTATGTTTGATAGTTTTCGTTTATATAATATATCTTTTTTGGTTTGCATAATTTATTTAAATTTTTCAATAATATTTGTTTGATAGAGACACAAAGACAAATTTTAAAGACAATTTGAATAATTCAACTTAATAGATACCTTTTAAATATAAATTATTGAATTCCTCATATAAAATAAAAATAACATTCCTCAATGTCACCAAACAGCAACAACATGCTGACACAGATAATATGAATTAGATATTCATTTTCATCACCTCATGACGGCTAAAGTTTGAATGCGAATCATGATAAAACCGCCTCACAAAAAAAATAAATTCCTGACTTTATGAGGAAGGAAAAGATGCCAAATAAACTTCCAAGTTAAGCCTAAAAGCATGAATGACATTATGACAACTTGGAGTTCATGCAACATTCAATTTAAAAAAGCTTATAATATTTACTAGTCAGCATTTTTTTTCTTTCTAATTTTCAATCTGGGCAAATAATTAACCAAACAACAAAAGCAACAGTAGCAGTTTACATAGTGCCGACAGAATCAAATTTTTACATCAAAATCAAGCCCCAGAGCAAAGTTCTATTCAAGAAAATTTACTTCCTCTTTGATTTTTTGGAGGCCCTACGTTTTTCAATTCTCTTCTGGATAGCCTCGAATTCTTCATCGGTGGGTTCTGGATTCGCACCAGCATCACCATATTTAGACACCAGTGACGAGAACATGGAATCAAACTGGTCTTTCCTTTCACTTCGGCGTTGGGATATCATTGCATACAGATTTGATTCTGACTGTTTATCTGATCTGTATAATGAAAATCCAAAGATAGTTCATTTTCATATCATTTTCATATAATGAACCAGTCCAACATAAGAATACCCAAAAAAATTGAAGCAAAAGACCATGACACAGAAAACTCACTTTTTCTTCCTCTTTACAGGACTGGTTGGTGGTTTGGTTTCTGACACTTGTTTTTCCCATTTCTGGTAGGCTTTCGTTGCTTTGATTTCCCCTACACAAGAGACAGTGACATTAGTGTTGTAGATCACATCAAAAATATGAGACAATTGAGGACAATAAATCATCTGGAAAATTTAATTCACTAAGCAAGGGCTCTAAAGTTATGGAAAGCAACCAATAGGATGTTGGTTGTCCACTTCTAAGTTGAAAACAAGTACGAGCTCAGACGTAAACTCTAACCGACAATGTCTAAAACAGCAAAATTTATTTGCCAAATTATACCTAACAAAAGATAGTACAAAGGTTTACCTGCAGCTATTGCCTCGTCTAGAACAATGTCTAAAACAGCAAAATTTATTTGCCAAATTATACCTAACAAAAGATAGTACAAAGGTTTACCTGCAGCTATTGCCTCGTCTAGAATATCCTTGAAACGGTGTGAATCAAGTTTAGGATCCGAACAAAGCATTGAGCAGAAAAGCCTGTGATAGAGTTTTAAATCATTAAACTGACAAGTCTAAAGGAAATAAGGGAAACACGTTGCTCTTTTTACCTCTTCATATTCCCCTTTAACTCCTTATACAGATCAATTAAATCTTTCTTCTCAGAATCAGATCCCCTGTAGTTTGCTTGAAACTCTTCAATATCAGCCTCAGTTACCTGAATTCAACATATCCTCTGTTAACTAAACATAACAGAAAACATGAATATAAGGTGTTACCAAAAATATAAAGGGAAAGAAATGTAACCTTTTTGTACATAGCTCGGAAAAACTCTTTCAAATTTTGAACAACATCCCCTGCGAGATCCTGCTCAACAAAAGGGACAAACATTCAATACACAACATTGTGATAGTTAAAAATGGTTCTCAAGTTTCCAAGAAAATTAAATAGTTCATTATGTTTAGATAGCAAACTCCAAAACAAGCAATATTCTGATTAGGAAGGTTGAAAGTCAAGAAATATAATCATTAAATAATGACCCACGATTGATTTCAACCCCTGTTAAATAGTTAGGAATGAAATTTTATTCACCCAGTCTTAACAAAAAATAGAATCCTAAAGAGATAAATGCCCTCAGATGGTAGAAAGCAAATGGAAAATCTTTTGTCATCGTGGAGTCTCCAGTAGCTCTAGACTACATAATCCAACCAAAAACAGATAAAGAATAGGTCTTGTAAGCACTCACAGCATCATCAACACAACCAGTCTGGTCATAAAGTTCTCGTTTTTCCACATCACCAAGAATTGATATGACTTTTTGCAGTTGCTGAAATTTGTCCTTAGCTTCCTGTAAAAAGAATAAGACAGGGTATAAATACAGATAAAGATTACTGGACAACCAGAAGTCCAGAACTAGTCATCCAACATCAACAATCAATTTGTACCTCATCACCAGGATTTTTATCAGGATGGAGTCGCAAGGCCAACTTATGGTATGCTCTCTTTATCTCTTGCTGAGATGCTGTCCTTTCAACACCAATAACCTACACACAGAAGGCCATTAGTTGATATTAGTTGTCATATCTTGCTTCACTAGACTTTTCCTGAGAATGATGAAGAATGTTGGGGGACCATGTATGAATCTACAAATTTAAATTCTTGGAACAACATTCACTAGCGGTACACAAAATTACTATAAAGCAAGCCAAATGAATTGTTAAGAACTTTGCTGCACAATGTGTAGAATAAACACAGTTTACTAAACCATACATGAGTACATGACTAAATGCAACACAGCTTTATTCATAGCCAAAGAGAACCGTATGGTTAATTGGAATCCAAAGTGCAAGGACTGCATTTCAAAGCACATATAAATACAAGGAAAACATTACCATCAAATTTAATGGGTGGCTGTGTAAAGCAAAAGACAAACACTCATTAAAAACTTCTGGCATAAAAATAAATCCCTACACTTCAAGGCGATTGGCAGACAATAAGAGGCATGACGACAATGAACATTGAGTTATCGAAGTATCTGGAGAAATGCAAGAACAACAAAGCCTAGACAAACAATCTTTGAAAAATGCATTTCAAGATCACCTTACTGTCTACATCAACACAATGTCAAACTTTAACAAAAACAAACTGTAGCAAATCCTGGTTAAACTCTTTCCAAAGAAACTATGAATGTTTCCATCAACCGGGCTATTGCTTTTACTAATTTCACGGACTTTTTTTTTTTCAATTGGAATCTTCTAGCCTATATAGGACCATTACAACAACTTCAAGCAAATCCTGTAATCCACTCCTTCGCCTCACAAACCAGAACAATTTTTCTTCTCAAAACGTCAACCCCAATTAATCATTTCGTGAGTTTTTTGCTTTTCGTAATTCTGCTTAAACTATTACAGGAACAAATACAATCAACCCATAATTCTAATTTCTAATCATTTCGTAATCAAACCCGGTAACAAAAAATAAAACATAAAAATTGCATAAAGGTATGAAACGAAAAAACAGGTGGGTGTGGTACCTCGTATAGGTTCTTCTCGTTGGAGGAAGACTGATTCAGATTCTCCTGATTTTGTTCCTCCTCTTCTTCTTCATGTGAAACCCTAGTTTTCTTCTTCTTTCCCATTCTAATTTTTCCCTAAAAAACGAGAAGAGAAATCTGGATTTGCTTTTAGTGTTATAAAAAGTAGAAATGAAGACACTGATAAGGGTTGGGTACTTGGGTTTAATTTTTATATCCCCCCTGCTGCTTAAGTTTTCGCCTCCGATATATTCCCGCCATTTCGGGCCTTTTTCCCGCCGGAATTATCAGCTGTGTTTGGTCAACTGTTTTGCATACGTTAAATGATTTCATCACCACCGTCGATTAATCTCGAGACCATAGAGTGGAATGTATAACGGTTTTCGGCCGTCCATCTTAATTGTCTTGCTGATATTTGGGAGAAAATCTTCAATCACTTGGTGATACCGTTCTCAGTGATGAAATCGTCCAATGAGATTGTATTAAATTATAATTTTATAATATATATTTATGTATTTGAGATAAATAGTGCAATCTCATTGAGACGATCTCACCAAATGGTAATGAGACCATCCCGTTGAAGATTTTCTTGATATTCGGAATAGATTAGGATGAAGCTATTGGGTCATGTATTCATGTTAATAATTGGGTTGATGAGGTGTCCACGGTTCAGTTAAATTGACGGTTTTAAAACGGAATCGTAAAGTGAAAACCGTAACTGAAACCGACAGTTACAAAACTGGTTGAAAATCGATTTTATTCCAATTCGATTAGGTTTGGGTCCCAAAAAACCATCAAAAACCGATGGTTTAACCACCGGTTTTCATTAATTAAAAATAAAATAAAAAACAATCAACCAATTGAAATATGACACGTGACGGTTTGGAACCGAAACCGTAACCGAACTGTCTAACCGGCGATTAAAAACCGAAAACCAAACCGATAAGACTGGTTACGGTTACAGTTTGGGCTTCCCATGGAATCGGAACCAGCGGTTTCAAACCGAAATCGAATTGAAACCGAACCGTGGGCATTCAATCGTGTAACATGTTTAGTATATATTTATTTTTTAATATCATATAAATTCGAAGTTTTTTTAGGATGAGAGGATTCAAACTCACAATCTTATTATGTAGATATAAAGTGTAACCTGTTTAATTTAATATGTTATGTAATCGTTTTTGGGCACAATTATAAGGATAATAGTATAATTTATAACTTTTAGGGTATTTTGTAATTTTGGTGTTGTAAATATTATAGCATATCTTTGATTATTTATATATATAAAAATTATGTTGTCGGTTTAAACTGATATAAGATATATCAATTCCTTATATATGGGTAATTGGATTTAATTGTTTTGAATTGCTGCATACACTTATGAAAGTATCTTTAAAATTCAATAGTTCACATGCAATGAACTGATATATTTTATATCAGTTCGAACTGACAATAGAGAGAGTATATATATTGAGTCTTTCGTAAGGGATCCTTTCTTATTTCGGTAAAGACTATCACATCGATTTTAATGAATTTTAATATGTTTTTTTTTGTAGATGATGAGTTCAATGAAATCTATATATGTACAAAATTTAAGAATTTCCCGAGCACTAAAACTATTTATCCAAATTTTATCAAATATGAAGGCATCATAAAATTGGTGAAATATAGGAAAATTTAAGAAGAATAGTTATAGTATTCAAAATATTCTTAAATTTTGTTCATACGTAGACTTTAATGAACTCATCATCTGTAAAAAAGTTTATATCAATATTCATTAAAATAGATATATTTTCATTAAGGTCTTTACCAAAATTAAAATAAGGTATCCCTCGTGAGAGACTCACTATATATATACACACACTAAATATAATTACTCGTTTAAAAAAATAAAAGAAAAAATTGATTTCTAAAAAACATCTAAAACAAATTAATAAATCACTTTATTTATCAAAATACCATTAATTAGATGTAATGTTGAAACCCCGTTCACCGGTCACGCATCGGAAATGAGTTTTAAATTATTTTTTTATACAGATCGTAATCTGTATCTAGGATAGGTGAACTTGAGATCGTATTTATTTTCGGAACAAATACATATACTAATTATTACACTAATAAAATATATATGTAAATACAGAAAATTGTAATCAATAATTAAAAAGAAAGATTAAAAGAACCATACTAACGTTTGGAGTCTCTTTCACTTCTTGTAATGCTCCTAATCTATACAACCGATCTTCCTTGTTATGTTCCGGAACTGGTAACTGCGCATGAACGCGTCATGTATTCAGGAATTTAGAAGGATGTTGATGAAAGAAATAAGAATAAACTCTTTCTTCTAAATCAAACAAAAAACTAGAACAATTATAGTAAAAATATTAACAACTCTTATTTGGTAAACAGTACACGAACACACGGTGCACAACACTTTTCTCTCTTTTGGTGTTATCTCATGTACACACACTTGCACACTAACACACTTGCATAAAAATGACTCACGCACACACTAAAACACTTGCATAAAATTAACAACTCTTGTTTGGTAAACTGTACACGAACACACGGTGCACAACACTTTTCTCTCTTTTGGTGTTATCTCATGTGCACACACTTGCACACTAACACACTTGCATAAAAATGACTCACGCACACACCATCATTCTTGCATAAGATCATGTGTGGTTTGATATCAGGTGCTTTTTATTGATGTTCCACGCACCACCCAAATTGTATATATATATATATATATAATCAAAAACTCTTTTTTTTTTTTTACTTTAAAAAATATATATATCTTTTGTTAAAAACGAAATCATCTTGATACGTTTTTTCTAAATAATATATATTATATACATAATATTCAAAAAATTTGATCAAATTTATATTTGATTTTTAAAAACTTTCAAATAAAAAATATCTCATATCTTTTATTTGATTTTAATTTTAAATTCAAACTATTTAAATTCAAAAATAAAATATTTAATTTAATAAAATAAAATAATCACATTATCTTATTTTATTTAAAAATAAATATTAACATACACCCTCTATTTAGTGATTAATAACATAATTAAATAATCTCATTATTTAAGTTATTTAATCACCATTAGCCATTAATTAAATAATCTCATTTTTCAATTAATTCCCGAATAAATTACGTGTCACTTTCGTAACACAATTAATTGGACAATCCAATTAATTAACCGTGACACTTGTTACCTAAATCGATCGGGCTAGCAAGGGGACCTAATGGACCCATAGTATTTTGAGCTCCAATAATCCTCAGAATCATCAATTAAACTCTTTAACTAATATTCTTTGATTATTAACTCCGGTGTTATTCCACTAAAAACCCGAAGCTACACTCTCTCAACTGCAGACGTTTTTACACAGACCGATACAACTCGGTGTCCATCGATATAGCTATTACATATGGTGTGATCCTCCACAGTAGTTCATAATTAGAGCTGGGTCATAATGTCTGTTATACCCCTCTAATTACATATATCCTTTAAGTACCATTGATTCTCTAATGGATAATAAATCCTATTTTCTCACAGAATTATGAGAACGCTCATACTGTCCAAGCCCCGAATCAACCCTTAAGGGAACTACCATCTACTTCTCACAAGAAGAAGTGGATTCTACTATTGTGTACAAACATTCCCAGCCACAAGCCAAACCGTAATCCCAACATATGAAGTATATTGATCAGAAAATGCTTTTGACCTTACCCATGGTATATCAAAGACCACGATCTAACCTGAAGGAGTCGATGAGACACTCAGGATTAAGATCACCAACATATAACCATCATTAGTTTATATATATGAATCTCATCGGTAAACGGATCTTGGTGTGAGATTCACATAGATCATGGCCCAGTCCTATATGATCATATCATACAAGATGCCTCAATTCCCATATCTCATATGAATGATTCAGGATATAATCACTGTACATTACAGAATGGACCACAACTATAGATTAATCACAAATAAAGTACCCAAATTTATTTGTTATCTATGGACTCTTTAGATTACACGTCTCTTACTGTATCCATCCGTATATGACACTCATATACACAGTTCGAGATTACATCCAGCAATCCAGGATGTTAATATGTGCACAAGTTTATAAAATAAATAACATAACAAGAATGAATTAAACCTTTCTTTTTATTTACTTCATAAATCCATTTACAAAATTACATGTTTAGGACATAAACCCCAACAATCTTCCACTTGCACTAAAGCATGTGAGGCATGTATCATAGTCCTAGACCATCTAGGTGACCCGAAAAAACTTTAGCCGTTAAGGTCTTTGTAAATGGATCAACATGATTGTCTTGTGAGGCTATATTGGTGACAATCACATCTCCTCTCTGCACTATCTCTATTATAAGATGATACTTTCTCTCTATATGCTTCCCTCTCTTGTGGCTTCTTGGTTCTTTAGAATTAGTCACAACACCACTGTTATCACAATAAAGTACGATGGGCTTATCCAGGTCTGGAACAACTTCCAGATCACTCAAGAACTTACGGAGCCAAACAGCCTCTTTAGCAGCTTCACAAGGCTACATATTCGGCTTCCATAGTGCAATAATGCAAGATTGCTTGATACTTCTCCACACAATGGCTCCACCACCCAGGGTGAATACTGATCCAAACGTGGATTTTCTAGAATCCCTGTTTGACTGAGAATCAGAATCCGTGTATCATAACGAGATCAAATCCTGTCCGGAATACACTAGCATATAATTTCTCGTTTTCCAAAGATACTTGAGAATAATCTTGACAGCAACCTAATGATCCAATCCTGGGTTGGATTGGTATTTGCTGACTACACTCACTGCATAGCAGATGTCCGGTCTCGTGCATAACATAGCATACTTGAGACTAGCTACTGCCGATGCATAGGGTACACGTCTCATATCCTCAACTTCTTGAGGTGTTTTAGGACACTGTTTCTTAGACAAGTGAACTCAATGTCTGGAAGGTAAATTACCTTTCTTGGAGTTCTGCATCGAAAATTGCACAAGAATCTTGTCAATATATGATGCTTGAGACAATGCTATGAGTTTGTTCTTATGATCCCTTATAAGTTGGATCCCTAGAACATAACTTGCCTCTCCCAAATCTTTCATTTGGAATTGGCTAGCCAACCAACCCTTTACATCAGAGAACACTCCCATATCATTCCCAATGAGTAGGATATCATCTACGTATAGGACCAAGAAAAATACTTTCTTGTCAATGATCCGCTTGTAGACACAAGACTCATCAACTTTCTGCTCAAACCCATAGGTTTTGATCACATCATCAAACCTGATGTTCTAAAATCTAGATGCTTGCTTAAGTCCATAGATGGACCTTTGCAGCTTGTAAACTTTTTGCTCTTGGTCTGGAGACACGAATCCCTCTGGTTGCATCATATAGATGCTCTCATCAAGATTGCCATTCAAGAATGCAGTCTTGACATCCATTTGCTAAATTTCATAATCGAAATAGGCAACAATGGATAAGAGAATCCTAATAGACTTAAACATGGCTACTGGCGAGAAGGTCTATTCATAATCGACCCCCTCTTTTTAGGTATAACCCTTGGCCACTATCATTGCCTTGAAGGTCTCTACCTTCCCGTCTACTCCTCTCATTCTCTTGTAGATCCACTTACACCCTATGGGTTTTACCCCATCCAGTAAGTCTACAAGATCCCAGATTGAGTTAGAGTACATGGACTCCATCTCGAGATTCATGGCTTTCAGCCATTCCTCTTTATCAGGATCTTCCATTGCATTCTTAAATGTCAACGGATCATCCACACTATCAGCAGAGACTACACCTTGTCCCTTAATATAGCTAAATAGCGTTCAGGTTGTCTCACAACCCTCTCACTACGTCTAGGTAGTAGTGTATCCTGATCAGGAACCATCTGACTCTCAGATGTTTGTGGATCAACAATTCTTGTTGATGAAGCACTAGTCTCACCAGGCTCAAACTCATTCAATACAATCTTAGAACGAGGTCTATGGTCACTAATATAATTATCCTCAAGAAACGTTTCATTTGTCGATGCGAATACTTTGTTGTCTTCAGGGCTATAGAAGTGTCCACATCTGGTCTCCTTGAAGTATCCTACAAACAGGCAGACAACAGACTTGGAGTCTAGCTTTCCAGTTCTGTTCTTCAACACGTGTGCTGGACACCCCCATATACGAAAATGTCGTAAACTAGCTTTACGACCATTCCATAACTCTAGGGGAGTCTTAGAAACAGATTTGGATGGCACTACATTCAAAATGTATGCCACTGTTTGTAACGTATATCCCCAAAAGGAATTTTGTAATAATGAGAAACTAATCATAGATCTCACCATTTTCATCAGGGTTCTATTTTTCCACTCCGCTACACCATTTTACTGAGGTGTACCGAGAGCTGTGAGTTAGGAAACTATCCCATGCTTAACCATGAAGTCTTCAAACTCTTGGTCAAGGTACTCACCTCCACAATCCGATCATAGTGACTTGATAGTCCTACCTAATTAATTCTCAACTTCAGCTCGGAATTCTTTGAACTTTTTAAAAGTTTCTGACTTTCGTTGCATCGGGTAGACGTATCCGTATCTTGAGTAGTCATCTATAAAGGTGACATAATACTCATAACCACCTCTAACTTTAACATTCATCGATCCACAGACGTCTGTATGTATAAGCTCTATCAGTTCTTTAGGTCTAAGCCCTTCCAGTAAAAGGTCTCTTAGTCATCTTACCTTCCAGACAAGATTCGAAGACAGGTAAGGTGTCAACCTTTAACTCACTTAAAGGTCCGTTTTTTAATTCTACGTCGGACCTAGCAACATCAATTTTGGCAACATCTTGTACCAACTTCTCCAAAGCATCATGAGTCAAATCTCTTGGAATATGGACTCATTTTGTCATACCACCCTCGTAACAATTGTCCAACCAACTTCCACCGTGATAGTTGACCAATCTTCTTGCATGCATATTTCTACATGTATAGTATTTCACATTTATAGTATTTGGCATGTAACTTTAGTTTCAATTGGCATGTTATTTATTACATGTAACACTACTAGAACTCTAATTTGGAATGGATTTTTTTTTTGAACAGACATGTAACTTCATTTTTAGCTGGCATGCAACTTTATTTTCAACTAGGCATGTAACTTTATTTTCAACTAGGCATGTAACTTGTAACATGTAACATTAATGAAGTTTTTTTTTGAAATGATTTTTTTTTTAAACAGGCATGTAACTTTATTTTCAACTAGCATCATGTAACACTACTAGAAATCTAATTTGGAATGGATTTTTTTTTGAACAGGCATGTAATTTCATTTAACAACAGGGAACTAGACATATAACTTGTAACATGTAACATTACTGAAGTTCTTTTTTGAAATGATTTTTTTTAACTGGCATGTAATTTCTTTTTGAACTGGCATGTAACTTCATTTTGAACTGGCATGTAACTTGTAACATGTAACACTACAGGAATTGTAATTTTCAATCAATGTATTTCAACTGTCAAATTCAATACGAACTTAATAAAGTCTACAGTACGTAACAAAATATTTCACCCATACATATAAGAATTATAACATCATTACTAATACGGTAAAATCTAGGAATATTCCGTTCACTATGATACCCAACCAGAAAATGCCCCCGACATATGCTTCAACATAACTGGTGGTTTTGTAGCAATTCCCACAATAATTAAGAAAATGTTTCTTCGCACACTTATAAAAGTAAAGATTATGAGTAAATAATTGAATCAAATTAGGTGAGAAGGTAAAACACAATGGAACAAGAGGATATTAACCTTATTGTAGCTAATGATGGCAATCTTCATTGTCGTCATTACCCTTGTCAACTTCGGGTATCGAGCTATCATTACTACTATCAGTGTTAGACCACTGACTGTTCTTTTGATCATCAATGGTTTCAGCGTTACATACACTTGGTTCTACAATTGGAATGGACCCACATGCTACCAATTGTGGTAGAAACCTGCCATACACAGGTTGTGAAGTAGGTAGGTTACATTGGTTAGGAAACATCGGTTAGGAAACATCGACTGTATTAGGTTGTCATCTTGCACACAATCTATTGTTTCCTTCGCAGAAATAGAAATAAAAACCTTGGGTAATAGCTTATCTACATTCATCATACATGACACGTCATTGTCATTCTCATTCTCAATTCTCGGACGAGTAGTACCACTAATTGTATAGGCCAATAACCATAATTGTAAGTTATACCTAGCAATATCAACTTTGGCAACATCTTCTACCAACTTCACCAATGCATAACTTTTTCATACCACCCTCGTAACAATTGCCCACCCAACTTTCATCGTGATGGATGACCAATTTCATTGCATCCATATTCCTACAAGTAAAGTAATTGACATTTACAAAATTTGACATGTAACTTTAAAATGAACTGACATGTAACAAAATATGACTTGGATGAAATGTAACTTCACAAATCCCCTAGCATGTAACTTCACAAATCCCCTAACATGTACTTCATAAATAACCTAGCATGTAACTTCAAAAATAACCTTGCATGTAACTTGGGTATAAAAAATTGTAACTTTAAAAAATACTGCCATGTAACTTGGGTACAAAAACTTACAATAGTTGGGTTTCACACTAAATCGAAATTACAGAAACACATCATACTTAGAAATAAACTGACATGTAACATTAAATTGAAGTGGCATGTAACATTAAATTGAACTGGTATGTAACATTAAAATAGTCTGACATGTAACTTGAGAATAAAAAATGACAGTACATGAGTTTCACTCAAAATCAAAACCATCATTTTTTTCTTCAAATTAAACTTGTTCATTCTTGTAAAAAAACAAGTGGGAAATGGATACATACTTTCAACTACTTCAACACGTAGCTGAATGCTAGCTTTCAGATCTTGATCTACCTTCAAGAATGTGGTGACTGAAATCAGTTAAGAGAGATGAAATGCTAAGACGAGTTGCAAAGACGACAACCCGAAATACAGAGAAGAAGACCTACAAGTTGCAGAATCGATTTAGAGAGAGAAGAAACAAATCGGTTTTGAGAGAGAAGAAGCAAATTAGTTTCGATAGAGAGAGAACACGCAAATTGGTTTGCACAATCGATTTTAGGGAGACATGGATGAAGACCCAAATTGGTTCTAGAAAGGGAGCAATAACCCAAATCGGAGAATAAAGAGAGAGAGAGAGAGAGAGAGAGAGAGAGAGAGAGAGCGAGAGAGAGCGTGAGAAATCTGTAATTCAAAATATTTGGAGGCGAAGGCCACTGATAAGTGAAATATTGGGTGGAAAAAATTGGGTCAAATAAAACAAAAATGAGGGTATATTTGGAAGTTCAAGGTTAAAGATGCTAACTATAATAAAAAATAAAGTTTTGGCTAAAAATAATAACTCAATAATTTTTTTGATCATTTCTTACAATTCCCTATACATACATATATATATATATATATATATATATATATATATATATATATATATATATATTCTTTTTATAGAAAAAATATTTTAATTTTTTTTTTACTCAACTTAAAACCCAAAAGAGAAAAACAAATATTGTTTTCCTATTTTCATAGATTAATCTCCAAAACAATTTTCTTATTTTTTTTTCATATCCTCACTTTTGTTCAGTTTTATTTTTATTTGTACATTTCTTTTTCCATTTCCCATTTTAAATTTTCTAAAGAAAAGTAATCAAAACGAATAATAATAAAGTAGAATAAAATGTCTTTTAATTTTTTTTTGAGTATCTTTAGAATATGAGTGTCAAAAGAAAAAAGAGATAATTTTGGAAAAAAAAAGAGGTGTCTTTAGAATTTTTTGAACATTTAAATTTTTATAATGAAGCTTTTTTAGAAATGAAGCGTAAAGAGAAAACATTGGATTGTAAGGAGAAACTCTCTAATTTTATACGAAAACCTAAATTAAAAAAAAAATACACAAATCAGATATGTTGTATCCGTGTTAACCTTACCCAATTTTAATTGTATCGTGTTTGTGATTAGACGTCTAACCTGATTAATAATTATATCGTGTTCGTATTAATTCAAAAATAATTTTGTGTTATCTTCTTGTTGTACCAAATTGACCTATCAACCTAAATTGTTGGTGATAGAGATACCATTGAATGATTATTAGTTTATTACTACAAAAAAATTACTTGGATAAATATATCACCAAAACCATTTATCAATTGAAAATGTTTTATAATTACCATAATATATATTATTTAACTATCAAATAACATTAAGCTTTTTGATAAAAGTTACATTTTGTAAAAGTTTTGTTCATAAAAAATGTATTTATAAAAGAGAGAATAAAAAATAGTCATGTGAAACATTAAACTTTCGTTACTAACCACATTTGAAACTTTAATTGTTAATAACCATTTTCTAAGAAAAATTATGTGTATATCCATAAATTACAAAAGTACCACTGAACTTAGTTTATTTTTTAAAAACCTGGAAGCAAGCTTGAAATTATGAATAAAATCTGAAACCAAACTTGAAATCACGATTAAAAACTTGAAATCACGACTAAACTTGAAATCTTGATTAAATTGAAATGTTAAAACTTGAAATGTTTCCTTTATTCTTCTTTTTCAAATTTTTAGGTTTTTTTTTTTTTTTACAGATCACATCACCGGCGGAGGGGAGCTCGACAGCGCTGCTGGACGGTCATGAAGCCCAGACGAAGCACAATGGCACAATGACGATGAGAATGAGGAGAGGAGAGAGAAAAAGATCGGGGGAGAGAGAGGAGATGAGATAGAGATCAGGGGCTGGTGCAAAGCACGATGGCACGACAGTGACGACGGTACGATGGCATGACAGTGACGGCGATGCGGCAACAACGACTACACGAGGAGAGGAGAGGAGAGCTAGATCGGCGAGAGAGAGAGAGAGAGGAGAGGTGAGAAAGATCAGGGAGAGAGAAAGAAAGAGACAAAAAAAGAGTGTGTTTGAGGATGATTTTTATATGAGGGGCATTCCAGTAATTTCTTAAAAAAAAGATTAAGGATTAATTTTTCGTTTGTGGTTATAAACGAATTTTCTATGTTACATGTGGTCATTTTTAGTAATTTCCACTTTAATATAAAAACTCTTTTTGAAAAGTTAGCACAAACATAGCTTGAGTTCACCGAACTTTGTCAAAATTTTTAAATTAGTTTGTCACATTAAAACTTACAATTTTCATTGTATTGAATTTTAACATGGTTGTTCATTATGTTTACATGTAATATTCCGATTAGGAAGGTTGAAAGTCAAGAAATATAATCATTAAATAGTTAGGAATGAAATTTAGGGGCAAATGGTTTACATATCAAGTGATCAAAGGTCATGAAGTTATCTTCTCCCCATCTTCTGATCAGTTAACCATATGCAATGTGTCATTTTTGGCTTCCAATATCGAAAAAATTCTTGACAAGTAAGCTGAAAAGTGGTTTCCTTCTTTCTCGCCTGATCTTAAAACAAAGAGACACTAGTCACAAACACTTCAACACAGTTACAAGTAAGCTCAATGCGCAATGTGTACAGACTTGGAGATTTTGAGACGTTTTGCCCGATGCTCTACCAATATCTGAAGCCAACCCGTAAATTAGGGTTTTCAACCCAACATGTAAATTATAGGGCAAAAGGGTAAAAAAAGAAGAAGAACTAATTGATATGTAATATTACCCATATTTTAACGTTATTTAATTATATATGCTGATAATTTATACCTCTAAATATAAAGATGGCGATATTGACATCCATAGATATGATTTACAAACCTAACTTTTATTAAAAAAAATTAATTATAAAAATATCCCTTCATAAAATGACTAATAAGGACAAATCATTTTGATTAAAAGTTAGTTAAATACTATGTTCACCCATTAGCCACACCCATTTTATCTTTAACCTATATCACGCCATTTAATTTGTTTTTTCAAAAAAGAAAACTTATGATAATTAAACCCTACTTTTATTCAAAAAATAATGACTTGAACTTCTATATTTTGAATTACAATAAAATTTTCCTTGATATCAACAGTGGCATCTGTGCTAAAATGTTGATTTGTTCCGGCCTGAATTCCATAGCTGCCATTTCTCTTCAACTGCAACCCCCACCCTGAAGTAGTCTTTTATTGGCCTGCAATCATGGACTTCGAAAACAAATAATTATACACAGAGCCGTCTCCAGACATTTTGGGGTCTGGGCCATTTAATGATATAAACAAAAATCGGGACCATTATAAAATTAGAACAATACTTGGGTACTGACCAATCGACAAGTACCCAAAATACTGGCTCCACTAATGGGAGTGTAGCACACGGCCTTTTTTCTTTTACTTTTTACATTTTTCTCATATATTGTGCCACATGCTATACTCTCATTGATAGGGTCAATATTTTTTGGGTTCTGACTGGTCAGTACCCGAGTATTATTCTAAAAAATATTATCATGAAAGAAAAATTAGTAAATAAAAGTTAGAAATTCAATTGGACTAGGTTAGCAAATAATGTATACTCTAACGGAGTCACATAGAGAGTGGATGACGATTTTGACTAGGTTAGTAAAGAAATTGGATTCTCTTTAAAAAAAAAAGAATTCAATTGGACTCTCAACTGATGTAAAACTAAGTTTGGTATGTTAGAATCAATTGGGTTTTGATGTTTATTTCTATTAAATTGAATTAGATATGAATAACTGAGTTTTTTTTTTAAACAAAGCTATGTTTAAAATTGGGTCATTCTTATATTAAAATAAATTGGACTTGAGGCCCCAAAAAAATAAGGAGCGGAATGGACCATTTGGGGGCCACAACAGAATACTGGGTTTGTTGCCCTCATATAGGGGTGTCAATATGGGTTACGACACGACGGGTCGACACGACACGGACACGATTATTGCGGGTTTGGATTGAGGCTAAACGGGTCGTGTCAATAAATGTGTTAACCCATCTAACCCGTTTAATAATCGTGTCGTGTCCGGGTTAAGCTTAACGGGTCACGGGTTGACACAATTAGTAAGGGTAAAAATGTAATTTCAGTTATTAAGGGTATTTGTGTAATTTTTACCTATCATATAAAATGAAAAGCAAACCCTAAACTCAATCTCTCATCACTCATCAGAAATCAGATTGCTCCAAGCCTCCAAAGTTCAAACCCTAACTATTCGATCGTCTACTCTCATCTCTCAATCTCTCATCGCCGATTCGCCGTCAGCCTGCCCTTCATTCCCAAACCCTCTCAGTCTCTCATCGCCTACCTCATCGTCGGTCGTCGCCATTGTCTTCTGCTCTCCCTCATTGTCACCATCGTCGGTCATTGCCTCCCTCTCTGGCTCTCTCTCATCGTCGTTGTCGTCGGTCGTTGTCATCCCTCATCGTCATCTCCGGCTCTCCCTCATCATAGCCGTCGTCGGTCGTTTTCATCCCTCATCATTGTCTACGGCTCTCCCTTAGCGTTGTCGTCATCGGTAACTAAAGCACTCTCTTTAGTCTTTAATCTGTTTTATCATATATATCATATATATATATATATATATCGATCACTGTTTAATGTATATATTTTACCATGATCGATAAAATCATCATATATTTTACTAGTAAAATCATATATATCAATCACTGTATATATTCTTCATCTAATCAATTGAACTAGTAAAATCAATTGGATCATGTATTGCCAATTCTTGATGACATTTGTTCCAATATACACTGATACATTCTAATCTTAAGATAAAAAAATTTCTGTCTGTAAAATTGAATCAAGTATTCTTCCAAAAGCACCTGTGGTGGTTCAGTGGTTGCTCTTTGGCTTGGTTTGGTTCCATGACTTTTTAATAAAATCAGTTGTTAAAAAAAAGGTTAAATATGTACTCATCCGAAAACGGTCTAACAATTATATATGGGTTGTGGGTTTTTAAACATATTTATTGGTATGCTTTCATCACTACGTTGCATTCTTGAATCAGTTGTTGAATTGATTTTTTTTTTTAATTTTTTAATCACTTTGTTGCTGAAAAAATTGCTAGATTCGACTTAATAAAAAAAGATAATCATGAACAATATAATATATATAGGATCAGTTGTTGATTTGAACTTCAGATTTTAATTGTTATCCACATTGTAATTGTTATTCGCATTTTCCAAATCAAACATCTATGGATTCTAATGAAGTTGATATCAATAAATTATCTAATGTATTAAATTTATATTGTAGGTTTATAGACAACAATTCAACAAGAAATTAAGTGTTTAACATTAAGTGATCAAGGCATCCAGAAGAGTTGACTATTATATTTGTTAACATGTTATGGTTTTTGAATATTTGATGCCTTTAATTTTATTTTGAATTTGTGGATTTGCACTTGTGCACTTAATTATGGATTTGTATTTGTGGACTTAATTATGGATTTTTTACTTGCAGACTTGATTATGGACTTGTATCGTTTTGAAATTCCGTTTTGAGGATTTATTTGATTAGTATTATAACTATTGTTGTTTATATTCACTTGATTATCATTTGTATTTTGTGATATTGGATTGTGAATTGATTTTATTTCATTGTTTATTTATTTTTTTATTTTTTTTAGTGAAATTAATATTAACAGGTTAAATGGGTCGTGTAAACGGGTCATTAAACAGGTCCGATAAATGGGTCATTTGACACGATCCAACGAACCTGTTAATTAAACGAGTTATTCGTGTTGTGTTCGTGTTAACCCATTTATATTCGTGTCGTGTATGGGTTAAGAGGGTCTGACCCGTTTAATAATCGTGTCGTATTCGGGTTGATCCAAAAATAATCGTGTCGTGTTCAGGTTGGCCCTAACACGACCCGCCAACCCGTTTTGACACCCCTACCCTCATACGCCGACCTTGATTATGCAGTATAGGTAATTAATTTCTCAAGCTCATTGCTTTGGATCTGTTCTAATTAATGGATTGTGGACTCCTAAAACCAGGGTCGTCTCTAGATATTTTGGGTCCCCATCCATTTAACTATGTTAACAAAAATCGATGTCCTATATAAAAATTATTATCATCAACATAAAACAAATTTAAATAAATAATTCTTCATTTACCAAATTCAATGTAACGTATCAAATAACATAAAAACAAAACATTGTTTACATTTATATTCTTCTCGCTTTCTGAAGTGCAAATTTACTAATTATATTATTACCATCAAGAATAACTAATATTTTTTTCTCGATAGATAACATGGTCAATCTACTCAACCTATCTTGTGATATTGTTGATCAAAGATAATTTTTAATTAACTTCAACTTTGAAAAGCTTCTCTCCGTAGTAGCAATTGTAACTGGTATAATCAATAAAATTCTATAAGCTATCCAAGCATTTGGAAAGCGAATCTGAATGTTTTATATAATCCAAGACTTCAATAGGTTTTGTTGTGTCTTCCAGTAATGATGTTTTTAACAACTGTAGTTTTGAAAATAACTCAACTGCATCAATATCATAAATATCCCCATGTTGCGAACAAGTTTCTAGAGTGTAAGTTCCTCGGTTTTTGATTGGCTTATTTCGTTGACAACCACATTTGGGGATTATGAATGTAAGGATAGTTTAGGCCGTCTTTGTTCGTGACCAAACTCAAGCTTCAAAGGTATATCATTTACTTAACTTTCTTTGATGAGATTTAGTGCACACACTTACTCTCATGCATGTTTTAATCACTTTGCATTAGTGCTTAATTGTCTTGATGTGTGCCTAATTTTGTTATCTATTGTTTATTTAAATTGATTGCATATTGTGATTAAAATACCATGTCATGGTAGGCATTAGGATGCATTCCCTTAACCTCTTTTATCTTGCACAATTTGTGTATGAGTGTGAAGGAAGCGGGCAGTGCACTACTCGAGCAGCGCCAACACCAGCGCAGATCTCCAGTAGTCTGTCGTTGGTGGTACGCTGGTCATCATGTGTACCACACCAATGCCTAATAAAAAAATAGGTTGTGCACTGGTGGTGCGCTACTTGACCAGTGCCAACATCAGCGTATAATGCAACACCAGCGCCAACACTATCGCAGATCTCTAGTAGTCTATCGCTGGTGGTGCACCGGTTTCTTAACCAGCCGGTCATCATGTGCACCACACCGACGTCTAGTACAAAAATAGGTTGTGCGCTACTTGACCAGTGCCAACACTAGCGTACAATGCAAATTCTGGGCAGTTTTATTAAAACAATGTAGTTTCATTTAGGGCTTATATTTATATGTCATCTTTTCACTCATTGTTTTTTAGAGCTCCAAAACTGATTTCTACACCATTCTTGAGAGCTTAAGAGTGACTTGCTAAAAGAGAAAGCAAGAGTTGATTTTTTAATGTTCAAAACCCAAACACCCATCATCCTTTCATAAAACAAACATCATCTAGCTTCATCTAGGATGTTTCTTTGTATGGGTCTTCATTAACACATGTAACTTGGTAAGAAAAACACCATCTTCGTCATTCTTGTGTTCTAACTTAACAAGATATTTCTTGTATGACTTGTATGCTTCTAGATTAGGATTTTTATTACAAGTAAAGATTGTTTTTGATGTTTGAGTTGTTGTATTTTGATAGCTATTGCATGTAGGGGTGCTTTGATTTTTATAGCTATGTTGTGTATTTCATATAGCAACATGGTATCTAAGATTGGTTTAATTGACATCATTGAATCCCATATAAGCAGTTAATGATGCCTAGCATTATTTTCCGTTAGAATATTCATATATTCATATAGGTTGTTGACCTCTTCCTTGAGAGTTAAGTTTTGTGGCTACAGGTGTATAATGCACAAGCAAATTGATCTAGAATCACTATTAAGGCGTACGGGTAGTAGTGGTGGATTAGTGATCGAGAATGGTGTGATGGGAGGTCAACCTAGGTTGTAATCATCATTACAATAGTGGATTTGAGGATCGGAGTGGCTAAGTGGTTAGCCTGTGGTTTTTCTCTTGTTAGGGGTTTCCACGAAAAAATTGTGTCTCCTTAATTCCACATTTTTACATATTCTGTATACTTTGATGTGATGATTTTATTAATATTGATTTATTCAAAAAGTTGTAATTTATTGTGTTAAAACTTATTCAACCCCCTCTAGGTTTATTAGGCATACACATTGTAGGGAATTTTCAATTGGTATCTGAGTCGGTGCCTAGACATACTTAGGTGATCCGTGTTTTGTGTGTGTCTTGCATTTTGTATTTTGCTTGTTTGTTTTTGCATTTTTTTTGTTGCATTTCTTTTGCATCTTTTTTATAACCAAACACTATGAGTGAGATTGAGATGAGTAAAGAGGGAGCTTCAAGCATAAGTCCATCTTTCCTTAAGGGTGATAATTATACCTCATGGAAAGGCAATATGGAGTCTTATATTTGCTAAATAGATGACCGTGCGTGGATGGCAATTGAAGATGGCTACATTTCTTCAACAATGACCACCAAAGAAGGAGATGAAGTTCTGAAGCCTAAGTAGAGCAGATAAGAATTTGAAGCTTCTAAGTGGAACAACAAGGGAATGCATGCCATCTTATATGCCATAGATGACAACCAGTACAAGTTGATTCAAATGACTAGGAATACCAATGAGGCATGAGAGATTCTAGAGACGACCCATGAAGGAACCGAGGTAGTCAAGGACTCTAAGCTCCAAGTCATTCAAATGCAATTTGAGACGATTATAATGGAAGAGAACAAGTGCTTCAATGATTTCCAAGTGAAGTTGATGGACATTAAAAAACCAAAGTCTTAAACTGGGTGATCCATACTCGGATAGAAGAATCAAGCAAAAGATCATGAAGTCACTTCCCAAGAGATCTGAGTCCAAGGTGATAGCACTTGATGAAAATAGTGGCTACAAGGAAATGAAGCCTAGTGAAGTGATTGGAAGGCTTATAATCTATGAGTCTAGATGAACTTCTACACCTACACCTTCTAAGAAGCAAAAGGGCATAACCTTGAAGATTTCCAATGTAGAGAATGAGGAGGATGACTAAGATAAGGACATGGCCTTGATGGTGATGAGATTTAAGAAATTTTTGAAACTTCAAAAGAACGGTTATAGTTCTAAGGAGAATTGCTTCAAGAAGAAGACCCACTTTAAGATGATGGAGAAAACCTAATAGAGGGACTCCATTAAGGACTCCAAGAAAAGCATTCAATGTTTTAAGTGTAGTGGGTTTTATCACATTGCTCCTGAGTGTGCCAATTTGAAGAAAAAGAAGAAAGGAAAGGCTATAGTGGTTACTTGGACTGATAGTGAGATTGAAAAAGATTCTTCAAGTGATGAAGAGAGTGTTTTTAACTACACAGCATTTGGAGCCTCTCTTGTGGAAGATATTGAAAAAGGCAACAAGACCTTAATTTGTGACTCTAAAGGATAAATTGAAGAAAAAGTAGCTAAAAGTTTGATTGATGAAGCTACTTATAGAAGTGTTGTAAATGTGACAACAAGAGACACTAGTGATGACTTTAGTGATGAGAGTTCTTCATCTTATTCTACAAGTGGAATGTAGAAGACATGGACCTTCATTGAGTACTTTCAAAGCTCTAGATTAAAGAAGAATAAGGAGATTCAAAATCTCGTATTGACTTCTAAGATGACTCACTTGAATGAGAAAGTGAAGACTGCAAGAGAAATGGAAGAAAGTTTGAAGTTGGAGCTTGTCATTGCTAATAAGAATGAAGAAAGCTTGAAGGAGAAGCTTAGAGAGGAAAAAGAGTTTATCGCCAATATGACCTCCATAACCGAGAAACTTGACAAAATATTATCAAGTGGGAAGAGCCCTAGTGATAAGAAGGGCTTAAGGTATGTAGAAGGCATGGATACCACTTCCTTGAAGAAGACTACTTTTGTCAAGAGTCAAGATGTGAAAGAAGTTCAAATCTCATAACAACCAACAAGAAAGGTTGACGTTGGAGAATCCTTAAAGCTAGCTCAAGTCAAGGTTCCAACAAAAGCTCAAGCCAAAGCTCAACCACAACAAGCTAGAGCACATCAAGAAAGCTTCCCACAACCCAAATATCACAAAGCCAAGAAGCAATTCATTCAAGTTCAACCAAGGAAGCAATCTTCTCCAACTCAACACTAAAGGAGAAGAGAACCGACCCAACACCAAAAACAGGCTCAAAGATATGAGAAAGCTCATTTGTACTCACAAAAGAATGGTATGACCTTTTACTTCATTCCTACATGTCATTTTTATGGTGTTTATGGTTATATTAGACCAAATTGCTTCAAATTTACTAAAATGTGTTGCACTAAAAGCATGATTGAAAAGAATAGGGCTAGAGTCAACATGCATGTGCCTAGGAAGTCTATAGTTAATGATCCTATGAGAAATGTGATGACTATATCCACTAGGAATGGAATTGTGTCACCTAAGTGGATTAAAAAGGTTGAACCCATATGCTATTGTGCTAAGGTTTCACCCATAGGCTTAACTAGGTCTAATGGACTTGGTAGGTCTATAGGGACTTATATTCCCCGTTGAGTTGGTTTAAGATTGACCACATATGAGGAGCTCAAGCAAAGAGAGCGACCTTGCATTGAAATAAGCAAAAATTTATTCAATTTTATTCTCTTTAATTAATTGCTTGAGTATCTTGGTTGCACATATATGATTATGTGATTTTCTTTAGTAAGTGTGCCTTTTCTTTGTTTACAATCCTTGTCTCATTTATGTTCAAGCAAGCATTTTTGGACTAGGAAAATTGATTGGGGAGTACATTTGATTGACCCATGATTTTTCTCTATGTTTCTGTGAACTTGATTCTGACATGCTTAAATATTATGCATGATTATTTGTGTGAAATTGTGTGGAGAAGCAATTGACAAGGCTAAATTTAATAAGGACCTTATGTCCATTCAATAAATAAGGACATATCATCCAAATTTAGTCTTGTCTCTTTTCTTAATGGTTGAACAAGACAACAACCAATAAGGATTTCATATCCATTCAATTAATAAGGATTTTATATTCATGTCTTAGTAGGTCATTAATAATTGATAACATTGCCTTTGTGTATGTTAAAAGTTTAATGCTATATCTTGTTTAATTCTGACAAAAAGGATGCAAATTGGTTTGACTTCTTTTGGAACCTCTTTTGATATTTACTTTGCCAAATACCATGCCTTTAAAAGTTGATGTTGCATGTCTTTCATTCAAGACAATACCTTCACACCTCTCTCTCACTTAACTAAATTGCATAAAGTTGTTGTATATGATTATGCATTTATCTTGCAATTATCTCTCTTTGCTAAGTGACCCGCTTGGGGAATACTCATTCGTCTATCTTGTGAGAAAAATGGGGAGTAGTGTGGATTTATAAGGAGTTGAGTGTGGCATGATTTAGGGGGAGTATTTGCATTTGCATTATTGTTGCATGTTGCTTATTTTTTTATTGTATGCAAAATGCTTTTGTTTTTATCTCTCTTAATCACTTCACATTCACTTGTCTTAGAAAGTGTAGTTATCTTGTTTTGTATGGATGGTCATTTCTACAAGAGATGGAAGATTTGAGGATCTAGCTTTAGGTATCTCTTTATATGTAGAGTGTGTTTGTTGACCTCTTGTTGTTTTTAATTTTTAAATTTTTTTTTTATTTGTGAGGATGATATGTGAGTGGTGGTTTTGTCACGAAATAGCCAAAGAGGGAGGGGGGGTGAGGCGATTGTAAGTTCTTCCATTTTTGATTGACTTATTTCGTTGACAACCACATTTGGGGATTATGAATGTAAGGGTAGTTTAGGCCGTCTTTGTTCGTGACTAAGCTCAAGCTTCAAAGGTATATCATTTGCTTAACTTTCTTTGATGAGATTTAATGCACACACTCACTCTCATGCATGTTTTGATCACCTTGCATTATTGCTTAATTGCCTTGATGTATGCCTAATTTTGTTGTCTCTTGCTTGTTTAAATTGATTGTATCTTGTGATTAAAATACCATGTCATGTTAGGCATTAGGATGCATTCCCTTAACCTCTTTTCTCTTGCACAATTTGTGTATGAGTGTGAAGGAAGAGGGCAGTGCGCTACTCGAGCAGCGCCCACACCAGCTCAGTTCTCCAGTGGTCTGTCGCTGGTGGTACGCTGGTCGTCCTGCGCACCACACCGATGCCTAGTACAAAAATAGGTTGTACGCAGGTGGTGCGCTACTCGACCAGTGCCAACACCAGAGCACAATGCAAATTCTTGGTAGTTTTATTAAAACGATATAGTTTCATTTAGGGATTATATTTATATGTCTTCTTCTCACTCACTTTTGTTTAGAGCTCAAAAACTGATTTCTACACCATTCTTGAAAGCTTAAGAGTGACTTGCTAAAAGAGAAAGCAAGAGTTGATTTTTTAATATTCAAATCCCAAAAACCCATCATCCTTTCATGAAACAAACATCATCTAGCTTCATTTAGGATGTTTCTTTGTATGGGTCTTCATCAACACATGTAACTTGGTAAGAAGAACATCATCTTCATCATTCTTGTGTTCTAGCTTAACAAGGTATCTCTTGTATGACTTGTATGCCTCTAGATTAGGATTTTTATTACAAGTAGAGATTGTTGTTGATGTTTGGGTTGTTGTATTGTGATAGCTATTGTATGTAGGGGTGCTTTGATTTTTATAGCTATGTTGTGTATGTCATATAGCAACATGATATCTAGGATTGGTTTAATTGACATCATTGAATCCTAGATAAGCATTTAATGTTGTCTATCATTATTTGCATTTAGAATATTCATATATTCACATAGATTATTGATATCTTCCTTGAGAGTTAAGTCTTGTGGCTACAGGTGTATAGTGCACAAGCACATTGATCTAGAATCACTATTAAGACCTGCGGGTAGTAGTGGTGGATTAGTAATCGAGAATAGTGTGACGGAAAGTCAACCTAGGTTGTAATCATCATTACAATAGTGGATTTGAGGATTGGAGTGGCTAAGTGGTTAGCTTGTGGTTTGTCCCTTGTTAAGGGTTTCAACGTAAAAATTATGTGTCTCCTTATTTCCGCATTTTCACATAATCTGTATACTTTGATGTGGTGATTTTATTAATATTAATTTATTCAAAAAGTTGGAAATTAATT
Organism: Dipteronia dyeriana; assembly: GCA_032871835.1. Lineage (NCBI taxonomy): Eukaryota > Viridiplantae > Streptophyta > Magnoliopsida > Sapindales > Sapindaceae > Dipteronia > Dipteronia dyeriana. The sequence continues at coordinate 84,934,326 of CM065298.1, forward strand.
ATGTTAAAACCTATTCACCCCTTCCCCCCTCTAGGTTTATTAAACATACACATTGTAGGGAATTTTCATAGAGTATCACAATAATTCTTCGAACTCTCATTGTCTTAAGAGCTTAATTTACTGAAGTTAAATAAAAACCCAAAAGTGTCCTCATATCTTTGAAATTGTTTAAATCTACTCTTCAAAGAAGAAATAGCATTATATACTATAGATAAAAAAACATGTAACTCTAAATGCTTCTTCCATTGAATCTATTGGCTCATCGCCAGCAATCTCATCAAAAAACTTCTTCTTGGAACAAACATGTGTCTCGTGAAATTTGGATTTAATCTCCATTTCATTAGCATTTTTTTCTACTTCAATCATACCTTTATCAAATCCTTTTTCTTTGTATTCTTCAAAATAAGTAATGAGACCCTTTAAGAGATATATAGCATCATCGATATTCATGTCTTTTTTCTGAAGCACTTGACTAATTTTGTTAACCTTCTTCAATATTTCGTACCAAATAACCATGCCAACAAGAAAATCTAATTTGAGACACTTTGCTAAAGATTCAGCATCACTCACTGTGGTAGCATCATCATTGTTCTCCGTTAGATGAATCAATGCATTTTTAATTTGCGGAGCTTGAAATCTTATTGCCTTAACATTAGAAACGCGACTCTCGCAACGTGTATCCAACCATAATTTAAGTGTAATACCTTTTCCTTCACGATATTTAACATGATTCTTCAAAATCTCTCATCGTTTGATTGAACCTGAAAGCAATTTATAAATTCGTTGCACAATCCCAAAAAAGGATTTAGCTTGAAAACAACTCATAACCATGTAACAAATTGCAAGGTTAAGAGAATGACTGCCACATGGAGTATAAAATGCTCTAGGATACTCTCTTATGACTCTACTTTGTACTCCTTTATTTTGCCCTTTCATGTTAGAACCGTTGTCATAGTCCTGCCCTCGCACATTATTAAAATCAAGTTCATAAGATTATAAAAAGCTTTTAAGTGTATTGAAAAGTAATTCTCGCATTGTCTCAATCACTTTCACAAATGTAATAAAGAACTCCTCCACTTTTATCAGACTTGTAGAAACATTGACACATCTTAATATAAGAGTCATTTGTTCATTGTGACTAGCGTCTGGAGTACAATGAAGAATAATCGAAAAATATTTAGCACTTATTACAATCTCAAGAATCATGTTTTTCACTTCACTTGAAACAATTGTATCATTTCATTTTGAATATTATGGCCAAGATAATGATACCAAATTTCTTTCTTCTGAATATGCCTAAGGTGCTCTTGCATTATCAGATCAAACTCACCAATCATTTTGATAATTCTTAAAAAATTTCCATTATTACAATCATCAATTTTCTCATTTCCTCCCTGAAACGCCAAATTACTAATAGCAAGAGTTTTGACAACACTTATAATTCTCTTAACAACATCTTTCCAATATTATTTCTCTTTACTAATTGCTCTTTCATGCACAACATTAATTGTTACATTTTTTTTCAATCGTAATTCCGCCTCCTTCCATGCTTTCATGCTAAGCATATGACTACTACTCTTTTCATGCTCTGCTAGTTTACCATAAATATTAGGCCAATCGTTGTACCCTTGAACTGCACTAGTTAAAGGGCTTGACATCCCTTTCATGAACGATACACAACAAAAACAAAAGACTTTACTTTTAGTTGTGAATACACTAGCCAAGACCTATCGTGATTCTCCCCATTTTCTAAAGAGCTAGTGTAATATTTATCGTTAAAACTTCTATTATTTTCAGTAGGATATGCTAAATTATTAACTCTTACTGGACTCATTTCTACTATCAAATCTCTTTCTTTTTGAGATATATTGATTTTCCAGTTTCCAGGATCACACAAATCATATGCCTTATCATTCAAGTCATCTACGTTCTCATTCAAATCATCCATATTTTTGTTCTACCCATTTACATTCTCGTTCTCATTCAAATCATGTGCATCATCATTCTGACCCAAACTAGTATTCACATTCACATTCTCATTCTCAAATTGTTTAGGTTTTATTTTTACGTACCTATCCATAGAATCCGTAAAAGATTGTATCACCATATCTCTTCTTTCTTTCACTTTTATTTTCTAGCTTCAGGAGTCACGTTTTCACTGACCCGTCATAACTATTCAAGTATCAAGATCACCTAAACATATATAGTATAAAATATGTAAGATAAAACTTAAATTTAAAAACACAATAACAAATAACACACACACACACACACACACACACACACACACACACACACATATAACAGACTACACATATTATATGTTGGTACAAATTTACTAAAAATTGAATTTATGTGTTACTGATTTTTTTTGTTTCCCTGTGAAGTGGGAATTTGTACAAAGTAAAAAGTATTGAATAAATAAGTTGAATTACTTTGTGAAAGTTGTGTTACTTTGCTTAATTACCTCAATTTTTAATTTATACCAATTAAGTACCCTTGTTTGAGTTGTTTCCAGTTGGATTTCTTTATATTTTCCATGTAAATTGTAATCTTCTTTTTAATTACCTCATACAAGAAGTGAAGATGAAGCATCATGTCCGAATCATAGGAAATTAGGGATCATAATTCATACTTCATAGACAAAACACATTTACACACACTAAAACACATAAAGGAAAATAAAGCAATTAGCAATTAACAAGTTTTAACTTTGAAAGTCTTAATCAAATAGACAAATAGGGTACTAAGTTAGTAAGTTAATTAAGACTTTGAAAGTCTTAATCAAATAGACAAATAGGATACTAAGTTAGTAAGTTAATTAAATAAGAAAAAAGAGTATAAAGAACTGAAGACAATTGACTACAACAATGCAACATATAAATATATCATAACAATTTAAAATAACAAGCAACTAAGCAATTAAAAAAATGGAACTTGTGAAGTGTGAAACAAAGTTAGAAAATCGAAAAGTTGAAGCTGAAGGCAGAATAATGGATTCAGTGAAGCAGAGTCACAGAGATCAGTTTAAAATTTCAAGCCTAGACTCAATGAAGTAACAACTATAATAAGTATAGGTTAGCGAAATGGAACGAGCAATCTTCTGCTGTTAGAATTTAGAAAGAAATAGAATTCTTGTTTATTTATAGTAATCTGATGTGAAGAAGTATGTTAATTGGGCATGATGTTATGAAGAAAATACAAGTTGAGCTTGGACATTTTTAAATAGATTGGGTACAGAGGAGTGAGGCCCCACACAGAATGGATATTGAAGAGTGAGACCCCAAAATAAGAAGAAGTTGATTTGGCCATTTAGGGGCCCTAGCAGATGGCTAGGTTTGCTCCCCTTATGGGCATAATAATCGAGATATAGTGTACATTTTAGTGAAAAGGTGAAATCCCCAACTACATTATAACTGTAGTTCACTAAGTGAAATCCCCTAGTATATGAAAGAGTGAAAAAAATACTTTCGTTGTTGTGGAATAAAAAGCCTTTGTATCTTAATGTATGTGTTCAATTTATTCGGGGCTATTAGAGTAGGATCCACTTTTTAGGGAATATAGGTCGAAGCAAAAACAAGAGTATTTCTAGTGGAACATCTTTGACAATCCTTAGGAAGATAATTCACCAATAGGCTGAGGGATAAGTCATTCGACTCATTCACATCCAGTTCATGAATGTTTGGAATCCATATTACGCAATGAGACATTGCTTTTGCTAATTCGAATTGAAAGGTGATATAAAATTGGCTTATTTTTTATTTTATGGACTGAATCAATTGCCTAAAGGCCTAATTACAATAATAGTTGTTAATGAAGCATATTTTTAACGTTATTAAATTATATACGCAGATAATTTATATTTGTTAATATATTGTAGTTTCAACAGAAATTTTCAAGGCCAGGTATACATGAGGATATTGTCGTGCGGTTACACTAATACTCGCTACCAAGAAATAGTGTACATGTTTTTACACTAATTCTCGTAACGAGAATTATTGAAACTGCACGATAATATCCTCATGTATACCTAACCAGATAAGTGTTGGCAGTTTAAAAATTATTTCAACAACTTATAGTATAATCCATATGCATGTGGATAATCCGCCATACTGTACATGTGTTACTCTTCAAAGTTGGAAAGAGATGAGTAACGACATGGTGTACCGGCGTTACTCATATGACATATGTTAACAGTGATTTTTAGGTTATGTAAAATTAACTACTCGTCCAACAAGTTTTTATGAATTAACGATTTGAACTGTAAACCAAACAAAAAATTGAGCATGAAAAAAATGAGGTTTTACGTGGAAAACCCCAAAAGGGAAAAAACCACAGTTGTCTGAGACGGCGAGAAGAAGATTTCACCATATAAGGATGAATTACACACTCAATCTCTCTTGTACTTTTGTAGTTATACGTTCTTCACATCGCCTCTGTAATGGTATTTGAGGTCTTATTATACATACATAGAACCATAATTCTTAATGTATAAGTAAAGAAAGTTGACGAAGTTTAGTAGGACTCTAACTTGTTGGAGTTGTCTTTATCTTCTTTCCTATTTTGCTACTTCTATGCATTTAATACGTTATATTCTTCACTAAACTTGGACTCCAATACCCTAAGGAAGTTTGTCTCCTTATCAGAGTTTACTTCGTGATTCCTTATGAGATTCTACGTATTCGAATCGTGGTTGTTTTAGACTTAACATCTTTCATGTTTCGATAGCCAATGAGTTATCTAACCTGACTGAGTCTCATCAATTCAATCGGTTACTTAACCCCAACCAGTATGTCTTTTGTATACTCAGTTATCTCACTCGATCAAACTATTCAATCCAATCGACTGGTTGAACCAGATCAGGTCATATCTACCCGATCAATATGGTAAACCTGGTCAGGTTTTCTTTACCTGATCACTCGGATAAACCTGACCAGGTCTCGTTGAATCTTTGAGATCATCTGTTGGTCAACTTGAGTTGGTCTTTTCTGGATAGCTTTGATGATGTGGCATATTTAATCACCGTCTTCTCTGGAAATAATGTTGGCATGTCAATCCTTCAAATTTTACTAATAATAATACCTCCTTAAATATTTGAGCTGAACACCATGTTCTTTCTTCAAAAGAGATTCGCTCAGTGAGGTATATTTAATTATTGTTTCAAATTTTATCTTTTGCTCATTAATGTTGGTCTTTTATTGATAGCTAAGCATTTAATTTCAGCCACAACATTCGTTTTGCTCAACTGATTTAACATGGTTGATTTGACATGCAACTGTTTGCCTTACTCTTAGAACGACATTTGTCTAACTCTTAATGGGCTCATGGGTGATGATTTTCGTGGACACCAACTCCCACTCGCATGTACATCTTTTCCAAACGTTGGATGATGTAAGTGCCATCTATAAATTTCAAAAACTGTTCATTTTGAAGCTTTTCACGCAATCTTCTTTTTTCAAAGCACCAAACCCTAATTTTCGCCATTCTTTTCTTCTTGAAGCTTTCTTTCCTTTGTTTTGTCATCGTCAAATCCTAGATATCAAGGCCAACGATCTTTCCTTCACTTCTTCTTTAAACAATAGGTTTATTTTTATGGAACCTCTCACTCGTCATCGTTTTGTTGACTTATACTGTCAAGCCATTGAGATTGGTGATAGAAAAACTGTTGATAGGATTGTATCTATATTACGAAGTCACCCACAAGTTTCTACTCCTCAAACTCAACCCATTGCTCTTAAAGTTGACTATACTTTTGCAAATCATGAATTTCACTCTATTCATACTAACCCCACTATCTATTCTGTTAAACTTTGCTTAGAAATGACAAGATCGATGTGCCCTGGTCAAGTTAGCAAGCCTGTAGCTAGGACTCCTCATCCGATCAACTTGAGGATCCCTTCTCAAATTTTTATGCTAGAGGATATCGCTAAAAGACGATGATCTCATCTATTGAGATTTTCTGCCACCCAACCTTCAGTCTATGACACTGAGGTCAATACGGTTACCGTTCCGAAGATTGCCAAATACATCAAAGGGTTAGACATTCCTTGCTTAGTCAATCTCTTTTTTAATGAGCACCAAGCCATCTAGAATCTACCACCATGTGCTGTCTCTATCTTTGGGGTGATGCTCACTTCCAAAGTTACCCTGCCTATCCAACCATGCATTGTTAGATTCTTTATGGATGTAGGAATCACATCTGCTAAGTTGGCTCCTAACGCTTATAGGATTTTGGTCTACTTGTGGCATTTGTGGAAAAATATTAGCGTGCGAAATCCATCGACCACTAGGGAAATTCAACATTTTTATACCATTGGCCGACCAGACTTCAGAGGCACTATCTACCTTCAATCTAACTATATGAGTCATTAGATTCATGAGGGATTTGATTCAAAACCTTCTTCCTCATCTCGGAAGGATCAGAAGGGTTTCGTTTGGGGATTCTTTTAGTCAAACAAGTTCTGGAAAAATAGATGGCTCTTTATCTCGGGGTGACTAGGGTCTGGTGGTAGTTGAGGATGATCGTCAGGGGCTAACTATAAACAGCGTCCTAAGGTACTTCTTTAGCCCCAGACGTATGGTCCAAATTTCCCTATGTACTGGCCATAGAAGAAGTTGATCGAGTGGTTGTTGCTGCCACTCAATCATGGGAAGATAGGGATATTTGTTCGCTCTGGTGGAGAAGTATTTGATAAAAGAAAGATTTTTCCCAACCATCTATCGAACTGAAGAATCTGTGAGTCAATATCCCTTTGATTTTCTCAATGTTTATTTGTGTCTTTATTAGTCTAACATTTTTTGAATGACCCCAAGTGTATGATCATGATATAATGGCTAACTAGCAAGCCGAACGAGCTAAGAGCAAGGACAGAGCTTGTCAAAAAGAGGCTCAAAGGATAGCTTAAGGGATTGATCCCCCTGAATGGCTCAAGGAATTGCTCCCTCTGAACACGACTTTATTGAGCATACATATTTCCTTAATCCTAATGTTACCTTCACGTCTACTGTCCAAACACAGGTGAAGGAAGTTTACATACCTCATAGGGATTCAAAGAGGAAGTTTACTAAGGAGACTGCTACTAGAAAAGAGTAGGGACTTTTGCTTGCAACGTTACTTACCTGATCTTTCCAGGGACGATGTTGTAGAGGGAGAGATGGGGTTGAAGTAAAGCTGACCACACCTATTATGGGAATTGAGGCAGGTTAGAATGTGCCAGCGGAAACTTGGCCCATCCCCGTACTCGGGTCTAATGAAGAAGATGACGATCATGGGGCACTAAGAGATTTGATAACATGGAAAAGGTGCTCGAAGAACATATATGACCATCCTTCTGTGATGCGTGTCCCTCTATCATTTGATCAAGCTAGAGTTGTTAATCAGACTCCTCTCTTGCCAGTTGTAGCTCTTTAACCAACTAGTCAACCTTCCTCTTCAACCGCTCAAACTGCTGCTGAACCAGCTCTAGCAGAACATCCTACCAAAAACCCTGGTCAGGCTCGGGTGAACTTTACGGTGAGCCGCCAGATAATCTTCATTGACTTTGACTCCGATTGTAGCCTTGTCGATCTTGGTCTTGATGATACATCTAATCACCACCAGACCATGCTGATAAAATCTCCATATGCTCAAGCCAACCATCTGTGACTTCACTAGAGGTGGACATGAGTGTCCCTGTGGGTGGCATTATAGTGGGTCAGACTGAAGATGCTTATAAGGTAATCCATCGTTATTCCTCCAAGGGCTATTTCTAAGGTGGTTGTCCCGACCGTACAAGACAACATTACTTAGGCTGAGGGAGTCCCTAGAACTCAAGGTACGCCTACAAAAACTATAACAGATTCATTAGGTGTTCTCCCTATCAATTTTATGGAACTTGACCAACCCAATCCTCAATCTTTGAGCTAGAAGAGAGTCTCTTCCTTAACCAATCATTTATAAAAGAGAGCAACTGACCCACCTCAAAGCTAAACACTCTTCCTAAACAGGCATTGCTCTGAGTCTGAAGTCTTTTCGAGCATTCACAAACCATCATCACTCACCAGACCATTTAAACATTTTGAGCTCTATGTCTGCTGGCAAAATGTCTATCAGAGAAGAATATAGGAAGGACTTCAGAAGTGCTCCTCACTCTGATTGGGTTCGTGATGTTTTCAATAACAACGTATATGTGGGTGCTTTAACTTTTTCTCCTCTCATTAATTTATATTGGTCTTGATTAATCACATCGTTTCCTTATCTTTTACAAGTTGTAGATGAGCTAACTCAAGCCTTCATTGCTATGGAGAGGCAAAGTGAAGAAATTTATTGGTTCAAGGAGCAACTCACCGAAAAAGGCAGAATGCTCGAATCTATTTCCATCTAGAAATCACGATTGTAACATGCTAATGAAACGAGGCTAAATCAGTGTGAAGTCACTGAGGCCGCTTAATAGAGATCACTGGCAAACTTTAAAACTTGGGCTTCCTCAGCTAGTGAGAACGTTCGAGAGCTTAAACTAGAGAATGACAATCTAGAAGTGAAGTTGACCCGTGCTGAATTGAAGTCCACGCGTCTTGAGCATAAGGCTATCTTAGCTGAACTAAAGGCTGCCAAGCTTAAAGAAGAGGCCTGGATTACTAAAGAGACTCTAGCCGCGTTCAACACTAATTGCTCAAGTCCCATTAGAAATCTAAGGAAGCCATACTGCATTATGAGAAGTTGGCTAAAGATTTAGGTTGTCAGCAAGTCACTATGGTGATGCTTTAAAATGAGGCCAAGGTAGCAATCAAAGTCTAGGTCGTCGAACAATACAAAAGATCTTCTACTTTTAATGATGGCATGCTAAAAGAACTAGAGCGGAGGCTATATACTGCTTGCATGTTGATGGCAGCAAAGAGTTGTCCCTTGAAAATGTTCATCGCAGACGGGATGTCAGGATTAGTAAATACGAGGCTGAATTCTTAGATGCCATTAAGCACCAGAGGATGAGATGACATGCATACTGTAAATCAATCAGGAAGGAGCCCCACGCCATGCATTTAGAGTTGCTATTTGAGTCTTCCCTCAAAACCTTTGATGTTGATATCTTAGGTGAATAAGTTGATATGGGACCCTAACCTGACGGGGACCACTCTTTCTTTATAACCGACGATCCTGATGATATCAATTGGTTGGAATCCAAAGACCTGACCAAGGGTTATGGGGATGACCTTCATGATGCCTCATATGCTGGTCCCTCCGTCGGTTCTGGGCCTGAAGGTCCTTCGGGCTCATCAAAGGCTTGACCTGCAATCTTCAGCTTCCATTTCTCCTTACCTTTTATAGTCGGTTTTTGTAATTGATCTTGTATATCTATAGATGTTAAAACATTTTTTTTTACCTACCTTTGATGCCTTCTTGCTTTAAGCTGAATAATTTGTTAAACTCATTTAACCAGATATCTGATTAACTACCATTTAAGTTTTCACTACTCATTAAGAAAAACTTGATGAGTGATTTGTCATTTAGTATCTAATTACCTTAGTTTGATCAAGTCTTTTAACGGAGCCATTTGATTTAATTTGATCGAATAAATCATCAAACCGATTCTCGTGTATTATACTGACAACCATTGGCTTGATCAGTTTACAAAATTGATTACCTTGGACCTAACCAATCGTCTTATTAGGTGGTCATCTTTAACTTGATATGCTATCTTATTAACTGATCATGTTTGATTTGATCTTGTTAACTGATCATCTTTGACTTGATCAGTTATCTTATTAACTGATCGTGTTTGATTTGATTGTTGGTCGGCCTTTGGGTTTGTTCCCTTTGGTTGCTTTTGACCGGTCTCGATATTCACCAAGTAGTGTTCTTTATGTTTTTATGGGCCATTTATATGGTCTCATGTTATAGACTGTTGTCTTTTATCTGGTAAATAAGTCATTGAGATGTCTCCCAGTAGAGTGTAACTTAAGATTTGTTGAATTGGAACCTTTTAAACATGACCCAACATAACTTCACACATCCCATCAGATTTCTAATACCAGAAGGAGTGCTAACAATGCTTTTTATGCATCCAGTTAGTTTCAATGAGTATGCATTATCCTAAAACATTGCTTTTGGCCCCCACATTTGGCCCCCCGGAGCACCCAGTTGGCTTTGGCAATCTTTGGTGTGACAAGTTTGTCTTTGTAAATGAAGTCAATATTTATTTTGAACACTTTTCTTAGTCTTTTGAAGAATTCCTCCCTCGGTGGGGATTGTATTGATAACTCTGGTCTAAAATATTAAAAAATAAAAAATTACCCTAATCTATTGCTTAACATTGATTAAGAAATGATTAATAGAAAATCCCCCATAAGGGTAATAAATATTCAAATACTAAGTGTTGCATGGTCGAAAAATTCTCTCCCTTCTGGTCGAGTTAGCCGATATGCTTCATAACCAGCCAAACTGACCACCTGATAGGGCTCTTCCCAATTGTCTGCTAGAGAGCCGGATGCTTTTGCCTTTATTTTTGGAGACACTTTTCTTAGTAACAGGTCCTCGAGTTGGAATCTTCTTATCCGGATGTGTGAGTTGCCGATAAACCGCTTTTCTCACACGTTCCAAATATCTTATTTCTTCCAGTTCATTGATTTTGTTCCAACATACTTACAATTTGTTCGGACTGGTATAGCTGAACTCTTGGGGAATCATGGACTATCTCGACCAGGATAAGCGTCTTAGTCCAGAATGCCAACGAGTAGTGAGTTTAGTCAGTTGTAGTTCTTTCTGTGGTCCGATATGCCCAAAGTACCTTATGTAACTTATCCGCTCAATTTCTTTTCTTTGTATCGAGCTTAGCTTTCAAGGTGTGCTTGATGATCATGTTTACAACTTTAGTCTGTCCATTAGTCTGTGGATGGGTAGGTGTGGCATAATAGTTCTTGATTTTATACATCCTGCACATTTCCCTAAAATTTTCATTATCGAATTGGGTTCCATTATCAGAGATGATTGTGTCTTGAATCCTACACCGATAAAAGATATTATTATTCACAAAGCTAGTGGTGTTAGATTCGGTTATATGCACCAGTGTCTCTTCCTCAACTCATTTTGGGAAGTAGTCCACTGGCACAATGGTATACTTTGCTCCCCCTTTGGTTGCAGCCGGTATTGGACCAATTAGATCTATCCCCCATATAACAAATGGCCATAGGGAGGTCATGTTCTTCAATTGCTCAGGTGGTCGCTTGATTTCATTTGTGTTCCTTTGACAGGTTTCATACTTTTCTACCATTCGTTGGGCATCTTGGAACACGGTTGGCCAATAGAACCATCTTCTGTACAACTCCCCATCAACTACTACGTATTGGGTAGCCTTATACCTGATTCGTTTTGTTTTCACTGAATCTTTAGGAAGAATATTTTTCTCCAAGTGATCTTTGATCGGGGTCATCCATGTTGTATGTCCTTCTTTGATTACTTCTGCCATCAATTCTACTCTTGGTATTGGGCGGCACAAGGTTGGCCACTAGAATTTTCTTGGACCAGATGTTGGTAGTTTCTGATGCTAATTTTGATAGAGCGTCTGCGTTCTCATATTCTTCTCTTGGGATCTGAGTAATCTTGTAGCTTTAGAATCTCCCAAGCAAGACTCTGGCTATTTCAAGGTAGGGGATTATATTGTCATCCTTTGCTTGGTATTCATCTATGATCTGACTAACCACGACTTGGGAATCCCTGAAGATTTCTATTTCATCAATACCTAAGGCTATGTAAACTCTTATCCTGTCAAAAGTGTTTCGTATTCAACCACATTGTTGGTGGCCTTGAAGTCAAACCACAAAGCACACTCTACCTAATCACCTTTTGGGGTGGATACCACTATTCATGGCCAGTTACCGAGCGTGTTTGACAATCCATCAACATGTAACTGCCACTAGAAAGCTTTCTTTTATCTCTTCTTTAATCATCTTAGCCACCTCATCATCATGTTCAGTTAATTCTACGATGAAGTCTGCTACTGTTTTGATCTTTGGTCAAGGCCTTTAGTGTATTGGTGATGTCCAAATCACTCAACTCGACCACCAATTAACACTTTTGGTTTTAGCAGAATCTGCTTGAACGTGCAAACTATGTTGTAAGAACCTCATTTTTATGATTAATTTATTTCATGACAAACGACATTGGGATTGTTTGTAATGGGTAGCTTAGGTCTCCAGCTGTGACTCATCTTTATCAAGCTCCAAGATCCTAAAGAACTTCAAGAGAGGTAGTTCACTTGCTCTTGACTCTTAAAGAGATGTAGTTGCACACACTCACTTACATGCATTGTATTCTCATGTGCTCACATGTATTTGAATGATGCATTTTATGTCATTCATCACACTTCACACTTGCACATTTTGCATATAAGTTTATGTGTTGAGTTTGCCTAGAAAAGACGATTTTCCTCTTCACCGCGGTGCAGGTTGCTGGCTATGCACCTACCTTGGTCGCGGTCCCAACATTGGTTGGTTCCAGAAGTTGCATGTTTTAGGGGCCACAACCTGTGCAGTTGTTTGCACAATGATTCTTGTCGCGACATTCACCAGTAGTCCCCTATTGCCTATACCGCGGCCTGTGCACTTGCATGCACATTGACCCCTACCACGGTGTTGTCCAGATGGTGCATCGTTGCATGCACTGCGATCTGGACACCTTGCCTGGACCGCGGTATGCACAGTGTTCTTGACGGGATTTTGTTTCCCATGTTCAAAACGATGTTGTTTTGGTCTAGGGTAGATATTTATATGTTCTCTCCTATTCTTTTCTCTTTGAGAGCTTTAAGAACCCATTTTTAGTGAGAGAGATTAACTCTTATAGAGAAACCCCAAGACTTGTTCTTTAACTTTCCAAACCAAAAACCCATCATCCTTCATGCATCATTCAGAATCTTTAGGCATGGGTCTTCATCATTAAATTGACTTGGTAAGTTATACAAAAATTCCATCTTTGTTATTTGTTCATACTTTCCAAGATGATATTTTTATTGCATTTATTAGTTGATTAAATTCTAGGACTCCATTTATTACATCTACTTATTAGTTCTTTTACATGATTGGGTTTGTTTGTAGATAGCTTGCATTTAGAACATATTTACTCTCTAGCTAAATCTATATGTCTTGCATTTAGATATTGTTGATTAGGACTTGTTGATTGCATTTATTGTCCTTGCCATGATTAATAACAACTTAGGTTGATTTGCCTTGTTTGATAATTAGGTTGTTAGATTTACAACTCAATATCCAATTAAGCATTTAGTGTATTGTCTTGCACTCTTCTGCATCTAGAATATTCATATATTCACTTAGACTATATTTTTTTATCTCTTCCTTGAGTTAAGTCTTGTGACTACAAGGTGTAGTGCACAAGCAAGTGAAGTCTTGCAACCAAGGTGTGGTTGGCAAGCATTGATCAAGAATCACTATAATGACCTATTGGGTAGTAGTGGTGGGTTAGCGACCGAGAATGGTGTGACTAGAGGTTAACCTAGGTTGTAAACATCATTGCCGTAGTGGATTTGAGGATCGTAGTGACTAAGTGGTTAGCCCGCAGTTTTTCCCTTGTTGAAGAGTTTCCATGTAAAAAATCAAGTGTTATTTAATTTCTGCATTTTATACTTGATTTTGTATGTATGTTTATAGGGTGAATTTTTAATATTGACCAATCAAGAAATGTTGGTAATTAACTTGATTAATTTCATATGTAGACTTCAATCTTGTGTGCCTGGAAATAGGGCCTAAGCTTTCTTGCCATTGTTATCAGTGCTAATGTTGTCCGCTCAGCTGTTGAGTATATTTTTTCTGTTGGTAGTAATGCCTTTCTGATATAATATATTGGTTTCTTTACTCCCTCGTCCAACCAGACCAACACCGAGCTAGTTGCCACCGGCATGATCGATAGGTACAAGTATAAGGTCTCACTGTCTAGTGGGTTTAATAGGGTGGGTGCCTTGCCGAGATATTAGTTTTTGGAAGGATTTCTCACTCTCCTCGGTTTACTCTACACCCTTGTCGTTTCTTATTGCTCTGAAATAAAAAGGAGACACTTAGCCTTTGATCGGTTGAGCGAAGCTAGGCATCCGGTCAGCCATTGAATCTCTTTCAAGGTTATGGGGTACCTTATGTCTTACAGCGCCATTATCTTTTCAGAGTTGACCTCGATTCCTTGTTGATGGATTTGGAATCCGAGGAACCTCCACGAAGATGCTCCAAACACATAATTTTTGGGTTGAGCTTCATCTTGTATTTCCGTTATACCTTGAACGTCTCTCCCAGGTCTAATGCATGCCCTTCGACTGTGACGCTCTTAGTCAGCATGTCATCCATATACATCTCTATATTTTTACCGATATGTCAAGAAAACATCTTATTTACCAGCCTTCAGTAAGTTGCTCCGACATTCTTCAGACCGAAAGACATCACTTTGTAGTAATAGATCCCTTGATCAGTTATGAAGGCCATTTTCTCGGCATCTTGTTCGAACACCTAATAAGCTGAGAAGTTTATGCCCAGTGGTAGCATCAACTAGCTGATCTATTCGTGGTATAAGGAAACTGTCCTTCAGACATGCCTTGTTCAGGTCAGTGAAATCCACACACATCATCTCTTGACAATTTTTTTTCTTAACCAACACCACATTGGCTACCCAATTTGAGTATTGGACTTCACTGATAGATTCTGTAGCCAGCAACTTCTTAACCTCTTCCTCGATGGCCTTGTAACTTTTCGGGTCAAACCTGCGCCTCTTTTGAATGACCTGTTTGCATTTGGGATCGACCGTCAGGTACTGAGAGATCACCTTAGTGTTTATCCCTGACATGTCCTTGTTAGAATCCCGTTCACCGGTCACGCAACGGAAGTAAGGTTTTAAATTTTTTATACAGATCATAATCTGTATCTGGGACTAATTAACTTTGGATCATAATTATTTTTCGGATCTAATACATACAATATGTAAATACAGGAAATTGAAATCGATATAATCAGAAGAAGAAAATCTTACCAAAGTTTGGAGGCTCCTTCACTTTACGATGTGCTCCTATCTGAACCACTCGATCTTCCTCGCTATCTCCTGGAACTAGTAACTGCGTGTGGGCGTGTCACTGTCTCAGGAAATTGAATGGAGGATGTAGATAAATACATGAAGAAACTCTTTCTTCTCAATTTGGTGTATTGATTTCACGCATACATAAATTGCATATCATGCAAAACTTATATTGTCAGATATGGTTTCGTCTTTCTTTTAAAACAACATATATCATATATATATATTATATCTCACACACCCTTTTGATATCAGGGCAAGCACTTGAATTTTTTTTAAATATTGCCTATCACCTGTTGTGATCATGCATTAATATATATATTTATATCTTTTTTTTTTCCTTTTTTTTCTCTTACGCAAACACTTGCGTTTTTTATATATATATTTATCTTAATATATAAAACATATGTATCACACACACACACACACACACACACACACACACACACACACATATATATATATATATATATATATATATATATATATATATATATATATATATCCTTATTTGTATCCTATACAAACACTTATATATGTGCACACACCAATTTGCATCCAATGCAATCTCTTGTATTATAATTGATATATATTTTTTAATTATCCTTTTCAAATATATCTAATATATTAAAAGTGATAATAAGTATTTTAAATATAAACTTAAAATTCAAATATTTAGATAAATGATTTAGTAAAATAAAATAATCCTATTATTTTATCTTAACCTAAATCCATATATCAACTAACACCCTCCAATTAATAGTTAATTAATAATTCATAATTATCAATATAATTAAATAATTAGATAATATAATTAAATAATTAGATTATTTAATTAATTTAACTATTAACATTCATTAATTAAATAATCTCATTATTCAATTAATTTCCAAATATATACGGTCACTTTTGTAACACAATTAATTGGACAATCCAATTAATTAACCGTGACCCTTGTTACCTAAATCAATCAAGTTAGCAAGGGGACCTAATGGACCCACAGTATTTTGAGCTCCAATAATCCTGAGAATCATTCCTTTAAACTCTTTAATTAATATTCCTTGATTATTAACTCTGGTGTTATTCCACTAAAAACCTGAAGCTGCACTCTATCAACTGCAGACGCTTTTACACAGACCGATACAACTCGGTGTCCATTGATATAGCTATTACACATGGTATGATCCTCCACAGTAGTTCATAATTAGAGCTGGGTTATAATGTCCGTTATACCCTTCTAATTACATATATCTTTTAAGTACCATTGATTCTCTAATGGATAATAAATCATATTTCCTTACGGATTTAAGAGAGCGCTCATATTGTCCAAGCCCTGAATCATCCCTTAAGGGAACTACCATCTACTTCTCACAAGAAGTAGATGTGTACAAACCTTCCCAGCCACAAGCCAAACCGCAATCTCAACATATGGAGTATATTGATCAGGAAATGCATCTGACATCACCCATAGTATATCAAAGACCACGATCTAACCTGAAGGAGTCGATAAGATACACAGGACTAAGATCATCCATATATAGCCATCATTAGTTGATATATATAAATCTCATCAGTAAACGGATCTTGGTGAGAGATTCATATAGATCATGGCCCAGTCCTATATGATCACATCATACAAGGTGCCTCCATTCTCATATCTCCATATGAATGATTCAGGATAGAATCACAGTATATTACAGAATGGACCGCAACTATAGATTAACCATAAATATAGTACCCAACTTTATTTGCTATCTATGGACTCTTTAGATTGCACGTCTCTTACTGTATCCATCCGTATATGACACTCATATACACAGTTCGAGATTACATCCGGCAATCTTGGATGTTAAATATATGCACAAGTTATAAAAAAAACAACACAACAAGAATGAATTGAACTTTTCTTTTATTTATTTCATAAATCCATTTGCAAATTACATCTTTAGGACATAAACCCCAACAGTCCTCATGCTTCCATGCAAAATATTTCCTCGTATTCCTTTAGTAATATGATCAAATCGTTTTGATCATGGGCAGATAACTAGGCCACTGTCTTGTCAGTTTGGTAAGGTTTATTGTCATTGAGCGTAACCTCTATCATTGGTTCTTCTTCCTCATAATCTTCCTCGTATCTCATAGATGTTTCACTTAGGTCCAGGTTGAACTCGGCGGGGTCCCCACTCTGAACTCCTCCTCATTTATTTCGAGATATTCTTCTTCCACTATGTTAACCTACATTACACTAGGATCTGCTTTTTCTCTGTACACTGCCAAATTTGCTTTTCTGACCCACTCATACGAAATTTTCACTACTCCTACTCCTACTCCTACTTCAGTTAGGAACTTGACCATTAGGGCATATGTTGATGTCACAACCTTAGACTTGTTCAAGAAAGATCTTCCCAACAAATAGTTGTAAGGCAAATTCTTAGTATTGATGACTTTAAAGTCTATGAGCACCATCTTCTGACAAGGATATGTCTCGATTTTGACTGGTAACTTGATTGTTCCCAAAGATCTTAAAACTGCCTCGTCGAACCCCCTGAGCAGGATTGTCAGTGGTTGGAAGTTTTCCTTTGTAGTCTCAGCTAGTTGAATATTCTAGCAATTAGAATATCTGTCAAACTTCCATTATCGATCAATACCCTTTTCACCACTCTATGGCCGATGCAAACTGACACCACAATTACGTCGTTAGGCCTAACATTGAGTTTGTGTTCGTTCGTTTCTAAAAAGACAATCGAGTCCCAACCTTTTTTGTTTTTTTTTATCCGGGCTCAATTGAGTAAACCTCCACCCTTTTTGGCCGTTTATTATATCATGGACTTCCGTCATTCTTTCCCTACTACTTTTTCCTGTGTAGGGCCCTTAAAAAATTATGTTGAGGACATGAGTGTTTCCTCTTATCTAGCTTAAGTAGTTACACAAAATAAGGCTAAAGAAAGGGGTTCCCACTTACAAATTCTAGAAAACACCCTAAACAACTACTCCTTACTTAAGTTCCTAGTGAAGACTAAGCAACATTTACTCGATTCATTCTAAATGAACTATTAAATTTTTTAGTAATCTACTTCTCCCGAATCATAAATGTCTAATTTAAATTATAGGAAATAAGTACCTTGAATTTCATAAGGGATTTCCTTGTCTATGTATCATTCCATACGATCTTTTAGGTTTTGCTTCACTTTGATGGTTATGCCATAATGTTTTAAAGCCTATATGCGATGTATAGATTCCCGTAACCTTGACCTATATGCTTATTTGAAGATAATTTCATTTCTTTTTAAAGAGATGGAATTATTATTTTTTTCTAAAGAAAGGAAATTATTAATTCCATAAAAGAAAGAAGTCTTTTTTTTTCACGAGGTACAACTATCAATTTTGATTTCTTTTTTTTTTATTGAATTGACCTTAGATCAATTCCCATTTTGATTTGGGAGTATTGAATACGCCCCTTATTCTGAGCTTCATGTTACTCTTACATGTCCGATTCTAGGCATCCCAATTCAATTGACTGGGATGACAGTTTCATATTTCTAATTTGTAAAATCAAAATTTCGGTCAAATCATACATCACAATATACTAGACATTCTAATTCTTTAAGAGGTTCATCTAAAAGATTTGTGAAAGATCTTTCAAATACCACATGTGGGTTATTGGCATCCTAGTTTTAGGTACAAGATATTTAACGGCGTAGACTTTTTTTTTTAAAAATTCTAGACCATGGGAATTATTTGTTTTGATTATATTTTTCCACCCGTACCTGGTATTGGTATTTATCCGAATTGCATTCCTTCTTGATTGTCTGTATTCCTCTTGGGGCTATCCCTTCTACTCTGGCTCCTCTCCTGGTGGTCGTCCCGTTGAAGGTCTCTTTGTTGGCCGTCACTGATTTTAAGGATCACATCTTGAAAATGTCCCTCCGTGATCAACTTCTCGATGTAGTTTCTTAGTTGATAACATTCTAAAGTTTCATGACCATTCTCACAGTTGAATCAACAGTTATTGGATATATCCCTCCTAGCAAAAGCCGATTTTTTTAGGATTTCTTGTACAAGTTCTTGTCCTCTATCACTTCTACAATCTCTTTCTGCATTTTGGCTAAGGGGTTGTAGTTGGTGAACTGCCTCTTAAAGACCTTGTTGCCTTTTTGGTCATCACCTTTGCGATCATCTTTATTTTTTTACCTGAACTGTTACCTTTTTGGTCCCCTTTCTGGTTACCCTTTGAATTGTGCCCTCTTTAGGCTTCTGGTTCTCTTCTAGTCAATCTCATGTATGAACTCACCACCATGAGTTACATACTCTTTATCGTCCATCATGTATCCTCACACATCATCCACCAGATGACCATACGTTGCCGGCCTTTCTGCCTCAAACTGAGCGATAACTTGCTCTACTGTAAGCTGATGATAAAAGTTGATAACATACCATCATCACTAGGGTCATGAACTTCTGACACTTCATGGGATAATCTGTTCAAGTAATCTTTCAATTTCTCGTTCTTTCTTTACCTAAAAGTAGAAAGAACATATATTGATTTTCTCCTCTGAATGTTCCTCATGAATTGCCTAGTAAAAGCTTGTATATACTTCTCGAAATATCTAATCGAACCACCAGCGAGACCACCAAACCATCTAGAGTCTTGATCACCCAAAGTCTATGGAAACATTTTACACATGAGTACATCATCATAATCGTACTATGCCATTGCACTGTGATATCTCCTGATATGCTCATAGGGGTCTGTGTTTGCCCTAAATTGTTCCATATGTGGTATTCTGAATTTTACAAAGAAGTGAGCTTGTCGAATCATGTCGGGGAATGGACTGTTAAAGTTTCCAATCTATAGCTTACTCTGGCCTCCCTGTGTTCCAACACTTCTAATCTTCTTAAGAAAATTTCCCGTTCACCCTCTGGTTCCCCCTGCTCGTCAAACTTTTGGCAAATGATAATCTTGTAAGGATCTCTTGGTACAGGCTCTATATTCTGAGCATTACGCTGGTTGAACCTGATCAGAGTGCTAACCACCCGACTTCTCATGGGTGGGACATCTCATCAGTTAAGGTCAATCGGGATCTTTTTCTGTTACCCCCATAACTGTCTTCCTAGGTACACCTTGCTTGACCACCATCATATCTTCCTACAATCCTACATCTTCCTAATGACTGGTTTCCCTATAACTTATGTCACCCCAGTTATCTTGACGATTGTCCTTCATGTGGTTCCGGTCATCTTGGCGATCATCTCTTCTTCGGGAATGTCTCATTCTTTTGTGATGATTTGGCCTATCTCTACCGACTTTGTGAGGGGTGCTAGAGGTTTTTCCCACTATCTTTGAGTGCATCTTAGGGTCTTGGGCTACCATATATGTGGGCAGCTGATATGGGGAAGTCAAGTTTACAGTCACTGCTATGTTGATCCCTTGTCTAGCCATATCCCTAATAACTCTCTGTAGGCTTTCTTGAACATGATGGAACACTTCTAAAGAAATCCCGTCTGAAGTATTCATAGGGGTTACTCTATCCCGACCATCTATGATCGGAGTCCCAAAGGGTAGTCCCTATCCGGAGACATTAGCATTCATTGGGTCCAACGCGTTAACCTTGTATGGGAATTGGCTCTCATCACTTCTTCAGACATCTCTATCTCTGTTATTCATTGTGTCATTTTTTCACAAATCTTAGAGGTGACTTTGCTTAATCTATCACCTCATCCATCTACCGTCAATTGTTGATGGTGATTTTCAAGTTATGTAAAATTAACCACGCATCTAATAAGTTATTATGAATTAACGATTTGAACTGTAAAACAAAACAGAAAATTGAGAATGAAAAACACAAAGTTTTACATGGAAAATGTAAAAAGGGTAAAAACCATGATTGCCTGAGACAGCAAGAAGAAGATTTCACTATGTAAGGATGAATTACACACTCATTCTATCTTGTACTTTTGTGGTTATTTGTTCTTCACATCACCTCTGTAATGGTATTTGAGGATCTATTTATACATGCATAGAACCATCATTCTTAATGATACGTTAAATTCTCCACTAAACCTGGACTCTAAATACCCTAAAGAAGCTTGTTTACTTATCGGAGTTTACTTCGTGATTCCTTGATAAGATTCAGCGTATTCCAGTCATGGTTGTTTTTGACTTAACATCTTCCACGTTTCGATAGCCGACTGGTTATCTAACCCAACCGGGTCTTATTAACCAGATCGGTTACTCAACCCCGACCAGTATGTCTTTTGTACACTCAGTTTTCTCACCTGGTCAGACTCTTTGATCCGATTTGTTGGTTGAACCCGATTGGGTCGTCTCTACCTGATCGATCTAGTTAACTTGGTCAGGTTATCTTTATCCAATTGCTCGGATAAACCTAACCGTGTCTCGTTAAGTATTTAAGATCATCTGTTGGTCAACTTGAGTAGGTCTTTTCTGGTTGACTTTGATGATGTGACATATCTAATCACCATCTCT
Source organism: Dipteronia dyeriana (assembly GCA_032871835.1). Lineage (NCBI taxonomy): Eukaryota > Viridiplantae > Streptophyta > Magnoliopsida > Sapindales > Sapindaceae > Dipteronia > Dipteronia dyeriana. The sequence goes on from CM065298.1 coordinate 84,955,850, forward strand.
CTATGATAATAATGCTGACCTGTCAGTCCTTCAAATTATACAAATAACAACATATATATGGTGTGACTCATCTTTCTTTGTGATGAGTAACGCCTGATAGATCCTTGTCAGATTAAATTAGTTTGAAAGTCCGATACTGATACCGAATAAATCAGTTTCTATTTCTGACATATAATAAATCGATTTTCAATAAAATTTGGTTCAATTTCTCAGTCAATTCGGTTTTTCATTACACCTAAATTTTTTATCTTGATGACTGTTAAGAACCCGAATCGAAGGTTTTATGGTGTGAGAGATATCAGATTAGTTTCCTCTTCAATTTTTTTTTTGAATTAGCTTTCAGTTTGTGCTCTGTTTGCTCTGTTAGTGTCTACATGTTTATGAACTTTTATGATCACAATTGTGATTGCTATATAAACTTTTCAATTACTCATAATTGTTTTTTCTATGTTTTGTTTTTGTTTCTCTTGTTATTATAGGTTAGGGTAAGTGTTGAAATAAACATTAAAAAAAATTGACCACCGTTTGTAAGAAGTCATAGTAAGAAACAAGATGGTCAAACAGATGGTGTACTGCCATTACTCATTTGACATATCTCTGGCCCATCAAAATTACTCAAGGTATACTGGCGTTATATTTCTCTATCATGACTCATCTTTCTGAGTGATACGTTACTCATCTCAAAATAATGTTTATTTGTTACTCATCAAAGTTATTCATGGTGTACTGGTGTTACTCATCTTTTTGAGTGATGAGTAACACCACCAAGTTTTATATATAAAAAAGAATGGATACATACCATTCACAAACAACAACAAAATAAGCACACATATGAATTGAATACATACCCAGTGCTGCATCCTAGTTTGTTGCCACATTTGCTTTGACAAGGAGCAAAAAGAAGTTCAGAGATCTTCGTTATGGATGTTTTGCTCTCAAGGGAAGCGAAGATGTGCAAGCCAACAACAAAGCCAAGTCCAAAAACCTTCATGGTCCAGTGTTAGTTTTTATAGATATTGATGTAGCCAGCGAAAAATAGATCAATAAGAGTTTGTTGTCCAAGTTTCGCTTTGAAGGGCAGTAAAGTCTCGGTGTACTTGCGTAACTCATATGACATATCTATGATGTGATTCATCCTTCTTTATGATGAGTAACACCAACAAATTTTAGCTAAAATTTTATATATGTTTGACATTATTCTTATCATATTATTTATTGTTAGTATCATTTTACATACAATTATTCATTAATTGACTGTGGTAAAAATATCAAGAAAAAATGAGATAACAAAAAAGCAAACTCATATCCAATTTTTTTCTTTTTGAACGAAGTCAATAAAAAATAAGAAATATTAGAACCAAATAAAAATAAGCAAACTCATATTCAATTTCATCCCAAATGTAGTAGTACAAGAATGTGCTTGTCCAATGGAAACACATTAAACAAAAAGAAAAGAAAAAAGGCAACAATGCGAATTAGAATCCCTTTATGTGTTCCGTTGAAGCAACTCTTCTCTCACTCCCGAGATCCTTGTTTGTTCTGTTGAAACAGCTCTTCTCTCACTCTCCTAATCTCTGCTTCCTTTTCCACTGATATGGTTCCTGAAAAATACATATACAAATGCATAAATAAAAATAAAATAAAAATTAGCAAGAAAAAGTTCATGGCTTACACACCTTAAAAAAAAAAAGTTCAAGTAATGTTACCAAGTTAAAAAAATAAAAATAACTAAAAAAGTTCATGGCTGTCAAGCCTTGAAGTACAAACATTAATAAAAAAAGTTAACAACTTAAGTCTTAAGTGAGTCATGAGTCTTGACAATCTTGAGAGTTGAGTCTTGAGTTGAGTCATGGCTTCCTATCAAAAACATCGAAATGTAAAAAGTTATAAAGATCAAAAGTTTACAAATTAATATATAGTGCCAAATTAGAGACAATTAAACTTCAAACATCAGTAAAAACAATAATAAGGCATTTTCTAGGAGAGACAAATAGTTCTATAAAATTAAAGTTCACCATAAGAGATTGGAGATATCACTAACCAGAGATTTTGGTTTTACCCTCAACGGTTCTACCGCGACCGCTTGGCATCCTCACTTAGTATTTCTGGCTGCAACTGCATTTGCCAAAGACAATATTGGCTCTATCTATGGAGCCGCTCCGTTTCCTCACTCATTTGGAGACTACGCTTTTCACCCTCTCCACGGAGCTACTATATACGCTTTCCGTCCTCTCAACGGAGTTGCTCCATACGTTCTTTGCCCTCTATACGAAGCCGCTCCATTTCCTCCCTTATTTGGAGACTACGCACTTCACCCTCTCTACGAAACCGCTCCGTTTTCTCCCGTGATTGAGGTTCCTACTTTAAAATAAATAAATTTGAATCATAACCAAACAAAAGCAAAAAAAAAAGAAAAGGATAACTTAAAATGTATAAATGATTTTTTTTTTGAAGAATAAAGGTATAACTGAAATTGTTTTATCATTTTTTAGGATAAAGAATAAATTGTTTTAATAATTTATATTTCTCAAAATAATGTTTATTTTTTACTCGTCAAAGTTACTCATGGTGTATTGGCGTTATATATCCCTGTCGTGACTTATCTTTCTGAATACATACCAAGTGTCTATGCTTGAATTAGATTAGGTCTTTCTTCAGCTCAAACAATGTTTGCATGAAGATCGTCATAGTTGTCTCAGAGACCTGTGCCTGCTCATTTAAACGATTGATGGATTCTTTTAAGCTGTCTATTTCCAATTTAAACAAATTGCATAGATAAAGAATATGTCTTGTAAGCACTCACAACATCATCAACCCAACCAGTCTGGTCATAAAGTGCTCGTTTTTCCTCATCATCAAGAATTGATATGACTTTTTACATTTGCTAAAAAATTTCCTTAGCTTGCTGTAAAATGAATAGTACATGATATGCAAATTAAGATTACTTGACAACCAAGAGTCCAGAATTAGTAATCCAACATTAATAAATCAATTTGTACCTCATCACCAGGATTTTTCTCAGGATATATGGAGTCGCAAGGCCACCTTATGGTTTTTTGTTCTCTATATCTCTTGTTGAGATGTTGCCCTTTCAACACCAATAATCTACACACAGACGGAAGACCATTAGTTGATATTAGTATTATATCTTGCTTCACTATACCTGACCTGAGAAGGATAAATAATGTTGGGGACTATGCATGAATCTACTAGTGCTGGGAATGCGAATTTAAATTCTCGGGTCAACATTCAGTAATAATACAAAAACAATAAAATAAAAAAACTATAAAGCAAGCCAAAGGAATTGTTAAGAACAGGAACAACAAAACCTAGACAGACAGTCTTTGAAAAAGCATTTCAAGATCAAGTTACTATCTAAATCAACACAATGCCAAACTTAAACAAAAACTTGAAATGTTTCTGTCAACTGGGCATTTGCTCTTACTAAGAAAGGAAAAACAGATGGGTGTGGTACCTCTTCTAGGCTCTTCTCGTTGGAGAAAGATTGATTCAGATTCTCTTGATTTTGTTCCTCCCGTTCTTCTTCATGCGAAACCTTAGTTTTCATCTTCTTTCCCATTCTAATTTCCCCCCAGAAAGGAGAAGAGAAATATGGATTTGCTTTTAGTGTTTTCAAAAGTAGAAATGAAGACACTGATAAGGGTACTTGGGTTTAATATTTATATGTGCTCTACTTCTTATGTTTTCACCTCTGATATATTCTCGCCATTTCAAGCCTTTTTCCCTCCAGAATTATTAGCTGTTTTTGGTCAACCGTGTTCCATACGTTAAATGATTTCATCACCACCATCAATTAATCTTGGGACACATCAAGTGGAATGTTAACAATTTTCAGCCGTCAATCCTAACTGTCCTCCTGATATTTGGAATATATTAGAATGGAGCCATTAGGTCATGTTAATAATCAGATTGATAATTTGATTTCAAATCAGCCGTGTAACATGTTTAATATATATATTTTTAAGGGTAAAATTTAAAAGTAACCATAAAATTAGGGGCTTTTCTAAATATATCCAAGATTAGCGTTTTGATTGTTTTTGTCAAACAATCCATATCGGGACAAAAGTGCCCTTTAGTTAAAATGAATAAAAACATAATAAGGAAAAAAAGGAAAAAAAAAGAATTAAGGAAAACACTATTTGAGTGGTCATGTTTCAGTGTTTGAAAACCAACTAAAGACCACTTTGTTTCAGTGTTTTGAAACAACAAAGAGAGCGACCAGGAAGACCCAACGACGACCGTCGTAAGGAAGACCAGACGAGGACCAAGCTGAGATCGAACAAACGAAATGATGACGACCAAGCCGAGATCGAATAGACGAAACAATGACGACGACGACAACGACAACAGAGAAACAAGCAAGACCCAATCCCGAATCGTGAGGCGATAACGATAATGAAGAGGTAAGCAAGACCCGATTCTGACCCATGAGACGATGAAGACACGACCCCAGTTTAGAGACCATTGCGAAACTATAGAGACCAACCAATGGAGAGTGACGAGAGGTGGCTGGCTTTGATTCGATTGACCGGAGTGAAACACGGCGGCATCGGAGAAGGTTTGCAGTCACCGTTGATATGATTTTAGGGTTTTTTTTTAATCTGTGGTTTGTGAGGGTTGTTTTTTAATGTGATTTTGATTTTGATATCGATTTCGTTATTGATTTTGAATTTGTGATTTTGATTTTGAATTCGAATTAGATGTTGATTTTGATTTGGATTTTGAGTTCGAGTTGAATTCATTCTGATTTTGATTTGGATTTGGATTTTGATTAAATTTGGAGGATCAAGTGGTTGAGTTGTTCAATATGAAGTGAAAATTCTATTTTGATAGACAAAATTATATTGGACATTTGTGTTATTGACCTGTTATTGACAAAATTCTGTTTTGGTTGAGTTGTTATTGAACTGTCAATCTGAACTATCATTTTTGTTTATATTGGACATTTAACATCATTATGAACTTGTAATATCATGATGAGTTTTTTTGGTTCATCGTGTGCTGGCTCCTTTTTCCTTTCCCTTATTTGTGCTGTTTTTTAGTTGAAAGGCTTTTACCAAACGTGTGTTTAATTGAGTGTTACTGGTGAGTTTAATTGGGTTGGAAAAGTGTGCACGTTTAATATTTCAGAATCGGTGTGTGTAATTGGTTAATACTGATGTGTTTAATTGGGTATTACTGGTGTGTTTAATTGGTTATAACCAGTGTATTTAATAGGGTGTTACTGGTGTGTTTATTTGGTTATGATTGGTGTGTTTAATTGGGTATGACCGGTGTGTTTAATTGGTTATGACTACTGTGTTTAACAGGGTGTTACTGGTGTGTATAATAGGGTGATAATGGTGTGTTTAATTGGGTGTTACTGGTGTATTTAATAGGGTGATACTGGCATTTTTAATTGGGTGTTACTTACTGGGGTGTGTAATTGCTTATTACCATGATGTGTAATTATTTATTACTAGTGTGTTTGATTATGTGTTACTGGTGTGTTTAATTGGTTATAATTTGTGTGTTTAATAGGGTGTTACTGATGTATTTAATTGGTTATGATTGGTGTGCTAATTGGTTATGACTAGTGTGTTTAATAAGGTGTTACTGGTGTGTTTAATAGTGTTATTGGTGTGTGTAATAGTGTGTTACTGGTGTGTTTAATTGGATGTTACTGGTGTGTTTAATTGCTTATTATTAAGGTGTGTAATTGTTTATTACCATTGTGTTTGTTTATGTGTTACTGGTGTATTTAATTGGTTATAACTGGTGTGTTTAATTGATATTTTCTTTTATGGCATTTCATTGAATTTTATTTCCTTTTCTCAATCAGGTAGGTTTCAAGTTTCAGGACAGAGATAAGTGGGTTTAGAAGCAACAATTTTTAGCATCTTAAATGGACTTGTAACTTATTTGCAAGAATTATAGACCATTTGGGTTCCATTACGGTTCTTGGAAATGCATTATTAAGTTCTTGTTTTGGGTATTATGGTGGTGGGATTAAACAAAACAATATTGATTTTGTCTCTCATTGTGCATCATATTTCTTTTGAAATGGTGTTCTATTTGAAAATGTGTTATTGAAATATTGATTACGGTTGTTGGATTGTTGGATGGGAATACATGTGTTATTAAGCAGGTGTCATTGACATATAGGTCTTATTAATTTATTGTTCATATTGTCATATTTGATTGTTACTTAATAGGTGTTATTGATGAGTAGCGTTTGGTGTGTTTATTGATGTGCTTGATTTCTCAGACTGGTGTGTTTAATCGTTCAGTAGAGGTGTGTTTAATCTCTCAGATCTGGTGTGTTTAATTGAACAATAACACTGGTGTGTTTAATTAATTAATAACACTGATGTGTTTAATTATTTAAGACTGGTGTGTTTCAATGATCAATAACACTGGTGTGTTAAATCGTTCAGTACTGATGTGTTTAATTTCTCTGAATTAGTGTGTTTAATTAATCAATAAAGCTGGTGTGTTTAATTGATCGATGTCAGTGTGTTAAATTTTTCAGGAATGGTGTGTTTAATTGGATGTGACTGATGTGTTTAATTGGATATGAATGATGTGATTAATTTTGCATGACATAACCTGTTTCATCACAATTTCAACACAAGTCTTTTCAACAAAATACAAAATCCTGACTAACAGTTCTTGAAATAAAATTTCAACATAGTTTCTAAAATTCAACTAAATCCGTACCAATTTAAACATAATCCTTACTAGCACAAAAAAGATTTAGATCTTTGATAAGTTCAACAACAGTGCTAAAATCATTACTGTTTGATCACAATAACACTAGTTTTTTCAAAAAAAATACAAAATCATTACTAACAGTTCATGAAATTCAATTTCAACATAATCCTTACTAACAATTCAACTAAATCCATACATATTTAAACATAATCCTTACTAATATAAACAATTTAGACGTCATGATTGTCTGAATCCGTAGGGTTTACATATGGCCATGTTGGACACTTCCTTAAGTTGTGACCCTCTTATTCACATGACTTGCACTTACGACGCCTGGGCGGTGGTGAATTTGTTTGTGGGTCTGGAAGATTGCATGCTTGACTGACCAGAGGTTTTGGACAATTTTATCAGTTGTGACCAGATTTCTTGCAAATGGTACTGTATCTACTCATATGACCATGCTCACCTGTAGATGGAACCCTGTTCTTTCTCGACCTACCAGTTTGAGCTCACCACTCCGGTGAAAGAACAACTTCGGAACGTACTTCCTCATGAGTATTCCATTTGCTTGGGTGTCCAACAGGAAAGATGACATCGGAATAGCATTCCAACCAGATGCTTGTTTTGTAGAAATCAGAACTGAAGTCGAAAATTTTCTTTTTACAAAACCTACAAAAATAGTCAACCAAAAATCATTATATTTACTAATTATAAAATAAATAAATGTACATATAAGGATAAAATATACCTTATAGCAGCTAAGATGTGTAACCAATTAAACACATTGTGGTACTACAATTAAACACAATAGGGCAAACCAATTAAACTCATCAGGTCAATAATTAAACACACCAGCCCAAGGCAATTAAGCACATCAGGTCAGAAATTAAACACACCAGACCAAGACAATTAAACACATCAGGTCAAGGCAATTAAACACATCAGGCCAGAAATTAAACACACCAGACCAACACAATTAAATACACCAGGCCTAGGTAATTAAACACACCAAGCCAGAAATTAAACATACCAGACCAATACAATTAAACACACCAGACCATAAATTAAACACACCAGGCCATAAATTAAACACACCAAACAATAAATTAAACACAACAAGCCATAAATTAAGCACACCACACCAAGGCAATGAAACACACCCGTCAAGCAATTAAACACACCTAACCTACGCAATTAAGCAAACAACATGTAACTATGATCAGATAGTCCATAATAGGCACCATAAGCATGACCGACACAGGGATTGATCGTCATTAGAGGATAGTGATCGGCACCATCGCAAGCGCTGTCACGGAACCATACACCTGCAAGGATCAACCAGTGAGACTCGGCAATAAAGCGAAGAGGAGCTTGAAAAAAGGCATGGCAGTCACTCGGCAGTTTAACCATCATGGAGATCCAGTGGGAGATAGAGACGTAATTCAGAGCCTGACCCGAGAAGTTGAAAACAATATGCGTCAAATGAACGCACTGGTTAGACGTTATGGGTACAATGACTTGTCCGATGACGATTCTGATAGTCCATTCACTAGGGACATCCTGCAAACCCCATTCCCAGAAAGATTCAGGATGCCCCACGTGGAACAGTTCAAGAAGGATACAGATCCTAAAGAACACGTCAGACGGTATAAAAGTGCTATGGCTCAATATGCCCACATCGACCCCTTATTATGTCTCAACTTTCCACAGACTCTAGGAGACACAGGCTCAAGATGGTTCGGAAGGTTGTCCCAAGCAAGCATCAGAAGTTTTGGTGAATTAAGCAGAAGTTTCTCAAGATAATTTCTGGGCAACGTTTACAGGAAAAATCAGTGGCTTACCTTTCTCAGCTAAAACAAGGGAAAGATGAGTCATTAAAAAAATACATAGGGAGATTCGGCCAGGGGTATCAGAAATCGATAGTGTAAATGACGAAGCAATTATTGCTGCATTTATAAACAATTTACAGAATGAACGGCTATCTTTTGACTTAAGAAGGGCTCGTCTAACCAGATATACAGATATAATGGACATGGCGAAAGGATATGCACTAGCTGAAGAAGAGGAGTTAGCCACGGGGAGGATGCTACATGCACAGAGGAAAACCCGAACAAAAGGATGTCGAGTCAAAGGTACAGAACCAAAAGGGAAAACAAAAAGGAAACAACAAAGAAAGACGCAAGGACGGAGGAAACGGGCTTAATGCCGGCCAGACCACGGAGAAATTATGAGGAAAATACGCAAACTACACCCCTCTCCGAAAAAAGCAGGAATAAATCCTGGCCATATTGGAAGAAAATAATCTGGTAAAAGAGTCACGCCGACAGTCTCAGTTTGCCCGACGAGATACAACAAAATACTGCAGATTCCATAAAGGAACAGGTCATGAGATTTCCAAGTGTTACCAGCTCAGAGATTAAATAGAGACCCTCATTCGAGAAGGACACTTACAGGATATATAATCTTGAAAAGAGATGAGAGGCCAGGAACAAAGAAAGAGACTAGGGCCGATCACAGCTCCGGTCGAAACCAAAGGGCCAGCCCTGAGGCCAATGAAGCAATACAAACGATCTTTGGAGGACCATCAACTGGAAGAAGTAACCGAGAGCGAACACAGGAAATTAAAGAAGCGGTGGAGGCAAGACAGAACTTTATCGTGAACTCAGTTGAACCAGACCCGAAAAGGGTAAAAGAAGGATGAGACCCAATAATATTCACAGAAGCTGACTCACGATGTTTGACCGGATGACGCCCTGGTCATAAGTGTCTGAATTGGACACAGGGAAGTCAGGAGAATTTTAATAGACAATGGTAGTTCGACAGATATTCTCAATGTACCTGTTTACGATCAACTCAGATTAGACCGAAAGGATTTACAGCCTTTTCATATCCCACTCAGAGGATTCAGGGGAGTTAAGGTCAAGTCTCTGGGGACGATAAAGTTACCCGTAACAATTGGAGTGGCACCTTGTCAGAGAACAGTATTACTCGATTTCGTAGTGGTAGACTTAGATAATTGGCCATATAACGCATTGTTAGGTCGGTTATTCTTGAATAAAAGAAAAGGCTGTAACATCTACTTAAGCCCTAATGAGCAAATTCACGACTGAACAGGGGGTCAGAGTAGTCAAGGGGTCCTAAGAGATGGCCCGAAGAGCTAACCTGTCAGTTTACAAAGACATAAATGATGGTGAACAAGTATGCACTACAATACAGCTGAATCAGAACAAAGAGTCACTATCATTCAAATTTGATCCAAGAGAAGAACCAAAGGAGTCCAAAAATGAACCGGTCGAAGAATTAATCTTCAAAGAAGATGAACCATATAAGAAGATCAAGATCGAAGCCAATTTGGAAGAAAAAGTCAAACAAAGCCTCACTGATCTGCTCAAAGAATACAATGACGTGTTCACCTGGAGTCATAAAGACATGGTCGGGATAGATGCTCCGATAATATCTTACCATATCGCGGTAGACCCGAATGTAAAACCAGTAATACAAAAGAGAAGGTCATTCAATCTCGAAAGAAGCCAGACAATCAAGCAGGAAGTGGAGAAGTTACTCACTGTAGGGTCAATTAGAGAGATCAGTTACCCTCAATGGGTAACTAATGTGGTCCTCGTCCAAAAGAAAAACGGTCAGTGGAGAATGTGCTTAGATTTCACAGATTTAAATAAGGCATGCCCAAAAGACAGTTTTTCACTGCCAAGGATAAACCAATTGGTTGATGCTACATCAGGCCATGAATTGCTCAGTTTCATGGACGCCTACTCAGGATATAACCAAATCTGGATGAACAAGGATGACGAAGAAAAAACGGCATTCACAACCGATCAGGGCTTATACTGTTACACAGTAATGCCCTTTGGGTTAAAAAATGCAGGAGCAACATACCAAAGGCTGGTCAACAGAATCTTCGCACAATAAATAAAAAGAAACATGGAAGTTTACATAGATGACATGTTGACCAAGAGCATCTCGGCAGACAGGCATACCTCAGACCTGTGATAGACATTCGACATTTTGAGAAGATACCAAATGAAGTTGAATCCAAACAAGTGCCTATTTGGAGTTCTTTCAGGAAGGTTCTTGGGTTTCCAAGTTCATTTAAGGGGAATCGAAGTAAATCTTGAAAAGATCCAAGCCCTATAAAAAATAACCTCACTAAGAACACTGAAAGAAGTACAACGCTTAACAGGATGGTTAGCTTCCCTGGGTAGATTCATCTCAAAGGCCACAGACAAATGTGCTCCATTTTTTAAAGTAATTAAAAAAGGAAAAAGGACTCGAATGGAACGAAGAATGTGAGCAGACATTCTTAAAAATCAAAGAGTACTTAGGGCAAGCTCTCATCCTTTCGAAACCGAAAATGGGAGAGATACTCCACTTGTACTTATCAATTACAGAATTAGCAGCAAGCTCAGTTCTAGTCAGAAAAGAAGATGGAGTATAGAGGTCAGTGTACTATACCAGTAAGACACTTCTTTTAGCAGAACCCAGATATTCTCAGACAGAAAAAATGGCCCTAGCATTGGTTCGGCAACAAGAAAACTAAGGCCATACTTTCAGGCTCATACAATCCAGGTTCTCACCGACTGCCCACTTAAGCAAATTTTATAGAAGCCAAAAATTTTAGGAAGACTAACCAAATGGGCAATCGAGTTAAGTGAATTCGAAATCCAGTACGTCCCCAAGACATCTCTCAAAGGCCAAGCAATGACAGATTTTATAGCTGAGTTCACAGAACCAAACCTGGAAGCAAAAATGATGTTGGGCAAAAATTTCTCATGGAAATTATATGTCGATGACTCTTCAAACACTCACGGCAGCGGGGCAGGGATAGTAGTATGCACCCTGGAAGGAGACGATGTCGAGTGTGCCATGAGATTCGACTTCAAAGTAACAAATAATCAAGCCGAGTACGAGGCTACTAGCTGGACTCAGAGTTTGCATAGCCCTCGGAGCAGACGAGGTCGAGATATTTAGCGACTCACAGGTAGTTGTCAACCAAGTCCTGGACGAATACCAAGCCAGAGATGAAGGCATGATAGCTTATCGTGACATAGCGAAACAACTCCTTCAAAAATTCAAAGAATATAAGATTGCCCAGATCCCCAGGGTGGAGAATGAAAAGGTAGATGCTTTGTCCAAACTAACATCAGCAAAAACCACAATCAAGCCAAAAACTATTCTGGTCGTACATCTCCTTGAACCGAGCACAGCTGAGCCAAAAAACTTTAAAATTTCATAAATCCCAACACCATCAAACAGTTGGATGACTCAGCTAAAAATGTTTCTGAAAGAAGGCGTACACCCGAAAGATCCCTTGCAAGCCAAACGTATTAGGTATCAGTCAGCAAGATACACATTGATCGAATGAGAACTATACATAAGGGGATTCTCCTGAACACTCAAAATATGTGTATTAGAGGAAGAGGCATGTAAGATATTACAGGAAATTCAAGGTGGAGTATGTGGAAACCATACTAGGGGTAAAAGTTTAGCACACAAGGTACTCAGACAAGGTTATTATTGACCCACTTTATTCTCAGATGCACAACGATGTTCGAAAAGCTGCAATACTTGTCAAAGGATTGCTAATGATATCTGACAACCCCCTGAACAACTTAGAAACCTTACGTCCCCGTGGCCATTTTCCATGTGGGGCTTGAACTTAATTGTCCCAATGCCAGCAAGGATAGGGGGTGGAGCGAAGCATGCAATAATAGCCGTTGATTATTTCACGAAGTGGGCAGAAGCTAAATCATTAGTGCATATCACATAAGCAAATACCACAAATTTCGTGATGAAAAATATACTCTACAGGTTTGGAGTCTCAAACACTATCATCACTGACAACTGCACCCAGTTAGATAACCTAAAATTCAGACAGCTGTGCAAAGAGTATCAAATTGCCAATTACTTTACCACACCTGCCCACCCTCAAACAAATGGGCAAGCTGAAACAATAAACAAAATGATCAAGCATACACTCAAAGCAAAGCTAGATGTCAAGAAAGGAAGTTGGGTGGAAAAACTCTCCGAGGTGTTATGGGCATATCGGACGACAACAAGAACTTCAACAGGAGAGACCCCATTCATTTTAGCGTTTGGAACAGAAGCTGTTATCCCCATAGAAACATATCAACAAAGATTAGCTCGCCACTACAATTCTCATGTTCGAGTCAGGAAATTCCAACTAGGAGACCCGGTACTCAGAAATGTGTTGTTGAATACAAAAAATAAAGCTGCAGGTTCCTTGGCTGACAAGTGGGAAGGCCCGTACAAAATTGAAGGAGTAGCTGGTCATGGAGCATATTGGATTGCACGACCAGATGAGGGTCTTACCTCGACCATGCAACACCCAATATTTGAAGATTTTCTATCCTTAAAATTTTGTTTCCTTTTTAATTAGGACAATTTTAGTCAGGTTAATTATTAGCTTTGAAATTTAAATCATTGTTGGTTTTGCAGTTATAAATAAAAATCAAATTCGGGATTTCCGAAATATAAAGCATATGATAATAAAAACATATGAAAGACGAGCATGATAATAAGAACATGCAAATAGAATACTCGAGACCATTAATTTCCGAATGGGCAGAGAAGCTGGAAGAAGCACGCCAGCCGAGCAAGGTCAGCGACCTTAGCAAAAAGGCAACCTTGATGCACCAGATGCTGGAGAACGGCTCGGGGCGCTGTCGAAAAAAATTCTGATGAAATGCGCAGCTGTGTTAAGCGGTTTGAAAAGCTTAACGATTCGGCAACCCTTACACAGATAAAACTGTGGAGACGTCCTTGGTAATTTATGTGAGGACTCGAACATATGATCATGGTGAGCCTTGGATGTAATGTTTGGGTAATAACCCGAGTATGAAATACGAGTAAATCTACTCGTTTGTTTCAAGATGGCTCGGTTAATATAAGTCAGGTTAATAAGATACTTGGCGTTGAAACTAGCTCTGGGTAACGAAACCAAGTTTAATAAGATACTCGGTGAAGTTACTCGGACAAAAGTAGCCAGTTTAATAAGATACTTGGCACAAAAAGATTGCATTAGCCAGTTTAACAAGATTTGACACAGATCGCATTAGCCAGTTCAATAATATACTCGACGTTGGAAGCGACTCCAAATAATAAAACCAAGTTAGCTAAGATATTTTGTACTCGGTGAAATTTCTTGAGCAATGAGTTGGATTAAACCACTTGGTTTTCTGAATTTCAGTTTAACACGGAATTTCATTGATAAAAATCTTTACAAAGGTGAATCTTTACAAAGATGACTTAAGGCTGAGAGGAGGATTTGGAACTCTTACCGATGCTCGGGTCGAGCACAACTTCATACTCACAGAGGAGACTTTCATTTGAAGGTCAAGTAATTGTATCGACCGAATCATCCATCCATTCGCTGTAATCTTCTCTAGGGATCGGGCCAACATCAGGCACCAAACCTTCTACGCCGGTTTCCTGACTGGTATAAAAGATTGAGAGAGAGTGCTCTAATGGAACTTCCAAATGCATAGGATGGGGTTCTTTACCTCGACTGTGGAAATAAGCTCTCCACTCTTTCATCTGAGTCCGAAGAGATTCCAGGGATAGGTCCATATGGTTCTTGATCGACAACTCCCAGTTGGTTCGGGCTTTTTCAGTTGCTCAATTCTTGACCTTAAAAAATTCGCCAGCTGAAACTTACCCTCGCTGAAATTCCGAAAGGAGAAGAGCGTTATAAGCAGAGGATCTTTTAAAACGATCGACCCCTTGGACTTCAAGTTCCAGCCTGGCCTCCTTGGATAGGGACTCGACCGTCAAAGCTTGGCGTTCCAAGTCTTCGATCTTCTGCTCATAGGACGACTTGGACTGCTCCGCTTCCTGTTTGGCTTTAAGCATCGATTCCTAGGCAGAAGACAATAAGTTTTGAAGCGACATAGCCTTCTCCTCTGCCAAAGAAGCTCTTTCCTTGGCCTCCACTTGCTTGGCCAAATAGTGGTCAGCAAACATTTGAGCAGAGCCCACCTCTTTTTGATAAGCCGATTCGACCCAAGCACAGCTATCCTCACTTTCCTTCAGCTGAGATCCAAGATGCCTTATTCGATCAGCTTAATGTTGTTACGTCTGAACCAGCTCAGCAAACTCGGCCACATCTACAAGGAAGTTAAATTAAAAATCTAGCAAGCAAAAGACTTAAAAAAAAAGAGTTGGGGACAAAGCCCACATAAGATGCGCTGTTGAAAAAATTCTGAAGACGGCTAGTTAAAGAAGCTTCCCTGAAATGGCTCAAGTGATCATCCCCGATGAAAGCCCGACCAGTTGACATCGCCCTCAGCATATCCTGAGGAGAAGGATAAGAAGGACCTCCCGAATGTTCAGCCCTTACATCTTCAACCTTGGAAGGGAATGAGCCCCTGTTCGAGTCAGAAGTTTCCGCTCCTGCAGATGCTTCAACATGAACGTTCGGGGGAATCTCGGCCTCTGTATCTTCATCACTTGAGTCAATGAATGAAACTATCTGAGGGACCTTATGAGGACGAGCAGGAGAATCGACCGCTTTTCGTTTCTTAGCCCGAGTACGGTAAAAGCTGAGATCAGCTGAAGGGTCTTCCTGATCATCATCTTGGAAGGACTCAAAAAAGTCAGGATCTACATTTATTTATCCATCAGAGGTTTTATCTCCATCCCCGGCACTCAACCGCTCGGTAGGAACCTCAACAGGGGAGCTCGACTCACCGGGCCCTTCACCAAGACCATCACTTTGCCTCTCTCCATCTTCAGGCAAATTCTGAGTGTAGTCAGTTGGGCCGCTCAGACCACTAGATTCCCCTACGGTCGACCGGATGACTTCTTCGGGGACATATTCAGGGATCTGCTCGTCAGTCTCATCAGGTTCCTCATCTGACTTAGACAGGGCAATGCCTTCTTTGTTTTGACGAGAAGCCTTTTTTTGGCTCGCCTGAATGATTGATTTCACCTGACGAGCTTAGACGTCGCAAACGATGTCCGAGTCATACACTTAAAAAAAAGTGATAAAAAGAATCAAGTCAGAATATAAAAAGCAAAATAAAAAAAAATGAGTAGGAAGATCACTTACATCGCCTGCGATAGCCTGAAATCTGGCTAAAGAAGCCAAGATCTATCATCTTCTTCTCATTGAAAAGATAAGACTTGCTCATTTTTTTCAAAGTGCGAACTGCAGCCCGAGAAAGTCTGATCAGCTAAGTATCGTAAAATTCAAGTTTTTTCTTGTTCCATATATCAGGGGAACAGAAAAAATTGGGAACCTTTAGCACCGTCCAATTCTCCCGGCCGAAAGAGTAACTTGAAGTCCAAGGTTCCCTCCGGTAAAAAACCAACTGTTCTTCCAGTACTTGTTGGATGAATGGAATCCCCATACAAAGCCCCTCTTTTTGGCATCATCAGAGGTGTCGACTCTCCGATTCACTTTTGTCCCCTCTGGAACCCAGCAATCTAGCGGATTAGACATGAAAAAATAAGTCTCTGTCCGACCAAATTGCCTTAGTGTGTAGAAGTGCCTGATTTCACTAGGGGAAGGAGGCGATAGATTCATCCGGCTCCACATATGCCACATGCACATCAAGATCTTATAGCTGTTCGGGGGCAGTTGGGCTGGAGCGATCCCTGCTTCAGCCAGAAACCATGCAATAAACGACTGAAGAGGAAGAGTGACATCGCAATAAAGCATGGACCCATAAATTGCCACCATGCTCGGGGGAGGGTTCCATACAGCTCTATCACCGGCAGGAGACAATGTAACTGAGTCATCCAAGTCAAATCGAGCACGATACTTTCCGATCTCATCTTCCCCGACCACATTCAGCTCGGTGTCATACCCACTTGGGCGATCGACAAAAAAAAAAAGAGACGAGATTTTCTAAACTTCTCTTCAACGTCCTTCTCATCAATAATTTGTTCCCTGATTCGAACACTGCCCGAGTTGTGTTTATGGACTTCACTTTTACTTTGATGTTTCCCCATCCTCGATCGAAGAGGTACCCTGTGATCAGAAACGATAGATTCAGAACTAGATGATTCATTGATTCAGAACTAAAACATGCGTCAGGGTAAGGCTCGGAAACGTCAACATCTAAAGAAAGAGGTTCACCAGGAGGGATTTCCCCCAATAATCTATGAACGCAAGAAACCAGTTGAAAATCTCCACGATCAAGCGCTTCGAGAGATATAGTAAAAAGATGACGATGGGAAAATGGATCCATTAAAACTAACCTTTTGAGTGAAGAAGCCTGTTGTAGAAACTTCAATGGAGACTAAAGGATTTATGCGCAAAGAAATCTAGGTTGGAAATTTTTGGTTTGAATGTGAGAATAAACCAAAGCAACCCCGTTCAATGAAGCATTTAAAAGGACAATAACACGAAACTCTAGGGTCTCAAGAAGCGGGAAAAAACAAATAAGATTTGATGACGTAGGTGGTGCACTAACAGACGCTTAGGTCGTTTCTCATAAATAGTATCGAGAAATGAAGCGGTAGAAGACACGTGTTAAGAGAAGAACTGACCAGGACCGTCAGGGCTCCAAAACGTCAAAAACATTGAGATCTCGCGTGAGGGGGCAAATTAAATTTACATGGTCACCATTAAGACACATCATTATGACAAGACATTTACTCTGGCGTTAATGAGACGTAAAAGATTGAAGGGTTGATTAAAATACTTTCGCCTGGAACGAATCCCTGTTCGGTAAAAATATTTTAAGGGGGTATTGTAATATGTAAATTTTATCAGATATACACGTCATTGACAAAGAGGATAAAATTGTCAGGTGGACATCCGAATAGACATTCAGAAAACATCCTGCAAGATATCACCAAAGAAGAGGAACCCGAGTAAGTATAAACGCAAGCATTTAGCAAGACCCACTCGGGATTAGCTGACGTCATGTTCCACTCGGGATCAGTTGACGTCATGACCCACTCGGGATCAGCTGACGTCATGACCCACTCGGGATCAGCTGACGTCATGTTCTACTCGGGACAAATATGAAGAAATCCGAATAAAGAAGTCCAGTACTTAACCCGCTTACGAACCAAAAGTCATATTAGAATACGCAAGATATCCACGTCGAAGAAGAATTCCAAGAAGAATAGAATACCAAAACAGGAAAAAGATTCCAAGTCAGGCAACAACTTTATTTCTTCAAAAAGACTACACATTTGTAAGGAAATAAGTCCTAAACTGACTATATCACCAGAGTCCCATTCGATCTCTATACAAATCTCCGAAATAGGAAAGAAGACAAACCCTAACAAACAACCAATCATAATTAAATACAAAAAACCTTTCATTACTTGTACTAAAGGGATTAGGGTTCTATACACATATAAATAGACTTATAATATCGTCATAAAAATATATAGAAATATACAGAGAGAAAAAAGAGAGATTGAGAGTTGTAAATATTTATTTCAATAGTGGATTTTGGCTCGGTTGTTTGCTCAACCACCTGTGGAGGTTTCTTCGGTCATCGGAGTTTTACCACGTAAAACTTGTGTTTAATTACATTCTCCTTCTCTTTCTCTTTCTCTTTGAGATCACAGCTAAAATCCAATTTTGTTGACTTTCTCACATATCAAAAAATCAACGTCAACAAACGTTGACTAACTTTAAACAGACGGATGGACCTATTTGATATATTTTTTAAAAATCAGGAAAAACTTTATTAAAAAAATAAATTCATTTAAATAATTAATATTTCAATATAACATAAGGGCTCGATGATATTAACCTTATATAAAATTGATCTTAATTTATTTTTTATTAAAACTCGGGCCGTACGATATTGTTGTCTAATAATATCTAGACATTAATATCTTATGTGAAAAGTTAAAAGTTAAAATCTTTAAAATTTCTAAGAAAAGAAAGGATTATTACACTAATCCCTTCAAAATTTACATTTTATCCTTTAAACTAATTTGTAGATATTAAATCCCCTGAACTTATATTTATTAATAAATAATTTGATTTATTATCTCCTAAACACATGTTTAATCGGATATTTATACTTAGATTTTATTAATAAATAAATATTCATAGGATTTAATAACTAAAAATAAGTGGAAAAATAAAATACCACTTACGTAATGGCGAGAGATCAGTGCCGAACTGCCGATAACACAAAAAGAAAAACAAAAGAAATAACAGTGGTGTACAGTCCAGTGTAGTTGGTGGGTCACACAATCCTTGTCAGCAACGTAATAATGGGGCAAATCCGTAAATAAGTTAATTGTTGAGGGGAGAGAGATAAGCATCACCGACTCAGTGGAAAGCGTTCGTTGGCAGAGAAAAAGTGGAGTCTTAAATACAGCAACAAAATTCATTGACAGACAAGTTTTTAAAAATTATTATTAATAATAATAATAGTAGGAACCAAAAATTAAATTTTAAAAAAATCATACGAACACAATCTCTCTCCCTTTCTCTATATCGTTTTGTTTGGTCTCCGTTTTCTCTTGTTATAATTCGATTATCTCTTCGATCAAGGTTAAGGTTTCTCTATATACGACGTCGAATTCGTTTAGGCTTTTCGTCGTTTTTTTTAAGCGAAACTTTCAATTTAATTGTACTGATTTTAGGGCTTTTTGTTTTCTTTGACAGGAATAACCTAATTCGATTTTGTTCATCAAGATCGGAGAGAATAAAACAGGTGAGGGGTTTCATTATTTATTTTCTGTTGTGGGAATTTATTTGCTGTATAATTTAATTAGTTGAATATATGGTTTTATGAGCCTCTACTTTGAATGAAATTGCTTTTAATAATTCTAATTGGTTCGGCTTAATTTTCCATTTGATGCTTCAAGATTGAGAATTTTAGATATATTTCATTGAATTGGTTTTTTTTTTTCCCTCTCACTTGGTAGTTTAAAGTGTTATTTATTATACATCTTAAGTTCTTGGACTCTAGTCATCGATTTCGGTCTCATGTGATGAATTGCATTCGTATACGCTTGCTATGGACTAACATGGGTGTGTCATGGGAAGTGAAAACCATGCTTTAATTATGCTTTCCGTGTTAGATTTGTTAGAAATGCATGGTGCAAATTCTCTTGCTAATTACATGGTGTAGCGAGTGATTACTAAGAAAAAGTGTGCTTTCATTGTGTCCAAAGATTGTTAGGCTGTCACTCAATTTGCAGGCTTGCAGATTGGCTGAATCAAGAGAGATTTTTTTTTTTTTTTAATTGAATTCTAAGTTGTTTTGCTATGTAACATTGGGTTTTACGAAAATAATTACCCATACCCATGCATACTATTCATTAATGTTACTTCTACTGCTTATTTGACACTTTGAGTTGTAGGTTATATAATAAGTGTATTAGTATCCCAAATCATGCATGACCATCAGCTGTGTGTTGGCATATCAGTCATGTGTATTTTATTGTTCAACGCTCATAATTTGCTTATTGCCAACCTTCTAAGTGAGTTAATTCTGTTAAATACTGATTCCCACTCCTATTTGATATCTCATGGTTTAGGAGCAGTTACCTAAAGGCTCTTGGTCACTCTTATTTTAGGTACAATCAGCTTAGAGCTATAACCATGGATTTACAATGTTATTTCAGTCATTGGTGTTGATTAAAGTTGGGTTGCACAAATTCACTACATTTCTTTTTCTCCCCTCTTATTTAGAAACATCTCCTTGTGCACCTGAATGGCTGAATGTATCAATTTGTACGTCCAATCTGTCTTGATGCATATCTACATGGATGATTGAGTTGGTGTCCGCGAGTGAATTGTTTGTGGGTTTCTTTTTATATCGGTGTAGATGGTAAATTTATTTTCTGGCAGGAGATTAGAACAGATGGAATCACACGATGAGACAGGATGCCAAGCTCCAGAAGGTCCTATTCTTTGCATTAACAACTGTGGCTTCTTCGGAAGTGCTGCAACCATGAATATGTGTTCCAAGTGCCACAAGGCCATGAGCCTTAACCAGGAACAGGCCCAACTGGCAGCATCATCTATTGGAAGCATTGTGAATGGAAGCTCTAGTGGAAATGCAAAGGAACCTGCTGTTGCTGGCATCATGAATGTAAAATTTGAAAAAGTTGAGTCTAAATTCTTCTCCATGGGAACATCCAGTGATTCATCCACTACCAAGTTTGAGTTCAAGGCAAAAGAGGGCCCTAACAGGTGTACATCTTGCCGAAAGCGTGTTGGTTTAACGGGTTTTAATTGCAGGTGTGGGAACCTCTTCTGTGCAGTTCACCGATACTCTGATTCACATGACTGTTCTTTTGATTACCGAACTGCTGCCCGGGAAGCAATTGCAAAAGCCAACCCTGTTGTCAAGGCAGATAAGCTTGATAAAATCTAAGAGTCTTGAACTGAAGTGAAGCTTTATGTAACGAATATGATGCTTTGCTTTTTATGCATGCGTCTTCATATAAGCTGGCTGCTTTGTTTTGTTAGGTGTCCTTTATTGATATAAATGCTTCACTGCTTCAGGTCATGCTTTTGAGGACATCATTGCAGTTGTAATCCTTGCTGATTGGCAAGGAATCCTTTGTTGGCTCCGGTGTGTAAGTACTTATTTGTGCTGGTTTGATGGACATCTTTGTGGTTACTTTGTAATATTGCTTTCTGGTTGGTATGCATTTCTTTCTGGCAGTAAATGGAAAAATGGTATTTGCCGCACTCCCCGTTCATCTTTCAATCTGCCGTTTGTTTTTTTAACGGTGCCCTTTGTCAGTTGTCTGTTTTTACATTCGTTGACTACTGTTTTGCATGGATCTAGAATCATGTTGTTTCAATTCCATCGTGATCACACTCTATTGCATTTTGTCATCTCTTCCTTTAAATTTAGGAGTTAATGATGCCTAGCCATTGCCCCCATTGGTTCCTCTCGAGTCTTGAGCACTAATCATGATTTCATTAAAGTTTTTTTCATAAAGCTTTTTGTATAGACACATTAATATATTATCCACGATGACTATTTAATACTTTTTGCAGTATATACATGATTTACCTACACGAATTTTACACTATTTGGTATATAAAACGTAGTATAATGAGAGAATCACAATGGCGCGTCATGTTTACAGTATGTGAATGAGAGCTTCTGTTATAGACTTATAGTTATGTTGACCATAAGAGAAGGGTTGGTTCACGACTTGGTTCACGACTCTTTATTCTTTAAGAGCATCAACCACCCTTGACATTAAATAATTCTTAAGTGCATTATTGGCTTTATCGCCTCTCTTTGGAGGAGGCTGTTTTTGGAATCCGCAATCCAGCGCTTGGACCCTAATTCCTGTTAAACTATGGTATGGGGTCTCTGTCTCTCTCCCCCTTTAGCATGTACATAGATGAAGGTAGTGGTTACATAGCTGAAGATAGAGGTGTTTAACATGAACCGAAGCTTATTCTTGGGGTCCAATACATCATGGCAGATATCTTCTGCTTGTTCTATTACACCTATTTATTAAATATGATGTAGCAATTCTTCATTATTTTTGTGCATTTATTTATAAATAATGATAAATAAGGATCATAATCTTTAGAGTTTTTTGAGCATTTAATAGTTATTGGATTTAAAAGAATCAGAAGTATTAAACTTAAAGGAAATGACTACCTGGAAATTACAAATATGATGTATAATATACATAATATACAAAATCCGATGAATAATATTGCGTTCTGACTTTCCATTAACTTGGGAATTCATTCTCTAAAGACCATATCTATAGCTGAAGAACATACTAAATGAATATTAAATAATAATAATTGTTTATATTATCATTTCTAGTGCTTTCAAAGTTCAGACACTTGTGACACGTCGGGTTGTGGTATGTTCTACAAATATTTACCATTAGGTTGTGGTAATGGTGTCCACGGTTTCGGTTCGGTTCGGTTCGGTTTCGGTTTCGAACCGTCGGTTTCGGTTCCGTGGAAAGGCCGAACCGTAACCGTAACCGGAATAAGACGGTTTTGGGCGGTTTCGGAACCGACGGTTTTCGGTTCGGTTTCGGTTTCGGTTTTTCGAAACCGAACGGTTCGGTTCGGTTCGGTTTCGGTTCGTTCGGTTTTTTTTTTCTGAAATTCTGCCACGTGTCGGCATTTCATTGGTTTTTTTTTAATTTTTTTGAAACCAACGGTTTAACCGGCGGTTTTTGGTCGGTTTTTAAGATCCCATGACCGTAACCGAACCGTCGGGATCCTGTTTCCAACCGGTTTTGTAACCGACGGTTTCGGTTTCGGTTTCGGTTTCGGTTTCCAGAGGCCGGTTTCGGTTCGGTTTCCAGAGGCCGGTTTCGGTTCGGTTTCGAACGGTTTAACCGAATCGTGGACACCTCTAGGTTGTGGGTTTAGGTTTGAATCGTGACTTCTTCTTGCAATAGTTATAAGACCCTTGTGGAACTTTGCTTGTTAATTCAGTAAGATCTTTATAATTTACAGATCTAAATTTTAATTAGATTTAGTTATGAGTAAAATAACAATATATGTTTTATATTTTCAGATTTTACACTGAAATCATATTTAAAACCTACTCAAGTTAAGCACGTTTTATATCCATTTTTTTTAATGATTTATATTCATATTTGCTACGTAAAAATGTATAAGTTTAGTTGTCTATTTATTATTATTATTATTCTGTAAAATCTTGTTAGGATTGAATTCCACTCACTTCAAAGTCTTGGGTGGTTTGATATAATAATTATAATATAAATGTTTAAAAAAGACAAAAAGTAGACCATGGAAAATGTTAAAACATTTGTTGTTGACTTTTTTTTGATGAAGTATTATATGAACTATTATATTAGTAGCATCTGGAACAAATAATTTATATACCGTTTGAATATCTATTCTGGAATTCGAGATATAACTACTCTCATAATTTAAGAAGAAAGCTTTCCTGTTGTTTAGTTGTTTAATTATTCGGGAGTTATATAATAGAATTTTTTTTAATCAATGTTGTATTTCTTTCAAAGTTTAAAGAATCATAAAAGACCAAGTGACCATTGTTTTGGTGGTTGGAGAATGAAACTTTACCATTGGACTTAAATATGATATTATAAATATAATTTTACATTTGTCGATTACACCGTAAAATTTTAAAAGATTTTTCCTCTAAAGTGAGAGTTGTTAAGTTACATTTCAGATTATGTTTATAGAGTTTAATCTCACTGTAAGGTCGTAAGAGGAGGATTTGTGGCCATTATTTGAATCTACGGTGGATTTTAATAATTTATCGTATGAAAAAAAAAGTGAAAGCAAAAACAAATGATTAATGAAGAGCAAGAAAATAGTTGTAGAACATGGCAAGCAAAATCAAGAGAAGTGTCCCCACTTACTCACTGACCACCGTCTGCAGAAAGCAATGGTAATATTTTATGATGATTATTATTATTGCTTGTTATAGCTTTCTTCAATGTAATAAGTACCGATACATTTTTATAATGACAACTTTCACTCACCTTCACCCTGTCTTGAAATATTGTATCTTCATCTAATTAGACAAAAAGGGTTTGCCTCCTTATTCTTTGTAGGGACTCGACCTCTCGTTTCCAGGGAATGTTGCTTACAAATAGCACAAACACCCATGGTTCGCTACCATTGCAATAAAATATCGAAATATACATAACATTTGTCTATTAAAAGTTTGGTATAAAATTCAATAATATATAATCAAATTATGGATACATTGTTATGATTTATTGCATTGTCAAGACAATTAATCACACCATTTTATAATTAGAAACTATTTATCGTTAGCTAAATGTTTCCTTGATAAAGAGAGATCGATGATGATTTACCTAATATTTTCTAAATCACATAGTAATTGATTTTCGATTTCGATCAATCACAAAAAAAAATTATTATTTTTTTAATATAAAATATTGTCCAGCCTCAAAGAATAAGAATGATCTAATAATGGTATCAAGTAGTAATTCTCAACTTAACAGTTCATGCAATTAAGGTTTCTTAAAGATGTAGAAAGGTTTGTGTTGATGATAAAAGTGATGGGTCGTCGATCGGTGGATGACCTTCAGAAGTCTCGTTGGAAAATGTTCCATGTTCGGAGAATCCTGCAAGGACATGGAAATGAACGGTTAAGACGACCAACAAGCGATGTTGATCCAATGCTTAACTTAGGGCTCGGTATTGGAATAAGGATATAAAGTAAAAATGAGAGATTTTACCAAGTAAACTAATTACACATTGATTTACTTGATTGGGGAGTATATTAGTATAAAAAGTCCATTTTTTATTCTTGTTACGCTGTCAGTGGCATCGTGGGTTTGAGGATACACTTACCGGATTCCATATTACAAGTGCTATGTTGCATATAAGTGGAGTGATAGGTCCATGCAACATCTCTTTAGAGGTAACCTCCGGTTACTTGGGTAACTTTGAAATGAGTGGTCCATCCAAAAAGGGGTTGATTAATTCCCCTCTTCTTTGGTTAAAATTTACAATCCACGTAGTAAATTATTATCCTGAGTTTATGGGGATGTGGAAATGGTGAGAAATATCACCTTTTTTTTTTATGAGTTACGATGATATAACCATATTAATAACTTATGTTTAAAAGACACTATTATGATGAACTATCAAAATTGCCCTTAAAAGTTGTATTTATACTTTCATCTTCGGTTTCAGAAAGATAAGTTTATTTCTCTCTCCAAAAAAGTAGTGTGTTTTTCAAATCTGCAGGTAACTGATTTTTGTGATCACCTTAATGTTTTGTCATGCTTTTGCGAGTGATTTAAGATGTATGCAACAAATGTATGAACATTTAGTCTCCAGAATGTATAGTAAGTTTATTTTCTTACTTTCCAAGAATATAGGTCGAGCTTGTAGGTTTGTTATAAAAGATCGAGGTTTTGTAAAAGCTCGGGTTTTTTTAAAAAACCTCGGTCCGGACTTATAAGAGTGGTCCAAGCTTTTATAACAGCTGCGAGCTTTTAAAAGCTCGATCCGAGCTGTTTATATAAAAGCTCGCAGCTGTTATATAAAAGCTCGGACCGAGCTTTTATATAACAGCTGCGAGTTTTTATAAAACCTCGCAGCTTATATATAAACGCTCGAACCGAGCTTTTATATAACAATTGCGAGCTTTTATAAAAGCTCTTCCCGAGCTATATAAAAACTCGGTCCGAGCTCTTGTACTATGTTTATCCGAGATGTTATTGTATTTGATCGAGATTTTATTTTGCTTTTCAGAGATTTTAGTGTATTGGCTTGAGCTTGTACTTTGATTATCCTAGTATTTTTTGTTCCGAAGGTTTTTTTTTTAATTCCGACATTTTGTATTATTTTTTAGCTTTTTTATAACATTCATTTGGTTATTTAATTGTTATTTGAAATTGAATTTAGATATTGTTATTGTTAATAATGGTTTGTGATTTTGATTTTGATTTTGACAGGAGAATGAATCGGGTGAGAATAGTTATCTCTTACAACGGTCGATGAGAGCAATTATCCGATGGGAGCAGTTATCCGATGGAAGTCATAGGTTTTTATGTGCTGATAATCAAGGGATGTATGTCTCAAAGAGTATGGCTTACCAAGAGTTGGTGTCGATCGTGAAAACCGTTGTGAAGTATGATGTTGACAAATACAGTGTTGATCTACAGTGTATATCAATGGTTCCTGAGACTACATGTCGCACGTTTATAAGAAACGGCGATGATGTTCAGTTTATGCTGGGGGAAGATAGGGTGATCCCTCAAGTATGTGTTAGTGTAATTGAGAGGGTAGCAGGAGGTGTCATTGGTGAAGAAATCCATCCTCGTGATAACACCCAACAATTTCGACCTTCAGGCGAAAGCAACCAATATTTCACAGAAAGTAGGGAAAACCTGTGTGGTGTCCCACCGGAAGTAGCTGACCACGGTGAATTAGTCGGTGATCAATTCAACGATGTGTTTGGATGTCAAATTGAGATGAATGATGGGCAGTTCAACCACCATTATAATGACTTCTACAATCACATAAACAATGAGCAAAACAGTGAACCGAATGTTGGGCCGACACAATAGATGGATGATGAAGAAAATTTTCATCCGGTTGATAATGTAGCTAACAATGAGGAAGAGGAAGAGGAAGAGGAAGAGGCTGTCGAACCGGAAAGACGTGCAACACGTGTACAAAGATTTACTTGCAGTGCAGCAACTGTAGTTGGGACTTCCGAGGTCCAGCCTAATTTAACTACATGTGATTCTGATAATGTTAGAATGTGGGTTATTCCAGGAGCACAATCATACTCGTTTGGTACTGGTGGAAGCATGAACTCGGTTCAAGAAGAACATACAAGCATGAGGGCAATTTTTTCCTACCAAAAAGGATTTGAAGAGACTCGTTAGGCATTTTGCAATGCGGCAGAACTTCGAATGAAAGGTGAAAAGGTCAAATAAGACAACGTTACATTTGGTTTGTTTAATGGATAACTGTATCTGGAAATTAAGAGAGATTAGGAGAGATTAAGGGACATACTTCCAAGTAAGAAGTTTTGTGAACGAACACACATGTCCTTTAGAGGAGATTCACCGCTGTCACCGACAAGCTAGTGTAATCATAATTGGAGAAGTGGTTACACCTAGACTTCAACAACAAGATGGTCGACTAATGCGTCCAAATAACATAATTGCCGATATGAAAACAATGTATGGTATCCAAATCTTTTACAGTAAGACACATCAGGCCCTATAATATGCGTTGTCACTGACCTATGGAACACATGAAGAAACCTTCAAACTACTGCCATAATTTGGGTACGTGTTAGAGCAACAAAATCCAGGGACAATAATTGACTTACAGTGCGACGAAGATGGTAGATTTCTCTATTTTTTCATGTCGTTGGGTGCCTCACTCATAGGATTCAGGAGGTGTATGCGTCCAGTTATTGTTGTAGATGGTACCCATTTAAATGCAAGATTCGGGGGCACAATGCTTGTTGCAACTGCACAAGATGGGAACGAATAGATGTATCCAATTGCTTTTGGGTACGGTGACTCAAAAAACAACCTGTCATGGGAGTGGTTTTTGGATTGCTTGAAAGGTGCCCTATGCCATATTGATGATCTGGTTTTCATTTCCGATCGACATACAAGCATTAAAGCTGGGATTTCTAAAGTTTTTCCCTATGCAACCCATACGATATGTTGCTGACACTTTTCTGAAAATGTGAAGAATCGATTTCACATAAAGGATGTTGCAGCCATAATGGATAAAGCAGCTATACCGTACACTGAGTTGAAATATAATCACCACATGGAAGAGTTACGTAACCTGCACGAGAATGCATTCAATTATGTCATTGAAGTTGGTCCACACAATTGGTCCCACGTACATTGTCCAGAAAGAAGGTATAGGGTCATGACAACAAATGTTGCTGAATGCATAAACTCAAGCCTAAAATTCGTACAGCAAATGCCTATGCTGACACTGGCAGAGTTCATTAGGAATATGCTACAGAGGTGGTTTTATGATCGTTATCGTACTGCACAGTCCATGTGTCATCAGTTGACCAACGCAGCATATCTTGTGATCCTCAAACGTGTTGAGAAGTGTGCTTATATGACCGTCAATCTAGTTGACTGGAACATATTCTCCGTCAAACGGTCCAGGAAGCAGTGGACTATTGACTTAGCCCGGAAGACTTGCACGTGCAACAATTTCCAAATGGACATGTTTCCATGTTCACACGCACTTGCAGCAGCAAGGTATAGTACTTTTACGTAATATATTTTGGGTACTTGCAAATGAATTTGATACCCCATGTAATTGTTGTTGCAAGGAGCGAAAGGTGGATTACACATCTCTGTGTGCGGACTTTTACAAGAGACATACACTAATCGATGTGTACTCGGTTCCTATTATGCATGTTGGCCATCCGTCAGAATGGATAGTCCCCACTGACATCGCCGATCGTGTGGTGTTAAATCCACTGTCGATGAGGCAAGCAGGACGTCTAGGGGGGGGGGGGGGGATCTTCGAAAAGGACAACCACTCAATCGTGTAGAAGATGTGGAGAATTAGGTCATAATGCTAGACGATGTCATAATCCACCTTTGATTAATGATGGCCCGAGTAGAATTGTTCCGCCAGAATACCAGTGCAAGTGTAACATATGTCATTCGGTTGGACACAACAAACAGACTTGCCGTGACAATGGACCTACTTAGTATGACTGAGCGCATTTGGAAAGAACCCATATTTATTAGTTGTAATTGCACGATGTGAAAATGTTGCGCTTTTATTTTCAGATTAAATAGGGATGATATTTTTTAGTTTCCTATTCAAGAACGGGATGTAAAATTTGTCAATGGTAGACGATGTCATAAAATATGCATAATTTGTATAATTTAATGAATGGATATATTACATAATTTAATGAATGAATGAATATTATTACATAATTTAATACAACTCCACTACTCTACAACATTCATGCCTTGTATTTATGGTTAGGAGTTACAAAACACCTCTACTGCCATATTCTCCCGTATGGTGGGAATATCGTCTTCGGTCCAATCGTAATGAATTCTGTTTGCCAGTATGTACTCTATCAGCCTCAACGTATGCGCCCCACAATTACCGCTGCAATGCACGACATAGACACTCGTTACAAACATAATAAATTTTATTGGATCGTGTGTACGTACTATTATATAATAATACCTTTTCTGTTGTTGTGGCAGAGCTGTTTTCGACAGCAGGCTCACCTCAAAAGCCCTATTCTCCCTCTTGAACTTCTCCTTACCGGATGGCCTGTCATCGTGAAACCCAGACTGATTCAACATGGAAGTGAGAAACCATCTGAGTGGCCGTACCTGGCGTTTTCTTATGTTGACGGGGACTTCCTGTCTGAAGGGGTCTAGGATATGTATCATCCCGACAGTCAAGTCCACGCTGGCCACAAGCCAATGCTGGCGTCCGATGTTGCAAGGAATAAGAACCTGTACCAAGGAATAACACAACTTATGTTCACCATAATTATGGGAGAAACAAAATATTGTAAGTGTTTATAACACTTAGCATGTCAACTTCGTGCCAGGGCTGGCTTCCTGCCGGGAGAAATCCACGTACCGTCATAAGGTCTTCTGCAGACCACCTGTACTGTAAGACCTTCCACCCCAGCATCTTGACTTCACCATCATCACCACGAGGCATTATTTTCTCCCACTGGTACTCTAATAATGGTTGTAGACATACATATTGTCATTGTCAGTGAGGATCAATTCATTGATAAATAACTACACACAAACCAACAAACACAAACCAACAACCACTTACAAAGAATTAAATTCCCAGAATGTTTATCCTCTGGTTGTAAACATTAGGGTATGCTCGTTGACGTTTCTGTAAGATGACCAGGTACGCGTCCATATGCTGTAAAAAGATATGGAAACACTGTTACAATTCAAGCGTAAAAAAAGTCAAACCTAGAAATATTTTACAGCTTACCGAGTCAAACAACTCCATGTAGTTCTCTTCAAATCTGTTAAACCAACCCACATCTACCGGCTTCATGATATCAACATCGTGCCTGTATAAACCAATTTCCTTAATATCAGACAAATTAAACAGATTAACGTTGGTGCAGAAATAAAGTAACACATCTGATACTTACTTCACCCCTGTTGAACTGTTCTTCTTATAAGCTTTGTAGCCTCCAACTGCCCAACATCTACCAACGTTGTAGGATTGAATGTATGCTCTGATGCTACCGTATTGTCCTAGGCCTCTTTGGCGAGTCGGGTCAGTGTATGGGCTGACCAGTTGCCACCCGTGCTTACGGGCATGGAGATACTGAGGACGCAGGGTGTGTCGGTGGGAGGAAGATGGATCTCGTGGGATAAACCGGGTGTGACCACGGGAGGATGAGGGATCCCGTGGGATGATACGGCTATGACAGTGGGAGGAGGAGAGGTCTCATGTGGTGTAACTGTAGAGCCAAGTTCGGTGGAAGAACCTTAAGATGGTGATTTCACTCCGATGAAGTCTCCTACACCTCCAGAAGCAGGGGAAACTCAGGTTTACTGTCAGTACGAGTGTCCTGGTGTCCGCCAGAGCCTCCAGTGTCTATATCGGTACCCTGTGTATTAGGTCCGGCCACCTGTGTATCGGGTACGGTACCATATGTCTCTGGTCGGGAACCACCTACGTCTTTGGCCAGGTCTGCCCCGTCGACAGGACTACGTCCACCCACGAAGTCTCTGTATAAATCATCTCGATCATGGGACTGTGGGCCCTCTCCTACTGTTTGTGATGTCGATCCCCATAACGCTTGGACTAACTCCATCAGCTGATGATGCTGCCTGTTTCGTTCTTCATCACTTCTCCACAGATCATCCGGTAAAGCTAGGATTGCACCCTCAAATGCTTGGATTCTAAGCTCTAGCCGGTCCTGAAAAAAAGTACACAATGTCAGTCATGCACACGTACTTGCGTTTGAAACAAATAAATACAGAACAATAGTTTTAACATACCTCGCGCGCCCCTACACCGTCTCCTCGTGAGCTATCTGCAGCATTATGTCCCGTCATCGTAAATCGTACGCACCGCTGCCTCCGGGGTCTCTCACGGGGCAACTCTGTGTCCGTATGCATCTCTTCACTGACACAACGTTGCTCTACCTCCGGTATAACGTTGTGCTCACTCGGACTCGCCCTCACTGAATCCGGTATACCTTCTTGTCCGCCACCCAAAGGATCCGGTATCTCCTCCGTTATGCCCACATAATAGGGTTCACCCCTCTTAGCTTCGGTGGCCACCAATTCCATCCTTGCAAACGTCTGAAAACGTTGTGTAATTGAATTTAGTTATTAAAATTAACAAGTTAGACACTTACATGATCTGTGAATATATTCAACAACCTATCCCCCCTCGGTTGTATTTTTAACGTCTGCTTTAGAATTCGGGGATACATATCGGTAGCCACCAGAGTACCGAATTGGGTCCCAAGCTCAGGGATCACCTCGAAAGCAAAAATCTACAAATAAATATTTGTTATTTCCAAATTCCGTATACACGATTACAAACGTAAATGATTTTATTCATAAAACGCTTACCAAAATGGTGTAAGATAAACCATAAATGTTGTACGCCTCTACCATATGTTTGTCACGTTTCTTTGCTTGCTGACGTCTCTGGAACCGCTCCCTTCGCCCGTCAAGCACATGCTTGAATGAAATTATGGAATGACTGTACACGTGTGCACCCCACGGGAACGCTTCAAAACCGTCCAGATCATCCACCAGCCGTAACTGCCAAATTGGAATTTTGACTCTCTCGTCCAACCCCATAAGTATCCAGTTCAGCATATAGATGAGACATAGTTTCACACTATCATATGCCTGCTGAAACTCACCTCGCCTCAGGACATCTCTAAACTCGAAGGATGAAATCTCATCCTTACCACCAAAGTACCGATGATGTAGGCCGTTATCCAAGCTAATATAGCTGCTCGTATCTGGTACTACTCCGAACCTTAATTTGGTGATTAGGCAGAATTCTACCTTCGAGAACCTCACCTCATGACTGCCTAACATAAACCACATCTTATCTGAGGGCCCATTATGATGCACTTCTCGCAGAAGTAGCTGGTGGATAATACCACCCGAAAACTTCACCGGGCAGGGCATGGTCAATAAATGCCCAAAACATGACTCCCTTAACCGACGTCGGTCTTCCTCAGCTCATTTTGCAGGGACCCGGTTAATGATGTCGTCTATCTGGTCAAGGGTATCGAAATGGTCATGTCAAGTGACTTTGCCCTTATACCACTCTTCCATTGGAGTTTTCAGCGACTCCCTCAACCGATTCGTCATCTGAAATTGAACAACAACATAATTAATTTTTTGGCCTTGTGAAATCCTCAGAAATTACAAGCTCTAACCTTAACAAAAGCTCGGAGCTTGAAGATAAAAGCTCGGACAGACAGCTTTTATAAAAGCTCGAACCGAGCTTTTATCATCAAGCTCCTAGCTTTTGTATAAAAGCTCGGATCGAGCTTTTGTGTAAAAGCTCGGATCGAGCTTTTGTATAAAAGCTCCAAGTTTTATACAAAAGCTCGTAGCTTGTATACAAATGCTTGTATAACAGCTCAGACCTTTTGTATAAAACTCCGAGCTTTTGTATAAAAGCTTCGAGATATTGTACAAAAGCTCGGATCGAGGTTATGTTAAAGTGTCGAGCTTTTATACAAAAGCTCGGAGCTTTTATAAAAGCTTGGAGCTTTTATAAAACTCTCCGAGCTCTTGTATAAAAGCTTGGAGCTTTTTTAAAACCTCACTCCGAGCTTTTGTATAAAACTTCAAGATTTTGTACAAAAGCTCAGATCGAGGTTTTGAAAAAGCTTGAGCCGACCTTTTATATAAAAGCTCGAAGGTGTATCCGAGCTTTTACAAAAGCTACGAGCTTTTATAAAAAGCTCGGATCGAGCTTTTTTACAAAAACTCAACGCTTTTTTAAAAGCTCGCAATGGACCTTTTATGAAAGCTCGCATCGACCTTTTATAGAAGTTCGTATCGACCTTTTATAAAAGCTCGCATCGATCTTTTATACAAAAGCTCGATCCGACCTTTTATATAAAAGCTCGGGTCTAGCTTTTGTAAAAAAGCTCGAAGCTCGACGCTTTAATAAAAGCTCGGATTGAGCTTTTGTATAAGAGCTTCGAGCTTTTGTATAAAAGCTTCAAGTTTTTAATCCATTTTCATTATCAGATCCACAAATAAAACCTAATCCAATATTTCATTCAATTAATCAACAACCAAAATGATACAAATTCAATGCTCAACTAACCTCGATCGATTGTAATATTTTGTTCAACGATAAACTGGTTTCCAAGTTCCGATACCGTCGCCGTGAACACGAAGCCGTCGATTCGCCTTTTTTTTGTTTTTACTTTTTCTCTCTTTCTTCACAACGAAAGTGATGGCATGGGTATTTTGGTCTCCACACTTTAAATGGTGTCTTTTAAACATGATTTATTAATGTGGTGTTATTTACACAACAGCCCCCCAAAAAGATGCCATTAAATTTTTGAACCGGACTTATGGGGATTTCTTTCGTGTTTACTGTTTACTTCTAACAATTTGCAATAATGAAGATTTCTAAATAATATCTTTAAAAAAATTCAGGATGTATTACTAATAAAGTAAGAAAAGCATTGTTTTGGTTCACTTGTGTTTAATAGCTTTTTTAAAGCAAATGAAAAAGATTTACCTATAAAAGTAATAATTATTTATCCTTAAAAATGGCCAAAAGGAAGGGAACAATATCCTTGGATGCTTCAAAGTTGAAACTTTATTTTCCTTCATTTAAAAAGTTGATTCGTGATAGTGAGTACAAACTTTTGGAAAGCAACAAATTGAATTGCACCAAAAAACATTTATTTATACTTCTATCTCATTCTACTAGGCAGTAGGCACACCTTATTAGTAGCAAGAAGAAATCATTACTAATCGACAAATTTTGGACCCTTTCAAGTTTCAAGGGTTGAACACTACTTTCAAGTGGATGACAAAATTTTTAGTCCCAAGTTATCACCAAGAATTTCTTGATTACAAATTATAAAAGTTGACATAATCTTTGATTATGGCTTTATGCTATTATGCTGATGTATAACTCAACCATTCTAAAGAGTTCGATTTTTATTTTTATTTTTACTTCAAATTTTTGTTATGATTCTTTAAATCAAAATAAGAGGATTCCAATTTTATCAAACTATATAAATATAGCACTCAATTTCACTACTATAAAAAAGTTGAAAGACATCGGTTATTTTACATATAATACATAGGTTTTTCAAAATTTTATAACCGATGTAGATTTGAGTGATATAGAAAATGGTAAATCGTAATTTAGTCCATGTAGTTTGCCTTAATCTGCGTTTAGTCTACGGTTTTTTAGAATTGTAAATTTTAGTCCATCATTATTCTGACAATATGGATTGTAGTCCCTACCGTCCAATTCCGTTAAGGTTTCATTGAATTCTGTTAACTCAATGAGGGTAAATCGGTAAATACACTAACCAGTTTCTAGAAGCTTTAATTTGTGAAGGGTATCATTGTCATTTCATATGTGAAATAGTAAAAAAACACCCTAAAAGGTAAAAACCCTAAATCTATCTTCTCTCTCTATATTCCCGCTACTCTCTCTCTCTCACACACTCTTCTTCATCTCCCTCAACCCAGAAATCAATATATATAAACCACCACCGCCGGTCAAATCACACCAACACCAACTACCGGTCGAATCAAACCCCCAACGTTGGCCAAATCAATCCCATTCTCTCATCTCTTTTCTTTCTCGACCAAAACACAATCCAGCGAATCGGTAACCAAATCCACACCGCCTTCAATCCATTGATCGACCCATCATCATTCTCAGGGTCAACGCCATTATTCCGGTGGGTTTTCGCTCTAAACCCGAGCGTTTTACGGCGACGAGACAGATCGTCGGGCTTCGACTAAGATCTGGTCTAGATCGAGTGACCTCACCACAGTCTCGTTGCCGTTCGTTCGGTCTGTGTAGATCGATCATCGGCCTTTGCTTCCGATCCAAGCGGCGACGGCAGCGACGACTATCAGAACTCGTGATGACGACGATCGGAAACAACGATGACGACGAATGAAAACACGACGACGATGATGATTGAAGAGAGAGATATGTGATTTGATTTGGTTTCTAGAAAAAATATGATGATGATGGAAGTTTGATTTATGTGGTTTTTGTTGTTTATGATTTGGTTTATTTAAGATTTAGATCGTTTTGTTGATTATTTGTTATTAGTTTGTGTAATTCATGAGACTGATTAATGTTCTGGTGGTGTTTGATTGATGATGATAATGATGAATTGGGGATTTTGTTTTCATGTTGATATGATTTTTGTAAAAAACAAATTTTAGGGTTTTAGTTTGGTAGAGGTCGAATGTGGATATTCTGGTGTGTTTGATTGATGATGATAAAGATGAATTGGTGATGAGTTTTGCGTTTGATATGATTTCTGAAAAAAAAAATGATGATGATAATGATGAATTGGGATGGGTTTTATTTTTAATATGATTTCAGAAAAAAAAAATGGATTCCATTTTTTGATTTTTTTTTTAAGATTTGGTGGAGAAATCCATTTGAAATTAATTCATTTAATAATTATTATTATTATTATTATACTATATTTTTAATTTATTATTATTATTATTATATATTTTAATTTATTTGTATTATTATTAAGGGTAAAATGGTCTTTTTAACGGTATCAAGGGCATTGAAGTCATTTACGCGTCTGACATGACAGAATCTGTCTTTTGACGGTTTCTGTCAATGAAGGACTAAAAATTATAATTTTAAAAAACCATGGACTAAACACAGATTAAGGTAAATTACGATGACTAAAATACGATTTACCCTATAGAAAAAAACAAGATAACCGATGTAAAAGATTTTAAAAACACATCGGTTATACATAAAACCGGATGATAATGACATTGAACTTAAAACCTCAAGTCCAAGTGCAGTGTGCCTTTACCACTTGACAACAAGACTTGCTTTATTAACAATTGCATAATAATTATATATAAACTTCACGAGTTTGTCGAAATAAAAAGAAAATCTTGTTAGATAAATTTAAATTTATACTATTAAATAAAATTTTAATTTCTACGACAGATATATATTAAAAAATATTTAATGAATCAATAAAATTATATTTTTTTAAAATATATATAGTTGAGTTGTAGGTCTATACTCTATAGAAGGTTATTGACATCAATTGCAATAAACATGATTCAGAATACAACTCTCATTACATGAGGATATTTCTCTGCTTGCATCCGGTAATTTAATAAACAAATGTAATACTCGAATTCCTAATTTATTTGGATAATTAAATAATTAACTTGTCTTTTAGTATGAAACAAGAGAGTGTAATTTTTTTTTTTTTTAAATCATTGTTTTTTGAATTTTTTAAGAAATAAATGATTTAAAAGTTAATTTATTATATTTAAAATTTTACTTATCTAAACAAATAATAATTTTAATTTATTTAAGAGATCAGTTTTAAAAGAAACTAATATCTTTTGTAAATTAAATCTATATCGGTTTTCCCAAAAACTGATGTCTTTTCAACTACAATATTTAATACATCAAATTTTTTATGAACCGTTATTTGAAACCGATGTATGTTTAAACTGCAATATTTAAGACATCAGGTTTTTTTGAATCGATGTCTAAGGTTTTTTTAAAATTGATTACCTAAAAATCGATGTAAAACACTGATGTCTTTTAACATTTTTGTGGTAGTGTTTCAAAAGTTCGTTTTAATTTAGTGTATTTGTGTGTAATTTTAAGTCACAAATTGAAAATTTTATTTATATATATCTAACATGAATCTACTTAACAAAACTCTTTGTTTATAACGAGTTCCTCTAAACTCTAGAGAAGACTTTTGAAATTACTAATAAAAATAATTTTCTTATCATTTCAAAACAAGTGAGTTTGATTAAAATTTGTTGTTGCTATCAAGATTTTTACTGTTATATTTTTTATAAACATTTGCAAACTTTCACTGCAAGAAAAAAGAGTAATATCAACGAATCAAAATTGTTAAAAAAACATTAAATTCGTCACAAAAGATTTGTTGCACAAAAAAAAAAACTATCACGTATTTCGTTACATTAGGTCGAGCAAATGTAACAAAGTTTGGTTTCGTTACTACAAATATATTTATCAATGAATTAGTTGCATGGATAAAACCATGTTTGGGTGACGAAACTTATGATGTTACAACACTATGTATTGTTGTAAATGATGCGTTTTAGTGACACGAAAATTATTCTGTCAAATCAAAGTGGTAAGTCTTTACCGTCTAACTACAATGCTTGATTTGATATTAATTGTACAATTTTTATATATAACCTATATGAGTTGATAGAAATAAAAAAAACTTGTTAAATAAATTTAAATTTATTCAACTAATAAAAAATCTAATTTCAACGACAGACATATATTAACAAATATTTATTGAATTGCAAATCGAGTTTGTAAATCGTTTTATTTTTTTTTTGCAAATTAAATCTGATTTTATTTTTTCAGTTTCTAGATTTTTTTCTCAATTTCTGGATTTGATGTTTGTTTATACACAAAAAAAATCTCTACCAAATTAACTAGAGTATATGAACAAGATCTCCACCGTTTTTTATTTCATTTTGTTATTTAATTAAATGACCAATACCTCAATTTTGTCTTTAATTATTTTGTCCCTATATCTCAATTTTGTTGGAGTGTTAATTTTAAAATTATTATTAAAACCTTATATAACAAATTATATTTGTTTCTAGAATATATCTTTAACGACAAAATCTTGTTTGCATGACTACAACACCTGTTGTGGCAATGAAGACTATACCAACAATATTTATTGTTGTTAAAAAAAGACATAATATTTGTAGTAACGAAATTTATATATTATTGCAATAACAATATCACTAGTAAAGAATTTTATTTTTCCTCATTAAAAATACTTTCTATCGAGTTGTTAAAGACTGTTATTCTATGGTAATAAAATTTATATATTATCGTAATAACCGATATATGTAGTAACGAAACTTACGTTTCGTCACTAAATATACTTATTAGCGATAAATATTTTATTGTTCCTAAAGATATTGTCATTATTTTTTGGTAACGAAATTTAATTTTCGTTACTATAAATACTCTCTAGCAACACATATTAGATTGTTATTAAAGATTTTGTTGGTATTGTCTTTTTTTTCTTGTAGTGTTTTTATAGGGTTTTTTTTCTAAAGATTGTGACTGAAGTTTTAGTATATTTGTTCTTTGAATATATCATTTCAATATATCGATCAATACATGTAAAAGAATGAATATAATTTTTTAATTAATTAATTAATTAATTTATAGGATAGAGAAGTACTTGGAGAATCTATAGAAACTCAAGTGACTGTCCAAGGCAATAACACGGTGCATGAAAAATTCCAATAGACACACCATAGACAATTAAGTCTATGATTCCTGAACACTTGGGATGCCTGGAAAAATCAAAAGCAGAACTGAGACCTGGAACTCTGGAACGCTGAGAGAAGGGCGAAGGCTGTGAAGCATCTCCTCAAAAATTCACTACATCTTTTGCCACAAGACTCTGCATGCTGTCCTGTACTTTTTTAATCTTACACTTTTTACACTTTTTTTTTTTTTAATGTTTAAAGAAGTCAACCGGTAGATATTGCATCACTTTGACTTTTTTCAGATTTCACCGTTCATGATTGACCACCACCACCTCAAATCTTTTCACAATATTGTACGGATGCACTTGAATTATGGAATGGTTGTGCGCCAGACTGGCAGGCAGTGGACTACAGCCTTCTCTCTCTCTCTCTCTCTCTCTAATGGTCTCTCCACCAACCATGTCACATTTTCATTTCTCACCTACAAAACACAAGGCCATTTTCCTGAATAGTTTCCCCATTTTAATGCATTTCACATTTTCACTTAATAATCATATTGAAATTCAACAGTTTAAAACTTTAAATAAAACTGAAAAGGCTAGGGTTGTAAAATCTTTCGCTTCATGTGCCCGACATATAATTTAAGAATAAATAATGCTTGGGTATAAAGGAAGTACGGATATGAAAATGGATACGAGAATATTATATGATATGATATGGAGATTTAGATTTTATTAAAAACTAGGATACACATACGGTAGAGACATGCTTATTAAAATAATATATATTTATATTTTAAAATAATAATATATAAAAACATAATCCAATAGTCCATTCAAAATATATTATCAGAATTTAAACATCATAAAATCTAAACATCTTAAAATCAATAAGTCATAAAAGACAACTCATAACTCATAACTCATAACTCATAATATATTACACAAAATCCATAAGTCATAACATATTATATAATCCAAAAAAAACATAAAAAAAAACTCATAAAACATATTCTTACCTCTTAATTAACTTCATTCACGTTGTTAACCGATCTAAATAATTCGACCTCTTATCCTGGTTCATCAAGGGAAAGGTCTGCAAACGCAAATATCCCGATGTTCTCCAAGTGTCATCCGAGTGTCCTCCAAGTGTTCTCCAAGTGTCATCCGAGTGTCCTCCGTATGTTCTCCACGTGTCCTCTGAGTGTCCCCTCTGTTGACTTTCAATAAATTCAACAGACATGGTTTTGGAGTGTCAACCATGTATCCAGGAGTGTCCGACGCTGGCCTCATGATAATTTTAACGTGTCTGTGCAACTTTGTTGTCAGTACCAAAAATACTAGCCCATCAATATGAGTGTAGCATGTGATCTTTTTTATTTTACTTTTTATATTTATCTCATAATTTGAACAACATGTTATACTTTTACTGATGATGTCAATATTTTAGGTACTGTCTTATTATTACCCGAACATTATTCTTTAAGAATTGCCTAAACTTTTTGAAAATTTAACATAGTATCATTTAATTTTGGCGCAAAACCTTTTCGTAAAGAAGGTTTATGATTTTATTTTTAAATAATGATAATATACTTCCAATAAATAAATAAAAATTCAGAAAAAAGACCTAATTAATTTAATTTAAAAGTAAGTAATATTTAGAAACAATGTACATGCATGATGTTATTTTTGGTGGCGGTGACACCGAACATATATGCATCATGCATGTAGCAAGAAAAAGAACAAAAACATGAAGGCTGAAAGTCAATGGCAGTCAAATCAGACACAGTACAGTCTGGTTGGCTTGGTAACCATAGATTGTCCATTTGGCGAATCTAAATACTCTTTTCTGCTTGTTGGTGCTCAATTTTTCAATATTTTTTAAAAAAAAAAAATCTGTGCAGTTACTCTTTTGGTAAAAAAAATATGATTCTATTAGCAAAAAAATTACCTGAATTTTGTATAATTTAATATGAGATTATGAATTATAAAACCTTTACAATTAATCTCAAAATTATTGTTATTAAATCTTATTCTTATATTCGCTCTAGTTGGAATAAACTGTAGAGCATATTGCGGTCCACCCTCAATCACTGACCACTCCTTTTAAAGTCTTAAGTATATAGTGCCGATTACTGTTTTTATTCAAATTTCATATAAGTAAAACTATATGTACAATTTAAATATTATTCTTCATAACATTGGAGGTAAACTCTTTAGTATATACATAAAATGTTTGAACCTCACTAATAGACTGCATATCACTTGAACAAAAAAAAAATAATATTCTATTCATTTATTACATACAATCAACAAAGCTTTGACAATCACATCATGTGTTCGTTTGTTTTACCACGAACGTAACTTTTTAGACCATCTCCAATGGGTTTTTTTTTTTTTCAATTTGAAGACTCAAAATAGAATATTTTGAAAATATTTTATCTCTATAAATTTATAATCTCAATCGATCTCTATTTTATAATTTTTAAATAATAAAATATTATTATTTTACTTTTTTTTTAACTAACTATCTCCTGCTACATCTATTTTTTTGCTTTCTACTACATATATTATTTACATATAATTTATATCTAACTTTCTACTACACATTTTTAACATACTTTTTTTTTTGTTATTTTTCCATTGTAGTATTTTAATTTGAAGATTTCAATTTTATTGATGATATCAAAACATTGATTAAAAATAATGATTTGAAAATATTTGTTTTGAATTAAAATACTTTTAATTTATTAATTAAAATATAAGGTGTAATAAATAAAAAATAAAAAATTAGTCAAATATAGTCAATATTATACTTGGATGAAAGATCTTAACAAAATGTTTCTAACAATATAATTTTTATAGTAATTAGATTTATGAATAAAAAGTTATAGTAAATTAATTGAGTTTAGTTAAAAATGTAAAAAAGATATAATAGGAATTAAATGATAGATATGAGAGTAAAATTGGATTAGAAAAGGTTAATAGTGAAATGGAGAATGAAATTTTGGATCTCCAAATATAGAGATAAAATTGGAGATCCAAAATGGATCTCTATTTTTTTTCTTCTTGGGTTCCTCAATATAGAGACCCATTGGAGTGGGATGAGTCTCCATTTTAAAGAAATGGAGACCCATTGGAGATGGTCTTACAAGTAAATTAACACAAATTAAGCAATGGAAGTCAAAATAAATTTTTTATATCATAAACAAGTAATACAACCGTTGACTGCAGTTTCTTGATGGTCAAGAAGTTAACTACTTGTTTGTTCACCACAACCCGTAAAAGATGATGCAAATAAAAGAATATCAATCTAATATGAAGATATGTGGTAAAACTATGATGATCGGAGAAACGTCCACGGGTGGCTGCGCACACAACCAAATCAAATCCAATAATGAATTGCTAGAATTACAACACTCGATCTCTCTGGCCTCGCTTTTGTTGTTCTGTCTTTTACAATATAATTTACAGGTGTATTTATACATGATTTTGCTAGGGTTTTGTATCTTGGTGTGCAAGCCAAAGATTATCAAATCTCTCTTTCCTATTTGGGTTCATCTTCTTGATTATATAAATCTTCGTTTGTAGCTTATATCTTGGGGAGAATTTATCTGTTTCCCTTTAAAACTCTTTTTCTGGTGATTGTGTACACGTGTAGTATTGCTACAGCCTTTGATGTCTTGCGTGATTTAAACCGGAGGGAATGAAGCCCTAAATAAGGCCATTCCCTCTATTTACCCTGAGTAAGCCTGAACAGACAAATGCATTTTATTCATCTGTACTCGGTTCTACTCGGATTTCACTGAGCGTTACTTCTTCTGACGCCAATCTAGCAATTTTCCTGTGAGATGTCTTGCTTACGTGGTTTGGCGATGACATGTACTTTTGACGAGATTTACATACAACAACAACAAAATAAATAGATAAAACATTATTTGGGTGGGTGAGACACACCACTATCCCCTCACCGACCCTTACCCCATTTCTCATAAAATAACACATCACATGAGATATTGTGTAATTCATTGAATAATTTTACTAGGGTTTGGCATAAAAACCAAAACCGAATTGAACCGAACCAAATAACTTTTTCGATTCAATTGAATTCAGTTAGGTTCGTAGCTTATAATCGGTTCAATTGAAAAGGTATTTGGTTATGTTCATAGCTTCTAATCGGTTCAAACCGATTTAAAATTTAAAATTTAAAAATCGAATTGAATTCCGTTCGGTTTCGGACACACCACTATCCCCTCACCGACCCCTACCCCATTTCTCATAAAATAACACATCACATGAGATGTTATATAATTCATTGAATAATTTTACTAGGGGTGGGCAGATAAACCGAAACCAAATTGAACCGAACCGAACCGAAAAAAAGTATTTGGTTCGGTTCATATCTTCTATTCGATTCAAACCAATTGAAAATTTGAAAACCGAATTGAATTCCGTTCAGTTTCGGTTTTGAAAATACAAAACCGAACCAAACCAAATAAACCAAATAGTCTTAATTAATTATTTTGTGAGGTTTAATTTTATTATGAACTGTTAGTTGATGATGTTTTATTTTTGGACTACATTATGTACTAAATTATTTGACTTTTCTTTTATAGAAGTTATGCAGATTTTATATTTTGATTAAGTACGTATACTGAATATGATTGAACTTTTAGATTTAGATCGGAAATTGAGTTGTATTTTGTTTAAATTATTTTTCACATATTATGTTTTCTTAAAAAAAAATTAAGTCTAAATGCCAAAAATGCAACTTAAAGGTTGTTGACGATAATTTTTGGATTATATAGAATTAATCACGCGTCTAACAAATTAACACGAACAAACAATCAAACTCTAAAGCAATAAAAGATCAAACATGCAAAACACAAAGTTTTAGGTGGAAAACCCAGGAAGGGAAAAAACTAAGGTTGCCGGTGTTATGGTTTTTACCCTAAAGATGTAATTTGTAAATGGATTTATGAAATAAATAAAAGGAAAAGTTCAATTCATTCTTGTTGTGTTGTTTATTATATAACTTGTGCATTTATTTAACATCCAAGATTGTCGGATGTAATCTCAAACTGTGTATATGAGTGTCACATACAGATGGATACAG
This sequence comes from Dipteronia dyeriana, assembly GCA_032871835.1. Taxonomy (NCBI): domain Eukaryota; kingdom Viridiplantae; phylum Streptophyta; class Magnoliopsida; order Sapindales; family Sapindaceae; genus Dipteronia; species Dipteronia dyeriana. The sequence continues at coordinate 84,999,623 of CM065298.1, forward strand.
CAAGAGACGTGCAATCTAAAGAGTCCATAGATAGCAAATAAAGCTGGGTACTTTATTTGTAGTTAATCTATAGTTGTGGTCCATTCCGTAATGTACGATGATTCTATCCTGAATCATTCATATGAGATATGGGAATAGAGGCACCTTGTATGATGTGATCATATAGGACTGGGCCATGATCTATATGAATCTCTCACCAAGATCTGTTTACCGATGAAATTCATATATATCAACTAATGATGGCTATATATAGGTGATCTTAATCCTGAGCGTCTTATCGACTCCTTCAGGTTAGATCGTGGTTTTTGATATACCATGGATGAGGTCAGATGCATTTCCTGATTAATATACTCCGTATGTTGGGATCGCGGTTAGGCTTGTGGCTGGGAAGGTTTGTACACAATAGTGGAAACCACTTCTTCTTGTGATAAGTAGATGGTAGTTCCCTTAAGGGTTGATTCGGGGCTTGGACAATATGAGCGCTCTCCTAATTCCGTAAGGAAATATGATTTATTGTCCATTAGAGAATCAATTGGGATTACGGTTTGGCTTGTGGATGGGAATGTTTGTACAAAATAGTGAAATCCACTTCTTCTTGTAAGAAGTAGATGGTAGTTTCCTTAAGAGTTGATTCGGGGTTTGGACAATATGAGCGCTCTCCTAATTTCGTAAGGAAATAGGATTTATTGTCCATTAGAGAATCAATTGGGATTGCGGTTTGGCTTGTGGCTGGGAAGGTTTGTACACAATAGTGGAATCCACTCCTTCTTGTGAGAAGTAGATGGTAGTTCCCTTAAGGGTTGATTCGGGGCTTGGACAATATGAACGCTCTCCTAATTCCGTAAGGAAATATAATTTATTGTCCATTAGAGAATCAATGGTACTTAAAGGATATATGTGATTAGAGGGGTATAACGGACATTATGACCATCTCTAATTATGAACTACTGTGAAGGATCACACCATATTTAGTAGCTATATCGATGGACACCGAGTTGTATCGGTCTGTGTAAAAGCATCTACAGTTGAGAGAGTACAGCTTCAGGTTTTTAGTGGAATAACACCGGAGTTAATAATCAAGGAATATTAATTAAAGAGTTTAATTAATGATTTCGAAGATTATTGGAGCTCAAAATACTATAGGTCCATTAGGTCCCCTTGCTAGCCCGATCGATTTAGGTAACAAGGGTCACGGTTAATTAATTGGATTGTCCAATTAATTGTGTTACAAAAGTGACACGTATATATACGAGAATTAATTGAATAATGAGATTATTTAATTAATGAATGTTAATAGTTAAATTAATTAAATAATTAGATCATTTAATTATATTGATAATTATGAATTATTAATTAACTATTAATTGGAGGGTGTTAGTTGATATATGAATTTAGGTGAAGATAAAATAATATGATTATTTTATTTTTACTAAATCATTTATCTAAGTATTTGAATTTAAGTTTAAATTTAAAATACTTATTATCACTTTTAATATATTAGATATATTTAAAAAGGATAATTAAAAGATATATATCAATTAATAACACAAAAGATTGCATTGGATGTAAATTGGTGTGTACATGAAACAATAGTCAAAAGAAGAATTTGCATAGGATGTAAATACTTGATATATATATGATATTAAAATAGATATAGCAGATAAATATATATCCGTGAAAAACAAAAAAAGCAGGCAAGTTATAGATGTATATATATTTAGTGAAGCAGTGCGGAAATAGATTTTGGTGAAGCAAGGCAATAGAGTCAGATAAATATATATTTGTCAAAGAAAAAGCGTGAAGCAAGGCAATAGTCAGATATATATATTTGTCAAAGAAAAAGCAAGAGCAGGCGAGATAGTGATATATATATATATATATATATATATATATATATATATATATATATATATATATATATATTGTTTCATGTTTTGTGTGTTTTTTGAAACACATAGAAGAAAGAGTTTCTTCAATTCTCTCTACATCCTCCATTCAAGTTCTTGAGACCGTGACGTGCCCATACGCAGTTACCAATCCCGAGAGATAACGAGGAAGATCGAGTGGTTCAGACATGAGCACATCGTAAAGTGAAGGAGCCTCCAAACATTGGAAAGATTGGTTTAGACAGGAGCATATCGAAAAGTGAAGGAGCCTCCAAACGTTGGTAAGTTTTTCTTCTTCTGATTTTTGTTGATTACAATTTTCTTTGTATACATATTGTATGTATTTGTTCTGAAAAATAATTACAATCCAAAGTTCACCGGTTCCAGATACAAATTATGATCTGTATATAAATATTTTAAAACTTAGTTCCGCTGCGTGACCGGTGAACGGGGTTCCAACAATTGATATCAGAGCCTGATTTATTTTTCGAAACAGGAAATTGTTTTCGATGCTCCTGTATGTATGAATTGTGTAGTCACAATTTAAATAAATGACTGTATGATATTTTTGTATGTATATTATTATTATTTTTTAATTTACAAAAATATGATTGATCGTTAATTATATGGTATCGTGGATTTAGGGTTTATGGGTTGTATTATTATTATTTTTTGTTTATATTTTTTTTTACTGTTATCATATTGTAAAAAAAAAATGTAACCTATATTGAAGACCTGGAAAAATCGCGAAGATGGATTCATGAGATGAATCGGAGTGACCTGAAGAGACTGGAAGATATCTGAAGTTACTGGAAGACCAATGAATGCCTTGGAAATTTTTTGTAATTTTAGATTCCAGTTTTTTAGGTTAAATAATCCACAGTACTCGGTCAATTCATGTATGCTTTATATTATGTGATGATAAAAGCATTGTCATGCATACGTATGTCATTTAGATTAGATGTGCCTACACAAATATATTTGATATGTCATACATGCATCATAGCCTGATATTTTATGTATTTTTTTTAATGCGATTAAAATGGGCAATATACAAAATTGGCTATGATTAATGAGATTAGTTTTTAATGGTTAGAAAACTTGGATATTCTCATTAATATTAATCTAGTTATTAAAGAGTTTAATAAGTTAGATTAATAGGTTCATTTATTGTAATTAGGATTAATATGATTAATTACGTAATAATAAATGAACCGAATAAAGTGTTAGAGTTTTAATAGTTAAAATTTGATTATTAAATAGTTTACAAAAGCTTAGATTATTCACTAATAGATTAAATTTTTAATTGTTAAAAATCATTAATAATTTATTAGTTAATTAGAATTTGTTTCTAATTAGTTAATGTGCTAGATAACTTGATTAAAGTTAGTCGTTTAATCCTGTAGAATCTAGGTGCATTAACGGTTAATAGAAAACCCTAATTTTAAAATAGTAAGTGGGAGAGGGATATATGACATATATATCCCGCGGTCTCCATCATTAGTTCAACACCGTGAGATCCGAGTGGGGCCTCGTGACTGCTTTACTTTTGTCCTCCCTAAGGAGGGTTTCCACAAAGGTCAATACCAAGGTTGACTTCCTAACAGATAGGATTTCTAAGGGTATTTCAGGATTGACCAACCTTAAGGCGGCAATTCTTGAGTTAAGCTCGTGAGATCTGAAATGGTGAGTTACATTCACGAAGGTTTTGATTAAGTTTGTTAATTAAAAACCTGACTGAATGAACGATGGTTGAATGATATGGAATAAGAGTTATTCTAGAATATTATTTGATTGAAAATGTCTCGGTCCAACATGCAAAGACTTGACCGACCTAAGGCAACACTCCTTTGTGGTATGTTGGATTGTCGTGGTATAGTAACTAGTTTTAGGGTAGTTCTAGTTCGTTAAACATGTGCATGCACCATGTTTAAATTTATGCTAAAGCACTCACACTTGTTCTAAATAATGATTGAATGAATGTTTTATTTATTTTAGCAATAATGTCTTCTGCATTACTTCAAATTCTCGCAAACGACAAGTTAACTGGTGATAACTACACTAAGTGGAAACTTAATATTAATGCAATATTGGTCACCAAAGACCTCAAGTTTGTGCTTACGGAGGAATGTCCTCCAGCGCCTGCTGCCAATGCCATACGAACTGTTCGTGAGGCATACGAGCGATGCGTCTCATCTGATGAGAAGGCCCGAACATATTTGTTGGCTTCTATGACAGACGTGCTTGTCACAAAGCATGAAGCAATGACTTTAGCATTCAAAATCATGGAGTCATTGCAAGCTATGTTCGGGCAGCCCTCCGAGAAAATGTGACACGAAGCCATTCGTTCTGCTATGCTCGCTCGCATGAAGGAAGGAACGTCAGTTCGAGAACATGTCCTGAGCACGATGTCCTACTTCAACACGGCAGAAGTCAATGGCCGAGCCATTGACGAACCCAGTCAAGTGAGCATCATACTGATGACTCTTCCGAAGAGTTTTGATCAGTTTAAGAGCAACTACGGGATGAACAAGTTAAAGTTTAGTCTTACACAGTTGCTCAATAAGCTTGCTACCTTTGAGTCTTTAATTAAGAACAATAAGGGAAAGACCGGTGATGCAAATGTTGTTGAACCATCTTCCTCCTCAAATAATAAAAAGAGAAAAAGGTCCGCTGGGAAGGGGAAGGGTAAACCCAAACCCAAGAAAGCCCAAAGAAAAAAGAAGGGTGCCTCCACCGACCAAGGCAAAGGAAAATGTTTCCATTGCGATAAGGTCGGGCACTGGAAGAGGAACTGTCCTCAATACCTGAAGGAGGTAGCCAAGAAGAAAAAGACGAAAGGTAAATATGATTTACTTGTTCTTGAATCTTGTTTAGTGGAAGATGATTCTTCATCTTGGATAATTGATTCAGTGGCCACTAATCATGTTTGTTCTTCTTTGCAGTGGACTGATTCTTGGACACAGCTAGAGGAGGGAGCCTTCTCAATGCGTGTGGGGTCGGGGATGTCGCATTGGCAAAAGCAGTGGGAGCAATAAGATTGCAATTTTGTAATAATAATAGTTTTTTATTATGGAACAATGTTTTTTATATTCCTGGATTTACACGGAATTTGATTTCCGTTTCTAATTTGTTAGAACAATTGTATTCTATTTCTTTTAATAATAAGTCTGTTATTATTGGAAAGAATGGTCTGAATATTTGTTCAGCAATTAATGAAAACAATTTGTATGTGTTAAAATCGTTAATACATACTACACTGCTAAACACCGAAATGTTTAAGGTTGAAAAACCAAAAACTAAAAGACATAAGATTTCTCCAGATAATGACACGTATCTCTGGCATCTAAGGCTTGGTTATATTAACCTTGACCTGATAAATAGACTAGTAAATAGCGGACCTTTAAGTGAGTTAAAGGTTGACACATTACCCGTTTACAAATCTTGTCTAAAAGGTAAGATGACTAAGAGACCTTTTTCTGGAAAACGGCTTAGAGCTAAAGAACCGCTAGAGCTTATACATACAGATGTCTACGGACGATTGAATGTTAAAGCTAGGGGTGGTTATGAGTATTATGTCACCTTTATAGATGACTACTCAAGATACGTATACGTCTACCTAATGCAACGGAAGTCATAAACATTTGAAATGTTCAAAGAATTTCAAGCTGAAGTTGAGAATCAATTAGGTAGGACTATCAAGTCACTATGATTGGATCGTGGAGGTGAGTACCTTGACAAAGAGTTTGCAGACTTTATGGTCGAGCATGGGATAGTTTCCCAACTCATAGCTCCTGGTGCACCTCAGCAAAATGGTATAGCGGAGAGGAGAAATAGAACCCTAATAGAAATGGTGAGATCTATGATTAGTTTCTCATAATTACCAAATTCCTTCTAGGGATATGCGTTACAAACAGCGGCATACATTTTGAATGTAGTGCCATCCAAATCTGTTCCTAAGACTCCCCTAGAGTTGTGGAATGGTCGTAAAGCTAGTTTACGACATTTCCATATATAGGGGTGTCCAGTACACGTGCTAAAGAACAGAAGTGGAAAGCTAGACTCCAAGTCTATGGTCTGCCTGTTTGTAGGATACTCCAAGGAGACCAGAGGTGGACACTTCTATAGTCCCAAAGATAACAAAGTATTTGTATCGATAAATGCAACGTTTATTGAGGACAATTATATTAGTGACCATAAACCTCATTCTAAGATTGTATTGAATGAGTTGGAGCTTGGTGAGACTAGTGCTTCATCAACAAGAGTTATTGATCCACAAACATCTGAGAGTCAGATGGTTCCTGATCGGGATACACTACCACTTAGACGTAGTGAGACGGTTGTGAGGCAACCTGAACGTTATATAGGTATAGGTGAGGGATAATGTGTTGTCTTTGATGATAGTGTGATTGATCCATTGACATTTAAGAATGCAATGGAAGATCCTGATAAAGAGGAATGGCTTAAAGCCATGAATCTTGAGATGGAGTCCATGTACTCTAACTCAGTCTGGGATCTTGTAGACTTACCGGATGGGGTAAAACCTATAGGGTGTAAGTGGATCTACAAGAGAAAGAGAGGAGTAGACGAGAAGGTAGAGACCTTCAAGGCAAGGCTAGTGGCCAAGGGTTATACCCAGAAAGAGTGGGTCGATTATGAAGAGACCTTATCGCCAGTAGCCATGTTTCAGTCTATTAGGATTCTCTTATCCATTGCTGCCTATTTCGATTACGAAATTTGGCAAATGTACGTCAAGACTGCATTATTAAATGGCAATCTTGATGAGAGCATCTATATGATACAACCAGAGGGATTCGTGTCTCCAGATCAAGAGCAAAAGGTTTGCAAGAAGCAAAAGGTTTGCAAGCTACAAAGGTCCATCTATGGGCTTAAGCAAACATCTAGATCTTGGAACATCAGATTTGATGATGTGATCAAAACCTATGGCTTCGAGCAGAATATCGATGAGCCTTGTGTCTACAAGCGTATCATTGATAATAAAGTAGTTTTCTTGGTCCTATACGTAGATGATATCCTACTCATTGGGATTGATATGGGAGTGTTATCTGATGTAAAGGGCTGGCTGGCTAGCCAATTCCAAATGAAAGATTTGGGAGATGTGAGTTATGTTCTTGGGATCCAGCTTATAAGGAATCGTAAGAACAAACTCATAGCACTGTCTCAGGCATCATATATCGACAAGATTCTTGTGCTATTTTCAATGCAAAACTCCAAGAAAGGTAATTACCTTATAGGCATGGAGTTAATTTGTCTAAGGAACAGTGTCCTAAGACACCTTAAAAAGTTGAGGATGTAAGACGTGTACCCTATGCATCGACAGTAGGTAGTCTCATGTATACTATGTTATGCACGAGACCGGACATCTACTATGTAATGTGAGTAGTAAATAGATACCAGTCCGACCCAGGATTGGATCATCGGGTTACTGTCAAGAAAATTCTCATGTTTCTTCGGAGAACGAGAGACTATATGCTAGTGTATTCTGGGAAGGATTTGATCCCGTTAGGATACACGGATTCTGAATTTCAGTCAGACAGGGTTTCTAGGAAATCCACGTCTGGATCAGTATTCACCCTGGGTGGTGGAGCCATTGTGTGGAGAAGTATCAAGCAATATTGCATTGCTGACTCCACAATGGAAGCCGAATATGTAGCCGCTTGTAAAGCTGCTAAAGAGGCTGTTTGGTTCCGTAAGTTCTTGAGTGATCTGGAAGTTGTTCTAGATTTGGATAGGCCCATCACACTTTATTGTGATAACAGTGGTGCTGTGGCTAATTCTAAAGAACCAAGAAGCCACAAAAGAGGGAAGCATATAGAGAGAAAGTATCATCTCATTAGAGAGATAGTATAGAGAGGAGATGTGATCGTCACCAAGATAGCCTCACAAGACAATCATGTTGATCCATTTACGAAGACCTTACCGGCTAAAGTGTTTTCAGGTCACCTAGATGATCTAGGGTTACGAGACATGCCTCACATGATTTAGTGCAAGTAGGAGATTGTTAGGTTTTATGCATTAAAGATGTAATTTGTAAATGGATTTATGAAATAAATAAAAGAAAAAGTTCAATTCATTCTTGTTGTGTTGTTTATTATATAACTTGTGCATTTATTTAACATCCAATATTGTCAGAAGTAATCTCAAACTGCGTATATGAGTGTCATATACAGATAGATACAGTAAGAGACGTGCAATCTAAAGAGTCCATAGATAGCAAATAAAGCTGGGTACTTTATTTGTGGTTAATCTATAGCTGCGGTCCATTCCGTAATGTACAATGATTCTATCCTGAATCATTCATATGAGATATGAGAATGGAGGTACCTTGTATAATGTGATCATGTAGGTCTGAGCTATGATCTATATGAATCTCTCACCAAGATCGGTTTACCAATGAGATTCATATATATCAACTAATGATGGCTATATGTGGGTGATCTTAATTCTGAGTGTCTTATCGACTCTTTCATGTTAGATCGTGGTCTTTGATATACCATAGGTGAGGTCAGATGCATTTCCTGATCAATATACTATGTATGTTGGGATTACGGTTTGTCTTGTGGCTGAGAAGGTTTGTACACAATAGTGGAATCCACTCCTTCTTGTGAGAAGTAGATGGTAGTTCCCTTAAGGATTGATTCGAGGATTGGACAACATGAGCGCTCTCATAATTCCGTAAGAAAATAGGATTTATTGTCCATTAGAGAATCAATGGTACTTAAATGATATATGTGATTATAGGGGTATAACGGACATTATGACCCAACTCTAATTATGAACTACTTTGGAGGATCACACCATATGTAATAGTTATATCAATGGACACCGAGTTGTATCGGTCTGTGTAAAAGCGTCTACAGTTGAGAGAGTATAGCTTCGAGTTTTTAGTGAAATAACACTCGAATTAATAATCAAGGAATATTAATTAAAGAGTTTAATTAATGATTCCGAGGATTTTGGAGCTCAAAATACTGTGGGTCCATTAGGTCTCCTTGCTAAGGTGATCGATTTAGGTAACAAAAGTCACGGTTAATTAATTGAATTGTCTAATTAATTGTGTTATAAATGTGTGACGTATATATACGGGAATTCATTGAAAATTAGATTATGTAATTAATGAATGTTAATGGTTAGATTAATTAAATAATTAGATTATTTAATTATATTGATAATTATGAATTATGAATTAACTATTAATTAGAGGGTGTCAATTGATATATGAATTTAGGTGAAGATAAAATAATATGATTATTTTATTTTTACTAAACATTTATCTAAGTATTTGAATTTAAGTTTAAATTTAAAATACTTATTATCACTTTTAATATATTAGATATATTATAAAATGATAGTTAAAATATATTTATCAATTAATAACACAAGAGATTGCAATGGATGCAAATTGATGTGTACATGAAACAATAGCCAAAAGAAGAATTTACACATGATACAAATACTTGATACATATATGATATTAAAATAGATATAGCAGATAAATATATATTCGTGAAAAAAAAAGCAGGCACGCTATAGATATAGATATATATTTAGTGAAGCAGTACGGAGATTTTGGTGAAGCAAGACAATAGAGTCAGATAAATATATATTTGTCAAAGATAAAGCGTGAAGCAAGGCAATAGTCAGATAAAAATATATTTGTCAAAGAAAAAGCGTGAAGCAAGGCAATAGTCAGATATGTATATTTTTTAAAGAAAAAGCAAGAGGCAGGCGAGATAGTGATATATATATATACATATATTGTTTCATGTTTTGTGTGTTTTTTGAAACACATAGAAGAAAGAGTTTCTTCAATTCTCTCTATATCCTCCCTTCAAGTTCCTGAGACCGTGACGCATTGACACGCAGTTACCAATCCCAGGAGATAGTAAGGAAGATCGAGTGGTTCAGACATGAGCGCATCGTAAAGTGAAGGAGCCTCCAAACGTTGGTAAGATTGGTTCAGACAAGAGCATATCGAAAATTGAAGAAGCCTCCAAACGTTGGTAAGTTTTTCTTCTTCTGATTTTTGTTGATTACAATTTCCTGTGTATACATATTGTATGTATTCGTTCCGAAAAATAATTACGATCCAAAGTTCACCGGTCTCAGATACAGATTATGATCTGTATATAAAAATTTAAAAACCTAGTTCCGCTGCGTGACAGGTGAACGGGGTTCCAACGGAGACGACGAGAAAAGAACTTCACTATGAATGTTTTGTTACAAACTCGATCTCTCTTACACTTTTGTATACTTTTTTTTTTGCGATAAACCTTTCAATGGTGTTATTAGAGTCTATTTATATTCATACAGAGCCCTAATTCTTAGTGTACAAGTAAGGAAATTTATTGAGGTTTTATGAAATTCTGATTTGTCGGAGTCGTTTTCTTCTTCTTTCTTGTTCCGCATCTCTTATGTTCTAAATGCATTAGATCTCTTGCCTAATCTGCACTTTGATATCTATAAGGTAATTTGTTTCCTTATCAAAGTGTGCTTCGAGACACCTTATTTGAGTAAGACTAATTCTCAGCATATTTGAGTTGTGATTACATTGAATTCAACGTTGGCCATGTGTTGCTCAACCAACCATCTACCAGACCCGACCAAACCTCATTCTCCCTAACCAGTGATTCGATCCCGACCGGAGGCCTTGAACTGATCGGGTCATCTTCACCTGGTCAATCTAATCACCTTAGTTGAATTATCTTCACCCGATTGTTTAGGTAACCCTGAACGGGTATTGTGAGACCATATTTGGTCAACTCAAGTTGATTTAGTCTAGTTGACTTTTGGTGACGTGACATCTCTAACTATCACACATTTGGATAAATATGTTGACTCATCACTCTTTCAGATTTTACCAATAATAATACCCTCTTAAACATTTGAACCGAGTATCTCGGTCAGCCAAAAAGGGACTCACTCGGTGAAGTATATTTAATTTGCTTTTCATTTTTGTCTCGTAGCTCATTAATGCCTATCAATACTTAACATCTAAGCTGTTAATTTTAGCCACAATCGTTTGATTTGCCCAAGTGATACGACGTGAGTGAAGCAATCATTAGTGGTTTATTTGATTTTTGAATGACGTGTGATTTTCTAGGTTTGTGCACCTACCTCCACTCTCACTTGTATTTTTTTTCATCTTAGGGATGACATCATTATTTGCTATATATATATATTGAAATCCTTCTTCCCTCTCTCGCATTCTTTCTTTGCTATTCTCTTGTTTCGAACCGTAACCCTAATTTCACTTCCTCTCTCAAATCTTCCTATTGTTTCAACTTTTTTGTGACCATCCACCTTTTTTTAGACCTTTGATTCTACCAGTGTCAGTATTCATGTTTCGTCCCCATGCATTTACTCCTCTAACTCAACCCATACCTCTCAACGTGGATTATTTGATTGCTCGTCCTAAATTTTTTCCTTCGCATTCTTACCCCTTTGATTCTTCTGTTGATGCAGGCCCAATTATGTCAAAGACAACATATACCAGTCACGAAAGCAGAGCTTCCACTAGGAATTCTCCCTCTTCAACAAGTGATTTGAAGATTTCCTCACAAAGGTTAATGCTAGCTGAAGTCTCTAAGAGGCATTGAACGCACTTTTTGAGGTTTTCTACTGACCAACCATGTGCCTTCAATTGCAAGGTGAACTTGATGGTCGACCGGGAAATTACAAAGTATGTTGATAGATTTGACATTTCCCGATCGATAGAGCTAATCCCCAATGATCGGTGTGCTGTTTGGAGTCCTCCCTTAGGCACCGTTGCTATTTATGGAGTCATACTCACTTCTGGGGTGACTCTACCAGTTCAACCGTTTATCGCTAGATATGTGGCTGAGGCTGGTATCGCTCCCAACTTTTATCAGGTCCTGATTAACTTGTGACATTTATGGAAACGGAATGGGGGCCAAGCATCCCCCGACGTCTCAGGAGATTTACAATTTTTACACTCTTAGCCGATCGAATATTGGGGGCACTTTCCTTCTTCAATCCAATTCTCAGGCCATTGGATTCCTCGCTAGTTCACTAAGAAGCCCACTCTAGCATCTAGCAAGGAGCATAAAGGCTTCGTATAAAGGCTTAGCCAGAAACAACGTTCTAAGACACTTCTACTATTGGGGTTTATACGCTAAAACTTGTAAGTTGTAATTGGAATGTTAACATAAATAAAAGAATTGTTTAATTTTATCTTCTTATGTCATATATTCTAAGATTGCTGGATGCAATCTCGAACCGTGTATATGAATGTCGTATACAGATGGATACATAAAGAGACATGCAATCTAAGGAGTCCGTAGATAGCAAATAAAGCTGGGTACTTTATATGTGGTTTATCTACAACTGAAGTCCATTTCGTAGTGTACGGTGATCCTATCCTGGATCATTCATATAGAGATATAAAAATGGAGACACCTTGTATGATGTGATCATATAGGACAAGGCTATGATCTATATGAATCTCTCACTAAGATCTGTTTAATGATGAGATTCATATATATCAACTTATGATGGCTATATATGGGTGATCTTAATCCTGAGTGTCTTATCGACTCCTTCAGGTTAGATTGTAATCTTTGATGTATCATGAGTGAGGTCAGAGTTGCATTCCCGATCAATATGCTTCATATGTTGGGATTACAGTTTGGCTTGTGATTGGAAAGGTTTGTACATGATAGTGAAATCCACTCATTCTTGTGAGAAGTATATGGTAGTTCCCTTAAAGGTTGATTCGGGGCTTGAACAATATGAGCTCTTTCCTAATTCCGTGAGGAATGCATGATTTATTGTTCATTGGAGAATCAATGGTACTTGATGAAAAGATATAATTAGAGGGGTATAACGGATATTATGACCAAGCTCTAATTATGAACTACTTACGGATGATCATACCATATGTAATAGCTATATCGATGGACACCAAGTAATATTGGTTTGTGTAAAAATGTCTACAGTTGAAAGAGTGCATCTTCGAGTTTTTAGTGGAATAACACCGAAGTTAATATCATGAAATATTAATTAAAGAGTTTAATTAATTATTTATAGGGATTATTGTAGCTCAAAATACTGTGGGTCCATTTGGTCCTCTTGATAGCCCAATCGATTTAGGTAACAAGGGTCATGGTTAATTAATTAGATTGTTCAATTAATTGTGTTACGAAAGTAACATGTATTTATTCAAGAATTAATTGAATAATGAGATTATTTAATTAATGAATAATGGTGATTAAATAAATTAAATAATAATATTATTTAATTATGTTATTAATCACTAAATGGAGGTTGTTAGTTGATATTTATATTTGAAAGATAGTATAATATGATTGTCTTTTTTTTAATTAATTAAATATTAATTTTGAATTTAAATAGTTTCAATTCAAATAAGATGTATCAATTAATCAAATAAAATAAAATTTTATTTTAAAAAAAGGAGATCATCGGTTTTTGTTTTTCAAAATATATATGTGATATGTATGCTTCTTAAACAAAAACAACACAACAAAAGGAGAATTGATCAACACATCTCTTAGGCCCTATCCAGCAGTTGTTTTCAGCCCATTTTCTTTTTTGTTTTTAAAAAATAATTTCTGTTAACGGGAAATTTACTCTGGATGAGAAATTCTTATTAACACCTTCGAGACCACTACCACGGAAGTGGTGGCCGGGGTCGGCACTGTTGATACCTGACATGTTTTAGAGGTAAACGAGAGACTGGATTGCAAGGATACAAATGAGAGCTTTTATTATTGATTACTTGCTTTGATGTACAGATTGCTCTTTCATATGCTCACAGTCTCTCTAGGATCTAGGAAGGTGGTAACTTCGTGCTTGTCGAATAGTGGAAACGAAGGTGGCAGTGTTCTGAACGTAGAATTTAGGCCTTTCCCTATTCTTTTCTTTCTTTTTCTTCTGTCTGTCGTTCTTCCTCTGTTTTTCGTCTAGCTCTTTTTTTTTGTATCGTCTATATGTCATGCTTGGCCCTATTTATATCTGGTCAAAGTAGGTTTGAATTCGTTGATATCTCACCACGATCCTACGAATTCGTTACCTCCTCATCAGACGGGATCCTTTATTTAAAAGTTGTTGACCTCGAGTAAATAGCGGAAATGATGATATTGTTAACAAAAATGAGTTTGTTTCCTTTTAGGAATCAAACTCTTGACTTGCACGTAAACGAAATTAAAGATATGATCTTGTATGTTATCACGGCATGGCTTTTCATGGAGGTTACCCAGCTAACTGTCTGTCGTCTCATAGAGCGAGGTAGATCCATGCTTCGACTATGTTCTTAGAAGCTCATGATGGATTTTCCCTGATCCTTGGGAGCTTGAGGTGCCCTTGTAGATATTCCTAGGAGGTAGCTGAGGTAGTGTAAATCTAGACGTGATTCCTCTTTCATGCCCAGCAAGGACGGCGGGCTTCTGTTTAAGACTATTGTTAAGCTTGTCCTCCGAAAGTCTTAACCCCGAGGAAGCCTACTTTTCTTGTCGGGCTTCTCTCGAATGTCTCTTGAGCTTGGAGACCCCTCATGGATTTTACGAGATGGTTGAGGAGCTCGACCTTAGGAACCGAGGTTTCCCGATAGGTGGCCTGGAGAGGCCTGGGTTCAAGTGTTCATGTAGGGGCTCGTCCTGGTTGCGCCTAGCTTGTTTTCTGATAGTTTTGTAGCTGGACCGGCCTTCCCTGCTTCTGCGGGGTAGCTTTATGGTCTATCCGAGCTTCATAAACGTCGATTATGGGCTTTGACTTGTGGCGGGTAAGTGAAAAATTTCTCTTTGACCCCTAGCCAAATTTTACTATTAACAAAAGTCTCCTCTGACTTGAACACCGGAGGTAGAGTTGGGGTTGGAGTTAAATTCCTTGTTTAATTGGGAAATTTTCCTGTAATAAAAATAGTCAATGAGAGCTAAATATTCTCATTAATTTCCCAATATTGAATTTGAACTAGTGTTTTCTTCGAGGAGAGAACGACTGCAAAACAGCTTTCTCCTTGACCTTAGGTGATCTTTCTGAGAATATCGCTGACATCATTATCCTTAACTTATATTTAAACCCGGTCTTACCATCACTTCCTTCACAATTTCTCAATTTTCAAATTTTCGAGTCCCTTCTTTCTTGCTACCCTCTGCCGATTTCCTCTTGTCTTTCGCTTAATTTTAAATTCTCCTCACCCATCAGTGTCGAATTCCTCAGATAGCATCGAAGCCTTGGTCGATGGCACAGAAGGCTCTAACCTGGTTCCTTGGAAACGGGTGTGAGGAATTTCGAGTGACGAGGACTCCTCCCCGGTCCGCCAGTGCCGTCGTTCTAGCAGAAACGTCTCTATTGGCTCCGGCATCTCGAACCAACTTGACAACCCTCTAAACTTGGTTGATGAGGATTCTGATGCTGGGGAGAGGGTCAACGCTGTAGGGAAGGTTCTTATTACAGTGGCGAAGCTTTCTTCAACGACGACCCTTCCTTTCTAACCCAGGGTCATTCCTGATTCCACCGTTGATCCTCAGTCGATTAGTTGCCTTCGGGATAAATACGGCATCCCTGACACCGTCTCTCTCACAGTCCCCCATAAAAATTAAGACATCTTCAGCCTACCTAAAGGCGTACTTTCCATTCTTGTAGCAGCCTTCGAGAGCTGGGTGAGGCTCCCTCTTCATTCTACCATTCGGCGGGCTCTCAACGCTCTTCAGCTGGCTCCGTTCCAACTAACGCCCGGCTTCTGGAGGTACCTAGTCGGCTTCCTCGTGCTATGGAGGGAGAAGTGAGAGATGAGCAGCATAACTAGAGAGCCCAGGGCAGAGGAGCTTGCTTTCCTTTTCCATATAGGGAGCCTGGCTAGGGTCCCTCGAGGTAAATTTTATGCCAAAGCCGAGAGCAAATTCAGTTTTATCATCCCTGGGGCTTCAAGGAAAGACCCTGCTTGGAAAGAAGAGTGGGTACTAGCGGGGGGAGACTAAGGGAGCTCCGTTTTCATCGGCGAGCATGAGCTAGCTGTCCTTACTGCTTTTAGTGACAAACTCTCGTGGGATCGAGACTCCTTGCCCGCTGAGTTTAAGGCTATGTTGAAGACCATCCTAGCTAAAAATTATTTGAATTTAAAGTTCCCAACAGCTGACCGACCCCCGTAGGGTGAACAAGTACCTGCGGATCTCTGATGCTACTCCTCGTAAGTATCTTACTCTATCATGCTTTTAGGTTGTCGAATGGTTCGGTTATGATGTTCTTAGCCCATTTCTTAATAGTGTTTGTTGTTGCTCCAACTTCTCGCGAAGCCCTGCAAGGTCATACCCCTCATCCTCCATCCATATCGCCCCCGGGGGCTTTCTCGGCTGCTTCGAAGAAGGTGGGGTCAACCATTAGGGCTGTTACCTCACTCGTTCCTGCTCCATCACCTTCCCAGATGAAGTCCAAGATGGCTATTCTTGCTTCTCAGGCAGCAAAGGCTCAAAATTGAGGATGGCACGCCTTCCAAGCCGCTGATAAGTCCACTTCTGCCCCATCACCTGTGGTTCCTGCTTCAACTGATGCTTCCCTGGCCATATCATCTCCTACAACTGATCCAGCTACCTCCTGGGTGGTTCAGGTTCCCAGGGATCCCGAGGTCGGTACTTCTGAGATCGCCCCCTCTCTCTCCCACCATCAGTCGAGCTTGGCGGGTCAGGACGAGGTCTAGTAGCAATTCGTTGTGCCCTGTCCAGGTGGCAGGCTTTCTAGGATGACCTCGATGCCCGTGGACATCATGGTTACCAAAGGTTCTGCCCTTCTAGCCGAGGTAATCGCCGCTTTACTTCCTCATTCAGTAGCTTGATTTATCATTTCCTAACATGAGTTCCCTTTGTAGGCCTTCAAGTTTCAAGTAGCCATGGAATATCAGGTGGCTTCTCTCTGCGACCAGGCAGCTAAGGCTGAGGCGGAGGCTGAGCGAGCCATGGGGTTGTTGGCGCGGGCTCAAACCCTGGTCCAGGAGATGACCACTAGCTAGAGGGGAATGTAAACACAACTGGTTGAGCTCTAGTGCGACCACGAGAGGTTGAAGTGGGCCTTTGATCAGGAAACTCCCCGGTCGAAACGACGAGCTAGCCAGTGGGATGACTGGAAGGGAGAGGCTCAGGCACTGGATGTTGAGAACCAAGCTCTGCATGCCCAAGTTACCAAGCTCCAGGCCGAGGTGGAAGCCTCTTTCAATGAGGGGTATTTCTATGCCTCCTATCAGGTTGCGGAAGTCCTCCCCCCTCCATTTGATCTCTCCAGCATCGCCGGCTGGGACAATTATATAGTAATATATGTAATAGTATATATTATAATTATTTATTTATAATTTAAGAGTTTAGTTTTGATTAATTGATTTTTTTATATGTTATTTTGAACTAATTTGTGAAGTGTTACTTTTGTTTAATTTATAAATTACAATACAAAATCATATTGGTTAATTATTTAATTAATCAATTTATAATTGTTATAATATTAAACAAATTGTAAAAATTGATATTTCAATTTTGATAGTTTTAAGATAACCTACCTGACGTGTTTTTTCCATTTTCATTTCCAAAATACACATCTCAATATATATGACCAGACAAGTTTTTGGATTTCGAAACTGAAACAAAAATAACTGTTTTCATTTTCATTTTTAATTTTCTTTTCAAAAAACGCTATTAGGATGGACCCTTAGATTTTGCATGGTGATGCAATTTGGTGTGCATGAGACAAAAAGAAGAAATACAGAGGTGTGCGGCTATTTATATATATAGTTTTTATTTTTGATTCTTGAAGGCCATATTCCATACATAGTAAACAAGTGTTGTTTTTTTAAGTTTCTTCTACCTCCATTCAAGTTCCTGAGTACCATGACGCTCCCACATGTAGTTATCATTCTCGGGAGATAGCGAGGAAGATCAAGTAGTTCAAATTAGGAGTAGATCGTATAGAGAATGAGCCATCAACGAGGGTATGAAGAAATCGTATCTTCTCTTCTTTTCTCTTCTCTTTTATTTTGATTTCGATTTTGATTCTTGTTATTTTACTGTTCTGAAAAATTAGATCCTCGGGTTTACTGATTGCAGTATTTATGAAATATATATATATTTTAAAAAAGTTCCTTCAGTTGCGCGATCGGTAAACCGAGGTTCCAACATCTATAACCCTGAGTTATGGAATAAAAGTCCTACAGAACTGACTCGAGATCAAGCAAGCTTGGTAATTGCGGCGGCTCAAACACCTTAGGAGACCGGAGACCACCACTTCTTATTTGTGGAGAAGGATTTGATTGACCCGGGACTATTCCACGCCATTTCCAGCCGGCGCAAACGCTGTAAGTCTTGAACTTTTCGTCACTTAGCTTATAACTGCCATACCTACTCTTATGACCTTTATCGATTTTGTTTTCTAGTGTATGAAGAAGACGTCGTTGCTGGTGATCAAGCTGAGAAGGCTAAGAATCTTGAAAGGCTTAGTAGGAGAGAAACTGCTAACCAAGAGGCTAAGGGGATCAATCCCTCTGAACATGATTTGGTGGAGCACACTTATGAGCATGATCTTGATTCTTTGACAAGCCCAATTAGATAGGCTTAAGGGAGTAGGAACGATGCCCCCTTCCCCCGAGTGACGGTAGAAAAAGGTTTACTAAAGAAACGGCTAGTAGGAAGGTGGAAAAGACTGTAGAAGGATCCTCCGCTCCCGAAACTGCTCGTAAAATGAAATAAGCTCAGCTGGCAGTGGGCATTGTGTGGAGGTCGGGCTTACAGACCCTGAGGAGGAGGAGGATGATCAAGAGACGCTGACCAATCTGATCTTAAGGGAGAAACGATCAAAGTAGAGAGATGATCATACATCTATGACATCTGCTTCCTTTTCATTCGAACGAATCGGGGTGAACGATCTGGTCCTTGTTGAGATTGGCTGCAGGTTTGTCTTCAACCGACAAAACTCCCTCCTCAATCTAACTCATCTCGAACCAAGCCGATCGTCCTATAAGTCATCCTCCAATTGATCCTCCTATGCAGCATGCTAGTAAATCCCCGTTGCAGGTCATAGTTAAACGTTAGATAGTCTTTACTGACTCTTATTCTAATGGTGGTGAGACTGTCATCGCTGAGCCAATTGCTGAAAATAACGTGTCCGACCATTTCCTGGATTATCTTGACAAGGCATCCATGAGGTTAGGCTGACCATCTAGGGTTTTGCCAGACACTGAAATCATCTCCATGGTGGGTAATGTTAGGACCAGCCTGGCTGAGGGCACCACTCAGGATCAATCTACTCCCATGCCCACGTATATAACTTCAAAACTTCCCCTTACTGGTATGGGTGGGGAAATTCACGCAGTCGGGGAGCAGAAAAAAGTTATCCCCTCAATATGCTTTCAAATTGGGGACATCGGTGGAACTCTAGATACGAGCGTTGTTACAGACCCGACCTTCTCACTTGTGTCCCCAACCATTCTTTTTCCTGGGTATGAAGAACAATCCCTCAATCTTCACTGAACATGGCACTGTCTGGGCTCATTCCAACTCAAGCTCGAGTGGTCCACCATCTGACTCTTTTACCATGTTGTGTTCCATGTCTACCGATGAGGGATACATCTGGGAAAGATATTATAAGGATGCCCGAACCTCCAGCAGCTTCGAACGGATTCGTATGATTTTTAACAATGGTTTATGTATAAGTTTTCTACATCTTTCACCTTTTACCTAGGATTATCTTCACTCTTACCCTTTCTCTTTTGGAAAACCGTGGGAGAGCTGACTCATATATATGTGAGTGATATTAATCCTGAGTGTCTTATCGACTCCTTCATGTTAGATCATAGTCTTTAATATACCATTTGTGAGGTCAGATGCGTTTTCTGATCAATATACTCAGTATGTTGGGATTACGACTTGGCTTGTGGCTAGGAAGGTTTGTACACAATAGTGGAATCCACCCCTTATTATGAGAAGTAGATGGTTGTTCCCTTAAGGGTTGATTCAGGGCTTGGACAATATGAACGCTCTCCTAGTTCCGTGAGGAAATAGGATTTAATGTTCGTTACAGAATCAATGGTACTTAAAGGATACATGTAATTAGATAGGTATAACAAACATTGTGATCCAACTCTAATTATGAACTACTGTGGAGGATCACACCGTATGTAATAGCTATATCGATGGACATCGATTTGTATCGGTCTGTGTAAAAGCGTCTGCAGTTGAGAGAGTGCAGCTTCGGGGTTTTAGTGGAATAACACCAGAGTTAATAATCAAGAAATATTAATTAAAGAGTTTAAGTAATGATTCCAAGGATTATTGGAGTTCAAAATACTGTGGGTCCACTAGGTTCCCTTGCTAGCCCGATCGATTTAGATAACGAGGGTCATGGTTAATTAATTGGATTGTCCAATTAATTGTGTTACGAAAGTGACACGTATTGATTCGGGAATTAATTGAATAATGAGATTATTTAATTAATGAATAATGGTGATTAAATAAATTAAATAATGAGATTATTTGATTATATTATTAATCACTTAATGAAAGGTGTTAGTTGATATTTGATTTTAAATAAAATAAGATAATATGATTATTTTATTTTATTAAATTAAATATTTGAAATTAAATTTAAAATGTTTAAATTCAAAATAAATATTTAATTATCATTTGTTAACGGGAAATTTGCTCAAGATGAGAATTTTCAACTAACACCCTCGAGACCACTACCACAGAGGTGGTGGCCGGGGTCGGTACCTTTGATACCTGACCTGCTTAGATAGAAACGAATGATTGAATGACATTGGCGAATGAAAAATTTATTATTGAACACTCGTGATATATAGAAATCTCTCACATACGCTCGTAATCTCTATAAGACATAAAAGGTGGCAACTTCGTGCTTGTCAAATAGTAGATACCACGACAACCGTGTTCTGATCACAGAATTTAGGCCCGATGTAATTCTCTCTTTCTCTCACTCAGTTTTTCTCCCCATTTCTTAAGAATACTTAGGCATATTTATATATGGCCGAATTAATTTGAACGGGTGTATCTACCGCCTTGATTCTCTAAACCTGATCCCTCCTTATCGGACAGGATCCTCTATTTGAAAGTCGTTGACTTCAAGTAAATAACGGACTCAAGATTATCGTTGGTGGAGATAAGTTTGTTTCCTCTTTGGAAACAAACTAATTTCTTACACATATGTAGAATTTAATGTTCGTTATAACGTAGATATGATATTGTATGTATTCATGGGATGATTCTTCATGGAGGTCATCGCGTTAGCTGCTCGTTGTTTTGTAGAGCGAGGTAGATCTATGCTTTGGTTCTGTCCTCAGAAGCTTGGGATGAACGCCCCTGTAGACATTTCTGGGAGGTAGCTCGGGTCTGATTCACTTAGAGGTCCTCTTTCTCCTCGTATAGTGGAGGGGACAGCGGGCTCCTGGAGAGGTTGATGGGTTTCCAGTGTTTAGGCTACGAGTTAAGCTTGACCTCCGGGAGCCTAAACCTGGTGGGAGCTTGCTTTGCTTGTCAGGCTTCACTTCGAGTGTTTCTTGAGCTCGATGATTCTTTCTAGCTTTCGCGGGGTGGTTTTGGAGTTCGATCTCAGGAATCGAGGTTCCTAGATAGGTGGCCTCGAGAAGACTGGATTCCAGTGTTCTCGTGAGGACTCGACCTGGTCGTGCCTAGCTTTATCCCTGATAGTCCTGAAGCCCGGCGATCCTTCCATGCTTCTGCGGCGTAGTTTTAAGGTCTGCCCGGGTTCTCATGAATGTCGAATTTGGGCTTCGATTCAGGCTAGAAGAGTGAAAAATTTCTTTTTGATCCCTAGCCAAATTTTACTATTAACAGAAGTCTTCTCTAACTTGAACACTGGAGGTAAAGTTGGGGTTGGAGTCAGATTCCCTATTTAATTAGAAAATTTTCCGTTACAAGGGAATTACAGGGAATCTCGAATGAAATCTTCTCATTAATTGTTCGGGTGACGTGTTGTGGGCGGACTGGTACGTTCTCTGAAATAGTCCGGCTGCGTTACGGCTGCTCCGAGATTCGAGGCGATCTTACCTAAGATTTTGCTGATGTCAATGGCTATTCTATCTCTATTTAATCCCAGCCTCATCATCCCTTTCTTCACGCTTTCTTTTAATTTCAAATTTTTAGACTTTCTCTCCCTTACTGTTTTCTCCGACAACCTCATTGTCTTTCACCTATCATCAAGCTCTGTTCACCTAACAATGTCGAACTCCTCGAACAGCATTGAAGCCATGGTTGAGGGTACTAACGGTTCTAATTTGGTTCCTCGAAAACAGGTGCTAGGAATCTCAAGCGACAAAGACTCCTCCCCGGTCCGTCAGCACCGTCGCTCTAGTAGGAATGTTTCAATAGGCTCTGGCTTCTCCAATCAACCCGAAAACCCTCTGAACTTAGTTGACAAGGATTTCTATGTACGGGAGAGGGACGACGTCGCTAGCAGGGGTCAAGTCACTGTAGTCAGTCCTCTTCCGATGGAGCTTTCACCGTATAACTTTAGGGTCATTCCCAATTCCACAGTTGATCTGGACTCTCTTGATCATATAAGATCCAAGTATGGTATTCCTGACAATTTTTCCTTCGCCATCTCTTATAGAGACTACGGCGTCTTCAACCCTCCCAAGGGAGTCCTTCCAATTCACGTGGCGGCCCTTGAGAGCGGGGTCAGGCTTCCCCTCTATCCTACCCTGCGACGAGCCTTTAATGCCCTTCAACTAGCTCCTTTCTTGTTGACCCCTGGCTTTTGGAGGCACCTAATCGGCTTCCTCATGCTGTGAAGAGAGCAGTACGAGCTCAATAAGATAACCAGGGAACCCGGAGCAGAGGAGTTGGCTTTCCTCTTCCAAATTGGGAGTCTAGCCGGGGTCCCCCAAGGTCAATTCTACACCAAGGCCAAGGACAACCTTAACTTCATCATCCCGGGAGCTTCAAGGAAGAACCTAGCCTAAAAGAAGAAGTGGATACTTACCAGTGGTGAGTGGGGCAGCTCGATCTTTATAGGCAGGCACGAGTTTGCAGTTCCCACTGCTTTTAATGACAAACCAACCTGGGATCGGGATTCCTTGCCCGCTGAATCTGAAACGGTGTAGAGGATAATCCTCGCCAGGAACTATCTGAATTTGAAGTATCCCACAGTTGATCCCTTTGATTCCCACAGGGTTAATAAATATCTGCAGATCTCCGATGCTACCCCTCATAAGTAATCCCAAGTCATTATGCTTCGTTATGTTAGTTGGCTTGCTTCTTACATCTTTTTTTTAACAGTTTTTATTGTTGCTCCAGCTTCGGGTGAAGCCTAGTGAGCTTGGACCCCTTCTCCTCCTGCTAGATTATCCCGAGGGGTCTTTTCGATTACCTCGGAGAAAGGGGAGCCTACCATTCCAGCTGTTGCTTCACCTGCTCTAACTCCATCTCCTACCCAACCTAGGTCTAAGATGGCTATTCTTGCGTCACGGGCTTCCATAGCGCTAACCAAAGGAGGTCCTGCTTCCCAGGCTGCCAATACAATCACTTCTGCCCCTTCATCAGTGGTCCTCGCTACAATTATTGCTTCTTCAGTTACATTACCCACTTCTTCAATTGACCCATCTGTGCCCCAATCAGTTAAGGCTACGGGGGATACCAAGGCTGGTATTCCTAAGATACCCCCTTCTAGCCCCTACCATCAGTCGGGTTCGGTTAGTTAGGATGAGGTTCTAAAGCAGTTTATTGTGTCTTTCCAGGGTGGCGGGCTTTCTAAGATGGCTTCAATGCCCGTGGATATCATGCTTACCAAAGGGTCTGCTCTCAAAGCCGAGGTATTCCTCGTCTTTATTTTCTGTGATTGTGAACTTTGATCACTCTATAACCTTTGTTTCATACTTTACAGGCTTTCAAGTTTAATGTAGAAATGGGTCACCAGGTATCCTTTCTCCGTGATCGGGCTACCCACGCTGAAGCTGAAACTGAAACTGAAAGGGTCATGGGGCTTCTCGCACAAGTTCGGTCTCTTATGGAGGAGATGACTTCCAATCATAAGGAGGTGGAGGCTGAACTGAGCGAGCTTCGTTGTGATCAATAGAGGATGAAACTATCCTTTGACCAAGAAACCCTCAAGTCAGAGCGGCGGGCTAGGCAGAGAGACTCCTAAAAGGCTGAAGCCAAGAAGTTGGATACCGAGAATCAAGATATGCATGCCCGAATTGCCAAGCTCCAGGCCGAGGTGGATGCATCCTTGAGCGATGGGTATTTTTATACCTTCTTACAGGTTACGGAAGCCCTCATCCTCCCCTTCGACCTCTCCAGTATCGCCGGTTGAGATAGGGAAGAAATCATGTCTCGGGCGGTAGAGAAGTCTCTCCCCAATAATGATGAAGTGGGTCCTTCTACTGGAGACGGAGCTGAGAAGCAGCCTGAAATACCAGATCTGCTTCCTCTTGTCCCGACTTTCCCAGCGTCAGGTCCTGGAGAATCTTCGAGGGGGGTTCAACCTATGGAGCCAGAAAGAGGCCCAATCAAAGTCCGAGGTCCCTCTAAGGTTCCTTCAATGGAGGAGCCAACAGTAGACGAGATTATGCCAGATTCAATGCCTAACCTTATTGATACAGCCATACCTCCCGAGGTCATGACGGTTATCAACGAGGTCTTGGAGGAGAACCCTGCTGAGCAACAAGCAATCGAGAGGCATCCTCGGGAAGAGGTGGCGGAGGCGGCTATCCTAGATGAGCGATCACCAGAAAGAGGAGAAGAGGGCGAGGTTCATCCGGAAGGAGGGGAAGCTGGAGGAAATCAGGAAGATACAGAAGTTTGAATCCATCTTCTTGTAGCTTGTTTTGAATGCCCAGAAAGGGGGGTGGGCATCCCATCCTTACTCATTCTTGATCATCATTATCATTTTTTTATAGCCCGGAACCAGGGATTGGGCTCCTTGATCCATTGTTGTAGCCTTACCGGGGGATAGGCTCCCCATTTTATTCATGGAATTGAACTTTAGATCTGATTCAAATTTTGATTAGCATGTACTTGCTTCATTTATGATCTCCATAGCATGTACTTACTTCATTTATGATCTCCATCTAGGTACAACCTCTATAGCAACCTGACTTAGCTTGGGAAAAGTAACAAGATAGGAAAACTGCTTAAGTGTGAAAGTAGATAGCTAGCTCGAGCTTTTCGACTCTTAACGGAAACTTGTAGCTCCATGACTTTAGTAAGTAGTCCCCTTGTGTGATTGTAGGCTAGCCCACACCTGTCTTAGTAAGCAACCATATATACACGGAGAATTAGCGACCAGCAGTGACTGGGACATTAAAGTTTAAGTAAAAGAGCTTTCCATTCTTGAGCCCCTCTAGAGGATTATAGCCCTAGTGAGGTATCAATGAGAGCTATCTAGATCTCTCATAGTCTGGAGATCGAGATGGCTATCGCGCTCTTAAGCTTAAGTCATTCTTAAAGGTTGTAGCCCGACCAAGACATCATGAGGGCTATCTAGCTATTTCCCAGTCTTGAGATCTGGATGGCAACTATGCTCTTACACTCAGATCCTTCTTGGGGATTGTAGCCCGACCAAGGCATCAGGAGGGCTATCTATCTATTTCCTAGTCTTTAGATTTGGATGGCAACTATGCTCTTACACTCAGATCCTTCTTGGGGGTTATAACCCGACCAAGGAATCAGGAGGGCTTTCTAGCCATTTCCTTGTTTTGAGATCTGGATAGCAACTATGCTCTTACACTCAGACCCTTCTTAGCGGGGGGTAGTGCCCGACTGAGGCATCAAGAGAGCTATCTAGCTTTTTTCTAGTCTTGAGATCTGGATGGCAACTATGCTCTTACACTCAGATCCTTCTTGGGGGTTGTAGCTCGACCAAGGCATCAAGAGGGCTATCTAGCTATTTTTTGGTCTTGAGATCTGGATGTCAACTATGCTCTTACACTCATACCCTTCTTGGTTGGGGGTAATGCCCGACCGAGGCATCATGAGGGCTATCTAGCTATTTCCTAGTCTTGAGATCTGGATGACAACGATGCTCTTACACTCAGATCTTTCAGGGGGGTTGTAGCTCGACCAAGGCATCATGATGGCTATCTAGTTATTTTATGGTCTTGAGATCTGGATGGTAACTATGCTCTTACACTCAGACCCTTCTTAGCGGGGTTAGTGCCTGACCGAGGCATCAGGAGGGCTATCTAGCTATTTCCTGGTCTTGAGATCTGAAGGGTAACTATACTTTTACACTCAGACCCTTCTTGGCGGGGGGTAGTGCCAGACCGAGGCATCAGGGATAGCGAGAGGGCTTCCCTGGCTAATCCCTGGTCTTAGGACGATAATGTCGAATTTCCCATGTAGACCCAAATCTTTGTAGAATATAGTTGAAGATAGAGAAAAAAAAAAGCTCTATTGATAAAAAGAAAGGAGTACATTATTGCTGAAGATTAAAATCTAGGTAGAGGTAGCCTGCTCATGAGTCCCATGTTTAGGGTATAATTTTCTCAAGTGATTTGCATTCCAAGTATATCGATGTGTCGGCCATTCATGTCTTCGAGCTTGTATGCCCCATTTCGGGCCACCACATTTGCCAAGTATGGCTCTTCCCAGTTTGGCCCCAGGACCCCGTCTGACCTCTTCCTGGTATTCAACGTCACTTTCTTGGGAATTAGGTCCCCCTCCTTAAAGTTTTTGGGCTTTAACCCTCCGATTAAAGTATCTAGCAATCCTGCTCTGGTAAACTGCTACCTTCTCAGCTACTCGATCTTGTTTTTCTTCCAAGAGATCCAAGCTAGCTCAGAGCTTGTCCTCATTACTCTCTGGTTCAAAATGTTGGACTCTAAAGGAGGTCAGTTTATGCTCAATGGGAAGCACGGCTTTAACCCCGAAGGTTAGGGAGTAGGGCGTTTCCCTGGTAGCTATTCTCCTTGTAGTGCGGTAAGCCCAGAGGACCTCGGGAAGCTCCTCAGCCCATATACCCTTTTCCTATTGTAGTTTCTTTTTCAACAACTTCTTAATAGTCTTATTGGTGGATTTTACCAGCCTGTTAGTCTGGGGGTGGGCTACTGAAGCCAACCTAAGGTCGATTCCCAAGCCCTCGTAAAAGTCTTTGAATCAGCCATTATCAAACTGCTTGTCGAGGTCAGCTATAATGGCAAGAAGGGTTCCGTACCTGCAAACCACATTATTTTTGATGAATCTTGTTGTATTTTCTTTCGATATCTGGGAGAGTGGTCCAACTTTAACCCATCTTATGAAATAGTCGATTACCACGATAGCATGCTTGGCTTGACCATGAGTAGTTGGAAGCGGTCTGATCAAGTCGACTTCCCACTTAGCAAAAGGGTATGGTGAGCTAAGGGATGACAATCGCTCCGGCGGTAGGTGACTCAAGTTTACTGTCTTCTGGCAAGCTTCGCATGATTGTACCAAGATCTTTTCATCTTGATGGATAGTTGGCCAGTAATACCCCATGCGGAGTACCTGATATGCTAGAGCCTCCCCACCAATGTGGTTCCCGCATTCTCCGGAGTGAACCTCTCTCAGTGTCCATTTGGCATCTTCATGATGTAAACATCAAAGCAAAGGATGGGATTTGCCCCTCCTGTACAAGTACCCATCAACCAAGCAATATCGAACCGAGAGTCTTTTGATCCTCCTAGCTTGGTCAGACTCCCTGTGGAGCCTTCCTTCTTGGGGAAAATCTACTATTGGGTCCATCTAACATGGCCACCGATCCAGGGTATAAGTCTCGTTACCTGCTGCTATGCTTGGTAAGATCACTTGGATAGGGACTCCCTATGGTAAGGTCTGGCCCCCATTCGCAGCTATCTTGGATAAGATGTCTGCTCGAAGATTCTGTTGTTGAGGTATCTGCTCAATCCTTAAGCCTTTGAATTTGCTCATAAGCTGTTGAACTAGCTTCAGGTAGACAATCATGTTATCCTCTTTTGTCTGATAATCCCCAGAGACTTGGTTGACTATGAGCAACGAGTCACTCCTGACCTACAGGTAATCGACCTCAAGCTCTGCGGCTGCCCTTATTCCGGCTAAGAGGGCTTCATACCCTGCCTCATTGTTAGTGGCTTTAAATTCAAATATGAAGCAGTGACAACACTCAGTCCCTTCTGGGTCGATTAGAACTATGCCCGGTCCTTCCCCAGCTTGCCCGGAAGCTCTATCAGTGTAGAGGATCCACAACTTGCAACCTTCTGGCCAACTGTCAAATTCTGGAATCTTCTCAGGGCCTATGTTTGTTGCTGCGGAGATCGCTTGTTCTGAGGGCATGGAGAGCTCTGCTACAAAGTCTGCATGAGCCTGGGCTTTAATTGTGGTCCTAGGTTTATACCTTAAATCAAACTGGGTGAGCTCCATGGCCCATAAAACCAACCTTTTGGAAACATCCGGCCTTTTTAAGAATTGACGGAGGGGTTGGTCCGTCACTACTGTTATTGCTTGGAAGTAAGGGCAGAGCTTCCTTGTCGAGGTTACCAAGGCATAAGCGAGCTTCTCCAAAAGGATATAGTTCTTCTCGGGCTTGGTTAGAGCATGACTTACGTAGTAGATAGGCCGCTGGATCCTATATCCATATTCTTTGACCAAGGCCTCACTTACCGCAGTTTCTGAAACTGCCAAGAAGATTTGCAGTTCTTCTCCAGGGCTTGGCTTAACCAGTAGTGAAGGGCTTGACAGGTATTTTTTCAAGGCTTGAAAAGCTTGTTCACTCTCTTGGTCCCATATCTTGTTTCTTCCCTGCTTATTGGCTTTGAAGAATAGGAGACACTTATCGTTAGACCGAGAAATGAACCTGTTGAGCGCTGCTACGTGTATGGTCAAGACTTGAACCTGTTTAAGCGATGTGGGGGACTCTAGATCCAGGATAGCCTTAATCTTTTCCGGGTTAGCCTCTATGCCTCTCTCATGGACCATGAGTCCCAAAAACTTCCCCACAGTCACCCCAAAGGCGCACTTGGAAGGGTTTAATCTCATCTGGTTTTCCTTTAAGATCATAAAAGTTCTACGAAGGTCGCCCATATGGGCTTCAGAGGTTGATGACTTGGTGATCATGTCATCGATGTATACCTTTATTGATTTTTTAATTTTGGGATTGAACAACCGGTTGACTAACCGTTGATAAGTAGCTCCTACGTTTTTAAGCCTGAAAAGTATCACCTTGTAGCAATACAGACCCAGTCCGGTGATGAAACTGGTATTTTCTTGGTCGGTGCGGTTCATCATAATTTGATTGTACCCTGAAAACGTATCAATAAAGCTCGGGATCTTATTTTCTGAGGTGGAGTTAACTAACTGATCAATTTTTGATAGAGGAAAACTGTATTTCGGGCATGCCCGATTGAGGTCGGTATAATCGACGCACATGAGCCACTTTCCATTTGCTTTTGTAACCATAACTACGTTGGCAATCCAATCGGGGTAGCGTGCTTCCCTGATGAAGCCTGCTTAGGTCAGTTTGTCCACTTCTTCCTGAACCGTAGCATTTCTTTCAATGTTGAAGTGACGTCTTTTTTGTTTGATGAGCTTGAAGGTCGGATCCACTGCCGATCGGTGAGCAACCAAAGTCATCGGATCCCGGGCATCTCGTCGTGACTCCAAACGAAGATATCATTGAACTCTTTGAGGAGCCCGATCAAACCCTCATTCACTCCCGGCTCAAGAGTCGCTTCGACTTTGACGACTTTTGAGGGATCACCCATTCGGATAGGAACCTCTTCTACCTTATCCACTGGATGGCCGCTAGCCCATTCCTTTCTCTGTTCCTCCTCGTCTGGCACCACAGGGTCATCCTCGGGGTGATTTATGGGTCATACATCTTTTAGGGTCAATACAGGGGTTGCCCCATCTTGGATCGTTGTTACCTGGGCAAGTTGTTTTGCTAGAGCTGTTGGGTTGGCAGACATTGCATAGCATCTCCTGGCTGCTTGCTGGTCACCTCAAAATTCCCTCACCTTGTCTCCTACTGGGAACTTCAAGACGTTGTGGTAAATGGATATGACCCCTTTTAAGGATGATAAAAATGGTTTTCCTAATATTACATTGTAGGCCGACGGGGTATCCACAACCACGATATCTGTCATGATATTCTACTGAAAGGTGTGGCTCCAATGATTACTGGTAAGATTTTTGATCTCACGGGAATGATCGAGTCCCCAGTGAACCCATACAGCGGGGTAGTGCAACTATTAAAACACCACTGCTTCAAGTACAATTTTTCCAGGGTGTCTTTAAATAGGACGTCGACGCTGCTGTCTGTGTCTACAAGCACACGGTGTACCATGCAGTTGGAAATCTGTACCGTGATCACCATGGGATCATCATGAGGTTGCTCTGTGTTGTAGACATTCGCTTCGGTGAAAATGAAATGTGACAGCTGGGAACGGTGGGTCAGGCTCTGGTCGACCTTAAAGATACCCTGCCCTTCGTCCAAACAAGGGACTTTCCTTATATGGTTTTTCCTGGAATTATTGGAGGTCCCAGCTAGAGTAGGCCATCTGCTGATGGTGTGTATTATCTGGATTTGTTGCATCAGATCCGCCTGCTCCCCCTTTTTTTTCTCAACATTCTCACGGATCTCGGCTTATACTTCCTTTCCAATTTGAATGTTATCCCTGATTTACTATAATAATTCTACCAAACATTCTCCCCTTATCAAAGCCTCGATCTGATTTCGCAGGCTATAGCACTCTGAGGTGTTGTGTCCCACGTCTTCATGAAAATCACAATACTTATAACGATTCCTCTTATCGACAGGGCTTTCGTGGGTACGGGCTTCTGTAGCAACCCTTTGTCTTGAATGGCGAGATAGATAGTTTCACGGGATGCATTTAAAGGGGTGTAATGATCATATCCTATCTCATCTCGAGCTATTGAGGCTACTGTCCTAGAAGGAGGTGAAGCCCGTGGAGAAGTTCATTTTGTTGGATGTCTTTCCGATCTGGGTTGAGAAATGGGGAAGAGATACGTCGACCTATTGGGGGGGTTTGTTTTGGCTTTTCTGAGCTTGCTCGAGTTTGGGAGCTTCCTTCTTCTGTCGCTTTACGACTCTTATATCTTCGTGTTCCATCTTGACCTTGAGTTGTTTGTCAACTTCAATTTGCTCCAGAGCCTGATCATAAGCTACTTGGTAGGTCTCTTGGCAAAAGACCGGAAAAACTTGCCTGCCCATAAATTCCTTCTGAAGTTGGCAAGGGTTTCTTTCTCGGTGAAGACCCCCATCTGGATGAATTCATTGTGGAAACGTTCAACATAAGCCCGGAGGGTTTCCCTTCTCTTTTGGATCACGTACTATAGATGGATTGGATTCTTCAATCGGGGATTATTTCTCTGGAATTGTGAGCAGAATTCAGTTGACAGCTTCGTGAAGGAATCCACGCTGCCAGCGAGTAGCTTTCTAAACCAGGTCTTAGCGTAATCTGTCAATGTAGTTGGGAACATTAGACACATAGCGGCCCTGGTCGTGTTTTGGACCTCTATCTGTTGAACAAAACTCTCCAAATGGCTCAATTGATCCTCAGCCCCGGAGAATCTGTCAATCGGCATTTTGAATTTTGACGGGAGCTCCGCGTCCTGGATCCTTCTAGTGAATGGAGCCTTCATCTAACTTAGAGGGTCCTTCTTGTCCTCCTTTTACTTTCCCTTCTTCATCTACTGGACCTCTTTTTGAAGCTCTACCAACTGGTCTCTTAGGCACTTGCTCTCAGATTTCCTTGAGTTGATCTCGGTCTCCTCACTATCAGACCCCTCTAACGAGTTGGCGACCTCTACTTGATTCCTTCTTCGGAGGAAGTCTGTTTGGGGTCTTTGCTGGCTTTCGTCCTTCCTTGCTCGGGCTCTTCTCCTTGAAGTCATTGGGTGAAGAAATTCTCATCGCTCTCGGGAATGGTCGTCCACCGCAAACTTAGTGAGGCAGCGCTTCGGGAACGGGGGGCATAGGCCTTAACCTATCCCGGATTGAGGGTTGGAGTCCTATTCTATTATGAACTGGCTCTGGAGGGGGAGGTCCCAAGCTATCAAAGGCGTGTTGCCTAGTCCCAGGCCTGCTGGGTTCCTCTCGATTGCAGAGGTTTGTTTGCTGAACAGTAATACCCTCAGTGAGCAATCGTAGGTGGACGTTTTCAACGAAGGTTGCCGCTTGTTGGTCAATCGCAACCTGGCTTCCCACATGGGGATCCAAAGCCCGCACAGTGGCTTGCTGGTCTGGGAACTGGCTGTGGAGCCCGGATTTTCTTCGTTTCTTCGGGACCTTTCTTGTCGATGTAGCTGAAGGTTGTCCCGATGCGCCTGGCTATCCCGATGCGCCTGGCTGTCCTTGAGAGGAGCGAAGCCTCATACCTACCGTAAAACAACAAACTTGTGAATATAAAATGGTGGTGCGGGAGTTCCCACAGACGACTCCAGAAAGTGTTAAAGGGAAATTTGCTCGAGATGAGAAATTCTAACTAACATCCTCGAGACCACTACCACGGAGGTGGTGGCCGGGGTCGGTACCTTTGATACTTGATCTGCTTAGATAGAAACGAATGATTGAATGACAAAGGCGAATGAAAACTTTATTATTGAACACTCGTGATATACAAAAATCTCTCACATACACTTGCAATCTCTATAAGACATAGAAAAGTGGTAACTTCGTGCTTGTCGAATAGTAGATACCACGACGGCCGTGTTCTGATCATAGAATTTAGGCCCGATGTAATTCTCTCTTTCTCTTACTCTGTTTTTCTCCCCATTTATTGAGAATACTTAGGCATATTTATATATGGCTGAATTAATTTGAACGGGTGTATCTCCAGCCTTGATTCTTTGAACCTATTACCTCTTTATCGGGCGAGATCCTCTATTTGAAAGTCGTTGACTTAGAGTAAATAACGGACTCAAGATTATCGTTGATGGAGATAAGTTTGTTTCTTCTTTGGAAACAAACTCTGATCTTACACGTATGCAGAATTTAATGTTCATTATAACGTAGATATAATCTTGTATGTATTCATGTGATGATTCTTCATGGAGTTCATCGCATTAGCTGCTCGTTGTTTTGTAGAGCGAGGTAGATCTATGATTTGGTTATGTCTTTAGGAGCTTGGGATGAACGCCCCTGTAGACATTTCTGGGAGGTAGCTCGGGTCTGATTCACTTAGAGGTCCGCTTTCTCCTCGTATCGTGGAGGGGGCAGCGGGCTCCTGGAGAAGTTGGTGGGTTTCCAGTTTTTAGGCTACGAGTAAGTTCGACCTTCGGAAGCTTTAACCTGGTGGTAGCTTGCTTTGCTTGTCAGGCTTCACTTCGAGTGTTTCTTGAGCTCGACGATCCTTCATAGCTTTCACGGGGTGGTTTTGGAGTCCGATCCCAGGAATCAACGTTCCTGGATAGGTGGCCTCTAGAAGCTCGGATTCCAGTGTTCTCGTGAGGACTCGATCTGGTCATGCCTAGCTTCATCCCTGATAGTCCCGAAGCCCGGCGATCCTTCCATGCTTATACGGGTAGTTTTATGGTCTGCCCGGGGTCTCATGAATGTCGAATTTGGGCTTCGATTCAGGCTAGGAGAATGGAAAATTTCTCTTTGTCCCCTAGCCAAATTTTACTATTAACATCTTTTAAAATAAAAGATATGAGATATCATTTAAAAGATTTGAAAAACAAATAAAGATATCATTTGTTGTTTAAATGATAAAAATATATTTGATATATATTATTATTTGAAAAACGAATAAGTGATATATCTAAACACAAACACAAATAAAGATATCATGCATACAGGTGTTTTGTTGAGGATGAAATTCAAGTGTGCTTGAATTACGTCATACAAAATATATATCTTTGTAAGGGTTGCGTGAGATATTAATTAAGGCATATAACATTACACCTGATATCAACGCATGGGTTCACTAAAGTTAGTGTGACAATTGTGTGTGTTTGAATCAAAGAGAGAAAAATATTGTATGTTCGTGCATTGTGTAGTGCAAACAAAAAGAAAGAAAAAATATTGACAATATTTTATATACTGGAATTGTTCTAGTTTTGTGAAAATAGAAGAAAGAGTTTCTTCAATTCTCTCTACATCCTCCATTCAAGTTCTTGAGACCGTGATACGTCCACACGTAGTTACCAGTCCGGGGAGATAGCGAGGAAGATCGAGTGGTTCAGACAGAAGCACATCGTAAAGTGAAGGAGCCTCCAAACGTTGGTAAGATTGGTTCAGACAGGAGCATATCGTTAAGGGAAGGAGCCTCCAAACGTTGGTAAGATTTTATTCTTCTGATTATTTCGATTTCAATTTCATGTGTTTACAAATTGTATTTATTAGTTCCAAAAAATAATTATGATCCCAATTTCACTAGTCCCATATACAGATTATGATCTGTATAAAAAATTTAAAACCTTACTTCCGTTGCGTGACCGGTGAATGGGGTTCAAACAATTGGTGTCAGAGGCTGGTTATTTTTCGAAACAGGAAATTGTTTTCGATGCTCCTTTATGTATGAATGTGTAGGCACCATCTATATGATTGTATGAATGTTTATAATTAAATTGTTTAATTTATACATGGTTGATCATAATTTTTTTATGGTACCGTGAATTTAGGGTTTATGGGTTGTATAATTTTTTATTTATTTTTATTTTTACTGTTATTATATTTTAAATTAAAAAAAATTGTAACCTGTAATCAAAGAACTGGAAAAGCGTGCGACAGCGGTACTGTTCATCGGACACTGTTCACAGCGGTACTGTTCATAGACACTGTTCACAACGAGTACTATTCATGGACAATGTTCATAGAGCGTACTATTCATCGGACACTGTTCATGTGTACTATTCATACGGTACTGTTCACATCTTTCACGGTTCCGTTTGCAAGTGTTGCCTAGTGCGTTCTGTGTAGATTTTTCGTTTTGGATTCGTGAGATGAATCAGAGTGACCTGGAGAGCCTAGAAGATTTTTGAAGTTACAAGAAGACCGATGAATGTCTTGGGGAATTTTTTGTAATTTTAGATTCCAATTTTTTAGGTTAAATAATCTACAGTACTCGGTCAATTCATGTATGCTTTATATTATGTTATGATAAAAGCATTGTCATGTATACATATGTCATTTAGATTAGATATGCCTACACAAATATATTTGATGTGTTATACTTGCATCATAGCCTGATATTTTATATATTTTTAATGTGATTAAAATGGACAATATACATAAATGGGTATGAATAATGAGATTAGTTTTTTAGTGATTAGAAAACTTGGTAATTCTCATTAATATTAATCTAGTTATTAAAAAGTTTAATATGTTAGATTAATAGGAACATTTATTGTTATTAGGATTAATATGATTAATAACCTAATAATAAATTAACCGAATAAATTGTTAGAGTTTTAATAGTTAAAACTTGGTAAACACTATCATAATAATCTGACTTTAGTAAATAGTTTACAAAGGCTTAGATTATTCACTAATTGATTAGATTTTTAATTGTTAAAAATCATTAATAATTTATTAGTTAATTAGAATTTGTTTTTAATTAGTTAATACGCTAGATAACTTGATTAAAGTTATTCGTTTAATCCTATAGAGTCTATGTGCATTAACGGTGAAAACCCTAATTTTTAAATAAAGAGTGGGAGAGGGATATATGACATATATATATCCTGCGATCTCCATCATTAGTTCAACACCATGAGATCCGAGTGGGGCCTCGTGACGGCTTTACTTTCGTCCTCCCTAAGGAGTATTTCCACAAAGGTCAATACCAAGGTTGACTACCTAATGATTTGAATTTCTGAGGGTATTTAGGGATTGACCAACCTTAAGACGGTAATTCTCGAGTTAAGCTCGTGAGATCTGAAATGGTGGTTTACACTCACGAAGGTTTTGATTAAGTTTGTTAATTAAAAACTTGACTGAATAAACGATGATTGAATGATATGAAATAAGAGTTATTCTGGAATATCATTTAATTGAGAATGTCTTTGTCCAATATGTAAAGACGGTAAAGACTTGACCGACCCTAAGGCGGCACTTCTTTATGGTATGTTGGATTGTCGTGGTATAGTAACTAGTTTTAGGGTAGTTCTAGTTCGTTAAACATGTTCATGCATCATGTTTAAATTTATACCAAAGCACTCGCACTTGTTTTAAATAAATGACTGAATGAATATTTTATTTATTTCAGCAACAATGTCTTCTGCATTACTTCAAATTCTTGCAAACGACATATTAACTGGTGATAACTACACTAAGTGGAAACTCAACATTAATACAATATTGGTCACCAAAAACCTCAAGTTTTTTCCTTACGGAGGAATGTCCTCCATGCTAGCTGCCACGAATTGTTCGTGAGGCATACCATCGATGGGTCTCATCTGATGAGAAGGCTCGAACATATCTGTTGGCTTCAATGACAGACGTGCTTGTCACAAAGCACGAAGCAATGACTTTAGCATTCTAAATCATGGAGTCATTGCAAGCTATATTCGTGCAGCCCTCTGAGCAAAAGCGATAAAAAGTTGTTCGTTCCGCTATGCTCGCTCGCATGAGGGAAGGTACATCAGTTCAAGAACATGTCCTGAGCATGATGTCCTACTTCAACAAGGCAGAAGTCAATAGTGGGGCCATTGATGAATCCAATCCAGTGAGTATTATACCGACGACTCTTTCGAAGAGTTTCGATCAGTTTAAGAGTAACTACGAGATAAACAAGTTAAGGTTCAGTCTCACACATTTGCTTAATGTACTAAGAACAACAAGGGCAAGACCGGTGAGGCAAGTGTTGTCGAACCATCTTTCTCCAATAATAAGGCGAGGAAGAGGTCTGCTGGAAAGGCGAAGGGTAAGCCCAAACCCAAGAAAGCCTAAACAAGAAGAAGTCCAAGATAGGTAAATATGATTTACTTGTTCTTGAGTCATTTTTAGTGGAAGATGATTATTCACCCTGGATAGTTGATTTGGTGGCCACTAACCATGTTTGTTCGTCTTTGCAATAGACTGATTCTTGGACACAGTTAGAGGATGGAACCTTCTCTATGTGTATGGGGTCAGGGGATGTCGTGTCGGCACGAGCAGTGGGTATAATTAGATTATGTTTTTGTAATAGATATATATTGCGTAATTAGATTACGTTTTTGTAATAGTTATATATTGTGGGACAATGTATTTTATATTCCTTGATTTACATAGAATTTGATTTCCGTTTCTAAGTTGTTAGAACTAAAATATTCTATTTCTTTTAATAATAAGTCTGTTATTATTGGAAAGAATGGTCTGGATATTTATTCAAGAATTAATAAAAATAATTTGTATGTGTTAAGACCGTTAATACATATTACACTGCTTAACGTCGAAATGTTTAAGGTTGAAAAACCAAAAACTAAACGATATAAGATTTCTCCAGATAGTGACATGTATCTCTGGCATCTAAGGCTTGGTCATATCATCCTTGATCGGATAGACAGACTAGTAAAAAGCGGACCTTTAAATGAGTTAAAGGTTGACACCTTACCTGTCTGCGAATCTTGTCTGGAAGGTAAGATGACTAAGAGACCTTTTACTGAAAAAAGGGCTTAGAGCTAAAGAACCGCTAGAACTTATACATACAGATGTTTACGAACCGATGAATGCTAAAGCTAGGGGTGGTTAGATACGTCTACCTAATGCAACAGAAGTCGAAAACATTTGAAACGTTCAAAGAATTCTAAGCTGAAGTTGAGAATTGATTAGGTAGGACTATCAAGTCACTACGATCTGATCGTGTAGGTAAGTACCTTGACCAAGAGTTTGAAGACTTCATGGTCGAGCATGGGATAGTTTCCTAACTCACAACTCTCGGTACACCTCAGCAAAATGGTGTAGCGGAGAGGTGAAATAGAACCCTAATGGAAATGGTGAGATCTAAGATTAGTTTCTCATCATTACCAAATTCCTTTTGCATACATTTTGAATGTGGTGCCATCCAAATCTGTTCCTAAGACTCCCCTAGAGTTGTGGAATGGTCGTAAAGCTAGTTTACGACATTTCCATATATAGGGGTGTCCAGTACACGTGCTAAAGAACAGAAGTGGAAAGCTAGACTCCAAGTCTATGGTCTGCCTGTTTGTAGGATACTCCAAGAAGACCAGAGGTGGACACTTCTATAGTCCCAAAGATAACAAAGTATTTGTATCGATAAATGCAACGTTTATTGAGAACAATTATATTAGTGACCATAAACCTCATTCTAAGATTGTATTGAATGAGTTGGAGCTTGGTGAGACTAGTGCTTCATCAACAAGAGTTATTGATCCACAAACATCTGAGAGTCAGATGGTTCCTGATCGGGATACACTACCACTTAGACGTAGTGAGACGGTTGTGAGGCAACCTGAACGTTATATAGGTATAGGTGAGAGACAAGGTGTTGTCTCTGTTGATAATGTGGATGATCGATTGACATTTAAGAATGCAACGGAACATCCTGATAAAGAGGAATGGCTTAAAGCCATGAATCTCGAGATGGAGTCCATATACTCTAACTCAGTCTGGGATCTTGTAGACTTACCGGATGGGGTAAAACCCATAAGGTCTAAGTGGATCTGCAAGAGAAAGAGAGGAGTAGACTGAAAGGTAGAGACCTTCAAGGCATAGCTATTGGTTAAGGGTTATACCCAAAAAGAGAGGGTCGATTATGAAGAGACCTTTTCGCTAGTAGCCATGTTTTAAGTCTATTAGGATTCTCTTATCCATTGTTGCTTATTTCAATTATGAAATTTAGCAAATGGACGTCAATATTGCATTCTCAAATGACAATCTTGACGAAAACATCTATATAATGCAACCATATGGATTCATGTCTCCAGATCAAGAGCAAAAGGTTTACAAGCTGCAAAGGTCCATCTATAGACTTAAGCAAGCATCTAGATTGTGGAACATTAGGTTTGATGATGTGATCAAACCCTATGGCTTCGAGTAGAACGTCGATGAGCCTTGTGTCTACAAGCGTATCATTGACAAGAAAGTAGTTTTCTTGGTCCTATACGTAAATGATATCCTACTTATTGGGAATGATGTGGGAGTGTTGTCTGATGTAAACGGCTGACTGACTAGCCAATTCCAAATGAAAGGTTTGGGAGATGTGAGCTATATTC
This sequence comes from Dipteronia dyeriana, assembly GCA_032871835.1. Lineage (NCBI taxonomy): Eukaryota > Viridiplantae > Streptophyta > Magnoliopsida > Sapindales > Sapindaceae > Dipteronia > Dipteronia dyeriana. The sequence goes on from CM065298.1 coordinate 85,038,627, forward strand.
TAGGGATCCAACTTATAAGGGATCGTAAGAACAAACTCATAGCATTGTCTCAGGCATCATATATCGACAAGATTCTTGTGCGATTTTTGATACAGAACTCCAAAGAAGGTAATTTACCTTCCAGACATGGAGCTCACTTGTCTAAGGAACAATGTCTTAAGAAACCTCAAGAAGTTGAGGATATGAGACATGTACCCTATGCATCGGCAATAGGTAGTCTCATGTATGCTATGTTATGCACGAGACCGAACATCTGTTATGCAGTGAGAGTAGTCAGCAGATACTAGTCTAACCCAAGATTGGATCACTGGGTTGCTATCAAGATTATTCTCAATTATCTTTGGAGAACGAGAAGTAATATGCTAGTGTATTTCGGACAGGATTTGATTCACTAGGATACATGGATTCTGATTTTTCAGTCAGACAGAGGTTCTAGAAAATCCACGTCTGGATCAGTATTCATCCTAGGTAGTGGAGCCATTGTGTGGAAAAGTATCAAGCAATTTTGCATTACTGACTCCACCATGGAAGCCGAATATGTAGCCGCTTGTGAATCTGCTAAAGAGACTGTTTGGCTCCGTAAGTTTTTGAGTGATCTGGAAGTTGTTCCTGATTTGGATAAACCCATCACACTTTATTGTGATAACAATGGTGCTATGGATAGTTCTAAAGAACCAAGAAGCCATAAAAGAGGGAAACATATAGAGAGAAAGTATCATGTCATTCGAGAGTTATTGTAGAGAGAAGATGTGATCGTCACCAAGATAGCCTCACAAGACAATCTTGTTGATCTATTTACAAAGACCTTACCGGCTAAAGTGTTTTCGGGTCACCTAGGTGGTCTAGGGTTTCAAGATATGCCTCACATGCTTTAGTGCAAGTGGGAGATTGTTGGGGTTTATGCCCTAAAGATGTAATTTGTAAATGGATTTATGAAATAAATAAAAGGAAAAGTTCAATGCATTCTTGTTATGTTGTTTATTTTATAACTTGTGCATATATTTAACATCCAAGATTGTCGGATGTAATCTCGAACTGTGTATATGAGTGTCATATACAGATGGATACAGTAAGGGACGTGCAATCTAAAGAGTCCGTAGATAACAAATAAAGTTGGGTACTTTATTTATGGTTAATCTATAGCTGCGGTCCATTCCGTAATGTACGGTGATTCTATCTTGAATCATTCATATGAGATATGGGAATGGAGGCACCTTATATGATGTGATCATATAGGACTGGGCCATGATCTATATGAATCTCACACCAATATCCGTTTACCGATGAGATTCATATATATCAACTAATGATGACTATATGTGGGTGATCTTAATCCTGAGTGTCTTATCGACTCTTTCAGGTTAGATCGAAGTCTTTGATATACCATGAGTGAGGTTAGATGCATTTCCTAATCAATATACTCCGTATGTTGGGATTACGACTTGGCTTGTGGCTGGGAAGGTTTGTACACAATAGTGGAATCCACCCCTTATTATGAGAAGTAGATGGTAGTTCCCTTAAGGGTTGATTCAGGGCTTATGAGTGCTCTCCTAGTTCTGTGAGGAAATAGGATTTATTGTTCATTATAGAATCAACGGTACTTAAAGGATATATGTAATTAGAGGGGTATAATGAACATTATGACCCCAGCTCTAATTATGAGCTACTGTGGAGGATCACACAGTATGTAATAGCTATATCGAAGGACACCAAGTTATATGGGTTCGTGTAAAAACGTCTGTAGTTGAGAGAGTGCAGCTTCGAGTTTTTTAGTGGAATAACACCAGAGTTAATAATCGAGGAATATTAATTAAAGAGTTTAATTAATGATTCTAAGAATTATTGGAACTCAAAATACTGTGGATCCCCTTGCTAGCCCGATCGATTTAGGTAACGAGGGTCATGGTTAATTAATTGGATTGTCCAATTAATTGTGTTACGAAAGTGACACGTATTGATTCAGGAATTAATTGAATAATGAGATTATTTAATTAATGAATAATGGTGATTAAATAAATTAAGTAATGAGATTATTTAATTATATTATTAATCACTAAATGGAGGGTGTTAGTTGATATTTGATTTTAAATAAATTAGATAATATGATTACTTTATTTTATCAAATTAAATATTTGAAATTGAATTTAAAATTTTTAAATTCAAAATAAATATTTAATTATCTTTTAAAATAAAAGATATGAGATATCGTTTAAAAGATTTGAAAATCCAATAAAGATATCATTTGTTATTTAAATAATAAAAATATATTTGATATATATTATTATTTGAAAAACGAATAAGTGATATATCGAAACACAAACACAAATTAAAATATCAGGCATACAAGTGTTTTGTTGAAGATGCAATTCAAGTGTGCTTGAATTACATCATACAAAATATATATCTTTGCAAGGGTTGCGTGATATATTAATTAAGACATATAACATTACACCTGATATCAACGCATGGGTTCACTAAAGTTAGTGTGGCAATTGTGTGTGTTTGAATCAAAGAGAGAAAAATATTGTATGTTCGTGCATTGTGTAGTGCAAACAAAAAGAAAGAAAACATATTGACAATATTTCATGTACTAGAATTGTTCTAGTTTTGTGAACATAGAAGAAAGAGTTTCTTCAATTCTCTCTACATCCCCCATTCAAGTTCTTGAGACCGTGATATGTCCACACGTAGTTACCAATCCCGGGAGATAGCAAGAAAGATCGAGTGGTTCAGACAGAAGCACATCGTAAAGTGAAGGAGCCTCCAAACTTTGGTACGATTGGTTCAGACAAGAGTATATCGTAAAGTGAAAGAGCCTCCAAACGTTGGTAAGATTTTATTCTTTTGATTATATCTATTTTAATTTCATGTGTTTACATATTGTATGTATTAGTTCCGAAAAATAATTACGATCTCAAGTTCACTGGTCTCAGATTCATATAATGATTTGTATAAAAATTTTAAAACCTTACTTCCGCTGCGTGACCTGTGAACGGGGTTCCAACAACTAAGCTTCTCTATGAGAGGCTGACTGAGGATTTAAGACAACAACATATGGAGGTGCATTCACAGGAGGCCAGACAGACTTTTGAGGTCCAAAACGTTGATCGATACAAGAGGTCTCCCACTTTTGAGACTTTCATGTTGAAGGATTTAGAGTGAGAGCTTGTCACCGCCCGGATGTTCTTCGATGCCAATGAGCGATCTTCGGGGGAGTTTCATCAAAAATGGGATCCGGAGATCTATAAGCTTAAACTGAGTCCCTAGAAGGCATAAGGAATCAGAGAGTAGGATGAAGGGCCTATTATAGATCAATCAGGAAGGACCCCCACTTCATGCACCTTGAACTCCCCTCTAAATCCTCCTAAGTGACTTTCCACACAGATATGAGGAGTGGCGTTTCGTTGGAAGAAGCTGACATTAGGCCTCTATCTGATACTGACTATTCTCCCTTCACGGCTGATGACCCAGATGACATCTACTAGCTAGATTTCGGGGACCTAACCAATGGTTATAAAGCTGAAGGCAACCCCCATAGTGTTTCTGGGAATAGTGGTCCCTCAAGCACATCTTGAGCCTGAATTTGCTGCTCCATTGTTTTTGGTATATGTATTTTACTTTTATTATTTTCAAATTTTATTATTATTGCACATCTTGCAAATTTCTGTAAAACTGTATAGAGGATTCTTTTATTTTCAATAGTACAGATCTTTATTTGTTTGTGCTCATTTTTTATCGTCGCACTAAGTTGAGTGACTTATCTAACCAGACTTAACCGAGCGATCAGTTATATGGCCTGGGTTATTCATTAATTTAAACTATATACATAAGAGTGTCGAGAGACATCATGTTTAACCATTCTTCTCAGCCTAACGGATCACCATTAAGGCATTTAAAAGAACCAGTCTTGTCGCCAACTAATCTTCTATGACTTGGTCGATTATCTCGCTGACCATCATTTTTTGACCCAATTAGTTATCTCATTAACTGGTTGAACTCGGTCCGACCAGTTTCATTATTTACTGACCATCTTCTGTCTGACCCGATTAGTTACTTCTCTATTTGTCGACCATTTCTGGTTGCTTATTTTTGTCAAGTAGTGTTCTTTTTGTGGACCTATTGCATGGTATCTAATTTATATACGCTTATCTTTTATCTGTCAACTAAGTTACTGGGACGTCTCCCAGTAGTCTGTTGCTTAAGATTCGCTACAATAGGGACAATTAATATCTTATTGACTTAACTTGTTGCTGCTCAATATTCTATTGGCAGTCATTCAAGTATGAGTATCTTCTTTCCCCATTCAGCTTTCTGTACATCCCATCAGGTACCTGTGACCTGAAGGCGTTCTAACAGTGTTTCTGTACACACAGTTAGTTTTTGTGAGTGTGCATTGTCTTTATGATATATACTTTTGGCCCCCTCACTAGGCCCACTGAGCACCTATTTGGTGTTTAACAACCTCAACGAGATGGCCTTTGTAAACGAAGGCAAAATTAGAAAACTTTTCTTGATCCTTTTGAAATTCTTCCCTCGAGGGGACTTTTATTGATAACTTCAATCAAAATACTAGAAAAAAGTGACAACTTATTAGAAATAAACTAATGTTTAATAGTTAAGAGAGACAAATAATAAGGAAAAAATGAAAAAAAAATCCTCTATGGATATAAGATTTTCAGATACTAAACATTGCATGGTCGAGGTAACTCTTCCCGATCTGGTCGAGTGAGATGATATGCCCCGTGCCTGGTTAACTCGACCACCTGATAGGGTCATTCCCACTTATCTGTCAATGTTTTGGATGCGTTTTCCTTTGCATTTAGGGATACCCTTCTGAAAACCAAATCCCCGAGCTGAAACCTTCTTATCCGGATATGCGGGTTGTAGTACCAGACTACCTTTTATTAGTATGCTGCATTTCTCACTCTCGCCGAGTTCTTTTTTTCTTCTACCTCATACAGGTTTTGTTCCAGCATATCCACGTTTGTGTCAGGATAATACAATTGTACTCTTAGAAAGGCATGGATTACCTTGACTAGGATTACTGCCTCGGTCCCAAAAGCCAACAAACAGGGAGTTTCTCATATTGAGGTTTTTTCGTTCATTCGGTAAGCCTAAAGTACCTCATGCAGCTTCTCTTCTCAATTCTTTTTTTAGCATTAAGCTTGACCTTTAAGGTATGCTTGATGAACTTGATCACAACTTCAGTTTACCAATATGTCTGAGGATGCGCTAGTGTGGCATAGTAGTTTTTGATATGGTAATCCTTGCATATCTTTCTGAAGTTGTCACTATCGAACTGGGTTCCTTTATCAGTGATGATTGTATCCAGGCTTCAGTTATGTGCACAAGTGGTTCTGTCTCTCAATTTCGTGAAATAATCCACTGCTATATTGGCATGTTTTGTGCCCCATTTGGCCGCTGTCGGCATTAGACCAATGCAAGGTTAGGTTTTTCAGGTGTTTAGGTGGCTACTTAATATCATTTGCTATCCTTTGACAAGTGTCGTATTTCTTCGCCATTGATTGTGCATCCTAGAACATGGTTGGCTAATGGAAACCTTGGTTAAGGGTTTTATGGGCCAAACTTGTACCTCCAGTGTGGTTTCCACACACCCATTTTTGAATACTTGCCATGATCTTACCACTTTCTGCTGGATTGACACACCTTTGTAGGGCTTTTGAAATTATGTAAAGTTCCCCTCCAATAATCGAATACTGGGTAACTCTTTATCTGATGCGTTTTGCTTCAACTGTATCCTCAAGGAGTATTCTATAGGTATTTTCTGATCGGGATCATCAATGTGATTTGTCCTTCTTCGACTACTTCGACCACTAACCCTTCTTCTTCTTTAATGTTAGGTTTCTCAAGGTGAGCCACTGAGATTGTCTTAGACCAGATGCCTGTGGTTGCTGATGCCAATCTTGACAGAGCATCGACTTTCTCAATTTTCTCTCTCAAGATTTGAGTGATTCTGTAGGTCTTAAACCTTACAAGTAGGGCCTTATATATCTCTATATAAGTCGTCATGTTGTTATCCTTTACTTGATACTCATCTAAAACCTGGTTGAAGACGACCTACAAATCACTGAATATTTCTAACTCATCCAATCCCAGCGATGTCAAACCTTGAGTCCTACCAACAATGCCTCATATTCGACAATGTTATTGGCAGCTTTGAAGTTAAACCGCAAGACACATTCTACCTTATCACTTTTCGGGGTGGATACCACTATGCCTGCCCCACTTCCATACGTGTTTAACGACCTATCGACGTGTAACTGCCATTGAAAAACATTTATTTCTTTATCTCTTAGCATTCTGATCACCTCGCTGTTTGGTTCAATAAACTCGGCGATTAAGTCTACCACTGCCTAACCCTTTGTTACGACCCTTGTTAAGTAAGTGATATCTAACTCACTCAACTCAACTACCCATTTTGTCGGTCTTCCTGACACTTCTGGTTTGGATAAGATTTTCTTAAGCGGACAATCTGTGTCGACCTCGATATTGTACGTTTAGAAGTAAGGTCTTTGTTTTATTGTTGTCGTGACTAGTGCTAACACCATTTGCTCAGCTGTTGAGTACCTAGTTTCCGTTGATAGCAAGGCCTTACTGGTATAATACACTGATTTCTGAATTCCTTTGTCTAGCCTAACCAGCACCGACCCCATAACCACTGCTGTGACTGATAGGTATAAGTTTAACACTTCTCCGTCCAACGGCTTTGATAGGATTGGGGAAATGCCTAGATACTCCTTAATCTTCTAGAAGGCTTGTTCATACTCTTCATTCAATTCCACTCCTTTGCCTTTCCTTATGGCCCTGAAAAAAGGCAAGCACTTGTTCGTTGATTTGCTGATGAATCGGTTTAGTGAGGCCAAACAATTTATCAACCTTTAAATGTCTTTTAAGGTAACCGGGAACCTCATTTTCCTTAATGTCTTTATCTTCTCAAGGTTTACCTTGATCCCTCTCTACTGAACTTGGAAATCGAGAAACTTTCACTATGGTACCCCGAAAACACATTTCTTCGGGTTGAACTTCTTTCCATACTTTCTCAGCACCCCGAATGCCTCTTATAGATTCACCGCATGCCTCCTGATAGTAATGATTTTTGTCAGCATGTCGTCTATATATAATTTCATATTCCTGTCGATTTGTCGGGCGAACATCTTGGTTACCAACCTTAGATAAGTTGCCTCGGCATTCTTGATGCTGAAAGACATTACTCTGTAGCGGTTACCCTAATCGATTGTGAAGGCATTCTTTTCTTAATCCTGCCAAAACATTCTGATTTGGTTATAACCATAGTAGACGTTCATGAAACTAAGTAATTCATGCCCCGCAGTTGCATCGATGATCTGATCAATTCGAGGCAAGGGAAGCTATTTTTTGGGCACGCCTTATTTAGGTTTGTGAAATCCACACACATCCTTCATTGCCCATTTTTCTTCTTTACAAGTACGACATTGGTAGCCTACTCGGGGTACTGGACTTCCCTTATTGACTCTGCTGCTAGCAGCTTTTTGACTTCTTCTCTAATTGCTTGACTCCTCTAAGGGTTAATCCGTAGTCTCTTTTGGATGACTGATTTTAGTGAGAGATTATTTTGGCATGCCTTCATGCTTCCATGTGAACATGTCCTTGTATTCTCTTAATAGGTTGATCAGATTATTTTGGACTTGTTCCGTCAACCAATCCCCTAACTTTACCGTTTGCTTAGACTTACTTTTATCAATTATGACTTCATTGGTTGGTTCCTCTTCTGGTTTTTTCCATCTTTTGGAAGTGTCTCCCTTGGGTCCAAGTCGAACTGATTAGATATCTCTGCTCTGGCCTCCTCATCATCCATCTTTGGATAACTTTCCTCTTTGTGGAGGTCTATCTGCATTACGTTTGATCCCATTTTTTCCTTATATATTGCTGGTTTGCTTTCCTTTCCCATTCCTAGAAGCTCTTCAGACACCGACCGCTACTACAGTTGGGAATTTTATGGTTAGAGCATAGGTTGCAGTGACAGTCTTTGATTTGTTTAGGAAACGTCTTCCCAGTTGGGCGTTGTAGAGCCATTTTTCAGTGTCTACAACCACAAAATCGAGGAGTGCTATTTTCTGGTAAGGGTAACTCTCGATCTTTACAAGTCGCTTAACTATGCCTAACGATCCAACTTCTGCTCCTCCAAACCCCATAAGTGGAATCATCAATGGTTGTAGATCTTTTCTTTGTAGCCCCAATCGATCGAATACTCCAGCGTTCAAGATATCCGTCGAGCTTCCATTATCGACCATCACTCTTCTTACTTCCTTGTGACCAACTCGAACCGATACCATGATTACGTCATTTTGGCCTGCCTTCAAGTCCGTGTGTGTCAACTTCGGAAAACACAATCGGATCCTAGCCTTGTTTGAGGTTTTTTTGGTCGGGGCTAACCGAGTTTACCTCTAAGTTTATCTTGCCATTTATTGCCTCTGGACTTTAATCATTCTTTTCCGGTTACTTTTTCCTGTGTATAGCCCACCGAAAATGGTGTGATTGCTCCATCATCTGAGTTTCCTTACTCATTATTTAGGGGTTCTCTCTGCCGGTCATTTCCATCCTTTAAGACCACCTTTTTCAAGTGCCCTTCTATGATCAACTTCTCGATATAATCTCTCAGTTGGTACCATTTGGAGTTCTCGTGACTTTTTTCTCGGTGAAATCAGTAGTTCTTATAGGTGTCCCTTCTTGAAAATTTGGACTGTTTTAGGGGCCTCTTGTATAGGTTCTTGTCCTCTATCAAGATCAATATTTCTTCCTACTTTTGGGTCAGTAAGGTGTAATTTGTGTACTGCCACTTGAAGAGTTTATTGCCTCTTGATTGCCTCTTTGATCATCATCCTTCTTTTTTTTTTCCCAGGATTGTTCTTTTGGTTCCACTTATTTTACCCTTTGAACTGCTATATTTAGGTTTTTGGTTGTTTTTCGGTTGATCGTCATGTATGAGTTCTCCCCCGTGGGCTATCTGTTCTTCCTCTGCCATTGCATATCCTCCTACATCATCTACCATGTTTGCGTAAGTGGTTGACCCTCTCTGTCTTAAACCGAGCAACAACTGGCTATGCTACAAACTGTTAACAAATGCGGACACCATCACCTCACAATTGGGATCCTGTACCTCTGATACTTTCTACGAAAAATTTGGTCAGGTAGTCTTTTAATTTCTCATCCTTTCATTGCTTCAAGGTGGAAAGGGCATATATTGACTTTCTCCACTAAGTGTTCCTTATGAATTGTCTGGTGAAGGCTTGTATTAACTCCTCAAAGGTCCTGATTGATAGCCAGTGAGGCCACCAAACGACCTGGACCCTTGGTCCCTTAATGATTAAGGAAACATCGTACACATGAATGCATTGTCATAATCATATTATGCCATTGCACTATGGTATCTCCTGATATGCTCTTGGTTGGTGTTGACTTTGAATTGTTCCACGTGTGGCATCCTTAACTTTTTCGAAAAACGAGCTCACCTTATGGGGTTAGCGAATAGGCAACCAGAGTTACCAATTAATAAATTCCCATGACTTTGCGTTCTTTCCAACACCTATATCCTTCTTAATAGAAATTCCCATTCACCTTTTGGTTCACCATGTTCGTCAAACTTTTGGTGAATGGTAAGGCCATATGGGTCCCTAGAGACTTATCCTGTGACTTGAGAATCGCAAAGGTTGTACTTAACTACAAGGGTTATCTCCCTACGAATTCTGGCCAAAATTTCCTCGTCAGTTGAAACTTATCGGGATCTCTTCCTACAACTGCCACATCTGTCTTCACGATCGTATCTTGTTCTCCCTCCGTGGTATTTTCCTACGCCCTCCTGCAAACTGGATTCCATTTGCTCTCTCTTTTCTCTGTTTTATCGGCCTCCGTGCTCTCTGTGGTCTTAGTCATCTTGGCGATCATCTCTCTTTTTATAGTGTTCCCTCCTTTCGCGACGATCCACTCTATCTCTACCAGATTTCTGAGGAGCGCCTAGGGTCGTTGCTACTATCTCAGAACGTATCCTGGGGTCCTAGGCTACCACCGGTGTAGATAGTTGATATGGTGAGGTCAAGTTGGTTATAGCAATTATGTTGATTCCCTATCTAGCGGTGTCTTTAATGACTCTCCGTAGGGACTCTTGGACTTGCCAGAAGGCATCTGAGAAATACCGGGGAAGACACCTGTAGAAGTTATGACATCTTGTCTGGTAGAAGTCGGGGATGGTTAATCTCCTTCGAAACCATTGGTGTTTGCTAAGCCAGGGTTGTTGATACCACGCGGGGTGCCAACGTCGCGTGGAGATTGACTTCTGTCTCTACTGTTTGCCATGTTACTGTTTCATGAGTTTTCATCGAGAGTTAATGTTCCCCCTCATTCTAAAGCCAATTATTGACAGTGATTTTTGGATTACGTAGAATTAATCACGCGTCTAACAAGTTAACACGAGTTAACAATCAAGCTATAAAGCAAGAAAAGAAATCAAGGATGCAAAACACAAAGTTTTATGTGGAAATCCCAGGAAGGGAAAAAATCACGGTTCTCGAAGACGGCGAGAAAAGAACTTCACTATGAATGTTTTGTTACACACTCGATCTCTTTTGCACTTTTGTATACTTTTTTTACGTTAACTCTTTCAATGGTGTTATTATGGTCTATTTATATTCGTATAGAACCCTAATTCTTAGTGTACAAGTAAGGAAAGTTGTTGAGGTTTTATGAAACTCTGACTTGTCGGAGTCGTTTTATTCTTCTTTCATGTTCCACATCGCTTATGTTCTGAATGCATTAAATCTCTTGCCTAATCTGAACTCTGATATCTATAGGGAAATTTGTTTCCTTATCAGAGTATGCTTCGAGACACTTTATTTGAGTAAGACTCGTTCTCTGTGTATTTGAGTCGTGATTGCATTGAATTCAATGTTGGCCACGTGTCGCTTAATCGATCATTTACTAGACCCGACCAGACCTCATTATCCTTAACCAGTGATTCGATCCCGACCGGAGGCCTTAACCAGACCATATAAATGATCCCGACCCGGTCATTTTCACCTGGTCAGTCTAATCACCTTAGTTAAGTTATCTCCATCCGATCGTTTAGGTAACCCGACCGGGTATTGTGAGGCCATCTTTAGTCAACTTAGGTTGATTTAGTCTAGTTGACTTTTTGTGACATGACATCTCTGACTACAACACATTTGGGTAATCATGCTGACTCGTCACTCTTTCAGATTTTACCAATAACAAAGGCCTAAAAAATTAAAAAGCATATAAAAAACCTTTCAAAGCCCAATCGGTTTTCAGTTTCAAAACGGTTCAAACCGATTCACATTTTTAAAACCCGAATATATGTTGGTTCAATACAATTTTAGTCAAAACCGAACAAAACCATTCCCACCCCTAAATTTTACGATAAAGTAAATATCAAATATTACCAAATTTTAACATAATTTTAGCAAATATAACTAATATCTTCAAATATAGATACCATAAAAATATGGAAATATGATCGATATTGATTTATTTTGATATTTTCTCATCGCACCTATGTTATTTTTTTTCCCAGAAATAAAATGGATTCCCCTACTAATTAACGGTTGTGGATAACCGGATAAGGTGAGAAGATCTTCACCGTTAAAATGTGGAACAGGTCATCTAATGTGGAACAGTAACATAGGAGGGATCCCACTTCAAAGGAATATCTCAGCGGTAAAAGCGGGTGACCATCGGGTGACCATTTGGTATCGAAGGCTTAGATTTTTTAGTCCACGTAAGCTCTCAGTAGACAGTGATCACGATTATATTCTCTATCTCTACATTTTTCAATATTACTACAATTTTGTGTTTGAAAAAAAAAATAATTTTGTATTTCACGATACGATGACTCGATGTCTCAATGACATAGAGACTAGAGAGTCATAGTACATCTACAAATATAATACCAGGTCGTTTTCGCACGTAGGCACGTGCCAAGTTAACGTATGTCTTCATCTGCTCAGTATCTTTTGTCATTATTCGATCACGAGAACTTTTTGATTTCTGTAATTGTTTTGTTTATAGAGTCTGACTTTCATTCCTTGGCTACTTTCTTCATTCTGGGTCTGATTCAATTATGCCCGCTCTTTGGTTGGTGAGAGGTCAATTTCTATACTCTTTGTACTTCTTTTTATTCAGAAAATCCTCATTAACTTTTTTTATACCCATCAATTTATCAACCATGCCATATTGCCCCGATGATTTTCAAAAGAATGGTAACATCTATGTGAATTCGTATTCTCACTCAAATATGACCCTTTAGTTTGAAGGGCTTAATGATAAAGAACCCATCTGACAAAACTCTAAATTATATATACTAATGGACGTAACAATTTAAAAAAAATTGTTCTTTTGGATGATAGACTTGAGTGGCTGATTAATTTAGTAGAGTTTGAATTTCTTAAAAATGCAATTTTGATAATGATAAAAGTCCAAGTTGTGCCCATATCAACCACTGTAGTCTTGATGGATTAATTGATTAGGGTTGTCGCATATCAAAGACACAGGACAAGATAAACCATAATTATTTATGGTAGAAAACACAGCTATCTATACTGTATTTTTCCCATTACTTTATTCACGATCGATTAATAGTTAGTACACTTCTACAGTCCTGTTCTATAAATTAAAATTATCATTAACTTTATTGTAAATTTTTTTCCATAATAAACAAAACTGTCATGTAATTTTGGAACTTCATAATGTAAAGTTTGTATAGCTTTATGAAAATCACCATAAGAAATCATGATAAAAGTTTGTTAACTTTTCATTGATGCCCTCTTCTTCTCTGAGTCTCACTCTCACACTCTCTCTTTCACTTATTATACAGAAAAAGATTGAGAAAACAACACAAACTCAAGCTTATCTTCTTCAATGGCTTCATGCTCATTTCTTCTGTGTCTTCTTCTCTGCTTCACATTCTTCATTTCTAGTTCAGCTGCTGCTTCAACTGAAGCAAATACACTTCTCTCCTTCAAAACCTCCATTGATGACCCCAAAAACTCTCTCTCAAGCTGGTCCAACATTTCAACTGTTCACTACTGTAACTGGACTGGTGTCACTTGTGTTACTGCTCCTTCTTCACAGCTCTCTGTAACCTCTCTCAACCTTCAAAGTTTGAATCTTTCAGGTGAAATCTCATCTTCAATATGTGAGCTTTCTAGTCTCACTCACTTGAGCCTTGCTAACAATTTCTTTAACCAGCCTATTCCTCTACACCTCTCCCAATGTAGTTCTTTGGAGACTCTGAATCTAAGTAACAATCTCATTTGGGGTACTATTCCTGATCAGATTACTCAGTTTGGTTCCTTGAAAGTTGTTGATTTAAGCAGAAACCATGTTGAAGGAAAGATCCCAGAAAACATTGGCTCATTGGTGAATCTACAAGTTCTCAACTTGGGCAACAACTTGCTTTCAGGTAGTGTTCCTTTTGTTTTTGGGAATTTTAGTGAGCTTGTTATTCTTGATTTGTCACAAAATGCATATTTGATGAGTGAGATTCCTAGTGATATTGGAAAGCTGAAGAAGCTTGAGCAACTTTTGTTGCAAAACTCTGGTTTTCATGGTGAGATTCCTAGTTCTTTTGGTTGGTTACAGAGTTTGACCATTTTAGACCTATCACAGAACAATTTGACTGGTGAGGTTCCTCAGACACTTGGTTCTTCTTCTCTCAAGAATTTAGTGTCTTTTGACGTTTCACAGAACAAGCTTTTAGGTTCATTTCCAGTTGCTATTTGCAATGCAAAAGGTCTTATAAATCTTAGTCTGCATAAAAATTTCTTCACTGGTTTAATCCCAAACTCCATTGATGAATGCTTGAACCTTGAGAGATTTCAGGTTCAAAACAATGATTTCTCTGGTGCTTTCCCAGAAAAATTATGGTCATTACCAAGAATCAAGCTCATCAGAGCTGAAAACAATCGATTTTCCGGAGAATTACCAGATTCAATATCAATGGCTGCTCAGTTGGAGCAAGTTCAGATTGATAACAACAGTTTTACTAGTAAAATTCCAAAGGGTCTTGGTTTAGTCAAGAGCTTGTATAGATTATCTGCCTCTCTTAATGGTTTCTATGGTGAACTGCCTCCAAACTTTTGTGATTCACCAGTCATGAGTATCATGAATCTCTCCCAAAATTCAATTTCTGGTCATGTTCCGGAGCTGAGAAAATGTCGGAAACTAGTCTCATTGTCATTGGCAGACAATAGCCTTACCGGAGAAATCCCCCCGTCCTTAGCTGAATTGCCAGTGCTCACTTACCTTGATTTATCCGATAACAATCTAACTGGTCAGATCCCACTGGGGCTACAGAATTTGAAGCTAGCCCTCTTCAATGTATCCTACAACCGACTATCCGGTGAAGTCCCTTATTCGCTAATCTCAGGTCTTCCGGCTTCATTTCTTCAAGGAAATCCTGGACTTTGTGGCCTTGGATTACCAAATTCTTGCGGTGAGGGCCAGCCAAAACACCACTCTAGTGGTGGCCTTACAACATTGACATGTGCCTTGATTTCTATAGCATTTGCTCTTGGTATCGTGATGGTTGGTGTTGGTTTTTTTGCTTTCCATAGATATTCCAAGCGGAAATCTCACGCGGGTGGTTGGCGATCAGTGTTCTTTTATCCACTCAGAGTCACTGAGCATGATTTGGTGATTGGAATGAATGAGAAAAGTGCCATAGGAAGTGGTGGACCATTTGGTAGAGTTTACATTTTAAGCTTACCAAGCGGCGAACTAGTTGCCATAAAGAAACTTGTAAATTTCGTGTGCAATTCTTCGAAAACGTTGAAGGTTGAGGTCAAGACATTAGCCAAGATCAGGCACAAGAACATCACTAAAGTTCTTGGATTCTTCCATTCAGATGAGTCAATCTTTCTGATATATGAATTTCTACAAAAGGGAAGCTTAGGGGATTTGATTTGCAGACAAGATTTCCAGTTGCAGTGGACTGAAAGATTCAAGATTGCCATTGGTGTTGCTCAGGGATTGGCATACCTCCACAAGGATTACGTTCCACACTTGCTTCACCGAAATGTCAAGTCGAAAAATATTCTTCTGGATTCAGATTTTGAGCCAAAGCTCACAGATTTTGCACTTGATCGAATCGTGGGTGAGGCTGCATTTGAATCAACCATGGCTTCAGAATCTGCATTGTCCTGTTACAATGCACCAGGTATAGAATGTTATACAAATCCTTTAAAATCAATACATATAACATCTCTATATATACTAGTAATTGTACCAACTGTGAGTTGTGATTGCAGAGTATGGATACAGCAAGAAAGCAACCGAACAGGTTGACGTGTACAGCTTTGGAGTCGTGCTTCTTGAGCTCATAACTGGTCGACAGGCTGAGCAAGCAGGATCAGCAGACTCTCTAGATATCGTGAAGTGGGTTCGAAGAAAAATCAACATTACGAACGGGGCATTTCAAGTTCTTGACCCCAAGATATCAAATTCTTCCCAACAAGAGATGTTAGTTGCACTAGAAATAGCTCTGCGCTGCACTTCCGTGATGCCGGAAAAAAGACCTTCAATGTTTGAAGTTGTAAGAGGACTTGAGTCCCTCAGCACAAGGACTACTAACCTTCCCAGTTCAGGGCTCTCTCCTTTGGAGGAATACTCCTCCATTCCTGTTTAAACATTAAATAAATACTATCCTTTTTTTTGTTTGTTTGTTTTGTATGTAAATCCAACTCGATATTACATTTCTTAATTTAACAACTTCTTATCAGGAGAAGAATAGATTTGGGCATGTTGTTCTGTGTCACTGGATCTGTTTTGGGTTTGTGATCCATGGTAATGCAAGAAAATTACATTGTATTGGTTTGGTATTACTAATTCATCTTTGTCATTTCAACACTGATATTTAATAACAAATAGTTCTGAAATTGGAAAAAAGAAATTGGGATTGCTTTATTGGAGAGAGCTTCTTGTGGCTGTAACTCTATAAGGTGTTTTTGATGTACTTTTGTCATCTTTGTTTGCTCTATGCTCTATGTTTCATGTACGTGTTTGCTCTTTGTCCAAATTAAGAGGGAATTTTCAGGTTAAAGAGGGATCCGTTTTCTCTAACAAAGAGATTCAATCGGATTTGTTGGGAAAAGTAACGCAGAAATCCAGTCTAATAGACACGGCAAAAGAAATAATGTATAACAATGAAAAGAGAATCGAATCACATAAACCCACGAGCAAGGATAAACTACGGTACTACATGTGCTTGTAGATCAGCGGCGTTCCGATGGCGTGTGCCGACACATCCAATCTCTTTTTCCGACACTGTTTTCAACGTTCTCTTCATCTTGGTCTCCTCTTTCTATCGACACTTCATTCTTATCAAGGATTTCGTTATACATGCCAAATTTCCAACAGGATCGTAAGCACACTTGTCGAGTAATTTATGTACCTCGCATGACATAGTTGTCTTATTCTAGTTCGTCTACATAGATGTCTAGTAACGAGTACAAAAATAACATCATATAAATACTTAAATATTCAGTGATCGGAGACTTTGTATACAAGTCATCATGTATATTTTTGTAATGAGTAATTTTACAAGCAAAATTGCTTTTTATAGTATTGGCATTATATTCTGAAATGCAGCAAATAATGGGCATAGTTGGGACATAAAAGTAGATTGCAATTAATTTTCTAAGAAGTAAGAAAACACCAAAACCATCATGAGTAGATTATAGATATCCATTATTACTTGAAATATGATTCAGTGGATGCTCAATATCCAGCATAGAAGAAAACTATAAGGGTGAATTAAAACTGGACTAACATTGCAATTTTATTATTGTCAATCACTCAATTGTCAAAAGATCACAGTTCAATTGAAATAGTATTGGGTTTGTGTCAAGGTTCAACTGGGCCAGGCCTTTTCTTTTTTGTATTACAAGTTTATAATGTAATTTTCTGCCTACTTTGAATCTGATACTACACATGAAACTTTCAATCAAAATTTATTTTCTTGGATAAATAATTATTATCGCAAGTAAACAAGAGTTGGTGTTATTTTTGGTAATCTACTCAAATGTATAAGTGCCATTTTTCAGTAGACATATACAAGATGACTATGGACCAGTTTGGTATTGCTGTAACTTTTAAAATAATCACTGTTAGCTGTGCTGAAGAAATAATCTGCTGTGAAGTTAATCAGACAATTGTTTGGTTAATACTACTATTAAAATTGTTGTGAATTAAAAAGCAGTATTCATGCGTTTGATAAACTTTACCTTTAATTAATGTGATTTTACATAATTACTAAAACAGACATGAAATTGAATTATCAAGTGAAACAAAAATTCTCTTTTCACATCTCTCATCTCGAACTCCCATGACAACCGAAAAATTTAGAGTTTGTCAACACGGAGTCTAAAAAAATAAAAAATAAAAAATATGGTGCTTCTTCCTTTACTCCTTTATTTTCTTTTCAATACAATATTCTTTGATTTCTTTTACTTGATATATGGATACCTGTAACACTTTAATCTTTATTATTATTTTTTATATAATTTTTATTGATTATATTTTTGGGTGAGTTTGTGATGGTAAAGAAGAAGAATGATAGAGAAGAAGAAGTAGATAGCGAAACAGATGAGTTATAAGGTTTTGTTCAAGTTATAAGTTTGGGTGTTTGTTCCTGATTTGGGTTGAGAAGATGAACAAATTGTTTTTAAGAACATTTTATTAATCTTATATTTAATCAATAATGAACAAATAAAATTGAATCATATGAAATAAAACATAAGATATATTTGTATTTATGTTAAGTCAATAGGGATTATTTAGTCTTTAAAAAGATTCATTAAATCAAACAACAGATTCTATCATAATCACTTTGTAAAAGTAACCTTCACCTGCTTCTAAAAATTGTTGTCAAATCAACCTAAATTCTCAAATAATCACTTTTGAAAATTTTACAAAACATTTTATTTATAACAAAATTATTAAATAATTAGATTTTAACTTTTTAAAAACAATACCAAATGGGGCAATAGTAATCTTGTTTGACAATCACATGCCACCCTAAAATAAATGATCAGAAATTACCATAAAATGAAGGGAAGAGGTTGGTCCGGTGGTATAAAACCCCTCACACTTGTACTATAAGGTTGCGGGTTTAAGTCCTCCCACTCTTCAAAAAAACCCCGATCTATGTAAAAGTGTAATGTTTCAAAAAACGTGAAATTACCATGAAATTGGAATGAAAATTATGAAAATATCACTTTTCTCTATCTTGTTTAGTGCTAATTGTACTATCATGCCACCCTAAAATAAATGCTCATAAATTACCATGAAATTGGAATGAAAATAATGAAAATATTACCATGTGGTGACAGTTTGAAATCTAAAATACATCTTAAACTGATAAGTTTGATTACTACGTTTCATTAACAGAAGGATCTAATTGATGTATTTAGTAAAACTTAGGGACCACGATGTCACGGGGTTAAAGTTTGCGCAGCTAACCCGTGCGGCACTTAGACAATTTCTGGGCGATATTGTTAAGTAAGCTTTGCTTGATCACTTTCAAAGGTTAGAGAGACTAAAGAATGACTAGAAGAGCTTTGTAGGAAAATAAGGCAAAGCGTATTGTTATGAGAAAGTTTTACAATGCTTTGAGTATTCTTGGCTTGGATGCCTTACAAATGAGAGAGGTTGCCTATTTATAATGGTTCACTTCCTCAATGAATATTTTAGACAACTCTAGGAGATTGAGTCTCCAGAATGTTCTACATGTATCTAGGTTTCTCTACAAGTATTCACAATCCTAGATATTTATAAGAGAGAGTTCTAGAATGTTGCTAGAGTCTTCCAAGGATGGCCTTGCTAGATGAAAGGAGAAGACTCTAGAATCTTCCAAGGTCTTATGCCTAATATTGGGCTTAGTTTGGGATTCTTGGATCAAAATTGGGCGGGCCGTGACATCCTCCCCCACCTAAGTTCACAACGTCCTCATTGCGTGGGCGCTGAGTATGTTGGAGTTGGCCACGAGTTGGCCACAAGTTGGGTTATTCATTCAGAAGGTCTTCGGCTTGGGAAGCCTCCATTGAGGGACCGAATTCGAGTCTCGCATCCTTTGCTCTACGTAAAAGGGCTGGTTAGGTTTCGAAGGTGATCCAGCATCTCAGGTGCCTTCTCTCGGTGCCTTCGATAGCTTCCCATGGCTTGCACACTTCTTGCTCATTCGAACTCCTACGATCGGCTGGTTCTGTGGAGAAGAGGGAGAACTGGGTGACTCCTCAATCTTTACGGCGGGCTGCATCCTTGGCTCGGTGCAGGTGGGCTTGCTTGGCTTTGAAGGTGATCCAACATCTCGGGGTGCCTTCTCTCGCCTCTCATGGCTTGCACGCTTCCTGCTCTTTTGAACGTCCCTGGGCGTTACGTCTTGTGGAAAGGAGAGAGAGCTGGGTATCTCCTCGAGTCGTGTTGCGGATGGCATTCTACATGGCTCGTGTAGGGATTCCGCCTGGATGGAGAGTGCCTTGGACTTGCTTTGCATGTTATGGGAGCGTTAGTCACCGTGAACAAGCGTTTGGATTTCGAATAGAGCAACTTCGCTATCAAAGGGCGTGGCTAGTGCTAGCTGTGATTGCTCTATGGTGGCAACTTCTCTATCCGAGTGCATGACTCATGCTAGATGTGATTGCCTAGTAACGGGCTCTGACCCCTACTGCTTAGAACCGATCTACTTTGATACCATAAAACAAATATTATGGTGTGTAATATTAATCAAGAGGGGGAGTGAATAGATTATAATCAAATTTTAGCCAATTTTCGTTAATGGTCAATTAGACGAAAATACCCCTAACTAGTCATAATAATATCACAAGTGTAATAAGTGCGGAAATAATAAAGACACTTGAGATACACGTGGAAACCCTCCAAATGGGAAAAACCACAGGCTGTTAAGTGCGCCACACTCGAACAATGAATCCACTAATGATAGAGGCGTTACAACCTACTCCCGGTATATAACCCACTACCATTACCTAATCCCGGTATTAAGTGGACCTAGTCCAATTTGCTTACGCTTGAAGCAACCTACTCCCAGATGCAACACAAGACTTACTTCTCTTAAACGAAGAGATAACCACCCTATGTGAATATATGATGATATTCAAACAACAAACAAGGCTAGGGTACCTTATATGCTTATCTAGGATTATGAGATGACAATAAATGCAATCCTAGATATTAAGAGCTAAATGACATGTCATAAAGCTTAGCAAAACATAGAACAAGCAATCCTATAAAGCTATCATAAAAACCAAATCAACACATGTTGTCATTAAGCATGTCAAGGATTATAATGCAATCACTAAATGCAATCAATGAGTCCTAAACAATATCTAAATGCAAAACATAAAGATTTAGCTAGAAGTAATCAATACCATCAATCCTAGCTATCACAATACAACACTCAATCATGTCATCAAAACAATCTCTAATTTATATCTAAAAAATATTCTAAGAGCATACAAATAATTAAAGAGAAGGTTTAGCAAGTAAAACACTTAACTTGTAAGAAGATAGTGAAGAACTTACGAAACAAGATGTGATGAAGTAACCCTATCCATTGATGCACTCTAAATGAACTTAGATGATGCAAGATGAAGTTTTGATGCACATGGGAATGCTTTGAAATATTAAAAATGAGTTTTTGGAAGAGTTTTTCCTTTGAAATGTGTTTTAAGGAAAATATGTGATATTCTGAACTCATAAAATAACCTTAAAGCACTGAGTTATATATATATAAGATCCAAACAAAGTGAGGTCATTTTGAAAAAAACGTTCCAGCTTTCTCTGTGTGCGCTGGTGACGTGCGCTGGTCGAGTAGCGCACTACCAGCGCACTACCTATTTTTACAACAGGCGCTGGACGAGTGGCGCAACACATGCCCAAATCCTCAGGAATGTTTACGCTGGACGAGTAGCGCACACCCACTTTTTTCAACTGTGCGCGGGTGCAATAGCGCACCTCAATGGCACATGACTAGCGGCGTTCCACTGGAATGTTGCGCTGGTGAGGTGAGCTAGTCGAGTAGCGCACCACCAGCGCACAACCTTTTTTCAACACTCAAACATACAATTTCAACAAGTTCAAGAGTGATGAAACATGCATCATATTCTATTGCCAAACATGACATAAAACATTTAATTACAAGATGCAAATAAATCAATATGAGTCATCAAAATGCACACAAGAAAACACTCAACATATAAGAATTAAAGTTATGCATGAATTTGTTAGTGTGTATAACTATCTCTACCCTTTTTTCTTTCAATCATGCTCTTAGTTCTACACATGTTAATGTACTTGAAGCAATTTGGTCTAATATGACCATTAACACCGTAAAAATGACATGAAAGAATAAAATAAGGGGTCATACCATTCCTTTGTGAGGACAAAGGTGTTTTCCCATGTCATTGAGCTTTCCTTTGGTGTGGTATTGATTCTCTTCTCCCTTGTTGTTAAGTTGGAGAAGATCGCTTCCTTTGTTGAGCATGCAGGAAATGCTTATTGGCTTGATGGCTTTTAGTTTGAGGGATAGTTGTTTGAAGTGCTCTCATTGGTTCAGCTTGAGCTTGACTTCTTCGTGCCATCTTGACTTGGACATTTCTAGAAAACTCTCATAGTTCAATTTTCTTCTTAGGATGAAGTGGAGGAAGAGGTTCTTTGAAGTCCAAGCTCTTGACAAATACTGTCTTGCTAGGAGTTAAGATCTCCTTGTCATCTTCAAACCTCTCTTGTTACTTGGCTTCTTGCCAACTCCCAACATATGGTCAAGCTTCTCCGTACTCGAAGTCATCTTAGCAATCAACTCTCTAGCTTCTCTAAGCTCCTCCTTCAAGCTTTCTTCCACTTTTATTCCATTCTCCACTTTCTCACTTAAGTGATTCACTTTGGTTGATAGCTTGAGGTTCTCTTCCTTTAGCTTCTGAACCTCTTTCTTCATATTCAACCTTGAGCTTTGAAAATGCTCAATGAACCCTTCAAGGTTCATACTCTCTACATTTCCATTTGTAGAGTGAGATGAAGAACTCTTATCACTAGAGTCATCACTAGTGTCACTTGTTGCCATGATGGCATCATCAATGTAAGTAGCTTCACTTATCACTCTCTTAGCTACTTTTTCATCACATCCTTCTTCAAGGTTGCAAACTAAGGCATTGTTCCCTTTTTCTACATCTTCCACAAAGGAGGCTCTAAAAGCCGTGTAGTTAAGAATAATCTCTTCATCACTAGAGGGATCATCTTCTTCATTAGAGTTATCACTTCCACTATCAATTGATGGGGTGGTCACCACCTTTCCTTTCTTTTTCTTCTTTGAATTAGTACATTCGGGGGCAAAGTGACCTATCCTACCACATTCATAACATCGGACCCCTTTCCTTTCGGTCTTTTCTTCCCTAGGCTCAAACTTCTTGAAAGGAGTCTTTTCCTTCAAGTCTTGACCCTTGGATCCAAAACCTTTCCTCTCGGACTTGTAGAATTTCTTGAACTTCCTCATTAGTAAATCCATTTCCTCATCCAAGTCATGACTTTCCTCCTTCTCAACTTTGGAGGCTTTCTAAGTAATTTCCTTTTGCTTTTTAGGAGATGTGGTGGTAAGACCCTTCCTAGATTCGTAAGCTAGTAGCTTCCCAATCACTTCACTCGGTTTCATATCCTTGTAAGCACTATTCTCTTTTAAAGCCGTCACCTTAGACTCAAATCTTTTGGGTAGAGATCTCATAATCTTTTGCTTGATTAACTTATCCGAATAAGGGTCACCAAGTAGATGACTTTGATTCACAATGTCTATTAACCTTACTTCAAAGTCATTAAAGCACTCGTTCTCATCCATCTTGAGCAATTCGAATTGCGTTTGGAGAACTTGAAGCTTCGATTCCTTAACCACATCTGTTCCCTCATGTGCAACCTCTAGGATATCCCATGCCTCCTTAGTTATCCTAGTATTTTGAACCAACTTGTATTGGTTCTCATCCATTGCACATAGGATGGCATGCATTGCCTTCCTATTCCATTTTGATGCCTCAAACTCTTGTTCGTTCCACTGTGCCATTAGCTTGAGTACATCATCTCCTCTATCCGTAGAAGTCATCATGGGTGGAGTGTATCCATCTTCAACCGCCATCTATGCCCTGTCATGAATTTGTCAAATGTACGACTCCATCTTACCTTTCCAAGAGGCATAATTCAATCCGGTGAGAAGTGGAGGTCTAGTGCTAGAAGTTCCCTCATTGCCACCGTTTTCACTCATTGTGTTTAATGAATGAATGATATGAATGCAATTGTATAGATGATCAATACACACACAAAATGCAACACACACCAAAATGAGCAAGAATCACCTATGCATGACTAGGAACCCGCTCTGATACCAATTGAAAAAAATATTATGGTGTGTAATATTAATCTAGAGGGGGGGGGGGGGGGGGGGTGAATAGATTATAATCAAATTTTACCCAATTTTCGTTAAAGGTCAATTAGACGAAAATACCCCTAACTAGTCACAATAATATCACAAGTGTAATAAGTGCGAAAATAATAAAGACACTTGAGATATACGTGGAAACCCTCCAAAATGGGAAAAACCACGAGCTGTTAAGTGCGCCACACTCGAACAACGAATCCACTGATGATAGAGACATTACAACCTACTCTCGGTATATAACCCACTACCACTACCTAATCCCGGTATTAAGTGGACCTAGTCCAATTTGCTTATGCTTGAAGCAACCTACTCCCGGATGCAACACAAGACTTACTTCTCTTAAATGACTAGATAATCACCCTATGTGAATATATGATGATATTCAAACAACAAACAAGTCTTGGGTACCTTATATGCTTATCTAGGATTATGAGATGACAATAAATGCAATCCTAGATATCAAGAGCTAAATGACATGTCATAAAGCTTAGCTAAACATAGAACAAGCAATCCTATGAAGCTATCATAAAAACCAAATCAACACATGTTGTCATTAAGCATGGCAAGGACTATAATGCAAGCACTAAATGCAATCAATGAGTCCTAAACAATATCTAAATGCAAAGCATAAAGATTTAGCTAGAAGTAATCAATACCATCAATCCTAGCTATCACAATACAACACTCAATCATGTCATCACAACAATCTCTAATTTGTATCTAGAAAATATTCTAAGAGCATACAAAAAATTAAAGAGAAGGTTTAGCAAGTAAAACACTTAACTTGTAAGAAGATAGTGAAGAACTTACCAAACAAGATGTGATGAAACAACCCTATCCATTGATGCACTCTAAATGAACTTAGGTGATGCAAGATGAAGTTTTGATGATCATGGGAATGCTTTGAGTGATTAAAAATGAGTTCTTGGAAGAGTTTTTCCTTTAAAATGTGTTCTAAGGAAAATATGTGATATTCTGAACTCATACATTACCTTAAAGCACTGAGGTCATTTTGGAAAAAACTTTCCAGCTTCCTAGTGACGTGCGCTGGTGACGTGCGCTGGTCGAGTAGCGCACCACCAACGTACAACCTATTTTACAACAGGCGCTGGACGAGTGGAGCATCCTAGTGGTGCAACACATGCATAAATCCTCTGGAATGTTTGCGCTGGACGAGTAGCGCACCACCAGTGCAAACCCACTTTTTTCAACTATGTGCGGGTGCAATAACGCAGCTAAGTGGCCCATGACTAGCGGCGTTCCACTGGAATGTTACGCTGGTGAGGTACGCTGGTAGAGTAGCTCACCACCAGCGCACAACCTGATTTCAACACTCAAACATACAATTTCAACAAGTTCAAGAGTGATGAAACATGCATCCTATTCTAATTCTAAACATGACATAAAACATTTAATTACAAGATGCAAATACATCAGTAAGAGTTATCAAAATGCACACAAGAAAACACTCAACATATAAGAATTAAAGTTATGTATGAATTTGTAAGTGTGTGCAACTATCTCTTCAAAGTAATGCAACTATCTCTTCAAAGTAAGTAAGCACAAGAATTTTACTTTCAGTGCTTCTCCTCTTGAGGTCTTGAGAGCCTAAGCTACCCTTACATAATACCCTAAAAATGTGATTTGTTCATGAAATAAGCCAATCAACAAATGAGGACTTTACATACCACTTGTCACGATGTGAGATTTCAGCTAGACACACTCGTGCGGCACTTAGGCAACTTCCGTGGGAATGTTGCTAAGTAAGCCTTGTAAAAGGGACACTCGGGCAAGTTCTTGGACGACCATTGTCGAGTGTGAAGATACAGAAGCGATTTATAATATGGAGAGTCGGGAGAGGGTTGAAATGGGAAGCCTGGAGGTAGAGGATCGATGGGACTTGCGAAGGAAAAACATGATGCTTCGGATCACTATAATGCTTATAAATAATCTCAAAGAAAGAGTTGTATTAATGAAAGAATTCTAGGATGGTTTACAAATGAGAGGGGTTTGGCTATTTATAGGTGAGCCACCTTCTGAAGGAATGTTCTAGACTAATCTAGTCTAATAGTGGAGATTAAGTCTCCAGAATATTTTACACCTAACTAGAATACTCTACATGTATTTACATGCCTTTACAAGGTTCTAGATTATTCTACACCTATCTAGCTAAGTACAAGAATGGTGTAGAGATGGTTGAGTTGCTACAGACTTCCAAAAGCCTGACCAATGTTGGAATTGTGGAGTGGTCTCTTGAATCTTCCAGGAGTTAGGCAGTCTTTGTTAGACTCTTGAGCTTGTAAGCTTGCGGCCAGTGACGACGAGCTCTAAAAAAACAGTTAAAAAATTGATATTTTTAAAAATATATATGGACTAAATCAATTAGAGTAGTGCTAGACAACCCAAAATTTTAGTCTAAATTTCAACCCAAATGATGTGGCAAGTGAGTTGTCATCACCACATCATACAAATAACCATTTATAGAATATTTGCAACAAAGGCAACATGAGATTGGTCAAGTTACAATGTTGTGGGTTCGAGTCCTAGTTCTCTCTAAAAATACCCAAAAAAAGTAATATTTTAAAAAATAGGACATTTGTAAAAGTAGTCAAATTAAGAAATGAGTTATTGTTTTTAATCAAATAAAATTAAGCTATTACTTTTAACCGGGTGGAAGTTGTAAAGTCTAATGTTATTGGAAAATTCTAAGTAACATGACACGTCAGCAAAAGACCAGGGTTGGGAATGCCACGTCATCAAGACCTGATCAAGTTAAGTCAACATAAGGGGGGACCAAGTGAACCCGATCAGCCCTCCTCGACCAGATGACATAGATGACCGGGTTTGAAAACCCGATAGAGTTGTTATGATGGTCAGGATTAGGGTAAGATTGAACTACCGGTCGGGAAAAACAAATGATCGGACGCACGACATGTAGATTAACACCCAAATTCAATAAGAACACGACTCAAACACGTAGAAAGAAGAGTCCAACTTGAACAAGGTTTCTAGAAGCCCACTCTGATAAGGAAAAAAGCTTCCTTATAAACGCAAAAGAATGAATTAAACAAGGAATTAAATACGACCAGGACACGGTCAATGTGAAACAAGGAAAAAGGACAACACGACTCTAATAAGTTAGAGTTTCAATGAATCACAGGAACTTTCCTTACATGTACATCAAGAATTAGGGTTCTATGCATGTATAAATAGACCCAACAAACACCCAAAGTAATTGAATGCAATTTCTTAAGAAAAGACAAGAGTGATTGAGTGTGTAATCTCTTTTTCATATAGTGAATTTTTGTTATTGTAATTGGCAATCATGGATGTTTCCCTGCATTGGGTTTTACCATATAAAATCCAGTGTCTTACTTATTCTTCTTATTATCTTTTGTTTGTTCTTAACCATTACTTTGCTCTAATTGTGTGATGGGAGATTGATCCAAAAATCACCGTGAACAACTGGCACTAGAAGGAGGCTTGAACCTTCGACAATATTCTGTTTACGTAATTAATTACGAAGAAACTCGGCCAAAAGCGACATCATGGACATTGGAAGAGACATAAATCAATCTCCCTACAGTGTCGATGTAACACATGAGACCAATAACCAGAACCTTACGGATGTCACCGCTACAGGAGAAAATCCACTCATAAGGACCCCGCCATTCGCTAGGCCAGACACTGTTACCATTACGAGTGCAACTGATGGCATCTCCTCGAAAGGATTCAAACAGATCCAGGAATTCCTATGAAAAGTCATTGAAGATACTGCCAAACAAGGAATAAGTATATCAGCCATGACTAACCTAAGTTTGTTATACCAACTTTCCATGCCAATCGTAGCCCGGGATCCAAAGATACATTCCGAGATAGTATCAATCACCCTAGAAGCACCCCCAGAAACCTGAATGAGATGAGGTAGAATGTCATGAAAGGAGGGGGTGTTCACGTAGGAGAAGTGACCGAAAAGATCAGGGAACAAGGCAGCACAGGGAATCTAGTTCACGGGAGGACGTGGAAAGATGCGACATAATGGAAACTTACTCTGAACGCAGGCATAAGTATGATGACCAGAAGAAAAGATCCCGCTCGCATTCAAGTAATGGCAAAATGGCCCCAAGAAGGTGCAAAGAACCAACATCGGTGATCTGGCGTGACCATTTTGACACTCAAATCAGCGGGAGGGTCCTTAGAGACCCATACATGCTGACGGTCAGTCGAAGATTCAACGAATGTGGTGAACCAGAAGGGGAGTGAGAAATTCTTCTTAGAAGGATAGAAGCCCTCTAGCAGAGGAAATCCAGGGAAACCCCTTGATCGGGAACTTTGGAAACCCATTTAATGATTCAATAAGACATGCCAGCTTCTCTAAGAAGTTCAGAATGCCACATGTGGAATAGTTCAAGACCAACACCGACCCATAATAGCATTAAGGAGGTATCAAAGCGCAATGGCACAATATGACTACAATAACCCCCTCATGTGTCGCATGCTTTCACGAACTTTAGTAGATTAGGGGTCGAGATGGTTTGGAGGATTGCCCGCGGGTTCTATTAGAAACTTCGAGGAGTTGGTACAACCATTCACCAGACAGTTCATAGGGAATATCCACCGAAGGAAGTCTATATCGGTCTTATTGACCCTGAAACAAAGAAAGGATGAGAAGTTGAAAGATTACCTGACCAGATTACCTGACCAGTTTACCTGACTAGATTCTCAAAAGGAGTGTCAGAAGTTCAAGACCTTAATAATAATGCGCTGGTATCGGCATTCATCAATAGTTTACAACACAACCATCTGACCCTAAGCTTGAGGCAAAGAGGACCGACAACGTACGTCATCATGGTAGACCATGTCGGAGGGTACGCCATAGCGGAAGAAGAACAGTTGGCCCATGGCGGAGAACTTATACGCTGGTCTCAAAAGAAGTCAGAACAATAAAGACAATAACCCAAAGAGTGGTAGCAAAGGAGAACAAAAAGGTAGCTGAGGAAAAGGTAGAGATGGGCAAAAGGAGGATGACAGGGGTATTAGGTAATTCAAAAGGAAATATACCAACAACACTCCCTGGCCAGAGGACAAGAAGAGATCCTCAATGTAATGGAGGATAAGAATCTATACAAGAGACCCCCGAAACAGTCAAGTTTCGATAGAAGAGATACCATAAAATACTACAGGTTCCACTTGGAAAATGGTCATGAAACTTCTAAGTGCTACCAGCTGAGGGATTATACCGGGAAGCTAATTAGAGAAGGGCACGTTAAGGAATGATCCTCAGGAACGAAGATGATAGGGGTCAGAATACCGTGATGGATAAGTGAGATAAAAGCCAGAGGATTCCGAAAAGGGACCCAGATAATGGGGCAATCAACACCATCTTTGGCAGCCATACGATACTAGTAGCTGAGAAAGAATGTCTGAAGTTAGAGAAGCCATAGATGGATAGAGAAACCTAGAGGTAAATCTATTAGGAACCGATTAAAAGAAGCTCAAACAAGTTTGGGACCCTATAGTTTTCATCGAAGCAGACACACACGTGTCAGAAGTTAGGCCGAACGATGCAATTGTGGTGTCAGTCCGTATAGGCCATAGGGAAGTAAGAAGGGTTCTCATTGACAATGGAAGCTCGACAGACATTCTTAGTGTGGAAGTGTTTAACCAGCTCGGGCTCGAAAGAAGAGACCCTCATCCACTCAAAGTCCCGCTTAGAGGCTTTGGAGGAGCAGATGTGATATCGCTCGGGACAGTAAAGCTGCCTGTAGAGATTGGAAGCTCTCTTTGCACCAAGACAGTGTTACTAGATTTTTTGGTTGTGAGCATAGAAAATTGGCTGTACAACGCCTTGCTAGGTCCACCCTTCTTGAACAAGACAAAAGTAATGATTGCCACTTACGCGTTAATGTTAAATTCTCGAAAGAAGCAGAAGTGGGAGTCATGAAAAGTTTACAAGAGTGGGATAAAAGGCGAATCTAGCCATATACAGGGAGAAAGCAGAGTCGAGAGTAACGCAACTGTATACTCTCAAGGAGTGTGAAAGTCAGAAGATCGATGACATGGAAATCGAAGCAGAAACTCCAACTCAGTTCGACATGGACCAAAGGGAGACGCCTCCGGAAGATCGGAAAAGCCAGGAAGATGAACCGACTATATAGATCACCAAATATGACAACAGTCCCAAGAGGACTGTAAGACTCGGGGCCAGGCTGAAAGAGCAGTTGCAGAATGAGATAGCTGGACTGTTAAGAGAATACAAAGATATATTTATATGGAAACATGAGGATATGTCAGGAATTGACCCGAAAATAATTTTGCACAACTTGGCAGTTGACCCTAACCGTAAGCCAGTTGTCCAGAAAAGGAGACGATTTAACCCAGAGAGAAGCAAAGTGATCAAAGAGGAAGTAGAGAAGTTGTTGGCAGCAGGATCAATAAGGGAGGTAACATACCCTGAATGAGTAGCCAATGTGGTATTGGTCAAAAAGAAGAATGACCAATGGAGGATGTGCGTGGATTTCACAGACCTCAACAAAGCGTATTCTAAGGATAGTTTCCCCTTTCCCTGTATTGATCAGTTAGTGGATACGATGGTCGGTCATAAATTATTGAGCTTCATGGATGCATACTCGGGTTATAACCAGATACAGATGTTTGAACCTAACGAGGATAAGACATCCTTTACTACTGACTAGGGTTTGTATTGTTACAAAGTCATGCCCTTTTGTCTTAAAAACGCTGGAGCCACCTACCAAAGATTAGAGAACAAGATGTTCGCTTGATAGATTGGCAGAAACATTAAAGTCTATACGGACAATATGCTAACCAAAAGCATAACGTCGAAAGAGCATGTAGCAGACCTTAGAGAAACGTTTGGAGTGCTGCGAAAGTACGACATGAAGCTCAATCCAGAAAAGTACGTTTTTATGGTGCCCTCGGGGAGATTCTTACGCTTCCAATTCCACAAAGGAGGGATATAAGTGAATCCAAAAAAAATAAAAGCACTAGAGGAGATAAAGTCCTCGTGAAGGAAATTCAAAGACTAACGGGGTGTTTAGCATATCTGAACCGATTCATCAGCAAGTCAACTGATAAGTGTCTTACCTTTTTCAAAACAATCAAGAAAGGGAAGGGTGTAGAATGGAGCACCAAATATGAACAAGCATTCAAAAGGATAAAGGAATATCTGGGAAGAGCTCTAGTACTGTCCAAACCCCTTGAAGGAGAAGTACTCTACTTATACTTGTCAGTGACGCCTGTGGCGATAGTGCCAATGTTAGTTAGGCTGGATGAAGGGATGCAGAAACCGCTGTATGATACCAGTAAAGCATTATTGCCTGCGGAAACAAGGTACTCTCCAGCGGAGCAAATGACACTGGCCCTAGTAACTGCGGCCAAGAAGGTAAGGATGTATTTTAAGCATACATGATTGAGGTTTACATGGCATACCCACTGAAGCAAATTCTGTCCAAGCTTGAAGTGTCCGGAAGACTGACAAAATGGGTTGTGGAGTTGAGCAAATTTGAGATTGCATACATACCAAGGGCCGCAACAAAGGGGCAAGCTATGGCTGACCTGACTGAGCCAAATAGCGAGGTAATCAGGATGATGAAAGAGAAAAATGAATTTGCATGGAAGCTATATGTAGATGGGTGGTCAAACACTCACGACAGTAGAACCGAGATAGTTATATCTACCCAGAAGGAGATCAAGTAGAGTGTGCCTTTCGTTTTGACTTCAAAGCCACTAACAACATGGCAGAAGATGAGGCAATTTTGGTAGGACTTAGAGTCTGCACCGCCCTATGAGTAGATGAGCTAGAAATATTTAGCGACTCGCAGGTGGTTGTGAACAAAATATTGCATGAATATCAAGCAAAATATGGCAACATAGCCA
Source organism: Dipteronia dyeriana (assembly GCA_032871835.1). NCBI lineage: Eukaryota > Viridiplantae > Streptophyta > Magnoliopsida > Sapindales > Sapindaceae > Dipteronia > Dipteronia dyeriana. Next base: position 85,070,023 of record CM065298.1, read on the forward strand.
CATATTTAAGGATATCCAAAGCATTACTAGGGAGATTCAAGACATACAAAATCACCCATATCCTTAGGGTGAGGAATGAAAAAGCTAACGCTTTATGGCATCAGCCACTATTTGTGTGCAGTCAAAGACCATCCCAGTCGATCACCTCAAACGATCGAGCATCGAGGACCAAGAAGAGGTGTCGGAAGTGGAAGCGGTTGAAGGAGGTCAAATCACATGGATGATCAGGGAATACTTGGAAAAGAGGACACTTCCAACAGAAGCAATTGTAGCAAAACTCCTTAAGTACAAAGCTACAAGGTATTCAATGGTGGGGGGGAGCTGTATATGAGAGGATTCTTAAAAGCCTTGCAGAGATGTGTTTGTCCCATGGAAGGCAGACGGATATTAGAAAGCATCCACGAGGGTGTTTGTGGAAATCACTCAGGAGGCAGAAAATTAGCACACAAAACTATTAGATAAGGCTTCTATTGGCCAACCTTATTTCAAGACGCTCAGGCTGTCGCTGAACAATATGGGGGTTGTCAAAGAGTAGCCAACGGCATAAAGAAGCTTCTCGAATAATTAAAGAGCATGTCGTCACCTTAGCCATTTGCTATGTGGGGTTTAGATCTGATCAGCCCAATGCCAGCTGTAACCAAATGGGTTGAGGCGGAGGCGCTGGTACATATAACCGAAGCCAATACGATGAGTTTCGTCAAGAAGAACGTTATCTAACGATTTGGAATCCCAGACACAATAATTATGGACAATGGAACCTTATTTGACAGTGTCATGACTTCGGCATAAGGAATTATTATGCAACACCGGCTCACCCACAGACCAACGGTCAGACTGAAGCAATGAACATGATAATTAAGCACACCCTGAAGGTGAAACTAGATGTCAAAAAAGGAAGCTAGGTGGATAAGGCCCCGTCTTGCAGCTGTTTTTCAGTCCATTTTTGTTTTTAATTTTCAAAAAGCGATTTCGAAAACGTGTTCGTTACGCCTTTTTCATTTTGTTTTGCGAAAAACAAAAAAAATATGAAAAACAAAACCAGTATTAAAAGTGAAATATTTGAAAAACATAAAATACTTGTTTTTTGTTTTTGTTTTTGTTTTTCATTTTGTTTTTCACTTTTTTTATCTAACAAAATAATTTTTTATAAACTATTAATTGTATTGTTTTACGTTTGATATTACTAGGACAAAACGAGACTAGATTTTCAAATGACCAAAGTGCCCCTCTTATATATATATTTGGAAATAAATAATTATGATATATATATATATATATTATAATATTATATATTATAAAATAATATATTTTATGTATATTATAATATATATTATATTTATAATATTATAATATAGTTTTTATATATTATAACATATAATATAATATATATATATATAATAATAATAGTATATTAATATTCTATAATATATATGTAATAATATATATATTAATACTATATATATTATGATATATATATATATATATATATATATAAATATATTTATAAATTTATTATATACAATAATATTATAATATAGTTTTTATATATTATAACATATTTATATATTATAACATATAATACTATATATAAATATTATATAAATATTATATAAATATTATATATTATAATATTTATATATTTATTATATTAATATTCTATAATTATATTGATTAATTATGTAATCAATTTATGTATAGTTGTAATAATATTAAACAAAATGCCAAAATTGATATTTCAATTTTTGATAGTTTTCGGTTAACCTACCAGACGTGTTTTTTTCGTTTTTATTTTCAAAATACAGCTTTCTGTAATGCTACCAGACGCGTTTTTAAAATTTGAAACTGAAACCAAAAATACTGTTTTCATTTTTATTTTTATTTTCGAAAAACAACAACTGAAAAACTCTTACAAGACGGGTCCTAAGCTACACGAGGTTTTGTGAGCATATCGGACCACAGAAAGGGCCTCAATAGGGGAGACCCCTTATTCATTGGTGTTCGGGGCAAAGGCAGTAATCCCGATCGAGGTCGTTCATAACTCACCCAGGGTGTATCTTTTCCACCCCGAGTTGAATGCTGAAATGATGAGACAGAATCTAGACGAGTTGGAAGAAAGAAGAGACATGGGAAGGTCCATACAAAGTGGTCGGGTTGGCAGGACACGGGGCTTACCGCATTGCCCGATTAGAAGGAAGAGAGTTTCCTAGACTATGCAATGCTCAATACTTAAAATTGTTTTACCCTTTGGGGTCCCTTAGTTTTTCTTATTTTCTTTTACTTCTTTAGAAATTAGTTTTATCTTGTTGCTTGATTATTTTATGTTCCTTTTCAGCATTTAATAAAAGCCCCTTCGAGGGAATAGTTTTGAAGGTCAAGAATAGTGTTCAAAAACTTTACTTTCGTATTCAAAAGAAATCTTGGGGCACTTAGAAACTGCTTGGTGTTAGGTGAGGGCGCCCGAGAGGTCTAGTGAGGGGCCGAAAACGTATGTCGCAAAGGCAGCGTACACTCGTCGAAACTAACTGGGTGCAATAAAGTACTGTTAGGGAGCCTTCAGGGTATAAACCGTGATAAGATGTGCCATGAGTTGAACAAATGATGAATATTCTTACTTAAAAAACAGGTGCAATCCGAGCACCTGCTAAGTTAGTAAAATACAAGATGCCTTGTTGCAACGAATCTTGATCACCAGACTATTGGGAGACGTCCCAATGACCTAGTTAACAGGTAAAAGACAAGAGTCTATAAACTAGATACCACATAAATGGGTCGTAAAGAACACTTATTGACATAGCAACGACACGATGGTTAGGGATCGAATATCCAATGGGTAAACCCGATCAATCCCCCGACCCCGTGCAAGAATCATTACAAGCTCTCCCACCTATAGTTACTTGGCCAAAGTTAGGATAACAAACTCAGTATTAGTTTAGGTTGATAAGGCATCTTGGTCAGGATTAAAGGGATTGCAGAAGAAGATGTGATCATAACCAGAACGATTAACTTACATGTAGCCCGACTCACGTAATTCGAGTTGATAAATGACAACAGTAAGTTACAAAGTACTTGGAAACAACAAATGGAATAAATTTCATTTCATATGCGGTTACAAGATTGAGATTATAAAAATGATAAAAAGGAAATTTCTAAGCATTGGGGGTTTTAGATAGACCTCTAGGCCTAGAACCACCAGAAAGGGCATCGATCCCATGATATTGGCTCGTGCTCTCAAAATCTGGCCAGGTGATAGTGTCCTTATGGTCATCAACCATAAAAGGAGAATAGTCCGTGCTCGGTAATAGACCAACATCGGCACCCTTAGTCAAAGAATTACTCTCTTTATTGGCATGTAAAGAGACTAAAGAAGATGTTGAAGGAAGCTTCAGATGCATAAGATGAGGGTCCTTCCCGATCGACTGACAGTAAGCTCTCCAACGAATCCTCTTGTTCCTGATGGCCTCTAGGGACTCATCTTTATGCTTCTTGATCGGTCGGCCCCATTAATGGCGAGCCTCATCAGAAGACCTCTCTCTGACTTTGACGAAAGCCTGAGCGGTGGTCAGCCCCCTCTCAAATTCCCTTAGTATAACATTATCGAAAGCTAGGGATCTTTTATAACGATCCATATTTTGAACCGTGAGGGCTGACCTAGCTTCCTGAGAAAGCACTTCCATGCTAACTTGCTGCTGCTCCAAGTCTCTATACAAGAATTCGTAATGCATCCGAGCCTCATCACATGCTTGTTGTATTGTAAGGATAACCTCTTGAGTAGAGGTAAGGGTGTCTTAGGCAAGTCGAGTCTCCTCCCGGGCCTCTTTCACCGCTGCTTCAACCAAAGTGGCCCTCTACTCAAGCTGAGCGTTCAATGTCTCAGCTTTGGCGACCCTCATCTCTAGTTTAGCATTTCTCGAAGTGAGCTGTTCAAGAGCTGTTTTAGATGCGGAAGCCCTATTCTAGACTTTAGCAATTGTCTTTCTTTAAGCAAGCTCGGTTGCAACATGCGTTCTTAGCTCCTTCTCATATCGTTTGAATTTGGAAGCGTTGGTAAAAGAAGACTTGAGTGCATCTTATTTTTCGACAAGGGCCTTCTTTAGCTAGGATATCTCTGTGGCCTACCTCTTATGATCAACCAAAGCCCAAGTCAGCTCATCCACCTTCTAAAGCAAAGTAAGAGTTAGGAAATCCACGAGGTGGGCAAATGGAAACTAATATAGAGGGCACTTACAAAGATTCCGTTATTAAACACCATCTGAATCCACTCAGATGGGCTAGCAACACTGGCCCTTCTCTAATAGCCATCACCAATGCATCCCTAACCAGCTGACATAGAGCGAAGCATAGAAAGGGGGTCAGCTCGAAGTTCTCTTGAGTGAGGAGACCTAAAAGTTGGAATGTTCAGAGTTGTTGATGGAACGGTCCGATTGAAAGTAGAAACGGTCGGGAGCACCATAGGAAGGGTTGAACCAACCTCGACACCATCACTAGCCTAAAGGGCAGCTTTAAGAGCTTCATAACTTTGCTCCTCGGGAACTTGACCTTCACTGACACCATCCTTATCAAGAGACTCAGGTGGTGTAAATAGAGACTTACCCCCAAGCTGGGCTGTTGGAGCATCTTCAACTAATTCCACTGCAGCATCAACTTTCGACTTCGGCACTAGACCAAACATCTGTTCCTCTATGACGTCCAACATATTGTGGACAAAAGATAACACCTCCGAGTTACGCTTCCCATCATCAGAGTCAGAATCTGTGAAGACTATTTGGTGCCTGACTGAAAATTTCATGAGAGCCTTCCCCGGGTGATGTGCTAGAGGACCCGCTGAAGGATGATCGGGTTGAATTTGAGAATTCCAGGGGTAATGTTGAGGTATTGCCTCATCAGCTGCCTTAGTTGTTTCAGATGGGACAACAGAAGACGTCGTAACCACCCGATCACTCATTTTCTTTGATTGTTGCTCCATCAAAATTAGTTTAGTTAAGGTCCTCTTATCGTCATTCTCTTCTTTATCCAAAAATATAGGGGCAACTTTCGACTGAGAGGGCAATGAGGGTGCCTCATTTATAATCTTCTCTCCTCTACGGATAGCCTCGGGGTAGAAGATCCCGTAACTACCTTGGCCACTTTACTGTTAGAGACGTCATCGGACTTAGTTTAATAAGTTTGGCTTTGATTGGTTCCTCTTGATTCCGCCTACCTTCAGAGGATCTATCGTAGCATGATCTCTCCCTAGTCGACCCCTCACGGTCGGATCCTTCTGTAGATGAATGAACCCGACCGGACCTATCCTTAAAAGGCTCCTTCAAACTGCTCAGAGGGGGATAAGCATTACGACTGCTTGCCGTAACCTAGTCAGTGGGAACCGTCAAAAAGTCATGATCAGGCTCATAAATGTGATCTACCAAGTCGTGTTTTGATGGGGCTATGCCTTGGGCCACCTAGTCAGCAACAACCTTGTGACACACTCAATCAAGGTTCTTTGCCTTCTCAGCTCACTCGCCAACAACAATATCCAGCTTATATCTTGAAAAGGAAAATATCACATGGAATAATGAGTGGCAGCAATAGTGATAATCCACCATTAGGATAGCTCAGAAACAAAGACTTACTGCGTCTACATCGAGCACATATCTCGGGAAAGAAACCCAGTTCAATCAACTCTTTTTCTGAGTACAGATTACGGTCATCCCGGACCCCCTAAGAAGTCTGCGCTGCCTTGATGATCTTATCAACCTGTTCCCGAGGCATAACAGATAAAGTTTTGCTCCATAGCTCGGGGCTATAAAAATACCTTGGAACTCTATTTCGGTTTAGCGGATGGGATGGATCGGCCACCACAACTTCACCCCAATCTCCATTGATGAAGAATTCTTCCAATACTTGTTAGATGATGGAAACCATCAAATGAAGCCCTTGTGGTCCTTATGCATTGGAAGGGCATGCTTCTCTTTGAAACCATGAGGGATCCAACAGCTAGGCGATGTCGATTAAAGGTAAAAGGTCCCGCCTGTATCTGATCGACCAAAGGTGTAAAAATTACATATCTCATGGGGGTCGAGGGGGGGGGGGGGGGGGGGGGTGCTTAGCATCGATCTTTTTCCTTAAGTGCCACAGACTAATCAACATTTAATATGAATTTGGAGTTAATTGAGTCGAGGCTAGACCTGCATCTGCCAGGAAGCGAGCGATGAAGGTCTGTAAAGGAAAAGTTACCCAAGAAGAAAACATTGCCCCATAAATTACGAATACGATTGCGCCAGGGGGTGGATTACACACCGCGTGATTTCCACTATAGGATAGTTTTACCGAATGGGAGATGTCAAACCGTTCCATAAACTTCACGAGTTCTTCATCTGTCACTACGTTTATTTCAAAATCAAAATTGTAAGGATGGTCCGCAGAGAATCTAAGCAAACGAGCTCGTCGTTCCCTCAAAACGTCCTTCAATTTTAATGTCTGGGAAGTTATCTTCAAGTCTCTCGCCAAGCGAGCAGTCTCCCTAGAGGAAGCCCTATAAGTTTACCTTGTGTTCTTCGACATATCTGGATGGACATCAATAGAAGTAGAACCAAAGGAACCAGAGGAAGAAGGAAAAAACCCGGGACTAGCCATAAAATAGGAAACATTCAAAGCAATAGGTTGGGATGAGAAAAATCAAACTCTAAGAAGAGATTTGAGCCTAGCAATATTTTCTTTATCGCCAACCATGATGGCATACGTAAGAAGCTCAAAGTAACGATAACGAAGAGTCGGGTCCATACCTGAGATATGCGCAGAAGTAATGAAAACATAGAAGTTTGGAGATGGGAAACTAAAATCTAGAGGAAAATAGAAGTTAGGGTTTTTTGGTGAAAATCATAATGAAATCATAAGGAAAAATGAAAGGTCTTCGAGTTATATATAGAGGGAAGTGACGTCATACCGCCATGCATACGAGAGTGGTGGTAGGTACACGTGGAACGAGAAACACACATCGTTCAAAATTTTAAAAAAGGTGAACAAATGATTATGCCGGCCGAAATGAGCGTGATTGACATTGACATCCAACAGTAAAACAATAAATGCACGTTCAAAGAGAATGAAAACGAATAATAATAATAAATTAAACATACTTCTTCAAACGAGTTCTACTTCAAACTAGACGCTCGATCTTGTATGTTTAAGGGGATGTTGTATTGGAAAATTCTAAGTAACAAGACACGTCAGCAAAAGACCAGGGTCAGGAATGCCACATCACCAGGGCTTGATCAAATTAAGTCAAAATAAGGGGGGACCAAGTGAACCCGACCGGCCCTTCTCGACCAGATGACATAGATGATCGGGTTTGAAAACCCAATCGAGTTGTCATGATGGTTAGGATTACGGTAAGGTTGAACTACCGATCGGGGTAAACAAGGATGATCGAGAAAAACAAATGATCAGACGCGTGACACGTAGATTAACACTTAGATTCAATAAGATCACAGCTCAAACATGCAGAAAGAAGAGTCCAACTTGAACATGGTTTTTAGAAGCCCACTCTTATAAGGAAATAAGCTTCCTCATAAATGCAAAAGTATGGATTAAATGAAGAATTCAATACAACCAGGACACAATCAACGTGAAACAAGGAAAATGGACAACACAACTCCAATAAGTTAGAGTTTCATTGAATCACAAGAACTTTCCTTACTTGTACATCAAGAATAAGAGTTCTATTCATGTATAAATAGACCCAAAAAACACCTAAAGGGTTGAACGCAATTTCTTGAAAAAAAGACAATAGTGATTGAATGTGTAATCACTTTTTCATATAGTGAATTTTTGTTGCTGCAATTAGCAACTGTGGACGTTTCTCCGCATTGGGGTTTTACCACGTAAAATCCTGTGTCTTACTTATTTTTCTTATTATCTTTTGTTTGTGCTTAGCCATTACTTTGCTCTAATCGTGTGACGGGAGATTGATCCAAAAATCATCGTCAACATCTAAAATACACATTTTTTTTCTTCTGTTTTGGTGTAAAACGGTGCGTTTTAGAAAGCCATATTTTTTTAAAGGAACAAATACCAAAACCGTAAAACCCACTCCCTTTCTCGAAACTTGCCTTAAAAATTTCATCTATTCATTGCAAAAATTGGATATTTTCAGCAGGGCAACTGTGACTTCCTTTCCTCTGGCAGCAGGCGGCCTCAACATCTCTGGCGGCTGGCGATCCTTTTCTTCTCATCATTCTCTAACTTTTTCGGTGACTTCATCTCTCCTTCCCATCATCTCCTCCAACTTCTCATTCTGTAAGTATACTAGATTACCGGTTACCTTATTTTTTTTTCAACTTCTCTGATACGCTTGTTCTTCTGTGTTATAATAAATTTACTTATGAGTTGTGATTTAATTATCTTCTATTCTTCTTTTATTGAAGCGTGTTTGAAGCACACTTAAAACATATACATACTTAATGAAATATATATATATATATATATATATATATACACTGTTGTTTCATGTTGCCCTTTTTTTCTAGTTGTATCTTGCTCTGTTTTTTGTTTTGTTTCTCTCTTCGCTTGCTACATTCTGTTATCTGCTGGGTTTGGATCGTTTGGTTGCCTTCTTTTCATTTTGTTTTGTAGTCGCATGTTCTGTATGGTGTTGCTTTGGTTTTATTGTCTTTTCAATAAATTATTGTAGTTCATATATACTGCTGACAGTGTTTTTTTTAAATATGACAATGTGTTTTTTTTAATAGAACAATGTTGAAGCATATATGTTGTTTTATGTTAACAACAGATATTACATTGGGCATTAGTTGCAACACTGCAAGTTAACAAGTGTGATGTTAACTTGATTTTAGTGTCTTTTTCTTTGATTAATTATATTGGAATTGTTGAATGACTATTTTATAGAATATTACGGAACATTTTTTACTTTATTATTTTTTTAAAAATTTCTTTTAATTTCTTTTCCATTTTCGACTGAGGTTACTGCCTCGATCGCCTTAAGCTACAGCCTCGCCTCATGAAGTGGTCATCACTTTGCCTCACCTTTCAGCTTTTAAAACATTGGGTTTGACTCTTAACATTTGTTTGCTGTGTACGATTATCAATAAATCTTTTGTTATAGAAATCTGTGGAAAGACCTAGGCTGATTTCATGCTATTACTTGGAGAGTAATTTTAGAGATTAGATAGTTAAAGTTATTTAAATAGTTAACTTTTTAATTAATACTTCCTATGTTATAAGATTAGAATCTGTTCATATTTCTCTCCATGTGCTATGTAGTTTACCACTATACATAGGCTTGTAATATAATGTATTATTCATTATGAATGAAAGTATTGAGAAAATAATTCTCTCTCACTTTTGTGTTCATGGTATCAGAGCCGCCCTCACTAGGACAGTAAATTATTTAATTATTTTGTAGATTATTTGATAAAATCAGAAAGTACTTTCTGGTCAATTATACTAGATTTATAGAAGGCTTATTCTTATATATTTTTTCATTTTCGTTGATGGTCAATTCCATTGATTGTATCTACGATGTAAGAAAATCCTACTAGAGAAGTCTCAACTGATTCATCATATCAACCAATGGAAGGGAAACATATTTGGAGACAAGAGTGGGTGTGAATGCAGGCTGCCATTGAAACCGAAATTACTCCCTTTTGTAGGAACAACTTCAGCATCTCTACAAATTGCTGAAATATACTTAGGTCTTATATGCCCCTTTAGGCTCTCTTGCCCAAATAGGTAGTTCTTTAACAGCTCTAACCAGTGTTGTCAATTCAACACCTTGGATAATTGATTCAGGTGCATCCTATCATACGACTGGTTTTTCACATTTATTTAGCAAATATTTTCCATGTTCTAGTCATTTAAAAATTCATATTGTTAATGGTAACTTGTCTCCGGTTTCCAAAAGAGAAGATGACCGTAGGTTGTAAATGGGTGTTCACTGTCAAATATAAGGCAGATGGTAATATCGAAAGATACAAGGCAAGACTTCTAGCCAAAGGCTTAACCCAAACATATGGAATAGATTATCAGGAAACATTTTCCCCGGTTGCAAAGGTAAACTCCAAACGGGTGTTGTTGTCCTTAGCTACAAGTTTGAATTGGCCATTGTAGCAACAAGATGTAAAAAATGCCTTCTTAAATGGTGAACTAGAGGAAGAAGAATTCATGAATCTGCCACCTAGATTTGGAGATGTTTATGAAGTCAGAAAGATGTGTAGATTGAAGAAATCACTTTATGGGTTGAAACAATCACCCATAGCATGATTTGATCGATTCACTAAAGTTATCAAAGGCCATAGATATTGTCAAAGTAGGGTTGATCACACATTGTTCTACAAACATGCAAGTGATGGGTAGGTTGCCATACTTATTGTTTATGTAGATGACATGGTCTTGACCGGAGATAACATAAGAGAATTAGAGAATTTGAAGTCTTTTCTTTCAAAGGAGTTTGAGATAAAAGACCTTGGAGCATTAAAATACTTCCTACGAATGGAGTTTGCAAGATCCAAGAGAGGGATATTTGTCTCTCAAAGGAAGTATGTGTTAGACTTACTCAAGGAGACACGTTTACTTGGCTGCAAACCAGTGGAAACAGCTATAGAGCCCAACTTAAAATTACGGGCAACTAATACAAAAAAAGTGGTGAATTGAGAGCAATTCCAAAGGCTGGTTAGGATATTTGAAGTCTGTTCTTTCAAAGGAGTTTGAGATAAAAGACCTTGGAGCATTAAAATACTTCCTACGAATGGAGTTTGAAAGATCCAAGAGAGGGATATTTGTCTCTTAAAGGAAGTATGTGTTAGACTTACTCAAGAAGACAGGTTTACTTGGCTGCAAACCAGTGGAAATACTTATAGGGCCCAACTTAAAATTACGGGCAACTAATACATAAAAAGTGGTGAATCGAAAGCAATTCCAAAGGCTGGTTAGGAGACTCATTTATCTCTCACATACTCACCATATATTGCCTTTGTAGTGAGTTTTTGAGTCAATTTATGCACTCACCTAGTGAAGAACACTTTGAGGCAGTTTACCGAATTCTTAAATACTTAAAGGGAACACCTTGAAAAGGTTTGCTATTTGAAAACCACGGCCACCTAACGGTTGAAGCCTTATCGATGCAGATTGGGTAGGTAGTGTGATGGATAGAATGTCTACTTCATGTTATTGTACTTATGTTGCCGGTAACATGGTGACTTGGAGAAGCACGAAGCAAACTACTGTAGTAAGAAGTAGTGCATAAGCGGAATTTGTGAGATTCTGTAGCTAACAAGGCTACTTAAAGATCTTAAAATCTCTAGTCCTATGCCTATGAAGCTCTATTGTGACAATAAAGCTGCAATTAACATAGCTCACAATCTTGTCCAACATGACAGAACCAAACATGTGGAAGTTGATCGACATTTAATTAAAGAAAAATTGAAAGGAGGAGTAATATGCAAGCCCTATATTCGGTCCGAAGAGCAGGTGGCAGATAACCTCACAAAGGGTTACAAAATGGTCAATTTGACAGCCTTACATGCAAGCTATGAATGCACAACATTTTTTAGCCAACTTGAGGGGGAGTGTGGAAAAATCTAGGTTGATTTCATGCTATTAGTTAGAGAGTAATTTTAAGGATTATATAGTTGACGATCTAAGCTGATTTCATGATATTACTTGGAGAGTAATTTTAGGGATTAGATAATTGAAGTTTTTTAAATAGTTGACTTTTTAATTAATACTTCCTATGTTATAGGATTAGAATTTGTACATATTTATTTCCTTGTGATATGTAGTTTACCACTATATATAGGCTTGTAATCTAATGTATTATTCACTATGAATGAGAGTATTAAGAAAATAATTCTCTCTCACATCTGAGTTCAAAATCAGTTTTTAAGCCTTGTGCATTGGTTGTGTGGATTCCTCATCGATGCATCAATCATTTAGTCTTGGAATCTGGTGATTCTCTTGAAGTTCCAGCAATCTTGCAAACGACGTCTTTAAAATTGGTTGTAGTTAATATCTGAGATCTTTTTTTTTGATGAATTTTGATGGTTTACTTGAGTGTAATTTTCTATATTGATTATGTTTGCTTGATATTCTAGTCATCAAGCATTATTTTTTACTTTTAGGGTGCTAATCTTACCTTTTATGAAGTTTTGTTAGTGATTTACTGATTTCAATTAGATTTTTTATGGGTATGACAAGTGAGGGTTGTGTTTTTTTCTTATTTTCATTTATGTGGTCTTAGTTTTTGTAGTATGATGCATTTAATGTAATAATGATAAGAAATAGAACATTAACGAGTCCTATTTGACTGTTGTTAGCTTGGTAGTTAGCCTAGAAAAACTTGGAAAAGGAAGTTTGAACTATTTTATTAAAAATGTATGAAAATTTGAGAATCGTAGAAGTTTGTTGTGGTTACGATTGTGATCTCTAGTTTGATTAGTAGTAGAAAGTTGGAACTGTAATTTGTACTGCTAGCAAAGATGTTTTCGAACTCTATTTTTAGACATGTACGTATCATCTTCTAATGATAGGTTGATATGTGAAAATACCTAATAATCATACCACTTTTTGGGCTTCTGGTCCATTATTTTTATTTAAAAGACGACAAAGTTTATAACACTAAGAATGGGTAGAGTTTTAAAGTGGAATGAAACAGTATTTTGGCTTTGATGTCAATTTCGTGAGTGCTTTCTAATTTATTATGTCATTCTGTTTTGAAAGAAATTATTAAACTCGTAGATATATACAATTAAATATTAATATCTCATTGTTGGTATTTGTTGTTGTTGCGTTAGATTTTTATTGTTATGGATTTAATTAATGTTTTTTTCTTCCAATTTTATTGAAATACAATAAATCACATCTCAGCTTATTGAAGACTTGCCCAATTTTATTTGATGTTTATAATTGCAAATGGCCAAAATACCATATGTATATCGTCCATTGAATTGGTTTAATGTAGGAATATTGGTTCATCAAAGGTTTACAGAATTGAATAGTATGAGAGATTCTTTGGATAAAGTTAGAGAACCGAAGCATTTCAGAATGGTGTATTTTGGCATTTTTTAGAATTACCTTGTCTCAGAATTTTCAGTGGAAAGTTATGTCAGTTGCTACTATGTATGGAGGTTGATCATCCGGTTGGAAATACAGACGAGATATGGTTTTGGGTGGGCCTATATGATTCGGGAAACTAGAATTCTGTTTGGTAATCGGTTTGCAATTTGGAACGATACCTACCAGTATTGTCCATGGTTATGAAGATGTTGAAGGGGGTGTGTTAGATAGATGTTTTGGTGGAAAAGTATCGACATTTCATACAATTCTAAATCTATTGGATGAGGGAAATTTTGACCTGCCTGATAATGCTATCAAGTTGTCATATTTGTTTCTATTAGGGCATGTGCTTCTTGGGATTGAATATGGAATGAATGTCCCTAGATGGGCTTGTATGTTTGTAGAGAACTTAATGGTCAAATGTTCCCTTTGGGGAACCTACATATACACTCAGACCGTATAGCATCTTTTGTTCGACGGGGGGATGTCAGCTAACTTGGTGAGATTATGTTATAGTAAGCTAACTTGTGTGACTTTTTTTTTACAATATATCCACTGATGTTAAGTTAGATTAGTCTATTTTGTGAGATTTTAGTGACTAACTGTGCTATGTGTGTTATTAGTTGATTAGAGTCATGTAAATTTTATTATATTTCTTCTTTTATTTTTTTTTCAGACTTAAACTTTCATTGGTAAAATTAAAAGGAAAATAACACAAATTCAGAACCGTTTTAACTACCGATTTATGTGTAGACAAAGTTCATTTATCAACGTGTAGTGGATTTTTTTCTTGCAATATATTCACTAATGTTAAGTTATATTAGTCAATGTTGTGAGATTTCAGTGACTAGCTGTGCTTTGTGTGTTATGAGTTGATTAGAGTTTTGTAAATTTTATTATGTTTATACTTTTGATTTTGTGTCAGAATTGATTTTTTAGGTTTAAGATTTCTAATATTCATTTTTTGGAATGTATATTTTGATACCTTGTTGTGTAAGTTCCTATCATTGAGTGTTGTGTGAACTTAACTTGTACACACATAAAATTGAGATTTACAACTCATTACAAGAGGGGAATGACAAGAATAAACAGCTAGAACGGGTACCTCATATTAAGTCACTCTTCTCATTTTTACTTGGTAAACTTCAAGTTGCTGGATATTATGAGCAATGTAAATCTGATCCTAAGCCTTTGGAGGTTGATGTTGTTGAACTGTACTTGATTCCTCAGCAACATGACACGTGAGAACATTTTTAATGTTTGTTGTTTGTTTTCAAAATTTTATTACCATTTCCACTTGTCGATATTGATAACTACTATTGGTAAATACAGGAGTTATAATGTGTTCATCATGAAGTACATGAAAATATATTGTTCAAGATAAATGTTACTAAATGGATTTCACAGCGGACGATATGAAAGATATTAGAAATGAAATTGTTGAATGGTTTTTTCAAGTTTCAAAGACATGTCAATGACATTAGATAGATGTTGCCATGTAAATAGAGGAAACTCACACCAATTTTTTTGGTAATGTTAACAAACAAAGTTTCAAGTTAAAAAAGCATTTGTAGAACCTAATTGTCAGTTTTTTCATCACAAAATAATAGTGTTGTTTTTTGTTTCTTCTCTGATTCATTTTAAAACAATACACATGCCTAAATATAAAATTAAGAATCGATCCTAATAATGTCCTAATAATTTAACTCAAACCAAGTCCATGATTTTCGAACAAGAGTTAGTACACATTTTTATCATTTTACACAATAAAAACAATCCAAATTGCAATGAATTACTTATAAAAAAAAGTTTCAAATAAAAGTTTCGGCGGTTAACAACCAAGACTCAACAAGTTTCAAAGTTAATATCTAACACTTAACAAAAGTTGTAACGTTATAAAATGAAAGTTTCATGGTTTTGCTTCCATGTTTGAGCATGTCTGATTATTATGTCCAAGCACCTTGCATCTTCCGCATGCACGTTGTCTACAGACTAGAGGTTTTTGCCCAACTGATGATGAACTTGATTTGCTAATAGACGGTGCTTGACAAAGCTTAGTGCAAGTGATGCTATTGTGTCCAGATTCTCCACAATTGGTACATACCCTTGTTTCAGGCCTTTCTAAGGAAAAACATATTCTAATTTTTTTTAGTCTGCCGATGGTCTTCTCTCTTCAGGTGGTTGTACAATACAAGAACTAACATGTTCTGAAAGGACCCAATTGGAAGGATGAGGTATATGGTGTATCAAAAGTGCATATGATGTTTGAAGCCATTGGGTTGTGAAGTAATCACTGTATAGTCGTTCTTTTGGAACCCTTGTATGCTTGAAAAACATGAAAATTAGTTAGTACCATCATTCATTCGAATACGCACATGAACACATAATAAATCTCCTTCATTAGTGAATCATCGTGAAACACAAAATCAATATCATTGTCACATTTCACGGACATTTTGTCCAATGTGATCGTAACTTAATCACCCCATAGAGAATGATATCATAAATATTTATGTCAATCCCAATCAATCTAAATGTCTTCTTCATGAACTCATTGTATGACAACTTGTTTTCCACCTACTCCCTAATAAGTTCCCTATCCACGTAATCTAAATCATCTCATCGACCATTGTACTTGATTGCTAACCTAAAGCTTTTCATAGTCCATGAAGAAAATAACAAATGACAATAAAGGCAGTTCATATAAAAATTGTAAGAAAAACAGGAATTAACATTTTCCAGGGATATATCACGTAAAGCGTGAAATATCTCATGTATGTCATGTTTTGCATAAACACTACAAAAAAAAGCTATTGGGATGATTTTTTTTTCATCCCAATAGCTCAAAATTCCTCCCTATAGACTTATTGGGATGAAATAAATTCATCCCAAATTTTGTCGCCTCAGGTGGGTCGCAATAGCCTCTTTGGGACGAAAATTCAACTTCGACCCAAAAGAGTACTTGTTGGGACGAAACAAACATACATTAAAAAATTGTCATTTTGGGTAGAAATCTAGATTTCGTTCCAACAGATACACTATTGGGACGACTTATTTCGTCCCTATAGATATTTTAAGGGAACGACATAAATCGTCACAATAGATGTACTAAGTATTTCATCCCTATAGTACATCTATTGAGACAATAATTTCGTCCCTACATAGGAAGAGAGTAAAAAAAAAATAAAAAATTAACCGTGACCAATCAAGCATGCCACACACACATTACAACTACATTACACATCGCCACACACTAGCATGCCCCAACCCTTCCACCACTGTCTTCATTGGGTGTTGAACTCGTGACCAACAACGTAATTGTGGCCTTTACCACCAGATCAAATGCTTCAATTTGTTATTATTTACATAATATTTATATATAACCTATAAAGTTGTTAAATTTCCATTGATAATTTTAAATCAAACTTTTACTGCAAAAACAATTGTTTGATAAAACTTAAATTTTATTCCACTAATCAAAATTATAAATTCTATGATGGTTGTGCATATCTCTTCTACACCTAGTGGTCAGAGGTTCGAGTCTCACCATACGTATTTTTCAAGCATATGTGGGAATTTTTCTCTCGGTTTGTGGGAGCAGCCTTTTCTTCGGTTGTGAGAGTTGTAGTCTGTATGTAACATCTTCCCGATAGTAGGAGTAATATTTTGGACCATGCATGTAGAGTCTAATTAATCTCGTCAGATCCCGACAGTAGTTGTATTTCAAAAAAAAATGATAGACATATTATAAAATTTTAATTTTTATTGGGACAATTTTTTTTCATCTTTTTACATTCAATGGTGTAGGGCTCAAACCATTACACTTTACAACTTCAACTTTGATAAATAATGCAAAACTATTTATATATAATGTAAATATGTAAATAAATTAAATTTGTATTGAACAAATTTTAAAAAACTTATTATCGAAAAATTTAAATTGTTTCCAGTTATCTTTATAATTATTTTGTATGATATACAAATGGTTATTAAAAAAATATGTATTAGATAATATTTTATTAAACTATTAGACCAATGGTTACAAGAATGAATCAAGAATGAAACTCTCACTTCAATAGAAATTTCTCTCCACATTTGTGATTTAATAAGTAAATTCATCACAAATTACGTCACCTCAGGTGGGTTACAATAGGTTCTTTGGGACAAAAATTAAAATCCGTCCCTAAATACTACCTATAGAGACAAAATAATATAAGGACAATTTTTGTTTGGTCCCAATAAAATATCTATATGGATGAAATTTGAAAAAAAATACCTGGTTAGTTGAACCCTGTTATCCCACTACCCACCCACCCCAGCTCACTCACATCACAACCCTTCCATCACAATCGAGCCTCATTTAATGTTTAGCGTCGAACCACTCAGTTGAAACTGAAGCAAAGCTTGACTACTTTGCTATTGCTTAAAATTTATTGATTAAAGCATAATAATTATATAGAACTGAAAGAAACAATTTATATACCTATTTGAGGTCCCCATTACTTAGCTTTTGTTCTCATTTTCGAGCATATTTTGGTAATTAATGTGTTTGTGAGCCTTGTGTAGGTACATGTTCCTAACGGAAGGCATTTGAACTTAATTGAAGAGTTTTGGAGGTTCGATGGGCTAAAATGGAAATGGTTCTTACAGAACACTTAAATTACGGGGACCATATATCCCTCCTCAGATCGAACTGCATTTTCTATTACCACTTTTTGGAAATCCCAGGATGTCTTCTTTCTAAAGCACTTTACGGATCGTGATTCCAGATTTTTTAGAGGAAGTTATGGCCATTTCCGTAACAGTATGGGCTGCTGGAAAATACTGACAAAACAAAGAATCAAGAGATGGTGCTAGTGTGTTGCCACTCGATCGGTGCCAATCACTAGCGCACATCCTCTAGTAGGGTGGTGTTGGTGAAGAGCTAGTCGACAAGCGCACCTACACCAGCGTACGTGCCCAGATTTGCCATTTTCAGCTAGTTATTTAGAGGCAATCTTGCCGTTTCACATCCAATTCTTGCCCTAACCTTTCAACACTATAAATACCTCATCTTCTCCATATTAAGAGGACTTCTCTTCACTATCTTTCCCCCCCTCCCAAACACAGCCTCCACACCCCAAAACCGAACCACTCTTCATCTTCTTCATCTCTTCCATCTTCTTCACCAAATAAGTGAGTGATTCAAGCTCCCATGGAGGTTTTTCCTCCATGGGAGCTCACCATACACCTCCACCACCCCTTTATACACTTCATCCACCCAATTGAGAGTAGATTGCAAGGATATAGGAGAGGTCTTTGACTAAAAATGAGCCGTACATGGAAAAGAGCTCTAGGAGGAGTTTTCTCCAAGGGTTGTTTCTATTTACTCATTCTCTTTGTATTTCTTATTTTCTTAATTGTGTATCACGAATTTGGGAATTTGTAAACCTTTCACATGTGCTATATATATATATATGTGTGTGTGTGTGTGTGTGTGTGTGTGTGTGTGTGTGTGTGTGTATGTGTGTGTGTGTGTGTGTGTGTGTGTATTTTTGTACTTAAATTTATTTGGATTTTGTTTTGCTCTTGAAATTATATGTTTTAATGCTCTTATTATGATATGTATGTGTATGAATGACTTGAAATTGATATGTATGCATGATTAGGATTAAGAGTAGAGTACTTTAATGTAGGAGTAGATTAATTTAGCTTCCCATGATTGTTTGTATGTTAATGGATGATCAAAATGCCATATATTGATGATTCGAGTGATTGGGGATTTTTCCCCAAAGAGTGGAAAATGCTAGTTCATGCATTTAGGCAGTAAATTGGCCTTGGTTCATTTCCTTGGGCATTTAATGGGTTCTTTTAGGATACAATTGCCCTTCCTTGACTGGATCGAGTGGAGAATTGGTTTAGGGATAATTCCCAAGTCAAGAGGATAAACCATTAATTCATATTGAATGTACTTAATGTCTGAGCAATTGCATTGATGCACATTAGCGTTAGGTGAGCATGTTTTCCATTCGTATTCACCCATCTTAAGGAATCTAGAGAGATTAGGAGAGAGTTCTATCTTGTTAAGGGGGTTATGCATTCATGAGATTAGAGAACGCCGTAGTCATCCAGTGGTGAGAACATCTCGAATTGGCACACGAGAAGACCTGTTGTTCGATTCCCGGTTACGGATGAAGGGTCATCTTTCAATCTATTTTGTATTTCTTTCCCTGTTTCTTTGTCTCTTATTCGATGTGTACTTTCAATCATTAAGAATTTTTTGCCTATTTCGTTGCGTATGTTTGTTATTGGTTGAGTGGCCATTCGAAATGCTTAAAGCCTTAAGTGGTTAGTCACCACTTCATTGAACCTAGGTTGTGTGTGATGAACAGAGAGGTGAAGAACTCAACGTGCATTTAGTAGATTAGCCACTATGTATAGAGCCTGCACGCCGTTTTGCTTGTATTATCGCTACATTTGTCTCGTTGCTCTTAATGAACCAAGTGCAGTTCGGGCAACCATTGAGAGATAAGTTGCTGGTGTATTTCGGTATAGTCGATTGTCGCTGGAGTGAGGGCAATTGTCGATGATTGAGCACGGCATTTAGCCTTGACTATGCATGTTTGTATGAAATTGTGTGATTGCTATGGTAGAGTCATTTGCTTAGTGTAACAATTTGCATTCCATATCACTCCATTCCATCCTATCCATGTACATATTGTTTATTTATGTAGTTCGGTATGTTAGTTTAGCATTTACTTTTCAACATACTCTTTCGCATACGTAACACACGAGTCCGCTTAGAGTGTTGTAATAATAGCTAGAACTAGAGACGGTCGGTGAATCTTACCTCCCTTACAGAGCGATCCTTGCTTGCCGTTGTGCTAGTCTCGGTGACCCGCATGCTTGCGAGGCTGAAATTAAATGTTCATATTTTGACGACACTGTAACGACTTGTCATCAAATTGGCGCCTCTGCCGGGGAGGTAGTGCATTCATTGATTGTTGATAGTTTTAGCTTCCATTTTACTGTTTTTTGTTGCTTTGCTAAGTAGATTGTTATGTTGAAAATAAGCACTGCTCTTACTCATGTCTTTCATTGTGTGCATGATGGTGTTTAGGCTAGGTTTGAGAGGTGTAGGTCATGTTTTTGTTTTCTTATTTTTGTTTAAAGCATGTGCATTTGATTGTTTTTGAGTTGGGCTTGTGCAAAGAACAAAAATTTTCAGGTTTAATGGATTGCACGACTCATGAGGATTAAGTGTGCGCCTATCGTACCACAACAACTCTCCAAGTGAAATGGCAGTGTCACAAAGGCCACGTGGCTGCACAAGAGGTATTCTCTAAATTTGGTGCTTAAATTTATGTGTTTGTAGAGTAGTTGTAGACTTGGGCTCCAGCCCATGCGCTTAATGATAGGAATGCTATGTTTTGTCTTATCTCTCTAATCTTGCTAAACGTTGTCCATATTTAATGAGTGGAACAACATTGAGGACAATGTTGAGTTTAGGTTTGTGGGTGTAGACACGTTTATTTTTATTTTTATTTTTGTTTAGATCTAAAAGTGGATTTGTGTTGTGCTTAGATCTTAGAGTTCGTGTTTTAGTCAATTTTCAAATCTCTGTAAAAATCGAACATTTTTGAAAAATCTTGGAATTCTGGTCCATTTTTGTTTAGTTATTTTCTTGGTGTGCCGGTAGAGACACGCATTAAATTTGCTTGTACAGTGCCAATCTTTTGATGTTGAGGTGGATTGAACTCTTTGCTTGTTTAGCTTAGGAAAAAGTGGAGACTACCCGTGAGCTACACATAGCCTAAAAAGCGATATTTGTGGGTTTTATTTCTACTCTTTAAACACTCTTCGATTTTGTTCTTCATTGTGATCTCATTATACATCAACTTTCCATTGATTGCCATAGAACTTAATCATACGGACTGCTTGTTGAGATTTGTATTCCTTTGTTAGATGGAATTTTAGAAATGATTTTGGACTTGAGTGTGTTCTTAAACTCTATATATAACCCAAACACTCCCACGTCCCTATGTGTGCTTATATTATAAAATTTGATGCCAAACACTATACCTTACACCAACATAACCCAAACACAAGACATTCCCTAGTCATTGATCATGTTAAAGTGTATTGCTTTGGAGAAGTTGTATTTTGCTCTAAATTTTGTAGAAATGTGTACTTAGTGAAATATGTGTAAATATGCAAAGGCAAACGCTAAAAAAGAAAAAAATTAAAAATTAAAAAAAGTGAAAATAAGTGTGAATTATAAATACTTAAGCCTTCAAGTTCGTTAATTGTAAAGCTACTCATCATTGAGCACAAGTGTAACACAAATTTGCAATGTAAAGTTTAATGTCTAGTCACTTATTTTGTAATGTGTTTTAGAGCTAACCAAAATGTTGTAATGTGCAAACACCTTGACATGGTTAGTAACTTTATCCTTCCCACTCCTACCATATCTTCCATCCCATACACCACCATAAATCACCTTGGCCCCAAATACAAGTGAGGGAAAGTCCATTTCATCTCTTAGAAAATCTATAGTGGGAGTATGAATTGATACATGCTTTTTCCACGTTCATGGCATTTCATTTACTTCCATGAGATCTATTTTCAGAAAATGTACTTCATTGATAATATTCATATGCGATATATTAGATTCCATGAACATAAATTCCAAATTGCATGTGTTTGCTAGAGAGTGATCACCTAGGTTTTGAGTGGAAAAATTTGACTAAAATCCAGTAAGGATTAGAGTCGAGGCGAATTTGATTTTGACCAATCGAGCGTAGTAGTTTTGTAAACCGAAAACATCCTAAGTATTGGCATACTTGCAATGTGTGAAACATCGTTATTGATTGGTATATTTGAGAAACTAGAATGAATGTGTTGTCTTTATGTGGTATGTTTGGATTGCATCTCAAATTTCTTGCAGAGTAATACGTTTGTGGGTGTTCGTATTTGTAAGCCCTCAGAAGATAAAACTTCTCCATCCAGGGATCGCCTAGTGGTTGAAAGGTTTGTGACACATACTAAGTGTCATCGTGTTTCCTACGAAAGTGGACTAGCCTAGACTAGTTTTTAATTATGTGTAGTTTGTTTGATTGTTTTTCGTTCTAGTTTTGCTCGATGACGATCAAACGATAGGTTTGGGGGTATCGATCGAAACGATTTATATACCTATTTGAGGTCTCCATTACTTAGCTTTTGTTCTTGTTTCGAGTATATTTTGGTAATTAATGTGTTTGTGAGCCTTGTGTAGGTATATGTTCCGTACGGAAAGTATTTGAGCTTAATTGAAGAGTTTTGGAGGTTAGATGGGCTGAAATGGAAATGGTTTCTTACAGAACACTTAAATTACGGGGACCATATATACCTCCTCAGATGGAACTACATTTTCTGTTACCACTTTTTGGAAAGCCCGGATGTCTTCTTTCTAACGCATTTTACGGATCGTGATTCTTGATTTTCTAGAGGAAGTTATGGTCATTTCTATAACAGTGTGCGCTGTTGGAAAATACTGACGAAACAAAGAATCAAGAGATGGCACTAGTGTGTCACCACTCAATCGGTGCCAATCACCAGCGCACCTCCTCCAATAGTGTGGTACTGGTGAAGAGCTAGTCGACCAGCTCACTCTCACCAGCGCACGTGCCCAGATTTGCCATTTTTAGCCCATTTTTTAGAAGCAATCTTGTCTTTTCACATCCAATTCTTGCCTTAAACTCTCAACATTATAAATATCCCATCTTCTCCTCTTTAGAAGGACTTCTCTTCCCCATCTTCCCCCCTCCCAAACATAGCCCCCACACCCCAAAACTGAACCACTTTTCATCTTCTTCATCTCTTCCATCTTCTTCACTAAATTAGTGAGTGATTCAAGCTCCCATGGAGGTTTTTCCTCTATGAGAGCTCACTAAACACCTCCACCACCCATTTATACACTTCATCCACCCAATTGAGAGTAGATTGCAAGGATATAGGAGAGGTCTTTGACCAAAAATGGACCAAGCATGGAAAAGAGCTCTATGAGGAGTTTTCTCCATGGGTTGTTTCTATTTAGTCATTCTCTTTGTATTTCTTGTTTTTTTAATTGTGTATCATGAATTTGGGAATTTGTAAACCTTTCACATGTTCTATATGTGTATTTTTGTACTTAAATTCATTTGGATTTTGTTTTGCTATTGGAATTATATGTTTTAATGCTATTATTATGATATGTATGTGTATGAATGGCTTGAAATTGATATGTATGCATGATTGAGATTAGGAGTAGAGTACTTTAATGTCGGAGTAGATTAATTTAGCTTTCTATGATTGTTTGTATGTTAATGGATGACCAAAATGCCATGTATTGATGATTCGAGTGATTGGGGATTTTTACCCTAAAGAGTGGAAAAGGCTAGTTTATGCATTTAAGTGATAAATTGGCCTTGGTTCATTTCCTTGCACTTTATGGGTTCTTTTAGGACATAATTGCCCTTCCTTGGCTGGATTGAGTGGAGAATTGGTTTAGGGATAATTCCCAAATTAAGAGAATGAACCCTTTATTCGTATTGAATGTACTTAATGTCTCAGCATTGCATTGATGCATACTAACGTTAGGTGAGCATGTTTTCCATTCGTATTCATCCATCTCAAGGAGTCTAGAGAGATTAGGAGAGAGCTTTATCTTATTGAGGGGGTTGTACATTCATGAGAATGGAGAATGCCGTAGTCATCCAGTGGTGAGGACATCTCGGATTGACACCTGAGAAGACCCGGCATTCGATTCCCAGTTACGAATGAAGGGTCTTCTTTCAATCTATTGTGTATTTCTTCCCTTGTTTCTTTTTCTTTTATTCGATGTGTACTTTCATTCATTAAGAATTTTATATAAACCTAGTATTGTTTCCTATTTCGTTGCGTATGTTTGTTATTGGTTTAGCTGCCCTTTAAATGCTTAAAGCCTTGAGTGGTTAGCCACCACTTCATCGAACCTAGGTTGTGTGTGATGAAACGAGAGGTGAAGCACTCATCATGCACTTAGTAGATTAGCCACTTTGTGTAGAGCCTACGCCCAATTTTACACGTATTGTTAGTACATGTGTCTCATTGTTCTTAATAAACCTATTGCAGGTCGGGCAACAGTCAAGAGATAGGTTGTTCGTGCATTTCAGTATAGTCGATTGTCACTAGAGTGAGGGCAATTGGCGATGATTATGTGAGCACGACATTCAGCCTTTACCATGCATGTTTGTATGAAATTGTGTGATTGCTATGGTGGAGTCATTTTCTTTGTGTAACCATTTACATTCCATATCACTCCATTCCATCATATCCGTGTACATATTGCTTATTCATGTAGTTTGTTAGGTTAGTTTAGTATTTACTTTTCGACATACTCTTTTGCAAACGCAACACACGAGTCCGCTCGGAGTGTTGTAACAATCGTTAGAACTAGAGATGGTTAGTGAATCTCACCTCCCTGCGGAACGATCCATTATTGTTGCTAAGCATCATGCTTATGAGGCCAAACTTAAATGTTCATATTTTTACGACACTGCAGCAACTTGTCATCAAGAACCTCTATATGTTATTAAACTTTTATTGTAGATTAATTCCAATAATTTCTTTTCTTGTTAAAAAAAACGTCTATTGTAGCATGTTATTAAACTATTTTCTCAAATCGTATATTGTTAGAAGAAATGGTCTATCGTCAATTGTACACGGAATAGAAAGAGTTTCTTTACATTTTCAATTTAATCGACAAATGCAATATTTGAACTCCTATCATAAAGGAAAGGATAAATGTACAACAACTTTTCTAAAAAGTAGTTTTCCATTTTAGATTTTTATTTATTATATTTATAAAAGTATTTTATATATATATATATATATATATATATATATAATTTTTTGTATTTTTTTGAATTAATATTTAGTACTTAATATAAAAATTAAAGCAAATTTAATTATTATCCTTGTCTCTTACGAAAAACTTAAAAAAATAAATATAAAAAATGAAAAATATAATCCCGATAAATCATTATAAACAATAAATATTGTTTTTATCTTAATAAAATAATATATATAATTTATTTTATTTTTTTCTTTTCTTTCAAAAAAAAAAGTCAAACATTTTAGGGACGAATGATTTATTTCATCTCAATACACATCCTATTGGGGCAAATTATTTTCGTCCCTAAAACTCTCGTTTTTTTTTTTGCTCTTTTTAGGGACAAATAATTTTTTTCGTCTCAATAAACATTCTATTGGGATAAATGTATTTCGTCCCTAGTAGTCTCGTCGGGTTTGTCCTTTTTAGAGAAGGATAATTTATTTCGTCCCAATAGACGTTCTATTGGAACGAATTTTTTTGTCCCTAAAGGTTTTTTTTAGGTTTGAAATTTTTAGGGACGAATATATTATTGCATACCAATAGGTGTTCTGTTGGGACGAAAAAAAATCGTCCCAACAAAATCGTCCCTATAGCCCAATTTTGTTGTAGTGCAACTATCTTATGTATGTCATGTTGGGAATGTCATATCCAACGTCATGAAATATTATATGTATATCATGTTTGATATAAAATATCCTCTTTATGCAGCATTTCATTCAAGGCACAAAATATCACATGTATGTTTTGTTGAGCATGAAATATCTAATGTATGTCTTGTTGAATATGAAATATCACATTTATACAGTATTTTATGCAATGCATGAAATATCTCATGTATGTCATGTTAGATATGAAATATCCCATGTATACAAGACATGAAATATCCTACGTATATCATGTTGTGCAAGAAATATCTCATGTATGTCATGTTGAGCATGAAATATCCTATGTATGTCATGTTGGGTATGAAATATCTTATTAATGCAGTATTTCAAGTCAAACATGAAATATCACATGTATATCATGTTGTGCATGATTTATCCTGTATATGTTATGTTAGGTATGAAATATCCTATGTATGTTATGTTGAGAATGAAATATCCTATGTATGTAGTATTTCATGTAAGACATGGAATATCTTATATATATTATATTGTGCATGAAATATCTCTTGTATGTCATGTTGAGCATGAAATATCCTATGTATATCATGTTAGCTATGAAATATTCTATGTATGTCATGTTGGGTATAAAATATTACCATTATGCAATATTTCATGCTAGACATGAAATATCCTATGTATGTCATGTTGTGCATGAATAATCCCTTGTATGTCATGTTGAATATGAAATATCCTATGTATGTCATGTTGTGTATAAAATATATTATTTATGCAGTATTTCATGTAAGGCATGAAATATCTCATGTATATCATGTTGTGTATGAAATATCCAATGTATGTCATATTGGACATGAAATATCCCATTTATGTCATGTTGGGTATGAAATATCCTATTTATGCAGTATTTCATGCAAGACATTAAATATCCATTGTATGTCATATTGAACATGAAATATCCCACATATATCATGTTGAACATGAAATATCTCATATCATGTTGGACGTGAAATATCTCATGTACCTCAAAAATATATATTAAACAACAATTGACGATGTGTTATGTTAAATGTGAAATAACCAACTTATATCACTTTTATTGTGACACACTGTGTGAAATATAATTTCAAACCGAAATCGAAGTTTTTTCCATTGTCACCAAAAAACTAAGGCCAATCAAGAATATCATTTAAGAAACACAATAATGCTACTGAAATTGAAGATTAACAAACCTTGAAATTTTGAAGACATATTCAAACATAAAATTCAATTTTTTTAAAAAAAAATTCTTTCAAAATCTTTGTTTCTTTGATATTTCCCTTTAAAATAACTTTAATTTCTTGACAAAACTTAGTTAAGAACTAAGATTTTATAAAGATATGAGTGATATAGAGAGAGAGATAAGTGATGGAGAGAGAAAAAAATAAAGGGAAAAATAGGATAAAAGGGTATTTTTGTAAGTTATTGACTAAAAAAAATAATGTATTATGATGATTGGTTACAAACACTAAAAAATTAGAATGTGGTTAGAAACAATAAACCATTCTATAGTTAGGTTCTTTTTTACATTTTTTTTTAAATTGCAACAAAATTAAATGTTAATACCCAATAGTCTAAGGTTGCTGTTAGAGCATCTCCCATGTAAACGTAACTTGTGAAAAAAAAAAGATGCCATGTAGGATTAATAGATATTCTGTAAAAAATCTTTCTCAAATGCAGCCGTGCATATTCAACATCAAGCTGCCGTGATAAGAAAATTTATTAGACATTGTCAACATGACTGTCCACTTTCAAACGGCCTGTTGCACAACCCTTTTTCATATTGACTCATCAAATATTTAAAACTGATTTAATTTTTCATTTATTTTTGTTAAGAAAATAAAATAAAAAATAAAATAGGAAATAAAATTATACTCATCATTAAAACAAAATGTGCTTTAAACGGAAGTATTGGAGACCAAATTTTAAGTTAATCGTTTATCAAGTCCATATTTATACCATATAGGAAGCAAGTCCTTTGACATTGTTTCAATGTCAACAATAATTCATATACAAGTCATTTTTTCATTGGAAATGCTCTTATATTTTATCATAAATGTAGCAATATAATTACTGAAATATTTTTCTATAGATTTGTTTTCCATACAAGGAGAAAGAGAGAAAGTTGCATGCTAGGTTTCTACTCTCCTGTCTTCTCTCTAAATTATTTTTCATTTCGATCTAGATGATCTAATATTGTTATTATATATTCATCCTTGCTCATGCCTTTATAACATTTACAAGGTTTTTTTTTTTTCTCTCTTATTACAAAGTATTGCAGTTACGTTGTTCTAGACCAACTTTTGAGATTGCTAGTTGATGATCGGCTTTCAATTTCTTCTAAATCTTGGGCTGATCATGAAAGACCTGGCTGAATCAATTCTCATCCTAGGAAGTTATTGATTAACATAAATAATGATATGTTTGAATTTGATTGAGGTGATTTCTTGAAAGACCAAAATATGTAACATATGCTATGTATTTCTATTTCACATTGCGACAATCATCAACATAAGAGTATTTGTTCACACGAAATGCATTCTGGTGTAGCTCGTGCGCGTTTTTTTTTATTGTGATTTATTTAAAGTTTATATTTGAAATATAAGTATAACTGAATTATGATTGTTAATTTTTCACTTGTTTATTTTGTTTGTTAATATATGATTAAGTACTAAATGTCATTTTTTAAGTGGTTAAAACCATTATATGATACAAACTAATTAAATATATGTTTTAATGCTATGTATATATAGAATTTGTCTTGTCAGCATGAAGACAATTAGATTTTTTTTTTTTTTTTTGATACTATGAAATTATGGTTCAACGAGAAGAATTGCCGGCAAAATTGCATAAGATCATGAGTCTTTGATCTTTGGATTTTGAGAAAACCATATACAAGATGGATTTGGATCCTAGCAAATAAATGGTCTAATTTGGTATTTTCCGGTTCACTTATCCTGTCCATTACGGTATACCAAACATGCCTTTGGGTTTGGGTTTGGATTAGGATTGGATTAATTTAGTCATATTCCTGTGTTTGGTGATGATCTGAAATATTGGACTAATAATCCCAATATCAAAATAGTCTCATGATCATGGGATTAAATATACTCACCTCTAACCTCATCTTTAGTTATCCTAGGATTATTTTACATATGGACCCTACCTATTTAATTATCTCACCAACCCCACCAACACCTCAATCAAACCCAAACAAATAATGAATCCTATGTCTTATTTTATAAAATAGATTTATTTTATAAAAAAATAATGATTTTTCTTTTTAAAAAATTATTATATTTAATCCAATCATATGTCTTACCCAAACAAAACGTGGTATTAATTCAGTTCAGTCTCACGTTTCTCCAAACATAGTATAGTATTAATTTAGTTCAATCCAATCAAATCCAATCAAATCCAATCTCATTTTATCCTACTCTCATCTTAATACAGTCCAATCCCATAAAATAGTCCAATCCAATCCCGTGCACCAAACGGGCCTTTAAAGTTTCTTACAAATCTCTGATTTCACCGGTTGATCCTATGATGGAGTTATAAAGTGATAATACAGGTTCAATTTCAGTTATCATACTTTAATCGGGTCATCAAGTACTTGAAGGGCTTAAACGTACTACAACAAAACTAATTTAGGAAGCAAAGTAAATATATATAATGCATCATGAAGGGCTTAAACTCTACTACTACTGCCATGAGAAATTTAATCCCTAATACACTAGTTCTTCTAGATTCTAATATAAGATAATCTTTTTTTTTTCTTCTAGATTCTAAAATAAGATAATCTTTTTTTTTTCTTCTAGACATTAATAATTCAAATTGCGTTATGAGATATATTTCTTTTGCATTAATTAAAGATTTTCAATTATTACTAGTCCCACTTCAAGTTAAAAATAATTCTTGAACTAGTTAAATTTACATTTTTTTTTTCTAATTAATGATTATATTTTTGCAGGGAATTTCTAACAATTTTAGTTCACCGAATGAGACATCTTCATCTCCTACTCCTAGTGAGCATCAAGATCTCAATGATAGCCTGGTTATAAAACACAAGAAAAGAACAACAAAATATCGAAGTGTTAATGGTGCATGCATGGTATGTGTTTTTGCCTTTTTGGCCACCTTGACGAAATCTATTCATTTGCAACTTTTGTAATTAAGATAGCTAACTTATCATGGTTTAGTTGATGAAGTGTACGAATTCCGTACGTGAATTATGAAGGAAATAAAGTCATTTTTCTTCTAGATTGGCAAATCTTGGTTGGTATGTATTAATGACTTAAAGACTTTTGAAGATTTGATGGATGAAAATTCAATTTCCAAACCACTTACATTAATTGTGAGGAGACTTTGGGTACATAACATTAATGAGGTGGGTGAGTTCTTTGACTATAAATAGCCCCCCATATTTCTCCACATATCATCCCAAAAGCTAACAAACTTTTATCTTCTTTCTCCTTAAATTGTTCTTTCCTCTTATTTGAGAAAAAGGCTGTAGTTCTCTCCTAAAATATTAGAGAGAGGTTGTAATCGTATTTGGTCTAATAAAATCCTTCTGGTCTTTGTCCGTGGATGTTTCCCTCACATTAAAGGTTTTACCACGTAAATCTTGTGTCCATTATTTTTATATCATATTTTATTCTCAATTCGAATTTATATTGAGAATCGAAACATGTCAGTTTCATAACAGTGGTATCAGAGCCATCTGGTTGACAAGGTGTTATACTATTTTGAAAAATCTTAGTATGCTTTGTGGTTGCAGCATTGTCTGATCTTCCACATTATAAAAGATTTGGTCTTGAGTTATCACAGCTACGGATTGTACATGTGATGGAAATAAGTGTGGTGGTGTGGAAAGTGCATGTCTATGAAAGGTTCTGGCTAAGGAAAGACTTGATACTTAAGAGGTCCATTATGACCCACCTCTCTTACCTGGGAACCTACCTGGTGTAATGTTCACAACTACGGTCACTATTTCATATACTGTACTGTTCACATGCACTATTTATCAAACGTATTGTGTGAATTTCACAAAGATGGGAGAGAAATTTGAATTCAAGAAATTCGACGGAAGTAATTTCACGTACATGTTGTGGAAAATGAAGATAAGGGCAATCTTGATGAAGGATAATTGCTTAGCATCAATTAGTGCAAGGCCAATAAAGATCACTGATGATGGCGAGTGGGACAAGATTTATGGCAATGCAGTTGCCAATCTACATCTAGCACTAGCTGATGGAATATTATCAAGTGTGGCGGAGAAGAAAACAACAAAAGAGATATGGGATACTTTGACAAAGCTATACGAGGTCAAATCACTACACCATAAGATTTTCTTGAAAAGAAGACTTTACACTCTTCGAATGGCGGAATCCTCATCGGTGACTGACCATTGCAACACCCTAAATACACTATTTTCTCACCTCACTGTGTTGGGCCATAAAATAAATGAAAATGAACGTGCGAAACTTCTACTTCAAAGTCTACCTAAATCATATGATCAACTTGTTATCAACTTGACCAACAGTATCCTTTCAGACTATCTACTATTCGATGACATTGCAGCTGTTGTTTTAGAAAAAGAAAGTAGACGTAAGAATAGGGAAGACAAGTTGGTAAATTCACAACAAGCAGAAGCTTTATCGATGGCAAAAGGGAGATCAATGGAACATGGCCCCAGTGGAAGTCACAATCATGGTAGATCAAAATCAAGAAGTAAGAAGAACATCAAATGCTACTGTTGTGGTAAGAAAGGGCATGTCAAAAGTGAGTGTTGGCTAAACAAGAAGAATAAAGGCAACAAAGCTCCTGAGTCATCAAATTCTCAAGGATGTGTAGCAAGTACTTCAGACGATGTCGAAGTTCTATACAGCCTGCAACAACTGTTGTTAAAGGTAGAAAGCAATTTACAGACGTTTGGATTTTAGACTCAGCAGCAACCTGGCACATGACCTCTCGAAGAGAATGGTTTCACAAATATGAACCTATCTCAGAAGGATCTGTATTTACGGGTAATGATCATGCATTGGAGATCGTTGGTATTGGTACTATCAAGATAAAGATGCATGATAGTACCATTCGCATTATTCAGGAAGTACGACATGTGAAGGGCCTCAAGAAGAATTGTTTTTCTTTTGGGAAAATTAGATGATCTCAGATGCAAATCCCATATAGACAATGGGATCATGAAGATTGTTAGAGGCGTGCTTATAATTATGAGGGCAGAGAAGATCACAACAAATCAATACATGCTTAAGGGAG
Organism: Dipteronia dyeriana; assembly: GCA_032871835.1. Lineage (NCBI taxonomy): Eukaryota > Viridiplantae > Streptophyta > Magnoliopsida > Sapindales > Sapindaceae > Dipteronia > Dipteronia dyeriana. Next base: position 85,101,874 of record CM065298.1, read on the forward strand.
AAACACTACAGAAAACTGATGCATGTGTTACATCATCTAACGATGGAGAAGAGTCAATGATGATGTGGTATAAAAAACTAGACCACATATCGGAATGAGGTTTAAAGATTCTCTTCGATCAAAATCTGCTTCCCGGGCTCAAATCGGTAAATTTACCGTTCTGTGAGTATTGTGTTACAAGTAAGCAACATAGATTGAAGTTTAGCAGTTCTACTGCTAGGATCAAATGCATTCTAGACTTGATTCATTCTGATGTCTGGGAATCACCGGATATATCATTAGAAGGAGCAAAGTACATGGTGACTTATATTGATGATTACTACAGGAGATGTTGGGTATACCCCATCAAGAGAAAGTCAGATGTGTTTGAAGTATTTAAAGCTTTCAAAGCACGGGTGAAACTTGATTCTGGAAAGAAGATCAAGTGTTTGAGGACAAATAATGGAAGAGAATATACATATGGGGAGTTTCTTGCACTTTGTAAGCAAGAAGGTATTGAAAGACAATTCACTGTCACATACACTCCTCAGCAAAATGGAGTGGCAGAGCGGATGAATAGAACTCTTGCTGAAAGAATAAGAGCTATGTTGAGGACTGCAAGCCTATCTAATTCATTTTGGGCAGAAGCAGTCAAAACCGCCTGTTATGTTATAAATCGATCCTCAACGATAGCAATTGAGTTGAAAACACCGATATAGATGTGGACCGGTAATCCAGTTGACTACTCTAATCTACATTCATTTGGATGTCCTATGTACGTGATGTACAATGCCCAAGAAAGAGCAAAGCTGGATCCGAAATCCAAAAGATGTATATTCTTGGGGTATGCTGACGGTGTGAAAGGGTATCGCCTATGGGAACCCACTAACCATAAAGCTATAGTCAGCAGATACGTTATCTTTGTAGAGAATCAATTACAAAGAGAAAGAGACGATAGCACTTTAAAAGAAAATTCAAAGACTACTGAAGTTCAGGTGGAAGATAATCCAGAACAAGAAGGTTTAGATCCTTCTGAAGCAGTACTGGAGCACGAGGTACAAGAACCAGTCAAGTCCGAGGTTCTAGAAGTTTGACGGTCAACTCGTAAGAGGAGACCTCCAGCTTGGCACTCGGAGTATGTTATAGAGAGCAACATATCATACTATCTTCTAACAGAGAATGGAGAGCCATTGACTTTCCATGAAGCTACCAATAGCTCAGATGAACCTATGTGGATGACAACAATGCATGAAGAAATTGAAGCTCTACACAAGAATAAGACATGGGAGCTTGTTCCACTACCACATGGAAGAAAACCCATCGGAAACAAATGGGTCTATAAGATCAAACGGGATGGCAATGACCAAGTGGAGCGGTATCATGCAAGACTGGTGGTGAAAGGATATGCTCAAAAAGAAGGCATTGACTTCAATGAGATAATTTCCCCGGTGGTTCGACTTACAACAGTCAGAGTAGTTCTTGCCATGTGTGCTACGTTTGACCTACACCTAGAGCAGTTGGATGTGAAAAATACATTTCTTCATGGAGAACTTGAAGAAGAAATTTATATGCTTCAACCAGAAGGTTTTGCCAAAAGAGGCAAGGAGAACTTGGTTTGCAGGTTAACCAAATCTCTGTACGGTTTAAAACAGACACCGATGTGTTGGTACAAGAGATTTGATTCTTTCATTATAAGCCTTGGGTATAACAGACTCAGTTCAGACCATTGTACTTACTACAAGAGGTTTAAAGATGATGATGACTTCATTATCTTGTTGTTGTATGTGGATGACATGTTGGTAGCAGGCCCCAACAAAGATCGAGTCCAAGAATTAAAGGCACAGTTGGTTAGGGAGTTTGATATGAAGGATCTATGACCAGCAAACAAGATTCTAGGGATGTAAATTTACCAAGACAGAAAAAATAGGGAGTTTTGGCTCTCTCAGAAGAACTATTTGAGGAAAATTTTACGACGCTTCAACATGCAAGATTGTAAGCCAATTTCTACATCACTTCCTGTGAATTTCAAATTATCCTTAAGTATGAGTCCTAGCAATGAAACAGAGAGGATGGAAATGTCTCGAGTGCCATATGCATAAGCAGTGGGAAGTTTGATGTTCGTTATGATATGTACAAGATCAGACATTACATAAGCAGTAGGAGCAGTTAGTCGATACAAGACGAATCCTGGTATAGAGCATTGGAATGTTGTGAAGAGGATTCTGAGATACATAAGAGGAACCTCATATGCTGCATTATGTTATGGAGGATCAAATTTTTTTATCAAGGGTTATGTGGATTCGAATTTTGCTGGAGATCTCGACAAAAGAAAATCTACTACTGGCTATGTGTTTACAATTATAGGAGGAGCTGTGAGCAGGATTTCTAAGTTACAAACAGTCGTGGCTCTATCAACAACTGAGGCAGAGTACATGGCAACCACACAAGCTTGTAAGGAAGCAGTTTGGATTAAAAGGCTAATGGAGGAACTTGGGCACAAGCAAGAGAAGATCATTTTGTTTTGTGACAGTTAGAGTGCCTTGCACATCGCAAGGAATCCATCTTTCCATTCCAGAACCAAGCACATAGGAGTACAATATCACTTTGTTCGGGAAGTTGTGGAAGATGGTAGTGTGGATATGCAAAAGATACACACCAAGGAGAATCTAGCAGATGTAATGACCAAGCCTATCAATACTAACAAGTTCATATGGTGCAGATCCTCCTATGGTCTAGCAGAAACGTAAGTAGCATGAATTAGAGCAAGGATTAGAAGGATAATCAGACCATGAAAAGATGACTTCAAGTGGGAGAATGAAGGAAATAAAGTCATTTTTCTTCTAGATTGGCAAATCTTGATTGATATGTATTAATGATTTGAAGACTTTTAAAGATTTGATGGATGAAAATTCAATTTCGAAACCACTTACATTAATTGTGAGGAGACTTTGGGTACATAGCATTAATGAGATGGGTGAGTTCTTTCGCTATAAATAGCCCCTCATATTTCTCCACAAATCATCCCAAAAGCTAACAAGCTTTTATCTTCTTTCTCCTTAAATTGTTCTTTCCTTTTATTTGAGAGAAAGGTTGTAGTTCTCTCCTAAAATATTAGAGAGAGGTTGTAATCGTTTTTGGTCTAATAAAATCCTTCTGGTCTTTTTCCGTGGATGTTTCCCACACATTGAGGGTTTTACCATGTAAATCTTGTGTCCATTATTTTTATATCATATTTTATTCTCAATTCGAATTTACATTGGGAATCGAAACACGTCAGTTTCATAACAAATTAAAATCTATACACAAGCTTACGGTGTATGAATTGATCATATGTAAACAAAAACTTATCATACCAAAAGGACCACAAATGAGTATGTTTCTGGTTTGTGAAATTTTGATTCTTTATTATCATCTTAATGGTCCTGCTACTATTAATTATTGCAAGTGCATTTTGACATGTACATTATAATTTTCTCATGTTGCCTCATTTTGCTTCTTGCAGAATATCTTGGTGAGAGAATGCTATTTCAATTTTTGAATATCAACACGTGTGCGTAGTGATCAGCTTATATGCACCTATAGGCAATAAAAAAAAAGGAACTTTCTAGGTGATTTAATCCGGATTGGATGTGATTAGGGTGGTGTTTGGTTGGGTGGAATGGATGGAAAGAAATTCATTCTATTTGTTTGGTTTGTTAAATTCCAATGGAATGAACATTCCATTGGAATGGGGATTCCACCATTTTGGTGGAATGTGCATTCCATCCAAAAACCAATGGAATGCCCATTCCATTCCATTAACACATTTTCTTTCCAAAAATAACCCTCTATCCCACAACTCAATTTCAAAAATACCCTCATTTCCAAAAATAATATATATATATATATTATAAATATCATACTATTATATAATATTTATTATTATATATATATATTATTGCATATAATATATTATTACATATATTATATATATTCATATAATATATATATATATATATTATTATTATTAATGCATATAATATATTATTACATATATTACTTTTATATTATATTATTATTGTTGACATCTATTTCTGGATTATGCCAAAAAAGCCAATAAGAATTGGATTTCGGCTATTGAATTAAAGAGAAAGAGATGCAGAGAGAGTAACAAAGACAAGTTTTACGTGGTAAAACTCCGTTGGACGGAGAAACATCCACGGGTGGTTGAAGGATCAACCAAGCCAAAATCCACTAAGAGAATAAGATGTTTACAAGCTCTCGATCTCTCTTTTTTCTCTCTGTATTTACTATAATTGCTATATGCTATATTGCCTATATCTTTTCTGGACGAGATTATGAGTCTATTTATATGTTTACAGAACCCTAATCTGCCTTGTACAAGTAATACATGATCTTTGTATTTAATTATGATTCGGTTACTTTCTTGAGGTCGATTTGTCTTCTTTCTTGTTTCGGAGTCTCTTATGGAAATCGAGCGAGATTCAAGTTGTGCAGTTCAATTTGGACTCGTTTCCTTATAAGAATGTAGCCTTTGCAAAGAAATCAAATTATTTCTTGATTGGGGACTCTTCTAATTTAATGCTCTATTTTATTTGGGATTCTTTCTTGATGGATATCGTCGCGTATTTAATGACTTAATCCGTATGAAATAAGCACCAAACTCTTACTCGAGTCGTATTTATTCCCGAGTAAGAGTAATTCATGATGGTCCCGAGTAGCACCGTTTGAGCCCGAGTGAAAGCGTTGTTTAACCAGTCCCGAGTGCTGTTAACTGATCCCGAGTAGGTTTTATTCAATATATGCTTACTCGGGCTTTCTTCTCTTTAATGATGCCTTATAGGATATTTTCCGAATGCACATTTGGGCGTCCACCTGGCTATTTTTTCCTTCCTGTCAATGACGTGTATGCTTGGTAAAATTTACATACGACAATACCCCCTTAAAATATTTTTGTCGAGAAAATTTCATTTCGGGCAAGAGTATTTTAATCATCTTAATTTTCTCTCGACAGAAAAGCCGTCTTGTCATAATGGCGCATCTTAATGGTGACTCTGTAATTTCGATTCGCTCCATCACACGAGATCTTAAATGATAGCGACGTTTTGAAGTTCTAACGGTTGAGGGCTACTTCCTGTTTTGACACGCGTCCCTTGTCTCTTCGTTTTTCAATATCATTTATGAAAAAATGATTTTTTGCATTTCCCCAAGCGCCACCTACGTCATCGAGTTTCGTCATAAAATTTTTCCCGCTTTGAAATTCTAGGGTTTCGTGCCGTCTCATCTTTAAATTCTTCGCTGAGAGACATTGTTGGTTTATTCTCAACAATTCAGCAGAAATTTCTTTAAACTCAGATTTCTTTATCCAGAAGTTTGCGATTCTCTGCTTGAAGATCTTGCATCAATCTCAATTCAAGGTTAGTTTTAATGGGGCCATCTTCCCGTCATCGTTTCTTTAAAATCGCTTTTGATGCATTAGAAGGTGGGGATTTCCAGTTAGTATCTCGCATTAAACAATTACTGGGGGATATCCCAATAGATGAACCTCCATTCTTAGAGTTTGATGTTTCTGGGCTTCACCCTGACGTCGCTTTCAGCCCTGTATCGAGTTCTCCATCTAGTTCTGATTCTGATATTTCTGATCACAGGGTATCTTTTCAAAGGATGGGTAAACATCAGAACATGAGTAAGGTATACAAGCACGGCTCGAGCATCGTTCAGACCAGGGAACAGGCTGTTAACGAGGGTGACGTTGATGAAGTGTACAGGGCTTCTCGTCTTTTGTTTTCTGATACTCGCCCAAGTGGCTTTGATACTGAGCCGAATGTGGTCGGGTCAGCTTGATAGAAAAAATATCGCTCCCGATTTGACTTGCCCGACTCAGTCACTTTAGTTCCTGCGGGGGATAGAGCTGTATGGAATCATCCTGAGGGCATGGTCGTGATTTATGGATCGATGCTTTGCTGCGGTGTCACACTTCCCCTTCAGCCTTTTATTGCCTGGTTTTTGGCTGTAGCAGGGATAGCCCCAACTCAGTTGACCCCGAATAGTTACAAAGCCTTGATGTGTATGTGGCACATGTTCAGTCGAATGAACCTTTCACCGCCTTCCCCGAATGAAATCAGGCATTTCTTTACGCTGAGGCAGGTTAGCAGAACGGGGACCTATTTTCTTGCGTCTACTTCTTCGGACGGTTGGGTCTCCAAAGAAGCAAAGGTGAATCGGGGGGTCGATGCTTTTGATGACCCAAAAAAGAAGGGTTTCATATGGGGATTCCCTACATCCAATAAATTTTGGAAGAACAGTTGGTTTTTTGTTGGAGGGGCTCTCGGGCTTGATATCACTGTTCGATCTGGGGATTCCCAAATGGTGTTGAGTGTTCCTCGCTTCTTTTGTTCCCCCGAAGTGTGGAACAAGAAAACAATTGACTATAGTAATTCAGAGCTGAAGAGGCTGACTCAGGCAGCAGTTCGTACTCTGGAAAAGAGGAGCAAGAGCTATCTTTTCAAAGAGGATGACTTGATAAAGCTTAGCTTCTTCAGACAGATTTCTGGTCATCGCAGGCGATGTAAGTAACCCGGCGCCCTTTCTGTTGTATTTCTCTGCTTCTCATTTTTTTTTACATAATTTTTTTTTTTTTTTTAGTGTTTGATACGGATGGTGTCAGCAATTTTCAGGCTCGCCAGGTGAAGGCGATTCTACAAGCGAGTAGAAAGGAAGCTTCCCGTCAGGGCGATGAGGGTATTGCTCCACCCGAGCCTGATGAGGAAACTGATATTACTGAGTAAATTCCCGAGTACGTTGATCGGGGTGCTCAGCCTTCTACTCAGGATTTTACTGGTCTAAGTGGCTAATGTGAGCCGACTGACACCCGACTGACACCCAACTGCCTGAAAATAAGGAGAGGCAGTATGAGGATCCAGGTGAGGAGCCTGTTGGACGATTTGAAGCAAGCGACGGTGGTAACATCTCGACGGATCAAGTGTCTGCTGGTGTCGAATTCTTTGAGTCTTTTAGGGACGATCCGCAAGAAGATCCTGCTGCTGATCATAACTTCCACAGTTCTTGGGGTGAGAAGAAAAAGGCAGTTAGTTCACCGTCTCATCCTCTCAAAGTTCCTCGGGTGGTCTCATTCATTTACTCCAGCGATGAAGATGTTGCGGATGAGATTGCCCCGAGTGTTGGTGCTGGAGCATCAATAGATGCAGCCACTTCAGAAACGAGTAGGGCTTCTTCTACCCCCGAAGTTGAAGATATGGGGGCTGAACCTTTGGGGGTTCCTTCTCCATCCTTAGAGCCAAATAGGGCTTCTCCTGCCCCCGAGTTTGGAAATCTTAGAGCTGAACCCTCGGGGGTTCCTTTATTCCTTTCTCCCCAGGATATGCTTTAGGAGATGTCCTCCGGTAGGGCTTATATCGGGGAGGACCGCTGGAGCGGTTTTAGAGATGGTTCACTTACCGAACGTCTCCAAAACGTTTTCAACGATGCATCTTATGTAAGTTAAATATGACTCAGTTAATTCTGACTCATTTATTGTTTTGCTTCTGCCGGATTTCTAAGTATATTCCTTTACAGATGGTGGCCGAATTTGCTGAGCTTGTTCAGAAGCAACAATGTCAAGCCGATCTGATAAGGCACCTAAAGGCTCAGCTGAAGGCGAGTGAGGAGGGTCGTGCTCGAGCTGAGCAGGCTTATCAGTAGGAGGTCGGCTCTGTACAGATATTTGCCGACCATTGCCTTGCGAAGCAGGTTGAAGCCGATGACAAGGCATCTCTGGTAGAAGAGAAGGTTGCATCGCTTCAAAATCTTCTTTCTTCTGCTAAAGAATCCATGCTTAAGGCCGAGCAGGAGGCGGAGCAGGCGAAGTCGGCGTATGACAAAAAGATTGAAGATCTGGAGCATCAAGTGCTGACAGTTGAATCCCTTTCCCGAGAGGCTAGGTTGGAACTGGAAGTCCAGGGGTTGGATTGTTTTAAAATATCTCCTGCTTACGATGCCCTACTTCTTCGGGAATTTCAACGTGAGCTAGTTTCGGCCGGCGAGTTCTTCAAAGTCAAGAATAGGGCGACCGAGAAAGCCAGTGCTAATTGGGAGCCGTCAATCAAACACCATGTGGACCGGTCCTTGGAATCTCTTCGGATTCAGATGAAGGAATGGAGAGCCTACTGTCGTAGTCAAGGCAAAAAGCCCTATCCTATGCATTTAGAGATTTCGTCCGAGTAATATCTCTCGACCTTTTACGCAAGTCAATAGTCGGATGTTGGGCCAGTCCTGGGTGAAGATTACAGCCAGTGGAGGGATGATACTGTCGACGATATTACTTGGCCGTCTAATGAGAGTCTGCTTCGTGAGTACGAGATGGTGCCAGATCCGAGTATTGGCAAAGGCTCGAAATCCTCGCAAGCTTAATTTTGTAGATTAGTAGAAAATTCTGGTTATTTATTTTTTACTTGTAAAGAACCATACTTTGAACTGTAACCATTCTTTTAGGAGCAATAAAATTCAATTTTATTCTGAGTTGAATGGTTTTGGTCTATTTTTTGCTGATTATTACCGAGTGTTGTATTAATCTTGCTGATGGTCGGGTAACTTAACCGAGTATCTTATTAAACCGGTTGTTACCCGAATTACTTCAATTGCCAAGTATCTTATTAAACTGGCTTCTTCGATGTTTGGGTAACTTAGCCGAGTATCTTATTAAACCGGTTGTTACCCGAATGACTTCAATTGTCTAGTATCTTATTAAACCAGCTTCTTCGATGTTTGGGTAACTTAGCCGAGTATCTTATTAAACCGGTTGTTACCCGAATGACTTCAATTGCCCAGTATCTTATTAAATTGGCTTCATATTCGGGTAACTTAATCGAGTATCTTATTAAACCGGTTGTTACCCGAATGACTTCAATTACCCAGTATCTTATTAAACTGGCTCTTTTATTATTGACCGAGTCATCTTGAAACAGGCAAGTTTGTATTTGTGTTTCATGCCCGGTTGCTACCCGAACATTACATCAAGGCTCACCATGATCATACGTTCGAGTCCTTACGCAATACCAAGGACGTTTCCTTAGTTTTTATGCGTAAGGGTTTGCCGAATCGTTGAGCTCCCTTTTTTAAAAAAAAGTTGCTTCAACACAGCTACGCATTTCACCGAAATTTCTCCCGATAGCGTCCCGAGCATTTTTCCAAAGTCTGGTGCATCGGGTTTGCCTTTTTGTGAAGGTTATTTTGACCCTGCTCGGCTGGCATGCTTCTATGAGCTTCTCCGCCCATTCGGGATTTGATGGTCCCGAGAATTCTATTTGCATGTTCTTATTATCATGCTCTGCTTCCATATGTTCTTATTATCATATGCCTTTTGTTGAAATCCCGAACTAGATGCTATCTTTTCGAAAATTCCGAGTAATTGTATTTATTACTGTAAAAAATCGACAGATTTAAATTATAGTTTAATATTTATCTTACCAATAAAAGAATAAAATATTCAATATAATCATATATATATATATATTAAGGATAGAAAATCTTCAGATATTGGGCATTGCATAGTCGGGGTAACACCCCTCCATTGGGTCGAGCAATCCAATAAGCTCTATGGCCAGCTATCCCCTCGATCTTGTATGGACCTTCCCATTTGTCAGCCAGGGATCCTGCGGCTCTATTTTTTGTGTTCAATGACACCTTCCTGAGCACCAGGTCTCATAACTGAAATTTCTTGATCCGAACACGAGAGTTGTAGTGGCGAGCCACTCTTTATTGATATGCTGTATTTCTTATTCGGGACTTTTCCCTTTTTTCTTCTAGCTCATCCAAACTTTATAGTAGCGTATCAACATTTTGTTCTTCATCATATAGCCTGACCTGGGGGGACGCATACGATGTTTCTACGGGGACGACAGCTTCTGTTCCGAACGCTAGGGTGAACGGAGTTTCTTCTGTTGAAGTCCTTGATGTCGTCCGATATGCCCATAATAATTCAGGAAGCTTTTCAACCCAGCTTCCTTTTTTGTCATCTAACTTTGCTTTAATGGTGTGCTTGATAATTTTATTTACTGCTTCTACTTGCCCGTTTGTTTGTGGATGAGCTGGTGTCGCATAGTAGTTAACAATATGATACTTCTCGCACAACTGTCTGAACTTTTGGTTATCAAACTGAGTGCCATTGTCGGTGATTATAGTGTCCGGAACTCCAAACCTATAAAGTATGTTTTTCTCTACAAAATTTGTGGTGTTGTCTTCGGTGATATGCACCAGCGTTTCAGCTTCTGCTTATTTTATAAAATAATCGACAGCTACAATGGCGTGCTTTGCTCCACCCCCTGTCCCAGCTGGCATTGGCCCGATCAGGTCTAGGCCCCACATGGCGAATGGCCATGGGGCAGTGAGATTTCTGAGCTTTTCTGGGGGTTATCGGATATCGTTGGCAATTCTTTGACAGGTGTTGCAACTTTCCGACCATTGCTATGCATCTGAGAACAGTGTAGACCAATAATAGCCTTGCCTGAGTACCTTATGCGCCAGACTTCTACCCCCAGTGTGGTTCCCGTAAACTCCTCCGTGGATCTCTTAAAGTATTCGATGTGCATCTTCTTCCGGTATACATCTCTGGAGAGCTCGGGAAAACCCCCTTCTGTATAATTCTCCTCCGATCATGGTATACCTAGCCGATCGATACCTGATGTGCTTTGCTAATACCGGATCTTTCAGGAGCACGCCTTCTTCCAGGAACCTTCTCTGCTAGACCATCCAACCGTCTTGCGGTGTTCGGATTTCTAAAATTTCCAAATGCTTAGGTTCAGCTGTACTCGGTTTAAGGAGATGTGCAACTGGAATGGTATTAGGTGTGATTGAGGTTGTTGCTGACGCTAATTTAGATAAAGCGTCTGCTTTTTCATTTTCTTCTCTAGGGATCTGAGCGATTTTGTATTCTTTAAAATTTTGGAGGAGTTGTTTTGCGATGTCACGGTAGGCAATCATTCCTTCATCTTTGGCCTGGTACTCGTCCATAACCTGGTTGACAACTACATGTGAATCGCTGAATATCTCAACTTCATCTGCTCCAAGAGCTATGCAGACTCTGAGTCCAGCTAACAATGCCTCGTATTCGGCTTGATTATTGGTTGCTTTGAAATCAAATCTCATAGCACATTCAACATCATCTCCTTCTGAGGTACAAAATACGATCCCTACCCCGCTGCCATGAGTGTTTGAAGAACCATCAACATATAGTTTCCATGGGAAACTTTTATCCAACAGTCTTTTTGCTTCAAGGTTTGGTTCTATGAACTCGGCTATGAGGTCTGCCAAAGCTTGTCCTTTGAGGGAGGTTCTGGGGACATAATGAATATCGAATTCACTTAACTCGATTGCCCATTTAGTAGTTCTTCCTGATATCTCTGGCTTTTGTAAGATTTGCCTTAATGGGCAATTGGTGAGAACCTGGATCGTATGGGCTTGAAAATATGGTCTCAGCTTTTTTGCTGCTGAAACCAATGCTAAGGCTATCTTCTCTGCCTGTGAGTACCTGGTCTCGGCCGGTACGAGTGCCTTACTAGTATAATACACTGGTTTATACACTCCATCTTTTGTTCTGACTAAGACTGAACTTGCTGCAAGCTCCGTTATTGACAGATGCAGCCGAAGTATTTCCCTTTTTTACGGTTTTGAGAGGATGAGAGCTTGCCCCAAGTACTCTTTTATTTTTAAGAATGCCTGCTCACACTCTTTATTCCACTCCAGGCCTTTCCCTTTTTTGATTATCTTGAAGAAATGTGTGCACCTGTCTGTAGCTCTTGAGATGAATCTTCCCAAGGAGGCTAAACACCCTGTTAAGCGTTGTACCTCTTTCAATATTTTAGGTGAGGACATTTCTTGCAAAGCCTGTATCTTCTCGGGATTAACTTCGATTCCTCTTTGATGGACTTGAAAACCCAAGAATCTTTTCGAATGGACTCCGAATAAACATTTGTTTGGGTTTAATTTCATCTGGTATCTTCTCAAAACATCAAATGTCTCTCGGAGGTCGCGGGCATGCTCATCTGCTGAAACGCTTTTAGTCAACATGTCATCAATGTACATTTCCATGTTCCTTCCTGTTTGCCGAGTGAAGATTTTGTTGACCAACCTTTGGTACGTAGCTCTTGCATTTTTTAAACCAAAGGGCATTACTATGTAGCTATATAAACCCTGATCCGTTGTGAAAGCTGTTTTTTCTTCATCAGCTTTGTTCATCCGGATCTGATTATATCTCGAGTAAGCATCCATGAAGCTGAGCAATTCATGACCTGCTGTGGCATCCACTAGCTGATATATCCTTGGAAATGGGAAGCTATCCTTTGGACATGCCTTGTTTAAATCCGTGAAATCTACGCACATCCTCCATTGTCCATTTTTCTTCTGGACGAGGACTACGTTGGCGACGCACTGAGGGTAGCTGACTTCTCTGATTGATCCAATCGCTAATAACTTTTCCACCTCTTGTTTGATTGCTTGACTTCTTTCAGGATTGAACGATCTTCTCTTTTGTATTACTGGTTTTACATTCTGGCTTACTGCGAGGTGGTAGGATATTACTCGGGCATCTATCCCGATCATATCTTCGTGACTCCAGGCGAATACATCTTTGTATTCTCTAAGCAGATTGGTTAAGTCTTGCTTGACTTTTCCATCCAAGTTGTCCCCGATCTTGATTTTCTTGTCCGGTTTGTCTTCTTCAAGTACCACTTCAACCAATTCTGTTTTGTATTCATTCGAGCCCTCCCTTGGATCCAGTTCGAATGACAAGGATTTTTTACTCTGATTTGGCTGCATTATGGTGCACACTTGTTCAGCATCATGCTTGTCTCTGTATACTGACAGATTTGCTCTTCGGGCCATCTCTTGGGATCCCTTGACTATCCCAACCCCTTGCTCTGTTGGGAACTTGATCATTAATGCATAAGTGGCCGTCACGGCCCTTGTTTTATTCAGGAATGGCAGGCCCAATAATGCATTATACGGCCAATTATCCAAGTCAACTACCACGAAGTCGAGCAGGAAAGTCCTCTGGCATGTTGCCGTTCCGATCTTCACGGGTAGTTTTACCGTCCCGAGTGACCTGACCTCTATTCCCCCAAATCCTCTTAATGGAGTATGGAAATACTGTAAATCTTTTCGGTCTAGTTTTAGCTGGTCGTATACGGCCACGCTTAGGATGTCTGCTGAACTCCCATTATCTATTAAAATTCTCCGGACTTCCCTATGGCCAATCCGGGCACTTATAACCAAAGCGTCATTAGGTCGAACATCGACGCCATGGGAATCTGCCTCTGTAAAGACTATTGGGTCCCATCCTTCCTTTACCCTTTTCGGGTCTGGTTCAACCGAGTTTACATCGAAGTTATTCCTTGCTTCTATTGTTTCTCTGATTTCCTGAGTTCGTTCTCGATTGCTTCTCCCAGTAGAAGGTCCTCTGAAAATTGTATGTATTACTTGATTGGCTTCGGGGCTGGTTCTTTGGTTTTAACCAGAGCTGTGATCAACCTTGACTTTCTTGGTTTCTAGTCTCTTATCTTTTTTCAAGATTACATCCCGCAGGTGCCCTTCCCGAATAAGAGTCTCTATGTAATCTCTGAGCTGAAAACACTTTGAAGTCTCATGCCCGGTTTCTTTATGAAACCTGCAATTCTTGGTTGTATCTCTCCGGGCGAACTGTGATTGTCTCCGCGGTTCTTGCACCATATTCTTTTCTTCCATGATGGCTAGAATTTTTTCTTGTTTCTTCCGAAGAGGGGTGTAATTGGTATATCTGCCTTGGTATATCTGCCTTGGTATTTCTTTGTCGGCCGTTTGGCGTTGAGCCCATTACCCACATCCTTGTTTTTCTCCTTGTCGTTCCCTTTCCATTTTTCCTTTTGATTCTGCCCCTTGGATTCGGTATTCTTCTGTTCGGGCTTTCCTCCATGCATATAGCTTCCTCCTGTAGCTAACTCTTCTTCCTCTGTCAGAGCGTATCCTTCCGCCATATCCATCATGTTAGCATACCTAGTCAGCCGTGCTCTTCTCAAATCGAAGGATAGTCGTCCATTCTGCAAGTTATTGGTGAAGGCAGCAATAATTGCTTCATCATTAGCGCTGCCAATTTCTGATACTGCTTGGCCGAACCGGCCCAAGTACTTTTTTAATAATCCGTCCTTCCCCTATTTTATTTGAGAGAGGTAGGCCACCGATTTCTTCCTGTGAACGTTGCTCAGGAATTGCCTTGAGAAGCTCCTACTCAACTCGTTGAAATTTTCGATACTTGCCGGGGGTATTCTTCTGAACCATCTTGAGCCTGTGTCCCCCAGTGTTTGCGGAAAGTTGAGACACAATAAGGGGTCACTGCGGGCATATTAACCCATGGCACTTTTATAGCGTCTAACGTGCTCATTTGTATCTGTATCTTTTTTGAATTGCTCCACATGCGGCATCCTGAATCTTTCTGGGTCCACAAAATCTCCCTGGTGAATGGACTGTCGGAGTCATCGTCGGATAGATCGTTACAGCCATAACGTCTGACTAGTGCCTCCATCTGTCGCCTGTTATTCTCTACTTCTCGAGTCAGGCTTTGGATTGTGACATCTCTGTCCTCCACCGGGCTTTCTTGACGGTTGAACCGTTGGGTAACTGTCATTCTTTCCTTAGACTCTTCACTCTGATGCCGGAACTCTCGTGTGACTCCATGATGACGTTTGCGATGGTGTTGATCACTGTCTTCTGATGATGACCGTCTTCTACGCCGATCGTATTTACGATGTCTGGCACGTATTGTTTGATTACGATCCACCCTATGGTGATTTTCCTCTTTTAGTGTTTTTTGTCCAGCTGGATTGATTGGGGAAGAGTTTCTTCTGGTTTATGGCATAGTTATTCCTGGCATAGTTATTCCTAGCCCTACCACCATCGAACGGAGCCTTGCAGGTGAAGGATTGGAAGTATGTGCTCCTGCGGCCAGTAGATCAATCCCTTCCCTTGCTGCGTCCATCACCAATTGCTGCAAGGCCTCTTGGAAATGCAGTGTAAGATCTCTGCTGGTTGGAGGAACTTGCTGGATCCCCGCCAGGTGCGCAGGCTGGTTTTCTGTGTTTGCTGCAGGATCTTGTGACGTATTGCCAATATGGAAATCGCCTGGTGATTTTTGGCCATTCCCTGAACTACTTCTGCTTCCTGCCATCACTTTTTAACAAGTTCGGAGGTTCAAACCCCTCTTTCTAGCGCCAATTGTTGACGTCGATTTCTGGATTATGCCAAAAGAGCCAACAAGAATTGGATTTCGGCTATTGAATTAAAGAGAAGGAGATGCAGAGAGAGTAACAAAGACTAGTTTTACGTGGTAAAACTCCAATGGCCGGAGAAACATCCACGGGTGGTTGAAGGATCAACCAAGACAAAATCCACTAAGAGAATAAAATGTTTACAAGCTCTTGATCTATCTTTTTTCTCTCTGTATTTACTATAATTGTTGTATGTTATATTGCCTATATCTTTTCTGGACGAGATTATGGGTC
Source organism: Dipteronia dyeriana (assembly GCA_032871835.1). Lineage (NCBI taxonomy): Eukaryota > Viridiplantae > Streptophyta > Magnoliopsida > Sapindales > Sapindaceae > Dipteronia > Dipteronia dyeriana. The sequence continues at coordinate 85,117,377 of CM065298.1, forward strand.
TATTTATATGTTTATAGAACCTTAATCTGCCTTGTACAAGTAATACATGATCTTTGTATTTAATTGTGATTCGGTTACTTTCTTGAGGTCGATTTGTCTTCTTTCCTGTTTCGGAGTCTCTTATGGAAATCGAGCGAGATTCTAGTTGTGCAGTTCAATTTGGACTTGTTTCCTTATAAGAATGTAGCCTTTGCAAAGAAATCAAGTTATTTACTGATTGGGGACTCTTCTAATTTAATGCTCTATTTTATTTGGGATTCCTTCTTGATGGATATCGTCGCGTATTTAATGACTTAATCCGTATGAAATAAGCACCAAACTCTTACTCGAGTCGTATTTATTCCCGAGTAAGAGTAATTCCTGATGGTCCCGAGTAGCACCGTTTGAGCCCGAGTGGAAGCGTTGTTTAACCAGTCCCGAGTGCTGTTAACTGATCCCGAGTAGGTTTTATTCAATATATGCTTACTCGGGCTTTCTTCTCTTTAATGATGCCTTACAGGATGTTTCCCGAATGCACATTTGGGCGTCCACCTGGCTATTTTTTACTTCCTGTCAATGACGTGTATGCTTGGTAAAATTTACATACGACAATTATCATCCAAAATATATAATTATTATATTTATATTGTATATATATATATTATATATACTATATAATTTATACCTTTATATTTATTATTATTATCCAAAATATATATATATTATATTTTCTAATTATTTATATTATATTATATATATATATACATTATATAATAATATATAATATTTTTATATATAATAATATTAATATTAATAATATCAATATTTTTAATATATAATATATAATATATAATATTTATAATATATATTATTATATAATTTATACTTTTATATTGTATTATTATTATCCAAAATGAACATTATATTTTCTAATTATATATATTATTATTATATATATACACATTATATAATTATATATAATATTTATATATTTAATAATATTAATATTAATAATATCAATATTTCTAATATATAATATATAATATATAATATATAATATTTCTAATTATATATTTTATAATATATATTATTTTATAATTTATACTTTTATATTTTATTATTATTATCCAAAATGAACATTATATTTTCTAATTATATATATATATATATAAACATTATATAATTATATATAATTATATATAATAATTATATATTTAATAATATTAATATTAATAATATCAATATTTCTAATATATAATATATAATATATATATTTTTAATATATAATATATAATAATATTTATTATATATATTATTATGTAATATATTTATATGATATATATTATATAATATATAATAGTATTAATATTACTAACATATAATATATAATATATAATATAGAAATATATAACATATATTGTAATAATATATATTTATATTATAATAATAATATATATATATATATATAAAAATATAATATTTTTTTATTATCCATAATATATAATGTTATTATAAATGTTTTGTAATTAGGGGTATTTTGGTCAAAATACAGTTGATTCCATTCCATTTAGTTGTTAACCAACAAAATATTATTGATTCAGATATTGATTCTAAAGTCCCAACCAAACAAAGAAATCAATTTTCCATTCCTTTCCATTCCAATTCTCATTCTTATTACCATTCTAATTTCCATTTCACCATTGTAACCAAACGCCACCTAGGTAGCTATTAGCGGTGCAATTGTTAAGGAGAAGTAAAAACGTTTGATTTAATATAATTGTGATTACGAGTCTTGAAAAAAAAAATCCCTAAAAAAGAAAATCGATTAAATAAGAAATCCCGAAAAAGGAACCATCTATAAATAAGAAAATTAATTTCTACACGTTTTTTAAGATATAATAACACTTTATAAGGTAAAAACCCTTCAAATTAATAACACTCTAAATTAAGGTTTTTCACTGGTATATAGGTACAACTTATAGCATGTTTACAGTATAAGTGTCACATTATGAGTGTTTATCATGTACGTACAATTAATTGTGGTTCATAAATTAAAAAAGAATAAGGTTACACTTGTGCTATAAGTTGTATACCCATGATAGAAAAATTATTTTAAAAATATTAATTTAGAGCGGTTATATGGTACTAGTATTTTATGGAACATTAAAATTTGCATTACGTAATGGTTGGTTATCTTCTGACCATTGAGAGTGGTAATTGTACGTGGGGCGCATACAGTAAAAATGATTTAAGTACTCCGTGACTAATTACAAGAAGATATTTAACAGGAAGGATGATATATCTGACGTCCGAATTGCGTTGAAAAGGGCAGTGGAAGTTTATGCATGCTAGCTCCACCGACCTTTGATTATTTTTTTTAATCAATATTCAGTCATTAATGAATATTTGGATTTTCAGTCATTTGAAGTTAATGTTTATTGGATTGAGATTTTAATAGATAATTTTGGTGTATTGGATTGAGATTTTAACATATAATTTTGGAGTGTAAAGATTTTATAGATTTATAAGACTATTAGGATTATACTTTTTTATTCAATTTTCTTATCAAATTCCGATGTTCAATAATTTTGTTGAAGTCAGTCACTGGTTAATAAAAATTGAATGAGAAATAAGTATAAGATATGAAGACAAGTAATAAAATTTTAAAATACCACCGACCAATACATAACCTCATGCGGTTCGGTGACCATTTGTGCAGAAACAAGCTGAAGAGCCATAGAAGAAGTATAGAGATGCTCAAAAATTTAATTACTGTGAAGTAGCAAAACACAAATTTAAACAGACAAAACTAAAAGACCCAGAAAGCGAATTCAAGGTGGGGGATGAAAGATTCTGTTAGACTAGGAAAGAAACAATAGAGTAAAGCCACTAGACCAAATTTTCTCCAAATTTTCTTCAATAAAATATCTTTCTCTGGGTAGTCATCCTTGACTATCTTGCTACTCAAAATACAGCTAAAAAAACAATACCACCAGATTTTGCTATTACCCATCTGATTATCACTTCCACTATTCACGTACCCACCACCAGACTTTGACATCACCGGTTCATCACCATCTGATCCCCATTTTCAGCCACAGCCATGAAAAAAAAAAAAAGTCTTTGTTGTGTATTACTATCTGATTATGATTACGCTGATTCTCTCAAAACCGAAACATAAAAATACAAAATTTTGACAACCCAGAAACCAAAAAAGAGCGAAGTGTGAGAGAAGCTAAAGATGATTTTGAGCGAGGGAGAAACGTCTGAAAAGTATTGAGAGGGTGGACAAAATAATTTTGGTTTCAAACAATTTATAAATATCATTAAAAAGTCTAAAAAAATCTATTTTATCATGAAATCCTAAAAATCTTGATTTCAATCCAATATAACCAGACAATTTACTGCTCCCTGAAAGTCTAGATTTACCACAAGACAATATAAGTTTTTGTTTTTTAAATCTTAAAAGTCTAGTTCCAATATTACAAAATAATATTGACTTTTAAAAAAAAACTTAATAGTTTTGATCGAATACCACTATAATTATCTAACTTGTTTAAAAATCTCAATCCAATATCACAAGACTTTTACTTCATCAAATTATTTAATAAAATCTTAAACCAATACATCAATACACCAATACACCAAATGTATTTGTGTATTGGAGTTAAAAACTTGCAAAATCAGTGATTGTGAGTTGACAGGAATAAAAAAAAAGTTGAAAATAAAAAATAAGACTAGAAATATGCTTAGTGAGTCTCGATAAGGAATCAAAACTTCAAGACCTATTTTATTTGTTAAAAGAACTAGTTGGTGGAATGGTGGCCGAGAAAAATTTAGGTGCATCCGATCCGATGCATCACACTGGAATTTAATGGTGGTGCATCAGATGCACTCATTGAGTGACGTGTCACACCATTTTTTTTTCTTCCACTTCATTTTCTCTCTTCTTCTTCCTTATCCATAAAACACTCTTTCCTATCTATCAGACACTCTTTCTCTCATTTTCAGACTGCCGTTAGGCGCCACTGACAATTGACCTCCGAGGTAAGTGAGTCAACACTATCACCCACACCGAAGGTGCGAAAAAGTGCCAACCTTCCAATCTCTCAAAAGGGTTGTCGCCAAACGAAATTGTCTTGGTGGTCAAACCATCGTTTAAAATTTGACGAAACTACAACCATTGAAATCATCACCGATGAGTCGACCGATAAAACCACCGGAAAAATATTCGTCGGGTGCCGGCCGTTGTAACCCAAGTGTCCATTTTCAGATTCAAGTTGTGTGGAAAAAGAAACGAAGCCAAACGGTCCAAACCCGAATCGTCACCGAATCTTCGTCGTTAGATTTGTGCCAATTCGTCGTGAATCCGACAAAATCGATCGTGCTATCAAGCTCAGTTTTGTCCGATCATCCAGATCCGACTTTCACCGGAGTAAAACGGTGCCGGAGAAAGATTGTCGATGACGGACCATTATTGACTATGAGAAAATGGGAGAGAGAGTCTCCGATAGATAGGAAATGAGAGAAAAGAGAGAGAAGATGAGTTTGATGGAATTTTATTTTTAAGCTGACATGTGTGAATCATTGATTACATCAATGCAATACCATCAGATTCCAGTGTGGGCATTGGATGGACTCAAGTTTTTCTTATGGTGGCCAAATACTGAATCTTGATGAATGGATGATATTTCAAGAGTTAACTACTAGCATTTGGCCATTCACAAATGTATATATATATATAAAAAATTCATATAATTACGCACCGATCGAATTATATAAAGATATTAAATGTGAGTCGTTCATTTTACATAATTTAACTTAGTATGTATGCACTTGTCAAAACACTTTTATAAATTAGTGGTTCATATTCAATGTCTTTATATAATTCTATCAATACGTACCGATAGGAAAATGACCGTATATATATATACATAAATTTTCACATAAATACGTACTGATGGAATTATATAAGGACATTGAATGTGAACAACTCATTTTACATACTTTGACTTGACATGTATATAATTGTTAAAGCTTTTTTTATAAATGAGTGACTCTCATTCAATGTCATTATATAATTTCATATATATATATATATATATATATATATATATATATAGAACAATTGATTCCAAAACCATTTTTATTACAAAAAACAAGAATATTACAAGTAAATTTACCGCAACCCATTAACATTGCAGAGCTAGGTCGACGGCAAATTGTCAACAGACAATGATACTATTCCAAGTTCAGATTTCTCTATCCCTATTGCTAACTCATGATCAAATTTCTGACATCTGTATGCATGTGAATATTTATAAATTTCACATGATGGAGCAGCTGTGGTTAGTCTCTAGACTTGATGGGCATTTGGAACTCACTATGCATGTGTAATTCCATAATCTCTGCAATCAAAAGATATTCTAACGATCATCAAAAGCAAAATTGATGAGGAACATTTAGGTTTATGTTTAATAGCATAAGATCCTTAAAGTTTAGAAGAAGTTAATAAGTTGACTGAGAACACAATAATCTTGTTCTGCAATCTCGTGTGCCACCCTATATGCACTAAAATTACCATGAAATTGAAGAGTTCACTTTTGCTCACCCCCTTGAAGGGGGTGAGCAAAAATGGACTCGAAATCGAAAGGAAAATTTTGTTAATATATATATCACACTTCCCTTGTTGAGTGCTAATTAATTGCAATGACAGTATAGAGTCTTAGAAAAATTAATTAGTTCTAACTAAAAATAGCAAAACCAATGCATAGAATTAAATGTAAAGACATACACCATAATCCACAGCATTAACCTTATATGGGATATTAGCAGAAAAAATTAAATGTTATTGCCCAATAGTTCATGTCATAATTAATGAAATATCTCTCCATAAATTTTCTTCTATATAACGCAAATCAAAAGGGAAAAGTTATTGTGGCATTGAACAGGTGAAAGAGATATAGAGTTGTGCGAAAGGTTTCTACCTTTCTCTCTAAAGTATTTTTCATTTCTAGATTAGTTATAAATTTTTATTATATATTCATCATTGCTCCTGCCATTATAACATTTACAAGGTATTTTAAATTATTTTCCATTTACAAAGCATTGCACTTGTTCTTGATAAGCTTTATAGATTGGGAATTGGTTGATGGTAGGGGTGGGCGTTGATTGGACCGGTTCGGTTTTCTATAGAACCGATAAAAAACCGATAAGATCCGGTTTTTGAAAAAGTGAACCGATCCAATCAAATTAAATTTATCAACCGATAAAAAACCAACCGAATTGGACCGGTTCGGTTCGGTTCGGTTTTGGACCTATTTGGCCAAAATTCTAACTTCATTTATTATACATTTTGTTCATTTTTTTTAAACCTATTGAACCAAATTTATTTACATTACAATAAAAACATACTCAAAAACTGTAAAATACATTTCAACCAATTTCTTTGTTGATAGTTAATACAATAGTCAATAAAAAATAAAGTCAAATTAAATTTCAAAATCCAATAAAATATACCTAATAAAATAACAAATAACAACAATCTACAACATAATACATAATAAGAGTTTATAAATCACGTATTAACGATCCACAACATAATAAGAGTTCATAAACAATCCACAAAGTCTAGATCAAATAACATAATAAAACAGTCCAAGAATAAAATTTACAACATAATAAACAACCAATAAATAGAAGTTCTTAAAATTCTTCAATGATTCATGGAACTATGGAAGTATTCCACAAGAGTCCATGTCTCCTTTGATTGCTCCAACTCCACTCCAAAGTAATTAAAAACCTGTGGGATGTTTCATTGAGTTAATTACATTCATCAAACAATAAGTAAATGACAAACTAAAAAAAAAATCATAATATTTTACAACTTTCATGTTAACATTTATTGTTCACTCACTACACTTCCGCATCAAATGTTGGCATTGTCATCAATGTTTCTGTCAACTTCTCAAGCTCTATATAAAAATAAAAGTGAAGTGGGTTAGTGATTTTAAAAATGTAGCTTGAAAATACAATAAGATAGACAAGTAATCAAATTAATTAATAACTTATTAACTACTTACGGGTTACGGTCTCGTCATTGAATTGCAAGTTTTCTAATGATGAATCATCATTTTGAGCATGCATTATTGCATTTTCAAGTTGACTGGTATGATACTTAGCTTGATTTTAGGATTCAATGAACTCCGAAATGAATCTAGAACTCGTCCTCCATAACCAAATGCGGACTCAGAAGCCACAGTGGAAATCGGCATTGCAAACACATCTTTTGCAATTGATGCCAAAATGGGATAGTGTGTACTAGAAACACTCAACCAAGTCAATATATCAAAATTAGAACGCTTACGTTTAACCGGCTCTAACAAATACCTCTCCACCTAATTTCTATCCCTAACATTATCTTGCTTCTCAACTGTCTCCGAAAAAGCAACTGAAGGTCAAACACGCTACTATTTTCACTTTGCAAATCACTAAATGACGGGATTTCATCAACACGATCAATACCACCATCACCAACACCACCACCACCGTACATTGCACTATAACACTCATATAACTCAACCAATGCATCTTTGATATTTCCGGTCATTGAATCACGATTCGCAACACCATATAAAACCGTAAAACAATAAGACACATATTGCAATTTGTATCTAGGATCCAACACAACTGCTATAATCAACAACTTGTCTATGGTTTCCAAACTCCCCCAATATTTTTCAAACTTACACTTCATATTGGAGGCCATTTCACACACAAAATGATTTCCATCACCACTCATTGATGTTAATTGGTTGTTACTTGTACTCCATTTATGAAAGTATAAATTTGAAGTCACACTCAATGAAGCACTAAATTGTAAAGTAACATCGTAAAAGGTTTTAAGGAATTGAACAAATACCTTAGCATTCTCCCAATGCTCAAAAATTGGTGGCCCAATCCGTTTTTGCCCATTTTCAGTCTCCTTAAAGTAGTTCTGGTAGTGTCCATCTTCGTCATCCAACCGATCAAATGCTTTGTCAAATTTGAGTGAACTTGCCAACATTAGATAGGTGGAATTCCACCTAGTAGCCACAGCCAACACTACAAGCCCTTTATTCTGAATTTTTTCATGCTCAACACATTTCTTGAACCTATCGAACCTACTAGGAGATGATTTTACAAATTTCACCGCATTACGTATGGAAACCACTGAATCATGCATTTCCTTTAACCCATCATTTACTATTAGATTCACAATATGTGCACAACACCGTAAATGCAAATACTTCCCTTCCAAAATTGCACCATCAATATAACAACCAGTCAACTTTCTTTTCACATAAAGAATGGTTGTACTGTTAGAAGATGCATTATCAATAGTGATTGTGAAAACCCTATCAATACCCCAATCAAGTAACACTTTCTTAATACACTTCCCAATAGTTTCCCCTTTATGATCGGATATTTGAGTAAAACTCAAAATCCTCTTTTGCAAATACCATTGTTCATCAACGAAATGGGCTATCACAACCATGTAATTAATGTTTTGGATTGAAGTCCAAGTATTAGTGGTAAGACAAACCCTCACCTTACTCTCTTTAAATTGTCTCATCAAAGATGTCTTCATATCAATATACAATTGCAAAATATCCCTAACTATTGTTCTTCTGGAAGGGACATCAAACCTAGGCATACCCACACGACAGAACTTGCGAAAACCCCGTTTCTCTACAAATCTAAATGGCAACTCGTCAACTATCAATATCCCTACTAATGCCTTCCTAGCATCCTCCTTATTAAAAATACCCAAACCTATACTACTACTACAACCCTCCTTTGATGATGTTGTATATGAAGTGATAGGGGCTTGTTTTACAAGACATTTTTGTTTTGGGTCAGCTGAAGCTAATTTGGCATGGTAATTTTTGCACTTTTGTAAGTGTTTATTCATATTGGTTGTCCTATTAGTATTGGAGTCACAAGCATAATTTTTGGGACAATATTTACATTGTGCTCTCATTCTCCCATCTTCAAGGTATTTTGTAAAATAATTCCATGAATCAGAAGTCTACCCTTCCTACCTAGAGGTTTAACATTCCCCCGTAAAGAGGCTGTTTCTAAAGAGCCACTTTGTAATGCTTCCTCATCCTTAGAACTTGAGGAATCAACAACATTGGTCGGCAAAACATTATCATCATTCATTTTTCTGTCATGAAATAAAAATATAACATATAAGTTTATAACAAACTAACAGTACCCTATTATCACATATTAGTTTATAACAATTAGCAAGTCACCTTATAAATTAATTGATCAATTTTTCTGTCATTGATCAGTTTTTTTTTTAGAAACATCAAGCTTTATTAAGCCACAAACCAAGTCACCAAACACCAAGTAAAACAGGGACAACAATAACAAAATAGAGCAAAACAACAACCCAACAAGTAAACAATAGACAAAACCAACTTTTTTTTTAACCAATTTTATAAAATACGCCTAACATAAAGGCAAGAAGAAAGCAGGAGGCAACAGAACAAACAAACCAAAAACAATGCCACAACATAAAAAAACAGAACAAAACAGTCAACCCACAAGGGAACACAAGAAAAAACAAGAGCCACCGACCCAAAACAGAGGGAAAAAACAAGGACAACACGAGAATCAAAAGATGTTCCAAACCACACTGATTCAGTGATTCCCCACATATCACATAACCATTAAGCATCACATTCCACAAAACACAATCTCTATGGGACAATTTATCAAACAGACAATATGCATTGCCAATACAACCACTCTCCACATTAAGTTGTATTCAAAACTCTTAAGCAGTTAATACAGCTGTTGCAGTTAATATCATTAGAAAGATTAAGCTATTTTATTTATAAAGCATGCTATATTCATTATTTCAGAACATTCATCAGCAGAGGATGCCATTTGGCAAGAATTGATAAAAGGCCGAGTAGCAAAAGCAAAATGAATAACTCTGAACTCATCCAACATAATTTTAGCAGTATTAAAAACACATAAAGGCTGTTTGAAATGCACCAAGCTAACAGGTATTCCAAACAACCAAGTGAAGAGTGAAGACTATGCCTTGTTTCAAGTTTCAACCAGATCAAGCCTAATAACAGTTTAACACCAGCAGAAAAAGGAAAAGAATAAAAACACACACAAAAGAAGAAGCATAAGAACTAAAGAAGAACTGAAGACCGACACATGATAAAATAGACAAGTGTTTCAGTATTTGTGTTTCAGTGTTTGTGTTTCACAACAAAGCCAAACCCAAAAAACCAAGTGTTTTAAACTCATTTGTATTTGTCCTGATTATATACGATTCAATATCAACATTCAACAACACAAGTACATAAATCAATAAATCATAATAAACAAAACCCTAATTAAACAAAGCAGAGGAAGAAAAACCACTTGGTGCAACTGGGAAGATAGGTGGGTCGAAAGAAGAGCGGTTGGAAGACTGAGAACGACGGTCGGAAGAATGACTTTAGGACGTCCGATGAAACCCACAAGTCCATCACCAGTCGACCAAAGACAAATTAGAACCGAGATAAGAGAAAAATTTAAAAAATTAACAACATTGGTCAATAAAAAAAATTAAAACAACTGAAATCAACCTACAAAGAAAAGAAAGTGAAATGAATTGTAGAAATATATACTATTATACTAACATACTTGAAAAATCTAAGTGATGATTGGTCGACGATGAACGAGATACTTGAAATATCAGTTTGGAACGACAGATGAATGGATGACGGCGAGTAGCGGAAGATGACTGAGCGACGACGATCGGCGAAAGACGATGTGCGGCGGACGAGTGATGACTGGTCGACGATGAGCGAGCGGCGGACGAGTGACTTCAGTGTGGTCGTGTGGCTGCTGAAGAGAATCAAGAGATAACGTAATTAGGGTTTTTTTTAATTATATACTCGGGTATCCGATTTGGTTTTTCGGTTTGTGGAACCAAACCGGAAAAAAACCGATCCAACCGGTTTTTTTAAAAATAGAACCGAACCGGACCGGTCACCAAACTAAATCGAAAAAAAATCGATTGGACTAGTTCGATCCACTTGTTCGGTTCGGTTCAATGGTTTTTTGCCCACCCCTAGTTGATGGTCGACTTTCAATTTCTTTTAAGGCTTGTGTTTCAAGAAAGTGTTAGAATTTGAATTAACACAATAAAACAAAAACATGTATAGGTACATAATTAATCCAAAAAGTCTTAACCTAAACATGTTTCTATACACATACTTAATCAAATCCTAAACATACAATATTGATCCATATCAATTCAAGAGAAAAGTGAAGAGAATCGATAGCGGAAGCGTACCTGAATCCATTGCTGGAGATTTATGAACGGGTTGTGATCTTCCAATTTATCACGACCTTTATGAACCCTACCGTGTTCTATTTTGCTCTGCTGATGGGGATACAGAGAAAAAAAAAGTATCGTGTAATTTGGGGACCATAACCCTAAATATATATAATAATCAAATTATTATATGTTGACTATTTCTAATTCGGCCCCTTAACAAATTAGAAATAACACTCTGGTTTCTACACATTAATTCCATGAGAATTATACCTTTAAGCCTTAATACTTTAAATCTTAATTAGATCACTTTAATTTAGACGTAGCCAAAAGAAAGCACAACACATTTAATAATCACATGTGTGGCCCCATATGATGAAAATTTTTCAACAATCTCCCACTAAGCCACATATGTAACTTTACAAATGTGTATGACTTTATGAGCTCCAAAATTTTGCTATCACAATTTTAGGGTATATCCAAACAATCTCGTCCATTGATTATGCCGACATAGGATCAAAGCGGTTTTCGTCACATTTAGCGTGACTAAACCCATCAATGGTCACGTATACAAACATAACCAAATGACATAGATCAATCATGGATGTGTAGCATGGAAATTACATGCAATGTGATCTATACATGTCTATTCCAACTGGTCCTACTTTATTCCTTAGCGAGATCAATACTTAACACAATGTAACAGAGTGTAATTAACCGAATACTTTATTTCTGATCAGAAAAATATCTAAATACATAAATGCATAAGTATATCCAAAATAATAATATAGAGTAATAAAATATAAAATTATACAAGCTCCCACTATAATGTGATATCCTCACAAAAAATAACACCCATATGAGCAGTGTGCTCGTGAAAAACCTTGGGTTGTAATCCCTTTGTAAGCGGATCCGCTATCATGGAGTTTGTCCCAATGTGCTCTATGGAAATATGTCCACTCTACACTCTTTTCTTCACAACTAGGAACTTAATGTCAATATGTTTTGATCTAGATGAGTCCCTGTTGTTATTAGAATATATCACTGCTGACTTATTGTCACGATATAGTTTGAGTGGTCTTTCAACACCCTCCAGAATGCACAACCCAATGACAAAATTCCATAACCATATTCCATGGTTGGATGTCTCATAACATGATACAAACTCTGTTGTCATGGTGGAAGAAGCTATGAGTGTCTATTTGACACTTTTCCAAGATATAGCTCCACTAGCCAATAAGTATTTGTAGTCTGATGTGGATCTACTACTGTCATAGCATCTAGCATAATCAGAGTCGGAATACTCTATGATCTCAAACTGATCCGATCTCCTATATGTGAGCATCTAATATTTTGTTCTCATCAAATACCTTATAACCAGATTGACCATTTTCCAATAATCGATCATAGAGTTACTTAAATATCTGCTTAACATATCAACAATGTACGTAATATTCGGACGCGTACATACCTGAGCATACATTAGCCTCCCTACAGCTGATGCATATGGAATCTTTTACATTTCCTTAGCTTCAAGGTTACTTTTAGGGCTTTGATTGAGACTGAACTTGTCTCTCTTAGCGACAGAGGTGTCACCTGGTTTGCTGTCCTGCATGCCAAACCTTTTGAGCAATGTATCGATATAGCTCATTTGTGATAATCCAAGAATACCCCAAGAGCAATCTCGTTGTATTTGGATCACTAATACAAAGGTGACGTCACCAAGATCTTTCATCTCAAAATTCTTTGATAGAAATCTCTTGGTTTCATGCAACATGCCTATATCATTTGTGGCAAGCAGTATGTGATCGACATATAAAACCAGGAATATGTGCTTACTCCCACTGAATTTGTGATACACACAATTATCGACAACGTTTATCTCAAAACCAAACAAGATTATCACTTTTGAAACTTATGGTACCATTGACGGGAAGCTTGCTTGAGTCCATAAATGGATTTTGTCAATTTACAAACCATATTCTTTGTCTCCCAACTCAAAGTTTTCTGGTTGCACCATATAAATTGTTTCGTCAATGTTACCATTGAGAAACGCCGTCTTGACATCCATCTGATGAAGCTCAAGGTCAAAATGTGCAACAAGTGCCATGATTGTCCTAAAAGAGTCTTTCGTTGAAACCGGAGAGAAAGTCTCTTTATAGTCAATCTCTTTCTTTTGGGTAAACCCTTTAACTACAAGACGGACCTTATACCTCTCAACATTACCTTTCGAATCCTTTTTGGTTTTAAATATCCATTTACAACCAATGGGCTTCGCACTTTCTGTTAATGGGACAAGTTCCCAAACCTTATTGTTTTGCATAGACTTATACTCCTTATTCATGGCATCAATCCACTTTTGAGAGTTGGAACCCTGCATGGCTTGGTGGAAGTTGATTGGATCATTTTTCATCATTCCAATGTTTTCCTCATGGTCCTAGAGAAATACGTAAAAATCGTCTGGAATAGCATTTCTCATTTCTCTAGTGGATCGCCTTCATGGCACTGGTTCATGAGGTTGTTGAGTTTGTTCCAGTTTGTTCCTCAAGAACAATTACCTCATCTTGAATGGGGGTTGTTCAACATTGTTTGGTTGAGGATCCAAATTAGCTTCTTGATCAATGACAGGTATAGAAACCTACATTTGTCAAAAGCGATAGCGGGAATCGTAACTAGTTCTTCCTCAAAGACAATGTCTCTAACCTTATTTCTCCCCCCAAACCCAACATCCTAAAAAAAAACTGTTGCAGTTCCCGTTTCAAAAAATTGACCTAAGTGTGGGATCATAAAACTTATTACCCTTAGATCGCTCAGAGTAGCCAATAAAGTAGCTGCTCACAATTTTGGAGTCCAGTTCCTTTCATGTGGCCTGTAAGGCCTTGCCTCAGCTAGACATCCCAAAATATGAAAATGCTTTAGACTAGGCTTTATGCTTATCCAAAGCTCATAAGGTGTTTAGCAGCTTTATTATTCTTCCTCTATTTGCCCTTATCCTTAGAGGTGCTAGCCAAATGAGCACTCTCGGTCCTGTCTCGCTTCAGTCTCTCTTCCTCTTGCACACAGTAAGAAATGAGCTCATTAAGAGTACATTTCTCCTTTTGACAATTGTAACTGACCTTAAATTGAATGTATTGTGCAGAAAGTGATATTAATACCAAATGCACGAGCAAATCGTTAAACAGCTCAAGCTTCAATGCCTTAAGCATATAAGCAATATGAGACATTTCCATAACGTACTCCTTTATGTTACATTTGCCATTGTACTTCATAGAATCAAGCTTTGCAAAAGCGTGCTTGTTTCTGTCTTATCGTTTTTCATAAAACGATTTTCAATTTCGGCTAGGAGCCCTTTGACTTTGGTTATCTTTTCAGATACCGCACCCCTAAATGCCTCCGGAATGCCACACTTTATGATCATACGACTCATGCAATTTGAACGATCCTAGTTCTCAAAGTTCTTTCTATCATCAGGAGAACTTGCATCCGTAAGAGAAGCGGGTTGCTCAACCCGAAGTGCAAGGTCTAGATCCATGCAGCCGAGAACAATGAGTATGTTCTCCTTCCAAATCCTTAAAGTTGATCCCATTAAGCATGGGTATAGAGTTGGTATTAGCAGATATAGTAAAACATTAGCTTGAAAGAGAACAAAACAAACACACAAACATGCTCACATTAATAACCAAATACAATGATCAACAAATTCAAATAATGGTAAGTCCTATATCAAGATACCTAACAAAACATTAATATCAAGTCTTTGGACAATAATATTAATTGTAAGTGGTACTCTTGTTGTAGTGATCAAATATTGACAATAATTAATGTCAAATAATAAATCTATCTTTGGATCGACTTATTATTCACATGTAAAACCTTATAATCGTCACATATTTATCACCACATGTGTGTGTGCAATTCTGCCAAGTATTAACCTTCCTTTGGGCCGACTAATACTCACATGAATTTACACACACACAAATATCCAACATCCCTCATGAATAATCTACAAAAGAGAGGCCACTTTGGCGACATCTTGCTTCAATTAGCCCATTTAGAATTATAGACCACTTTATTTAACCATAAAATATATACCAAATAATGGTCGGTCTCATCTTAAGATACCTAGTACAAAATTAATATCAAGTCTTTAGACAATAATATTAATTGTAAGTGGTATTCTTGTTGTAGTGATCAAACATTGACAATAATTTATGTTAAATAATAAATCTATCTTTGGATCGACTTATTTTTCACATGTAAAACTTTATAATCGTCACATATCTATTACCGCAGGTGTGTGTGTGTGTAATTCGGTCAAGTATTAACCTTCCTTTGGGCCGGTAAATACCCGCATGAATTTACACACGCGAACATCAAACATCCCTCATGAACAATCTACACAAGAGATGTCACTCTGGTGACATCTTGTTTCAATTAGCCCATTTAGAATGATGAACTACTTTATTTAACAATAAAAGGTATACCACAAAATATTTGAATTTGAGTTGATCCTTAAAATAAAATAAAATAAAAAATTTATTTTATTTTATCAAAATTATAAAACTGCCATTGATTTTGTAAAATTATAGAATGACCCCTTAAGTTTCAGTAATTAGAAATCGACCCCTATATTTTATCAAAATCATAAACTGACACAGTAATTTATAATAATTAAAATTTGGCCCCAAAACTTTTGAAAATTATAAAGTAACCCCGTAACTTTCCAATAATTATAAATTTGGCCCAAAACCTTTTCATAATTGTAAATAGACCCTGTAAGTTTTGAAAATTATAAATTGATCCCGAAAGTTTATCAAAATCACATAATGGCCCAAATAATTGTAAAACAGTCCCTTTAGAATTTCAAATTTTCAAAAGAAGGTCCTGAGTAAAAATATGACTGAAACCCCTAAACTCTCTTGTCGCAGCCCCCTTAGCCAACAGAATGTCACCGGAAAGCAACGAACGGCGACCTAGCAGCGACGACCATCGATCCACAGTGGATCGAACCAAAAAAACGACGAAGCCCGATCTGGACCAGTCGTGGATCAGGATCGCGACCACAGCCCCTGCTCGTCGCCAAATGAGCAGATTTCGCGCTCAATTTGGCCGTAAAAACCACCGACTGTGGCGTTGATCCGAGAAGCAAACTAGCTTAGGCTGTTTTGATCCGAGATCACCACGGGTTTGGGTATGAAAACCTATCGACCCAACTCTGCCCAGTTTGATTTTTTTTATTTTTTTTTTAAAACGTTCAGAAGTTTTTTTTTTCCTTTTTTTTCCTTTATTTTTAATAAAAGTACGAAATCACATAGAAAAAAAAAATAAAACTATTTTGTCCGTACACTGAATCTAGATGACCATATAAGATTCAATCATTCTTTACAACAAAATTAAAAATAACTTTAAATACTGAAGATCAAAACCCAAATAATATTCCAAAAGAATGTCATTGATCTAAACCCTAAATTTTTTAGAAATTTCTTAAAACTAAATATCCAAATCTCAATTTCAAGAATCGATCATGGGTGACTCTAATACCACTTGTAAGAATTTGAATTAACACAATAAAACAAAAGCAACATGTATAGGTACATAATTAATCCAAAAAGTCTTATCCTAAACATGTTTTTATACATACTTAATCAAACCCTAAACATACAATATTGACCCATGTCAATTCAAGAGAAAATTGAAGAGAATTGATAGCGGAAGGGTACCTGAATCCATTGTTGGAGATTTGTGAACGGGTTGTGATCTTCCAAATTATCACGACCTTTATGAATCCTACCGTGTTCTATTTTGCTCTGTTGATAGGAATACAGAGAAAATAAAAGTATCGTGTAATTTGAGGACCATAACCCTAAATATATATAATAATCAAATTATTATATGTTGGTTATTTCTAAATCGGCCCCTTAACAAATTAGAAATAACACTCTGGTATCTACACATTAATTCCATGACAATTATACCCTTAAACCTTAATACTTTAAATCTTAATTAGATCACTTTAATTTAGGCTTAACCAAAAGATAGCACAACACATTTAATATTCACATGTGTGGCCCCATATGATGGAACTTTTCCAACATAAAGATTTGGTTGAATCAATTCTCCTCATGGAGGTTGATTAACATATAAATTGGTTTAACATATCAACATACATACAGAAATATAATAACGATGATAAGTTTGAATTTGGTTTAGATGATTTCAAGAAAGATCTTGAAAATATGTTATATAGCTATGTATTATTGTATTTCATATTGTGATAATCATCAACTTAAAGAGTACTGATTGTTCATATGAATTGCATCAAGGGCGTAGTGCGCGCCTTTTTATGAGATCTATTTAAAGTTTATATTTAAAATAAAAGTTTTACTTATTAAGATTGTTAATTTGCCACATCTTCTTTTTGTTAGTTAATCCGTTAATATCGTTATATGATTTAGTACTAAATATGTGTCACCATATTATAGGATTTGATGATTTATCATTTCTTAACTCTTAAGTCGTTAAAACCTTTACATGATATCCCAAAACTAATTACCCTATCCTGGGAGTAAAAGAAAATGACCTGTTGTATGTTTTAAAAACCAAAAATAGTCACCAATCGAAAAATTTGCATTAATGTTACATTCTAGTATTTTACTTTCTCCCAAATAACCCATCAAAAACTAAAATACCCTTTCCACTTAAAATAAGTGAAATTGCAAAATTGCCCATTCAAATTTCTAAGTGATGAATCTACCCTTCAACACTTACAAGTACAAGCCAATTCATTTCCAGACCTACAAAGAAAGGGGATTTTTTTTCTCAAACCTGTCTTCGATCATCGACCTTCTCCTCATCTTCGACTTCCACCATCTTCATCGACCTTCATCTATAACTTCCACAACCACCCACCAAGTACCTTCATCTTCAACTTCGTCTTCGGTCCCGGTTCTATGTCCTCTAGGATTCCGAGAAGCACAAAATCGAAAACGAGGTAAGAATGTCAATCTTCAGACTTTTTGAATTTGTGATTATTGAATAAGTGTTTTAAACCTGAAGTTTTATTTATGTTTGATAGAAGAAGAAGAAATTTTTATGATTTGGGTAGTTACATTCACTGCAATGTTTAGATATTATACCTTGTGTTCTGAATTTGAACTCCTAGCATGTATTCAGGGTAGAGACAGAATCATTACGGTAATTATTAGCCAAATATTGTCCATTGATGCGTCCTCCAAGGTCAACTATTGCAGCAACATTCAGCTCTGATGTGAAGTCACTTGCTTCCACACAGTGAGTTCTGTTTTTTTTTTAGTTGATGTCGGGATTAAGGATGATGAGTAGTTGAGTTATCTTCATGCCATTTTGGATTTGTCATTTTGGAGTTAGCAGTTTAATAAATGTTGTTTCTTACAGCTTTTGGGTGTAATGTACGTGGGTTTTTCTCATCTGGGTTTAGCTTCATTTTTATTAATTTGTAGTGATTGATTGATGTTGTTTTGTGAAATGGGAAAGTGGTTTTTCTTTGTTTTGCATTTTGTGAATTCATCCCTTGATGTTGTTGGATTGGACTCTGACTTGCATCTGTAATTTGTATTATGCGTCGGGAAATTTTGAAGATTTAAATTTGGAATAAATTGTCTAGAAGAAAACCTTGTTGAGATTGAGTGAAGTTGTATCTTGAATTTTGAGTAGTTTTGATACAAGGCTTTTGAAATGCAGTCATAGATTATTGTTCTAATTAGTGATCTTTCAACCATTTTCATAATTGAAAAGACAAACTGTTGTTAGCTCAATAATTGCGACCTGACGTTGTAGGACTTATTCGTCATGGATCCACAATTTTTATTTACTTATCCGGAGCAAGAACATGAGCTCCCTTGAGCAAGAACATGAGCTCCCTTAATTTTAGGGAAAATTATGTTATCAATAGTTAGACTTTGTATGATAAATTGTATGCTGATTGGATGGATCAGAGAAATGTAACCAAGATCTGACAATTAATTTTGTGAATCATTTTCTTTTTCATAGTGCAAAATTTTATTTTATAACTTACCGGTTTGCATTAGCCTTTTTTAAATACCTTAGTGGGTTTGCATTATGTATTTTGATATTATGTGGTCTTGATTGCAATTGTTAGCAGTTTGCTTTTGAAGCTGTAGAATTATTCTTGGTTGTATTTTACACCTAGGGGATAGGAGCCTAGGAGGGGTTTGGTATTTTCTCATGTTTGGAGTTGACATCTTAATTGAAATTCCGCATCGCTGGTTCACTGTTAGAGTTTCGAATTTCCATTTTACAAGAGTATTTGTGTTTCTATGTGATATCATTTGGCTTATGGATTTGAATTTTGAATTTTTGGTTTCTTAATTTTATGAACATTCTTTTTTTGGTTGAGATTCTGACTTAGTGGTTGGATGTTTAGTTATACCATAAACTTGTTGGAGATTTCGGATCGATGATCGTGAAATCGTCGTGCCTGATATATGTCCATAACTCATAGCATATAATAACGTCAATAGCAGAAAAATAGACGAGAGAAACTAAATCAATCACAACACATGATATACGTGGAAAAACCCAAATCGGGTAAAAAACCACGGGCCGTCAGGACAATAGAGAAAATTCCACTATATGATAAATTGTTACAACCATATATTCCAGGATTCTCTCTCACACCCAAACCACAAACCACAAACCACGCTCACAAGATCCTCACCAAGAACTCCACAATATTCCCTAGGTCACCCCTAAATATCACCCACGGATCTCTAACTTGATCCACTGATATGCCCTCCCCGGATATTCCCACGGGTCTCTCACCCGGATCTCTACACTACTCTCTGATGTTACATGGTGTTTCTTAACTCCACACAAAATAACCTAGATACAAGGTCTATTTATACTAGTTACAGGGAGTTTAACATAAGAGAAAATCCTACTCCTAAACGTACAAGAATTACTTGTTTCACATAAATACTATTTTCTATTTATGACAAGTCTTCTTGTTAGGGATAAATCCTTTTCCTTAAAGTATAGGACTTTCCTATTCTTTATGAAGACAAGCTCTTTCCTTTTTCCGATTAGCACAAGAACTTAAAAAAAAAACACTTTCCTATTTTCGCACAACATTCTTATTTGGGCAAGATACACCATTTCCACGGTCTAGGTCGTGGTGTGCACCCCGCTTCCTATACCGCGAAAAACCACTGTCAACCACCGCTCTGAATACCGCGGTTGGTGCACTTGCCTCCGCCACGGTACGCACCGCGTTGAAACCACTGGAGTCGACCGCTCCCTGTGCCGCGGTCTAGGCACTTGTCGGTACCGCGGTCCACTCCACTCCACTCCACTCCACTCCACGCCACGCCACTTGCCAGATTTCTTTTCTTTAGTTCTTCTTCATCTTCAAACCTCCCTCAAACACCATCTTCAACTTACAAACGTTATCCCACGTCTCCAGGAAGTTCCACATCAGTTGAGTCTTGTTTGGTTAACATTGGGTTCTCTTGAGAATACGAGCCAAAACCTAACAAAAATGTCTTAGAACTTCCTGATATATGGCTATAAGTTGAAATTTGATATGTCAAGTTGTTACTGAAATTCTGTCATTTGATTTCGAAGTTTGGTTTTGTAGTATGCAAGTACTCCTACTTTTGACAGCTAGTAATTGAAAACAAGAAGTCATAGATTGAAAGGGTTGCGTGGTTCCAAAAAATGGGCAAATACTAGCTCATCTAAATCAAATTGTTTTTGATAGAGATGTTTTATTTCTTCTTTATAAAACGTTTCAATTTATGAATGGAATATAAATTTATTATCTTTCAAAAAAATAAATATAATAATAATAAGTGGAAATAGAAGAAAATGGTCACCCTTGGTTTTCAAAAACCAAAAATAGCCCCTCTTGAATTTTTTTGCTTTAATGGTCATTCTTGGATTTCACTTTCTCCCAAATAACCTATCAAAGACTCAAATGCCCTTTCTCCCAAATCATTAAGCCTTTCTTTCTTACACATCTATGGACTTAGTTGCTTTATAGACTTTTATATATGCTCAATGAAATTATTAGATTGATAATGATTTCAAATTCTAAGAATTTTGTCATAGTTTGAAGTGTGATTCAACTTTTGCTGTTGAACTAGTCACACTACTAAAAACCATCTTTTTAAATTATTCATTCCATTGTTATGGAATGAAAGACATGGATAGTAATTGAAACCGTGTATAATATTCTGATGGCTTCCTAATTTTTTATGTGTTATTATTCAATTAAAGTACAATTTAGGTTATAGGTGACTAATGATGCTCCGTAACAAGTTACTGTGAGCTTGTTATAATCTGAATGAGTTTAATACTGTTTTTCAGGGTCTATGGATACGATCTCTGACGTGGTAGTGCATTGCGGTGGACATTGGAAAGGTAACCAGTTCATTGGTCTGAAAGCAAAAACTATGTTTGAATTGTGGTGAAAAAGGACATAACAAAAGAAGCTGTCCGAACCCATCTTCTAGCACAAGTAAACCAGTACAAAAAGCGCGTGCTTGTAGCGTTTGCAAGCAAGAAGGACATAATAGACTGAAGTGTCCAAATAAGGCACCCAACACCAGTTCGGATGACACAGACGATGAACTCATTGATTGTTAGGTATATTTTTGGAAAACTCATCTTGGACGATTAATTTAAGTATGTATCATTACTATTTGATTCACATTAATACTCATATGTGAGGTTTATTAAGTTTAACTTTATTTGATGTATACATTATAACTGGTTATGTTCTTGTGGTGTTGTGTTGTATTGGTATTTATGTTTTGTGAACAGGTGGTTGCGAATATTTCTGGTGTTGTGTTGTATGTGAACTTGGTAGTTATGTTTTCTGAATATTTGAAAATAGGTGGTTGCGATAATTTGTGATGTGGTGTTGTATGTGAAGGTATTTATGTTTTGTAAATATTTGAAAGCCGGTGGTTGTGAATATTTTTGGAGTTGTGTTTTATGTGAACCTGATATTAATGTTTTCATAATATTTTGAAACATGCGGTTACAAATATTTGTTGTGTTAAGTTGTAGGTGTGTAAAAACTTGATATTTATGTTATTTTTAATATATTTGCAAATAGGTGGTGCGAATAATTGTGGTGCTGAAGTGTATCTGAAAACTTGGTATTTATGTTTTCTGGAACAAATATGCAAACAGGTGGTCCATTATTTTTGTGGTGTAGCAATTGTTTTTTGACAATTAGTTTTTTGAGCTCGGGTAATTGATCAAAATTTTAACAACCGGGCTCAAAAGTTAAAATCTCGGGTTCAAAAGATTGATTCCTTGGCCTACAATATGAAGAATCGGGCTTAAAATAAAATATTCCCGTTGAGAGTCTAATTAATTTATGATACATTATACAAGTACTATATACTACAGTAATAATAAAAATAACAGTAATAGTAATATTTCAATATATATACAAAATCTCGAACTTAAAAAATTAAGAATCATACTCGTATGATATTTTCCAGGCTCAAAGGACGGGGAACCGGGCTTAAAATAAACTACTCTCATTATGGGTCTAATTTAATTAGGAGACATAATATAAAGTAGGTGCAAGACTTATAAATATCTAAACAAGCACCATCAATAAAAATAATAATAGTATTAGGAGTAGTAGTAGTTACTCCAAACACTTGAATTATTTATGAGTTGTTCACTTGGTCTCTCGGAATCGCTTTTGAATGCATGATCTAACACCGTATGATAGTCACATCACGTGGGAACTCTCCCGTAGTGCCAAAAAATAATTTAAAACGCCGGAAGAAAAATATTTAATTGAAAACTTAATTATCGGGCTCAAAAGAATAAAATCTTGGCTCAGAAGATTGCTTCTCGAGCTTAAAATATAAAGAATCAGAATTAAAACGAAATACCTTCATTGAGAGTCTAATTAATTTCGTAGACATTGTCCAAAATAAGGGTATGACAAATAAATATCTAAATAAGCACGATCCAATAATATAATAATAATTATAACAATAATAGTAATATTTCAACACATATACAAATTCTCGAGCTTAAAAGATTAAGAATCAAACTCATGATTTTTTCTGGGCTCAAAGGATGGAGACATAATCTAAAGTAGGTGAATGACTTACAAATATCTAAACAAACACTATCTACTATAATAATAATAATAATAAAAATAATAATAATAATAGTACTGATAGTAGTAGTAGTTACTCCAAACACTTGAATTACTTATGAGATGTTTACTTGGTCTCCCGAAATCGCTTCAGGATGCATGATCTAATGCCATATGATAGTCACATCATGTGGGAACTCTCCCGTAGTGCCAGAAAATAATTTAAAACACAGGAAAAAAAATTAATCGAAAACTTAATTATCTTGCCCAAAAGAACAAAAATCGGGCTCAAAAGATTGCTTCTCGGACTTAAAATATGAAGAACCGGGCTTAAAACGAAATACCTTCATTGAGAGTCTAATTAATTTCGTATACATTGTCCAAAATAAGGGTATGACAAATAAATATCTATGCACGACCCAATACTATAATAATAATTATAACAGTAATAGTAACATTTCAACACAGATACAAATTCTCAGGCTCAAAAGATTAAGAACCAGACTGATACAATTTTTTACGGTCCCAAAAGATGAAGAACTGGGCTTAAAATGAAATACCTCATTATGGGTCTAATTTATTTAGGAGACATAATCTAAAGTAGGTACATGACTTGCAAAAATCTAAACAAACACTATCCACTACAATAATAATAATAATAATAATAATAATAATAATAATAATAATAATGATAATGATAATGATAATAATAATAATAATAATAATATTATTATTATTATTATTATCATTATTATTATTATTATAAGTAATAGTTACTCCATACACTTGAAGTACTTATGAGTTGTGCACTTGGTCTCTCAAAATCGCTTTCGGGTGTTTGATATAACACCGTATGACAGTCACATCATGTGGGAACTCTCCCTCAGTGCCATAAAAATAATTTAAAACACCGAAAAGATAAAATTTAATCGAAAATTTAAAAACTGGGCTCAAAAGATTAAACTCTCGGCTCAAAAAATTGATTCCCAGGATTAAAATAAAATATTTCCGTTGAGAGTCTAATTAATTTATGAGACATTATACAAGCACTATACACTGCAGTAATAATAAAAATAACAGTAATAGTAATATTTTAACACATATACAAAATCTCGAGCTTAAAAAACTAAGAATCAAACTCATATGAATTTTTCTGGGCTCAAAGGACGGAGAATTAAAATGAAATACCCCTATTATGGGTCTAATTTAATTAGGAGACATAATCTAAAGTAGGCGCATGACTTACAAATATCTAAACAAGCACTATCCACTATAATAATAATAATAATAATAATAATAATAATAATAATAATAATAATAATATTAGTAGTAGTAGTAGTAACTTCAAACACTTGAATTACTTATGAGTTGTTTACTTGGTCTCCCGAAATTGCTTTTGGATGCATGATCTAACACCGTATGACAGTCATCACGTGGGACCTCTCCCATAGTGCCAAAAAATAATTTCAAACACAGGAAGAAAAAAATTTAATCGAAAACTTAATTATCGGGCACAAAAGAACAAAATCCGGGATCGAAAGATTGCTTCTCGAGCTTAAAATATTAAGACCCAGGCTTAAAACGAAATACCCTTATTGAGAGTCTAATTAATTTCGTACACATTGTCTAAAATAAGGGTATGACAAATAAATATCTAAATAAGCACGATTCAATACTATAATAAAAATTATAACAGTAATAGTAATATTTCAACACATATACAAATTCTCGGGCTCAAAAGATTAAGAACTAGACTGATTTTTTTCGAGCTCAAAAGATAAAGAACCGGGCTTAAAATGAAATACCTCATTATAGGTCTAATTTATTTAGGAGGCATAATCTAAAGTAGGTACATGGCTTACAAAAATCTAAATAAACACTATCCATTACAATAATAATAATAATAATAATAATAGAAGTAGAATTATTATTAGTAGTAGTTACTCCATACACTTGATGTACTTATGAGTTGTGCACTTGGTCTCTCAAAATCGCTTTCGGGTGTGTGATCTAACACCGTATAGTCACATCATGTGGGAACTCTCCCGCGGTGCTAGAAAAATAATTTAAAACGCCGAAAAGATAAAATTTAATCGAAAACTTAAAAATCGGGCTAAAATGATTAAACCCTCTGCTCAAAAGATTGATTCCCGGGCTTACAATATGAAGAACCAGATTTTAAAAAAAATATTCCCGTTGAGAGTCTAATTAATTTATGGGACATTATACAAGCACTATACACTACGGTAATAATAAAAATAACAGTAATAGTAATATTTCAACACATACAAAATCTCAGGCTTAAGAGATTAAGAATCAGACTCATATGATATTTTATGGGCTTAAAGGACGGAGAACTGGACTTAAAATGAAATACCCATATTATGGGTCTAGTTTAATGAGGAGACATAGTCTAAAGTAGGTGCGTGACTTACAAATATCTAAACAAGCACTATTCGCTATAATAATAATAATAATAATAATAATAATTATAATAATAATAATAATAATAATAATAGTAGTAGTAGTAGTTACTCCAAACACTTGAATTACTTATGAGTTGTTCACTTCGTCTCTCGAAATCGCTTTCGAATGTGTGATCTAACACTGTGTGATGGTCATATCACGTGGGAACTCTTCCGCGGGGTCAGAAAACTAATTTAAAACGTCGGAAAAATAAAATTTAATTGAATACTTAATTACCGAGCTTAAAAGCTTAAAATCTGGGCTCAACAAACTGATTCCCGAGCTTAAAACGAAATACCCCCCGTTGAGAGTCTAATTAAATTAGTAAACATTATCCAAAGTGGAGGCATGACATGCAAATATCTAAACATGCACTATACACTACAGTAATAATAAAAGTTACAGTAATAGTAATATTTCGACACATATACAGATTCTCGGGCTCAAAAGATTGTTTCGTGGACTTAAAATATTAAGAACCAGACTTAAAATGAAATACCCAAAGAAAGGGTATGACATACAAATATCTAAACAGAGATATTTCAACATAGAATCCTGATCTCAAAAGATTAAAGTTTAGGCTAAACGATTTATGCCAGAGCTCAAATGATTAAGAACTATGTTTAAAATAAAATAACCTCGTTAAGAGTCTAATTAAATTATTTGAATAATTCAAATTACAATAATTCAAGACAGTTGACCGCAATCGGCAACCATTACGGTCTTTGTTGTCTTAACAGATCTAGAGTCGACCTTCTCGACGGCCTTCATGACGTTAAATCCCTCAACGACCTGACCAAAGACGATGTGCTTGCCATCTAGCCACTCGGTCTTGGACGTATAGATGATGAACTGGGAACCATTCATTCCTGAGCCGGTATTGGCCATAAAGAGGATCCCTGGACCAGGGTGCTGGTTTACAAAGTTTTCATTGGTGAAACTAGCACCATAGATGGACTCGCCTCTGTTTCCTTTTCCAATAACGAAATCTCCTCCTTGGAACAAGAACCCCGGTATCACGCGGTGGAAGGGTGATCCCTTGTAATGTAATGGCTTCCCGATCTTGCTGATTCCTTCTCGCCGGCATAGAGAGCCCGAAAGTTTTCAGCTGTTATCGGAGTACTGTAGGTGAAAAACACAATCACAAATCTACCCGTCGGATGGCCATCGATGCTAAGGTCAAAGAACACTTTCGGGTTTTCCATTCTCTCATAATTCAACAAAAATAATAATAAAAACTGTCAGACATTTAGAAAAAATAACCAAAATAAAAATAATAACAATAATAGTCATAATTGAACATATATATAGAATCCCGGGCTCAAAAAATTAAGAACCTGGCTCATACAATTGTTTTCCAAGCTCAAAGGATAATGAACCGGGCTTAAAATGTAATACCCTCTTGAGAGTCTAATTATTTTAGGAGACATTATCCAAAGTAAAGGCATGACATACAAATATCTAAAAAAGCGTGATCCAGTACAGAGGGAGGAGAAGTTGACAGTGAAAGTGGAAGCTTGAGAAGAGAAAAGAAAAATGATGATAATATGAGTTTTTGGGTGGTCTTTGCTAGAGATCTAGGGTTTTAGATGATAGTGGGATACAACTGTTTTAATACACACAATAAATGAATGACATACCAATATATAAGCAAGCATGATCCAAAAAAATAATATATATAAAAAATAGTTGGAAAACGTAGTTCAAGAATCCCAAGCTCAAAAGATTGATTTTCGGGCTTAAAAGTTTAGGATCCAGGCTTAAAAAGATTACCTCTATTGCGAGTCTAATTAGATTACGAGTTATTATCCCAAGTTAGGGTATGACATACCAATATATAAAATAGTATGATCCAGTAAAATAATAAAATAAAAAAGGTTGGTCGATATAGTTATATAATCCCGGGCTCAAAAGATTGATTATCCTGTTCAAAAAAATGATTCACGTGCTTACAATATGAATTCTTGAGCCTAAAATGAAATACCCACGTTGAGAGCCTAATTTGTTTAAGAGACATTATGCAAAGTAAGGGCATGACTTACAAAAATCTAAACAAGCACTATCAATTACAGTAATAATAAAAATAACACTAATAGTAATAATTCAACTTATATAGAGAATCTCGGGCTCAAAAAACCGTACTCATTGAATTGTTTTCTGGACTTAAAAGATGAAGAATCGGGCTTAAAATGAAATACCCCATTAAGATTCTAATTAATTTAGGTGATATTATCCAAAGTAAGGGCATGACATACAAAGAAAACTCTAGGGTTCACCATTCTCTCCTAATTCAAAAGAAAATGTAGCTTTTAGAATAGATGTAGTGATGTATTTATGTAGATTTGTGTGCAATTTTTTTTTTTATAAAAAAGAACGAAGATGAGTACCTGCAGATTTGGCAACCAGGGGGAGTGAAAGTGGAAGCCTGAGAAGAGAAAAGAAAAATGATGATAATATGACTTTTTGGATGGTATTTGTTAGGGATCTAGGGTTTTAGATGATAGTGAGACACATCCATTTTAATACACACAATAAAGGCATGACATACCAATATACCCCTAAACAATAGTGATCCAGTAAAATTATATATAAAAAATAGTTGGAAAATGTAGCTCAAGAATTCCGGGTTCAAAAATTTGATACCCAAGCTCAAAAGATTGAATTTCGGACTTAAAATTTTAGGAACCGGGCTTAAAAAAATTACCCCTATTAAGAGTCTAATTAGATTACTAGTTATTATCTCAAATTAGGGTGTGACATACCAAAATGTAAAACAGATAGATCCAGTAAAATAATTATAAAAAAAAAGGTTGGTCGATACAGTTATAGAATCTCACACTATAAGAGTGATTTCCGGGCTCAAAAGATTGATTCCCGGGCTAAAAATATTAAGAACCGGGCTTAAAACAAAATACCCTTATTGATAGTCTAATTAATTTTGTACACATTATCCAAAGGGTATGACATATAAATATTCAAATAAGCACGATCCAGAACTATAATAATAACAACTACAGTAAAAGTAATATTTCAACACATACAAATTTTCGGGATCAAAAATTTAAGAACCAGACTCATACAATTTTTTATGGGCTCAAAAGACAAAGAATCGGGCTTAAAATGAAATACCCCTATCGAGAGTCTAATTAAATTACAAGTTATTATCCAAAATAAGGGCATTACATACCAATATATAAAATAGTATGATCCAGTAAAACAATAATAAAAAAAGGTTGGTCGATACAGTTACAAATCTCAGGCTCAAAAGATTGATTTATGGGCTCAAAATATTAAGAACCGGGCTTAAAATGAAATACCCATATTGAGAGTCTAATTAATTTTGTACACATTATCCAAAGTAAGGGTATGACATATAAATATCTTAATAAGTATGATCAAGTACTATAATAATAACAATTACAATCATAGTAATATTTCAACACATATACAAATTCCCAGGCTCAACTAATTTAGAACCAGGCTCATATGATTATTTCCGGGTTCAAAAGATGAAGAACCAGACTTAAATGAAATATTCCTATTGAGAGTCTAATTAAATTACGAGTTATTATTCTAAATAAGGGCATGACATACCAATATATAAAATAGTTTGATCCAGTAAAACAATAATAATAATAATAATAATAATAATAATAATAATAAAGGTTGGTAGATACAATTACAGAATCCCAAGCTCAAAAGATTGATTCCCGAGTTCAAAAGATTGATTCACGGGCTTAAAATATTAAGAACCGGGCTTAAAACTAAATACCCTTATTGAGAGTCTAATTAATTTTGTACACATTATCCAAAGTACGAGTATGACATAAATATCTAAATAAGCACGACCAGTACTATGATAATAATAATTAAATAAAAGTAATATTTCAACACATATACAAATTCCCGGGATCAAAAAATTTAGAACCATGCTCATACGATTTTTCCCAGGCTCAAAAGATGAAGAATCAGGCTTAAATGAAATATTCTTATTGAGAGTCTAATTAAATTACGAGTTATTATTCTAAATAAGGGTATGACATACCAATATATATAATAGTTTGATCCAGTAAAACAATAATAATAAAAATGGTTGGTCGATATAGTTACAAAATCTTAGACTCAAAATATTGATTCCCGGGATTAAAAGATTGATTCCCTGGCTTAAAACGAAATACCCTTACTGAGAGTCTAATTAATTTTGTAAACATCATCCAAAGAAAGGGTATAACATATAAATATCTAAATAAGCACGATCCAGTACTATAATAATAACAATTATTGTAATAGTAATATTTCAACACATATACAAATTACCAGACTTGTACGATTTTTTCGGGCTCAAAAGACGACGAACTAGACTTAAATGAAATATTCCAACTGAGTCTAATTAAATTACGAGCTGTTATTCCAAATAAGGGCATGACATACAAATATATAAAATAGTTTGATCCAGTAAAACTATATTAAAAAAAGATTGGTTGATACAATTATAGATTCTCAGGCTCAAAAGATTGATTCCCGGAGTCAAGAGATTGATTCTCGGACTTAAAATGAAATACCTATATTGAGAGTCTAATTAATTTTGTACACACTATCCAAAGTACGGGTATGACATATAAATATCGAAATAAGCACGATCCAGTACTATAATAATAATAATTCAGTAAAAGTAATATTTCAACACATATACAAATTCCCGGGCTCAAAAAATTAAGAACTAGGCTCATACGATTTTTTATGGGCTCAAAAGGCAAAGAATCAGGCTTAACATGAAATACCCCTATTGAGAGTCTAATTAAATTACAAGTTATGATCCAAAATAAGGGCATGACATACCAATATATAAAATAGTATGATCCAGTAAAATAATATTAATTAAAAAGGTTGGTCGATACAGTTACAGAATCCCAGGCTCAAAAGAATGATTTCCGGGCTCAAAAGATTGATTACCGGGCTTAAAATATTAAGAACCGGGCTTAAAACGAAATACCCTCATTGAGAGTCTAATTAATTTTGTACACATTATCTACAGTAAGGGTATGACATATAAATATCTAAATAAGTACGATCAAGTACTATAATAATAACAATTACAGTAATAGTAATATTTCAACACATACAAATTCCCAGGCTCATACGATTTTTCTCGGGCTTAAAGGATGAAGAACCGGGCTTAAATGAAATATTCCTATTAATAGTCTAATTAAATTACGAGTTATTATTCCAAATAAGGGCATGATATACCAATATATAAACTAGTTTGATCCAGTAAAACAATATTTAAAAAAAAAACATTGGTAGATACAATTACAAATTCCAAATCTCAAAAGATTGATTCCCATACTCAACAGATTGATTCCCGGGCTTAAAATACTAGGAACCGGGCTTAAAACAAAATACCTACATTGAGAGTCTAATTAAATTTGTACACAATATCCAAAGTACGAGTATGACATATAAATATCTAAATAAGCATGATCCAGTACTATAATAATAATTCAGTAAAAGTAATATTTCAACACATACAAATTCCCGAGCTCAAAAAATTAAGAACCAGACTCATACGATTTTTTTCCGGACTCAAAAGATAAAGAACTGGGCTTAAAATGAAATACCCTAATCGAAAGTCTAATTAAATTACGAGTTATTATTCAAAATAAGGGCATGACATACCAATATATAAAATAGTATTATCTAGTAAAATAACAAAAAAAAAAAAGATCGATACTGTTACAGAATCACATGCTCAAAAGATTGATTCCTAAGCTTAAAACGAAATACCATCATTGAGAGTCTAACTAATTTTGTACTTATTATCGAAAGTAAGGGTATGACATATAAATATCTAAATAAGTATGATCCAGTACTATAATAATAACAATTACAGTAATAGTAATATTTCAACACGTATATAAATTCCCAGGCTCAAAAAATTTGGACCCAGGCTCATACGATGTTTCCCGGGCTCAAATGATAAAGAACCGGGCTTAAATGAAATATTCCTATTGAGAGTCTAATTAAATTAAGTTATTATTCCAAATAAGGGCATGACATCCCAATATATAAAATAGTTTCATCCAGTAAAACACTGTTAAAAAAAAAGTTGTTCGATACAATTACATATTCCCAGGCTTAAAAGATTGATTCCCGGACTCAAGAGATTGATACCCAAGCTTAAAATATTAAGAATCGGGCTTAAAACGAAATACATATATTGAGAGTCTAATTAATTTTGTACACATTATCCAAAGTACGGGTATGACATAAATATCTAAATAGCACGATCCAGTACTATAATAATAATAATTCAATAAAAGTAATATTTTAACACAGACCAATTCCCGAGTTCAAAAAATTAAGAATCAGGCTCATACGATTTTTTTCGGGCTCAAAAGACAAAGAACCGGACTTAAAATGAAAAACCCGTACGGAGAGTCTAATTAAATTTTTGGTTATTATCCAAAATAAAGGTATGACATACGAATATATAAAATAGTATGATTCAGTAAAATAATAATAATAAAAAATGTTGGTCGATAAGTTACAGAATCCCAGGCTCAAAAGATTGATTCCAAGGCTTAAAATATTAAGAATCGGGCTTAAAACGAAATACCATTATTGAGAGTCTAATTAATTTTGTACATATTATCCAAAATAAGGGTATGACACATAAATATCTAAATAAACACTATCTAGTGCTGTAATAATAATAATTCAGTAAAAGTAATATTTCAACCATAAAATTCCCGATCTCAAAAAATTAAGAACCAGGCTCATACGATTTTTTCTAGGCTCAAAAGACAAAGAACCATGCTTAATATGAAATACCCCTATTGAGAGTCTAATTAAATTACGAGTTATTATACAAAATAAGGGCATGACATACCAATATATAGAATAGTATGATCCAATAAAATAGTAAAAAAAAAGAAGGTTGGTCGATACAGTTACAGAATCCCAAGCTCAAAGATTGATTTTCGGGCTCAACAGATTGAGAACCGAGCTTAAAACGAAATACCCTTATTAAGAGTCTAATTAATTTTGTACACATTATCCAAAGTAATGGTATGACATAAATATCTAAATAAGCACGATCCAATACTATAATAATAACAATTACAGTAATAGTAATATTTCAACACATATACAAATTACCAAGCTCAAAAAATTTAGAACCAGCCTCATACGATTTTTTCGGGCTCAAAAGATGAAGACCTAGGCTTAAATGAAATATTCCTATTGAGAGTCTAATTAAATTACGAGGTATTATTCCAAATAAGGGCATGGCATACCTATATATAAAATAGTTTGATCCAGTAAAACAATAATAATAAAAAAGGTTGGTCGATACAGTTACAAAATCCTATGCTCAGAAGATTGATTCCCGAGCTTAAAATATTAAGAATCGGGCTTCAAATAATACCTCATTGAGAGGCTAATTTAATTAGGAGACACAATCTAAAGTAGGTGCATGACTAGCAAAAATCTAAACAAACACTATCCACTACTACAACAACAACAACAACAACAACAACAACAACAACAACAACAACAACAACAATAATAATAATAATTCAACACATATACAAAATCCCGGACTAAAAAGATTAAGAACCGGGCTTATACGATTGTTTTTCGGGCTCAAAGGACGAAGAATCAGGCTTAAAATAAAATATCCCATTATGGGTCTAATTTAATTATTATACATAATCTATAGTAGGTGCATGACTTACAAAAATCTAAACAAGACCTTATCCACTACAATAATAACAATAACAAAAATAATAACAATAACAATAATAATAATAATAATAATAGTACTGGTTACTCCATACACTTAATGTACTTATGAGTTGTGCATTTGGTCTTCTGAAATTGCTTTCTAATACGGGATCTAACAACGTATTATAGTTACATCATGTGAGAACTCTCCCGTAATGTCAAAAAAATAAAATTTAATCAAAAATATAATTATCGGACTCAAAAGATTGATTCCCGGGCTTAAAATATTAAAAACTCAGGCTCAAAATAAGTCTTAGAATTTTTTTAAACCAATATTGAAGTACATTAACATTTGGAATTCAATTGTGAAGTAAATTATGTATTTTATGAACACAATGCCGACCATGGGCAAGTTCAAGAATGTGGACTATCAACAACTATACAAGAAGATAGCGATCTTTTTATGTTTTATCAATATTTGAAACAAGTTCTATTTAGATTATAAAGAGAGTTAGGAAGTAGAACACAATTTTAACAACTAAATTTCTATTCGCTACAAGTGCCCAAGATCAAAACTGGGCAAAAGATAAAAAGATAAATCCACTAGTTCTGTAGAGTGAATTCGTGTCGATGCTTGTAGGAGTTATGTTAGAAAAGAGGACAACACATTAACTCCGGTCGATGCAACAAATAACACCTTATCACCTCACATTATCAATTTTTCGATAAGCTCTAACAACTAAGGTGTAGCTCTAAAAGAAAATAAAGAATATTAATAGCTTAACATGTTCTCCTGATCATGTACAAGACTTCGTGAGAGTACACTTTGCTTAAATGTACCTAATTTTACAGAATCACTCCTCTTCACAGTCTGTTATGGTTGCATGTAATTAAAATCCTGTTTAAAGAATTGAATATCATTCAATTAGTAATTCAGTACCCAGCTAGAAAGGCTCATTTCAAGAGAATAATCAACTATCTAATTATCTTTGTTTCGAAAACACCACAATAAAAATTGCACAGACCACCAAATATGAGAAAAAGCTTAAAGTGTCCCCTAATTACCATAATTCAATAATAAAATGAATTTTTTATTTTGAACAACGACATTTTATTAACACAACTAGAGAATTACAAGGCAACAGGATGCCAACTAGCCACAAGAACTAAGAGAGACTCGGCCCTCAGCAAAGACAAGCCAAACAAAACAAAGATCACCATAAAAAAGCAACAAAAACATATCAAAGTACAACCTAAAGCCTCGCAGGCAAACTCTGATCCAAAAGCAACAAGGACAGAGACAAAGAAAGACAGAAAACAAAGATGCAGAAAAACAGAGGAGCTGACTATAGAAACAGGAAAAAGCTCAGAAATCCCCACACAGCAGTGAGTCCCCATCCATTCTCGATTCCTTCTTTACCAAACTATCGGCAAAAGAGTTGCTCACCCTCAAACTAAACACTACCACGGTTTTGCCAAGGAGACTCAAATATTATAAAAAGCAATTATAAAGCAATGATCATATTAGAATTAAAAGCTGTACCATTCTCAATAAAGATAATTATAAAATACCAACAAATCAACAAGTGAATTAATTAAATACAACAAATTGGAACATGAAAAATGTAAATTCAGTTGAAATAAACTTCAATTATCTGTTAGCTTAATTTAAATAACTATATCAAATGAAAATAAACTTCAATTCAGTCAAAATAAGAAACCAGAACTGAATTTCCACTAATAAAGAATTGGGAAAATTTACATCAATCTCCAATTTTGGATCTCCAATGTGCAAAACTGAAACACAACTTGATGATTGGTTTCATGAGAGCACACAAAAACAATCAAATAACTGAAACGACAATACATTAAAACATATATAACATCCCAGTACTCGATCTCTAAAGCTAGAGAGAGAAAGAGGAGAGCTAGTTGATAATATCTTCAAATTTGTATAATACAAAAAAAAAAAAAACACACACAACAATTCTCATACCCTGGTATATAATCATGTTGCCATCTTCTTTAATCACCCAAATCAAATCCCAAACATTATCATAACAAAAAGGCAATGTCTAAAGAAACTGTTGAATCTTGAAAGTACATATAATAACGAGAGAAACTCACTGAATGTAGTTGTGTCGTGAGCAAGAGAGCAAGCCGTGGTATTTTGAGAGCTGAAAAACTGATGAGAAAAATTTGTTGAACAAAGGAGCATCGGTCGAAATCTGAAGGATTAACAATATAAAACTCTATACTAGACAACTAAGACATCAACTTCTAAAACGGATTTTCAAATTCAATGGTTGTAACTCCCAGAAACTGTAAAATCCCAAGAGCGTCAAACAGAGGCGGCGACGACGATGATAGACTGAGCAGTTTTCCGGAACACATCATCCATTACATATTCTCCTTCCTTGATACCATCGACGTTGTCAGAGCGAGCTCGGTTTGTCCAAAGTGGGGGGAGACACCTTTTTGTTTCAATGCCACACTTGAATAATTGAAGCCAAACCCTCGATGGTCTTTAATTTGGTAAAATTATAAGAAGGGTACTTTAGTAAATGGTGTATTAAATGAGGTAAATGATAGAAAACAATTTGAAAGGGCACTTTGGTAAAGTCAAATATAAAAAGACCAAAAACATAAGGGTCCGTCCTGTAAGTGTTTTTTAGTTGCTTTTTTCTAAAAATAAAAATGAAAATGAAAACAGTATTTATGGTTTCAGTTTCGAATTCTGAAAACGAGTATGGTAGAATATACTAAAAAGCTGTATTTTGAAAATGAAAACGGAAAAAACTCGTCTGATAGGTTAACCGAAAACTATCAAAAATTGAAATATCAATTTTGATATTTTATTTAATATTATTACAATTATAAACAAATTGATTAAATAATTAACCAATATAACTTTTGTGTTATAATTTTTAAATTGAACAAAAGTAACACATAAAATATTAATTCAAAAAAACATATCAATAAATGAATTAATCAAAACTAAACTCTTAAATTATAAATAAATAATTGATATATATATATTATTGCATATAATAACATTATATATATATATATCATAATATATATAGTATTAATATATATATATATATAATATAAATATATTATATATCATATTTTATTATTATATATAATAATATATCATATTTTTTATTATTATTATATATATATATTATATAATAATATATATATATATATTTGATAATATTATATATTATAATATATATATATATATATAAACTATATTATATATACTATATTATATAATATTAATATATCATATATATATATATATATTATTGCATTAATGTTTTTAGTTCCAGTTGGAAATAAATTATTCTGGAATATATATATATATATATATATATATATATATATATATTCTCTCTAAAAGCTCTGCGTAGCTTTACTATTTTCTCTTCCTTCTTCTTTGTAAATTTCTGAACTTCCAGATAAATAAAGATTGTGACTTATTTATGTATATTACATTTGCTGTCAGACATACTATTTGCTTAGCACTGTAAGCCACTATCCATTCTTTTATCTTTCAAATTTTTATGACTTATTTTATTCTGGTCTAAAGTATATCGGCTAGAATAATCAGACTTATCCGTAGCCAAAGTGTTGCTGGATAGGATACACTTGTGTGTAACAACACCACGTACTTGACCAATTGCTTTTATACTGTATTTTTGAATAGTTAATTG
The DNA here is from genome assembly GCA_032871835.1 of Dipteronia dyeriana. Taxonomy (NCBI): domain Eukaryota; kingdom Viridiplantae; phylum Streptophyta; class Magnoliopsida; order Sapindales; family Sapindaceae; genus Dipteronia; species Dipteronia dyeriana. The sequence continues at coordinate 85,154,731 of CM065298.1, forward strand.
CTTGACTAATTATATCTTTGGTTCCTGTTATGTTCTTAGAATTGCTATATCTTGTCCTGTGCTTTTTATTGTATATATATGTATATATATATATATGTATATATATATATATATATATATATATATATATATATATATATATATATATATATGGCACCATTTTAGGGGGCTGTTGTGTAAATAATACCACATTAATTAAATCATGTTTAAAAGGCACCATTTAAAGTGTGGATACCAAAACACCCATGCCATCACTTTCGTAGTAAAGACAGAGAAAAAAAGAAAAAAGAAAAAAGAAAAAAAAAAGTGAATCGACGGCTTCGTGTTCACGGCAACGGTACAGGAACTTGGAAACCAGTTTATCGTTGAACAGAATATTGCAATCTATCGAGGTTAGTTGAGCATTGAATTTGTATCGTTTTGGTTGTTAATTAATTGAATGAAATGTTATATTAGGCTTTATTTGTGGATCTAATAATAAAAATGGGTTAGGTTAGGGTTTTGTATTTGTAAACAAGTTGTTGAAGAAGATGAATCGAGCTTCGAGTTTTAGTATAAAAGCTCGAAGCTCTTATACAAAAGCTCGATCCAAGCTTTTATAAAAGCGTCGAGCTTTTATATAAAAGCTCGAAGCTTTTTTACAAAAGCTCGTTCCGAGCTTTTATAACAGCGTCGAGCTTTTATATAAAATCTCGATCCGAGCTTTGTATAAAAGCTCCGAGCTGTTGTCTAAAAGCTTCGAGCTTTTTTTTAAAAGCTCGTTCCGAGCTTTTACAAAACCTTGATCTGAGCTTTTGTACAAAATCTCAAAGTTTTATACAAAAGCTCGACGCTTTAATATAACATCGATCCTAGATTTTGTACAATATCTCGAAGCTTTTATACAAAAACTCAGAGTTTTATACAAAAGCTCCGAGCTTTTACACAAAATCTCGGAGCTTGATGATAAAAGCTCGGTTCGAGCTTTTATAAAAGCTCTGTCTGTTCGAGCTTTTATCTTCAAGCTCCGAGCTTTTGTTAAGGTTAGAGCTTGTAATTTCTGAGGATTTCAAAAGGGCCAAAAAATTAATTATGTTGTTCAATTTCAGATGACGAATCGGTTGAGATAGTCACTGAAAACTCCAGTGGAAGAGTGGTACGAGGGCAAAGTCACTCGACATGACCATTTCAATGCCCTTGGCCAGATAGACGACGCCGTTAACCGAGTCCCTGGAAAATGGGTTGAGGAAGACCGACGTCGGTTAAGGGCATCCTGTTTTGGGCATTAATTGACCATGCCCCGCCTAGTGAAGTTTTCGGGTGGTATTATCCACCAGCTACTTCTATGGGAGGTGCATCTTAATGGGCCCTCAGACGAGATGTGGTTTATGTTAGGCAGTCATGAGGTGAGGTTCTCGAAGGTAGAATTCTGCCTAATCACAGGATTAAGGTTCGGAGTAGTACCAGATACGAGCAGTTATGTTAGCATGGATAACTGCCTACATCACCGGTACTTTGGTGGTAAGGATGAGATTTCACCCTTCGAGTTGAGAGATTTCCTGAGGCGAGGTGAGTTTCAGTAGGCATACAATAGTGTGAAACTATAACTCATATATATGTTGAATTGGATACTTATAGGGTTGGATAAGAGAGTCAAAATTCCAGTTTAAGAATTACGGTCGGTGGATGATCTGGACGGTTTTGACGCATTCCCGTGGGGTGCACACGTGTACAATCATTCCATAATTTCATTCAAGCATGCGTTTGGCGGGCGATGGGAGCGGTTCCAGAGTTGCCAACAAGCAAAGGGATGTGACAAACATATGGCAGAGGTGTACAACATTTATGGTTTATCTTACGCCCTTTTGGTAAGCGCTTTATGAATAAAATCATATACGTTTGTAATCTTGTATACGAAATTTGGAAATAACAAATATTTATTTGTAGATTTTTGCTTTTGAGGTGTTCCCCGAGCTTGGGACCCAAATCAAGACTCTGGTGGCTACCGATATATATCCCCGAATTCTAAAGTGGGCGTTAAAGATACAACCGAGCGGGGATAGGTTGTTGAATATATTCACAGATCATGTAAGTGTCTAACTTGTTAATGTTAATAACTAAATTCAATTACACAACGTTCTAACAACGTTTTCATATGTTTGCAAGGACGAAATTGGTGGCCACACCGAAGCTGAGAGGGGTGAACCATATTATGTGGTCATGGCAGAGGTGATACCGGATCCTTTGGGTGGCGGACAAGAAGGTATACCGGATTAAGTGAAGGCGAGTCTGAGTGAGCACGATGTTATACTGGAGGTAGAGCAACGTTGTGTCAGTGAAGAGATGCATATAGACACAAAGTTGCCCCATGAGAGACCCTGGAGGCAGCGGCGTGTACGATTTAAGATGACGAGACACAATGCTACAGAAAGCTCATAAGGAGACGGTGTAGGGGCGCACGAGGTATGTTAAAACTGTTGTTATGCATTTATTTGTTTCAAACGCAAGTACGTGTGCATGACTGACATTGTGTACTTTTTTTCAGGACCAGCTGGAGCTTAGAATCCAAGCATTGGAGGGTTCAGTCCTAGCTTTACGGGATGATCTGTGGAGAAGTGATAAAGAACGAAACAGGCAACATCAACAGCTGATGGACTTACTCCAAGCTTTATGGGGATCAACATCATAAATAGCAGGAGAGGGCCCACAGTCTCATGATTGAGATGATTCATATAGAGACTTCGTGGGTGGACGTAGTCCTATCTACGGGGCAGACCCGACCAGAGACGTAAGTGGTTCCCGACCAGAGACATATACTACCATACCTGATACACAGATGGCCAGACCTGGTACACAGGGTACTGATATAGACACTGGAGGCTCTAGCGGACACCAGGAGACTCGTACTGACAGTACACCTGAGTTTCCTCTGCTTCTGGAGGTACAGGAGACTTCGTTGGAACGAAATCACCGTCTTAGGGGTTCTTCCACTGGACTTGGCTCTACAGTTACACCGTATAAGACCCTCATCCTCCCACTGTCATAGCAGCATCATCCTACGGGATCCCTCATCCTCCCGTGGTCACACCCGGTTTATCCCATGAAATCCTTCCTCTTCCCACCGACACACCTAGTGTCCTCCGTATCCCCCATGCACTCAAGCGCGGGTGGCAGCTGGTCAGCCCATACACTAACCCAACTCGCCCAAAGAAGCCTAGGACAATACCAGTAACATCAGAGCATACATTCAATCCTACAGTGTTGGTAGATGCTGGCCAGTTGGAGGCCTACAAAGCATATAAGAAGAACAGTTCAATAGGGGTGGAGTAAGTATCAGATGTGTTACTTTATTTCTGCACCAACGTTAATCTGTTTAATTTTTTTGATATTAAGAAAATTGGTTTATACAGGCACGATGTTGATATCATGGAGCCGGTAGACGTGGGTTGGTTCCACAGATTCGAAGAGAACTACATGGAGTTGTTTGACTCGGTAATCTATAAATTTTTTTTGGGTTTGACTTTTTTATGCTTGAATTGTAAAGTGTTTCCACATCCTTTTACAACATATGGATGCGTACTTGGCCATCTTATGAAAGCGTCAACGAGCATACCCCAATGTTTACAACCAGAGGATAAACATTCTGGGAACTCAATTCTTTGTAAGTGTTTGTTGGTTTGTGTGTAGTTATTTATCAATGAATTAATCCTCACTGACAATGAAAATTTGTTTGTCTATAACCATTATTGGAGTACCAGTGGGAGAAAATAATGCCTCGCGGTGATGATGGTGAAGTCAAGACGCTGGGTGGAAGGTCTTGCAATTCAGGTGGTCTGCAGAAGACTTTATAACGGTACATGGATTTCTCCTGGCAGGAAGCCGGCCCTGGCACGAGGTTGACATGGTAAGTGTTATAAACACTTACAATATTTTGTTTCTCCCATAATTGTGGTGAACATAAGTTGTGTTATTCCTTGGTACAAGTTCTTATTCCTTGCAACATCAGACATCAGCATTGGCTTGTGGCCAGCGTGGACTTGACTGCCGGGATAATACATATCCTAGACCCCTTCAGACATGAGGTTTCCGTCAACATAAGGAAACGCTAGGTATAGCTACTCAGGTGGTTTCTCCCTTCCATGTTGAATCAGTCTTGGTTTCACGATGATAGGCCATCCGGTAGGGAGAAGTTCAAGAGGGAGAATAGGACTTTTGGGGTGAGCCTGCTGTCGAAATCAGCTCTGTCACAACAACAAAAAAGGTATTATTATATAATAGTACATATACATGATCCAATAAAATTTATTATGTTTGTAACGCGTGCCTATGTCGTGCATTGCAGCGGTAATTGTGGGGTGCATACGTTGAGGCTAATAGAGTACATACTGGCAGACAGGATCCATTACGATTGGACCGAAGACGATATTCCCACCATACATGAGAAGATGGCAGTGAAGGTGTTTTGTAACTCCCAACCACAAATACGAGGCATGAATGTTGTAGAATAGTGGAGTTGTATTAAATATTGTAATAATATTCATTCATTAAATTATGTAATAATATTCATTCATTATAGTATGCAAATTATGCATATTTTATGACATCGTCTACCACTGACAAATTTTACATCCCGTTCTTCAATAGGAAACTAAAAAATATCATCCCTATTTAATATGAAAATAATAACGCAGCATTTTCACATCATGCAATTACAACTAATAAATATGGATTCTTTCCAAATGCGCTCAGTCATACTACGTAGGTCCATTATCAGGGCAAGTCTGTTTGTTGTGTCCAACAGAATGACATATGCTACACTTGTGTCGGTATTCTGCCTGAACAATTCTGCTCGGACCATTATTAATCAAAGGTGGATTATGACACTGTCTAGCATTATGACCTAATTCTCCACATATTCTACATGATTGAGTGGTTGTCCTTTCCGAAGATGAGGCATGTCGGCCCCTCATCGGACATCCTGCTTTCCTCCTCGATAATGGATTTAACACCACACGATTAACGATGTCAGTGGGGACTATCCATTCTGACGGATGGCCAACAGGCATAATAGGAACTGAATACGCATCGATTAGTGTCTGTCTCTTGTAGAAGTCTGCACACTGAGATGTGTAATCCAAGTTTCGCTCCCTGCAACAACAATTACATGAGGTGTCAAATTCATTTGCAAGTACCTAAAATATATTACGTAAAAGTACTATACCTTGCTCCTGCAAGTGCATGTGAACATGGAAACATGTCCATTTGGAATTTGTTGCACGTGCAAGTCTCCCGGGCTAAGTCAACAGTCCATTGCATCCTGGATCGTTTGACGAAGAATATGTTCCAGTCAACTGGATTGAAAGTCATATAACCACACTTCTCAACACGTTTGAGGATCACAATATGTGCTGCGTCGATCAACTGATGACGCATGGACTGTGTAGTACAATGGCGATCATAAAACCACATGCGTAGCATATTCCTAATAAACTCTGCCAGTGTCAGTACAGGCAGTTGCCATACGAATTTGAGGCATGAGTTTATGCATTAAGCAATATTTGTTGTCATGAACCTATACCTTCTTTCTGGACAATGTACGAGGGACCACTTGTGTGGACCAGCTTCAATGACATAATTGAATGCATTCTCGTGCAGGTTACATAACTCTTCCATGTGGTGAATATATTTCAACTCAGTGTACGATCTAGCTGCTTTATCCATTATGGCTGCTACATCCTTTCTGTGAAATCACTTCTTCACATTTTCAGAAAAGTACCAGCAACATATCGTATGGGTTGTATCGGGAAAAACGTTAGAAATCCCAGCTTCAATACTTGCATGCCGATCGGAAATGAAAACCAGATCATCAATATGGCCTAGGGCACCCTTCAAGCAATCCAAAAACCACTCCCATGAAAGGTTGTTTTTTGAGTCACCGTACCCAAAAGCAATTGGATACATATGTTTGTTCCCATCTTGTGCAGTTGCAACAATCATTGTGCCCCCAAATCTTCCCTTTAAATGGGTACCATCTACAGCAATAACTGGACGCATACACCTTCAGAATCCTATGAGTGAGGCACCCAACGACATGAAAAAATAGAGAAATCTACCATCTTCGTCGCACTGTAAGTCAGTTATTGTCCATGGATTTTGTTGCTCTAACCTGTACCCAAATGACGGCAGTAGTTTGAAGGTTAACCTTTTCACCTTCCACTCAAAGTTCTGCCGTATTGCAAAATGCCTAACGAGTCTTTTCAAATCCTTTTTGGTAGGAAAAATTTGCCCCTTATATATCATGCTTGTAGGTTCTTCTTGAACCGAGTTCACGCTTCCACTAATACCAAACGAGTATGATTGTGCTCCTGGAATAACCCACGTTTTAACATTATCAGAATCACATGTAGTTAAATTAGGCCGGACCTCGGAAGTCCCAGCTACAACTGCTGCACTGTAAGTAAATATTTGTACACGTGTGGCACGTCTTTCCGGTTCGACAGCCATTTTCTCTTCCTCATTGTTAGCTACATTATCAACCGAATGCAAATTTTCCTCATCATCCATCTGTTGTGTTGGCCTAACATTCGGTTCACTGTTTTGCTCATTGTTTATGTCATTGTAGAAGTCATTGTAATGGTGGTTGAACTGTCAATCATTCATCTCAATTTGACATCCAAACACATCGTCGAATTGGCCACTGACTAATTCACTATGGTCGGTTACTTCCGGTGGGACACCACACAGGTTTTCCCTACTTTCTGGGAACAACTGCTTGATTCCGCTTGAAGATTGAAATTGTTGGGTGTTATCACGACGAGAGATTTCTTCACCAATGAAACCTCCTTCAACCCTCTCAATTACACTGACACATACTGGAGGGATCACCCTATCTTCCCCCAGCATAAACTGAACATAATCAACGTTTCTTATAAACGTGCGACATGTAGTCCCAGAAACCATTGATATACATTGTAGATCAGCACTGTATTTATCGACATCATACTTCACAACGGTTTCCACGATCGACACCAACTCTTGGTAAGTCTTACTATTTGAGACATACATTCCTTGATTATCAGCACCTAAAAACCTCTGACTTCCATCGGGTAACTGCTCTCATCGACCGTTGTAAGAGATGATTATTCTCACCCGATTCATTCTCCTGTCAAAATCAAAATCACAAACCATTATTGAAAAGTCCTCATTTGTTGATTGGCTTATTTCGTGAACAACCACATTGTTGGTGTTCATGTAAGGGTAGCTTAGGCTCTCAATACCTCAAGAGGAGAAGCACCAAAGGTAAAATTCTTGTGTTTACTTACTTTGAAGAGATAGTTGCACACACTCACATATTCATGCATAACTCTTGATCTTATATGTTGAGTGTTTTCTTATGTGCATTTTGGTTTTAATAAATCTTGTTGATCTACTTGCATCCTGTAGTTAAAGTTTATGTCATGCTAGGCTTTTTAGAATATGATTCATTTTCATCACTCTTGTACTTGTTGCTTGTATGGTTGTTTGAGTGTTGAAGTAGGAATTGCGCTGGTGGTGCGTTACTCGACCAGCGCACCTCATCAGTACAACATTCACAGTGGACTATCGCTAGTCATACGACACTGAGGTGCGCTGTTGCACTCGTGCATAGTTGAAAAAATGTGCATGCGCTGGTGGTGCGCTAATCGTCTAGAGCAGCCTCACCAACGTAAACATTCCAGAGAATTTACGCTTGTGTTGTAATGCGCCACTCGTCCAGCGCTTATTGAATTTTTTAGGCAGTGCGCTGGTGGTGCACTACTCGACCAGCGCACCTCACCAGTGCACAATGAAGAAGCTGGAATGTTTTTTTCAAAACGATATCAGTTTGTTTGGATCTCATATATATATACCTCATTGTCTTAAGGTCATGTAGGAGTTCAATATATCACATATTTTCCTTAGAACACATTTCAAAGGAAAAACGCTTTCAAGAACTCATTTTTAATCACTCAAAGCATTCCCATGTGCATCAAAACTTCATCTTACATCATCTAAGTTCATCTAGAGTGCTATGGATAGGGTTGCTTCATCACATCTTGTTTGGTAATCTCTTCACTATCTTCTTACAAGTTAAGTGTTTTTGCATGCTAAACCATCTCTTTAATTAATTGTATTCTCTTAGAATATTTCTAGATTCAAATTAGAGATTGTTGTGATGACATGATTGAGTGTTGTATTATGATAGCTTCATAGGATTGATTGATCTATGTTTAGCTAAGCTATTTGAACATGTCATTTAGCACTTGATATCTAGGATTGCATTAATTGTCATCTCATTATCCTAGATAAGCATATAGGGTTTCCTAGCCTTGTTTGTTCATTGAATATCATCATATATTCACTTAGGACACTTTATCTCTTCATTGAGAAGTAAGACTTGTGTTGCTTTCGGGAGTAGATAGCTTAAAGTACAAGCAAGATGAACTAGGTTCACTTATACCGGGATTAGGTAGTGGTGGTGGATTAAACCGGGATTAGGTTGTAATTCCTTGCCATTAGTGGATTCGAGGTTCTAGTGTGGCGCACTCATATGCCCGTGGTTTTTCCCATTTGGAGGGTTTCCACGTATATCTCAAGTGTCGTTTATATTTACATATTTTTACACTTGTGATTTTATTGTAACTAGCTAGGGGCATTTTTGTAATCTTGACCTTTAACAAAAATTGGGTAAATTTGTTTAAAATCTATACACCCCCCCTCTAGATTAATATTAAGCACACCATAATATTTATTTCAATTTGTATCAGAGCAGGTTCCTAGACATACATAGGTGATCCTTTCTCATTTTGGTATGTGTTGCATTTTATGTGTTTGAGTTGACCATTCATACACTTGCATTCATATCATTCATTCATAAACACAATGAGTGGAAACGGTGGCAATGAGGGAGCTTCCAACACTTGACCTCCACTCCTCGCCGAGTTGAATAATACCTCTTGGAAAGGTAAGATGGAGTCATGGATATGCCAAATTCATGACAGAGCATGGATGGTAATTGAAGATGGCTACACTCTACCCATGATGACTCCTGCAGATGGAGGAGATGATGTACTCAAACCAAAGGCTCAGTGGAATGCACAAGAGTTTGAGGCTTCAAAGTGGAATAGGAAGACAATGCATGCCATCCTATGTGCAATGGATGAGAACCAGTACAAGTTGGTTCAAAATACTAGGTAGCTAAGGAGGCATGGGACATTCTAGAAGTTGCATATGAGAGAACCGAGGTGGTTAAGGAATCAAAGCTTCAAGTTCTCCAAACACAATTTGAATTGCTCAAGATGGATGAGAATGAGTACTTCAACGACTTTGAAGTGAGGTTGATGGACATTGTGAACCAAAGTTATCAACTTGGTGATCCTTATTCGGATAAGAAGATCAAGCAGAAAATTATGAGATCTCTACCCGATAGATTTGAGTCTAAGATGACGGCTTTGGAAGAGAATAATGGATATAAGAACATGAAACCTAGTGAAGTGATTGGGAGACTTCTAGCTTATGAATCTAGGAAGTGTCCTTACCCCACACCATCAAAGAAGTAAAAAGATATTGCTTTGAAATCCTCTAAAGTTGAGAAGAAGGAAGGTGATGACTCGGATGAAGAAATGGCTTTTATAATAAGGAAGTTCAAGAAATTCTACAAGTTCGAGAATAAAGGTTTTGGATCTAAGGGTCAAGACTTAAAGAAAAAGGCTCCCTTCAAAAAGTTTGAGCCTAAGAAAGAAAAGACCGAGAAGAAAGGGGTCCAATGATATGAATGTGGTGGAATGGGTCACTTTGCCCCGGAATATACAAATCACAAGGTTTAGAAGAAGAAGGGAAAAGTGATGGCTGCCACATGGAGTGAGAGTGATAAATCAAATGTAGGAGATGAGTCTTCGGATGATGAAGGACTCATGGCTAACTTCATAGCCTTTACATCCTCTCTTAGAAGTAGAGATGCTAGTGAAGAAGAAAATGAGGGCCAAGAGGGAAACTACTCAAGTGATGATGGATCTTCATCACAATTCACAAATGGAAGTGTGGAAAGAATGGATCTCAAGGACTACATGACTAGGTTTAAGAGTTCAAGGTTAAAGAACAAGAATGAAATCAAGAGATTGAAAGAAGAAAACCTAGACCTCTCAACTCAAGTTGACCAACTAAATAAAGAGTTGGTGAGATCTAAGAGAAGTGAAGAAAGGTTGAAGAAAGAGCTTGAAGATGCTAGAGAGTTGTTGGCCAAGATGAACTCTAGCACCAAGAAACTTGACCACATGCTAGATGTTGGAAAGAGGCCAAGTGACAAGAAGGGGCTTGGGTTTGAAGATGACAAGATGTCCTCCACTCCAAGCAAGACCATTTTTGTAAGAAGTATGAACTTCAATGGGTCTTCTCCTCATCAAAATCCTAGGAAGAAGCTTGAACTAGGAGAGTGTTCAAGTCGTGCTCAAGTGAAGGTGGCACCAAGGAGCCCACCTCAAGCTCATCCTACAAGGGCTCCTCAAGTCAACTTCCCTCAACCAAAAGCTCACAAAGGGAAGACACCTATCATGCAAGCTCAACCAAGGAAGCAATCAAGTCTTGCTCAACAACAAAGAAGGAAAGCTCATCAACAACATGCAAGACAACCACAAAGACATGGGAAGGCTCCAATACATCATCAAGGATATGGTATAATTCCTAACTTTTTACCTATATGTCATTTTTGTGGTATTGATGGTCACATTAGACCAAATTGCTTTAGATATATCAAATTGTGTAGAATTGAAAGCATGATAGAGAAGAAAAAGGCTAGAGCCATGATGCATGATCCTAGGACATCTAGAGCCATGATGCATGTCACTAGGAAAAGTGGAACACCTTTGCATGATCCTAGGACATTTAGAGCCCATGTACCATTGACCACTAGGAAGGAAAATATTGCATCTAGGTGGATTAGAAAGGATGAACACATTTTCCATGTTGCACAAATTGCTTTGAAAGCTCATTCTTGTGATTTTTTGTATTTCGATAGTGGGTGCTCTAGGCACATGACTGGAGATAAGAGTTTCTTTGAGACTCTTGTGATGGAGGAGGGAGGAAATATCACCTTTGGTGATGGATCCAAAAAGAAGGTCAAAGGAAATGGAACTATTCCATTCCCAGATTACCCTCATTGTCCAATGCTTTGTATGTTGATGGTCTAAAAGCCAATTCGATAAGCATTTCACATCTTAGTGATGAAGGACTCTCCGTCTTGTTTAGAAAAAATGATTGTTCTATCATATTGCCTAATGGACAAACCTTGTTAAAAGGTATGAGATCTAGTGACCATTGCTATTGTCTTGAGGCTAGAAGTGTGTCTTGTAATGTGTCCAAGGATGAAAAAATTGAGTTATGGCATGAAAGACTTGGTCAAATGAACTTTAGGGATTTAAGAATCTTAGATAAGTTCAATGTTGTGCGAGGCCTTCCTAAGCTTGGGAAAAAGGTTAATGTTGTTTGTGGACCTTGCCAACAAGGGAAGCAAACCAAAATTATGCACAAAAAGAGCAAGTACTTATCCACTAAGGAACCTCTAGAGCTTCTCCAGATGGATCTTATGGGTCCTATGCAAACCGAAAGTTTAGGTGGAAACAGGTACATTTTTGTGTGTGTAGATGACTTCTCTAGGTACACTTGAACTTATTTCCTTAGAGAAAAATCTGAGACCTTTGACAAGTTCAAAATGCTTTGTTCCAAGATTCAAAATGAAATGAACTCCAAGATTAAAAGCATTAAAAGAATTAGGAGTGACAATGAGAAGGAGTTTGAGAATGCCCATTTTGAAAATTATTGCAATAGTCTAGGCATCTCTCATGAGTTTTCGGCTCTTAGGACACCTTAACAAAATGGAGTTGTTGAGAGGGAAAATAGGGTTCTTCAAGAAATGGCCCATGTGATGTTGCTTAGCAACAATGCCACTAGGAATCTTTGGGTCGAAGCCGTCAATACGGCATGTTATATAGGTAATAGAGTCTTTCTTAGGCCCCACACTAGGCAAACCTCCTATGAGTTATGGAAAGGTAGAAAGCCAAATGTTAACTACTTCCACACCTTTGGAAGCAAATGCTACATTTTGAATGACCGTGATCAACTTGGAAAATTTGATGCTAAGAGTGATGAGGGTATCTTCATTGGCTATGTCTTGAATAGTAGAGTCTATAGAGTTTTCAATCTAAGAACTAGGACCGTTATGGAATCATCTAATGTAGTCATTGATGATACTAGGCTCAAATCTAATGACCATGAGGAGGAGGTAGGTTTAGTTGATGACTCTCCTTTGGAGAAAGTTGTTGATATCTCTAATGTTAAAAAGGCTAATTTTGATGATGACATATCACAACTTAGTGATAGGATTCCTCACTTGGACTCAAAAGAACCTGCTCCATGGGTTATGAAACTTCATGACAAAGATGACATTATTGGTGAGGTTAGTGAGGGTGTTAGGACTAGGAGTCAAATAGCTAATCTTATTAGCTACACTTGTTACACCTCTCAAATAGAACCCAAGAAAATTGATGAAGCCTTAAAAGATGAATTTTGGGTTTTTGCTATGCAAGAAGAGCTTAACCAATTTGAAAGGAATGAGGTTTGGACTCTAGTTCCTAAGCCCAAGAACACCAATGTGATAGGCACCAAGTGGGTATATAGGAACAAATCCGATGAGGATGGCAACATTGTGCGAAACAAGGCTAGGCTTGTAGCACAAGGGTACTCTCAAATTGAGAGTGTTGACTTTAAGAAGACCTTTGCTCCCGTTGCAAGGATTGAGTCCTTTAGGCTTCTTTTATCCATTTCTTGTTTGCACAAGTTTAAATTATATCAAATGGATGTTAAGAGTGCATTCCTCAATGGTTTCTTGCAAGAGGAAGTATTTGTTGAGCAACCCAAAGGGTTTGTAGATCCTTACCACCTTAATCATGTCTATAATCTCAAGAAAGCTTTATATGGGTTAAAACAAGCACCAAGGGCTTGGTATGAACGTCTCATCCAATATCTCATAGACAATGGTTACACTAGGGGTAGTGTTGACAAGACTCTATTCATCAAGAAAGATAAAGATGAGCTCTTTATAGCTCAAATCTATGTTGATGATATAGTCTTTGGCTCCACAAATGACATCAAAGTCCAACAATATGTTGATGTCATGTCTTATGAGTTTGAGATGAGCCTTGTTGGTGAGTTGGGTTACTTTCTAGGTTTACAAATTAACCAAATGGATGATGGGATTTTCATATCTCAAGCTAAGTATGCTAAACATTATGATACACCCTTGAGTACCACTTTGAAGCTAAGCAAGGATGCTTGTGGTAAAAGTGTGGACCAAACCTTATATCGTGGCATGATTGGTAGCTTTCTCTATTTGACTGCAAGTAGACCCCGATACTCCTTTAGTGTGGGTGTTTGTGCTAGGTACCAATCGGATCCTACGGAGTCCCATCTCTCTTCTGTTAAGAGAATCATTCGTTTTGTGAATGGGACTTCTAATTATGGAATTTGGTACTCTTTTGACACTAATGCTAGTCTTGTAGGCTTTAGTGATGCAGATTGAGCAGGAAATTGTGATGATAGGAAAAGTACATCGGGCAAGTGCTTTTTCCTTGGGAACAACCTTGTCTCTTGGTTTTGCAAGAAGCAGAATTCGATTTCCTTGTCCACCGCTGAGGCCGAATACATAGCTGTTGGGAATGGATGCACACAACTCCTTTGGATGAAGCAAATGCTAGTCGACTATGGATTCGATCAAGGTACTCTTACTCTCTTGTGTGATAACATGAGTGCTATAAATATTTCCAAGAATCTGGTTCAACACTCTAGGACTAAGCATATTGACATCCGTCATCATTTCATTAGAGAACTAGTTAAGAGCAAATGCATTGTACTTGAGCATGTAGGTACAAATGATCAACTAGCAGATCTATTCACTAAACCATTAAATGCTACTCGATTCAAAACTCTTAGTAGATCTATTGGGATTTGTCTCATGGAGTGGTGATTTTTTCGGTCTTTGACCCCATATGGGGAACTCAAGCAAAGAGAGCTATTGTATACTTGTTGCATGCAATTTTTCTTAAATATGTTTATGCCTCTTTATTGATTGCTTGAGTAGCTTGGTTGCACTTATAGTATATTGTATTTTCTTAAATAAGTGTGAACTTTACTTTGATTACAATCCATATCATATTTATGTTCAAACATGCATTTTTGGACTAGGAGATATACATTGGAAGTACATAATTGAATGACCCGTAATTATCTCCATGACATGATGATTCTTTAAATGACATGCTAATGAAAAATGATAAAGCATGATTTGATGATTGCAATTGTTAAATGCAACACATTGTGTGAAAAATGCTAGTGAGACTAAAATGTTTAATCAATGTCTCTCTTTCTTTATTAGTTGAACATGGCTACTATCATACGGGTATTCTCCTGGAAAAATTAAGTAGGGTGCAAAGTTGTTCATGCCATGTTTCACTTATAAAGTTGGATATAGTGCTATTAAATCTTGACAGATATGAACAATCTATATCCTTGCTTCTCTCATGACAAATGGTGAAATTGGTTTGAATTATTTTGGAAACCTTTGTCATTTGCTTTGCCAAATACCATTGTTTTTGGACTTGAATGCAACATGTCTTGTATGCAAAGCATTTTTTGATTCACACATTATCTTCAAATAAATCTCCTTGTGTCTCTCCTGTCAATTGAGATTGCATAAATGTGGCTTATATAATTATGCAACAATCTTGTATGCTCTTTTCTTTCTTTGCCTTGAGTGACCCGGTTGGGGACTTCTCCTTTGACTATATCATGACAAAAAGGGGGAGTAGTGTTGGGTAAAGAAGAGTAGCATGTGTTGGTTTGAAAAGGGAGTTTACATGTAAGGGGAAATATTACATGTATGGGGAGTAACCAGTTGAGGGGGAGCATTGCATTCACATACATTGCATGTTGTCATATTCATATTCTTAAATGCAAATGCTTTTGTTTTATATTCACTTGATCATCTCACATGCACTTGGTTTGGAAAGCATATTTGTGCTTGCCTTGTGTGTAGGGTTGATAGTTCTACAAGAGATTGAAGACTTGAAGTTTTTTTTTTATGTTTATCTCTTTGTAATGTAGAATATCTTCCCGGTGTTTTTTCTGTTTTGTTTTGTGCGGATCAATATGAGTGGTGGTTTTGTCACGAAATAGCCAAATGGGGAGATTGAAAAGTCCTCATTTGTTGATTGGCTTATTTCGTGAACAACCACATTGTTGAGGTTCATGTAAGGGTAGCTTAGGCTCTCATGACCTCAAGAGGAGAAGCACTAAAGGTAAAATTCTTGTGCTTACTTACTTTGAAGAGATAGTTGCACACACTCACATATTCATGCATAACTCTTGATCTTATATGTTTAGTGTTTTCTTGTGTGCATTTTGGCTTAAATAACTCTTGTTGATCTACTTGCATCTTGTACTTAAAGTTTATGTCATGCTAGGATTTTTAGAAAATGATGCATTTTCATCACTCTTGTACTCATCACTCTTGTACTTGTTGCTTGTATGGTTGTTTGAGTGTTGAAGTAGGAATTGCATTGGTGGTGTGCTACTTGACCAGTGCAACATTCAAAGTGGACTGTCGCTAGTCATGCGCCACTGAGGTGCGCTGCTGCACCCGCGCATAGTTGAAAAAATATGCATGTGCTGGTGGTGCGCTACTCGTCTAGCGCAGCCTCACCAGCGTAAACATTCCAGAGAATTTGCGCTTGTGTTGCGCCACTCGTCCAGCGCTTATTGAATTTTTTAGGCAGTGCGCTGGTGGTGCTTTACTCGACCAGCGCACCTCACCAGCGCACAATGAAGAAGCTGGAATGTTTTTTCTAAAATGACATCACTTTGTTTGGATCTCATATATATATATCTCATTATCTTAAGGTCGTATAAGAGTTCAATGTATCACATATTTTCCTTAGAACACATTTCAAAGGAAAAACACTTTTAAGAACTCATTTTTAATCACTCAAAGCATTCCCATGTGCATCAAAACTTCATCTTACATCATCTAAGTTCATCTAGAGTGCATCTATAGATAGGGTTGCTTCAACACATCTTGTTTGGTAAGCTCAGTTAAGTGTTTTTGCTTGCTAAACCATCTCTTTAATTAATTGTATTCTCCTAGAATATTTCTAGATACAAATTAGAGATTGTTGTGATGACATGATTGAGTGTTGTATTGTGATAGCTCCATAGGATTGATTGACACATGTTTAGCTAAGCTATTTGAACATGTCATTTAGCACTTGATATCTAGGATTGCATTAATTGTCATCTCATTATCCTAGATAAGCATATAGGGTTTCCTAGCCTTGTTTGTTCATTGAATATCATCATATATTCACTTAGGACACTTTATCTCTTCATTGAGAAGTAAGACTTGTGTTGCTTCCGGGAGTAGGTAGCTTAAAGCACAAGCAAGATGAACTAGGTTCACTTATACCGAGATTAGGTAGTGGTGGTGGATTAAACCGGGATTAGGTTGTAATTCCTTGTCATTAGTGGATTCAAGGTTCTAGTGTGGTGCACTCATCAGCCCGTGGTTTTTCCCATTTGGAGGGTTTCCACGTATATCTCAAGTGTCGTTTATATTTCTGTATTTTTACACTTGTGATTTTATTGTAACTAGCTAGGGAAATTTTCGTAATCTTAACCTTTAACGAAAATTGGATAAGTTTGTTTAAAATCTATTCACCCCCCTCTAGATTAATATTAAGCACACCATAATATTTGTTTCAATTATTAACAATAACAATATCTAAATTCAATTTCAAATAACAATTAAATAACCAAATGAATGTTATAAAAAAGCTCAAAAATAATAACAAATGTCGGAATTAAAAAAAATCCTTCGGAACAAAAAATACTAGGATAATCAAAGTACAAGCTCGAACCAATACACTGAAATATTAGAAAAGCAAAATAAAATCTCGATCCAATACAATAACATCTCGGATAAGCATAGTACAAGAAGGCGGACCAATTTTTTTTATAGCTCGGATCGAGTTTTTATAAAAGCTCGGTTCGAGCGTTTATATATAAGCTGCGAGCTTTTATATAATAGCTTGAATCGAGCTTTTAAAAGCTCACAATTGTTATAAAAGCTTAGACCACTCTTATAAGCTCGGACCGAGCTTTTTAAAAAAAATCCGAGCTTTTACAAAACCTCGAGCTTTTATAACAAACCTACAAGCTCGACCTATATTCTCAGAAAGTAAGAAAATAAACCTATTGCACATTCTGGAAACAAAATGTTCATACATTTTTTGTATACATTTTAAATCACTCGTAAAAGCATGACAAAACATTAGGGAGATCACAAAAATCAGTAACTTGCAGATTTGTAAAACAAACTATTTTTTTGGAGAGAGAAATAAACTTATCTATCTGAAACCGAAGATGAAAGCACAAATACAACTTTTAAGGGCAATTTTGGTAGTTCACCATAATAGGTGTCTTTTAAACATAAGCTATTAATATGGTGAAATCATCGCAACCCATAAAAAAAAGGGTGACATTTCTCACAATTTCCACTATATATATATATATATATATATATATATATATATATATATAAGAGTGGCACTTTGGTCATTTAAAAATATTGTCTTGTCTTGTTCTAGCCATATCAACCGTATAACAGTATAATTAATAGTTTTAAAAACGTTTTTTTTTATATAAAAAAGGTGAAAAACAAAATGAAAAACAAAAACGAAAACAAAAAACAAGTATTTTGTGTTTTTCAAATCTTTCACTTTTAACACTGATTTTGTTTTTCATTTTTTTTTTTTGAAAATAAAATGAAAAACGGTTAACGAACGCGTTTTCGAAATCGTTTTTAGAAAATGAAAACAAAAACGGACTGAAAAACAGCTGCATGACGGGGTCTAAAATTTTCAACTAAAGGCTGTATTCGGTTTTCGAAAACCGAAGATGACTAATTATGCAAGTCCCCCACAAATATTTGTTATCTAAAGAAGATTTTCAATTATACAAGTCCTAAATTTAGTTTAAAGTAATTGTCCCTGTTTTAATTAGCACACAAATTTTCATTTCTTGTACTTTTTTTTCTAATTAATGATTCTATTAGTGCAGAGAATTTCTAATAAACCCTAAATTTCAATTACAGAGATGGACTCTTCTAACTTTAGCTAGTTCACCGAATGAGACATCCCTTCTTGATCTTAACCACGGTGTGGTTATGAAATATAAGAGAAAAACAAAAAATATATCGTAGTGTTAATGAAATGGTATGTTTTTTGGCCTCCTTGACAGAATCTGTTCATTTGCAACTTCTGTAGTTAAAATATATAGCTAACTTATAATGGCTTAGTTCAAGGATAGGGAAAATAACACAATACAGCCTCCGTTGTATGATCTATTTGGATACGTACCTAAACGACTGCGAACGAGTAAGTTTCTGGTTTGTGTAATTTTGATTGTTAATTATCATCCTAAGGAATATTGTTATACGTATCCATAAAAGTTGAATAAGGTAATTTTTATTTTCTTTCAAGTGAGATCAGATTATGTAGTAAATTCTAGTGACTTTAATCTAATTTTGATTGCATCTAACGTATTGAAAGCTGTTTCAATCTTTGAATATCAGTTACAACTTACATGTAAAAAAATAAGGGTGTAAACTAAAAAAGTAATGAACTTTCTAGATGATTTAATTTAAGCATGTCCAGATCCAGTAATTTATTAACTTGTTTTTGGTTTAAGCAGGTAGAGGAGGAGAAAAGGCTGTACCTGATTTGCTTGATTCAATCCAGAGGCATGGAGTTAACTCTCAACAGCGCAGATCTATATATCATGGTGGAGTTGTGATCATGTAATCAAATCATACTATTTAGTGCCTCAAAAAAATATTTGGGTAGGAAGGTCCTATATATGCACACTCGATCATCCAGTAAATCTATGTCATGTGACTTGATAATTACATTAAATTTGATTGGTAATCCATGCCACGCGACATGATCAAACAAGAGGGTGGAGCCATATATATATAAAGACCTTCCCACCCAAGTTTCTCTAACTGAATAACTCTTTTTGTCTCACTTGTTGGCTATGGACATTTGCAGGAGCAGTGATAAAGGAAAAGAGAAGTCACAAAATGAAGAGCAGGGCAATAATTATACATTTGATAGGTAATCCATGCTATATGATATGATACCATCGACCCATGCAACCAAGTCTCTTTCTCGCTCACTTGTTAACTATGAACATTTGTGTCGGTGGGATGGTATTATTGAGGTCACTTGTGGTGCACCTCTGAGAGAGAATTCCGAGCCCAAACATAATGAAAGGAGAAGCTTTTTTATTTATCTCTCTATATTCTTCATAAACCACTCCACACATTTTCAATACAATCTTCATCCCTTTATATAGGGAAATGAGATGAGCTAAAAAACAAACAAAATAAAAGCAAAACAGTTGGTTGATGGTAGTTGGGGGTTGGCTTGTTGAAAATTTTGGATGGTGGTTGGAGCCATGTGATGGCCGATTTCTAGAAGGGTGGTGGGAAGTCAAAGTTTAATTTTCAACATCCCCCCTTAAACTTGACTTTCCATGATTCGTCATACTAAGCATTGTCTTTAATCTTGAAAACACATCATGTTTGAGCGGCTTGGTGAAAATATTAGCAACTTGATCATATGTCCTGCAAGAGATTAGTTCCACCTCCTTATTCCTCACATGCTCTCTGATGAAACGATACAGCGTATCAATATGTTTGCTTCTTTCATGGAATACTGAATTCTTTTCTAGCGCAATCGCTGATCGATTGTCGATGTAGACCTCTGTGGGATTATCTTGTGGAAATCCCAAGTACTGTAACACATTTCTGATCCAAATACCATGACAAACAGCGGAGCAGGCAGCAACGTACTCTGTTTCACATGATGACAATGTCACAATGGCTTGCTTTTTGGATGACCATTTGAACGTTGTATCTCTCATAAAAAAACGTAAAGCCTGTTGTGCTTTTATGTTCATCCAGATCTCTTCCCCAATCACTGTCTGAATAGCCAATCAACCTGCAATCTTCACATTTCATATAAAATATATCGTCATTAATTGTACCTTTTATGTAGCGAAGTATCCTCTT
This sequence comes from Dipteronia dyeriana, assembly GCA_032871835.1. Classification (NCBI taxonomy): domain Eukaryota; kingdom Viridiplantae; phylum Streptophyta; class Magnoliopsida; order Sapindales; family Sapindaceae; genus Dipteronia; species Dipteronia dyeriana. Next base: position 85,174,904 of record CM065298.1, read on the forward strand.
TGCAGCAATTAGGTGAGACTGGTCAGGAGTCTCCATGTATCTGCTGACTAGTCCAACTCCATAAAGTATATCTGGTCTGGTACACGTCAAGTATCTCAGGCTTCCAACCAAGCTCTTAAAATAGGTTGGATCAACATCTCCTCTTTCATTCTTTCTTAACTCCAATCCTGTTTCTACTGGAGTTGTGACAGGATTGCATTTTTCCATACCAAATCTCTTTAGAATTTCTTTTGCATAGAAACTCTAGAGATGAAGATACCTTTTTTCGCTTTGCATAACTTCAATACCAAGAAAATGAGCCATTAGACCAATGTCAGTCATCTCAAATTCTTTCACCATTCTCCGTTTGAAATCTTCAAACATGGCTGGAATATTGCCGGTGAAGATCAAGTCATCAACGTATAGGCATCCATATAACAAGCTTCCATCAATCTCCTTCCTCAAATATAATGCATGCTCATACGGACATTTCTCGAATCCGTTCTCTTGAAAGCAATCATCAATCTTCATGTTCCATGCACGGGGTGCTTGCTTCAAACTTTATCTTCATTGCCTTTCTGCACATATCCAGTTGGTTGTTCCACATAGATTTCTTCTTCAAGAAAGCCATTCAGGAATGCTGACTTTACGTCAAGATGGTAAATTTTCCAACTCTTTTGGGTTGCTAATGATATTAGCAATCTGATGGTCTCTAGTCTGGCAACCGGGGCAAAAGACTTCTTCGTAATCAACTCCTTCTTTCTATTTATAGCCTTTTGCTACAAGTCTTGCCTTCTATCTCTGAACTTCTCCTTTCGCATTCCTTTTGGTCTTGTAGACCCATTTCACTCCAATGGTTTTTTGACCTTTTGGGAGATTAGTCAACTCCCATGTCTTGTTCTTTTCAATGGATCGAATCTCTTCATCCATTGCACTTCTCCATTTTCCTTCTTGGTTAGCCTCTTCAAAGCTAACTGGATCACTTGTCATCAGCAGACAATACAAAGTAATGTCTTCTTCTGCCTGTTCTGTATTTTCATATAAATCTTCTAGGCTACGTGTCCCTCTAGGAATCATATCTAAAAATTCACATTCAATTAGTGATGGAGAATCATACCTTTGTGGTGAAGGGGAACCACGTTGAGGAGTCTGCTGATTTCTGGGTATTTGTGGCTTTATAGCCACTTCTATTGTCTCTTCTTCAGATATCAACTCTGCACTTCTGGAAGCTTTGTTCTGATCCCAATTCCAGGATTTATTTTCTTCAAAAATGACATCCCTACTGAAGATCACTTTCTTGGTGATAGGGTTGTATAGCCGGTAACCCATAGTTATATCACCGTATCCATCCAGGATACACTTTTCTCTTTTATCTTCAAGCTTCGTTCTTCTTGCTTCTAGGACCTTGATGTAGGCAATGGAGCCAAAAACTCTAAGGTGGCTCACACTTGGTTTGTGAGTGCTCCATGCTTCTTGCAGTGTCTTTATATCAAGATTCTTCGTAGGACATCTGTTTTGTAGATATACTGCACACAATACTGCTTCAGCCCAAAAACTCTTAGGCATGTTTTTATCCTTTAACATGCTTCTGACCATGTTAAGGATTGTTCGATTCTTCCTTTCAGCTACACCGTTTAACTGAGGAGTATAAGCTGGTGTAAACTGATGTCTTATTCCTTGTTGCTTAAGGAATTCCTGGAAAGCACCTCTAGTGTATTCTCCACCTTGATCTGATCCCAGTGTTTTGATGTAGTAGACACTTTGCTTCTCCGCAAGAGTTTTGAACTCTTTAAAGTAATCAAATACTTCAGACTTTCTTTTCAGGAAATAAACCCAAGTCTTTCTACTGTAGTCGTTAATGAAGGTGAGGAAGTATTGATTCTATCCATTTGATACTGGCGTCAATGGACCACACATATCCGTGTGAACGAGCTCAAGTGGCATGGCTGATTTCCAATTTCCCTTCTTTCTGAAGCTATTTCTGTGTTGTTTACTAAGAACACAACTTTCACACATCTCATTTGGGTGATGGATGTTTGGCAATCCTTTCACCATCTTCTTACTTCCTAATTGCTTTAAACTTTCAAAATTGAGATGTTCATACCTTAGATGCCACAACCAGTCTTTGTCATTGATGATGGCTGTCAAACACCTCGGCGTATCATGATGAATTGCGAGAGGGAACATCCTGTTCTTTGTCATTTGGACTCGGGTAACCAGGTTTCCTCGAGCATCTGTGATGGTGAGTTACATATTTTGTAATGTGGTAGCCTTTCTCCAACAGTTGTCCAAGACTTAGGATGTTTGTCTTCATGTCTGGAACATAATAGACATTTGAAATGAAATCATGATCTCTATTCTTCTGCTTGATCATGACATCTCCTCTTCCATGGACAAGGATTTTAGAGAAGTCGCCAAATGAGATTTCTCTGTGAACTTTCTTATCAAGTTCAGTGAATAAGTCTTTTCTGCCAGTCATATGGTTGATGGCTCCAGAATCAAGAAACCAAACATTTTGGTTTTGATATGTTGAGTTATTTGCCATCAACATCAACGATTCTCCTTCAACTTGCTCTTTCTCTACAAAGTTAGAATTTTCATTTACCTCATTTGGCGAGCTTTTGCACTCGTTGCTATAGTGGCCATATTTATGGCAGTTATAGCATTGAACATTTCTTTTGTCAATGTTCGGACGGTTGTTGTACCTGCCTCTTCTTCCTCGTCCTCTTCCTCGTGGGACATAGTTCTATTGTCCACGTCCTCCTCTGTTTGCATCTTTTCCTCCTCTGCCTCTACTCCTGGTTTCAGCATTTCCTAAACCTCTTCCACGAGATCCTCTACCTCGTTCTCTTCCTTGTTGTGAGGTCCCCCCTTGCTCATATCTTTTTTCATTGAGGGAGAGCTTTGACTGGAGAGCTTGCTCCAATACTCTGTCGTCACTTCTTCTTGTGTCTTTCTGATCATGGGCTTTCAATGATCCCACAAGTTCTTCGACAGACATCGTCTCCAGATCTTTTGTCTCTTCCAGAGCCATAACTATGAAGTCAAACTTTGGGTCTAATGATCGTAAAATTTTCTCTGAAATTCTCATGTCTGTGAGAGTTTCTCCATTTCTTCTTAGCTGATTCGCAATGACCATAACTCATGTATAGAACTCAGCAATAGATTCATTAAATTTCATTCGTAGGGATTCGAACTCACCTCGGAGAGTTTGAAGACGGGTCATTTTCACTTTGTCAGCACCTTTGTAGGTTTTGTGAAGGGTGTCCTAGACATCTTTTGACCACTTAGCGGATTCTATGATCTCGAATGTTGCTTCGTCTAGTCCTTGATAGATTATGGACTTTGTTTTACAATCCTTCTTTCGATCAGCTTTGAGATTCGATATGTGAGTTTCTGTCATGGTTTCTTCAGCTTCTTTGGATTCAACTTCTGTATATCCATCTTCCACAATATCCATAACATCTTGAGAGCCTGGTATAACTCTCATTTGTATGCACCAATTGTTATAGTTGTCTTTGGTAAGTTTCGAGATGACGACATGTGCGTTACTGTTGGCCATCAAGATTTGAAGTGCTTAGATCGCTAATCTGGAGTCTCAATTTGTAAAATCGGAGTGCACGGTTGCGTCCAGAATGGTCCAAAACCTTAGAAACTAGTCTGAGTTTGTCAAAAACCGAGTTCGGAAGCATCAGAAACGAGCAGTTAAACTTGTTGGAAAAGTCAACCAAAGATAACGGAAAATTCCCTTGACTGACTGAATATTCCAGCCGTTATAACGGTGTTAGTGACGTCAGGACCGTGATCAATAGCGGGTCTTTGGGTTGGATTCCGGTTCAGGTCGGATCTGGTACCGGGTTGACTGATCGAACTTCGGGTCGGATCCTGTAAAAGGGTGAAGAAGACAACCGGCGCGTGTTGGTGAAGCGCCGGAGCTCTGGCTGCGCGTGACGACGCGTGAGTACACTCTCCAAATTAAACCGGCACGTGTAGCCTCTCTGAAACTCCGATGTTGGTGTAGTTTTCAGTGTTGGACTCCTGACGTTGAGCAGAACACTTCTATGTGATCAAAAATTGATTTCAATCACTTTGATTTCTGGGCGAATTCATCTTTGACCTCTGTTCTTCAAATTTCTAGTTCTCCTGAGCTCTGATACAACTGTTGATGGGATGGTTTTATTGAGGTCACTTGTGGTGCACCTCTAAGAGAGAATTTCGAGCACAAACACAATGAAAGGAGAATCTTTTTTATTTATCTCTCTATATTTCTCATACACCACTCAACATATTTTCAATACAATCATCATCCCTTTATATAGGAAAATGAGATGAGCTAAAAAAAAAAAAAAAAAAAAACCGCTGGTTGATAGTAGTTGGGGGTTGGCTTGTTGAAAATTTGGATGGTGGTTGAAGCCATGTGATGGCCAGATTCTAGAAGGGTGGTGGGAAGTCAAAGTTTAATTTTCAACAATTTGCAGCAGGATCGGTAAAACTGGAAAGTGGAAGTCTTGGATGGGTATAACAGGAAATGACAATGGAAATGGGAAGTCATTGAAAGGACATGCACAAAATGAAGACAAGGGCAAGAAAATTGAATTTGCTAGGTAATCCACTACATTTACATGATATAAATGTTCGACCCATCCAAGTTTCTCTAACTGCCTCCATTCTTCTTCTTTCTCACTTGTTAGCTTTAGACATTTATAGTACATGATGGTGTAACAAGGAAGTCCAGCTCGAAGGCACTGACAGAATATGAAAAGCAAGTCCAGCAAAATCTTGACAGGAGGATCATCGAGCATAATTTATCGAACCTTTTTTTTAATATGATCGTGCTTATTTATAAAAGAATCGAGCATATTTTTGAAAGAATTGAAAGAATCGAGCATTTGTCAACTTATCAAGAAATTTTCAAAGGATCGGGATTTTTTTTTCAAAGGATCGATAATATTTTTCAAAGGATCGAATTTTTTTTTCAAAGGATCGAGAATGTTTTTCAAAAGATCGAGATTTTTTTCAAAGGATCGAATCAAAAATATTTTTCAAAGGATCGAGATGTTTTTTCAAAGGATCGAGAATATTTTTTAAAGGATCAAAATTTTTTGTTAAATGATCGAGAAGATTTTTCAAAGGATCTATATTTTTTTCAAAGGATCGAGAATATTTTTCAAAGGATCGAGATATTTTTTCAAAGGATCGAGAATATTTTTCAAAGGATCGAGAACTTTTTTCAAAGGATCGAGAACTTTTTTCAAAGGATCGAGAATGTTTGTCAAATGATCGAGAATTTTTCAAAGGATCGAGAATATTTTTCAAATGATCGAATATTTTTCAAAGGATCAAGATTTTTTTTTAAAGGATCGAGATTTTTTTTCAAAGGATCGAGATTTTTTTTCAAAGGATCGAGATTTTTTTTAGAAAGTTAGGTTTAGTTAAATCTAGTATATTTGCAGGAAATTCGATCATATATTAGAAAGAATCGATGATTTTTTTTCAAAGAATCAAGCATAATTTTTAAAGGATCGAGAATTTTTGTCAAATGATCGAGAAGAGTTTTCAAAAGATCGAGATTTTTTTCAAAGGATCGAGAATATTTTTTAAAGGATCGAGAATAATTTTCAAAGGATCGAGAACTTTTTTCAAAGGATCGAGAACTTTTTTAAAGGATCGATTTTTTTTATCAAATGATCGAGATTTTTTTTTAAAGGATCGAATATATTTTTCAAAGAATCGAGAATATTTTTCAAAGGATCGAGATTTTTTTTCAAAGGATCAAGATTTTGTTTTAGAAAATTAGGTTTAGTTAAATCGAGTATATTTGTAGCGAATTCGAGCATATATTAGAAAGAATCGATGATTTTTTTATTCAAAGAATCAAAAATATTTTTCAAATGATCGAGAATATTTTTTTTATAAGGAATTCGAGTATATTTGTAGGGAATTCGAGCTCAACCCCCGAATGCGTCTGCGTAGCGCCTGAGTTTCAACGAAACTTTCTCTCTCTATTTTATAACTCTCACTATAAAAAAATGAATGAAAGATTCTGATGGAATAATTATTAGGGACACTTTTGTCCGTTTACCATATTAAGTGTATTTTAAACATATGTTATTAAAACAGTAACAGTATTGAAACGTCACCTTCAAAAAATGTTATTTATTTTTTAAGCCCTTTTTTAAATCGTTTAAACTGTTATATGATACAAAATAATTACACACGTATTTTAATGTTGTGTATAGAATTTGTCGTGTTCATCCAGAAGAATTACATTTTTTTTTTCTAGTATGACATTGAGTTTCCATGAGAAGAATGGCGGACAAAATTGCATAAGATCACGAGTCTTTGATCTTTGGATTTGAGAAACAATATCTAAGATTTTTTTTTTCTAGGAATTGATAATTGAAATTGTTATGAGATATATTTCTTTTGCATTAATTAAAGATTTTCAATTATTACATGCAAGTCCCACTTCAAGTTTAAAATAATTATTACACTAGTTAAGTAAACAATTTTTTGTTTTTTTACAGGGAATTTATAACAATTTTAGTTCACCGTATGAGACATCTTCTGTTGGAAAATTTAAAAGTAACCTCTTCGTGTCCCGCTTCTAACGAGCATCAAAATCTCAATGATAGTGATGTAGAGTAGGTAGCTGACTCCTATATTGTTTTGAGAGACCATCATAAATTTAAGGCTAAATGAATATTCTTGAAGCGGATTGACGATATATTTTTAGGTCAACGTCTTTGGCGGTGAGATATGTCGTTTTTTGGTCAATTTTCATTATTTAGGTCCCGAAAATGTAATTTTTATATTTTAGGAAACTTTCATTCTTAGTCTTAAGTTGAATTTGACAAGTCAGAATCGTCTACCGCCAATTATGGTTTGTTTAGGGACATTAGTATCTTTTATTTCCACAACTTGTGTAATTTTGCTATTTTTGACAGCGTTCGCTATTTTTGACAGCTTTTTGATATGTAATCCTGTTTCTTGTTAAACAAGGATTCGGGTTAGGATTTTTCATTTTAAATAGACTTGTAAGTCGAAAGCTCATTAGTTTATTATTCAATAAAAAATTTAGAAGTATTCTCTTTATTCTCTGGTGGATTCTAGTTTTTTATAGAAATTAGATGCTGTTCTATTTTTTTTTTACGTTGTCACTGCGTCAATAGGTATCAGAGCACGAATTTACCGATCTTGATGTCAACTAATGGAGCAAGAGACAGAAACCCTACTGACGGTGATCGTGGGGTGGAGGCCTTATGGGTAGCGGTGGAGGAACAATGACAACAACTGAGGGAGATTCGTGATCTGCTTATCGGGGATGAACCTCAACGCTAACAGCAGGTAGCCGCAACCGGATAACATAGTGCGTGCTGAGGGATTTGCCCGAGGCCAACTTGTTAACAGAGGACGTCCTCCTCGTCATCAACCTAATAGCGAGGATGATTCTGAAGACGAAGGAAATGGAGGGTATGGTATTATTCAACCAGTGAGACGATCCAGAGAGAATGATGACTACCGGTTGAAGGCAGATCTTCCAAGCTTTAATGGAAATCTGTGTATAGAAGATTTTCCTGATTGGATCACAGAAGTAGAGCGGTTCTTTGATATGATAGAGAATCCATAAGAGAAGCTGGTCAGATTTGTCACCTTTAGACTGAAAGAAGGGGCTGTTGTCTGATGGGATGGGATCAGTTGCAGAAGAACCGTCAGCGATAAGAAAATGCTACTATGAGGACATGGTGCAGAATGAAGCAGTTTATGATGGGTAGGTTTCTGCCACCAGACGATGAGCAACATTTATACTAGTTGCTTCAAAATTGTTCATAGGGAACTAAGTCAGTGTTTGATTACACAACAGAATTTTCTAGGCTCTCGGAGCGAAATAATTTGAGTTAAACAGAGGGGCAGCGCGTAGCTAGACATCTCAACGGGTTGAGGTCGTCACTTCGAGATAAGATTGGACTGCAAGTGTTGTAGAGTGTGGATGAAGCTCATACCATGGCGCTAAAGGCTGAGTTGCTGGAACATAGAGTTGGAAAGCCTGGTTTTAGGAGGAACAATAACAGGGACAAGGGTGTTCAATCATCGGTTCCATCGAACCAACCAAAATATGTTAGTGGATAAGAGGGCAGCAGTAGCCACCGAACTGTAGCTCCAGGCAACAGGAACGTATCTAGAAATCCGAATCCAAACCCCTATGCTAGACCTACACCAAGGATTTGTTATAGATGCAAGAAACCTGGTCATCTTTCAAATGCATGTCCTGATCGTTCTAGGCCAGTGAATTGGGTGGAATGTGGTAAAGAAGACCCAGATGCTCTTGAGGATGAAGGAGGAGAATGTGACTTGTATGAGGGAGCAAAATTCGCTGAAGAAGATTGAGAGTGGGTTAATTGTGTGCTAAAATAGGTGTTGTAAGCGCCAAAGCAAGATGACCTCAGTAAGCGTAACAATATATTTTGGTATTGCTACACAATCAGTTAGAAAGTCTGTGACCTGATCGTGGACAGTGAAAGTTGCAAGAACTTTATCGTAAAGAGGTTGATGGGACATCTGAAGTTGCCAACCCAGAAACATCCCAATCTGTATACTATCAAGAAGGGACAGACATCAAAGGTAACTGAGATTTATCATGTTTCTATTTCTATTGGTAAGATATATAAGAAGGAGTAGTTTGTGATGTAATTGATATGGATGCTAGCCATGCCATGGCAGTATGATATCGATATTATTTATAGGGGTCGGGAAAACACTTATTTATTTACCTGGGGGTCACATAAAATTGCTATGGCTCTTTCTAAATGTCAGATTGTGCCTGACAAGCCCTCTATAGTGGAGAAGCAGACTTTTCTAACCATGACCGGATCCGACGCAGAATTCGTGAAAGATGTTAAGGGCGTATAGGAGATCTATGTGTTAATGGTTAAAGCTCTTGTGGTAGAGGGAGAAGAAACACCACTAGTAACTGTTCCTAAGAAAATACATTCGTTGCTAGAACAATTCAGAGACATTACTTCAGAAGATTTGCCTAATAACTTACCCCCATTAAGAGACATTCAACACCATATAGATCTTATACCTGGGTCAAGTTTGCCCAATCTGCCATATTACCGGATGAGTCCAAAGGAGAATGAGATTCTACGGGAGAAAATAGAAAAATTATTACAGAAGGGTTTCATACGTGAAAGCCTGAGCCCTTGTGCAGTTTCTACGTTGCTGACATTAAAGAAGGATGGGAGTTGGCGTATGTACGTGGACAGTCGAGCAATCAACAAGATAACTGTCAAGTACCGATTCTTGATTCCCCGCTTAGATGACATGTTGGATCAACTGGAGGGTTCAAAGCTATTTTTGAAGATTGATCTATGTAGTGGGTATCACCAAATTCCGGTCACACTTGGGGATGAATAGAAGACGGTGTTCAAAAGCAAGGATGGTTTGTATGAGTGGTTGGTTATGTCATTCGATCTATCAAATGCACTTGGTACTTTCAAGCGGGTGATGAATAAGGTATTGTGGCCTTTTGTGGGAATGTTTGTTGTTGTTTATTTTGACGACATTCTTATCTATAGTAGGACTGAAGAAGAACATGTGGAGCTGTTGCAAGAGGTGTTAAAGGTTTTGCAAAAAAATCAATTGTTTCTTAATCTGAAAAAAAGTGCAGTTATATGACCAACAGTTTGTTATTTTTGGGGTTACGTGGTAAGTTCAGAAGGAATTCATGTGGATGAAGAGAAGGTGTGAGCAATTCGAGAATGGCCTGCACCAAAAACCGTGAGTGGAGTTCGTAGCTTTCATGGCTTATCCATTTTCTATCACCGGTTTATTCAAAATTTTAGCACTGTCATTGCGTCAATAATAGAATTCATGAAGAAACAAAGATGAGTTTTGCATTAATCAATGAGAAATTGTGTATTGCACCAGTATTGGCTCTACCAAGTTTTGAAAAGATATTTGAAGTGGAGTGCGATGCTAGTGGAGTGCGATGATAGTGGAGTGGGAATTAGAGCTGTGTTGTCCCAAAAAAGCGACCAGTAGCGTTCTTTAGCAAGAAACTAAGTGAGACTCGTCAGAAGTGGAGTACTTATAATTAGGAGTTCTACACAGTAGTCCGAGCCTTGAAGCATTGGGAACATTACCTAGTACGGAGGGAGTTTTTCTTGTACACCGATCATCAAGCTTTGAAGTTTATCAATAGTCAGAAGAACTTGGACAACAAGCATGTTAGTTGGGCCATTTTCCTTCAGAAATTTCCTTTTGTTATCAAGCACAAGTCAGGGGATTTGAACCGAGTTGCTGATGCGTTGAGCTGCCGTGCCACCCTGCACGTAACCTTAGCTCATAGGATTGTGGGGTTTGATTCTTTGAAGGAGTTGTATGGGGAGAATGAAGATTTCAAGGAAATCTGGTCAAAGTGTATTGAGAAACAGCCTGTCAGTGAATTTCATGAGAACGATAGGTATCTGTTTCATGGAAATCATTTGTGTATTCTTAGGACGTCTCTACGAGAGAAGTTAATTCGTGACTTGCACGGAGGTGGATTGAGTGGACACCTAGGACGAGACAAAATACCGGCTAGCTTGGAGGAGCAATATTTCTGGCCGTAATTGAAACAAGATGTTGGAAGCTTTGTACAGAGGTGTTATACTTGTCAGGTGTCTAAAGGCCAGTCACAAAATATTGGTCTTTATATGCCTTTGTCGTTTCCTAACAATATTTGGGAGGACTTGTCTATGGATTTTATGTTGGGGCTACCCCGTACCCAACGAGGAATAGATTCGGTTTTTGTGGTGGTTTACAGGTTCTCAAAAATGGCTCACTTCATCCTTTGCTGGAAGACCTCTGATGCTTCACATATAGGCCAGTTATTCTTCAGAGAAGTGGTTCGACTACATAAGGTGCAACAGTCAATTAAGTCTGATCGTGAAATGAAATTCCTTAGCCACTTTTGGCTGACCTTGTAGAAGATGTTTAATACGTCTCTAAAACGTAGTACTACTGGATACCCACAAAATGATGGACAAACAGAAGTGACGAATAGGACCTTGGGAAATCTGATCTGTTGCGTTTGTGGAGATAAGCAGAAACAGTGGGATCATGCATTACCTCAAGTTGAGTTTGCCTACAATAGTGTTGTATATAGTGCCACGGGAAAATCCCCTTTTGTTGTGACATATGTGTCACCATCGACGCATACTGTGGATTTAATTCATTTACCAAAGGGTCTGGGAGTTAGTGTTGCTGCAGAAAACATGGTTACTCAGGCTCAAACGGTGCAAGCAGAGGTGAGACAGAAGCTGGAAGAAACAAATGTGAAATACAAGGCAGCTGTAGACAAGTATAGGCGTCGGAAGGTGTTTGAGGAGGACGACTCAGTAATGGTTTTCTTACGCAAAGAGAGGTTCCCAATTGGAACTTATAACAAATTGAAGCCCAAAAAGTATGGTCCGTACAAGATGCTAAAGAATATCAATGAAAATGCTTATGTGATCGATCTGCCTGAGACCATGGGGATTTCAAATACTTTCAATGTTGCAGATTTGTTCCAATATCATGCGGAAGAGTCTTTTTATCTTGAGCCTAACTCGAGGTCAAGTTCTTTCCAAGTAGAGGGGACTGATGTAGAATATGTAGCTGACTCCTACATGACTTTGAGGGACCATCCTAAATTCAAGTTTAAGTGACTTCTCCTGAAACGGATCGACGATATCTTTTCAGTTCACCGCCTTTGGCAGTGTGACACGTCGTTTTTCGACCAAATTCCATCGTTTAGGCCCCGGAAATTCAATTTTTCCATTTTAGGAAACTTTCATTCTTAGTCTTAAGTTGACTTTGACAAGTCAGAATCATCTACCGCCAATTCTGGCTTGTTTAAGGACGTTAGTATCTTTTATTTCCGTAACTTGTGTAATTTCGTTATTTTTGACAGTTTTCACTACTTTTGACAGTTTTTTGATATATAATCCCTTTTATTTTTCATTTTAAATAGCTTTGTAAGTCGAAAGGCTCGTTAGTTTATTATTCAATAAAAATTTCATAAGTATTCTCTTTATTCTCTAGTGGAATCCAGTTTTTCACATAAATTAGACGTCTGTCTATTTTCTTTTACGTTTTCACTACGTCAGATAGTGTGGCAAAAGACACAAGAACAACAAAATATTGAAGTGTTAATGGTATATGTTATGTGCTTTGGTCTCCTAGACAACATCTTTTCATTTGCAGCTTTTGTAATTAAGATGGCTAACTTATCATGGTTTAGTTCATGAAGTGTAGGAATTCGGTATTAAAATCTATACACACGCTTCCTGTGTATGAATTCATATATATACCAAAACAACCGTAAGTGATTAAGTTTCTGGTTTGTGAATTTTTTATAGTTAATTATCATCTTAATGGTTCTGCTGTCAAAAAAAAAAAAAAAAGGTGAGGCTCCATATTCAGTATGCATAACAGTTTTCTCTGGTATCTCTCTCTACTTTATTAACAACATACTGGGATTTTTTTTATTTTTTTTTGATGTTCGAAATCTCGAAAGCTTTTTCTCCTTCTCCAAATTTACATGTTTAAAGGAAAAACAAGTTAAGAAATGACTAGATCTGGACCTATTTAAATCACCTAGAAAGTTCATATTTTTTTTTTTTGACTATAGGTTCAAATAAGCTCACTAATGTAAGTTGTAACTGATATTCAAAAATTGAAATATTTTTTCTCACTAAGATATATTCTGCAAGAAGCAAAATAAGGCAACATGAGAAAATTATATTGTACGCGTCAAAATGCATTTGCAATGAAAACCACATCAAGAAAACAAGAGGCCAAAGGGTAAGCATACAACCAGACCGGGCCGAGAGGCCACCACCCAAAAAGAGCAACACAAAGGCAACCCCACCCAAAGACAAGCCACATAAACGAAAAAGCTGCTCTCACGCAAAGATGAGATTCATGGTCCTCCTGCACGAAGGAATCCTCAAAACAGTACTTCAACCTTCAAGCAAACAATGATCAATCCTTAGTCATCTTCTTTCCCTCAACAATTTGGTCTGCCAACTCATCTTCTAAAACACAGAGATAGAAAAGACTCTTAGATGACGTTTGGTTACATGGTGGAATAGGAATTAGAATGACAATGAGAATGGGAACTAGAATGGAAAATGATATATTTTTATATATATTATGTAATACGTATATATTATATATGTATTAAAATATAATATAATGTAATATTTATATTTATATATATATATATATATATATATATATATATATATATTATTTCTAGAAATAAGAGTATTTTTATAATAGAGTTGAAAATAAAAGGTTAGTTTTGGAAAAGAAAATGTGTAATGGAATGGAATGAGTATTCTATTGGTTTATGGATGGAATGTCCATTCCACCAAAATGTTGGAATCCACATTCCAATGGAATACCCATTCCGTTGACATTTAACAAACCAAACAAGTTCCACTCCATCCAACCAAATAACATTTTAGGTCTCTGACTTCTAGAGCAAGGTAAAGAAGAGGCAACACTAGTCCCACCCTTCTATACCGAACAAATCGTTCCATTCCCCCAATATCAACAAAACAAAAAGATCAATAACAGGACCACCAAAATCACCCAACCTTTAAGTAAACACTGGACCCTACCAAACCTTTACCCTGCTCAAAATTTATAAAGATCACTTGGTCTCCCAAAAGGCCACTCCCCCTACTTGATCAATCATTCGAACCTAAGACCCTGACATTCTGACTATTAGCTATCTTACTCGTAGAACCCACCCAAAGAAGTCACCCAATGATCGTCTTTCTTGCCACTACTCACCAATCTCTCTTTTTTGGAAATCCAATATGTTCACCATATGATGCAATGAGCTAGAAGAACCAGCAGACCCATCAAGCATGCCACAAGGACCCAAACGGCCATCTCATTCGAGCTACAAGCCTCCTCTCCTGCAGGCTGCAGCAAACCCGATACACCCTTTCTTAGTACCACCACCCCTATCACCACTAGCAATCCTTTACTTGGAAAAGGTTACTTTAACTTGCTTCTTTTCTAATGCCACTACACCATTTCCTTTCTTGATGATAACCCTGTTTTCCAAGCAGCTTTTAGAAAACTTGCATCCTTTTGACAAGAGAGAGGCATCATCCTTATCACCCTCATCTTTGTCTTCAAGGCAACTGAGCCTTATAGAGCTTGCTTCCAATTATCCTTTCGCAGAACCCTCATCAGAACCTTCAACAAGTGGAAGCCTATTTCCTTACCGGACTGAAAGCTTGAGCTGTCTAGCAACTCCTATCTCTTTCGTTTGAATTTGAACTTGACTGAAAGAAAGAACTTCCACAGCCCCTAAACTTGGCTCATGAACCACACTAACCTTTTTGGCATCCTCACCAAACAATCTTCAACTTTCCTCTTCTGAAGCTCAAGAAAACTTTCCATCCACAAGAAATCCACCTTCGTCTCCTCTTCAACCAATTTAATCATACAAGAACCATTCTCAGACACAACCTTAACATCACAAGAGATTGATTTACCATCAGATATTAGGACCAAGATTCTCCCCGTATCAAGTCGATTTCTCAGCACTAAATCTTCTGCAACAAGGAGAGGTTCTCCCACCATCCGCCTCAATTTCTTGAAAAAATCATGGTTCCAAAGATTCAAAGGAATTCTAGAGCAAAGGATTCAAGCAACTATAGATTTAGGAATCAACCCTTATCTCTAAGTAGGCTCCGGTTAACAGAAAACTTATCAAGAAATCCCACAGTGCAAGGTTTTGAGCCAAACTTGGTCGATCTTCCGTTTCTTTCATTCCATGGAGAGAACTCCCTCTGCTTCCTCTGTTTTCTGTGTGTTCATTCGTTTTTCGGCCACAACATCAGCATAACTCCTGCCTCCTTTATATCCATTCTCTGCCTCAGGTAAAAGCACAACACCCTGTCCATTTTGAGCCTTAGACATCACTGATTTTCGCCTATTCCATACAAACGATGCAACCTCGGCGCTTGCTTCCTCCACCGTTTTGAAACGCACAAACCAAAAGCCTTTTTCAAAGAGAGGAAAACATCCCTCGCCCTCCCAAACGACTTGAAAAACCTTCACGACTCTCTCAAATATAAACTAGGACTCGGATTATCAATAAAAATTGATACCAATTCGACCTTGAAATCTTTCATAGACACCCAGCCGTTAATCTTCACCTTATTCCCTTCATGGCCAAAGGAATCAGGCCACCTCTCTCTCTCTCTCTCAATTTATCTCATTTAGTAAGCCTTAACCATAAATTAAAACCAAAACCTAGAAAAAAATTGAAGAAATTAGGTCAAAATCACACATCTAGCTCTTGTGGTATTTCCAGTTTCAATCTGTCTTTTGTAGTTGCCTGACGGTGGTGTTGAAGAGAGGCTGAAGTCTATGGCAGTAATCTTGACTCAATCTTCTTGATCGAAGTAGAGATAGATTTTGTTGAAGCTCTTGGATCCAAATTAAAAAACGACGATGACTTTTCTGGCAACGATGACGATCTTAGGACGACGGATCCGAGAGAGGTACAAACACGGTGACGGCAACGGATCCAACCGAAAGTTACAACTGAATATGGAGCACACTCGATGGTTAGTTTATTACTTATATCATTGATGTTTAGATGAAAAATATATATTCTTGTTAGAGAACCGATACTCATATCAAATTATGTGTCATGACGAATTGTCATCGTTGCGTTCATCATGAAATCATACGATAAATATAGTCACATTGTTGAAATAAGTTATTTAATCAAGAAGTTGGGTTAAATAGTATCATACTATACAAGTTGGAAAGCAAACCCAACTCACCGCGAGTTACACGCCCCATCCAAGCTTTTCTCTTGAAAGGGAGCTATAAAATTCAATTATAAATTGCATTGTGTATATATAAACTCAGATTAACCGGCATTTGCTATTGTTTGCAAGCTTGAAAAAGTCATGGTTGGCCTAGATTTCCAATTTCTCCCAACCAAGCATTCAAAACCTTTTCATGTTACGAAATTTGGTGAAAATAATGAGAACTGACTTGATAAAACATAAATATTTTGTGCCTCTTTTCCCCTTTAAGAATGTTTTTGGGGATAAAATCTTGTTAAAACCCATCACCACTATCATCCTTCCATTCAATTTTTTTTTTCCATTGGACGGATCAAATCTCTCTTAATCTCCTTTATATTTGTGATTTGCCTTTCTCTCTATCATCACAACCAGTATCATCAGCGTCTCCGCCACCGCCACTACCATCACCATCAATATACTACCATATATTAACATGGCGGTGACGATGGTGGTAGTTGTGTTGGTATGACGTTGATGGTGATGGTAATGCTAGTTGTGATGTTGGTGATAACGATAATGATAGTGGTGATAGAGAGAAAGGTAAGTCACAAGGATATAAATGAGATTTAAACCTTTATTGGCTATAAAAATTGAAAAGGAAAAATGATAGTGGAAGTTGTGATGGGTCTGACGAGATTTTATGCCTAAAAATACCAAGGGAAAAAGAGGCTCAAAATATTGATGTTTGTCAAGTCAGTTCTCATGATTGTTCCTGTATAACTGATTCTCTTTACCGCATTTGGTTATTCAAATTAATTCATATGTAATTGATTGACGGTTCCCTTCAATCATTTAAACATGAAATTAAGTTGACATTTAGTTACAATGGTGAAATGATATTGGAAATGGGAATTGAAATGAAATGGAATGGAAAACTGATATCTTTGTTTGGTTGGGATTTTAGAATCAAAATCTTAATTAGTATTATTTATTTGGTTAACAACCGAATGAAATGGAATTAACTGTATTTTAACCAAAAATGCTTCTAATTACAAAATTTATAATAACATGATATAATATGGAAAATTAAAAAATTAAAAAAAAATATGAAAGTATAAATATTTATATATAATATTATATATTATTATGATATATATATATTATATGAGTGAATTCATAAAGAGCCAAAATATTTATTGGTTTACTTTTTTTAGCCAACAATTTATTTTTGATTGTTTTCATCACTTTTGACCACTTTTGGATAAAAATACCCCTAAATTTGAAAATTGGAAAAAAAAAACAAAAGAAAAAAAATGGGTTTCACCGTATTATTTTCTATTTTCTTAGGGTTATGTTAAATCTCAAAACAAAAGAAAGAGAGAGAAAGGAAGAGGAAAAGAGAAAACAAGCAACCGGTTCGCTGAAATTCTCGTTGTTGCCGCCGTTGTCGTTGAATCCATCATACCTTTCACCGTCGCCGCACCTCTCGCCTTCGCATTTCCTCTCGCTGAATCCACTCAAGGTCATCGAATTCAACGATTTAGGTCATCAACTCCATCGAACATCTCACCGAATCAGTTGCTCTTGGGTGTCGACGCTGTCACTGTCGCCTTAGCTCATCGATCTTCAAATCCAGTTAGTTTCGTGTAAGTTTAATTCCCTGCTCTTGGTTTTGTGTTTTGCTCTTGTGAACCCTTGATTTGACTCTGTTCAAAATTAAAATTCCTTGATTTAATTGTTAAAATTAAGAATTATAGATTTAAGTATTATTAGTTATTGATCACACCTGAAAAATGATGTCTAATGGGGTTTCGTTAATTTGATTGTTCTTGTGCTCAAAAGTCTAACAAGTCTCTAGCTTGATTGGTACTTAATTGAATTTTAAGCATGTAAATTAAATTTTAAGAATTGAATTAAATCCTTTCAAGTTATTACTTATTAGGCGTCTAAGAGTTAAAATTAGTGGGAATAAGTAGTAGTTGCTGATGCAAAAACAAATATCATAATGACTATAGAGAAGTCATACTTGTGGACGTGTACTGTAACAAGAGAGAAGTCATCATGACTATACATACATTTTTCATCGATAAGATTATAAATTTATAAGAATGACATCTATATGCACTTATAATTTTTGGAAAATGTGGACGTGTACTATAACGACATGTATAATAATTCTTTTGTTCATAGGAATCTAAGAAATATTGATTGCTAAATGATTATTTTGTTCTTTTATAGCAATATCATACCTCTATCATTCTTTATCAAATCCTTGAAATGTAAGATTTGTAGTAGAAGATTTATTATACATCCAAGAATTCATATTTTTCTTCAGAAATCATGTCCTTGTCTTTCTGCCCATAGTTTATGTTCTTGTTTTTGCTTATGAAAGTTTAGTTGCTACATTGGCCTCTCGAGTCACTTTAATCTGTGTTAGAATCTTGTGTTTTGGATTTCATCTCAATTAGTTGTGTGTTTAAAAATTCTAAGTTATCATGGAAGAGACATTTGTTCCCTTCAATTTCGTGTGATTAAAAATGATCTCAAAGGAAGACTTTCATGCTACGAACAAGATTGGACTGGAGTTTGTATTATTGTTTTGCTTTTAATGGGTTTTGAGATTGTTTTTGACATATGTAGTGATATGATAAATTTTCAATGTGAATTTCAAAATTGTAGACAGTGTACCGGCAGAGTGACTGAATTTCGGTATTGCAGATAGTGTACTGGCAGATTGATAGCTTTGTTAATAAGGCATAGTTGTTTTGGAAGTTGTTATTTGTCATGTAACTTCATTATCAATTGTAATTGATTACTTTGTTGATGTATCATCATTGTTTTCGAAGTTCAAGAAATGAATGATACTGGAATTTTGTTCTGAATAGACGTATGACTTCATTATCAATTGACATGCAACTTCATTATCAACTGGCATGTAACTTCTATCATGTAATAATTTTGGAATTGTATTTAGAAATCAGTCTTCAAAATAGGTTTTCTTTAAAAAAAACGGTGTTGGATTGGGTGAGATTTGATTCAATAACTGTTTAGGGACATCTGAATTGCTTGAACTTTTGTTGTTCTTATTATCTTGATGAGATTTGATTTTGTGATTGTTAATGGTGAAATGTGTTTATTTTTTATTTGTAACATGTAACATGGATTGATCGGCATGTAATTTGGATTGATTGCCATGCGACTTGGTTTTTCCTAGCATGTAATTTGGATTGATTGGTTGTGTAATTGACTCCGTTGAAAATTGCAATTCCTTGTTTGGGTTCCCATACCAAAACTATATATGGGGAAAGTGAAGAGGTTGGTTATGTATGCTTATAAATTGCAAAGTCTTTACATTTATTTAGCTTATTGATGTCTTCTGAGTTTTGATCTGGGAAGAAAGTTTGAAACTATATATTTCAATTGCTATAATAGCAAAAATTTAATTGTGTTCTTGGGCTTTATATGTATTATAGATCTAAATCCTCTATAGAATTAATGGGATCAACGGGTTGAATTGTCCTTTTGAGCTTGCTAGTTTTGATGCCGGTATGCTTCTCGGAGAGTTGTGGCAAAAGGAAACAAGAAATATGTTTTTTTATCTTTTCAAATCATATGGTTCTGGTAATGCTGTCATTAGTAAAGTGATCAAACCTTTGAAGTTGTTGGAAAAGTTTGTTTGAAACAATTTGACAATGCACTAATTTATAATTGTATTTGATTTTGGTTTTCAGGACAGCCTAATAGATTATAGTGAATTTGTGGCGATGATGTAAAACGACAGTGGCGGATTGGATAAGAAAAAGTTTTAGTATTGGATTTATGAGGCACTACAAGTTTGATGACATTAATCGTAGTCGGGTTTCATTTTTTTGTTTATATAACTTTTATGGATTTTTACACAACACAAGTAAGTAATGTGTTTGTTGGATTTACTCCATTTTTTCCATTTCTAGGATTGCTTCTTCTGAATCTAAATGAGTTCAATGAAATAATGTATATACACATAGTAGTATCTGATTATGTGAAGAAAAAAAAATCTCATTGCTTTTGCATATATTATTCTCTCATTGAGACTATTTAGTTCAATATAATATAATGAGCAGGCATGTAACTTCATTTTTTACTAGCATGTAACTTCGGTATCAACTGGCATGTAACTTCTGGCATGTAACATTATTGGAATTGTGAATGAAATCAATCTTCCAAATGTGGCAATTAAATGAGCTGACATGTAACTTCAGTATCAACTAGCATGTAACTTCTAGCATGTAACATTACTGGAATTGTGAATGAAATCAATCTTCCAAATGTGGTGATTAGCATGTAACTTCTAGCATGTAACATTACTGAAATTGTGAATGAAATCAATCTTCCAAATGTGATGATTAAATGAACCGGCATGTAACTTTATTTTTAACTAGCATGTAACTTCGGTATCAACTGGCATGTAACTTCTAGCATGTAACATTACTGAAATTGTGAATGAAATCAATCTTCCAAATGTGGTGATTAAATGAACTGGCATGCAACTTCATTTTTAACTAGCTTGTAACTTCATTGTTAACTAGCTTGTAACTTCAGTATCAACTGGCATGTAACTTTCAGCATGTAACATTAATGAAATTGTGAATGAAACAAATCTTCCAAATGAGGTGATTAAACACGTTGGCCTGTAAATTCACTTTTAACTAGCATGTAACTTTAGTATCAAGTGACATGTAACTTTTAGCATGTAACATTACTGAAATTGTGAATGAAACAAATCTTCCAAATGTGATGATTAAATACGCTGGCATGTAACTTCATTTTTAACTAGTATGTAACTTCAGTATCAACTGACATGTAACTTCCAGCATGTAACTTCCAGCATGTAACATTACTGAAATTCAATTATCATATCATTTCAAAATGACATAGTTACTACAAAAAATAATTAAAACGTCATCGCTAATAAATGATTGCAACCTTCATCGTTGTGACTACCATTGTCAACGTCGGGTATCAAAACTGATATGTAAATTTGAATACAACTGAAACTTGGAACGCCCTCAACTTGACATGTAACTTGGAACGAAGCTGACTTGTAAATTTAAATAAAACTGGCATGTAACTTCATTTTGAACAGACATTTAACTTATAACATGTAATTATACTGGAATTGTAATTTGGAATGTAACTTAGTTTTGAACTGGCATGTAACATGAGTTTGAACTGACATGTAACTTGATTTTGAACTGACATGTAACTTGTAACTTGTAACTTGTAACTTGTAACATGTAACAATGCTGGAATTGTTAGTTGGAATGAAATTAACATCTCCAAGCATGTAACATCATTTTGAACTGACATGTAACTTTATTATCAACTGGCATATAACTTCTGGCATGTAAAATTACTGGAATCCAAATTTTGAATCAGTGTCTTTCAACTGGTAAACTCAATACAAACTTAATAAACTCAGTACAAACTCATACATATAAGATTTAAAACATCATTACGAATACGGTAAAACCTAGGTTGTACCACCAACTTCCGGTGTCAATGGACAGTTCTGTGAATTGTGGCCTTCTTCTCTACACTTCCTAGACCTGTAAGGTCTACATGGCCTTCTTCTCTACATTTTCTACACCGTTTACGTGGTAGGTAACTTCATTAAAACTACTGGAATTTCCATTTCAATCAGTCTTCCAAATATGGTAATTAAATGAATTGGCATGTAACTTCGTTATTAACTGACATGTAACTTCCTTACCAACTGACATGTAACCTCTAGCATGTAAAACTACTGGAATTTCCATTTCAAATCAGTCTTCCAAATATGGTAATTAGATGAACTGGCATGTAACTTCATTATTAACTAACATGTAACTTCATTACCAAATGACATGTAACCTCTAGCATGTAAAACTACTGGAATTTCCATTTCAAATCAGTCTTTCAAATATGGTAATTAGATAAACTGGCATGTAACTTCATTATTAACAGACATGTAACTTCATTACTAACTGGCATGTAACTTCTAGCATGTAAAACTACTGAAATTTTAATTTCAAATCAATCTTCCAAATATGGTAATTAAATGAACTGACATATAAATTCATTCAAAATAAATTCATTCAATAGTTATAGTAATGTCAGGTATCGACCTATCATTCATGTTACATGCATGTAATATGAGTACAAAAAATTACAATACTTACAAACTGACATGTAACTTAAAAATAGACTAGCATGTAAAGTCTACAATAACATGCATGTAACTTTAAAATAAACTGGCATGTAACCTGGGAACAAAATATCACAGTAACTGGGTTTCACTCTTAATAGAAACCGATATCTTATTCTTATATCAAACATGATGATTATTGTAAAAAACAAGTGGGTAAGTGATACAAACAATTGAAAAACGTCATTTGGCTCCGGATCTACTTCACAAAAGAGAGATCTAATTCATGACAGAGAGAGACACACATAAAATTGTTGTTGGATTTTAGATCTAGATAAGTAGAAATGTTGAATTGTTGACAAGCATATATTTATTCTTTACAGCAGAAAATTTCAGATGGTGGTTGTCTTCTTCACGGTGGTTTTCTTCATCTTCACGATGGTTTTCTTCTTCTTCACAGCAAAAAATTTCAGTTGTCGCCGTTGACTTCCTACCGAGAAATTTCAGCTTCTTGCCTAGAAATTTCAGATGAAGTCAAATTTTAGGTTCTTGCCCAACAAATTCGTGCGACTTCGTCTTGGAAGGAAACTTGCCCAAAAATTTTAGCTTCTTTTGCCCATAAACTTCAGCTTCTTATGCTCAGAAATTTCAGCTTCTTGTTTCGTTCCCAGAAAATTTAGCTTCTTGTTCGTGTCTAGAAATTTCAATACGGAGAGAGAGAGAGAGAGTATCTGAAATGATAAACAAAATGGAGGGATTTGGAAATAAGAAAGCAAAATTTAGGGGGGAAATTTTGGGTGAAGTAAAGACAAAAGAAAGGGTATACTTGTAAGTTCAAACCTAAAAATGACAAGTATAATAAAAAATAAATATTTTGTTAAAAACAATAAACTCATAAACTTTATGATCATTTCTTGCAATTTCCTCTATATTATAATATATATAAACATTATTATTATATATAATATTACATAATAATATATATAATAATATTTATATATAATATAATATATTAGTAATATAATATTGTTAAAATTAATATTATTATATAATATATTATTATATATATATTATAAGTTTTTATATGTTATTATATAATGTGTATATATATATATATAATAATAATATAATATATATTTTTGTTTATAATAATAAAATATAAAAGTACAAATTATAATATATATATATATATATATATTATAATATTTATAAAATATAAAATAATGTATATTATATATAATACATATATTAAAGTAGATGTTGTATAATATAATATATATTTTGGATAATAATAATAAAATATTAATTATATAATATATATATAATAAATAATATATTATATAAAATATATATTTATATATATTATAATAATATAATATAATATTTTTGTTATATAAATAATAATAATAATAATAATAATAATAATAATAATAATAATAATAATAGTAATAGTTGGAGAACTTTGAAAGTAGCCAAAAAATTAAAGGGTTTGTTGTTTTTACCCAGCATTAGTAATTTATTTATTTTTTTACCAAAAAAATCCACATTTGGGACAAAAGTACCCTTCATTAAACAAGAATTAAAAAAAAATGAATTAACAAAATAAAAGAAGAGGGAGATCATGAAAAAGAGAGAGAATGTAGATTGTGAAAAACAGAGAGTAGAGAGAGAGAAGATAGAAAGCCTAGAATTTGAATTGAAAGGCAATTGACCAAGAGGCAATCGACCGGCGGTGTGACGAGAGGCAATCAATCGGTGGACTTGTGCGTCGTTTCCGACGTTAGAGAGGCAATCGATCGGTGGTGTATGCAGTGTTAGCGGTGAGACCCAATGCGGCGACGCTTGCACGGCCAAGAGACGAGCGAGAGACAATTGAGATACCCAACCTCAACCCGAGAGATGATGTAGAGACTCGGCCATCAAAGAGGTACGACTCCATAATCACTGGCAAATCCCCAATCTTTTATCTCCTTTTTTTTTTCTTTTTTTTTTTGGTCAACTAAATGAAAAAACGAATTGATCTTATTAGTATAGTCTATTAGTTGTGAGATTTTGTCTCCATTGTGTATGATTCATGTTGGAGATTTTTCTGAATCTGGTATGAGATTTTGGTGGTGATGATTGTTTATGAATCTGGTTGATGAAATTTTAGTTTTGAATTTTTTTTCTAATTTTTGGGTTTGGTTCAGCTTCCATTTGGGTTGATCATGATGATTTTCGGTTTGGGTTTAAATTTTAAGTATGAAATTCTTGTATAATTCATGTTGGAGATTTTTTTTAAGCAATTTTAATTTTTGTTGTCTGGAATGCTGTCACTACATAGTCTGATTGATTTTTTTTTGTTTGCATCTAATCAAATAAAATCTGATTGGGCTCTAACATGGAAGTGGAGATTTTTGTTTGTGAGGAGTTGTGAGGTGTTTTAACGGTGTCTTCTAGTGACTGGTGTGAGCTCTAATCCCTTGTATTGTGGTTAGGTGTGTTGTGCTCGCTTAGTGGCTGATATGTGTTTGGTCTGTGTGTTTTGGGTAGTGTTGGTTTAGTGGCTTCTCTACGTTAGCTGCCATGTTGTTTCTGTTGTTCCTTGGTCTTGGTCTGTGTGTTTGGTCTGTGTGTTTTGGGTAGTGTTGGTTTGGCGGCTCCTCTACGTTAGTGGCCATGTTGTTTCTATTGTTCCTTGGTCTGCTGTTTGTTGTGTTATCTTTCTGTGCCGTATCTTGAGTTCTTATTGTTTCGTGTGTCCCCTGTTTTGCCTGCTGGAGGGCTGTCTTGTTGCCTGGTTGTGGGTTGCTCTTCTTGTAGTTGGTTGTTTACCTTTTGGCTTTAATATACTTCGACCTTGGCTGTTAAAAAAAATCTGATTGTTAAAAAAAAATCTGATTGTTTAGATTTGGATATGGTGAACATGGATCAAATGTGTTCAAATTAGTCAATATATATGGATTTGAGTGTTTCAGCTTTTATTATTGTGTCTATTTTGAAGTATTTGGATACTTTTGATACATTTAAGTGAGTGCTTGCCTTTTTGATTATTTTATCGATTTTGATCGGATTCCAATTCACTATCTTGTTGTTTTTATTTATTTGCTTGTTTTTTTTATAGTAGTTGTTGGGTTGCTAAGGAGCTTACTTGTTGCATCTGTGTTCTATACTTTTGATACTTTTTTGCATGTTTAAATTGTTACATTGTATGTTCTGTACAAGTGTTTGTTAAGGTTTTTGTGTTTTTACCATTATTGAATTTGCTTCAACAGAGCACATACATTTGTAAAAATTGGTATCCAGTGCTCATTTCTCTTGGTGGTATTTTTTTGTATCTTGGCATCATCATCAAAAATCACTAATTAAGTGGCATTTTTTTGTATCTTGGCATTATAGATTCAAGAATTGCTAGTTCAAAATACGGGTATAATTCAAAACTGAAGAAGTGGTGATGCTGGTGGATGGAGATAAATCGGATCATCAAATGGATTCTTGAGTCTGATTTATTTGTTTGCAGTGATAATCTTCTTTTGTACGTACCAATTGGAAATTTTTATGGGATGTGTTGTAGAACCTATTTCCTTTATAAATTTTATCGGATGTGTTGATAGTTTTGTTCAAGTTTACTAGCAGTGTACTTTGGATTTAGTTTCTTTTAAAAAATAATAAGAAAACATAGTTTGTTGGTTTAGTAATGCTTACTTAAAGAATATATAAATTTACAAATTGTGATCACGTGATAAAAAATAATTACCAAATGTATTTTGTCCAGGGGTTTTGTTTGTGTTTTTGTCTGAGAACATGGGTGAGTCACAACCTTAATATCTATTAGGAAAAATTGTCTTAAAAACACTTCGTTTTGGCGTTTAACCAGGCATATTAACATTACATGGCAATAATTTACAAAATCAATATATCATTTTCATGGCATCACCATATTTTACATAATCCACAACATTCAAAGTTTGTAGGATAGAACTTTAACTAGCTCTTTAACCACTCTCGTAAAGTTCTCTATCTATTTTCCACCATAAGTGATTATCAATTTCGTTGGATCCATTCCTACGTGTCAATAAAACAAACATCTTATAATTAGATTGAAATATATTAAACCCGGCTAACATCAATTAAACACACATGTTCAAATCAAGTAAATACACACCAGCTCAAATCAATTAAACACACTAGCTCAAATGAATTAAACACACCGGTGTTTAATTTCTGGTGTTTTTAATCTCTAAATTCATCAATTAAGCATACACCAATTCGCATCAACTAAACACATCAGTTCAAATCAATTAAACACACTAACTCAAATCAATTAAACACACCAGTGTTTAATCTCTGGTGTGTTTAATCTCTAAATTTATCAATTAAACACACACCGATTCACATCAATTAAACACACCAGTTTAAATCAATTAAACACACACCAATTCAAATCAATTAAACACACCGGTGTTTAATTTATGGTGTGTTTAATCTCTAAATTCATCAATTAAGCATACACCAATTCACATCAACTAAACACACCAGTTCAGATTAATTAAACACACTAACTCAAATCAATTAAACACACCAGTGTTTAATCCCTGGTGTGTTTAATACCTGAATTTATCAATTAAACACATACCGGTTCACATCAATTAAACACACACCAACTCAAATCAATTAAACACACCCGTGTTTAATCTCTCAAATTACATTAGATGCCATATTCTTCAACCCAAGTTCATGACATCTACTGCCATCTCAAATCATTTAAACACACAAAGAAATTCATCAATTAAAAAGACACCTGATCAACCAATTAAACACAACCCTATTTCGAACACCATTAAACACACCAATTCAACCCAATTAAACACAAATCTATTTCGAACACAATTAAACACACTGGTTTAACCCAACTAAACATACCAGTTTGAACCAATTAAACAGAATCCTATTTCGAACACAATTAAACACACCAGTTCAACATAATTAAACTCAAACCTATTTTGAACATAATTAAACACACCAGTTCAATCTAATTAAACACAAACCTATTTCGAACACAATTAAACACATCAGTTCAATAATTAAACACAAACCTATTTTGAACAAAACTAAACACACCAGTTCGAGCCAATTAAACACACCAGTTTGACCAAATTAAACACACAATATCAATCAAATTAAATACACCAGTTTGATCAAATTAAACACACACATGTTAAATATATTAATCACACCAGATATCATCTTCTTCGATCCAAGTTCATGGCATCTACTACACATGAATACCCAATCTATTTCATGCCTTTTAAACTAATTAAACAAAGGTTTTGAATACATACCTTGAGAAGAATGACTAGATCCAGCTCGATTTATAATTGAAAAGCCCCATAACAATTCTACAAAATCCGATTTGTGTAGTTTAAGCCAATGTATAGTGGGGTGAGAGAGAAACATGAGACACAAGAGATAGAAGTTGATTTGTGGCATGAGGGAAGAGATAGCAATAGATTTTTGCCGTGAGAGAAAGAAGAGATTGAAAGAAGGAGAATAGAGAAATAGCTGTGTTAATGGTGTAAGAAAAAGGAGAGAGAGCGAGAGAGAGAAGAGAAGAGAGAGCCATGAGAGATAAAAGTGAGAGAGATGAGCAGTGAACACAATAAATAAAAAGCAAAAGAAAAATTGGAAAATGAGGGGCAATTTTGTCTCTTCATGGCAATATTTGGGTAAAAACAATAACAATACTAATGTTGGATAAAAACAATAGACCTCTTTAATTTTAGACTAAAAAGGGGTATTTCCTCAATAATATATTATATTTGGAAAGGAGGGTATTTTTGGAATATAGTTAGGGCATAGAGGATTATTTTGAAAAGAAAAAATGTGTTAATGGAATAGAATGAGCATTCCATTGGTTTTTAGATGTAATGACAATTCCACCAAAATAGTGGAATCCTCATTCCATTGTATTTTAACAAACCAAACAACTGGAATGACTTTAATTCAATTCCCTTCTATCCAACTAAACATGACCTAAAGGCTTTGAAAGTTTGGTAGGAAAAAATTGGAAAGCTAGGTCTAGCATTTGTTTTTTACTTTGTAAAGCTTGCAGTTATAGTTTATACACCATATAATTAATTTGTTTTTTATTTTTGTTTTTTTGAAATGATAAAATTATTAAAGAAGCCAATCACGGCTCACCAGAAACATAGAGGCAAGAAAGCCAAGTACAGCCAAACAAAAATGGCAACACACAAGACAAACCCAAGACCAAGTAAACAAAGGAAAAATGAAAAAACAGCAAGGAAAACACAGGGAATAGTGCACACCAAGCTACCACTTCTCACCACCTCACAAAATGAAAAGATCACCAGAAAACAGAGACCAAAAACAAAAGCAATGACCCTCCACATTGCTTAAAAAGCTCCTAATTCGAGCATGTTAACATTCAAAGAAACCCCCATTTTAGCCAAACTATCCGTAAAGGAATTCGAATCCCTGGACTTGTACTTGATGACCAAACCTTTGCAAATCCATATAAAACTTCTGATATCATAGAAAAACATCACGGTGATTTATACTCCAAAAACCGGTGTTAATTACCCAGGAGACATCCACTTTAGAATCGTTAGCGATTGAGATATTCTGGTCTTTATGATGTGGATTCGAAGAAAATAACTCACGCTTTGAGGATATCGTAAATTTCCGCTGTATTGAAATCGTGAATCCCCAAAAAAAAAGAGAATAAACGTAAAAAATATTCCATTAGAGTCCCTATGCACCCCTCCCATTCCAGCAAAGCATGGACTGCTATAAGTAGAATCATCAACACTAAACATCAATTCTTTGTTTGAAGGGTGAGTCCACTTCTCCATTCTAGAAACTTTGGATGATTTAATTTCAACACATCTATGATATAAATCTAGAAGAATCAAGGAAATGGGATCTTTAGAGCCACGACAGCGATGCTTGAACCACTAAGCCATATGGAATTTAATTGTATCAATAGAGATGTCAAGGTTTGCCTATTTCCTTTTAAACACGAACTTGTTTCACACCTCCCAAGTGATAGCCATTGCGAAAAAAAATAGCCTCATACCTTTTCCCTACCCGTTGTTGAGAATAAATTCATCCGACCAACCAACCAACGCTTCAAAGACTAGTTAAAGCAAGAAAAAATGACCCAAGGCTAGTGACAATTCAAGAAAAGATAGTTTATCGTTTCTACATCAGCATTACACAGAGGAAACTCTAAACTCGAAACTTGAGCCAAGCCAAAGTGATACAACACGTCTCTAATAAGAACTCTACCTCTATACAGCTGCCAACAAAAACCTCCACCTTTGGAGGGCAAACTCTGTACCATATGAAAATAGAATGAGAATTGACATAATGGAAATGGTGAAGAAAGTCACCTTTTTAAGTTAAGTTACGATGATGTCATTCATTTAATAACTTATGTTTAAAAGACATCTATTATGGTGAACTGTCTAAAATGCCCTTAAAAGTTGTCTTTGTGCTTGAATATACTCTGTAAAAATGAAAAGTTGTATTGTTGTGTGAAGATCAATCTACAACTCCAGTCTGTTTTCTAAAACATTTCTTGAAGTCTTTCAATCTGCAGGTAACATTCCTTTACGATCTTATATTTACATGCATTTCTTAGTGGGTTTACCATGTATTCATCTGTTTATGAGCTTGTAAAACACAGAATGTGGCTGAGATTATTTTTTCTTTTTACCGAGTTTTTTTTTTTTTGCTTTTTTCGAGCTTTTTTGATACCGTTCCAAGCTTTTATGATAGTGGTTTAAGCTTTTTTTTCAACGGTTCCGAGATTTTTGTTGCATTTGGAAAAAGGCTCGGACCTATTTATAAAAAGCTCGAGTCAAGGAAAAAACTTCTCGAAAACTTGAAAAAAAAAGCTTGAAGACCGCCAACAAAATCTCAATGAGGCAGTTGGCAAAAAAGCTTGATTAGTTGCCAAGAAATTCTCAAGTAGTTCTAAAAAAAGCTTGATCATTTGCAACAAAATCTCGAGTACTTCTTAAAAAAGCTTGAGGTTTTTGAAATGTTATTTTTTTAATTAGATGTTTTAAACTTCTCAGGAACTTGATAAAAAAAGCTCGACGAAGCGCTTAAAAAACTCGATCATGCAGTTGGCAAAAAATCTCGATAACTTGCCAAGAAAATCTCGAGTACTTCTGAAAGAAGCTCGAGGTATTTTTAATTTTTATATTAATTTAAATTAGATGTTCATAACATGAGAATGAATCAGGTGAGAATAGTCATAGCTTACAACGGTCGATGAGCAGTTATCCAATGGAAGTCAGAGGTATTTAGATTCCGATAACCAAAAATTGTATGTGTCAAAGAATATGACTTACGATGAACTGGTGTCGCTCGTGCAAAACGTTATGAAGTATGATGAAAACAAATGCAGTGTTGATCTACAGTGTATATCCATCGTTCCTAGGACTACATGTCGTACATTTTTAAGAAATGACCATGATGTTCAGTTTATGTTAGGGGAAGTTAGGGTATAGCCGGTCCGACACTCACTCCATACGGTATAGCCTCTTGTCAGACACTTAATGAATCCTGAATCGCCTCATTTATGCCCGTATAATACGGTTCACCCCTCTCAGCTTCTTTGGGCACCAATTTCATCCTGACAAACATCTGAAACTGTTGCTAAAACATTGTAAATGTAACAAGTATTAACATTAACAATTAAGAAACTTACTTGCGCTGTGAATATCTTCGAAAGCTTATCCACCCTCGGTTGTTTGTGTAACTCCCACTTAAGATCACCGGGAGACAAGTCGGTATCCCTTCTCCTCCCGAACTGGGTGCCAAGCTGAGGGATCACCTCAAAAGCAAAAATCTGCATAAAATACAAGTACGTTAAGAATACTTAATTTATTAAATGATAAATAACATAAAGATTGTCATTCAAATCTTATCAATAAAGCGTACGATAGACCGTAAATATTGTAGGTCTCCATCATGTGTATATTAGCGCCCTTTGCCTGTTGGCGTCTCTCGAACCGTTCCCATTGCCCG
Source organism: Dipteronia dyeriana (assembly GCA_032871835.1). Classification (NCBI taxonomy): domain Eukaryota; kingdom Viridiplantae; phylum Streptophyta; class Magnoliopsida; order Sapindales; family Sapindaceae; genus Dipteronia; species Dipteronia dyeriana. Next base: position 85,205,906 of record CM065298.1, read on the forward strand.
TCAAATGCATGCTTGAATGAGAATATTGAATGAGTGTACACGTGGGCACCCCACGGAAACGCGTCGAAAGCATCAAGGTCCTTCACCAGCCGGAACTGCCAAACTGGAATCTTTACTTTCTTATCCAACCCCATTAGTATCCAGTTCATCATATACAGGAGGTAGAGCTTCACATTATCGTATGCCTGCTGCAATTGGCACTGGTTCAAAACATCTTTCAACTCCTAGAACGAAATATCATCCCTACCACCAAAGTAACACTGATTTATGCCATTGTCCACTATAGCATACCGGCTCGTGTCTGGTACATCACCGAACCATAACCCGGTGATCAGGCAGAATTCTACCTTCGAGAACCTCACCTCCTAATTCCCCAGTATAAAATACATCTCATCTGACGGCCCAGTATGATGCACCTCCTACAAAAGCAGCTGATGGATGACACCACCGGACCGTCATGAAATGCCTAAAGCATGACGCCATGAACCGATGACGGTCTTCAACAGCAATTTCTGCAGGGACCAGGTTAAGTACGTCGTCTATAACCCCCAATGGCGTCAAAATGGTCGTGGTGAGTGAGTTTACCTTAATACCACTCTTCCTCCGAAGTTGTAAGCATTTCCTTCAACCGATTTGTCATCTGGAAAATCACAAAAAAATATACATCAGTTTAGTGTAAATGCCTCCTAAATAGCTGCAACCATGGTCCAGTATTTAAAAAATATCTCGGATCGATAAAAAAAACTTCAAATGTAAGAATAAAAAGCTCGAATATATACAACAACAACACAACTGGATGAAAAAAAGCTAGAATATATAATAAATAAACTCGACCCTTCAATACAAATTCTAGTAAAAATGGAAAAAGTCACAATATACAAAAAATCTCGAAATTCAAATCAAATATCTCGAACGTGTACATTAAAAGCTCGGTTAGAGGGAAAATAAGCTAGATACGAGCAAAACCTACAATTAAAAAGCACGGGCCTTTACTAAAAAGTCTCGTTAAAACAGGAATAAGTCACAATATATAAAAAAGCTCGAAATTCAATATAAAAATCTCGAACGTGAACATTAAAAGCTCGGTTACAGGTAAAAAAAGCTCGATATGAGCAAAACCTACAACTAAAAAGCTCGACTCTTCAATAAAAGGTCTCCTAAAAATGTAAAAAGTCACAATATACAAAAAAGCTCGAAATTCAATACAAAAAGCTCGAACTTGTACAAAAAAAGCTCGGTATCAGAGAAAAAAAGCTTGACACGAGCGAAAACTATAATTAAAAAGCTCGGGTCTCCAACGTGTACAAAAGAAGCTCGGTTATAGGGAAAAAATCTCGATACATCAAAGCCTACATATTTTAAAAAAAGCTTGGGCTCCTTTAAGAAAAGCTTGGGCTCCTTTAAAAAAGGCTCAGAACTCTATCAAAAAGTCTCGGAAACCCAAAAAATGCATCTTCCTTAAACTAAAGCTAAATTGTAAAAAAAAATCTCGAGCTCCTTGTAAAAAAAATCGGGATTCTTTTTGAAAAAGCTCGGGTCTCCACCAAAAAGCCTCGAAAACCCAGATTATTCATCTTTCTCAAACTAAACCTAAATTTCAATAAAAAAAAGCCTGTCCTCTTTCTAAAAAGCTTTGGGCTCCTTTAAAAATGCTCGGATCTTAAACAAAAAGTCTTGGAAAACCACCAAAAACTCATCTTCCTAACCCAAATTCATTCTCAGATCGACAAATCAAAACCTAATCAGCCATTTCATTCCACATTCAAACTTGCACAACAACTAATCTAAAACAAAAACGAAACAAAATGTAGAAAAACTTACCTTAAACGATTGCAAATAATCTCTTCAACTCTCCAAATGTCAATGCTCACCGTGACGCACTTCCGTTCGGTCTCAAAAACTTCACTTTTCTCTCTTTTTCTCTCAACAGTCACATGTTCAAACAGGGTATTTTGCTCACCGCACATAAATTGGTGTCTTTTAAACATATATTGTTAATGTGGTGCTATTTACACAACAGCCCCCCCAAAAGGTGCTACTAATTTTTTGAAATCAATTGACATATGTGTCCTCAAACTCCGGTTATCTCTTAAAAGACTTAGTTGTAAAGATGTCGTTGGGACAAAACGTCTAGGCCAAATCGTCTGAAACAAATTTTCGGACCTTAATGCAGCATAAAATCGTCCGCTTACATCAAATAACCCAAAAAAAGTAAGAAGCATTTCCATTGTTGCATTTCCCAATCAAACGAATACCTTCTCAATTTCACATCCCAAACCCAATTTGACTCCTCCCACCTCCCAAACTTCTGAATCAGACCCTTCTTTATCGAAGCCAAAACAAAGATCTTAGGAAAAGCAATTCTCAAAGCAAAAGAGTCTCACTTAATATCGTTCAAAAAAATAGCTCTCTTGGTTTCCAATCCACATAAATAGTCCATCTTTAATCACCTTATATGATTAGGGGTGTGCGGCGGATCGGATCCAATGGATTTTCCATGATCCAAGATCTGATCCGATCCGATTGGATCAAAGAAATTACAATCCGATCCGATCCAAATTTATAACGTGATCCGATCCGATCTGATGGATCGAATTAATATAAAATTGTTCTTAATATATAAAATTTTATTATTTGACATAAATAAAATCAAGTAAATACTTCAAACATTACTAATTAATTCAAATAAAATAACCATTAAAAAAAATACATAACATAACTTGCAAACTTATATAGTTCAACAAGTTTATAATCCTTAAACATCAGCTCCAACTAAAATCATCCAAATGTTCAAAATATTAAATAAAATCATCCAAACAACATTAACAGTTCAACACAAGTTGAATTTTCGTCTAAGAAACATGTGAAACAACACAACTCCTAGACTTTGCTATCCAAAAAAAGGTAAGAAATAGCACCCAATTTCTAGAAAAGAATAAAATAAAAAATTAATAAGTGAAGTAATTTAATAAAGAACATAACCAAATTTAAGTTGAGTTAGATTTGCATTACTTGTTTCCGATGTTTCTTTATGTTATTGTTCTTTAACATCTTGCTTAATTTTCTTCCAAAGAAAGGTCTTTAACAACATCCAGAATTTCTACAAATCAAAAACAATAAAACAAAATAAAAAGTTAATAAGTGAAATCATTTAATTTAATAAAGAATAATAATCAAAATGAAGCTAGATTTACATTACCTGTTTCAAGTTCTTCCATGTTATTCATTATCTCACCAAGACTAATTTGTGAAGAAGAATACAACCAATTTTGTGTGCATATAAGTGCTTCTACTATCCTTTGAGACAATGAACTTCGAAATGAATCTAGAATGCATCCACTGGTACTAAATGCTAATTCAAAGGCTACAGTTTAGATAGTTATTGCCAAATATCTTGTGCAACATAAGATAAAATCTTGTATTTGAGAGACTTGATCTTCCACAAACATAAGATATCAAAGTTTTCATCATTTGGATTTTCACAGGATTCCATCAAATATTGACCAACCTCTATCTTGTTACCCACACCATCAGTTTCTTTGACAAGTTTCATATAACCAGAATCGAACAAAGAATCAGCATCAATCTTACCATCACCAACCAACATATCATTTGCAATGTGGATATTGTCAATTGCTTCCACATTTGCAAAGTAAATTACTGTATATTGATAATACATTTCATTTAAATTACTTATTACTCTACTTGTCATTTCATTTGCTCCGTCTTCACTCCACAACAAAACAAAACAATATCTCAAAAGTAGTTGCTTATGGCGAGGATCAAGAAGTACAACTATAAATAGAAAATGATTAATCACCTGATAATTTCCTCAATATTTATTATATTTCATCCTTATATTTTCAACCATATGCTTAAAAAAAATATCTTTACTATCGCATCAATTCTTCAATTGTGAATGAACCATACACAAATGATGCAAAAATGTACTGGAAGTCACAAATAAAGATCCTGAAAATTTTAAAGTAGGATAAAAAATCATCTTCAGAAACTTGATAAAACAACAAGCATATTCCCAATCCAAAGATGTTAGAGCCCCTTTGTCCTTACCCAAACAAAAATCATGAAACTATTGAGTATCATGATCTTCTAACCTTTCAAATGCTTTTTGAAACTTTCAACACTCTCTAACATCAAGTAAGTTGAGTTTCATCTAGTTGGGACATGTAAGCATAGAAGTTTCTTTGAAGAAATTTTCTCTCTTTCCGTACAATTCTTAAAAGTTTATAGCCTAGTCGGAGAACCTCTAAAATATCTCACCACATTATGAATTTTACTAATTGACTCATGATAATCTTTTAAACCTTATGTAACGATGAGATTTAAAATATGTGCAGAACATCTTAAATGCATGTGGTCACCGTTCATAATTGTCCCATTCCTACTAGTCACAATCTTAGACAAGTATAAAATAACATCATTGTTAGAGCTTGCATTATCAACAGTTATAGTTAAAACCTCTCTATGCTCTATGATTTTAAACATGTCTGTAATGACTTTCCAATTGTATTACTTTTATGGTTAGAAATTGGATAAAAATTCAAGATTTTCTTTTGCAAATTCCAATTGCGATCAACAAAATGTGCAGTGAGACACATATAATTAATATTTTGAATTGATATCCATGTGACTGACGTGAGACAAGCTCTTTGTTGGTTCCTAACAAAAAAGTATTTCAACTTTATTTTTTCATCCATATAAAGTTGCAAAACATCACGCGCAATAGTTGTTCTACATGAGACATGAAATCTAGGTTCAAAAACACAAAGCATGTACTTAAATACCTTCCCCTCAACAATTTTAAATGGATCCTCATCAAGCAAAACAAGCCTAGCAAGTGCTTCCCTACATTTCTCTTCATTATAACTAGTATCAATGAGTTGAGTTTGCCCTTATCTTGTTCTGTTTTGGTTGCATAAATAATTTTTTTTTGCTTTGAGTCTCATTTAAAAACAAATTTACTGCACCTATAATTCAAATGAGCTAGCATATTAGAGGTTCCATTTTTTTTTCTTACCACAATGCTGACATTTTGATTTTGGCTCTTTAGGGTCACTACTCAATCGTATAAAATGATCCCAAGCCCATGAAGAATTCTTTGCCCCATTATCTAAGGCTTCAGGTTCTTTAACAAGCATATCAACATTAGGAGGAATTGAATCATGAGTACTAGTACCTTCGATAATTGGTGGTTCGCTGGTATTAGATGGAGTGACACTTTTTTGATGATAAAATGGAGTAGTCATCTACACGAAAACAGATAATATTATATCATCATTAAAAATTATAGATAGTTAATTAAAAATTATACAAAGTAAGAACTAACAAATATAGAAATAATATAAACAAGTAGAATAACTCAAAATCTCAATCATAGAAATAATTGACATTATTTAATAACAGAATACATACCGAGTAAGATGCCAATGAACAAGTTGTGATGTACTGATGTCGATGAAGAATATATGAAAAATAAAAGAAAGTGGACTCAGTGGATTGTTGCAGGCTGTGTAGAGAAAAAAAGAAAGCAGTAAACCAAAACAACTAAACTAGTAACATTGTCAGGTTGTTGTGTTTTCTAGAATGTAAGGTCTTTGTAGTCTTTTTTTTTTGGTAGTGTGGATCTTGCTTTGTTTTGGACTTTAAAATAATGTCTAATATTTTAGACGGATTGACCCAAAATGGAAATCCAAGATCCGATCCGATCAAATGAATTTTAGAATTTAGGAACCGATTCGATCCAATCATCCTCCCCCCCAGATTCGATCCAAACCAATGGATTGGATCCAATCCCATTGATCCTATTGTATTGGATTGGATCCTGCACACCCCTATATATGATAAGGAGTTTATAGAGAATAAACCTCCCGCAACCTTAACAAAGGAAAAAGTTGATTTGGGTCCCTACCAATCCCACAACAAATCCTTATTGAGCACTAAATACTTAGAACTAATGACTTGCTTCCATAGAGAAGAATACTCTTTGCATAATCTCGACATTCATTTAGCCAACAAAATTTTATTTTTTTCAACCATCTGCCTGATCCCAAGGCCCCCTATATCTTTTATTTTGCAAACCGAGGCCCAATCGACCATATGAACCTTTTTCTTCTGAACCCCGTCTCCTAAAAAGGCTTCTCTATTTTACTAGTCACCCCGACCAAAATTTTAAAAACTGACATAAAATAAAGAGGTAAGCTAGAAAGCATGAATTTTATGAGATCTAACTTCCCTCATTTAGACAAAAATCTTCTCTTCCATGGGATTAGACGATGCTCAATCTTTTGAATCATAGGATTCCAAAAGCTTTTCTTATTACGATTCTGACCGATAGGAAGACTTAGATAAGAAATGAGGAGATAGAATTTGGTACACCGAAACATAGTAGCCCAATCCTTCTCTGTATTGCTTTTCTTTCCAACCTTAATAACACAAGACTTAAAAATTAATCTTCAAATCCGACACCATCTCAAAGCATCTCAAAATCCTCATAGCATTTAAGAGATACACCATTCTACGATCGATAAAAAAAATAATATCATCCATAAATTGGAGATGAGAAATATGGACCTCATTGCTGCCAAACACCACACCTCTTATCAAAACCCAAATCACAAACCTTATTGTTAAGCAAACAACTCAAGCCTTCCACCACAATATGAAAGAGAAATAAAGACAACAGATTGCCCTGAAGTAAACCCCTTTCTAAAACAAGTTGTTTCTTTGTGCTTCCATTTACCAACATCGATAAGGAATGGGACGAGATGCACCATGAAAGTTCCCTAAAAATGTGTGTCTATAAAACTAGAAGGGGGAGGGGGAGGGGGGGGGGGGGGGGGGGGGGGAGGGGTGAATAGGTTTTAATCGAATCAATTACCAAATTTTCTTGATTATTCAATATTCAAAATTCACCCAAATAAAACAAACATACAACATCAAGTGTAAAGTGTGGAAATATAAATAACACAAGATGTATAAGTGGAAACCCTCAAAATGGGAAAAACCATGCGTTGATATGTGTGCCACACAATCGATCCTCAAATCCACTATTGAATGAAAGTTTACAACCTAGGTTGACCTCTTGTCACACCCTCTAGTTACTAACCCTTTCACTCTACCAAACAGGCCTTAATAGTGATTCTTGATCAACATGCTTGTGCACTATCCAATTAGTCACAAGACTAAACCTCAATGAAGAGTCAAATACACCTTAAGTGAATATGTAAAAATATTCTAAATGCAAATAATGCTAGGCAACACTAAATGCTTATCTAGAAATTAAAGAATGTCACTAAGTGCAATTCCTAGATATCAATGTATAAATGAATGCTCATAAAGACTTAACTAGATATGGATATGCAATATTACAATCTAGTTATCAAACAAAGCCATTTCAACACATGTTGTCATTAAGCATGGCATGGTCAATAAATGCAATCATCAAAATGCAATCAATATGACCTAATTAGCTAGAGGCAAATATGACCTATATGCTAGCTATCACAATAGCCATATCAACACAAGTTGTCATTAAGCATGCCAAGGACTATAATGCAATCACAAAATGCAATCAATGAATCCTCATTAATAATGTCTAAATGCAATGCATAGAGACTTAGCAAGAAGGGCAAATATGTCCTAAATTCAAGCTATCAACAAACAAACTCATTCATGTTGTCAAGACTCATAAATATATGCAATAAACTAGAGTCTAGGTATTTAATCATGCAATAAACACCTAATCTAGAGTAAGAAGAACAATAAAAGATGTTCAATGAAGTTCTTACTTACCTAGTCATGAAACCAAAAACACCCATGCTCATATGATGAAGAATGATGCAAGATGAATATGGGTTTTGGGTTTGGAGAGTCAAAGACAAAGCTTGAAGCTTTCTCTCTCTAATAGAGGCTCTCTCACTCTAAAAATGTATTCTTTGAGCTCTAGAAAGGTAAGGAAGAAGAAGAGAATATATATGTAAAAGCCCTAGACAAAACAGTGTTGTTTTGGACTTGGGAAACAAAATCCCGTCATGACCGCTGTTCATACCACTAACTAGGCAAGTGTCTAGGCAGCTGTCCAGGCAGTATGACACGGCTGGACATTACCGTTACCTAGGTTGCTAGCTAAGCATGTGCCTCAAAAGTGGTCTAGACAGAGATACACGCTTGACATCACAACAACTCAAGCTTCGAGCGACCCAAAACTTGACCAAACGACATCCAAACCTTTCGTATAATATACTGTTGGAAAGGTATGGAAGTCTAATTTCTACTCCAAGTTACAAAACATGATTTGTATATCTGTAGAAAACGTTATGGTCATTAGAGTGACCAAAGGTCAGAAACGGATAACAACAGAGTTTCCCTATTTTTGTGGTTACTTTGGAGATTTCAAAACCAATCCAAACGGTCATGAAATATTACGAATAATATACTGTTGGAAAGGTATGGGTGTCTATTTTGCAAAAAAATGTTAAAAACTCATTTTCAATCATTTAATAAAAAGATATGGTCACAAGACCATAAAAAGGTCAGTTTTGAAAAACATTTAAATCATTGAAATACACTCTTTTGAAACTAGACACCTTACTCCATATAACCAAACCGAGAGAAGAATGAAACCTTCTCATACGCGTTAAAACATGTGCACCATCTTGCAAGTGTGAACACAACACAATACCAAACTTAAATCTATAAATGAAGTGCAAGTGTGATTGTGAAAAGATGCACACATATAAACAATATCAACACAAAGGCAAGATCAAAAAAGCATGCATGAGGTATGTGTGTGCACCTAAACTCTTCAAGAGGCGAAGTCAAATGGATATACCTTTTGCTCTTGAAGTCATAGAGATGCTTGGAAGCTTGCCAATGAGGACCTAAGCTACCCATTATACAATCATCCCTAATGTGGTCTGGTTTGTCATTAAATAAGCCAATCATAAAATTGAGGTCCTTAAAATCTCCCCCTTTGGCTATTTCATGACAAAACAACCACTCACAAATAATTCCTCACAAAAAATTAAAAACAAATCTAGCTATTGTCCATGAGAGTCCATTCTACATTAATAAAATAGATACCTAATATTCTAAGTCTTCAAGGTCTTCAATCTCTTCGTAGATCATCATACCTACACACAATAGCATGAAAGCACTTTCCAAGAACAAGTGCATGTGAGGTGAACAAACATAAAAAGCAATTGCACTCAATAAAGAATATAAACAAATGCATGTGCAATGCTCCCCCCTAAATGGTTTACTTTCTCTCATGATCTCTCCCCAAAGCATAACCAATACTCCCCCTATATTTCTTAAGACGTCTCTCCCTTTTTGTCATGAGATAGGCAAAGGAGCTCCCCCTATCGGGTTGCTTTAGCAAAGAGAGCTATTCGCATAAAAACAATGTATAATTATATACACAAACTTTATGCAACTTAAATAATTGAGAAAGATTCAAGGAATTTTATTTACAGAAAAATGTGTGAAAAGGATGTTTTGCAAGCAAGACATGTTGCATTCAAATCCAAAACAAATGGTATTTGGCAAAATAAACATCAAAAGGGTTTTCAAAAGAATTCAAACAAATTTGTACCCTTTTGTCATAAGCAAACAAGATATAGTTTCAAAAAGTTTGAAAATAAAGCAACTATATCAATCCTTAAAGGCAAATCAAGACATGAGCGACTATTGCACCCTTTTTTATTTTTCCGGATAATTATCTGTATGATAGTAGTCTTGTTTCACCATTAAGAAAAGAGAGAAGATTAATTTGGATATAAAATCCTTATTAATTGCATGGATACAAGATCCTTATTGATTATCCCTCTCATTTGCACTCACACACAATTGCATAAAAGCAATCAAACTCAATTCATGCATATCATTTTAAAGCATACCATGGAGATAAATTATAGGTCATTCAAATGTACTTTCCCAATTAAATATCCTAGTCCGAAAATGCATGTTTGAACATAAATATGACATGGATTGCAAACAAAGCAATGGTGCACACTTATTAAAAAAACATATAAGCATATGTGCAACCAAGAATCTCAAGCAATTATCAAAATTGTATAAAACAAATTAACTTTTTGCATATAGCCAATCATGCGAGTTTGCTCTCTTTGCTTGAGCTCCCCAAATGGGGTCAAATCCAACCAAGTCAATGGGAGGCTTGAGCCCCTATAGGCTTACCAAGTCCAAAGGACCTAGATGTTTCTACGGGTTTTTCATGAGCTCTAAGGCAAGCGGGTTCATTCTTTCTAACCCACATAGGTTCTACTTTATCATTTTTAGTGGTCAAAGACATATTTCTAAGTTCCCTAGGTTCATGCAAACTTGCCCTAACATTCAACCGTTTTTCTTTCATGCTCTCTAACCTACACCTCTTAATATATTTAAAGCAATTTGGTCTTAAGTGACCAATCATACCACAAAAATGACAAGTAGGTACAAAGTAAGAATTTATACCATTGCATTGTGATCTCATCCGGGCATCACCATATTGATGAGGTTGTCTTTGATGGTGCATCGATTTGCTTCTTCTTGGACCTCGAGACGATTGGTGGCACCTTTGTAGTCTAGCTTCTTGAGGTGGTTGAGCCAGTTGATTTTGCCTCCTTGGTTGGTCATGCTTCTTGTGGCCACCTCATTTCCTCATAGTTGGTTTGTTGGAGGAGGTGATTGACTTCTCAAGAACTTGTCCTTTCTTCTTGAATTACCTAGGCTTTGGTTGAGTTGCCAAGGCGTGTGTGGACTTTTCTTGAGTTGAAGATTTCTTAGATGAAGCTTTGATCTTGCCTTGAGATTGAGGTTGTTTGACCTTGGCCTTCTTTAATTCTTCAATGCACCTCATCTCTCTTTCCTTGACAATTTTCAAGGAGTTTTCTTTGTTGGCAAGCCCATCTTTTATTGCCTTCATCTTTTGGTGGCAATCTTCAATCTTCTTCTCATACTTGGATGCATCAATCTTGTCCATCATCAAGGAGTTATCAATGGAGGTCACTTTCTCCATGGTCTTCAATTTGGAGACAAGAATGGAGATGTCTTCCATTTGGTCTTCCATGATCTCTTTGTACCGATGAAGTTGATTTTGACTATTTTTCTTTCTATCTTTAAGGGTATGAATCTTTTCCTCCAAGGAAATCTTCCACATTCTCAAAGTCTCATTCTCCTTGGAGAGCTCTTCATTTTGCTTCAAAACTTTGAGAAGGGTCACTTAAAACTCATTAATTGAGTCAATTTCCTCATCAAGGCATTTTCCTTGGTCACTTGTTGCCACACCAACCTTTTCATCTATATAAGAGTCAAGATTCAAGACCATGTTGCCTTTATCAAAGTCTTCCATATAATATGCTCCATAGGCCGTGAAGTTAGGCACATGCCCTTCACCTTTGGAAGAGTCCTCTTCACTCTTCTTGAACAAGGTCTTCTTCTTTACCTCCAATTATTTGAAGTTCATTTTTTTCTCCTTTTTCACATTAGAGGTCATACTCTTCTTGTGAGATTTTATGAATCTCCTAAATCTCTCAACCATGAGAGTCATCTCTTCATCGGATTCATATTCCTCCTTCTCAATTTTGGAGGTCAAATCTCCCTCTAACATCTAAATGCCAGTCATGGTGTTTAACGAATGAGATGAATGAAAATGAATGCAACAATCAAATGCAAACAAATGCAAGACATACAAACAAGAGCTTGGATCACCTAAGTATGTCTAGGCACCTGCTTTGATACCAATATAAATTTCTCTAGAAAGTGTGTGTCTATAAACCTAGAGAGGTGGGGGGGAAGGAGGGGGGTAATAGGTTTTAATTAGGTTTTAATCAGGTTTTAATCGAATCAATTACCAATTTTTTATTATTATTCAAAATTCAAAATTCACCTAAATAAAACAAACATACAACATCAAGTGTAAAGTACGGAAATATAAATAACACAAGATGTATACGTGGAAACCCTCCAAATTGGAAAAACCACGGACTGATAAGTGCGTCACACAATCGATCCTCAAATCCACTATTGAATGAAAGTTAACAACCTAGGTTGACCTCTTGTCACACCCTCTAGTTACCAACCCTTTCACTCCACCCAACGGACCTTAATAGTGATTCTTGATCAACATTCTTGTGCAATATCCAATTAGTCACAAGACTTAACCTCAACGAAAAGTCAAATACAACCTAAGTGAATATGTAAACATATTCTAAATGCAAATAATGCTAGGCAACACTAAATGCTTATCTAGGAATTAAAGATTGTCACTAAGTGCAATTCCTAGATATCAATGTCTAAATGAATGCTCATAAAGACTTAACTAGATATGGATATGCAATATTTCAATCTAGTTATCAAACAAAGCCATTTCAACACATGTTGTCATTAAGCATGTCGTGGTCAATAAATGCAATCATCAAAATGCAATCAATATGACCTAATTAGCTAGAGGCAAATATGACCTATATGCTAGCTATCACAATAGCCATATCAACACAAGTTGTCATTAAGTACGACAAGGACTATAATGCAATAAAAAAATGCAATCAATGAATCCTAATTAATAATGTCTAAATACAATGCATAGAGACTTAACAAGAAGGGCAAATATGTCCTAAATTTAAGTTATCAACAAACAAACTCAATCATGTTATCAAGACTCATAAATATATGCAATAAACTAGATTCTAGGTATTTAATCATACAATAAACATCTAATCTAGAGTAAGAAGAACAGTAAAAGATGTTCAATGAAGTTCTTACTTACCTAGTCATGAAACCAAAAACACATATGCTCATATGATGAAGAATGATGCAAGATAGAGATGGGTTTTGGGTTTGGTGAGTCAAAGACAAGGCTTGAAGCTTTCACTCTCTTATTGAGGTTCTCGCACTCTAAAAATATACTCTTTGAGCTTAAAAAGGCAAGGAAGAAGAAGAGAACATATATGTAAAAGCCTTAGACAAAATAGTGTCATTTTGGACTTGGGAAATAAAATCCCGTCATGACCGTTGTGCATACCGCTGGCCAGGCAAATGTCTAGGCAGCTGTCCAGGTAGCATGGCACGGCTGGACATTATCGCTGCCTAGGTCACTGGCTAGGCATGTGCCTCAAAAGCGGTCAAGACCGCGGTACACGCCCGACAGCACAACAGCTTGAGCTCCGAGCGACATAAAACATGACCAAACGACATCCAAACCTTTCGTATAATATAATGTTGGAAAGGTATGAAAGTCTAATTTATAATCCAATTTACAAAACATGATTTGGATATATGTAGAAAATGTTATGGTCATTTGAGTGACCAAAATTCAGAAACTGATAACAACATAGTTGCCCTGTTTTTGTGGTTACTTTGGAGATTTCAAAACCAATCCAAACGGTCATGAAATATTACGAATAATATACCGTTGGAAAGGTATGGGTGTCTTTTTTGTACAAAAATTTTCAAAACTTATTTTCATTCATTTTCTAAAAAGATACAGTCATAAGACCATACAAAGGTCGGTTTTGAAAAACATTTAAAACATTGAAATACACTCTTTTGAAACTAGACACCTTACTCCATATAACCAAACTAAGAGAAGAATGAGACCTTCTCATATGGTTACTCAATGCGTTAAAATAAGCACAATATCGTGCAAGCGCGAACACAACACAATACAACACTTAAATCTATAAATGAAGTGCAAGTGTGATTGTGAAGAGATGCACACATATAAACAATATCAACACAAATGCAAGATCAACAAAGCATGCATGAGGTGTGTGTATGTGCACCTAAACTCTTCAAGAGGCAAAGTCAAGTGAATATACATTTTGCTCTTGATGTTATGGAGATGCTTGGAAGCTTGCCAATGAGGACCTAAGCTACCCATTACACAATCATCCCCAATGTGGTGTGGTTTGTCATGAAATAAGCCAATCATAAAATCAAGGTCCTTACACACCAAAATATCCATCTCCTCCATCCAGAACCAAATCCATTCTATCCAACATCGAGTCTACAAAATCATGATCGATAATATCGTAAGCTTTCTTAAAATCTCACTTGACTAAAAGACCATTGTCATAGTCGTTCTTCCACTTATGGATCATTTCTTCCGCTATTACAAAGCTATCAATGATTTGGCGATTATTGACGAAGCCCATTTGAGTGTCACAAATAACTGACCTCATGACTTTCTTGAGACGATTTGCAACTTTCGCGAGCACCTTATATATGGACCCAACCTTGCTAATAGGTCTATAATCCTTTATCGATTCCAATGTAATTTTCTTCGGAATAAGAGCTATAAAAGTACTATTAAATTCCTAAACAACGGCGTCATCCAGGTGAAACTCTTGAAGGAAATTCATAAAATCTTCCTTGACAACACCCCAATTACCCTTAACAAAGTTCAATTTAAGCCATCCGGACCAAAAGTTTTGTTTCCGTCACAACTGCTCAACGCCTCACACACTTCATCTAAACTAAACTCCTCTTCCAAAGCTTTCCTTTTTGAAACCGAAATGTGTTTTAGAAGAAGGCTTTTAAGAATCGGTCCGCTCTAGAGCACTTTCTTATATTAGTCTTTAAAAAAAAATGCCTTCTCTAACTTGCAAAGGATCTGAGCACTTGGTTCCATGACAGCCTCCTTCAACCACTTCACCCTCGAAATGTCTCAACTTTTGTTCTTCCATGGAAATCGCCTTCCATAACTTGGAAATAATCTCTACCCGTTCTTGCCTTAACCAAGTTGTCCACCCATTCAGCTACTGTATTTCCCCTGATCACGACTAGCTCGTCATCAACACCTTTGATCTCTATATTTCCCACATTCTTAATCTTCTTCCACTTCTTAAATTGCCTTTTGTCAGCCTTTGTTTTGGATAGAAGGACGAAGCCTTTAGACCCTCTAACTTTGCACTCAGTCCGAATTTTGTGGCCTTCAACATCATCTCCTTATCCTTCAACCACCAATTAAAATTTTGAAAAGGCCTAGGGCTCCAATCCGCCTCCGATTCCCCTACCACTATAGCATTGTGGTCTGAAAAACTCCTATGAAGACCACTTTGAACTAACTTAGGAAACCGCGTAAGAATCTTCGGGGAAAGCAAAAAGTGGTCCAACTTTGCCTAAGATTTTGATTCCCTATTGTTGGACCAAGTGAAAGACATACCATGCATAGGAATACTAACCACATTAGCTATCAAAATGAAAATATTAAAGTTTCTCATTGATCCCACACTACTAACCCCGCTCTTTCTCTCTAAAGAATCAAGGACCGTATTAAAATCACCCTCTATGCAACAAGGCATCGGAAAGGAAATTTAAGCAGTAAGAATAAACTCCCACAACACCTGTCTCCATATAATTAATTTGTAAATCTTGGATTTTAAAGCTTGGATACAGCGTGTACCACATCATAAGTGAGTTGAGTTTGTTTGCCATAGATACAATTTAGCCCAAACCTTTTGTCAAAAATCTTATCACAAATGATAACAATACAAGTGATTTGAATTGCCATATCACTCATCATTTGATTCCATGATCTGTATGGCTATTACAAATGGTTGCCACATAGTTTGATACAAGTATTGTTGTTACAAATGTTTGACACATGTGAAGCTAAAGAAGGTGGAAATGAATCTCACATTGAAGCTAACGAAGTGCAATGTGGAAGCCACCAAAGTGGTTCAATAACTTTCTAAATTCCTCTTTTCCATATTAACTTCACTAAACAACAAAAGTTGAGATATACCTTTTTTTAAAAAAAGCAATCGTTTATTAAGTCAAAGCCAGGTAAAAAAGAGCAGAAACATAGACAAGACAAAGGGGAGGGCACTCCTAACAAGCCTAACCCTAACCCAGAACAGCCAAAGCACACATAACAGAGCCAAGAAACACAAACGGTCAGAGAAGACAACACCACCCAAAAACCACCACCAACATAAATATCAGATAACTACCACCAGATCCAAGAAACAGAAGAAACCAAGAAGACAACACTGCCTAAGACCACCACCAGCAACAAGAGTACCACAACAAAAACAACTCGGTCCACACCCCAAGACAGAACATCCCCAACATTCCTTGAACTTTTTTTTGCCAGCTGATCCATTACCGTATTGAAGTCCTTGGAACAGAACATTATGGAGGATCGTCCAGTTGAGATATACTTTTGGCTAGGGTTTGGATATGGATATGGATATGGTTCATCTCTTTACCTTAATATTTGTAAAAGGGTATTGCTGCCCATAAATACGATAAGAACACCTATATTTATAAGTACACATATCTAAAATTTAAAATTAAATAATTACTATAATCACCCATTTTAATGCCATCAGTATCCTTATTTAAATGAATATATTCAATTTATTTAAATCCTTTTAAATTATTAACACACAGTCTCATAAATAATAAATTCTTAAGTTCTTCAATTTCGAAAACACAGTACGGTCATAGTAAATTTCTTGCCATCAATAACTGCATGAGATATCTTCAGCATGTACAAAACTCAAGCATAGTCCATGTTGATAATAATCACATTCCACAAAGTTTGGGACATGATAGGTGATGCTCTTAACATCATGGCCAATCACAAATTTGAACTCAGTTAAGCATCAAGAACTCCATGCTATGCTCTTTTTAAGGAATAGTTCGATAAGCTCTACTTTATGGAAATGAAAACAAGAGAACTCAACAAGCGTCAAATTAGTCCCTCTAACTAAGTTTCGTTAGATTCCAAGTTGTTTGCGACTTTTACAAAAGTGACTAAATTGGTCATTACATTTTCTCAAGTGTCAAATTAGTCCCTCTAACTAAGTTTCGTCGGTCAACTTTAACTGTGTAGGAGCTAAATTGTACTGTACTCTTAAATAATATAATAATGACTCATGTACAGTTTATTTTAACATATGTATATTTTTGTTTATTTTATTTGTGAGTTTTGATTTTTTAAACAATTTTGACAACACTTGTATAATATTAACAAAAAATAACAATTATATAAAATTGGTAAAAGACTTAACTGGAAATGAATGGTAACTTTGTTTATAAAATAAAGATATAATTAACATTGTCTTATTAAAATATTTTTAAAAAGTTTTGATTAAAAAGGGTACAATTGGTATTTCATTAATAATATTTGCATTAGTAATACCCTTTTTTTGGGATTTTTTTAATAATTATAATGGTGAATTTAATGAACAAAATACATAACAACTTGGATTTTTTTTTAAAAAGTCAAGGATCTAATTGGTAATTACCCTAAACAATAAAAAATACGTACCTCTGTATGATTAAAGTCCTCTGAAAAGTCTTTTTCCATTACTTTGTTATATGATAATAAGAGATTTTGATACTCAAAATTGAATTAGGGTTTAATTTATTTTTTATTTTTTATAAAGAGATATAATTGAATATATGGATTTAATTAATGGGTGTACATAGTATTTTTTTATAATTAAACTAATTTGTCCTTATTCGTAAATTTCTATTAAGAAATTTTTGTAACTAACTTTTTTATTAAAACGTGATGGTATTCACAATCCAACAAATATATGTTTACACTCCATTTTTTTTATTAATGACTATAGTAGATCAGATCTACAATTGATTTGTGTCGTCGATGTGGGCACTAGCAACCTGCAAAATAAGAGAAAAATGGGAGCGGTGGTCGAGCCACAAAAAGGGATGTTCCTTTTGGGGAACTCTCCCACGCTCAAGTCAATATGTATTTCTATCAATATATGTAAAAGATAAATTGGGAATAACGAACAGGGATACTCGACCTATCGAGTCGAGTTGTTGGCCGATAAGGTTAGGTTTTTGGATTTTGACTTGGCACCTTTTGGGTTTCGTGAGTGATAGGTAGGTGTCCATACATTGATGTCATTTGAAACGACATATCCCGTCAGATTATGACACGTGTACACTGTGGGTTAATAAAGCCTGAAACCCTTCCATTTTCTCTTCAATTTTGCAAGGAAAGAGTTTTTCAGACCTTATTCGTTTCAAACGCCTAGAATAACTTCATTCGCCTTTCAAGCATCTCCTGTGAGTTTCAGGTGACTTTTTTTGGTCATCCCTGTTGATTTTCAGTAAGTTTTCTTTGTTTCATACATTTGTTTTCCTGTTGATTTCGTTTTAATGTATTTGTCATTTTTTTTTTGGAAAGTGTGGTTTTTTGCTTTTGAATGCATTTTGATTTCTCCATTTTTCCAGTGTTTGATCCAAAATTCTTTGAATTTTGTTTGTTAAACTTGTTTGCGATGCTCTTAAGTAGGAAATACAGCCTTTAGATTTTTACAGAAGTGTCTACCTCTAGGTTTTAGACTTGATTCAACTGTCATACCTAGGTTGTTTCACTAGCTCGACTACATCTTTTAAATGGTTGATCGATAAACTTTCTAATAGTGATAGTGGTCGTGTAGACATTCGGTTTTAGTTTTGTTACGGTTGCCTTTTTTGAGGTAGCTCGATCTCTTCTTGCTAAAGTTAGGTTTTCTTTTTTCTACAGCGTTTGGAGCTTTGTCAAGTTGAAGCGACGGCTCCTCGAACCCATCATTGAAGAAGATGATCGATGACTATCAAGGCGATTCTAGTGAGACTAGCCTTGAGCAATCTGACGAGTCATCTAAGTTGAGTCATCATGATGGGATGTATATTGTTGGACCCCCATCCGATATGGGTGTTGGTGAAGTGGGTGTTAGTCAACCTAAAACCATGGTAGTGGGTTGTTTAGTGACGTCTGGCGAGTTGAACATGGAGCCGCTGTCGACCTCTGGTAGTTAAGTAGGACAGTTTCTAACTGAAAATCCTGCCTGGAGGTTGTCATTCCAAGATGTTAAAAAATTGGAATTTTATCTTGGAGTCCCAGACTCAGTCAAGTTGTAGGCTAAGGTCCCATTTGAACTAGCAAATTAGTCGATCCAATATTGGACGTGCTTTTGTTATCTACCGTTTAAGTTAGGTCGTAGGTTCCCAATCTCGCCACTTGTTCAACAGTTGCTCAACATTTTTGAAATCGCTCCAAGTCAATTGATGCCCAATTGATGGAGGATCCTGTTAGCATTAGATGTTTTGATCGAGAGATGGAAGTTGGATTTAGAGATTTTGATCGAGAGAAGGAAGTTGGATTTTTCCTTCGAGAACTTTTATACACTTACCATTTGAAGGAGCATGATACGGACTGTAGAAGGTATATGATAACAGTTCAACACCATCGAGGTCATTTGATCTCCTAACTGACGACTAGGGATTTTGACTAGAAACCTATATACTTTTTTACCCAAGAGGTTTTGGTCGAAAGAGTCAAGTTGACTTGGAATAATGCTGGTAGGCGTTCGATTACTCCATATAAATGTTACATTTACTCAAATACCTAACTATTTTTATTTTCTATTTTAGTGGGTCTATACGAGAAAATGATGTCGATTTAGAGTGTGGAGGGCTTAACGAGGTTGTAGAGGATCCTTTCTATCGACCCTAAGGAAATGAGTTAGAGAGTTCTATTGTAGGAGGAGAGTCTAAGGAAGAGCTCTCTGTGGAACCATACTACATTCACACGGTTAGGCAATCTCTATCCTCACTTTGAAGATTTAACAACGTATGTTTGGATAGGACACAGGTTAAAGATTATGTGTGGTACCTAATTTCTCGAGCTTGTTACAGACGTCGAGCAAGCTTTCGCAGCAACAACGATTTCAAACTTGATGCTTCTTTCTTATGAAGAAGCCTTGAAAAGGAAAATGGAGAGGTTACAGAAGAGAAAAGGAAAAAAGGTTGCGAATGTATCAGAAGCCAAGGCTGTCGACAAATCCATGACTGTCGACCTAACTGAGCCGATTGCCTCAATTGGGGAGAAGGCAGTGAAGTGTCCCAACCAAGGTGAACCTTTGAATGAAGGCATCATTGCCAGGTTTCCAATTGACGTCTTCGTCTATTCTGATCCTGGCCCACTATTGAAAGAAGTCGACCAACTCTTGTTTCCCGAGGATAAGGCTCACTTTTCCTAGATAGAAGCTTCTCGAGATTTTGACTAGGGACTCACCGGTGTCTTTCAGGTTCTTATTTTCTTCTCAAACATTTGGTGCTTTCTTCATTTATTCCTTTGAGGCTATAGTCAAATGGGTTGGGCTTCTTGCAAGCTCTTCAATCCTAGCTTTTCTTAAAGAAAGATGTAAAACCCTTCTGCAAGAAGGTTTCCAGTCTTACCTCTTCGAACTCGAAGCTCATGAATGAGGTCGAGAAGACCAAATCTGAGTCATAGAAAGTTGTAACAGAATCGTTCGACAAGCTCTTGAACTGAAAAAGAGATTAGTCGAATGAGGGCTTCTCTAAAGTTGAGCGAGATGAAGTTATCCCAACTGCCAAAATTCTCATGGATGCTATAGAGAAACTTGATAAGGCTGCCAATGAAGCAGTTACCCAGATTATAGGAGAGTTAATGCATCAATATATGACACTGATTCCTGGAAACTGAAGTAGGATATCAAAATTCGAGAGCAATAGAAGGAATTGAAGGCGTTCAAACCAGATGAAGAGGAAGATGGCAAAATGGGCGGTGCGGTGGCTCAGTTAGAGAAGGAGACAAGTGAGGATGACGCGGAGATGGCTCGACAAGAACAAGATATTTGAAACTCTTATTTTAGGATATTTGAAACTACTCTTTTTTTTGTAACTTTATTTGTCAAGAGGTGTTGACAATTTGATTGCCACCTTTTGGCGGTTTGTACATATATATATATATATATATATATATATATATATATATATATATATATTTGATATTATGGATGATATGATTGCCATTGTTTGTTCAAAAATATATGCTTATTCCTTACAATATTTGCATGACTGTGTTATCATCCATATTGAATTGTCAATGTGCAAAAATACGAGCAAACTTTTATTAAGTTACAAATTTTATTAAGCCAAAGCTAAAGAGTTTACAATATTCGTAGCTCGACTTGGAGTGTTATCTTTATACGAAACAAACAAATGTCAATGTTGAGTAATGCATATATTCCTCTTGATTTTTTTGACACGTAATTCAATATTGCACATCCCATTCCCCCAGTGCAAGTTTGCTCAATGAGTCAAGGAGACTTGCGCTCGACTCTTCGAAAAACTTCAGTTGTGAACTCAAGTGCGTCTCAGGTAAAGAACAAGTCAAATCTTTAAATGCAAGATTGCTTTTGTCTTTTGCACTGCATAATGGATAGAGAATTTCCCAAAATAGCTTGGTGTCTACAATACCGTTAGGCTATTTGTAATTAATAACCTGTGCTGACGAAGATTGTTATTTTGTAGGGCTTAGATGGTACTTAATTGCCCTTGGTTAATTAGTTTAATTTAATTGAAATGAATCGAGCATAAGAGATCGAGTGATTTAGAAGTAGTACAATTTTAGGTGGATCGCATTCCAGCTATTATGAATCTCTCGTCTGTTTTATGCTCAAATTTTATAGGCCATATGTTCAACCACTTTCGTTATTTGGTAGGGTCCTTCCAAGTTTGAGCCAAACTTACCAGTGATGGGTTCCTTATTATTTTGAAACACTCTTTGCAGTACCCAGTTGCGTTCAATGAAAGATCAAACTTGAACATCCTTGTTATAGTGTCGGGCAATCTGTTGGTGATATTTAGCTAGTCGGAGCAGAGCTTTGTCTATCTTTTCATCTAGCAAATCAAGCTCAAGAGTCAACAAAGAATCTTTCTAATCTTTTTCCAGATGTTCGACTACTGATAAGATAACTTATTATTTGATTGGTATCATAACTTCTACTCCAAATGCTAGAAAGAAGGGAGTAGCTCCTGTTGATGTTCGAGCCATTATTCTATACGACCATAAGACCTCTGGTAGTTTGTCTGCCCATAGTCCTTTTGTCGATTCAAGCTTTTTCTTCAAAGTCCCCATTATTATCTTGTTGGTTGACTCGACTTGGCCATTTGTTTGAGGATATTGAGGGATCGAGAAGTGGATATTTATTCCCCAATCCTCGCAGAAGTCTTGGAAGTTAAAGGAGATGAATTGCTATCTGTTACGGCTTCGATCTCTTTTTACGCTAAACCTGCAAATAATATTTTTCCATAGGAACCCTTTTACCTCGGTGTCTTTAATGCTTTTGTACGACTCTACCTCAACCCACTTTGTGAAGTAGTCTGTCATTGCAAACATATAAACCCTACCTCATTGTTCAAAGTTGGCAATTTTCCGATTATATTCATTCCCCACTGCATGAAAGTCCATGGGGATAATATCGAGCTGAGCATTTCGGATTGTTGAAGATGCACCTGCTTATGTCATTGACATTTATTGCATCTTCTGACAAACTCGAGTGAGTTAGATCTCATTGTTGGCCAATAGTATCAGATAGTAATTGCCCGATATGCCAAGCTCCTTAAACCAGAGTGGTTCCTACATTTGCTCATGTGTAGCTCGACTAGCAAGAACCTTGCCTCTGATGGTCTCACACACATGAGATAGGGACCTGAAAAAGAGTGTTTGTAAAGTTTACCTGCGATTATACTGAATTTGGATGCTTTGGCTCAAACTTTTCTTACTTCATTTTTGTTGGAGGGAAGGTTGTCGTGCTCGAGGTATTCGATGATTAGGGTCATCCAATTGAGCTCATCATTAATGGTCGATACCTCTACTGACGATCTGTTCTTCAAAATTGCTAGCCATTGCAGATATACGACTGGGAACAACTTATTAGTTGCTGTTTGGATTGTCAAAATAACATTAGCAAAGAAATCTACTCAACAGTTTTCTGTTCGAGGAATCTGTTCAATATCAAACTCGTCGAAGTTTGATTTTATTTCTCGAGCAAGTCCGATATAGGCTGTCATTTTAGGATCCTTTGCTTCGTTTGATTCCTGTCGTTTGATTCCTGTACCTGTCGCACAACCAACTAGGAATCACAACTAACCTTTTTGTTTATGGCCAAACTCATAGCCAAAGACATGCCCGCAATAAAGGTATATTCTGCTTCGTTATTTGTTGCTTTAAAACTGCAGCTAACTGTTTGTTCAATCACTTATCCTTCTAGAGATCGAAGGATGATACCCAGTCTACTTACTTTAACGTTGCTCGAACCATTGACTGATAAACTCCATGTTCCCAGGGCTGGATCGTAGACCATAAAAATTGCTTCTCTCTCGCCCTATCCAAGTAGATTAAGGGAAAAATCATTTATAAAATCAACTAATACCAGTTCATGGTCGATAAGAGATGTCGTGCTTGTTGAGTTCGACTACCAATTTGGTAAGGCGAACATAGAGTTCAGGTTTATGAAGTATGTTCTTCAATGGGTACGTCGTGAGTACCACTATCGGGTGACACTGGAAGTATAGTCAAAGTTTCCTAGTCGCAAAAACAAGTGCGAGCGCTATTTTTTGTAGTTGGCTATATCGTGTTTATATATTGAATAAAGACCTACTGACGTAGTTGATTGGTAATTGTCTGTCATTTTCTTCCCTAACTAAAGCCAAACTTACAGCCGTTTTTGATACTGATACGTACACATAAAGTGTCTCTCCATCAACTAGTTTTGATAACAATGGCGAGGATGTGAGGTAGACTTTGAGTTCTTCTAAGGCTCTCTCACATTTTTCAGTCCATTCGAACTCATTATTTTTTTTCAAGGTTTCAAAAAAACCATGGCACCTCTCCGAGGATCAAGAAATGAATTGAATTTTCTTAGAAAATGTGTGTCTATAACCTAGAGGGGGGGGGGGGGGGGGGGGGGGGGGGGGGGGTGAATAGGTTTTAATCAAGTCAATTACCAATTTTTCTTGATTAGTCAATATTCAAAATTCACCCAATAAAACAAACATACATCATCAAGTGTAAAGTGCGGAAATATAAACAACACAAGATGTATATGTGGAAACCCTCTAAATGGGAAAAACCACGGGCTGTTAAGTGCGCCACACTCGGTCATAGAAATCCGCTATATAAATAAAATGTTACACCCGCAAGTGATACTCGGACTCTCACTCTCGACAATCTCAGGCTATGGACACCGCCACTCACCACTCACCACTCTTGGTTCAATCCCTAGTGATATCCGCTGATCCACTACTCTTGGCGTGAGCACCTCTTACTCTACCCCTCTGGCCTTTTACAGTGGATACCCGACCAATTGCTTGCCAACCTACCCTTGGTTGCAAGGCTTCTCTTGCTTGTGCAACTTCACACCGAAGCCACAAGACTTTGACTCAATGAAGAGTATACGGTCTAAGTGTATATATAACACTATGCTCAAATACAATTATGTGTAAGACCAAACATAAAATGCTTAACTAGATGTAGATAATGCAATTAAACATCCTAGTTATCAAACAATGCCTACATGCCCATACCACGGATCAATTAGATGTGTAGATAAAATCTAACAACCTAATTATCAATAAAAGTCCAACCAACACAAATTGTCACAACAAATAATCAAGGGCAATTTTACAATCAAAAAATGCAATCAATGAGGCATACACATAAATGTTCATAAACTAAACTAGATGCACAAAGTCAACCTAATCATCATTTATGTATACATGAACATTCATGGATTAGCTATTTAGGCATAAATGACCCAATAATGCAAGCTATCACAATACAAATTTAGTCATGTCATAATTTCAATAAATATGTAATTAATATAATGAAATGCTATTTTAAGCAATAAATGACATGTCTTGGTAAGTTAGAACAATAATGAACAACAATGGTGGTTATACTTACCAATCAATGAAAACTCATGCTTGAAATGATGCTTGAAAGCAAGATGAAGATGAGTTTGGGGTTGGGAGAGTCAAATAACAAAGCTTAAAGCTTTCTCTCTCTAATGGAGGTTCTCTCACTCTAAAGATGGGTTCTTTGAGCTCTAAGAAGGCAAGGAAGAAGAAGAGAACATATAAAAAGAAGCCCTACATAAAACGGCATCGTTTTGGACTTGGGAGACAAAGTCCCGCACGACCGCTATGCATGCCGTGGCTTAGGCAAGTGTCAAGACCGCAGTCTGCACAGCAAGGCACTGCTGGGCATTACCGATGCCTGGGTTGCTGGCTAGGCATGACACCAACAGCGGTCTAGGCCGCGGTACACGCCAAACAACACAACAGCTCGAGCTTCGAGTGACCGAAAACATGATCAAGCGACGTCCAAACCCTTTGTATAATATACCGTTGGAAAGGTATGGAAGTCTAATTTCTAATCCAATTTACAAAACATAATTTGAATTTCTGTAAAAAAGGTATGGTCATTTTAGTGACCAAAGGTCAGAAATAAACAACAACAGAGATGCCATGTTTTTGTGGTCACTTTTGATATTTCAAAACAAATACAAACGGTCATAAAATATTACGAATAATATACCGTTGGAAAGGTACGGGTGTCTAGTTTTTACAGAAATTTTCAAAACTTATTTTGAATCAGTTTATAAGAAGATATGGTCACAAGACCATACAAAGGTCAGTTTTGAAAAATATTAAATCATTGAAATACACTATTTTGAAACTAGACACCTTACTCCACATAACCAAACCAAGAGAAGAATGAGACCTTCTCATATGGTCACTCAACACGCTAAAATAAGCACACCATCATGCAAGCACAAACATAACACAATACCACACTTAAATCTATAAATGAAGTGCAAGTGTGATTGTAAAGAGATGCACACATATAAACAATATCAACACAAATGCAAGATCAACAAAGCATGCATGAGGTGTGTGTGTGTGCACCAAAACTCTTCAAGAGACAAAGTCAAGTGAATATACCTTTTGTTCTTGAAGTCATGGAGATGCTTGGAAGCTTGCCAATGAGGTCCTAAGCTACCCATTACACAATCATTCCCAATGTGGTGTAGTTTGTCATGAAATAAGCCAATCATAAAATTGAGGTTCTTACAATCTCCTCCTTTGGCTATTTCATGACAAAACAACCACTCACTAATAAATCCTCACAAAACAAAAAATAATCTAGCTATTGTTCATGAGAGTCCATTCTACGTTATAAAAAGAGATACCTAAGAATCTAAGTCTACAATGTCTTCAATCTCTTCGAAGATCATCATAACTACACACCATAGCAAGAAAACACTTTCCAAGAATAAGTGCATGTGAGGTGAACAAACATAAAAAGCAATTGCACTCAAAAAAGCAATATAAACAAATGCATGTGCAATGCTCCCCCTAAATGGGTTACTCTCTCTCAAACTCTCTCCCCAAAGTATAACCAATGCTCCTCATATATTTCTCAAGACTTCTCCCCCTTTTTGTCATGAGATAGGCAAAAGAGCTCCCCCTATCGAGTTGCTTTAGCAAAGAGAGCTATTCACACAAGAACATTGCATAATCATATACACAAACTTTATGCAACTTAAATAATTGAGAGAGATTCAAAGAATTTTATTTAAAGAAAAATGTGTGACAAGGATGCTTTGCAAGCAAGACATGTTGCATTCAAATCCAAAACAAATGGTATTTGGAAAAGCAAACATCAAAAGGGTTTCCAAAAAAATTCAAACCAATTTGTACCCTTTTGTCATAAGCAAACAAGATATAGTTTCAAAATTTTGAAAATAAAGCAACTGTATCAATCTTTAAAGGCAAACCAAGACATGAGTGACTATTGCACCCTTTTTGATTTTTCCGGATATTTATCCGTATGATAGTAATCTTGTTTTACCATTAAGAAAAGAGAGAAGACTAATTTGGATATAAAATCCTTATTAATTGCATGGATACAAGATACTTATTGATTAGTCTTCTCATTTGCACTCACACATATTTGCATTAAAGCAATCAAACTCAATTCATGCATATCATTTTAAAGCATGTCATTAAAAGCAAGTTCAAATGTCATGGAGATAAATTGTAGGTCATTCAAATGTACTTTCCCATTTAATTCTCCTAGTCCAAAAATACATGTTTGAACATAAATAAGACATGGATTGCAAACAAAGCAATGTTGCAAACTTATTAAAGAAAAATATATAAGCATATATGTGCAACCAAGAATCTCAAGCAATTATCAAAAGAGCATCAAATTAATCAACTTTTTACACATAGCAAAGCATGCAAGTTTGCTCTCTTTGCTTGAGCTCCCCAAATGGGGTCAAATCCACCAAGTCAATGGAAGACATGAGCCCTTATAAACTTACCAAGTCCAAATGACTTAGTTACATCTACGGGTGTCTCATGGGCCTTAAGGCAAGCGTGTTCATTCTTTCTAACCCACCTAGGTTCTACCTTTTCATTTTTAGTGGTCATAAGAAAATTTCTAAACTCCCTAGGTTCATGCAAACTTGCCCCCTTTTTCAACCGTTTTACTTTCATGCTTTCTAATCTACACCTCTTAATGTATTTAAAGCAATTTGGTCTTAAGTGACCAATCATACCACAAAAATGACAAGTAGGTACGAAGTAAGAATTTATACCATTGCATTGTGTTCTTGTCGAGGCATCGCCATGTTGATGAGGTTGTCTTTGATGATGCACCGATTGGCTTCTCCTTGGAACTTGGGCCGATCGGTGGCATCTTTGTGGTCTAGCTTCTTGAGGTGGTTGAGTCGGTTGATCTTGACTCCTTGGTTGGTCATGCTTCCTATGATCACCTCCTTTCCTCATTGTTGGTTTGTTGGAGGAGGTGATTGACTTCTCAAGAACTTGTCCTTTGTTCTTGAATTGCCTAGGCTTTGGTTGAGTTGCCAAGGATCGAGAATATTTTAAAAGCATTGAGAATTTATTTCAAACGATCGAGAATTGTTTCTAATATTTGTGCAGTTTACTGATGTACTGTTTCTGTGACATTGCAGATAGCTATTCAAAGGATCGAGAATATTTTAAAAGTATTGAGAATTTATTTCAAACGATCGAGAATTGTTTCTAATTTTTATGCAGTTTACTGATGTACTGTTTCTGTGACATTGCAGATAGCTAGCAGTATAAAGGAAATGCTTAAAACTACAGAGGGAGATTGGTTCAAGGGAAAATTGACCCGACACGACCATTTTAAAGCCCTCGCCCGTATAGACGATGCACTGAATCGGGTCCCTGAAGAGTTTGCTGTTCAGGATCAGCGTGGGTTCATGGCCTTCTGTTTTGGGCATTTCATGTCGATGCACCGAGAGCTGAAGTTTTCTGGTGGTGTTATTCATCAACTGCTGTTGCGGGAGTTGGACCACGATGGGCCGACAAATGAGATGCGGTTCTTGTTAGGGAACCATGTGGTGAGGCTTTCAAAGGTGGAATTTATCCTCATCACCGGATTACGTTTTGGAGTCGTACCGGACACGAGTATGTATGTTGCAGTTGAGAATGACATACATGAACGGTACTTTCCTGCACATGATCAGGTATCGTTGGATGACTTGAGGGTTGTTCTTATCCAGTGAGAGTTTGAAAAGGCGTACGATGCTGTGAAGTTGTACCTCATTTACATGTTGAACTGGATACTGATGAGGGTGGACGAGAGATTAAAGATTCCAGTTTGACAGTTTTGGTTGGTAGAGGACCTCAATGCCTTCGATGCGTTCCCGCGGGGTGCCCACGTCTATAGGCATTCTATATTTTCATTCAAGCATGCCTTACCGCGACATCGTGAGGAGAGACGGCAACAGTCCCAGGGCGATGTTGGACATTTCGTGGAGGGGTACAACATCTACGGTCTATAACACACCTTTTTGGTAAGAAATTTTAATTCCAACATGTACATTTATTTTTTAATCCAAAATTGTTTTGGATTATAACTGTACGTATCTTTGATGCAGATATTTGCTTTTGAGGTGATCCCCCAATTGGGTGAGGTTTTCAGAACTCGGAGGGTTACAGACCTTTCCCCTCGGTTATTGAAGTGGGAGTTGACCAAACAACCTAGAGGGAAGAAACTGGAGAAGATTTTTAGTGTAAGGGTAATTTATTTTTTTGTTAAGTCAGTAATTTATATTACTTACGATAAGTAACAATGAAATTCATCTAACTACGGTTTTAGATGTCGGCGAGGATGGAAATTGTGCCCATAGCAGCTGAGGTGGTGGCCCCGTACTTTGCAGGTCTAAGTGAGAGAGGGAGCCCGTATGTGCAGGACGACAAGGTTCACCTTCCTACTGTCCCTGAGGCGACTACAAATGCAGTTCGTCCCGAGGAGGAGGGTGAGGGTGAGGGTGAGGGTGTGGGTGGGAGGTGTACTGAGATGGAGGCTTCAGACCGTGCAGGTCCAGATTTCAGAGGCATGGACACTGGGAATCTAAGCCGTCTCCTCGGCGAGTGAGGCAGGTTTGGTTAACCACCCGAGGAACTGGTTCCGCCACCGGGGATTCCCGTGCCGGCGTTCAACTTGATGGGGAGGTAAGTTAAGATAGGGAGTTTTATTTTCATTAACAAGAGTTGTTGATTTATTTCGTATTAACAAAGTTGCATGATTTCAGGCCCGTTTAGAACATAACTTCAAAGAGTTACGTGAAGCCCTTCGGAAGAGCGAGAAGGATCGATAACAACAGCATCGGGATTTGTGTGAAGCCCTCCGAAAGAGTGGGGAGGATCAACAACAATAGCATCGGGATTTCCTCGATTTGTTCCGGAATAGCGAGGAGGATCGACAGCAACAACATAGAGAGTTGCTTGCATTGATCGGGGGCCTTCAGGGTTTCAGGATCCAAACAGAAGATCCACATACCGGAGGGGCATTTCAGGATTGTGAGGCTTAGTCTCCCCCTCCCCTTCCCTCTCTGAGAGAGCAGTCGGCTCCCTCTCCAGCTCAGAACGATTTGCAGGCTTCCTTTCCACCTCCTAGCGAGAAGCAGGGTCCTCCTCCACCGACGTCCGAGCAGCAGGCTCCCCCACCACCTTCTAGCGAGCAGCAGGCTTTCCAGCCACCTTTTAGCGAGCAGCAGGCTCCACCGAAGTCCGACCAGTAGGCTCCCCCGCCAACTCCTAGGGAGCAACAGGCTCCCCCAAAACCTCCTAGCGAGCAGTTAGGCTCCATCGATGTTCGAGCAGCAGGCTCCCCTTCCACCTCCCTTTGAGCAGAAGGCTCCCCCTCCCCCGTCCTCATCTCAGCAAACCCCGGCGGAGGGAGTTCGACAGCACAGACGTGTATTGAAGTGCGGTTGGCAGTTGATTAGCCCGTACACAGATCAGTGTCGACCTAAGAGGGCAAGGGTAATACTAGAGGGACCTGAGCACGTATTTTATCCCCAGGAACTGGTGGACGATACCCAGTTGAAGGCGTATCGAGCCTGCAAGAGGAACGTAAACGGGGAACTGTAATTAAATTTCATTGTTATTTAGGTGGCCGAATTTCTTGCAATGCATTATATGAAAGTGTAGATGTTGGAACATTAATGCAAACGTGATGTTGATTTGCTAGAACCGGTTGATGCTGCATGGTTCCATCGATTGCAGACCAACTTCATGGATGTTGATGATCAGGTTTGTGGGACCGTAAATCTTGATTTCAGTATTTGCTTTTGTAAACATCATAACATTTCTTAACGTGTTTATATTCCCAGCATATGGACGCGTACCTCCATATTCTTCTGAAGCATCAACGGGCATTTTCGAATGTGTATAGTCAAATGGTTAACATATTGGACTCGCAATTCTTTGTAAGTACTGAAATTAATAATGATAACGCGTTGTTTTATATGTGTATGGAAAACAAAAATTAATTTGTTTTATTGTTTCTGCAGTCCTTTCTGGAGCACCAGTACAGGAAAATGATATCGTGCAATTCTTGCGGGTAGATCACCCCGAGCCGTTGGAATGTGTTGAGGTCTTGATGGAAGGATGACAACCTCACAACGGTCCTTAGGGGTGCCCCGATTCGTTGCCTTCCATGGCACGAGGTTGACATGGAAAGTGTTACTTGACATGGTTTGCAATTGTATATATAAATGTCTTTGTACATCCTAACACCTGTTGTTGACGTTTTCAGGTCCTGATACCATGCAACATTGTGGGCCTACATTGGCTGCTGGTGACTGTGGACCTCACATGCGGGAAGCTGTTCATAGTTGACCCATGGAGACAAGAGGTCGAACCTCGTATCCGAAAGCAGCAGGTAGCCCCGCTGCCCTACTTTGTACCCTCGATGTTGCATCAGGCTGGGTTTCATACTAAATGAGCGGCCGGACTGTTGAAATTTGAGAAGACAAGTAAGCCCTTTGATGTCAGCGTCGTGTCGGGAAAACATATCCCCCAACAGAAGCAATCGTAAGACATTACGTAATAGTCACTTTAAGATTGTATTAGTATAAACCTAATGTTTTATTGACGCTTGTTAATGTATCCAACTTCAGGGGTAATTGTGGTCCCCACACGTTGAGATTGATGGAGTACATACTGGCGAACAAAAAAGATTTCGATTGGTCTGAAGAATACATGGGGATCATTCGGGAGAAGATTGCGGTTGAAATATTTGCAAACTCTAGGGCTGCATAGATTGCTGTAGTAATTCCTGTGTATACGTACCAATTCTGTTTTATATTACTTTGTATATTTACAAATTATTTTGTATATGTATCAACAGTTATGCGGCAGTTTACCAATTCTTTTACATATTTAGAAATTCTTTTGTACAACATTTTTTACATTTTTATATATATCGAGAATATTTAAATACATTTGCATTTCAGTTACTTAACAAGTCATACGAGTTCAAATTATAACAATGTTATCATGATAACGCCTAAATTCATTCAACGGTCCCACCGTCTCTAGTAGGGCACGTCTGTCTGTTGTGACCAACAGTATGACAGATACTACACTTGCGTCTGTATTCCTCAGGAATGAATCGGCTCGGATCTTCATCAGTAAAAGCTGGGTTAGAACATCTCCTCGAATTATGCCCTGGTTGTCGACATCGCCTACAATTCTATGTGGAATTTCTCTTCGAAGACGAGATACGACGTGAAGCCCTAGAAATGTCTGCTTGTCTCCTGGAGCTTGGATTCAAAATGACTCTCTCACCGATGTCAGATGGCACAATCCAAGTGGAAGGATGTCCAACCGGTATAATAGGAACTGAGTATGCTTCAATAAGTGTTTGTCGCTTGTAGTAGTCCGCACAGAGGGATGTGAAATCCGTGTTTCGGTCCTTGTAAAAACATTGAAAACGATGATAAAATTGTATGATGTTTAAGTAATATTAACCGTATACAAAATTGTATGATGTACCTTGCGGCAGCGAGAGCGTGAGAACATGAAAGAAGGTCCATTTGGAATTTGTTACATGTGCATGTCTTCAGGGCTAAGTCAACGGTTCACTGTTTTTCAGCACGTTTCAACGAAAATATGTTCCAGTCAACTGGATTCACGGTCATAAAATTGCACTTTTCTACATGTTTCAGGATCACAAGATGTGCTCCATCGGTCAACTGATGACGCATGGATTGTGCAGCCCTATGACGATCGTGAAACCAACGCTGTAGCATATTCCTAATAAACTCTGCCAAGGTCAACATAGGCAGTCACCGTGCAAATTTAAGGCATGAGTTTATGCATTCTGCAGCATTTGTTGTCATGACCCTATACCTTCTGTCGAGGCAGTGAACACGGGACCACTTGTGTGGACCGGCATCAAATATATATTCATATTCATTCGGGTGCAAGTTACGTAACTCTTCCATGTGCCGGTCATATTGCAACTCGGTGTACGCTCGGGCTGCTTTATCCATTATTACGGCAACATCATTTCTATGATATCTCTTCTTAATATTTTCATACAAGTGCCAGCAACATATGGTATGGGTGACATAAGTTAACACTTTAGAAATCCCTGCTTCAATGCTTGTATGTCGATCAGAAATGAAAACCAAATCATCCATATGGCCAAGGGCACCTTTTAAGCAATCCAAAAACCACTCCCATGATAGGCTGTTTTCCGAGTCACCGTACTTGAAAGCAATTGGATAAACCTGTTCATTCCCATCTTGTGCAGTTGCAACAAACATTGTGCCCCAAATCTACCCTTTAAATGGGTACCATCAACGTCAATAACTGGACGCATACACCTCTAAAATCCTCTAATTGAGGCACCCAACGACATGAAAAAGTATAGGAATTTACCATTTTCATCGCACTGTAAGTCAGTTATCATTCCAGGATTTTATTGTTCTAACACGTAATCGAATGATGGCAGCAGTAGGAAGCTTTCCTCATGCATTCCATAGGTGAGTGACAAAGCATAATCAAGGGCTTGATGTGCCTTACTGTACATTATTTGGATGCCATACATTAATTTCATGTCGGTGATTATGTCATTCGGACGCATTAATCGACCATTCTGTTGCTGCAATCTAGGTGCAACCACTTCACCAATTATGACTGCACTAGCTTGTCGATGGCGGCAGTGAATCTCCTCCAATGGAAAAGTGTGTTAGTTGATAAAACTACGTACTTAAAAGTATGTTGCTTCATCTCTCCTAACCGCTCTTAACTTCCATGTACAGTTATCCATCAAACAAACCAGATGTAATGTTGTCTTATTCGACCTTTTCACCTTCCACTCAAAGTTGTTCCCTATTGCAAAATGGCCAGCCAATCTCTTCAAATCCTTTTTAGTAGGAAAAAATTGACCTTTATATATCATGCTGGTAGGTTCATCTTCTACCCGGTTTCTGCTTCCACCCATTCCAAACGAATATGATTCTGCTCCTGGAATAACCCATGTTTTGGCATTCTCAGATACAGCTGGAGTTACATCAGGCCTGACCTCAGATGTCCCAGCTATATCTACTACAGTGGAACTACATCTGTGGAGATGTCTTGCACGTTTTTCTGTTTCAAACCGTTCTTCATCTTCCTCATTGTTCGGTACATTATGTATCGGATGCAAATTTGCCTCATTAGCCACTTCATGGATTGGTAGGTTATAAGGTAACAGCGTTCAATTCAATTTGACAACCGAAATCATTGTCCAATTGAGCTCCAACTATATCACCATGGTCAGCTACTTTCGGTGGGACACCACATAGGTTTTCTCTACCGTCAATCCCACTTCTTTCTGTGAACAACTGGTTGCTTCGCCTGAAGATCGAAAATGTTAGGTGTTATCATCAAGAGGGATTTATTCACCGATGACACCTCCTGCAACCCTCTCAATTAAACTGACACATACTTGAGGGATTACCCTATCTTCCCCTAACATAAACAAAACATCGTCGTCATTTCTTATAAATGTGCGACATGTGGTCCCGGGAACGATTGATATAGATTGTAGATCAGCAATGTATTTGTTCACATCGTATTTCACAACGGTTTGTACGATCGACACCAGCTCTTCATAAGTCATATTTCTGGACACATACATTCCTTGGTTATCGGAACCATCAAACCTCTGACTTCCATCAGGTAATTGCTCCCATCGACCATTGTAAGATATTACTAATCTAACCCGATCCATTGTCCTGTGAAAATCATCATCACAATCAATTATTAACAGATAAAAAAAAACTTTTACAATTACTAAAGATTACAAAAAATTCAAATGGATCGAGTACTTTATATAAGGGATCGAGAACTTTTATCAAGAATATTTGTCAAACTATCGAGAAATTTTAATAATGGTTCGAGAACTTTTAACAAAGGAACGACAACTTTTTGAAAGGGATCGAGAACATTTCTAGCGGTTCAAGAACTTTTTAAAGGGATCGAGAATATTTGTCAAATTATCGATAACTTTTATCAAGGGATCAAGAACTTTTTCTAAGGGATCGAGAACATTTCAAACTGTTCGAGAACTTTTTAAAGGGATCGAGAACATTTGTAACCGTTCGAGATATTTTTAAAGGGTTCGAGATCTTTTTAAAGGGTTCGAGAACTTTTATAACGGTTCGAGATCTTTTATAACGGTTCATGAACTTTTCCTAAGGGTTCGAGACCTTTTTCAACGGTTCGAGATCTTTTTAAAGGGATCGAGAACTTTTATAACGGCTCGAGAACTTTTTCCAATGGATCGAGAACTTTTATAACGGTTCGAGAACTTTTCCTAAGGGATCGAGAACTTTTTCTAAACAAGCATTTTTTTCAAATAATCGAGATTTTTTTCAAACTAAACAAGACCTCATTCCAATATAAAATAAGCTCGATTCATCTTTAAATTTTCTCGGTCACACAAGAAAAAATCATTCTAGTGTAGATCTGAAATGAATACATTGATATCGAGGAATTGATACATTGTAAACCCACACAGAAATGAATGTAAAATATCTGAAATGCATAAAAGAAATAAAAGAAATTTAAGTGAAGATCATAAATATTTATTACCTTCTACTGCAGAATCTTGAGAGAGAGAGTCAAGTTTTTCAGACAACTTTTTTGGGGAGATACCAACGAGTTCATAAAGGGCGTTTTAAAAAAATTAGAGTTTAGGGGTAATTTGGCCAGTCCACCATAATATGTGCCTTTTAAACTTAAATTATTAAAATGGTAACATCATCATAACACACCTTAAAAAAAGTGATATATTTCACCATTTCCTCGTTCGTTTAATGGGCCGATGACCTAATTTTTTACCACTACAGTGACAATTTTAATATGAATTAAAATTACTAAACAATATTTTTTTTTTATATATATATAAACTCTTTAAGCTAGTATTTTTAGAAAACAACATTTCTTTTTCATCTTTAGTATTTTTTTTTCTTTTGTGTTTTTTTTCCTCTTTGCTGGTTTACAAACCCTAAAATAACTTACCCTAAAATAACTTACTCAATCTTTATGTACTAAAGTGATCAAATTCAAATTACTAGTTTATTTTTTTTGTTGACGTTTGTTTATATGTTAAAATTAAAATTAAAATTCGAAAATAATAATGGATGGCTTTTGTTTCAATGAAAGACCCATTTTTGTCTTGAAACTGTGAAAAAGTACATGGACTGTAATCGTGTTAAGACTATAATGCATGTCTCAAGATTCTAGCTAACATGGTTGCTCATGGCTCGGTAAAATTTTCTAGTTTAGATGTTGATTGGTTCTAGTTTCTGGATTGATCGAGGATTGCCCCAGCCGTGTGGCGCCTTTAGATTTTATTGATTTATTATATGTAGCATTTTTTTGAATGAAGTTCTTTCATTAAGAGAATAATAAATAAATAAAATATTTTTTTTTTAGAAATTTGTTTTTTTTTCTTAAATGGTGTGTTTTTAGAATATGAGTGTCAAAAGATAAAAAAGAATAATTTTGAAATAAAATGAAGAGTTTTAGAGTTTTTTAAATTTAAAATTTTAGAATGGATTGTCTTTAGAAATTGAGTGTAAAAAGAAAAAAAAATGGATTACAAAGAAAAAATCTCTTTATTAAAATATGAGTGTACTTATAATATTTATGGGTGTAGTATAGGCATCCTTTGCAAAAAAAAACTAGTGACCGAGTTATTAGGGATAAAAAAAGGGTGAAAAAAGGATCTAAAAAAAGGGTTAGTAATATCATGTTTGATTTTTCCACTTAATATTTAATGACACTTAGTGTACTCCATTAAGTTATTTTATTTGTTTTTTTAAGTGATAAAATTACTTGAATAACCCTTAAAACCACTTATTTAGAAAAGTGAAAATAAATTCACTTTTCACTTAACAAAAGTCTACTGAAATTTAATACAATTTTTTCCTTCCAAACCTATTCTCACCAATCTAACTAATTTCTATTTTTATCTTCTGTTAAACTGTTATTCATATTAATAAATTTTTTTCCTTCTCACTATAAACAACTACAACATCTCAAAACCTAATTGTTCAAAACTTAAACAATAAGAGATTGGTTTTCCTACCATATTTCGACTTTCGGTAAGGACTTGTTCTTTTTTTTTTCCTCATAATTTGATAATTAGTTTATTAGTTTTATTTTAGAATTTGATTGCATCTAAATAATATTATTAATATAAATTTAAAATATTATTAATAACTATATATTTTGTTTTACGATTATTAAATTACTTGTTATATTTATCTTTAATATATTAAAATGTAGATAAATACCAAATAGTTAGAAGACCATATATGTAAAATTATTAATTTTCAGATATTTATAATTTTAAAAAACAAACAATTTATCATTTATATTCGGTTTTTAGTGAAAAAAACAAACATGTTTTCAGTATTTAGTTACTATTCAATCTTCAATAACATTCAACGTTATTCTGTTTTTAGACAAAAAGTCAAACGGGACCTGAGTCTCGAAAAGGAGGTAAAACTTCGAGACTTATTTTATTTTTAAAAAAAAAACTAGTTCATGGCCAAATGCCGAGTAAATCTCGATGAACTGACGATATTTGAGAGTTAATTACTGGGCATTTAGCAGCTCACTAATTTTTTTTCCAGAACAATTGATTCCCAAACCATTTTTATTACAAATACAAGAATATTACAAGTAAATTTACAGCGACCCATAAACATTGCAGACAATAATACTATTCAAAGTTCATATTTCTCTATCCCTTTCGCTAGCTCATGATCAAATCTCACTTCTGTATGCTTGTGTTTATATAAATTTCACATGATGTAGCAGCTGCAGTTACAGTCTCTAGACTTCATGGGCATTTGGCCACCCACTATGCATGTGTAATTCCATAATCTCTGCAATCAAAAGATATTCCAACGATTATCAAAAGCAAAATTCATGAGGAACATTTAGGTTTAAATTTAATAGCATAAGATTCTTAAAAGTTTAGATAAAGTTAATAAGTTGACTGGGGACACAATAATCTTGTTCGGAATTCACATGGGCCACCCTAAATGCATACAAAAATTACCATGAAATTGAAAGGAACATTTAGTTTATATATATCACATTTCCCTTGTTGAGAACTAATTGATTGCAGTGACAGTATAGAGTCTTAGAGAAATAAATTAGTTCTAACTAAAAATAGCAAAGCCAGTGCATAGAATTAAATGTAAAGACATACACCATAATCCACAGCATAAACATTATATGGAATATTTGCAAAAAAAAATTAAATGTTATTGCCCAATAGTTTCTGTGATAGATATTGCAATATAATTAATGAAATATCTTTCCATAAATTTGTTTTCTATATAACGCAAATCAAAAGGGAAAAGTTACAGTGCCATTGAACAAGGGGAAAAGGATATAGAGTTGTGTGGAAGGTTTTTACTTTTCTCTGTGAATAATTTTTCATTTCTAGATTATATAACTATTATTATTATTATATATTTATCGTTGCTCCTGCCTATATGACATTTACAAGGTATTTTTTTTTCTTTTACAAAGTATTGCACTTGTTCTTGATATTTAGCTTTATAGATTGTTGATTGTTGATCGACTTTCAATTTCTTCTAAGGCTTGTGGTTCATGAAAGATCTGATTGAATCAATTCTCCTCACGGAGGTTATCGATTAACAAATAGATCGGTATAACATATCAACATACAGGAAATATAATAAACCATGATATGTTTGAATTTGTGAAAATTTCATGAAAGATCATCTGGAAAATATGTTATATGTGCTACGTATTTCATATTGTGATAATCATCAACATAAGAGTACTGTTTGTTCAAACGAAATGCATCATGGTGTAGTACGCGCCTTTTTATATGAGATCTTAAAGTTCATATTTGAAATAAGAGTATTACATAATTATGATCGTTAATTTCCCGTGTGTTTTTTTTTGTTAGTTAACCCGTTAATACCATTATATGATTTAGTACTAAATACGTGTCACCATATTATAAAATTTATGATTTTTCATTTTTAAGTCGTTAAAGCCGTTACATGATATCCAAAAACTAATTAAATATGTTGCATGTATGTATAGAATATGATTTGTGGGGTGTGGGCCAGAAGACAATTAGATTTTAACTTATTTTTTTGATACCGTGACATTGAGGCTCCATGAGGGCAAAATTGCATTAGATCATGAGTTTTTGATCTTTGAGAAAACAATATCTAAGATGATCGCGCCCTATTTTTCTCTCTAGAAATTAAATTCGAATTGTGTTTTGAGATATATTTCTTTCGCATTAGCTAAAGAAGATTTTCAATTATACAAGCCCTGCATACATTAAGTTTAAAATAATTGTCCCTATTTTAAGCACACAATTTTTCATATCTTATACTCTTTTTGTTTTTTCTAATAAGTGATTGTATTGTTGCAGGGAATTTCTAATAACCCTAAATTTCAATTACAGAGATGGACTCTGCTAATTTTAGTTCACCAAATGAGACATCTCCTCTTGCTGCTTTTTGTGAACGTCAAGATCTCAATGATGGTGTGGTTATAAAATATAAGAGAAAAACAAAAAAATATCAAAGTGTTAATGGCAAGGTATGGTCTGGCCTCCTTGACAAAATCTATTCATTTCCAACTTCTGTAATTAAAATATATAGCTGACTTATCATTGTTCATTTCAAGGGTAGGAAAAATAACACAGTACAGCCTCCGTTGTATGATCTAATGGGATACATACCAAAACAACCCCGAACGAGTAAGTTTCTGGTTTGTGTAATTTTGATTGTTAATTATCATCCTAAGGAATATTGTCCTATATATCCATAAAAGTTGAATAAGATAATTTTTATTTTATTTCCAGTGAGGTCAGATTATGGAGTAAATTTAAGTGACTTTAATCTAATTTTGATTGCATCTAATGTATTGAAAGAGTAAAAACAAACTTTCTTATGATGTTTTATTGTAAATGCATTTTGACATGTATACAATATAAATTTCTCACTATGTTTTATGTTTATTCTTGCAGAAAATTTGGGTGAGAGAGAAAGCTGTTTCAATCTCTGAATATCAGTTACAACTTAAGCATGTCAAGATAATGAACTTTCTAGATGATTTAGGCATGTCCAGATCTAGTCATTTCTTAACTTGTTATTTTTTTCATTTAAGCAGGAGAAAAGGCTGTACCTGATTTGCTTGCTTCAATTCAGAGTAATGGCGTTAGCTTTCAGCAGCGCAGATCTAGATATCATGGTGGAGTTGTGATCATGTAATCAAATCATACAATTTAGTGCCTCCAAAAAATATGTGGGTTGGAAGGTCCTATATATATATATATATATATATATATATGCACCCTCGATCACCCAGTAAACTTATGTCATGTGACGTGAAAATTACATTTGAATGGTAATCCATGTCAGATGACGTACATGAAACAAGAGGGTGGAGCCACTTAAGATCTTCCCACCCAAGTTTCTCTAAATGACTCAACTCTCTTTCTTTTCACTTGTTAATTGTGGACATTTGTTGGAATATTAGTGATAATGGAAAATGGAAATCCTATAAAGCATAGACACAAAATGATGAAAACATAAAACCACTTTACATTTGATAGGCAATTCATGCTATATTATTACAGGATATAAACTGTATGTTAACCTACTCAAGTTTCATTTAATGCTTCCACTCATTTTCTCTCACTTGTTTGCTATGGATATTTGCAGGACCAGTTACAAAAGAAAAGAGAAGTCATTGAAGAAACCGATACAAAACGAAGAACAAGGCAACCAATTTACATTTGTTGGGTAATCCATTCTACATGACACGCATTATATAAGTGTGTGAGGGTGTTGAAACAATCCATCGACCCACCCAAGTTTCTCTTAATGACTTCTCCCTCACTTGTTAACCGTGAACCTTTGCAGGATCAATAATAGTGGAAAGTGGAAGCCTTGGATGGGTCTAACACGAAATGATAATGGAAAAGGGAAGTCAATGAAAGGATCGGTACAAAATGAAGACAAAGGCAAGATAATTGCATTTGTTAGGTACGTAATCCATGCTACATGAGTACATGATATAAAAGTGAGTGAGGGTGTCTAATAATGTCGACCCTCTTATATATCTTGCATTTTCCCTTCTATAACTGAGGAAGTCATTTTGGTTTGGCAGCTTAAATTTGCTCACCAAATTGATTTTATGAAAATAGTGATTTCCCTCTGGGGAGTATTGTCAACCTTTCTGGTTGAGCTCAGTGGCGATTGCTTACGGATTTCTACAGAAGATATAAATGGATAGGACACATAAAACAATGGACCCATCCAAGTTTCTCTAAATGCCTCTATTCTTCTTCTCTCTCACTTGTTAGCTTAGGACATTTACAGGACCGGTGATGGTAGAAAAAGGAAGTCCAGCTCGAAGGCACTGACAATATATGCAGAGCAAGTCCAGCAAAATCCTGACAGGAGTATCTTCATGAGGTTGGGCAATATTGGAAGGCAACCAGCTGATTATATGACCTCAATCTCCATTGGGAACACAACATCAAAATGGGTGAATTTTCAGCCCTTTGAAGGAGCAAAACAAAGCTCAATATTCCCATCTAATAACCCTAGGAGTTCCAGCGCATTTTATAGCTACATCTCTAAAGCCTCCATGGGCCCAAACTCCATCCTGGGAGGTTTCAGCCGAATGGATTATGGTGGGTTTCTGCGTTGCTACAACGCAACAGACCCGGACGATGAATGGTTGGTAGCGCAAGATGAAAGTGAGTGGAAGCTGCCCAAGTGGTTAAAGCATTGTAAGATATCTTACTATCTTCCTCCCTACCAGGTCAACTTTATTAAACAACTGGAGTTGAGAAGAACTTTTGGCCATGGATTTCGTCATTCAATCTCAAGTGCTTTTAAGCCTTGTGTTAAGCGAAATTAATTTACTAGAATCTAGACTTTGATTGCTTCTTCTTTTACTTGCAGTCTTATAGACATTGGATCCTGTCAAATTTGCAGCCTATAGTACTGCATATCTTTTATTTTTATTTTATTTTTTTCCATTGTCAAAGTTGAATTATATTTTAAAATAAAGTCGTTATCTATTTGGGACCTATTTTTTTTATACTATCAAGATTTATTTATTTACTTTTAAATTATTATAAATTTTAATGTTTTGATGTTGAGAAGGATAGGACTGGAACTATAAAATGTCATTGATGTTGTTGTGAGAGAATGACCGCTAAAACACCACACTAGTGGCCTCGCAACATTGACATGTGCCATGATTTCTTAGCTTTTGCTTTCGGTATTGTGATGATTGCTGTTGTTTTTTTTTGTGTTCCAACGATATTCCAAGAGGAAATCTCAAGCCGGTTGTTGGTTGCTCTGTGTTCTTTCATCCACTCAGAGTCACTCATGAGCATGATTTAGTGATTGGAACGAATGACAAAAGTGTTGTAGGAAGTGGTTGACCATTTGGATCTTTGAGAGTAAGGTGTTGATTTTAGATTTATTTGCGTTGTCATCATTGGTTTGGCATGCAGTTTCTGGAGCTAACCGTTTAGGCATTGGGTGTATATGTAATTGTGTGGATGACCTTTTGACCCATCAGTGCTTTGGTTTTCATGGTCGGCCAACCAAGACGTACTCCAGTTACCAAAAGCATGATTTGATCGCCTCTTGCTCTGGGTTGGATCAAAGTAATACGGATGGTGCTTCCTTGAGTTCTCCAGGTGTGGAAGGGTGTGGAGGTGTTTTCCATACTTGTAGATCCTTGCTGAAGGGTTGTTTTGATATACCATAAGTGTTTGTTTTTGAAGCTGAGCTTCTTGTGCCTTTTATGGCCATTTATTTTGCATGGAAGTACAGGTGGAGTCGGATTTTGCTAGAGAGTCATTCTTTCTATGTGGTTCAGCCACTCCCTTCTCGTTCCGATCATGTTCCCTAGTGAGTGCGGTAAGCGTGGCAAAGATGTATCTTCCAATCTCTCAGATGGAGTTTCAGGTGTCCCATATTTTTAGGGAAGGCAATCAAGTTGCAGGTGCTCTTTCTAAGCATGGTTTGGGGTTGAAGGTTGATTCTTTATGGTTTTCCTCTCCTTCCTTTTGTTCTTCGCTGTTGGGCAATGACTGTATAGCTTAGGAGTCTTTTTTGTTTTTCTTTATGTTTTTGTTTTCTTGTGTGGCATGTGTGCCACTTTTCTTTTTAGGGATTTGCTTTTTGTGTTTTGACACCGGTTTGGTCTGTGCTATACTTTGTTATCTTTTTTTATTATTTATACAGTCCTACATACTGCCTAAGGATTTTTCAACATATGATCGCTTGTGATTCTTTTTCCCGTTATGTTGGTCCAAATTTTTTAAAAATAAATTGGTGGACCATTTCTCGCTCCAAAGGTAGGCGTTCTTAAGTACGAGGCCGGAGTGTATTACAATAATAAGTGAAGTGAAGTGAAGTTCCCACGAAGATTGAGGAGTTGAGTACAAAAATTGATTAATCTAGATACTATTTGAACAGTGATTAAAGATAATGGTGATTTTAAGAACTACACTAAATCTAAATTATCTACTAAAGCAGTTTTAGCTAGGATTGTGAAATGAAA
This sequence comes from Dipteronia dyeriana, assembly GCA_032871835.1. Classification (NCBI taxonomy): domain Eukaryota; kingdom Viridiplantae; phylum Streptophyta; class Magnoliopsida; order Sapindales; family Sapindaceae; genus Dipteronia; species Dipteronia dyeriana. Next base: position 85,249,205 of record CM065298.1, read on the forward strand.
ACAAGAAATTAAATCAATGTAACTATGTGATGAGAAAAGCTAAGACATAGAATCCAATTCACCCCCTTATATCTCAAGCTCTAGACTCACCTAAATACCCAAATTGTGAAAATGTGAATTGTAGACCCGTGTATCTAATAATAATCTCTCTTCTCCCTCGAGTAATAGAAATTACATCCAAGCATGCCCAAAGCCTATCTCTCGATGATGGATGTAATGAGTGGGTGTGGTAGATGTGTTGGGTTTTAGAGAAAGGTGGTGTCTTGGTAGTTTTTTTAGAAGTTGGGTTGATGATGTATGAGAAGGATCAAAGGATGTGGTAATTATGAATATTCTTAGTCTTGTGAGTGGTCATCCTGTCTAGAAATAGTAATGGTATATATAGAAAAGGGGATTAGGTCAAGGGTAAAAAGGTAAATTCTCTAATTTTCTACCTTTTCTGGGCAAAAGAGGCGACTTTAGGTCAAGTCGCTATTGTTGACCCGAGAGAAATACGACATTGGGGTGACTTGGGTCAGGTCGTCCTGAGATCTCTTTTGCTGCTGTCTGATGAGGCTAAAACCAAGAGAATAGCGACCATGGGGCGACTTGGGTTAGGTTGCCCTGAGGTTGTTTTTGCGTCTAGTGTAGTGTCACTTGAGTCGAGAAGATAATGATCTTGATGCGACTTAGTTCAGGTCGCTTTTTTGTCTGTTTTGGCTACTTGAGCTTTTTTTGCTCCACTTCAACTTCATCCTAGACCATTTGAGCTCCAATTTTAATTTATGTATACATATCTTCTTTAAATGGTTAAAACTCAGTTTTACCCGAGAGATGAAAAAAAATATGATAAGAAATTGAGGCTACAATACATGTAGAAGTGGAGCAATCAAATACCTCAAAACTTATCATTTAATCCTCATCGAACAAATTCAGAAGAAACAAATGGAAGAAATTAGACCGAACCTATACTTGCTATCAATAAAAGAAAACAACACTGCTTCCGTTGGTGACACGATGACACTTAGCACGTTCTATAAGCCTTTTTGAACCACTAGGTGATCCCTAAAGGACGAGTAAAGTCTCGTAAGGGCTTACAGAACGATACCCACAAACATCTGTCCTCCTAAGCTAACTACATAACGAGATGCGATAATGGGCGAATCGGAATGGAGGCATATGCATGTTAAGACCCCTAAGAGAAAGCTCGAGAAATGCAAGCTAAGGTTTTACAACAAAAGAGATTGCAATTCCATACTTCTTGGTGAACTCAACTTCAAGAGCATCGAGCACAAGAGTCTTTTGATAGCATTTCGCTTTGATTTTATACCTTTTCGAATCTCTCTTGTTTTACCACACAGAACCTAGGTTCACTCAACAAGCATATACGGTAGGAGTTTATACACAATAAATTTTCAAATTTTACACGTATATAATGAATTTTGAAAAACTGCTTAATTTTAAAACAATTGGACCACAAGAATGGATGTGAGCGTTAATAACAAGAGCAAAGCACCATAAAACACCTTCACCTACAAGCAAGACTTCTCCTAAAGAGCAGTTAGGACTTCTTTTAGGTTCAACTGATGTTGTGATTTTTTCGGTGATGGAGAGGCTAGGTGGGTAAGGTATTACGTGGAGAGCTCTAGGCATTGATCTTGACTTTTAAGCACTTTGTACTATTTGTGGTTGCTTTACATTTTGGCAACTTTTTATAATTTTATCTTTCAAGGCTTTTGTGTTTTTCTTTTTAGCACTTATTATTCATTTAGTTTTAAGCATTTTTCTTTACACAATTTACAGTAATGTGCGTAAGTATACGCCACTTAGCAATTGACTTCTTGGAGCTTCATTTCTCTATTTTTTCTTGCCATAATCAAATCCAAGGGAATGTGGAGATGTGTATATGATATGGGAGGGTACGGTGATGGGTTTAGTTTGTAGGTCTACATAGTTGGGACATTCAAGCACACACACACAAGACAATGGACGTGTTTGACTATATGTAGTGACTAACACACATTGCCTACATCTTCTCTAAAGACACGGGTCAAGCAAGCAAGCAAGCAAGCAAAGGCAAATAATACAGTGAATCTCTTAAAATGCCGCTCTTGAATGCCCAAAGTAATGGAACGAGATCCTTTTTATTTATGCTTATTTATATTCTAGGAGAGTGTTAAGATTTGACAAGAAAATATGCACTTATAAAGACTCTATTTAGGTTCTGGCCTCACATGGGTAGTCTCCAATAATAATCAGACTTCTTAAATGCGATACCCATTCACTAAGGCACTTTAGAGTCTAGTAAGGTGCATGCAAGCAATGTGGTGTAGCTTTAACTAGCACACCATTTGCCTAAACTCAGAGGGACAAAACACACAAAGATTGCCTCCAAAGGCACAACCCAAAATTATCTCATTAAGTAAGAAAATCTCTAAAATTTGGCAAAGCAAGAGAATGGACATAACTAACTCTACACCCACACAATCATGCAAAAATTTCAAATAATTTCAAATAAAATTGACCACACAGGTAAACAAATCATGCAAATAATAATAATAATAACAAAAGACACAATGGTCATTGGATGGCCGCACCCCTAAATCTAAAGGAAACATTGTCCTCAATGTTTGCACAATAACTGATCAGACATTGTAAGCTTAGAATCAGGAGGAAAGCCAAATGTAACCCTTTACAAGCATAGTACCAACCTACAAACTAGGCACAGTACGACGCCTCACACTTAAGCTAAACAAGAATTAAAAGATTAAACAAAAACAAATATAAATAAAGTAGAAAAGAACTAAAAATTGTAAAAGTTACATAGGTGGGTTGCCTCCCACCATGCACTTGGTTTATCATCTCGATTGTTGCATGTCATTCCAAGTTCGGATTGATCCTTACCTAAGGTTTTGTAGCCAAGTTTTAACTTTATCTTTTAAGGAAAAAGGGAAAACTTAAGTCTGATTATATTCATGCTAACATTTTGGTAAGTGCAAGTGTTACAGACTTCCTCAAACTCCCAAAGATGCAAATATAGGTTTTTAGATTCAAGACCGTAAAAATTGGATAAAAGTTGAATGATTCCCAGTTTAAAATTAAAGTGTGCTACATTTAGTAGGAAAGCTATGCATGAAGATGCTCTAGTGTGTGTGGGGTTCATGTAGTCTCTAAGAGTTCTAGGTGGATTTGGGTTAATTTGTTGGTCATGGTCAACATAAGGCAGACGGTTGCTGTGTTGAGACATGTTCTCAAGGTTATCTAAAAGGTTCTCTGCTTGGTTTCCTGGTGGACATCTAAGTGGGATTTAAGCCATGTTGTTGGTAAATGGGGGTGATCGTGATCTCCTAATCAATCTACCGTTAGATGTTCGAGACCAACGTCTCATGCAAGTTTAATAAGGGTTCATGGAGGAGAAATAAACAAAAATGAAGAAAATAAAACAAAAAGTGATGAAAGTAATTAAGATGAAAATTTTTAATGGTGTAAATGCAAATATACACAAGTGTTGGGGTGAAAGTGCAAATACCTCTAAATCTAGGGACTAAAGTGAAAATATGAGAGATAAGGGACTGATTGAAAAGTAAAATGACCTATATGCAAATACAAACTAGATCTAGGCTAAAATGAAATTGCATAATTTCATGTCACTAAAAAACTTGAGATAGTGAGGTTGTCAGAGGATGTTCCCGGTTAAGTTCAAATCCAGTTGAGGTGCTTTTTCTTTCTGCTCTTCATCTTTCTATTCCAATTCTTCAAAATCTGAAGTGTCTCCTTCTTCGGCAACCAGTAAACAATTATCACGATGTCAATGCATGCATGACTCAGGTGAATTGATCAAACAAACTTCAGATGAGTTAAAAGAATCCTTTTGAACATGATCTTCAACAATGGTTTCAATAATGTCTACATCTTTATCTTCACTTTCATCATTAAATGGTTCCTTAGACATGTTGAAAACATTAAGCTTAATTTCCATATTTCTAAAAGACATGTTCATTATTCCATTCCTGCAATTAATCAAGGCATTAGCAGTAGCTAAAAATGGACGGCCCAATATAACAGAAATTGATTTGTGCTCATTAACAACAGGTTGTGTTTTCAAGATAATAAAATCTACTAGATAAATAAATTTGTCAACTTGTACTAACACATCTTCCACTATTCATTTTTGTATTTTCATTTACCTATCAACAAGATAAAGTGTGGTTGAAGTCGGTTTTAACTCACCAAGTTTAAGTCGTTGATAAACTGAGTATGGGAGCAAATTTACACTAGCACCTAGGTCAAGTAAAGCATGCTCAATTTTACAGTTACCAATTATGCAGGAAATAGTGGGACAACCAGGATCTTTATATTTCAAAACATTTTTATTGGAAAGAATGGAACTTACCTGTTTAGTCATAAATCTTTCTTTCTTACCTGATGCTTCCTTTTCACAGTGTACAGATCCTTCAAATATTTGGCATAGGTAGAACCTGTTTGATCACATCTAACAAGGAGATATTGATCTTTACCTGTTTGAAAATTTTCAAAATATCTGAGGGATACTTTGATTTCTGTGAATTTTTAAAAGCTTGAGGGAATGGGAGTGTATGTGGGGATTCAATTATTTATTCATTAACAGTGGTTTCATCAATCCCTTCTTTACTCTTGGAAAATGACTCAACATCATTTTTACAAGATTCAATAATAGAGTTTTCTATGACCTTACCACTACGAAGAGTGATAATTGATTTGACTTGATTTGGGCAATGGTTATTGTCATAGGAACTTGACTGACTCTTGGGATTTTGTTTCAACCGAACAAAAAGTTTTCCTCCTCTTATCCTTTCACCCCTTTCTCTTAAGGATGAGTCTTGATTCTTACTCATTGCACCACATGAGACTGGTGTACGGCTTCTTCTACTATCTTTGTTAATTGTACTTTGAACCATATAAGCTTCAAGTGGCTTCTTCAAGTTGTCACTTTTTACAATAAACTTCTTGGAGTATTTCAAAAAATCCACCATTAAACACTTTTCGGGTTATGGAAGGCTATTGGTGATTTTGAACATGTCAAAAACTTCATCTTTATCATCCACCAAGACTCCTTAAGTCTTAAAAAATGATATTCTGAGGATCAAGGGGATCTCAACATCCCCCTTCATGTCCAGAACTAAAAAATCAGCTGGGAGATAGAATTTCCCCACTTTCACCAGTACATTTTCAAGCACACCCCTCAGATAAGTGATCGATCTATCAGCTCGTGTAGTGACATATGAACCGGCTTCACTTCCCCTAACTACAAAAAAGATGCATATTAGTGGCAAACTATTTCCGACGACATTAATTGTTGTCGGTAATGGTACATTTTCCAACGGCCATACTAGAGCCATTGAAAATGAGTGAAAATAAAATACCACATTTCTGACGGCCGAATAACCGTTAGAAATTTGAAAACAGTAATACAACATTTTCAACGGCCAATAGGCTGTTGGAAATAGTCCATATTTCCGACAGTATTTTTTGTGCAATCGGAAATAATGAAAAAAAAAACAATCAATGTTACACACGTTTCTTACAACATAAAGAGTTGTCGGAAAAGATAAAATTTAATTCAAATTAATTTTAATGGAAATTACGCTATCGAAAATGTAGTACTATTTTCTATATTATTTGTTATGGAATTGTCATAGAAAAAATAACTAATTTATTATTATAAAATTAATTAATAAATTACAATGGCATGTATTTGACAATTTATACACTACAAAAAAATGTAACTTGTATGTCAATATTTTAAATGTATCACTAATTGTGTTATTTTTTATTTATCACTATTTTTTTTAACGATATCTCTCTGTCACATTTTTCACCAAATATTTTGATCTAATTTTGAATTTTTCAAAAAAATAATAATATCATAAATAATGTAAAAACAAATATAAAATTATACAATAGGGACCATACTTTAGGGATAAAACAATGGTACTAATAAGAAGTCTACTTTATATGTACATCTAACTAAATTAAATAAATATATAATATAGCAAATTATTAGTAATTACATTCTTGTAATTATTTAGTTATTTATAATTGTGTTTAATGACTCTACTATATCAGATTTTTTGGAAAACAAAAACTCTAATAATAATTTTTAATATCTATTTGTTTATCATACAAAATAATTATAAATTTTATTGAAATAAGTTTAAAATATTAATTTTTTAGTAAAATATTGATTCTAAAAAATAAAATCAACAAGGATATAATATATGTATCCTAGTTCAAGATAAAGTAGTAAAATGAAATTTCTTATCATATAAGGGAAATATTTTAATAAAAATGATATTTTAAAAAATATATCAATAGTTATATTTAAATATTATACAAAAAATATATTTAACTATATAGTATTCAAACATATAAATAACTTATATATAAATTGTAAGCAAAAGATATCAGATATAACGTTGTAGTAAAATAGTAAGAGCAACATTCAATATCTATTATTGAGGTCATGGGTTCGAGCTACATAAAATGCATGGAATTAGCTTGGGTGATGGGGCGATTCAGCGCGCATCATTTATTTTTTATGATTAAACTTTTTCCGACGGTCATTTCCCGTCGGAAATAAAGGTAAACCGTCGGAAATACTATTAATTTTGACCACCTTTGATTACTATTACCAACTACATTTTTGCTTTACCCCACGGCCCTAACCGTCAGAAATGGATATATTTGTGACGGCTTGTCGGTATATGGTTATTTGCGACAAACGTATTTGTGACGGCCTCTGACGGCTTTTTGATAGCGTATTTCCAATGGGAAATAGCCTTTTCCGACAACATTTAGCCATCGGAAATGACCTATTTTTTGTAATGCTTATGCCCAATTTCTTAACCACCGAGTATGGCATCAAATTGATGCTCGCTCCCAAATCACATAATGCTCTCTTGAACTCGGAGTTCCCCATAGTGCAATGAAGTGTGAAACTTCCGAGATCATCCAACTTTGGCGGGAGTTTCTTTTGGAGGATGGCACTGCAATCCTCCGTGAGAGTTACTATTTCTAAATCTTTCAATTTCTTCTTCTTTGATAGCAACTCTTTCAAGAACTTTGTATATTTTGACATTTGTGCTAAAGCTTCTATGAATGAGATATTAATGTGCAATTTCTTGAAAACCTCCAAACTTAGCAAAGTTCTCAACATATTGGTGCATTTTAAGTCTTTGTAAGTAAGGGATGGATGGAACATACGTTTTGGATTGGGGCGGGAGCGGTAGATCGAATGAATTGGAAGGAAGATCATCATTCTTGTTCTTATCATCCTTTTGCACTTGAGAGGTTGCATCTTCATCTTCATGTGGTAAGTTCTTATTTACCTTTCTATCTATGTCCTCAGCCTCACCCGGGTTCTCAATCACCTTTTCACTTCTCAAGAAAATAGCATGGCATTGCTCTTTTGGGTTGTTTTCCGTGTTACTAAGCAACACCCCTTGTTGCCTTCGTTGAATAGCCCTTGCCAATTTCCCAGCTTGAATTTTTAAGTTCTGAATAGAAGCTTAAGAATGTTGGGCCTATTGGTCAATCTTTGTGTCAAGCTTCTTAATTGCGGCATATTGAGCTTCCATATAAACATTGAGCTTGTTCATGTGTTTTAAGAAGAGGTCCTTCAAGGTAGGTTTCCTTTCTCCTTAGTTTCGGAATCCTAGAGATTAGTTATGGAAGTTTTGTTGTTGTTGTTGGGGTTGTTGGAATCCGAATGGTTGTCTTTCGTTGAGATTTTGTTGAGGTTGAGATATGTTTTTTTTCCAAGTGAAGTTGGGATGGTTTCTCCATCTTAGGTTATATGTGTTCGAGAATGGGTTGTTATGGATGTTTTGGTTTTGGTAGTTCATGGGATTTTAGGGGTTCCGGTTGTAATTGGCAATTGAGACTTATTCTGATTGACATTCCATGCTTGAGTGTTGCCCCGAACATCATTTGCATGAAAGCTATTTGCACATGACTTGACCCCGCACTCATCTTGTTCATTTGCGTTGTGAGTGCCTCAAGTTGAGCCTTCACACTTGTCAATTCTTCTACCTCTAGCACACCCGAAGCCTTCTTCGGTAGTTGCATCTCACCACCCCAATGGCTATTGTTAAATGCCATTTCATCTTAGAGATCGTAGGCTGCATCCATTGAATTGTTCGTGAGAGAACCTCCAGTTCCCGTATCCACTAAGTTTCTTGTTAAAACCGTAATCCCTTGATAAATGGCTTGCGAGGTCTGTCACTTAGCAAGTCTATTGTGGGGATATTTACTTATGAGCTCTTTGAACCGTTCCCAAGCTTCATAGAGACTCTCATTTTGAAACTGTGTAAAAGTTGTGATCTCATTTCGAAGGTGAGCGGTTTTCCTGGGAGGGAGGTACTTGTTCAAGAATGCCTGAGACAACTGGTCACATATGATGATTAAATCGAGTGAGAGTGATTGTAGCCATGTCTTTGCCTTATCTCTCAAGGAAAGTGGAAACAACCTCAACTTGACAAAGTTCTAGGAGACTCGGTTGTATCTAAAGGTGTCACATATATCGGTGAAGCTCTGAAGGTGCATGTTCGGATCATCACTTGGTAGTCCATGGAACTGAACTGCAGTAGCAATCATTTGAATAACCGTTGGCTTGATCTTAAATGTATTGGCTACAACTGTAGGCCGACGAATGGAGGACATATTCTGCTCAGCACTAGGCATAGTTTCATCCCGTAGAGTACGACCATTTTCCACATTGTTACCCCTCCTGATCTTGATTTACAATAGGTGGTAACCTCTCTTGATCTTGAATTGCATTCGGGTTTTTCATCCTTGCCCTTTGTGCTCTTGCTTCACTTTTATTTCTATGAGCCACACTCTATTTCTGGTTCAAACTTAAAGGACTCAATATCTCTACTCCTTGTATGTAGATACATATAAGAGTAGCCTACCTGAAAGAAAAAACAGACATCCACTAAATTAAAAAGTAAAATAAAAAGTTTAAACTATTAATAAACCAACTAGTATCAATATCAACTCTCCGCTAAGTCACTGGTAGCGGCACCAAAAAATTGACTCGCTCCAAAGGTGGGCACTCACAAATGTACAAGGCCAGAGTGTAGTACAATAATAAATGAAGTTCGTTCCCATGAAGATTGAGGAGCTGAGTACTGAAAATACAATCACGGTTAAAGGCTCAAGGCTAACCTAGAGAGGGGGGCGGGGGGTGAATAGGCTAGACACCTTTTTCAACTCCCTTAGAAACAAACAAAAGTTTGTCCCTCTAGATTGCTTGTATCACAATATATATTAATTAAAGACAATTAATCAATATATAAACACAAGTAAAGTGTGATACAAACAAGTAATTGTAACATATACACAATCAATGTTATAAAGATGAAGTCAACATACAAAGAAAGTTCTATCCACAATACAAATATTAGAGAGATAGGGATAGAGAAAAGTTGACACAAGATATAACGTGGTAAACCTTCGAAGAGGAAACATCCACGAGCTAGCAGCCACTGGCAAACAAAATCCACTTGTAGATAAGACAAGTACAATCTCTCAAGTGACCTCTTCACCTAGAAACTACCCTCATATCCTACTCTAGAAGTTGTCACCATATGCTCAATAATCTGAGGCTTCACACCTCTTGTCAAGACTTCCTTGCTCACCTTATCCAGATCTTCACAACCCAAGGAAAGACTTCTTGCTCAACTATCCGAGTCTTCCCGACTCTAGTCAAGACTTCCTTGCTCACCTATCCGAGTTCTCCCAACTCTAGGCAAGACTTCTTGCTCGACTATCCAAGGCTTCACACTTCTAGCCAAGACCTCCTTGCTCTACAATCTAAGGCTTCACACCTCTTGCCAAGACTTCTTGCTTAATACCATAGGTCTCACACCTATTGTCAAGACTTCCTTCTCACAAGGCATCTAGGTGATCATGAATGCAAAACGCAAACAAGCTCGCAACATAGAATGCTATAAACAACACATCCTATGGAAAATACTAGACATGAGCATGAATGCACAAATCACATATAGTCTAGTTAGTCATGCATGTGTAATTAAATCTAGATCATGTAAGATATGTTCAATATTAATCACATTCTAGATACATGCATATATCTAAACTTGAATCACAAGATATGTTCAACAAATCACAAGATCAAGTTTAAATCACAAAAACCTAAAACATGCTAAAATCATATGACAAAGTCAAATAGATCTAAGCAAAAGTTCTAGAGCATATTCCTAATCATAGATTCAACAAATCACATGAATAGCTCAAAAGAACATAAGCACATGTATTATGTGAGAATTTTGGCCAAGAGAGCCTAATACATTTGAGGAACTATTTTTCTCAAAATCAATCACTCAAAGATCATCAAATAGTCCTAGAATCAAAGCTAGAACAATACAATCCCAAACATGTGATAACATAGGCAAAATAAAAACCTAACTCAACATGAATGATTTCAATTGAAACTCAACCTAGCTTTTAAAGTGTTCAAAACACAAATCAAAACACTCACAATATACAAATATATGTAGAAGAAGAAAACCCAAGGCAATTGATCAAGTTTTAAAAGAAAATTTAGAGAGAAAATCAATATCTTAGTTGATCTAGGTGCAGTCCCGTTTTTGTATGATTAGACACCAAAAACAGCAGCAAAATAAACTCAAACCTTCAGAGAAAAGATGGAAGATGAATAGATGAACACTCTTAACTTTGAATCACTCAAATCGAAGTTCAAATGAAGAAGTTATGGTGTTTGGAAGGTGAAAAAATTTAGAGAGAAAAATTCTGCACACTTGATTTGAATTTCTTCTTAGAATGAAATGTGAGAGGGAAAAAGATTATAAAGGAGAGGGATAAGAATGAATTATGAAAAGACCAAAACACTCTTAAGAGCCCAAGAATGCATGCTGCCCGATATGGTGCATGGGCATCTCGGGGTAGCAAGCATTCTGTCGTTAGATGGCCACGCTCTATCTCTGGAAAGATTGCTTGGATGCAATCTTTTCCTCTCGTGCTCCCTTCGCCTTTTTCCACCGTTCTCCGGCCTCTGAACTCGGAATTCGAATCTGTTTGCGGATTACAAACCGTAACTCTCATACGGACATGTACATATATGTTACTCAACCCAGAAAATAATAATTCAATTCAATATACAAAGACGAAGACAATGTATGAAACATGAGTTGAAAGTGTAGTATCTTTTGACTTAGAACTTGAAATCAATAGTATGAGTAAACGAAATGACCGAAACTCAATCAAGAATGATTTAAGACTAAATCCAAGTTCAATATCCATGATATACAAACATATACAAACACAAACACAATTCACACTAGAATGCAAACTACATAGAGATAGTTTCCAATCATGCATATTCCAAAACATGTTATTTCCAAACCAATGCATGAGCATTCATATCCAAGTGTGTGAATGTGTTATACATGGTGCGCAACGATGCAGGGACGCATATGAATGAATTGTATGGGTGTGCCTATAATGGTGTACAACGATGCAGGGACACAAATGTATGATCTGTGTGTGTGTGTGTGTGTGTGCCTAAGCCTTGTAAGAAAAAGATTCGGTCTTAGTATACCTTTGTAGAACCAAATTACATCCTTTCTCTTTGAAGACTTAGAACTTGCTTTGACTTGTTATTTCTTCTTTCTTGAAGCTTGAATCATCATGAACCTAAACAACTAATGAATTACAAGGTAAACATCATTTTGATATGGAGTTAATGCCAACACAAACTAAAACCTAACAATCTCCCCTTTTTGAAAATTCCATGTCAAAACACCTATACATTTACTATAAATATATAAAAGTTAACCAAAATTTAACACAATAAACTAGACATATAAACGCACACTTTTCATTTAGAAAATATTTCAAAATTCAAATCGGAAAAATGAGAAAACAGACATTGAAAACAGTTCACGTGCAGATTTACAAAAACAGGGCGACCTTTGGTCGAAGAAACATTCATAACTTTTAAACCACTGCCCAGATTTTACGCTCTTTATACCCTTAGATTCGTATCAAAAAATTGAAGAACTCTATATGGACAGAAAAAATTATTTCCTCACCAATGAATACAGTTTTAGTAAAACGTTTGCCTCAACAAATTTCAAAACAGGGTATTTTTTTTGTAGATTTGAACAAATCGCTCAATAAAATAAAATAAACATGAATTCACACCCCCAAACCTAATATAAACATTGTCCTCAATGTATAAAAACAAAAATTTAAAAATTAAACAAAAAGAGAAGTGGAGGAAGAAGAGGAACAGGTGCAGCCAAAGAAGAACAATAAAGGAAAAATAGCCTAGACAACACACTTATATAAGTGCGTGAAATCATGTCTTACCGTGGTTTAGGTCTTTTACCTGGGCCACGGTCTGGGCAGCGATGATACCTGAAATTACTTACGTAAAACTTCAAAATGCACCGTTAACTCAAGCTACCGCGGTATGGACCGCGGTTCAAGTATTGCCTCTCAAGCGGTCTATACCGCGGTGTTTCACAGAGGATCATCGTTTTGCATGCCGCGGTATAGACATCACGTCTATGGAGTGGTCTATGCCGTGAGAAATTCCAGTGTGTATCTGCTTGCTGGGCCGCGGTGGAGGCATGTGCTTCAGGGGCGGTCTGCGCCGCGAAGTTTGGCAGAGGGTACACGCTTTTCCTACCGCGGTATAGACATGTGTCTAGAGAGCGATCTTGACAGCGGTGCTTGAACAAAATTGTTTCCAAAGCTTCCTCTGGACAGTTAAATATACACAAATTAGAAGCACCTGTTTTTTGTCATTCAAAACCACAAGATACCCCCAAACCTAAATTAAACAATGTCCTTGAATTAAGTACAAGATTAAAAATTTGACAATATTTAATTCTCTTAAATGGGATGGTCACCCACATTTAATCATTAACCTCTTGTATAAACTAATCCTAACACACACATTCATTGAGGTCACAAGTGAATATGAGTTGTTAACGAAAAATTTACTCTGGGTGAGAAATTCCAGTTAACACCCTCAAGACCACAACCACGGAGGTGATGGTCGGAGGTGATGGTCGGAGGTTGGTGCCTTTGGTACCTAGTTTGTTCGCACAATGGTGGATGTTAAAAGCAAGTGCTAACACGATGTGAAAGAGAATAATATAATGGCTTTATTATAAATCACATATATCGTTTAAAATCTCTTAAATACTCTAGGGTACATTAGGGTGGCAACCTCATGCTTGTCGAGAAGGAGAATGCAACGGTGACCGTGTTTTGATGATAGAATTTAGGCTAAGAAAGTCATCTCCTTATGTGTTTTTCTTTTGTTTTTTGTTCCCCCTTCTACTTTGTGCATGCTTCGACATATTTATGCATAGTCCAACTAGGTTTAACTTGTAATCCTCCCACCATTATTTTATGAATCTAATCCCCTCTTATCGGGCGGGATCTGCTATTTTGAATGTTGTTGACTCTGATTTAGTAACGGATTCAAGAATATCTTAGGTGGAGATAAGTTTGTTTCCTCTTTAGACTCAATCACTTTCCTTGTACTCACACGATGTTTGAACATTAGTTAGAGTGTAGATATGATCATGTATGCCTTCATGGTGTAATGCCTCATGGAGGTCGTCAAGTATGTTGTTTCCTTCCTCAAAGAGAGAAGTATAATTGTGTTCTGGTCTTGGTACTAGGAGCTTGATCTGACCTTTCTAGGTTCCCTAGAGCATGAGATGGCTCTGTGGGCACTTTTCGGTGGTAACAAAACTTTGGATAGCTTCCTCCTACCTGTCCAGATAGGCCCCAATCTTCCCTCAGCGAGATGGACCAATACTGTAGTGCGAGCTTGGTGCTTAATGGGTCTTTCTTTATGCTTGGAGAGGATGGTAGGCTTCTAGAGAGGTTGTGAGGTGATCTCGACTTTAGGGAGCCTGGATCGTCATGCGACGGGTTTTCCCTAAACTCCTGCTTCGGTGTAAGAAGCTTGATCCGATCGTGTTGGGCTCCACCTTGGGTGCCACATTGGGTGCTTCCAAAGCTCGACGACTGAAAGTTCCCTAAGAAGTGTATGTCTAATAACCTAGAGGGGGGTGAATAGGTTTTAATCAAGTCAATTACCAATTTTTCTTGATTAGTCAATATTCAAAATTCACCCAATAAAACAAACATACAACATCAAGTGTAAAGTGCGGAAATATAAACAACACAAGATGTATACGTGGAAACCCTCCAAATAGGAAAAACCACGGGCAGTTAACTGCGCCACACTTGATCGTAAAAATCCACTATATGAGTAAAAAGTTACACCCTCAAGTGATACTCGGACTCTCACTCTCGACAACCTCAGGCTATGACCACTACCACTCACCACTCTTGCTTCAATCCCTAGTGATATCCCTTGATCCACTACTCTTGGCATGAGCACCTCCTACTCTACCCATTGGGCTTTTTACAGTGGATACCCGGCCAATTTCTTGTCAACCCACCCTTGGTCGCAAGGCTTCTCTTGCTTGTGCAACTTTATATCGAAGCCACAAGACTTTGACTCAATTAAGCGTATATGGTCTAACTGTATATATGACACTATGCTCGAATGCAATTATGTGTAAGGCCAACACACAAAATGCTTAATTAGATGTCGATAATGCAATTAAACATCCTAGTTATCAAACAATGCCTACATGCCCATTCAAAGGACTCAATTAGATGTGTAGATAAAAACTAACAACCTAATTGTTAAAAAATGTCCAACCAACATAAGTTGTCATAACAAATAATCAAGGGCAATTTTGCAATCAATAAATGCAATCAATGAGGCATAAACAATAATGTCTAAATGCAATGCATAAAGACTTAACTAGATATGGATATGCAATATTACAATCTAGTTATCAAACCAAGCCACTTCAACATAAGTTGTCATTAAGCATGGCATGATCATTAAATGCAATCATCAAAATGCAATCAATATGACCTAATTAGCTAGAGGAAAATATGTCCTAAATTCTAGCTATCAACAAACAAATCCAATCATGTTATCAAGACTCGTAAATATATGCAATAAAGTAGAGTCTAGGTATTTAATCAAAAAATAAATACCTTATCTAGAGTAAGAAGAACAATAAATGATGTTCAATGAAGTTATTACTTACCTAGTCATGAAACAAAGAACACCCATACTCATATGATGAAGAATGATACAAGATGGAGATGGGTTTTGGGTTTGGAGAGTCAAAAATAAAGAATGAAGCTTTCTCTCTCTAATGAATGTTCTCTCACTCTAAAAAAATGTTCTTTTAGCTTTAAAGAGGTAAGGAAGAGGAAGAGAACATATATACAAAAACCCTAGACAAAACGGCATCGTTTTAGACTTGGGAAATAAAATCCTGTCATGATCATTGGGCATATCGTTGGCCTGTCAAGTGTCTAGGCAGCAGGGCACGACTGTACATTATCGTTGCCTAGGTTGCTACCTAGGCATGTGCACCAAAAGCGGTCTTGACCGTGGTACACGCTTGATAGCACAACAACTTGAGCTTTGAGCGACCTAAAACATGACCAAACGACATCCAAACCTTTTGTAGAATATACCGTTGGAAAGGTATGGAAGTCTACTTTCTATTCCAATTTACAAAACATGATTTCAATGTCTGTAGAAAAGTTATGGTCATTTAAGTGACCAAAGGTCAGAAACGGACAACGAACAGAGTTGCCATATTTTTATGCTCACTTTGGAGATTTCAAAACCAATCCAAATGGTCATGAAATATTATGAATAATATACTGTCAGAAAGGTATGAGTGTCTAGTTTGTACAGAAAGTTTTAAAACTCATTTCGAACGCTGTATAAAAATATATGGTCACAAGACATACAAATGTCAGTTTTAAAAAATATTTAAATCATTAAAATACACTTTTTTGAAACTAGACACCTTACTCCATATAACCAAATCAAGAGAAGATGGAGACCTTCTCATATGGTCACTCAACGTGCTAAAACAAGCATACCATCATGCAAGCACGAACACAACACAATACCAAACTTAAATCTATAAATAAAGTGCAAATGTGATTGTGAAGAGATGCACACATATAAAAAATATCAACACAAATGCAAGATCAACAAAGCATGCATGAAGTGTGTGTGTGCACCTAAACTCTTCAAGAGGCAAATTCAAGTGAATATACATTTTACTCTTGAAGTCATAGAGATGCTTGGAATCTTGCCAATGAGGACCTAAGCTACCCATTACACAATCATCCCCTATGTGGTGTGGTTTGTCATGAAATAATCCAATCATAAAATAAAGGTCCTTACAATTTCCCCTTTTGGCTATTTCATGACAAAACAACCACTCACAAATAAATCCTCACAAAACAAAACAAAAAGCTATTGTCCAAGAGATTAATTCTACATTACAAAAGAGATCCTACAATCTAAATCTTTAATATCATCAATCACTTTGTAGAAATAACATTGTACCTACACACAATAGCAAGAAGCACTTTCCAAGAACAAGTGTATATGAGGTGAACAAATATAAAAAGAAATTGCACTCAATAAAGAATATAAATAAATGCATGTGCAATGCTCCTTTTAAACAGGTTACTCTCTCATAATCTCTCCCCAAAGCATAACCAATGTGCCCCCTATATTTCTCAAGACTTCTCCGCCTTTTTGTCAAGCTCCCCCTATCGGGTTGCTTTAGTAAAGAGAGCTATTCGCACAAGAACATTGCGTAATCATATACACAAACTTTATGCAACTTATATAATTGAGAGACAATGAGTTTTATTTAAAGAAAAATGTGTGACAATGATGCTTTGCAAGCAAGACATGTTGCATTCAATCCAAAAAAAATAGTATTTGGCAAAGCAAACATCAAAAGGGTTTCCAAAAGAATTCGAACCAATATGTACCCTTTTGTCATAAGCAAACAAGATATAGTTTCAAAAATTTTAAAAATAAAGCAACTATATCAATCCTTAAAGGCAAATAAGGACATGAATGACTATTGCACCCTTTTTTTATTTTTCCGGATAATTATCCGTATGATAGTAGTCTTGTTTCACCATTAAGAAATGAGAAGAAGACTAATTGGATATAAAATCCTTATTAATTGCATGGATACAAGATCCTTATTGATTATCCCTCTCATTTGCACTCACACACATTTGCATTAAAGCAATCAAACTAAATTCATACATGTCATTTTAAGCATGTCATAAAAAACAAGTTCACATATAATGGAGATAAATTATAGGTCGTTCAAATGTACATTCCCAATTAATTCTCCTAGTCCAAAAATGCATGTTTGAACATAAATATGGCATGGATTGCAAACAAAACAATGTTGCACACTTATTAAAGAAAAATATATAAGCATATATGTGCAACCAAGAATCTCAAGCAATTATCAAAATAGCATAAAATCAATCAACTTTTTGCACATAGCAAATCATGCAAGTTTGCTTTCTTTGCTTGAGCTCCCCAAATGGGGTCAAATCCAGCCAAGTCAATGGGAGGCATGAGCCCCTATAGACCTACCAAGTCCAAATGACGTAGTTGCATCTACGGGTGTCTCATGGGCACTAAGGCAAGTGAGTTCATTCTTTCTAACCTACCTAGGTTCCACTTTATCATTTTTAGTGGTTAAAGACATTTTTCTAAGTTCCCTAGGTTCATTCAAGCTAGCCCTCTTTTTCAACAGTTTAACTTTTACGCTCTCCAACCTACACCTCTTAATGTATTTAAAACAATTTGGTCTTAGGTGACCAATCATACCACAAAAATGACTAGTAGGTACAAAGTAAGAATTTATACCATTGCATTGCGATCTCATCCGGGCATCGCCATGCTGATGAGGTTGTCTTTGATGATGCATCAGTTTGCCTATCATTGGAGCTTGAGCCGATTGGTGGCACCTTTGTTGTTTAGCTTGTTGAGGTGGTTGAGCCGGTTGAACTTGCCTCCTTGGTTGGTCATGTTTCTTATGATAATCTCATTTCCTTATAGTTAACTTGTTGGAGGAGGTGATTGACTTCTCAAGGGATTGTTCTTCTTTCTCGAATTTCCTAGGCTTTGATTGAGTTGCCAAGGCTTGGGTGGACTTTTCTTGAGTTAAAGGTTGCTTGGATGAAGCTTTGCTCTTGCCTTAAGCTTGAGGTTGTTTGACCTTAGCCTTCTTTAATTCTTCAAAGCACCTCATCTCTCTTTCCTTGACAATCTTCATGGCCTTTTCTTTGTTGGCAAGCTCTTCTTTCATTGCCTTCATCCGTTAGTGGCAATCTTCAATCTCCTTCTCATATTTGGACATAACCATGTCCGCCTTCAAGGAGTCATCAATGGAGGTCACTTTCTCCATGGTCTTCATTTTGGGGACAAGAATGGAGACGTCTTCCATTTAGTCTTCCATGATCTCTTTGTACCGATGAAGTTGATTTTAACAATTTTGCTTGCTATCTTCAAGGGTACGGATCTTTTCCTCCAAGGAAATCTTCCACATTCTCAAAGTCTCATTTTCCTTAGAGAGCTGTTCATTTTGCTTCAAAACTTTGAGAAAGATCACTTGACATTCCTCAATTGAGTCAATTCTCTCATCAAGACCTTTACCTTGGTCACTTGTTACCACACCAAAATCTTCCACACGGGAAGCACCCAAGGCTGTGAAGCTAAACACATGCTCTTCATTATTCTTGAGCAAGGTCTTCTTGTTTGCCTTCTTCACTTTGGAGTTCATCCTTTTCTCCTCCTTCACATTTATACTCTTCTTGTGAGATTTTATGAATCTTCTAAATCTCTCAACCATGAGAGTCATCTCTTCATTGGAGACATATTTCTCCCTCTCAATTTTGGAGGTCAAATCTCCCTCAAACATCTCAATGCCACTCATGGTGTTTAATGAATGAGATGAATGCAAATGAATGCAACAATCAAATGCAAACAAATTCAAGACACACAAACAAGAGCTTGGATCATCAAATGCAAACAAATTCAAGACACACAAACAAGAGCTTACCTAAGTATGTATAGGAACCTGCTCTGATACCAATTGAAAGTTCCCTAAGAAGTGTGTGTCTAAAAACCTAGAGGGGGGCAAATAGGTTTTAATCAAGTCAATTACCATTTTTTCTTGATTAGTCAATATTCAAAATTCACCCAATAAAACAAACATACAACATCAAGTGTAAAGTGCAGAAATATAAACAACACAAGATGTATGCTTGGAAATCCCACCAAATGGAAAATACCACAGGCTGTTAAGTGCACCACACTCGATCACAGAAATCCACTATATGAGTAAACAGTTACACCCTTAAGTGATACTCAAACTCTCACTCTCGACGACCTCAGGCTATGGCCACCACCACTCACCACTCTTGCTTCAATCCCTAGTGATATCCTCTGATCCACTACTCTTGACGTGAGCACCTCCTACTCTACCCCTCGGGCCTTTTACAGTGGATATCGGACCAGTTGCTTGCCAACCCACCCTTGGTTGCAAGGCTTCTCTTGCTTGTGCAACTTCATACCGAAGCCATAAGACTTTGACTCAATGAAGAGTATATGGTCTAAGTGTATATATAACACTATGCTCAAATGCAATTATGTGTAAGACCAAACACAAAATGCTTAGCTAGATGTAGATAATGCAATTAAACATCCTAGTTATCAAACAATGCCTACATGCCCATAAAAAGGACTCAATTCGATGTGTAGATAAAATCTAACAACCTAATTGTCAATAAAAGTCCAACCAACACAAGTTGTCACAACATATAATCCAGGGCAATTTTACAATCAATAAATGCAATCAATGAGGCATAAACAATAATGTCTAAATGCAATGCATAAAGACTTAACTAGATATTGATATGCAATATCACAATCTAGTTATCAAACCAAGCCACTTCAACATAAGTTGTCATTAAGCATGGCATGTTCATTAAATGCAATCATCAAAATGCAATCAATATGACCTAATTAGCTAGAGGCAAGTATGTCCTAAATGCTGGCTATCAATAAACAAACCCAATCATGTTATCAAGACTCATAAATATATGCAATAAAGTAGAGTCTAGGTATTTAATCAAAAAATAAATATCTTATCTAGAGTAAGAAGAACAATAAATGATGTTCATTGAAGTTCTTACTTACCTAGTCATGAAACAAAGAACACCCATGCTCATATGATGAAGAATGATGCAAGATGGAGATGGGTTTTGGGTTTGGAGAGTCAAAAATAAAGAATGAAGCTTTCTCTCTCTAATGAATGTTCTCTCACTCTAGAAAAAATGTTCTTTTAGCTTTAAAGAGGTAAGAAAAAGGAAGAGAACATATATACAAAAACCCTAGACAAAACGGCATCGTTTTAGACTTGGGAAATGAAATCTTGTCATGATCATTGGGCATATCGTTGGCCAGCCAAGTGTCTAGGCAGCTGTCCAGGCAGCAGGGCACGACTGTACATTATCGTTGCCTAGGTTGCTACCTAGGCATGTGCACCAAAAGCGGTCTTGACCGCTGGGCATACCGTTGGCCAGGCAAGTGTCTAGGTAGATGTCCAGGCAGCAGAGCATGGCTGGAGATTATCGTTGCCTTGGTCACTGCTTAGGCATGTGCACCAAAAGCGGTCTAGACCGCGGTACACGCTTGACAGCACAACAACAGGAGATTTGAATGACCCAAAACATGACCAAACGACATCCAAACCTTTTGTATAATATTCCGTTGGAAAGGTATGTAAGTCTACTTTCTATTCCAATTTACAAAAAATGATTTCAGTGTCTGTAGAAAATGTTGTGGTCATTTAAGTGACCAAAGGTCAGAAACAGACAACAACAGAGTTGCCCTATTTTTGTGGTCACTTTGGAGATTTCAAAACCAATCCAAATGGTCATGAAATATTACGAATAATATACTGTTTGAAAGGTATGGGTGTCTAATTTGTACAAAAGAATTTAAAACTCATTTTGAATCATTGTATAAAATGATATGGTCACAAGGCCATACAAAGATCAGTTTTGAAAAACATTTAAATCATTTAAATACAATTTTTTGAAACTAGACACCTTACTCCATATAACAAAACCAAGAGAAGATTGAGACCTTCACATATGGTCACTCAACGTGCAAAAACAATCACACCATGGTGCAAGCTCCAACACAACACAATACCACACTTAAATCTAAAAATGAAGTGCAAGTATGATTGTGAAGAGATGCACACATAAAAAAAATATCAACACAAATGCAAGATCAACAAAGCATGCATGAGATGTGCGTGTGTTCACCTAAACTCTTCAAGAGGCAAACTCAAGTGATTATACCTTTTACTCTTGAAGTCATGGAGATGCTTGGAAGCTTGCCAATGAGGACCTAAGCTACCCATTACACAATCATCCCCAATGTGGTATGGTTTGTCATGAAATAAGCCAATCATAAATCAAGGTCCTTACAAAGACCTTTTCTTGCTTCTGCGGGGTGGCTCCACAGCTCGACCCCAAGATCCGCGGTTCCATGGTGGGTAATCTCTGGCTTGCACTCGGGCTAGGAGGGTGAAAAATTTCCCTTTGGTCTCTAGCCAAATTTGGCTATTAACATGAGTAAAGTAATTAGAGCAAGTATTTCAATAAAAGAGAATATAGTATTACAAAGAATTGTTCAATCAGTTATATTAATTCCCTAACTTAGAAGATTAGATACACATCAAGGAAAAGAAAGAAAACATAAAAGAGTTAAAGAAGAAACCAAAGTTTGTCATTAAGGCTCCTTGACTTGTATTCTTTCTTTCCCTTCTTCAAAATTCCCAAAGATGGATGGATGATATATGAGAGAAAAAGTATGTTAAAAAAATGGTGTTGTAAGAGTATGAAAGGGTGCTTGTGTCCGAAACTTCATATGGCTAATGTTACATCACTTAAATTTAGGAAGGGTATTTATATGGGATCTAAATAGGGTAAAAATCAACATTGAAAAACGTGTTGACGTGTTGTCTCAACCCTATATGTCGGGTCATCCATGACGACACTTAGATAGCGACATTCTTCCTTCAGGCTTCAGCTTCCAGTTTTGAGCTGCTTTGGATCCCAACTTCATTTCTTTTGCCTAAATGATGCCTCTATTACTAAAACCTGCAAAACACTCAATCGAGTCATTAAACACTCGATTGTACCCAGGAATTGAGCAATAAGCATAGGCAGGGGACCCAAAATCTAGTGTTATCATGGCTCAAACACTAGGTAAATTCCTAAGCGAATCCATCAACTTACTCTGCCAACTCGTCTGGCGTGCTAGTTCATCTCCAGTAAATCAAGCAAGTTTCCAGGCTAGTTTAAAGTCGCCTGATAAACTCACCCAATTGCATCTAGCTAAGCTTAGTGATATTTTTATGGCCTAAATGTTGTCCACCTATTTATACCCCTACTTTTTGATCCCTTACGTCACCTACTGATGTGGATCAGGTTGCAAACTTGTATTCGGGTCGTTGGGAGCACCCAAAATGAGTCTGACTTTACAGACTCATATATTTTACTTATGGATTGAGAATGACTATTAAAATATGTTTTTGAAAAGTTCAAGACGAGCTTAACATTTTGTAACCAAAACTATGTTTCCCATGATAGGGTCCGTAGGAGGTCAAAACAAGGTTGTTTAGTTTCTTGTTTGGATACTTTTTAGTTTCTTGCGCAACAATTAGGTGTTTTATTTCTTTTTTTGATTAGAATTTATTTTTTTAGCTTTTTTTTCTTGAATTCTTTTCCGCTTAGTCGAGATGTTTAAAGAGTCTAGATGATTATGAATCCTTATGGATGCTCTATTTATAGATTGTATTAGCCCTTAGGGTTTCGAGTTTTTTAGATTTTGATGAATAAAAAACTCAATGGAGTTTTCTCAATTCTATCTATTTTTTTTCTATTTGTCTATGAAATTATAGAACCGAGGGTGAGTTTCGCTTCCATCTACATCACTTACCTAGTCACCTACCTCAAGAACACCACTTTTACACATCCTTACCTCACTATTTTCACCTTCCACACCTTTACACCATCAAATCTCACCATTTTCAATCATCACAAGTATTTTTGAGAAGAAGAGAAGTTAGAGATCTTGCTCACATCAAGGAAGATATGGAGCTTGCTTGAAGAAAGACGACTCTCTAGGACATCACATGGGTTTCTTCTATACTTATTCTTTTTTTTTTTTTTTGTAATTATCACTAATTAAACCCCACTCTAGTGGATTGATGTGAGTTGTATATAAATGGTTGGTGTTGACATATAGCCTAATTTGAGAATATCTATCCAAGTATAGTTTCATTCTTTGTTCGTCATCTCTTAACCTTGATTTATGTTAATTGAACATCACTTTTGATACAAGTTGGTTGAGTCAATTAATCTAAGAATTAAAGCTGAGTAGATATCTTGCTTAACCTTAATCAAGATTTACATTGAATGAGAAAAATTCATGAAAGTTTAAATTGACACTAATTGGATTTGGTCCCTAGATCTTAATCTCAAGGAAATCCTTTACTATTTCTTAGACTACATATAATATGTAAGTAATAATCGAGGATTAGGTGACTCAAATCGTCATCATACGGATGAGTCACACAAAGGAAAAATTGGACACGAAACTTGGATAGGTTGCACGTTAATTAGGCTAATTTGCAACTCTCATTATTTGTATGTCAACTCCACCAATTCCCTATTTCTTCTCATCATATTAACACACATTTGAGGTTGTTGGTTGTTGTTAACATTTTACATGTAGTTGTCGATTTTAATTGTGTTAACTGAAAATTATCTCGAGGTAAGGAATATCAATTAATACCCTCAATACCATAATTTTGGAGGTCGCGGTCAGGACCGGTCCCTCTGTACCAGGGTTAAGGTGTTTAGAAGGAGGTTAAATGATAACAAAACACTAAAGGAGATATATGATGAAAATGACACTATTTTTATTGTCTAGTTCTAGTTGATTACAAAGGGCGCAAATCTCTCAATTCCTCTGTATCTCTCCCTATCTCCCTCTCTTTCTAAATAAACTGAAGGTAGCAACCTCATGCCTGTCGATAAATGGATAAAATTTTCTGTTGATGGTTGTATTCTATTGATAGAATTTAGGTGACAATGGAGCTTTGATCACTGATGGTGAATTTTTGGCCCTCATTTTTGCCTCTCTTCGTTTGTCCCTCTTCTCATGCATGTCAAGGCACATTTATAATATATATTTTAGGTTTAGCTGGTTATTCTTCTGCCTTAAATCACTTAATCAAATCCCTCCTTATTAGGCGGGATGTTATGTTTAAAATGACGTTAACTTCTGCTGATCAACGTATTCGAGGATATCTTGGTGAAAGATAAGATTGTTTCCTCTTTGGCTTTAATGACTTGACCTCCATGCATGTAATGTTTTAATGCGTGTTGGAGTGTAATTTTGATCCTATACATTACCCCAGCAAGGTACCCTGTAGAGGTTATCAAATACAACACTTGCTACCTCGAATGGTGAGGTACACTTAAGTATCAATAATATTATTTGGAACTTGATCCGACCACTCAAGACCTCCTTTGGAGCTTGACCTAATCTTGTTAGCACTCTTTGGTGATGATGGGGCTTTACAGGCTTCTTCCTTGCCTGCTAGGATAGGTTGAGATTATACCTCGACGAAGCGGGAAGGCAGTGCAGGATAAGTTCGACACCATAAAGGTCTCTTGGCAAAGGTAAAGATGCTAGCATGCTCTAGGGGAGGTCACAGGGTACCTCAACCTCGGGGAACCTAGGTCCTCCCACGTCGACCTAGTTTTGTGCTCCTATCTTAGTACAGGGAGCTTGACGTGGTCACGTCGAGCTTTAATTTATGAGTCTGGATGCGTGTAAGATTCTCAAATGGTATAGGCGGCCTTGCATTGCTCCTGCAGGATCGCGTGGTAGCTCGACCTCTGGAACATGGATACCTCGTTACGTAAGCTCGAATTTGGATCCTTGTATGAATGTTAGAGGGTGGAAAACTTTCCTTTGATCCCTAACCAAAATTTCCTATTAACAGAAGTCCCCTCTGACTTTAACACCCGTGATTGAGTCGGGGTGTGAGATTCCTACCTCACAAGAGAAATTTTTCGTTTTCAAATTGGTTTCCAGGATCTGGAAGATATCTTCTTGTTAAATGCAGTGATCATGTGTCAGGTGAGGGAGTGGCTTCCTATTCAAAAAAAAGGTGATATTTTTAGCGGCACGAGGGTATCGAGGCAAAAACCTAACCTCCTCGTTAACGCCCTCGTCATCGTCTACTTCCCTATCATGCCTATATAATCTTAATTTCCCTTCTGCTTCTCTCACACCTCCAAAATCCCTTCTTTCAAATTTCAAATACACTTTAAAAAGACCATCTTCCTCCATTGTCTCGGTAAGAAAATACATTGTCTCTTTTTCCCTTTTCGAATCAAAACTCCCTATTATCATGTCGACTTCCAGCTCTAACACATCCAAAGGCATCTTGAAGGGAAATGTGACCTCCAGTCTCACACATGGAAAGCGGTCCGTAAAGATAGTGGGGATGACCTTTCACCTCCTCTGCACCGTCGCTCAGGCTAGCAGGTTTCCATTGGGTCCGACTTTTTGAATCGACCCGAGAGCCTGTTAGAATTGGTAGATGAGGATTCAAATAGTGATTCCGGTGACAAAGTGGCTGGTGGAAGTTCAGCCCAATTCCTTAATGCCCTTCTGACAGAGCCTGCTCTTTCTTATGACTTTCGGGTCATCCCTGATTTTCTCATCAAAGAAGGGTCGATTAACCGGTTGAGAAGCAAGATTGGCATCCCTGACAGTATCTCCATCTCTATCCTCTCTTCACCAAGAATTATGACATCTTTACTCCTCTCAGAGGTGTGCTTACATTCCATGTCACAACTCTTGAGAACGGGGAAAGGCTACTGGAGGCATCTGGTGGGCTTTCTCATGATGTGGAGGAAGCACTATCAGACTTAGGGGTGGGCACGGTTCGGTTCATCCAAAATTGAACCGGTTTAAACCGAATAAGAAATGGTAACCGAACTGAACTGATTTGATTTTAATCGGTTCGGTTTGGTTCGGTTCATTTCGGTTTGGACCTAATGGGACTTATTGATTTGATGGGCTTAATGAGTTCTTTTTAATATGTTTTTAAATTTGATGGATTGTTGGATTCTAATTTTGGGCCAGAGTTTTAACATTTTTAATAGTCCAAGCCTCAAGCCCAAAATAAAAAACAAATCAAACCTAACTAATAATAATGAAAGAAAAGATAAAGAAGTTTGTTATGGTTTTTTTTAGTTATACTCATATAGGTGGTTTAATCGGTTCAAACCAGTTTTTAGGAAACCAAACTGGTTTGAATCGATTTTTTTTCGGTTTTTAATTTTTTAAACCGGTTTAAACAGAATTCATTTGATGGACCGAACCGAACACTCTTTTTTTGGTTCGGTTCGGTTCGGAACTTAATGCCCACCCTTAATCAGACTGGCGATCTCACGAGAGAACCCAAGGCTAAGGAATTGGCGTACATTTCCAGATTGGTAGATTACTCCCGGCCCAAGAGGACAATTCTACACCAAAGCCAAGAACAAGCTAAATTTTGTAGTGCCAAGCACTGCCAAGAAGGATCCTTCCTTGAAGAATGAGTGGGTATTGATCGACGGTGATTGGGAGAGCTCAATTTATATTGGCGGGCATGAGTTCGAAGTTCCTACTATCTTTAATGATAAACTCTCTTGAGACAGGAATTCCCTGTCGACCGAATCTGAAGCAAACTTGATGGCCATCAAAGCCTATAATTTCATGAACCCGAAGTACCCTACCTCTGACTCCTTCGATCCTCGCATGGTGAACTAGTACCTGTGTATCTCTGTCGCCTCTTCTAGTAAGAATAGAGTTATGAGTTAGCTTACTATATTGCTTGCCTTAGTAATAACCTCAGTCTATTTTTATTTTTTTTACAATTTTTGTTGTAACGCCCATTGTCCAGGATCCTCAGTAGGCTTGCGCTCATCTTCCCTCTCCTAATAGTCCAAATCAGGGATGCCTTCCTATAACCTTGATCAGGAAAGGTGGGCATCCATCCATTCCCGCTGTAGCTCAGCATGCTCTTATCCCTCCAACAACCCGACCTAAGTCCTTGTTTGAGTTGTTCGCATCCGACCTTTAGGGTGCGTGGTAAGGGGGCTTCCAATCCTATTACCGCTTTTACCACTGCCTCTGTTACCTCTCATACCACTAAGGTCACCATTGCTACTACCTCTTTAGTTGGCATACCTGCTACTTTAATTCCTGCTCATGTCTCTATATTGATAAGGAGGATTTTAGATATTACTGTTGTGGAAAGTCCTGGAAATCATCTCCAACCTCCATCTAGATCCATTGACCAGGGTGAGGTCCTGAACTGGTTCATTGCCTCTTGTTTAGGAGGTAGCCTTTTTTCGATGGCTTCAATGCCTACCGACCACCTAATTACCAAGGAATCTGCTCTCTTGGCTGAGGTAGACATTTTCCTTCATTTGTGATTCGAGTGATCAGTTGGTTATGTACTGACTTCCATTTTGTCCACTGTAGGCCTTCAAATATAATGTTGCTATGAGCCCTCAGGTGGCCTCTCTGCGTGATCGTGCTACGAAGGCTGAGGCCGAAGCTGACACTGCCACTAGGTTGCTTGCGAAAGCATGAGACCTGGTACAAGAGATGACAACCAACCAGGGCAAAACTGAGAGGGAACTATCCAAGCTTCAGTGTGATTATGAAAGGTTGAAGTGGACCTTCGACCAAGATTCCTTGAAGTCGGTAAAGCCTGAAAGGGAGAGGGATGACTGTAATGCAGAGGCCAGATGGTAAGAGGTAGAAAATCTGGATCTACATGCCCAGATAGCCAAGCTGTAGGCAGAAGTAGAATCTTCATTTGGTAGCGGATACTTCTATGCTTCCTACCAGGCCGTTGAAGTGTTGCCTCCCCCTTTGAACTTTCTATCATCATGGGCTGGAACCGGGGAAGAGATCTTGGAGAGGGCAAATAAGCTGTCTACCCCGGCTGGTGATGAGGCAAACCCCTCTAGAACTTCTGGCGCTGATGAAGGTACAGATACTGATAAAGAATAGTAGTCTATGGCTGCAGTGGTCCTACCTGCTCCCAAGGTGGTCGAAGATGGACTGTCAGCTGCTCAAGATGTGGTAGCATATCAGCCAGCCTCCAATGAGATGGTAGAGATTAAAGCTTATCTAGCTCTGGCGAAGGCCGTGACTGGGGTAGAGCAAATGGAGGAGCAACTTGAGGTATGGGTGGCTCTTGTTTCTTAGACAGAAATAGTTCCTCCAAAGATCCCGGCTGAGGCTGACCAAGTACTAATCGAATAGCAGATCTAGCAGTAGGCAGATGAGTAGCCACTGGAGGGAAAAGAGGTAGAAAGAGATCACCAAAAGAAGGTTGTGTATGATCTTCTTATATTCAGCTGCTTCTGTTACTCGAAAATGGGGGTGGGCACCCTACTTTATCATGAACCAAACAACTCATTTTATAGTTGTAAACCAAAATTTCACTCTGGGTGAGAAATTTTGGTTAGCACCATCGAGACCACTACCACGGAGGTGACAACCGGGGTTGGTTCATTCGATACCTGGTTCGTATATTTGATGGTGAAATGACAAAGAATGACAAAACAAAATTCTAAGAAACGTAAGGGAAAATGACACTAATTTTATTATTGAATCATACGGTGTACACAGAAGTCGTGCAAACACTCCTAGTCACTTTTGGATAGAATATGTGTGGTGGCTTTATGCTTGTCGAGAAGTAGATAGATATAGTGGTCGTGTTCTGATCACATAAATTAGGTCGAGATCTATCTTATTGTCGATGTAGCTGACTCAATCTCTTCCTTATTTTTTCTTTTACTCGTGCATGTTCAGGCTTATTTATATACAGTCCAACTAGGTTAAACTCGTGACTTTCCCGCCATTATTTTTTGAATCAAATCCCTCTTTATCGAGCGGGATATGCATTTTAAATGTCATTGACTTTTACGTAATAACTGATTCAAGAATATATTAGATGGAGATAAGTTTGTTTCCTATTTGGATTCAATCACTTGGCCTACACATACGCAGCGTTTCAATGTAATTTGGAGAGTGGAGGTTATCCTGCGTATTACCCTGTTGAGATACATCATAGTGGTTACCGAATATGGTGCTCACTGTTTTGAAAGGAGAGGTTGATCCGTACTCTTGTCTTGATATTAGGAGCTCGATCCAAACTTTCCAACTCCCTTTTGGAGCTTGAAATTACCATGTTATCAATGACGGAGCTTTTGTGAGCTTTCTCCTACCCGTCTAGATAGATTTACTTCCTCCCTCGATGAGATAGAGCGATACCATGTTACGGGCTCAATGCCTTATAGGTTTCTCTCTATGCCTGGAGAGGATGGTGGGCTTCTAGGAAGGTTGCGAGGTAATTTTGACCTCTAGGAGCCTAGGTCGTTCTATATCGGTATTGCCCTGGGTTCTTATTTCAGTGTAAGAAGCTTGATTTGATCGTGTCGAGCTTCACTGTGGGCATTCCCAGAGCGTAACAACTTTTTCTCGCTTCTGTACGGTCGCCCAATAGCTTGACCCTAAGAACCGGTGTACCATCCATGGTAGTCTTAGAGTTGGACCCTCGGTTGGAAAGTGGAAAATTTTCTGTCAGCCGAAATTCACACTAGATGGAAAGTCTCGATTAACACCCTTGAGACCACTACCTAGGAAGTGGCTACCGGGGTAGGTACCTCGTACCTTGGAGAGATCTTGATAAGTAAAGAAAGATGCAGCGGTAGGAGGGAGACAAGCCATCCCTTCGTGCTTCGTGCTTTTGGAGAATATTTAGGGAGCTCGAGGTTCCCTTGCTAGTGTGAACTGGGCGATCCCGGTCCTTGTTCCCTGGTCTTGGTCCTCGGTCGGGGTCAAAACCTATCCTGGTACCTGGAGCTCGAATCTGGTGCCTGATTCCTTTCTGTAGTTCCCCAACCTACAAAGTAAGTAAAAATGGGGCTTATCTAGCTCCAGTGTTGGAGAGCTCGATTTCTTCCATATAGAGGATGCAAGAGAGATCCTCAACTCCCTTCAAGCTGGTCTGGGTGGTTTCTCCCCATCTTGATGTGCGACTTCGACATGTAGATGGAAGGATAAGAGTGCTAGGTCCAACGGGGTAAGAATCTAGATTGTACACATATATACATACATAATACAGGAGACAAATAAGAGAAACACAAGTCCTATGTAGAGGGAGGTGGACTGACCAAGAGAGAAAAAGCATCACGAGTGATCACATGCTGAATAACCCCGAGGCAGTATCCAGAGGAAGGAGGAATACCCTTCCTTATATATGTTTGTATATATATATATGTATATTTATATATGTATATATATATATATATTTATATATATATCAAGCGATGCTCCGAGGAGCTTACATAGATGTCGAAGTAGTACAACTTATATGCTCCTGAGAGCTTACAACAATGAGTGTTTACCGATACCGGTATTTTCCTGGTAAGGGTACACATACAATGATGATGTAGAGAGAACTTTAAACGAAGCATGTAAACATGCCTAAGGCTGGTCGTTTTTAGGATTAGAAATGATATGTGTGATCTCAGCTGTTTGTTCTCAGATCTCTCTAGTCGATGCTATTATAGGTGTAGTTATACATGGTGTAACTACCTTGGCGTGCAGGTCTAGGACTCTTGAATTGTTCTTCTCTCCTTATTGAACATGATTCTTCATTTAATATAGTTGATTGGATTGTAGCTAGTATCTTGAAGAAGATGTGTTGGTTTCCTCTTCGGAATCTTCCTTCCTTGACAGACTAGATTTTATGTTGTAGTTGACCCCCAATAATCGGTTGTGGAGGATATCTTGGAAGCAAAGGTATCTGTTTACTCTTTAGACTCTTTTACTAATGGTGGCCATTAAATAGTTGAATATTCTCTCATTAATGGCGTTGATCGTCTCCATAAATAGGGTTGACTAACTCCATTAACACGGTTGACCTCATTAATATCGTTGACTACCTCCATTAACACGGTTGACCTCATTAATATCGTTGACTATCTCTATTAATACAGTTGACCTCATTAATATCGTTGACTACCTACATTAATATAGTTGACCTCATTAATATGGTTGACTACCTCTATTAATATAGTTGACCTCATTAATGGTTGACTACCTTCATTAATATAGTTGACCTCATTAATAGGGTTGACTACCTCCATCAATACGGCTGATCTCCTTAATGGTAATCATGAAAGTCAACTGTCTCTCTTGGAGGAGAACTCTGGTTCTATATGTCACTTTGGTGAGGTACTTCATGGAGGTTACCTAATAAAAGGTTTGATAGCCCTGATGGCAAGGTACTCCTAGGTACCAATCTGAGGGCGAGGTACCTTAAGGTACCATATTTGTTGTATGGAGCTTGATATGACTGCACTGGAGCTTCACAAACACATAGGAGCTTTTACAAGCTTTTTCCTTCATGTTGGAGAGATCGGAAACATACCTCGACGGGATAGTACGGCAATATCGATGAGTCCGGGTATGAGTAGGATACTCTATGGAGTTGGATACTCCATGCCTGCTTTCGAGATGGTCACAAGATACCTTGATCATATGAATCCTGGTACCTCGAGGTTGATGGTAGCCTGTCGTATCAATCTGGTGTCAGGTAGTGTTTTCTACCAGGTGAAAGTAGGGCGCTCAAGGGAGATGGATGACCTCGGCTCATTTCTGGAGGGATCTCCAGGTATATCGACCTTGGGAATCTCGGTACCTCGAGGTGGATGACCTTTTTACCTTGTCAACCTAGCTTCGGGCTCCTATCTCAATACTAAGAGCTTGATGTGGTCACGTCGGGCTTTAATTGGTGATCCTAAATGATTACAAGATGTTCAGAAGGTATGGGTAACCTCGCCTTGCTCTTGTAGGGTCGCATGGTTGCTTAACCTCGAGAACCTTGGTACCTTACTGCATAGGCCCGGACCTGTGCCCTTGGGTGAAGGTTGGAAGGTGGAAAATTCTTTTTTGGACCCTTGCCAAAAAAGGCTGTTAACAGACTGAACACCAGTAAGTAGTTGGGGTTGGAGTCAGGATCTTGTACTACATAAAGAATTTTGCTTGACGCTTCTTACTAGTAGCCATTCCTTTAAACGAAAATCGTTCCCAACATACTTGGCTTGGCGAATCAGGGTACCTGTTTTTCCTACTTTAAGAATCTTAGAACATTAGGCGAATAAGATATTGGTAGGCAACTACGGCCACTTTCTCTCCAGGTCATTATACATAGGTGAAACGTAGGTGAATCTGGGGTACTACTCGATAATGTCCGATGAAGCTCCTGTGGCTAATCCAAGAGCCTGATATTCCTGTTCCTAAAATCCTGGTACTTAGGCTAACTCGATCCTATTAGGCAACTATGCCATCCATACCCTTCTTGTTGGGGTTGGCAAGGCCAAAGCAGTAGGATTTCCATTTGGTTATCCTGTTCTCGTGATCTAGCAGGCAACTATGCTCTTACGCTTCGATCCTTCTTGGGGGTGGTAGCCCGACTAAGGCATCAAGAGGGTTATCTAGCTATGTTCTGGTATTGAGATTTGGATGGCATCTATGCTCTTACACTCAGAAACTTCTTGGGGGTGGTAGCCCCGACCAAGGCATCAGGAGGTATGTCTAGCTATATCCTGGTCTCGAGATCTAGATGGCAACTATGTTTTTACACTCAGACCCTTCTTGGGTGTGGTAGCCTGACCAAGGCATCAGGAGGGCTCTCTAGCTATATTTTGGTCTTGAGTTCTGGATAGTAACTATGCTCTTACACACAGAGCCTTCTTAGGGGTGGTAGCCTGACTAAGGCATTAAGAGGGCTATCTAGCTATATCCTAGTCTCGAGATCTGGATGGCAACTATGCTCTTACACTCGGACCCTTCTTAGGGGTGATTGCCCGACCAAGGCATCAGAAGGGCTATCTAGCTATATCATGGTCTCGAGATTTGGATGGCAACTATGCTCTTACACTCAGACCCTTCTTAGGGGTGGTAGCCAGACCAAGGCATCAAGAGGGCTATCTAGCTATATCCTGGTCTCGAGATCTGGATAGCAACTATGCTCTTACACTCGGACCTTTCTTAGGGGTGGTAGCCTGACCAAGACATTAAGAGGGCTATCTAGCTATACTCTGGTCTCGAGATCTGGAAGGCAACTATGCTTTTACACTTAGACCCTTTTTTGGGGTGGTAGCCCGACTAAGGCATTAGGGGTAGCGAGGGGGTTTCCCTGGCTAATCCCTGGTCGCGAGGCAATCATTGTTGAAATACCATGGAGATCCTCCTGGAGGGATTAATCTAGTCCAGGGTATTAGGAGTGCTATGTAGCTCTCCAGGTAATGATGATCCTCCAAGAAGGATTTGATCTTGTCTAGGGCATCAGGAGCGCTGTGGAGCTTTTCTGGTCAAGGCGACCCTTCTTAAGGGATTTGATCTGATCCAATGTATCTCGATCATCGGGAAATGGAGATCACAGAAGAACTATCACGGAGATCGAAATCAAAAGGAGATATAAAACTCATTGAGTTATCAATACGAGGTTGTATCAACGGAAGGTGGTACCAATTGGTGACTTGCCCCGCCCTAAGAGCTTTTTCACGAGTAAAATCTCTTGAAACGATCTAAGTTATGTGTGTATATGATAGAGTGACCTTCTGTAAATTGTGTTTTTCATTATGAGTCGGTCACTAGAAGAAATCGTCTCACGTCGGTGTCACCACTTCTTCCACAAGGGTACTAGAGAGAATAGTGAGCTCCTAGTCCCCAAGTGATGTAACTGTTTAAGAGGCCTTCTCGGGAAAGATAAGAATCTTCAATAATGATAGTAGAGCTCGAGCCTCAACTGTGAGCGAATCGGGACTTATGGGTGCTCCCCGAACGGATCGGGAAATCGATGGCTTAATAGGGTGTTGAAAGGCCCGGTACAAATGTAGAAAAGCCATTAGTGTTATAATCTTTGGGAGTGAGCTGATGTTATCGATGTCAATCTCTGGTAGGTCAAGGAGAGTGTCTACTTCTTCATAAGTTGCCAGGTAGTGATAGATCAAACTCCCCCCCTTTAGTGTGAATGATGGATGGAGAATGGAGGAGATCAAGAAGAAAGCTACTGAGATGGTTGTGTATGCTTCCACTATGGCTGGCCAGTCTTGGGGTTGCTGATGCAAACCCTGGTGCAAAGTCCCATATCGCAGCAGAGGATCTATCCAAAGAAGAAGTTTCACACCATCTTACCTCTCTAAATATTCTGATTATTGTTGATCACTATTTTTTCCTTGATACGTGGTCACTCACTATAACAGGTCTACAATCCAACAATGGGACTATCGACTAAGGAAATTGAGCTGCGAAACTCGGTGGTCAGGAAGCCTGACGTTAACTGCCCATTTTCATGATTAAACAGTTCCCTTATCCTGTTGTTCCCCCAAGATAGTTTCTTTCAAATATTGGACCTAGAGGGAGATCAAGCAAGTACATGCAAGCCAGAGTTAGATTTGAGATTAAAATTTTATAATCAAGTAAGGGAGTCTATCCCCCAACAAAGCTACAACAAGCAAGGGGGGCCCAATCCCTGGTTCCGGGCTACAAAAGCAATAATAAAATGGCAAACACAGTTGAAGATGGGATAACCACCCCCTTTTTCGGGCATTCAAAATAGATTACATAGGAGAGAACTCAAGCTTCTTCGTCATTCTGAGGACCTCTAGCCTCTTCCTCTACAGAATGAACCCTGTCTCCTGCTCCCCTCTCTGGTCGCAGCTCGTCCTGGTCAGCTGCATCTACCGCCTCCGTCACCTCCTTCTGGGGATCAGACTCGGCTGCCTCAGGGTTAATAGGATCCTCCTTCGCCATTTCATTGATCACCGCCATAACTTCAAGCGGTATAGCTGCATCAAGAAGGCAGGCCAATGACTAAGGCACGTTCCCACTTTCTGTTAACTCTAATCCTGAGAGCACTGAGAGGGGGGTCTCGGGCTTCAGTAAGGCCTCCTTCTAGCTCCTCGTTGTGCACCCCCTTCAAGGATTTGCCAAGACCAGATGCTGGAAAGGCTGGAACAGGAGGAGGCAGATCTGGCACCTCTAACTGCTTCCCAGCTCTCTCCCCATAAGGACTATCTCCATCATTTTTGGGGCGAGACATCCCCGCAGCCCGCGACATGACCTCTTCTCTATCCCAGCCAGCAATGCTGGAGAGATCGAATGGGGGAGAAAGAGCCTCTGCAACATGATAAGTGGCATAGAAGTACCCCTCGTTAAAAGAGGCTTCCACCTAGGCCTAGAGCTGGGTAATTTGAGCCTGCAAGGTTGGGTTCTCAACATCCAGAGCTTTCGTCTCTCCCTTCCAGTCATCCCGTCGCTTCGACTGGAAAGTCTTATGATCAAAAGCTCGCTTCAACCTCTCATGGTCGCATTGAAGCTCAGCTAGTTACTTCTCCATTCCTTGTTGGTTGAAAGTCATCTCATGGACCAGGGTCTGAGCCCGCGTAAGCAACCCTTTGGATTGCTCAGCTTCAGCCTCAGCCTTGGCTGCCCTATCATGGAGGAAGGCTACCTGATGCCCCATAGCCACCTGAAACTTGAAAGCGTGCAAAGGAAAATCATGTTAGAAAATGACAAATCAAAATGCTGAATGAAGAAGTGAAAGCGACGGTTACCTCAGCTAGAAGGGCGGACCCTTTGGTAATCATGATGTCCAAGGGCATCGCGGTCATCCTAGAAAGCCAGTCACCTGGACAGGCTGCAACAAATTGCTTCAGGACCTCGTCCTGACCCACCGAGCTCAATTACTGGTGGGGGCGAGAAGGGGAGACCTCAGGAATATCGGCATCGGGATCCCTGGGAACCTCCACTGCTCGGGTTACAACCAGATCTTCAGTGAGGGATAATGTGACTCGGGGAGCATCGGTTGAAGCAGAGACTACTGGTAAGGTGGCAGGAATGGACTTATTGATGACTTGGGAGGCAGAACCTCCTCGGTTTAAAGCCTTCGCCACCCGAGATGCAAGAAGAGTCATCTTGGACTTCACCTAGGAAGGTGAGGGGGAAGGAACATCCGAGAGAGCTCCCAAGGATGATCTGGAAGGAGGATTAGGGATCCCAGTTCACCGGGCTTCGTGAGAAGCTGGAGCAACAATAAACACTGTTAGAGCGAGGAATCAAGATCATCAGAACTAAACCATCCAACAAAAAAACAAGATAGATCGAGATACTTATGAGGGGTAGCATCGGATATCCGCATGTACCTGTTTACTCTACGGGCTCCCTGGTTACGTTGATCATCTTGCACTGTTCCTTCCATAATACTAGAAAGCGGACTATATGCCTCCAGAAGTTGGGCGTCAGTTGAAGCGGAGCCAGTTGAAGGGCATTGAGAGCCTGTTGAAGGGTGGGGAGAAGAGGGAGCCTCACCCCGCTCTCAAAAGCTACGACGTGGATAGGGAGCACGCCTTTGGGCTGGCTAAAAACATCATAATTCTAGTGGGGGAGAGTTAGGGAAACAGTGTCAGGAATACCATACTTGTCCCGAAGACGGCCGATAGACTAAGGGTCGACAGTGGAGTCGGGGATGACCAAAGGTTCGAAAGGAAGGGTTGCCACTGAAGAAAGCTCTGCCACTATGACTTGAGCCCTTCCGATCGTATCGACTTTCTCCCAGACATCAGATTTTTCATCGACTAGGTCCAGAGGGTTGTCAGGCTGGTTCGAAAAGCCAGAGCCGATAGAAACGTTCATGTTAGAACGACGGTGCTGGCAGAGCGGGGAAGATTCCTCATCGCTTGAAATCCCTCGTACCCATTTACGAGGAGCTAGGTTAAGGCCTCCGGAGCCCTGAACCAATGCATCAACACTATCTGTGGAAGTTGAAATTGATGGGTAAGAGAGGTGTGAAAGCAAGCGGAAGATAGAGGCAGAGAAAGCAGGAAAGTAAAATTTTGAAATTTTGAGATTTGAGAAAGTATAAAAGAAAGTGACTGTAAGGCAAGGTTTAAATAGAGGATTATCGGTGATATCTTCGGGAAGATCACCTGGAGCCGTATTGCAGCCGTCTTTCTTCGAATAACACAGTTCAAATTCAAATATTGGGTAATTAATGAGAAGATTTAGCTCTCATTAATTATTTTTATGACAGAAAACTTTCTCAATTAAACAAAGAATCTGACTCTAACCCTAACTCTTTCACCGGTGTTCAAGTCAGGGGGGACTTCTGTTAATAGTAAAATTTGGTCAAGGGTCAAGAGAGAAATTTTCCACCCATAATCAACAATCATGAAGCCCGGAAAGACAGTAAAGCCATTTTGTAGGAGCAGGGGAGGCCGACTAATCTTTAAAACTACCAGAAAACAAGTCAAGCGTGACCTAAACGAGCCCCCACGAGATTACTGGAACCCTGGCTTCTCCAGGCCATCTATCGGGGAACCTCGGCTCTGAGGTCGAGCTCCACAACCACCCCGTGAATGCCTGGGAAAGTCTCAAAGCTTAAGAGACATCGAAAGAAGCCCGTTGTCCTTGCTGGATATAAATGAAGAATCACGCCTAAATCTACACTACCCCAGCTACCGTTTATGAAGGTCTACAAAAGCACCTCGAGCCCCAAGGGTCAGGGAAAATCCATCTTAAGCTTCTAAGAACAGAGCCAGAGCAGGGATTTACCTCGCTCTACGGGATAACAAGCAGCTAGCAAGGTGACCTTCATGAAGATTCATGGTACAAGTGCACACAGGATCGTCTCCACGCAATATTTCCATGCACGTTAAGAGTTTGATTCAAATAAGGGAACAAACTTATCTCCGTCAACGATATCATCGAATCCAGTAACAATTCAAATATAAATAATGAATCCCGACCGATAAGAAGGTAACGGATTCATGGGATCACGGTGAAATATTCGCCAACTAAAAACCTACTTTGACGATATAAATATGTGAGGCCAAGCATGGTAGAAAAAAGAAAAGAAAAAATTAGAGAACAACCTACAAGAATAGATATGTGTACAAAAAACAGAGAGGCAGGGGGAAAGCCTAAATTATGTACTCAGAACATGGCTACCTTCATTTTCACTATTCGACAGGCACCGAGTTACCACCACCCTACACCTTCGAGAGACTGTGAGCATACAAGAGAGCAATTTGTACTTTAAAGCAATATATCAATAATAAAGCTCCCATTTACTGATTAGCCTCTCGTCTACGTCTTAAACAGGTCAGGAACTAACGGTATCGACCCCGACCACCACTTTCGTGGTAATGGTCTCGAGGGTGTTAACAGGAATTTCTCATCTCGAGCAAATTTCCCGTCAACAATATATATATATATATATATATTAAATTTTATTATAATATGTATATATATATTAATATAATATATACAATTATATTTTTATTATATAATAATATATATAAATTATAATTATTTATTTATAATTTAAGAGTTTAGCTTTGATTATTTCATTTTTTGAATTAATTTTTTTGAATTAATTTTTGATGTGTCACTTTTGTTAAATTTAAAAATTACAACATAAAAATTATTTTGGTTATTTACTTAATCAATTTGTTTATAGTCGTAATAATATCAAACAAAATGCCAAAATTGATATTTAAATTTTTGATAGTTTTCGGTTAACTTACCAGAGGCATTTTTCCGTTTTTATTTTCAAAACACAACTTTCAGTATATGCTACCAGAAGAGTTTTTAGAATTTGAAAATGAAACTAAAAATACTGTTTTCATTTTCATTTTCATTTTTATTTTTGAAAAACAATAACTGAAAAACTCTTACAGGACGGGTCCTAAGGGTGCATGGGAGAAACATATATTTAAGAACTATAATTGTTCTAGTTAGTTTTCTCTTAGAAGAAAGAGTTTATTCGATTCTCTCTACATCCTCTATTCAAGTTCCAGAGACTGTGATGTGCCCACACGCAGTTACCAGTCCCAAGATATAGCGAGGAAGATCGAGTGGTTTAGAAAGGAACACATCGTAAAGTGAAGGAGCCTCCAAACGTTAATAAAATTGGTTCAAACAGGAGCATATCGTAAAGTGAATGAGCCTCCAAACGTTGGTAAGATTTTCTTCTTCTAATTATATTGATTACAATTTCCTGTGTATACATATTGTATGTATGAGTTCCAAATATAATCACGCTCCGAAGTTCACTGGTCCGGAGACTCTAAAACTCGCCTTTTTTTTTCTTCTCTTTTTTTACTCTTCGTTCACGCTTGGCCTATTTATACACAGTCCAAATATGTTAAATTTGTGACTCTCCCGCGAAGATTCTCAGAATCCCCTCTCTCTTTATCGGGCGGAATCTTCTATTTAAAAATCATTGACTTTGGATTAATAAATGGTTCGAGAATATCTTAGGTGGAGATAAGTTTGTTTCCTCTTTGGACTCAATCTCTTGCCCTACACGTACACAGTATTTCAATATTCGTTGAAGTGTAGATATGATATTATGTGTATTCATGGCATGATTCTTCAAGAAGGTCATCAAGTTAACTATTCGTTGTTTCGTAGAGTGAGGTAGACCTTGGCCTTAGCTTTGGTACCAGAAGCTCGACCTGACCTATCCTGACCTTTTAGAGCTCGAGACGGCCTTGTGGGCACTCATTAGGGGGGAAGCGTGGATTATTCGAGCTTTCTTTTCCTCGTCCAGATGGGTTCAAGCCTTCCTTACCAAACTGGGATGTAGCTATAACACGAACCTGATGTTAAAGGCCCCATTTGTATGTTTGGAGAGGATAGCAGGCTTCTGGAGAGGTTGGCAGGATTCTGGGGAGGTTATGAGGTAATTTTGATCTCAGGAAGCCCGGATAACCATATGTCGGGCTTTGCCCGAATATCAGTATTAGTGTAAAGAGCTCGATCTGGTC
This sequence comes from Dipteronia dyeriana, assembly GCA_032871835.1. Classification (NCBI taxonomy): domain Eukaryota; kingdom Viridiplantae; phylum Streptophyta; class Magnoliopsida; order Sapindales; family Sapindaceae; genus Dipteronia; species Dipteronia dyeriana. Next base: position 85,289,180 of record CM065298.1, read on the forward strand.
CTGTCGGGCTTTATCCCTGATGGTTTTGAAGCTCGATGACCCTTTCTTGCTTCTGCGGTGTGGTTCTATGGCTCGCCTTTAAGACCCAAGGTTCAATGACTAGTAATCTCAGGCTTTGATTCGGTTTAGAAGAGTGGAAAATTTCTCGTTGGTCCCTAGCCAAATTTTGTTATTAACATAAGTCTCCTCTGACTTGAACACCGATGATTGGGTTGGGGTTGGAGTCAAATTTCCTGTTTAAATTGGGAAATTTTCCCTCTTTTACCGTTACCAAATCTGGGTGGGAATCTCTTTATTAATTATTCCAGTGACGTGGCCGGAAAAGATCGGTGTATTCCCCGAAATAATCCGGCTATGTTACGACTGTTCCTGAGATTCAAGGAAATCTGTCCAAAGATTTCGTTGTCATCACTACCTCTCCCACCTCTATTAAAACCCGGCTTTCTCATCACTTTCCTCACGCTTTCTTTCAAATTTCATGTTTTAAAAAAATTCCTCTCTTTCGCTACCTTTGGGAAACCTTTCATCATTTTCTTTGTTCTTCAAGCCCTACACCCAACAATGTCGAATTCTGCTAACAGTACTGAGGCTATGGTTGAGGGCACCGGTGCCCCTAGCCTGGTTCCTAGGAAGCGGACATAAGAAAATTCGAGCGACAAAGATGCTTCCATGCTATGTCAGCGCTGACGCTCTGGTAGGAACGTTTCGATTGGCTCTGGTTTCTCTAATCAACTAGACAACCCTCTGAACTAAGTCGATGAAAATTCTGATAGAGGAGAAAGAACCGACGTCGTTAGGAAGGGTCAAGTCACGGTTGCTAGACCCCCTCCAACGAGGCCTCTTCCTTATGACTTTAGGGTCATCCCCGATTATATTGTTGATCCGCAATCGATCGACCGCCTGAGAACTAAGTACAGGATTCCCAACAGTGTCACCCTCACAGCTCCCCACAGGAACTACGACGTCTACAATCCGACCAAAGGTGTGCTCCCTATCCATGTGACGACATTTAAAAATAGGGTCAAGCTCCCTTTTCATCCTACTCTTTGACGGGCTCTCAACGCCTTACAGCTAGCTCCCCTCAAACTGACGCCCGCCTTCTGGAGGCATTTGATCAGGTTTCTCATGCTGTGGAGGGAACAGTGCGAGCTGGGCAAGGTCATTCGGGCCCAGGGCAGAAGAGCTGGCCTACCTTTTTCAAATCAAGAGTTTGTTCAAAGTTCCCCGAAGCCAGTTCTATACAAAAGACCCAATCTAGAAGGAAGAGTGGATACTGGTGGGGATGATTGGGGAAACTCCATATTTATCGGCGGGCATGAGTTTGCAAGTCCCACCGCTTCCAATTGTTGATCCCTTCGATTCCCGCAGGGTCAACCGATACCTGCCGATCTCTGATTCTACCACTCGTAAGTAACACCAAGTCATTATGCTTCGTTTTGATAGCTAGTTTACTTCTGACATCCATCTTCTTTCTTCAGTTCTTTTTTTTAACAGTTTTTGTTGTTGCTCCAACTTCCCATGAGGCCCAATAGGCTCGTACCCCTCCTCCTCACACAACACTACACCGGGAAGCCCCCTTGGTTACCTTGGAAATAAAAGGGCCTACTGACCCAACTGGGGTTACACCTGCTTTAGTTCCATCGGCCTCAAAAGTTAGCTCAAAGATGGCTATTCTTGCTTCGCGTGCTACTAGAGTTCAAAACCAAGGGAGGCCCACTTTTCAGGCCGCTGATACGATCATCTCTACCCATTTCATTGACGGCCCCCGCTACAACTACTGCTATTTCAGCCATGTTACTAGTTGCTTTTGTTGCTCCATATATGCCCCGTGCTTCTCAATCTTTGAGGGACACCGAGGCCGGTGTCCCTGGGGCTCCCTCTGCTCGCTCCTACCACCAGTCGGGCTCGGTTAGGCAGGATGAGATCTTGGAGCAGTTTGTTGCATCGTGCCCGGGTGGCAGGCTCTCTGGGATGACTTCAATGCCTGTGGACATCTTGTTTACCAAGGGGTCCTCTCTTCTGGCTGAGGTAACTTCCCTTTTTTATTTCATATGACTGTGGGCAATGAACATTCACTAATATTGGTTTTACATCTTGTAGGCCTTCAAATTTAATGTGGCGATGGGTCACCAAATAGCATTTCAATGCGACCGGGTTGCACAAGCTGAGGCCAAAATCAAGAGGGCCATTGGGCAACTTACGCAAGCTTAGACTTTGGTACAAGAGATGTCTTCCAGTCAGAAGGGAATGGAAGCAAAACTGGTTAAGCTTCAGTGCGATCATGAGAGGTTGAAGTGATCTTTTGATCAAGAACTCAACGTTGAGCCAGTCAGCGGGATAGTTGGAAGGAAGAAGCAAAGGCATAAGACATTGAATACCAAGGTCTGCAAGCCCAAGTTGCCAAGCTTCAGACTGAGGTGAATGCTTCCTTCTGCGAAGAAAACTTCTATGCTTCCTACCAGGTTGTTGAAGCATTCCCTTCCCCCTTTGACCTATCAGTTATCACCAACCGGTATAGGAAGGAGATTATAACCATGGCTGCAGAGATGTCCCGTCCTAAGGGTGAAGGGGCTGGGGCTGGGGCTGGGGCTGGAGCTGGAGCTGGAGCTGGAGCTGGAGCTGGGAAGCAAGCAGCTGTGACAGATCCTCTTGTTCCTCCTCCAGTCTTACAAGTCTCAGGTCCCGGGGAGACTTCTAGCAGGGTTCGGTCAACACAACTAAAAGGGGCAGTGCCAGAAGCCAGGGGAGAAATCCACCACAGTCCTAACGAAACCTCTAAAGAAAGACTGTAGGTTGAACAAAACTGGGTTGAATCTTTGGAAAGCCTTCTTGATGCAGCCATCCCTCCTAAGGTTATGGCGGTGGTTAATGAGATCTTAGAGGAGGACCCCACTAAGCAGAAGACAGTGGAGGATTCCCCAGAGGAAAGAGTAGCGGACGAAGGTAACCATGGCCAGCGAATACCTTAGGGAGAGTTAGAGGAGTCGGAGGTGAGGTCCACCTGGCAGGGGGAGCAGCAGAAAGGAATCAAGAAAAAGTATGTGCCTAATACACTTTATTCACAGTTTGCCTTTACATCCCGGAAAAAAGGGTGGGCACCCCAACTTTACTCATGCTTAATCATCATCATTTTTTTGATAGCCCGAAACCGGGGGTTGGGCTCCCTGTTTGATAACTGTAGCCTTTTCAAGGGATAGGCTCCCATTTCAATAATGAAAAATGACTTTAGATATCACTCATGCTTTCTTTGATGAATTTTGATTTGATTGACATGTTCTTGCTTCATTCATGATCTCGACCTAGATGTGACCTCTGAAACATCTCGACTTACTCGAACTTTGGCGAGATGTAAAATTTTGTTTAAGTGCTGAAGTAGACATCTCGCTCGAGCTCCCAACTCTCAGTAGAAACTTGTAGCTTGATGACTTTAATGAGTAGTCCCCTTATGTGCTTATTGGCTAATTTGTACATGTCACAACAAGTAACCATGTACACATGGAAGATTAGTAACCAGTAATAACTGGGACATTGGAGCTTAAGCGGGAGAGCTTTCCACTCATGGGCCCTTTTTGGGGGGCTATAGCCGGATCGAGGTAGCAGGAGGGCTATCCAGCTTCATCCTAGGCTTTTAGTCTAGATGGAAACTATGCTCTTACACTCAGACCCTTCTTAGGGGTGATAGCCCGACCAAGGCATCAAGTGGACTATCTAGTTATTTCCTGGTCTGGTGATTTGGATGGCAATTATACTCTTACACTCAAACCCTTCTTGGGGGTGGTAGCCTGACCAAGGCATTAGGAGGGCTATCTTGTTATTTCCTAGTCTCGAGATCTGGATGGCAACTATGCTCTTACACTCATATCCTTCTTGGTGAAGGGCGGTGCCTGGCCGAGGCATCAAGGATAACAAAGGGGCTTCCCCAGCTAATCCTTGGTCTTAAGATGATTATTTCGGACTTACCCACGTAGATCCTAGTTTTTGTTGGAACCCCAGTTCACCGGTCATGCAGCGGAGCTAGGTTTTAAAATTTTTATACATATCATATCTGTATCTGGGACTAGTAAACTTTGGATCATAATTATTTTTCGGAACTAATACATACAATATGTAAATACAGAAAATTGTAATCAACAAAAATCAGAAGAAGATACTCTAACCAACGTTCGGAGGCTCCTTCACTTTTCGATATGCTCCTATCTTAACCAATCTTACCAACGTTTGGAAGCTCCTTCACTCTACGATGTGCTCCTGTCTGAACCACTCGATCTTCCTCGCTATCTCCCGGAACTGGTAACTGCATGTGGACGCATCACGGTCTTAGGAACTGGAATAGAGGATGTAGAGAGAATTGAAGAAACTCTTTCTTCTATGTGTTTTAAAAACATATAAAACATGAAACAAAATATATATCATGTTGCTGCTTTTGCTATATCACAAATTATATTTATCACGCATGTTGTTGCTATATGACCAAATTATATTTATCACGCCTGCTGTTGCTATATGACCAAATCATATTTGTTGCTTTCCACATGTACACACCAATTTGCATCCAATGCAATCTCTTGTGTTATTAATTGATATATTTATTTTAATTATCCTTTTTAAATATATCTAATATATTAAAAGTGATAATAAGTATTTTAAATTTAAACTTAAATTCAAATACTTAGATAAATGATTTAGTAAAATAAAATAATCCTATTATTTTATCTTCACCTAAATCCATATATCAACTAACACCCTCCATTTAATAGTTAATTAATAATTCAAAATTATCAATATAATTAAATAATCTAATTATTTAATTAATTTAACTATTAACATTCATTAATTAAATAATCTCATTATTCAATTAATTTCCGAATATATACGTGTCACTTTTGTACCACAACTAATTCGACAATCCAATTAATTAACTGTGACTCTTGTTACCTAAATCAATCAGGCTAGGAAGGGGACCTAATGGACCCACAGTATTTTGAGCTCCAATAATCCTCGGAATCATTAATTAAACTCTTTAATTAATATTCCTTGATTATTAACTCCGGTGTTATTCCACTAAAAACCCGAAACTGTACTCTCTCAACTGTAGACGCTTTTACACAGACCGATACAACTCAGTGTCCATTGATATAGCTATTACACATGGTGTGATCCTCCACTGTAGTTCATAATTAGAGCTGGGTCATAATGTCTGTTATACCCCCCCTAATTACATATATCCTTTAAGTAATGTTGATTCTATAATGAACAATAAATCCTATTTCCTTACAGAATTAGGTTAGCGCTCATATTGTCCAAGCCCCGAATCAACCCTTAAGGGAACTACTATATACTTCTCACAAGAAGGAGTGGATTCCACTATTGTGTATAAATCTTCCCAGCCAAAAGCCAAACTGCAATCACAACATACGGAGTATATTGATCAGGAAATGCATCTGACCTCACCCAAGGTATATCAAAGACCACGATCTAACCTGAAGGAGTCGATAAGACACTTAGGATTAAGATCACCCATATATAGCCATCTTTAGTTGATATGTATGAATCTCATCGGTAAACGGATCTTGATGAGAGATTCATATAGATCATGGTCCAGTCCTATATGATCACATCATACAAGGTGCCTCCATTCTCATATCTCATATGAATGATTCATGATAGTATCATCGTACGTTACGAAATGGACCGCAGCTATAGATTAACCACAAATAAAGTATCCAGCTTTATTTGCTATCTATGGACTCTTTAGATTGCACGTCTCTTACTGTATCCATATGTATATGACACTCATATACACAGTTTGAGATTACATCCGGCAATCTTAGATGTTAAATAAATGCATAAGTTATATAATAAACAACACAACAAGAATGAATTGAACTTTTCATTTTATTTATTTAATAAATCCATTTACAAATTACATCTTTAGGGCATAAACCCCAACAGTTTGATATGGAAAAATTATGGTAGAATACAATCGAAGATGGAGAAAACATACTTTATTGATAAGTAATGTAGTACATTGTTGTTGGAAATTTTATTGAAACTTAAAAGGAGTTAGTCTACTCACGAGTCCCCTATCTAAGGGTAATACTTCCTCGGGTGATCTGCATTCCAAGCGTGGTCGATGGACCGGCCATCCATGTCCTGGAGCTTATACGTCCCGTTGCGAACCACTGCTTTTACCAAATAAGGTCCATCCCAGTTGGGCCCCAGGACCCCTTCTGACCTCTTCCTGGTATTCAAGGTCACTTTCCTAAGAACTATGTCTCTTTCCTTGAAGTTTCGGGCTTTAACTCTCCTGTTAAAGTATCTAGCGATCTTACTCTGCTAAATCGCTCCTTTCTTAGCTATTCGATCTTGTTTCTCGTCCAGGAGATCTAGGTTAGGTCGGAGCTTATACTCATTGCTTCCATACTCAAAGTGTTGAACTCTGAAGGAGGTTAATTTATGCTCGATGGGAAGAACTACTTCAACCCTGAAGGTTGAAGAATAGGGTGTTTCTCTGGTGGTTGTTTTTTTTATAGTGCAATAAGCTTAGAGGACCTCGGAAAGATCTTCGGGCCATCTGTCATTTCTCTTCTGTAACTTCTTTTTCAACAGCTTCTTGATAGTTTTATTAGTGGATTCCACTAGCCCGTTAGTCTGAGGATGGGCAACTGAGGTGAATCTAAGGTCGATTCCCAAGCCTTTACAAAATTCCTTGAATCGATCGTTATCAAACTGCTTTCCGAGGTAAGCTATAATGGTCTTGAACCTGCAGACTATATTGTTTTTGATAAACCTTGTCGTATTTTCTTTAGATATCTGGGAGAGTGGTCCGGCTTCAACCCATCTTGTGAAGTAGTCGATTGCTTTAATAGCATGTTTGGCTTGTCTAAGAGCAGTCGGAAGTGGATCGATCAAGTCGACTCCCCACATAGCAAAGGGGTAAGACGAGCTGAGAGCTGACAGACACTTTGGTGGGAGGAGGCTCAAGTTAGTGGTCTTCTGGCATGGTTTACAGAAATGAACGAAGTTCTTTGCATCTTGGTGGATATTTGGCCAGTAATACCCCATACGGAGTACCTGATATGCCAGAGCTTCACCACCAACGTGGTTCCCACATTCTCCTGAATGAACTTCTCTTAACGCCCATTTAACATCATCAGGATGCAAAAATTGCACCAGGGGAAGGGACATGCCCCTCCTATAGAGGTATCCATCAAACAGGTAATATCGAACGAAAAGCCTTTTAATTCATCTGGCTTGGTCGGGCTCCTCGGGAGTTCTTTCTTCTTGGAGATAGACCACTATTGGGTCCATCCAGCATGGCTATCGATCCAGGGTATAGGACTCATTTCCCGCTACTGTGCTTGGTAGGGAGATCACTTAGAGAGGAACTCCCTATGGTAAGGCATAGCCACCATTCGTAGCTATCTTGGCTAGGATGCCGACTCGATGATTCTTCTGTTGAGGCACATGCTCGATCTTAAATCCTTTGAATTTATTCTGAAATAGTTGAACTAGCTTCAAATAGGCAATCATGTTATCACCTTTGGCCTTATAGTCTCTAGAAACCTGATTAACTATGAGTAAAGAGTCATTCTTGACCTGAAGGTAATCGACCTTGAGCTCGGTGACCACCTTCATCCCGGCTAGGAGGGCTTCAAATTCTGCTTCATTGTTAGTAGCCTCAAATTTGAATCTGAAACAGTGGCAACACTCAGCCCCCTCTGGGTCTATCAGAACTATGCCCGCTCCTCCCCAGCTTGCCCAGACGCTCCATCAGTTGTCGGATTCTGGAATCTCTTTAGGAGTTATATTTGTTATTGCGGAGGTTGTTTAGCCAAGGGGCACTGAGAGCTTTGCCACAAAGTCCGCCAAAGCTTGGGCTTTAATTATGGTCATGGGTTTATACCTTAAATCAAACTGGGTGAGTTCTAAGGCCCATAAAACCAATCTTCCGGACACGTCCGGCCTTTGCAGGAATTGACAGAGAGGTTGGTCTGTAACTACTGTTATTAAGTTCGCTTGAAAGTAGGGATGAAGCTTCCTTGCTGAGGTCACTAGGGCATAGACGAGCTTCTCCTAAAGGGTGTAATTCTTTTCTAGCTTAGTCAGGGCATGACTTATGTAGTAGATAAGTCGTTGGACCCTATCTCCATATTCCTTGACCAAGACCCCACTCACTGAAGTTTCTGAAATAGTCAAATAGATTTGCAGCTCCTCTCTTGGACTTGGCTTGACCAGTAACGGAGGGCTTGACAGATACTTTTTCGAAGCTTAGAAATCTTGCTCGCTCTTTTGGTCCCATTTCATGTTCCTTTCTTGCTTGATCACTTTGAAAAAAGGGAAACATTTATCGGTGGATCGAGAAATGAACATGTAGAGCTCTGCTATCTGTCTGGTCAAGACTTGAACCTGGCTGAGTGATGTGGGGGATTCTAGATCCAATATACCCTTGATCTTTTCTGGGTTAGCCTCTATTCCGCTCTCATGAACTGTGAAGCCCAGAAATTATCTTGCAATTACCTCGAAGGCACATTTGGAGGGGTTCAATCTCATCTGGTTTTCCCTTAGGATCATGAAAGTTCTACGAAGGTCATCCTGATGTCCTTATATGGTCGGTGACTTGGTAATCATGCCACCGATGTACACTTCCATTGATCTTCCAATCTGGGGCTTGAATAGTCGATTGACCAACCGTTGATATGTAGCACCCGTATTCTTAAGCCTAAACGGTATCACCTTGTAACAGTACAGGCCATGTCCGGTGATGAAGCTGGACTTGTCTTGGTCGACGGGGTGCATCATAATCTAGTTATAACCCGATAATGAATCCATGAAGCTTAGGAGCTTATTTTCGGATGTGTAGTCAACCAACTGATCGATCTTTGGTAAATGGAAACTGTCTTTTGGACACACCCGGTTGAGGTCGGTGTAGTCAACACACATTCTCCACTTCCTATTCGTCTCAGTGACCATGACCACGTTGGCGATCCATTCGGAGTAGCGCGCCTCTCTGATGAAGCCTTCTCTGATCAACTTGTCCACTTTTTCCTGAATCATAACATTTCTTTCGGCATTAAAGTGACGCCTCTTTTGCTTGATAGGCTTGAAGGTTGGATCTACTGCCAAACGGTGAGCAACCAATGATATCGCGATCCAGGGCATCTCATTGTGACTCTAAGTGAAGATGTCATTAAATTCTCTAAGGAGCCCGATCAGACCCTCATTCACTCTCGGTTCGAGGGTGGCTCCGACCTTGATGACCTTCAAGGGGTCGTTCAACCGGATGGATAACTCTTCTAGCTCATCCACTGGATGCCCGCTGGCCCATTCCCTGTTCTGCTTTCTTTATCTGGAATCTTGGGATCATCCTCTGGGTGATTTGCAAGCTCTATATCATCCAAGGTCTTCCCGAGGGTTACCCCATCTTGTATCATCGCAACCTGTACAAACTGTTTCGCTAGAGCTGTCGGGCTGGCAGACACTGCATAGCACTTCCTAGTTACTTGTTGGTCACCACGTAGTTCCCTCACCTTGTCTTCTACTGGAAAATTTAGGACCTTGTGGTAGATGGATATGACCCCCTTCAAGGATGACAAGAAGGGTATCCCTAATATCGTATTATAGGATGACGGGGTATCCACCACTACAAAGTCTGTCATGATATTTTATTGGAGATGAGTTTTTCAAGTGATAACTGGAAGGATCTTCGACCCTATAAGAATGATCGAGTCCCTAGTGATTCTATACAGTGGTGTTGTGTAGCTATTGTGACACCACTATTTCAAATTTAGCTTTTCCAATGTATCTTTGAAAGGATATCGATGCTACTGTCTGTGTCAACAAGCACGGGACTGACCATGCAGTTAGCAATTTGTACCGTGGCCACCATAGGATCATCATAAGGTTGCACAATGTTGTAGACATCCACCTCAGTAAAAATAATCTTCACAGACTGGGAGGGGTCAGCTGGGCTCTGGTCGGCCTTGAAGATACCTCACCCTTTATCTACACGGGGGACCTTCCTCGCATGGTTTTTCTTAGAATTATTAAAAGTGCCAGCCAATGTAGGACCTCCGATGATGGTATGAATCACCTGGATTTTTTTCATAGGAACAGCCTGCTCCCTTTTTCTCTTCTCGGCATGCTCACGGATCTCAGCTTGTACTTCCCTCCTTGTCTGAATGTTGTCCCTGACTTGCTGTGATAACTCTGTCAAGCATCCTTCCCTTATCAGAGCCTCGATCTGGTTGTGTAGGTTATAGCACTCTGAAGTGTTGTGACCCACATCTTTATGAAAGTCATAGTACTTATACAGGTTCCTCCTATCAACGGGGGCTTTCATGGGTGTGGGCTTTTGTAGTAGCCCCTTATCTTGGATGACGAGGTAGATCATTTCACGGGATGCATTTAAGGGAGTGTAATGATCGTATCCTCTCTTATCTCGCGTTATAGGGGCTGCTGTCCTGGGAGGAGGCGAAGCCCGCAGAGGGGTTCGTCTTGCTGGCTACCTTTCTTGCTTGGGTTGAGAAACGAGAAAAAGAATGGTTGACCTATTGATAGGTTTGTTCTAATTTTTCTGAATCGGTTCAGGTCTGAGAGTTTCCTTCTTCTGTCGTTTTACCGTTCTCATGTCGTCATGCTCCATTTTGACCTGGAGTTGTTCATCGACTTTGAATTGCTCTAGAGCCCGATCATTAGCCTCTTGGTAGGTCTCCGAAGGTCGTTTGGCAAAAGATCAGAAAAGCTTACCTGCCTATAGGTTCCGCCTGAAATTAGTGAGGGTCTCTTTCTTAGTGAAGACTCTCATCTGGATGACCTCCTTGTGGAACAACCTTTCTGACTTGGTCATGTCCAAGTGAGATGCTTCATACCGGTGGAATCTAGTACAATGACTCATGCACGCACGTTAGCCAGCCATGCAATGAGGGTTCATACCACAATGATACAACTGGAACTATAAAATATCATTGACATGGGTGTGAGATGATACTGCAAAGAAATATGAGATTTTCTATTATATATTTTCAATGCAATTTATCGGAAAGTTTTGAATTCTATTGTTCTTTCAAATGGATGAGTCTCAAGCTTATATATCAAATATATCATTTTAAATTTATTTTAATTTTATCAAATGAGCTCTTTATTTTACTTTTATCTACATATAATTAGCATGCTTTACATACAATCAGGATTCTCCAATATACAAATCTAACAAGCTCTTGAAAAGCAAGAAAATAATTAGTGTGTTGCCCTCGATCGTCAGCTTTTCTAACTAACTACCTAGACTAACCCAATCAATATTGTTAAGTCTAGAGTAATCACTAAAATGAGCTTGATCAGCTCCAATATAATATAATATCAAGCATACACAAAACAAGTCCAGACTAGCACACTGGACCTTGCACACAGGATTAAGTCAGCTGGCTGCATTGCTTGAACTGACTTCAGTGACTGAGATGCTACAAAATGTATGAACAAGGTGAGTTGAGTGAGGTTCATTAACACTTTGTTTTCTAATTTATGTTCTTCTTGCAACTGCTGCATCATTTTATTTTAAATTTCGGTTAGGTCTGGGTCATGTTGTGATCATGGTCTCTTTTGATACTTAATTAGTAGAAGTGCATAGTCTTTGCAATGAAGAAATCTTATATTTTTACCTATAATCTTTTTATATAATTATTATAAGAGAATTTCAACGATATGATATAAGGAACATAATTAATTTAAAAAAAAATCAGGACCGTTTAGGTTTAGGGTCACTCTATTGGTAAACGAAAATTTTACAGATACCACACTTCCCTTATTGAGTGCTAATTGTAGTGAAAGTTTGGAATCTAAAAGTAGAGAAATTAATTATTTTAATGACTTATTCTAAATATGGAAAAACCAGTGCACGAAATTAAATGCAAAAACAAACACCATAATCCACCAACACGAATTTGGATCTTCTACTGATATGATCTTTTTCCTGATCTAATCTAATCTCATGGCACATAAGCATTGCAATGAATGTATGGCTAAGATGAGATTGGTTTCCACAATCACTTTACCAACAACCAATCACATGTTTTAAAAAGGTCAGGAAAAAGATCAGATCAGTAGAGGATCTAAATCCCACCAGCACTAACCTTATATGGAATAATTACAACAAAATTAAATGTTAATCCCTAATAGTCTACGATGTCACTGATATATTTTATTTCGTAATATCTGCAATATAATTACATAAATATAATTCCATCAATTTATTTTCCATATAACACAAATCAAAAGGGATAAATTGTAGTCTCTTTGAACCAGGGGAAAGAGAGATAGAGTTGTTTTTTTTTTTAGACTGCAAAGATATTATAAGGCCAAAGCCAAAGCAAGAAGCAAACCCAGGAATCAACAACACCAACGAAAAGGAACAAACAAACCAAAGCACAGCCAAGCAGCAAAAAAAGTAAAAAAAAACAACACAAACATACACTCCTGAAAAACAGAGCACCCCCACACTATAAACAAACAAACATAATTAGACCAGAGCAAACACCCAAACAACCAGAATCAACTGACGCCCCAATCAGAAAAAAAAACCTTACTTCGCTGGACGATAACAAGCCAAAAAATAAATCAAAGGGCCCCCAATGAAGTCTATCACCCTGATTAGCTGACCATTATTTTGTAAGAGAATCAGCCAAGGAATTTGAAGCTCTTGGCTTGAACATAATCTCTAGCCCAGTCATGTGATGTATGAAGTTCCTGATATCATACACCAGATGAGCCACTGGAAGATGGCTGAAATCTTCACCTTTGATCCACTCCACAGCAGATTTCGAATCAATAATGATAGAAATGTCGCGCATAAATAAGGACCTGTTAGAAGAGACCAACTGGCATGCCTTAAGAATGGCGTGCACTTCAGTCGAACAAGAATCCATGACCCCTAAATAAAAAGAAAACAGCAAAAGAATTTGCCCAGTCACGTCTCTCAGAAGAATTTGTCTAGTTGAGCCATCAACATTGAAAAAGAGGGGATTGCCCATAGGAGGAGTCCACTCATTGTGCTTCTCAACTCTAACATTCTCCTTGTCAACGCACCTATCACTGATATCCAACAGAAGCAGAGTTAATTCAACTTCTTAACCACAACCATGATTCTTGAACCACCAACAAACACGAAATTTGACTGAGTCCGAAGCGAGATAGAGTTGTATTCAAGGTTTCTACTCTTCTCTTTAATTATTATTCATTTATATATGATCTATTATTTATCCTTGCTCATGCCTTTGCATTTATAATATTTACAAGGTACTTTTTTTTTCTTTTTACTACGTATAGCATTTGTTCTTGTTCAACTTTTGAGATTGATGGTAATTGGTTATATGGTTTTAATTTCTTCTAAGTAGTCTTGGGTTCAATATCAAAATGTAGATCTGATTAATTGAATCAATCCTCCTTCTAGAGGTTATTGATTAATATATTGATGCAGCAGCAGTTGAAGATAAGGCGTTGGATTACTTGGAGAGGTGGGAAAGAAAGACCAAATCAATCCTACTAGTCCGGGCAATGAAGTTGGAACGACGTGAATCTTTCACAAGTTGAAGCGAATGGTCGAGATCTTTCAAAATTATGACCTTTGGTCATGCGGCATGCCTTTTTTTGGCAAATTCCATTGTTTAGGGTCCGAATTTATCGTTTTTGCCATTTAAAAGTTTTATTTTTGCAATAACTTTAGTTTTCCAAGTCTAAATTGACTTCCGTCAATTCTTGTTTGCTTAGGATTCTTTTTAGAATTAGTTTCTATGTTAATATCAATTTTGCCTCTTTTGGTAATTTTTCGTATTAAGCATCATTTTTCTTGTTTTGTAAGGAAAACGATTAGGTTTGCAATTTGGTTGCTATAAATAATCATGTAATTCGAAAGGTTATGCAGTTTTTGATGAATAAAAATTAGAGTTTCTCGATTATCTTCCAAATTTCGGTATTCTTAGAGAATCAATGAATTTGAAGCCTAAACTTTCGGTATTCGTGAACAAATCAACGGAACTTTAGTAGGTTGTTTCAATTTATTTCTTGCAGGTTTTTCTCGACAGAGCTTCCGTTACATCAGTTTGGTATCGGAGCCTGGTTCATTCGTGTCGACATCAATATGCTGCCGAGATGACGCCCATAAAACTAGATCCTCATAGAGTAAGCCATCAAACGTGACTGTATGGCACATATGGAGCGACAGGTTGCACAATTAACAGAGTAGCTTGTGACATTGAAGGCTAATCAAAACTCTTTTCAGAACCTAAATCTTGAAACGGGTAGTGACAGTGACGAAGGGGAAGAAAGCAACAAAGGGGAAGAGATCCCACAACGCCGATGCAGGGCACTTGAAACTGATGACAACAAGAGATGGAAAATAGGGATGCAGACAGAGGAGTTTCTTGAGTGGATCGGGATCGTTGAAGAAATCCTAGAATTCAAGAAAGTTTCATAAAAAAAGAAGGTGACGCTAGTGGCCACCAGGTTTCGGGGTAGAACAGCAGTATGGTGGTAACAACTCAAACTCAATAGGAACCGTTCGGGAAAGCCCAAGATTTATGATTCAAAGAAGGTGAAACGAAAGTTGCGTGTTGAATTTTTACCTCACAATTTTTCAGCGACTAATGTATCAAATATTGCAGAATTTACGACAGAGCATGAGATCCATTGATGAGTGTACTAAAGAGTTCTATCAACTTTTGGTGCAAAACGAGATTCAAGAGACACAGGATCAGTTGGTGTCGTGCTACTGTTGAGGATTGTGAACATAAATCCTAGATATGATTAATCTCTTTGATCCCAGAACAATGGCAGAGGCACATCAAAGAGCTTTGCAGTTGGAGAAAACGTTGTCTCAAAAATCTAACAGTGGCCGATTTTAAGTTTCGGGGGAGGATCTAATAGTCAAAACAAGACAAGTGGTAGCAGTGGGAGTGGCAATATTGCTGGGAACCGTTTGGGTGCTAATGGCAATTCAAATTTTGTACAACAAAGCTTTGCAAATACAGTCCAAACATCTAAGGTAACCACTGGCGGTTTTTGTTGTTTCGGATGTGGTAAAACCGGTCATCTATTGTCTGAATGTAAGAAACCAACTAAGAAGGTTATATTTGTTGATACTGTAGAATTTGACGAGAATGATGAAGAAATAGGTGAAGATCTGTAATTTGATGAGGATGACGTGGTAAACGAAGAACTGGTAGGCGGTGACACACGAATAATGTTAATGGTGCATTGTTCATGTTTATCACCTCGAACTGATGATGGAGATTGGCTTCAGAATAATATATTTCAGTCTACTTGTACCATTTTGGGCAAGGCGTGTCAGTTCATCATAGATGATGGGAGTTGTGAGAATATTGTGTCAGCTGATGCAGTGCAAAAATTAGAGGTGAAGACAAAAACATCCCAAGCCATATCGATTAGCTTGGTTACAAAAGAGAGGAGAGGTGATCATGTCACTGCGGGCTTTAATTCCTTTTTTATGGGTTCCCGCTATAAGGATCATATGTGGTGTGACGTGGTGAATATGGATGCATGTCACTTGTTGTTAGGAAGGTTGTGGCAATATGACAGAAAGGTGTATCATGATGGGTTCAAAAATACCCATTCGTTTGTTTTTAATGATACAAAGATTGTGTTACTACTAAGCAAACCATATGAATAGTCGAAATTGCTTGGAGATAATGCTAACCTACTGTCTTATCCGAAATTTGAGTTGGAGATTGAGGAATCGAAAACAGTGTATTTGTTGGTTGGTAAAGAAACGAGTAATGATATAGAGGTGCCTAGAGATGCAGTTCCTCTGATTTTAGAATTTGCTGAT
Source organism: Dipteronia dyeriana (assembly GCA_032871835.1). NCBI lineage: Eukaryota > Viridiplantae > Streptophyta > Magnoliopsida > Sapindales > Sapindaceae > Dipteronia > Dipteronia dyeriana. Next base: position 85,305,018 of record CM065298.1, read on the forward strand.
TTATTCCCCTAGGTGTTACCGGAAGGACTTCCACCCCACGTGATATTCAACACCATATTGATCTAGAGCCAAGAGCTCTGTTGCCCAACAAGCCACACTATTGAATGAGTCCTAACAAACATGAGAAATTACAGAGACAGGTGGAGGAGCTATTTTCAAAGGAGCATATTCGAGAGAGCCTTAGTCCATGTGCGGTTCCCGCCCTCTTAATTTCAAAAAAAAGATGGAACGTGGAGGATATGTGTGGATAGTCACACAATTAACAAAATCATGGTGAGGTATCATTTTTCTATTCCAAGATTGGATGATTTATTAGATCAACTTAGTGGGGCAACTGTATTTACCAAGCTGGACCTAACGAGTGGATACCATCAGATTCGAATTCGCCCTGGGGACGAATGGAAAACAGCGTTTAAGATGTGGAAATGGTTATATGAGTGGGTGGTTACATCTTTTGGGTTGTCAAACATGTCCAGTACCTTCATAAGAGTTATGAACCACGCCCTGCAGCCATTTATTGGTAAGTTTGTTGTTGTGTATTTCGATGATATTTTGATTTACAGTGCAAATTTCGACCTGCATCTTCTGCACATTCGAGAGGTGTTGTGTGTTCTACACAAAAAGAAGCTTGTGGCAGCAGCAAAAAAATGTGATTTTATGACACCGAATGTGTTATTCTTGGGCTATGTAATCTCTGGAGAAAGGTTACAGGTAGACGAGTCAAAGATTGAGGAAGTAAGGCAGTGGCCACAACCGAAAACAATTACTGAAGTACGTAGTTTCCATTGATTGGCCTCATTCTATCGTCGGTACATTCCACACTTCAGTAGTACTATGGCTTCTATCACTGAATGTATGAAGGGAGTCAAATTTAAGTGGTCATCCGAGGCGAAAGAAGTTTTTCAGCGAATAAAAGAGCAATTGACATCAACCCCTATTTTAGTCTTACCAGACTTTTCCCAACCATTTGAGTTGCATAGTGATGCCTCCAAGGTAGGCATCAGAGATGTGCTAAGTCAAAATGGGAGACCGGTGGCATATTTTAGTGAGAATATGTCAGGGTTTCGGATTCGTTATAGTACTTATGATATTGAGTTCTACACGGTGGTTCAAGCTGTGAAAAATTGGCGATATTATTTATTTCACCATGAATTCATTATGTATACTGACCATGATACATTGCGACACCTTCACAGCCAGGATAAGATTTCTGCCCCGACATGCTTCTTGGTTTGCGTACCTATAATAGTTTATCATTGTTTTAAAGCATAAGGCTGGTGTTACCCACCAAATTGCAAATGCTCTAAGTCGACGGGTCAACTTGTTGTCTTCGATGACTGTCCACGTGCCAGGTTTTGAGTTGTTTCATGAATTATTTGATTCTAACCCTTATTTTTCTAATATTATGAATGCTATACGGATAGGGGAAAGATCTGATTTTTTGTTGGTGGATGGTTTTCTATTTCGGGGAAATCAACTTTGTGTTCCCGATTGTAGTTTGCGTTTGTAAATTATTAAGGAATAACATAGGGAGGGCCATGTGGGCAGAGATCGTACGCTACAATTGGTCAAAACATCCTATTTTTGGCCAACCATCCAAAAGGAAGTTGAGATGTATGTTGAAAAGTGTCGGATCTGTTAATTGTCCAAAGGGAAAGCAACTAATGTGGGTCTGTATATGCCATTGCCCATTCCTACTCAACCATGGACAGATTTGAGTATGGATTTTATCTTGGGGCTACCAAGAACTCAGCGGGGTTTTGATTCCATTTATGTAGTTGTGGATCACGTTTCTAAGAAGATTCACTTTATTCCATGCAAGAAAACCACTGATGCAGTGAAAGTTGCCCAATTATTCTTTCGGGAGGTATATCGTCTTCATGGATTACCTACCTTAATTGTTTCTGATCGAGACACTTGTTTTCTCAGCCACTTATGGTGGAGCCTTTGGAAGATGGTCAATACACGGTTGGATTTTAGTAGCGCTTATCACCCCCAAACGGATGGGCAGACTGAGGTGGTGAACGTGCTCTATGAGATTTGTTAAGATGTCTAGTTGGGGATAACGTCTGGTCATGGGATCAAAAACTTAGCCAAGTTGAATTTGCCCACAACCATTCAGTTAATAGAAGTTCGGGTTTCAGTCCTTTTTAGGTCTTGTACACTTTGAATCCTCATAGCCCGCTAGATTTGTTGCCTCTGCCAAGCAAGACTAGGATTCATGGAAAAGATGAAGATTTTGTTCAGGGGTTATAGGAGGTTCATCAACAGGTTCGGGATAATCTATTAAAATCAATAGAAAATACAAGTTGGTTGCTGATAAAAAACGGTGTCAAGGGGAGTTTTACGTGGGTGATTTTGTCTGGGCAATCCTTACAAAGGACCGGTTTGCTGTAGGAGAATATAACAAGCTTGCTGGTACCAAGATAGGACCACTTGAAGAATTTGAAAAGATTAATCCAAATTCTTATCTTCTAAAATTGCTCAGCCAGATTCGTACTTATGATGTGTTTAATGTTAAGCATTTGATTCTTTTTCTTGGTGATTCGTCTGATGATGATGTTGTGGGAAATTTGAGGATTTTTTTCAACCAAAGGAGAATGATGCTGCAGCAGTTGAAGATAAGGTGTTGGATTACTTTGAGAGGTAGGATAGGGAAAAAAGTAAGAAAAAAGACTAAATCAATCCTACTAGTCCGGGTGACAGAGTCAGAACGGCGTGAATCTTTCACAAGTTGAAGTGAATCGTCAAGATCTTTCAAAGTCACGACACGACATGCTCTTTTTGGTCAAATTTCATTGTTTAGGGTCTAAATTTATCGTTTTTACCGTTTTAGAAAAGTTTCATTTTTACAATAACTTTAGTTTTCCAAGTCCAAATTGACTTCCATCAATTTTGGCTTCCTTGGGATTCTTTTTAGAATTAGTTTCCATGTTAATCTCAATTTTACCTGTTTTGGTAATTTTTCGTATTAGACATCATTTTTCTTGTTTTATAAGGAAAACAATTAGAGTTTCAATTTGTTTGCTATAAATAATCATTTTAGGGGAAAAGTTATGCAGTTTTTGATGAATAAAAATCAGAGTTTCTTTATTATCTTCCAAATTTCGGTATTCTTTAAGAATCAACGAATTTGAAGCCTAAACTTCCGGTATTCGTGAACGAATTAACGGAACTTTAATAGGTTATTTCAATTTGTTTCTTACATGTTTTTCTCGATAGAGCTTCCATTATATCATATATAGATCAATATGATATATTAACATATAAAAGATATAATAAACGATGATATATTTGAATTTGGTTGGAGTGATTTCATGGAAGATCTAGAAAATTTCTTATATATGCAATTTATTGTCTATTATGATAAATTAACTTAAGCAATCAAAAGATTAATCAATATAAGAGTGTCGAGTGTTCATAAAAATGCATTACGGCGTAGTGTGCAACTTTTTATGAGTTCTATTTAAAATTTATATTTGAAGTAAGTGTATTACTTTTTAAAAAAAAACAACTTATTGAAATGGCAAGAAGCCGCAACAACAACCAAACAAATGGATAATGCAGAAACAAAAATGAACCCAAACCCAACACAAGAAGAGAAAACCAGGGCAAAACAGAACAAAAACACAAAGCAAGCAGAAACAAGAAACCTTAAAAACAACCCAGAACAAGAAGAAACAGAAAAAACAATGAAGACAAGCAGCCAACTTAAACATCCCCCTACTCAATCCATCCCCCACTTGGCTCGACCCCGGCTTAGCCAAACTATCAGTAACAGAGTTCGAGCCTCTAGGCCTGAACGCGATCGACAAACCTTTCAAGTTAAACAGGTGAAGACGAACATCATATATTAGCTCCACCAGATTAAGGTTACCAAAATCTTCACCGTTAACCCACGAAACTGCAGCTTTAGAATCACTGACAAACTGAACATACCGATCCGCTAGAGAGGGCATAGAAGCTATCAGCTGGCATGTGGATAGCATAAAGTTCAGCTGAGTTGGCATCTAAGATGCCCATGAAGATCGAAAAAAGGCATAAAATTCTACTTCTAGAATCTCTGAGAACACCTTCGATACCAGACAGACCAGGGCTTCCTTTAGCTGACCCATCCACATTGAACATTAAATTAGCAGTTTCCATATGCATGTCAGCTTCTGCTTCATCGAGGATTTATCCACACATATCTCTTTGACGTAGAGCAAGAGCAGAGTTAAATCTTCTTCCGAACCACATCTATGACTTTTAAACCACCACACAACTCTGAACTTCAACGTATCCATAGACATGCTGAAATTGGTATCTTTGTCCTTATAAACTAAATCATTCAGAAATTCCCATAAAGTCCAAACGATCATAAAGAATCAGGTGATTCACACTCTCTTCCTGTTAGAAGACAGGCATAAACCATTCCAACCATTAAACCATTCATTAATCAATTTATTGGCACACAAATTCACCACCCGACCACATCTCCCAAGACCAAGAACAAAGAAGAAATAGATGATCTGTTGATTATGTGCTTGATTTGCAAAAAAGACAAGTCAGACGTGCGGTCTGAACAATACCAAACCTCTGAATCACCTCCTTAACCATAACTCTTCCCTTAAACAGCTGCCAACCAAAAACCTCAACTTTCGGAGGACAAAATCCTTGCCACATAAGGTTAACCTCAGAACTTTCAACAGCACTTTCGTTCTCAAGAACTCTCTTGAAAGAGCCAATGGAGAACTTTCCATTGTTGCAAAGCGACTAAGCCAAAGCATCTTGAATTCCAACTCTGACCTTGATATGGTCTAAAGAAAACAATAAGAAAATCCATTGCTCAAACTCCCAGTTAAAAAGCCTTCTTCTAAGACTCACATTCCATCTCCAAATTGAATTCTCCCACCTTCCAAAATCAAGCACCTTACCAGCTTTGTTAAAAGCCAACATAAAAATCCTTGGGACGCCATCTTCAAAGGAATTGAGTCCCATTTAATGTCCCAACACTACAAGAAAAACCGTTATTTACTACGGGCAATGCCCGTTGTAAAAGTGTAACGACTACGGGCATCCCCGTTACAGCGCGCGTCATATGCGAGCCAGTGATGGATAATGGCACATTCCGACTACGGAGTCTGTTCGTGATAAATAGGCTCAACTATTACCTATCAATATTATAAAAGATACACTTACAAGAATTAGAGAGCAATCTTAATAGATTATATCATAACAGAACAAGGAAATCATGCACAATACGAATTGCCACCGTAACTCCTATTGCAGAATATATGCATGAAAACTAAATGAGAAGTAGGAATATATATATATATATATATATATATATATATATATATATATATATAAATCCAATTGCATTCAAGAGTGGATAAAGCAAAGTATGAAAGAAAAAAGAAGAGAAATGGTAATATTAAAATATGTAAAATTGATACCTTTAAGTGGTCTGCAAAACTTGCAGGTGTGCCCAACGAAGCAGCGATGACAACAACCTACCAAGGTCAACATAAAAAAGAATCCCAAAAATTCAATACTATTAGATATATAAACATTGTACACAATTATGTAGGCATGAAAGTTTGTTAATATTGTTGTGTATGTGTGTTTAATGTAGACACTGTACACAATACTATTAGGTATGTAAACACTGTACACAATTACTTAGTCTGTACCATAAACATCATCTCATTCGTCACAAAATATGATCTTCATGTTTGTTTTCTTTTCATGGTAATTTTACTTTCGTTAATTCTGTTTACGAGATCTAATAATAATATTTTCCAGGATAAGAAAATTAAGTTTGGATGAAAAACTAACTTGCTTTACACTTAAACTACTAGCTATTGTAAATATTCTTCATGTTTGTTTTCTTTTCATGGTAAATTTCTTTTGTTAATTCCATTTTCAATAATAGTAATAATAATTTGTTCCACGATAAGAAGCTTTAGTTTGCATGGAAAAATTACTTGCTTCCCATTTAAACTACTAACTATTCTTTTTTTTCTTTTTTTTTTAAAGGTAATTATTAACAGACCATCAGGTCAAAGAAAACAACAAGCAGAGGCAACACAAACAGAGCCACACCCTCCAACACCACCACCACACAAAAAAACATAACAAACATGAAAGAGAACAAAAAAAAAGAAAAAAAGAAACCAAAGCAAGGCACCCCCAACAAAGCAAAACCAGAAAAACTGAAAACAAAGCAACCCTGCAGAAAAACCACCATTTAAACTGACAAACTGCAAGAAAACAACCCCAACAACAAAGCAAGACAAAGACCAACCAATAACAGCAAAACAGGGGAAAAAATCACACATCACCCCACTCAGTGAAATCTCCAGAAGAATTGGATCCCATCTTTGCCAAACTATCCGTGAAGGAATTAAAATCTCTAGATTCATAGATCACCTCAACATCACCAAGAGAACGCATGCTATTCTAAATATTCTTCATGTTTGTTTTCTTTTCATGGTAATTTTACTTTTGTTAATCGAAAGGAAGACTAACTCATGCTCCCCTACAGAAAAAGGGTCTTAATTTAAAACTCATATATCTAGTTAAGCTAGGGTGTTGCATCTGCAATAGAAAGTCACTTCCATATGAAAAGGAAATATTTAATATAAATAATAAAAAATTTCCTTTTATTTGTGAGTGTACATGTCCAACGGAGGACAACCAATATCAAGTTATTCATACATTTTTTGGGACTTAATAATATATGAAGCATGATTCATAGCACAACCTGATTCATAGCACATACCCAGGCACAATTGCATAAAGACATAATGTTAAGCCACTTAATAACCCAAATTTATCTTACAAGCACAAACTTCAGTAACAACAGACCAAATCAAAATGAAACTATCCCAGTAATCAATATGAGGTCAAGGCCAACTGTAGTCAATTAGAATTAAAAATTGCTAACCAAAAATCTAACTAAAGATTAGAACATAATTGATTAAAAAAATTACAAAACCCAAATAAAAAATGCATCTAAATCGAACATGAAAAAAAACTAACTCAGAACATTTGAAATCGAAGAAAAATGAAAAGATTGACAAATGGGCAGACCTGTAGAGGCGAGTGGGTGATTGAATTGGAAGCAACATCTTGTTGAGTGGAAACGGTGGACAAGGTGGCCATTAAAGATGGGTAACGAGTGCTTCTTCTACTAGTAACAACAAAAGGAATAAAGCTTGAAAAGGAAACAAGTGTGGAAGAATATTTGAAGCGTAGTGGTGAGAGCATTTCACAACATGTCCAGGTGCATTGGGAGCATATCATGACTATTACGGTCGGAGTTTATAGCGATGTTTAAGGAGTCAACTGTGAATGTAATTTGCTTTTCTAAATTTGTTCATCAATGACTCAATGTGGATATGGTTTATATCATCTACAATTTCTAGGTAAAATCATCTTCAAATTCTAAAACCCAAACACTCATGGATGGTAACAACAAACAAGTTAAGAAATTAATCAGAAATTGTAAAAGTTAATCAAAAGTTTACAAGAGAGTAAAAGTCTAAGAACAATAGAGAATGTAAAGAATGGGATTTGTCAGCAAAGAGAACTTACTAGTGAAGAGAACTATAAAAGCCGGTGTAGGGTGCTTGAACAGATGAGGATTAGAGATTTACTTAATTTAGGGATTTAGACGAACTTCAGAGAATTCAGGGATTTTGGGTATATAGAACGCACACGGGAATATTGATTTCCATTCCCTCCACTGATATAACTATTTTCTAATACGGATTTCGCCCATAATGGACAATTATATCAACCACAAGCAAAGCCCGTAATGGCTATATTGTTAACAACGAGCCCATTTGCTCTCGTGGTAACTAATATTTATTCTTCACGAACACGCTATGTACAGTTTGTTCACATGAAATGCATCCTCCTGTGTACCATGTACCTTTTTTTATTTTAAAAAATATGAGTATAATATTTGAATTGTGATTGTTAATTTCTCACATGTTCTTTTTGTTAGTTTCTATTTTAAAGTTGTTATATCATTTGGTACTCAATACATGTCAGCATATAAAATTTGATGATTTATCATTTCTAAAGTCATTAAAACTTACTTTTTGAAGCGTTTTTATTCTTGGGGTGTGGAGAGTTTTGATATTTGCAGGTGAAAATTTTATATAACCCAATGTGTGAAATTTTTATTTTTGGTGTGTGAAGATTATATAACATTGTTTCCGATATTTGTATTATTTCATTTTCATATGGTTGTTTAAGAAGAAAATTTGGATGATCCTCTAATATATTCAAGGAATGAATGGGTCTACACCATCAAAATCAACACCCATGTTAGATTTTTAAGTCTTGTGTTGCCATAATTCTATATCAAAACAATATTTGTTTTGTATTGATTAGTTGTGTAGGATTTATGGATCATCAAGCTTCAATGAATATGGATAACAATTCAAGCAAAGTGATGGCTACGAGAGAAACAAAGCTTCATTACATAGCTAAAGGTATATTGAGACCTCTTTCCTTTTGTAAGGCCTAGGCACACACACATATCATATATTTGTGTCCCTGTATCGTTGTGTAAATTTTGGTATGACACACGCACACATTTATTCATGTATGCACATGCATTAGATTAAAAAAAAAGTGACAAATTTTGAATTTGCATGTTCTAGACTATTTTTAGACAATTGCATTCTTGTGTGTTCTTGTATTCATTTTAATATATTTGTATGATACTGAACTTGAATTTGTGCTTATGATATTTCATATTGAGTTCTAGTCTCCATTACTCATTCATTAAGTTTCGAGTTCAAATTTAGAAGTTAATAAACTTTTCATGATTTTATCGTGCATGGTTTTCGTATATAATTTTCAAGATTGAATACTATATTTTAAAAAAAAGTTTTCTTGATGTTTTTTATGCATGAGAGAGTTCTGATTAGTAATCTGAAAACATATTCAAAATTGAAGTCCAGAGGCTAGAGATATGGTCGAAAGACTAAAAGAGCCTCAAGGGTAAAGAAAGGGGACAACCCCCCTTTCCCGTGGAGGCATGTGGACCTCCTCGGGAAAGGAGGTCCTTTGCCCCCGTGGAGGCCCACGGACCTCCACGGGATGCAGAATTGTTCTCCTCCCATTGGTCCATCATTTCCCTCTTTTAATTTTCCATTTAAATACTCATTTTCCTCTCATTCTTTTCCAAGAAGGAAAACCTAAAAAACTTGTACATAAATTTTCTCTCTAACTTTCTTAGTTTCTAAACACCATATCTTTTCATTCGGAGTCTGATTCCAGTGATTCAAGGTGGAGATTTCTCGTCTACTAGTCCTCTATCTTTTTCATAAGATTTTGGAGCCATCTGATCGAGTTTTTTGCTAGGTTAACACACATAAACGGGACTACATTTTTCACTTGAGGTATTGATTTCTCTTTTGATTTTTGAGCTTTAAATCTTCAATTACCTTGGATTTTTCATTTTCAATACTTGTATGTATAATGTGTTTACTTTGATTAGAGTTTTGGACTCTATAGAATCTCGATTGAGCTTTGATTAAATCTTACCTGTTGAGTTAGTTTTTTTTTAAAAGCCTATGTTTTCAAATGTTTGTGTGTTGTATTGTGTTACCTTTCTTTCTAGGACTATTTTAAGCTTTGACTGATTGATTTTAGTTGAAAAGAGTCTCTACATATGATAGGTCTTTTATTTGACAATTTTCATGATTAGCACAATTTTATTGTATATTTAGAGCTTGATATGTTTTAATTGAATACTTAGTGAATACATGCTCTATATTTCTTGCTAGGAATTTTATCCTTCACATGTTATGATTCTAGCATGATTTTTGTTTGATACTAAATCATGTTTATATGCTTAAATGACTATTATTGATTCAGAGTTTAGTGACATGAATACATCTAGAAGCTAAATGTGTTTAGGTGTTTTCACATTTTCTAGAGTTGTTATTCGTGCATAGTAACTATACATATTTGGTTAGTGAACTTTCATTCGTAAGTCTAGTTTCCATAGGATATGTTGATCATCATATTCTATGTTAAGTGTTTGTTTGTGTTTTACATTCATGATCACATAAGAGGCCTTGTGAAAAGGTTGGAAGTCGTATTTGGAGAGTGATTCTTCAAGTTGCACATTGGAAGTCACATTCTTTGGAGTGATTTTTTGGTTTGTGCAGTGGAAATCGCATTTTAGAGAGGGGATCTTCAATTTGCACATGGAGTCTTAGCTAGGATTGGGTTGATCTAGATAGCTAAGCATGGAAGTTTCATGTTGGAGAGGGGATCTTCAATTTGAGAGTGGAAGTCGCATTGTGGAGAGGGGATCTTCACTTTGTGCATGGAGTCTTGACTAGGATCAAGGTGATCAGGATAGTTAAAAAATGTGGCATCTCTTTCATTATGTAAAGTTGAAAGGTAGGTTTCGAGGTGAAGCTGGTCACTTAAGAGATTGTATCTTTTTATCTTACTAGTGGAAGTTGTTTGCCGGTGGTTGTGGAATCAACTCGTAGATGTTTCCTCTTCGAAGGTTTTACCAAGTAAATATCTTGTGTTGATTCTCTCTATCACTGTCTCTTGATATTTGTATGTGTCTTGATATATATCTTGCTTGTTATTGATATATATCTTTTTCAATATACTTGTATTTGATATTCATTATATATATATATATATATATATATATATCAAATTTTGAACTTGTCAAAGGCATATGTTTTATAGCCTATGAAAAATTGAGTTTGTATCACATGCAAGGTGTTATTATCATTGACTTTGTTTGACCAAGCATATCTTAATTAGTTGATTTTGCTTGTGCTTGATTAATAAATTGTTGTACAAGCTATCTAGAGGGACAAACATAAATTTGTTTCAAAGGAATGAAAAAGATGTACTAACTTATTCACCCCCTAGGTATGTTGAAGGTAAATTAATCGTGTTTGTATTTCCAACCCACTATTAATTAGACCACCTACCTCATTTGACTCACACTTTGATTCAAGCGAACGAGTTAGAAGACTTCAAATGCAGCTGCTTTGGGAAATATTTAGAGATGCGAATTGGAGGGTTTTTTTCTACCCAATTTATCCACAACTTTCTTCTAAGGCAGATAAAGGTTCCCTAACAAAGTGAAGATGAGATATGGTTTCAAGTGGGTAAAATGACGGCTCGATTTGGGAAAGAAGAGTTTTGTCTATGTACGGGCTGAGGTTTGGATTGATGTTTGACGTTTTTCGTAAAAAGGCATATTTTTGTCATCCACAAGGGATACACAACAGATATTGGGGTGGGAAGATAAAGTTGAAGGTTACTAAGATTTTGCAAGAGTTTCGGAGTGGGAGTTTCCAACAGAAGGGTGATTCTCTCAAAATGGCTCTAGTATTGTTTGCAAACAACATATTATTTGGACAGGATGAAAGGATTGGAGTCACACGCTGGCTCCTAGATTTGGTGGAAGATTTAAAGTCTTTCAATGCATTCCCATGGAGTCATTATGTCTTCAAAATGACCTTGTATTACATTCGACGACGGTTTCACGTGTCCATGAAATATGGCACTCCTCTATTGAAATACAACCTATTGGGTTCTTATAGACTTTGGAGGTTAGTATACACTACAAGAAACACACACATTTATGACGGTTTTAAAACATTGTATTTCACGGCATCATAAATGGGGGATGACGGTTTTAAAAACAGTCATAGATATATGGCGGTTTGAAACCGTGATATTTATAACGGTTTCAAACCGTCATAAACCTACGACGATTTTTAAATGTCACGGACATATGATGGATTTTAACCATCATTAAAGTTGCTTTTAAGGAAAAAAATTATGAATGGAAATACCTAGCATAATTTTTTTATAGCATTACCGTATACATTTTATAATCTACAATTCATTATTATACGATATTTTCAAAAAAAAAATCAATTATACAAACAAAATCCATAAATAACTTTTACAATCTCTTACACATAAATCCATGGAAATGTATATAGAGTTATACAAAAAATATGGCTGATATAAATAAAAGAAATCCATTGATTGTTTTTCACTTGAACATCCTTATAGACACAAATGAGGTCACAAATGAGGTCTATCATTCGTTTACCTATTTGATAAACGGTTTGATGTGTTCAATCCACTCCAACCGCACTTCATCGATCTCTTCCTTGCAAAATTCAAATGCATCATGAACCATTTTTGCCATATTAGCACCCTCTTCATACCTAAGAGGTTCAACAAATGTAGTTTTCCCACTTCTAGAAAGTCTAGTAGGATATGACTCTCCATGCAAAATCCATTTTTGGTACCTTTGATCAAAGCGTTTACTAAAAAGATGATATTTAATCTATGTAGACGTTTGAAAGTTTAAATTCAAACATCCTTTGTAAGGACATAACTTCCGTTCAATATTAGTGGTATGATCTAATGCAAAAGCAATGAACATATCAACTCCATCGGCATACTCTTTTGACAATCTATCCTTTGTCATCCACGACTTATCCATTATGATTTTATTAACTATAAATCCTGAAAGCATTAACAAGGGGAAAATAGTAAGAATCACATTCTCTTGTTTACTTTCTAAGCTCTAGCTAAATTCTTGAACCCTAAATTATTGTAATATTAAATAATTAAAAAAAAATACTTAATCCATGGCTAGAGAACCAACCACAATAATTGTTCTCTCTAACTTACCAAAGATATATTTTCCACTACTCTCTCTCTCTCTCTCTCTCTCTCTCTCTCTCTCTATATATATATATATATTGAGAATTTTTACCCTATCAAGAATTCTTGATAGATCTATTCAACCCATTATCAGACAATTAAATGAAAAATTATTGGGAGGATTCATGGTAACAAATTATGCTATGCTCAAAAGCTCACAATCCATAAATTATGCTATGCTCAAACACTCACAATTCACATTTGTGATCACTGAATAGGAAAGAGTATTATAAAATAAAATAAAACTAAATATTGCCAATTATATGCAAACCATACTCATTTAGCTCTTGAGCAACAAAAATCAAGGAAAATCCAACTATCAACACTAAATTTCAACTTGAAACGTTAAAAACATATCCAGTATTGTCTGATCACAGTTATTCTATGTTGGATGGTGATCAAAGAACATTACATATTATGAACTTGGTACCAAACTAATAAAATTAATCTCAGAAAATGAGCTTTCTACACAAATAAATTTCAAGAATCTTTTTCTCGCAACGACACAAACACATGCCTATTACACATATGCATATAATAAGCTCTAAAGGTTCCTGAACACTAACAAGAATGTACCAACACTATATTTTTAAATCCAAAAGCATAGCAGAGTTGTTTTCCTTCTTCAACAAACTAATTTGAGGATAATAATATCAATGCATGTAGCAGGGATTAGTGAATATGTATTCCGTGGCTTCAATCGATTGAATTCAAAGGACATTGTAGAATGAGAACTAAAATTCTTGAGGTGTAAGGATACTTGACAACTCAAGTGTATCTTTAAGTAGCTGCAATGAAAATCAAATGACATGGAAAATTGAGGCCAACACATAAAACATGAATATCTTACAAATAAGTAAGATATTTACTTATTTAGAGATATGGACCGCTCTTAAGAAATACTAAAAACACATTGTCAGGCATGAACAAAGCAAAAAAATATAAGAATGCAATATTAGCTCTAACATATTTAATAGGCTTGGTGTTTGCTGCTTCTAAGAGCTCTCACAATTTTTCAACCGAGATTGTGCACCTAATCTAGTAGGAATCCTCTATTACACATGTCAGAGCAATTTAACGACATTCAATCAATACCGAGATTGAAAACCAAAGAAACGTTTATAAGTCAAATCGACCAAAATTATAAGTTCAAAGTACTGGAATCAAAGTCGAAGAGAAAATGAGGTTTGATCGATTCGAATAAATGAATGGATTTGACAGATGAGAGTTAGGGCTCGTGAGAGAAAAATTTGGAGAAAAATCGATCGATATCGATGGGCATCTTAAAAGTAAAGGTATGGGTTATTTGACAATATATATATATATATATATATATATATATATATATATATATATATATATATGAGTTTATGATGGTTTTGAAAGCACATAAGGTTATGATGGCTTTTAATAATCATCATGGAGTAATGAGGGTTTTTAAAAACCATCATCAAGGCATGATGATTTATAAAAACCATCATCTGGACATGAGGGTTTTTAAAAACCATCATCAAGGCATGATGATTTATAAAAAACATCATCTGGATATGATAGTTTTTAAAAACTATCATTAACGCATGATGGTTGCTAGAACCATTATGAATTTCCATCATCAATTACCTTTTTTCTTGTAGTGATACTAATTTAATGTTAAATTTAATTCATTTTTAATTATCAAATAATATTAAATAGTAATTATTTAATTATGTTCCCAGTATTGGGCAGTAGAGGCAATCCCTGCAGTGAGGAGTATATTAGGAGAGCAGGTTGATATAGCTTCCCTTCCTAGATGCCTATGATGGTATCTATATAAAATGCCAACCAATGTGGATATTACATTAAGAAATATGGGGGGTGCAAATCATGGACCCCGAACCTTCGAATGCACGACTCGTGTGTGGGCACGAATGCCGCTCCGATTGGACCGTGAGAGTCCAGTTGACCTTGAACGTTTTTATTGTGATGAATAAGGAAAACTTTAATTGTTTGGATTCTGATTTCTTACTTGATCATTATGAATACAGAATCGGGTTTTAATTAGAAATAAATCTCTTTGGAGAATATTATTTAATTAAATTATTTAGTTGTCCAACGCCATTAAAGCCATACCTGCAGAGGTCAGCAGACTAGTAAAGAAAGTGGTTAAGGAAGAGCTTAAGTGTATAGTTGATTAGTATATTTTCTACTGGGGTATTTCTTTTACATTAAGTAAGTTTAATTTAGGTACCTAATTGTTGGGTTTCATCAGAGAAACTAAAGTTGTTAACCTTTAGTACAATAGCTAATGACTCTATGAAAATTATTAGGTGTGTGATCCCCAATAGATATTGTTACCTATTTGGAATTCCATAAGAAAAAAAATACAGAATCACATACCTGAAAGTTACTATAATATATATACACTTGGTTTGTGGAGAATTTTTTAAATTGTTGTGCGAATTTTTTTAAACACATGATTCCAACGATTGGTTTTAGTGATAGGAGGGCAAGTGAAAGCTAGAAGAACAATCCGAGCATCAACCAAATGATAGAGATAAGGACACAGGGAGACCAGTCATGGAGGACTCAGTGGATGATGGCGTGAATATTGTACTTGAGTCATTGGCTAGTCAAAAGATAGGTACAAATGGTATTGATGATATAGCCACTAAATCAAGTGTTAGGGCTCAAAAAGAGGTGGAGGGGAGTTTAGGGGTAGAAAAAGAGGTAGAGGTTAAGAAAAGAACTGTTGAGAAAAGTGTTGGTGGTTAGCAAGTGGTGGTTGAACGGAGAAGACATTGGAGAAGGAAATGGAAAAGGAGAAACAAAATGGAAAGGAAGGTGAAAAGAAGAAGGAGAAATTAGAGAAAGAGAGGGAGAATGATAATGGAAAGGAGAAAATAAAAAAGGGCATGGTTGAAGAATCTTACAAGGTGTATGTGTCTAAAGGGAAAGAAAAGGAAAAGGCATTAGCTATTGTACCACAACAACCTGCTTTGGATATTGTTCCTTTTTCATCACCTTCTCTGCCTGGTGATGTGACAATGTATATAAGGCATTGGATACGGTTCAAATGGGTGAGCAACCCGTATACGAACCCTTTCAGATTTGGTCAGTCTAAAAAAATAGATTTATATCAGCGGTATATGACGTTCAAAGAAGATCATGAAAATACAGCAGTATGAGTGTTAATTCAAATTAAATAATTTAATATTCTATGTATATGCCTTTGCTTAATTGTATATGTTTTCAATATTGCAATCGCTATGTTGGGTGCCATTTACCAGTTGAAAGGCATTGGTTCATAGCTTTGGAAGACGAAAGTTGTTGTATGACCAGTATGCACATAGACGCCATTCTCAGCCTCTTGTGCAAACAACAAGCATATAGCCAGGAACATAGGTTGCGATTTAAAGAAAGGGTTTGTGTCCTTGACTGCCACTTTTTTGTAGGTGCTATAATCTTTTTATTTTAAACACAATTTTGCTTTAATTTTAAGTAAGTATTTAATGCAATTGAGTTTTGTTGTCGGGGATGAATGATTTTCGAAACCGATGAACTCGGAATAGTCATGTCTAATATATGTCCATAACTCATAGCAATTAATAACGTCAATAGCAGAACAAATAGATGAAAGCAAGTAAACCAATCACAACACAAGATATACGTGGAAAACCCAAATCGGGTAAAAACCACGGGCCGTCAGGACGACAGAGAAAATTCCACTATATGATAAATTGTTACAACAATATATTCCAGGATTCTCTCTCACACCCAAACCCCAAACCACGCTCACAAGATTCTTACCAAGAACCCCACAATATCCCTTAGGTCTTCCTTGAATATCACCCACGGATCTCTTACTTGATCCACTAATACTCTCTTAGATCCCTTCGCGGATATTTCCACGGGTCTCTCACCCGGATCTCTCCACTCTCTCCACTCTCTCCACTCTCTCCACTCTCTCCACTCTCTGATGTTACATGGTGTTCTTTTTGCTCCACAAAAAATAACCTAGATACAAGGTCTATTTATACTAGTTACAGAGAGTTTAACATAAAAGAAAATCTTACTCCTAAACATACAAGACTTACTTGTTCCACATAAGTACTATTTCCTATTTATGACAAGTCTTCTTGTTTAAGCATAAATTTGTTTCCTTCAAGTATAGGAATTTCCTATTCTTCATGAAAACAAACTATTTCCTTTTCCGATTAGCACAAGAACTTCCAGAAGAAAACATATTTCCTATTTTCCAGTACAACAATCCTGATCTGGGCAAGATACATCGTTTCCGCGGTCTAGGTCGCGGTGTGCACCCTGTTTCCTATACCGTGGAAGGCCACTAAAGATGATCGCTCTGAATACCGCGATCTATGCCTTTGCCTCGGCCGCGGTCTATGTCGCGGCCAGTGCGCTTGTCTGCACCACGGTTTACGCTGCGAAACCTACCAGAATTCGTTTCTTCGGTTCTTCTTCATCTTCAAACCTCCCTCAAACAACATCTTCAACTTCCAAACGTTATCCCACGTCACCAGGAAGTTCCACATCAATTAAGTCTCGTTTGGTTCACATTGGGTTCACTTGAGAATACAATCCAAACATAACAATTCTACCCTTTGGCTTGAATTCTCAAGACCTTTGTCCACAGCCACGATTCTCATCACCAAGAATTAGCATACCCCACCACAAGGTATAACCACTTAGGAACGAACCATCCTAAGAATTTTTTTTTCTTTCTTTTGCTTTGTGTTCGTTGTTCTGGTACCATGTCGAAAAATAACCTGTTGAAATTGTGGTGCAACTCCTCACGTCAGATTACTAGGGAGTTCGTCAGCCATCGACATCTTTGTCCACCACACACCTTGCATCACTTTCTGACCAATGTTTTGTGTACAATTATGGACCACTAGCAGCAACATATCCTTTTCCATGGCCAGTGGGGAAAACTTTCAAAGGATAAACTTGTCCTTACATCACCTAATCCTGTGAAAGACCTTCCGTCCTTGCATCACATACCTGGTGAAATACTTGCCACTAGAACGGGGTGTGCTTTGCCAGATAAGCCTCACACCATCACCAGAGACTTCGAGTGTTCAAAATTTTATTTTTTATATTCAATCAACGTCTTGTGTAACATAGATTGAATCTCCATGACTTATACCTCCCACCACAACCCAAAAAAAAAAAGTTTTCCTTCATATCTATTCTTCTTTTCATCAAACCCTACCGAGTTCGAAACCGCTTTCAAGACGTATCTCCTTTGCTAAACTGTACTAGGCAACCATCATCATCATCCCAATACCACCAAGTCTTCCATATGATCTCCCATAAAGACTTAAAAAAACGTCATCGTCGAACCAAGGCTCTGATACCAATTGTTGGTGGGATAAATTTTGGAATAGTCATGCTTAATATATGCCCATAACTAATAGCAATTAATAACGTCAATATCAGAAAAATAGATGAACGAAAGTTAACCAATCACAACACAAGATATACGTGGAAAACCCAAATCGGGTAAAAACCATTGGCCGTCAGGACGATGGAGAAAATTCCACTATATGATAAATTGTTACAACCATATATTCCAGGATTCTCTCTCACACCAAAACCCCAAACCACGCTCACAAGATCCTCACCAAGAACCCCATCATATCCCCTAGGTCTCCCATGAATATCACCCACGGATCTCTCTCTCTGATATTCCCTTAGATCCCTCCATGGATATTCCCACAGGTCTCTCACCCGGATCTCTCCACTCTCTCCACTCTCTGATGTTACTTGGTGTTCTTTTTGCTCCACATAAAATAACCTAGATACAAGGTCTATTTATACTAGTTACAGGGAGTTTAACATAAGAGGAAATCATACCCCTAAACGTACAAGACTTACTTGTTCCATATAAATACTATTTTCTATTTATGACAAGTCTTCTTGTTTAAGCAGAAATCATTTTCCTTCATGTATAAGACTTTCCTATTCTTCATGAAGACAAACTATTTCCTTTTCCGATTAGCACAAGAACTTCCAGAAGAAAACATATTTCCTATTTTCCAGTACAACATTCCTGATCTGGGCAAGATACATCGTTTCCGCGGTCTAGGTCGCGGTGTGCACCCCACTTCCTATACCGTGGAAGGCCACTATAGATGACTGCTCCGAATACTGCGGTCTATGCATTTGCCTCTGCCGTGTTTTACACCACGTAATCTTACAGAAGTTTTACAGGAGTTTGACAGCTTCCTATGCCGTGGTTTGTGCTATTGTCTGCACCGCGGTCTATGCATTTGCCTCCACCGTGTTTTACACCGCGTAATCTTACAGGAGTTTGACCGCTCTCTATGCCGCGGTTTGTGTTCTTGTCTGCACCGCGGTCTATGCCGCAGAACCTACCAGAATTCGTTTCTTCAGTTCTTCTTCCTCTTCAAACCTTCCTCAAACACCATGTTCAATTTCCAAACATTATCCCACGTTTCCAGAAAGTTCCACATCAATTGAGTCTCGTTTGGTTCACATTGGGTTCACTTGAGAATACGAGCCAAAACCTAACAAGTTTTTCTCATTATGTCATTTCATTATGTCACCCTTTTAGAATGAGCTAGTACGTGAATGGAAGAAGTTTCAGCCCGATCTTAATAAGAAGCGAAGAAAATATTTCAATCCCGTTTAATTTAATGTTCTCGACGAGTGTATTAAATATATGAATGGGATATCACCAGCATGGGGTAGTCCTTGGACTGAGTGTGATACGGTTAGTGTTGATGTGGTTGATTAATTGATGTTGTCAAGTTTTGTACAATTATTTACTTAACATATTTTCACTTGCATGTATTTCAGATTCTCCTACCGGTGAACATTGGGTCACATTGAATGGCAGGCATAATCAACTTGAAGATGTGGGATATCACCATATATGAC
Organism: Dipteronia dyeriana; assembly: GCA_032871835.1. Classification (NCBI taxonomy): domain Eukaryota; kingdom Viridiplantae; phylum Streptophyta; class Magnoliopsida; order Sapindales; family Sapindaceae; genus Dipteronia; species Dipteronia dyeriana. The sequence continues at coordinate 85,324,653 of CM065298.1, forward strand.
TTCACCGCCCATAACCTGCCCAACGATCAACATCACACCATTGAGCTGGTTTCTTCCATTCATATTCTATTGTGGTGGGTATTTCAATAAAGTTACAAGGAAGAGTCATCCGATGGGATTCACCTGCAAAACGGGTAAGGCCAAGCAAATGTCCTCAACTAGTTAATGATGCCAACAATTGTGGGTGGTTCACTTACAAAGTAATTGAGCACTTCATTAAAAAGGATGTGACTAAGTGGAATTTCACTCAAATAGGTGTCCTTAATTATAGAAAGGCATTTGCTTTTGAAATTTTTGTAAATGGTGTACCCACATGACACTCACATGTTCGTATTTTTGTATTTGTACCCCTTATAGCCTATTTATTAATATTTTTGAAACGACAATTTATTGAAACGGCCAAGACGCCGGAAGAACACATAAAAGCAACACAACCCCTAGAGCAAAAAAAAATAGAGCAAACACCTATAACAAAACTCAAAACAGAGCAACAAACAACCAGTCACAAACCAGCAAGGCACAACATAAGAGATAGCACAAAAAAAGACCCCACTACCCAGAACAAGAAAAAAAAACAAACAAACTCTAGACTTTGTTGAAAAATAAACTTTGACTTCCCACCGGCCATCACATGGCTCCAACCACCATCCAAAATTTTCAACAAAAACAACCCAACAACCATTAACCAGTTGTTTTGCATTTATTTTATTTGTTTTTATCTCATCTTATTTTCCTATATAAAGGAATGAAGTATGTGTTGTAAATGTGTGAAGTGGTGTGCGAAATCAAGAGAGATAAATATAAGAAAAACTTCTTCTTTGGTTGTGTTTGTACTCGGAATTCTCTCTCAGAGGTGCACCACAAGTGATCTCAACAATACCATTCCACCAACAGTGCTATCAGAGCTCAGGAGAACCAGAAACTCGAAGAACAGAGGTCGAAGTCGAATTCACCCAGAAATCAAAGTGGTCAGAATCCATTTTTGATCATGCCAGAGTGTTCTACTCATCGTCAGGAGTTCAACGGTGAAAACGCCATTCTAATCGGAGTACCAGAGAGGCCGCACGCGCCGTCAGAAGTTGGAGAGTGATCTCACGCGCCGTCCACGTGCAGCACCTTGCCCGGCGCGTCACCAACACTCGCCGATCATCTTCCTAGCCCGTTTTACAGGATCTGACTCGAAGTCCGATCCACCAACCAGGTACCAGATCCGACCGGATAACTGACCAGGCATCTGGTTGCCCTAGTCCGACCCTAATTCTGACCCGAAGACCCGTTACTATTCACGGGTTGCTGACGTCACTAACGGAGTTATAACGGCTGGAATATTTCGTCCGTCAAAAGGAATACTCCGTTATCTTTGGTTGACTTTTCCAAAATGTTTGACCGCTCGTTTTGGACGCTTTTGAACTCGATTTTTGATAAACGCAGACTGGTTTTCAAGGTTTTGGACCATTTCAAATGCAAACGTGCACTCCGTTTTTGAAAATTCAGACTCCAGATTTGTGATCTACGCATTTCAAGTCTCATTGGCCAACGGTAACGCACATGTTGTCATCCTGAAGCTCACTAAAGACAACTATGATAATTGGTGCATACAAATGAGAGCTTTACTAGGCTCTCAAGATGTTATGGATATTGTGGAAGATGAATATACAGAAGCTGAATCTAAAGAAGCTGAAGGAACCATGACAGAAGCTCAAATATCAACTCTCAAAAGGGATTGTAAAGAAAAGTCTATAATCTATCAAGGGATAGACGAAGCAACGTTTGAGATCATAGCATCCGTTAAGTCGTCAAAAGATGTCTAGGACACCCTTCTCAAAACCTACAAAGGTACTGACAAAGTGAAAAGGATCCGTCTTCAAACTCTACGAGGTGAGTTCGAATCCCTACGAATGAAATCTAGTGAATCTTTTGCTGAGTTCTATACACGAGTTATGGTCGTTGCGAATCAGCTAAGAAGAAATGGAAAAACTCTTACAGACATGAGAATTTCAGAGAAAATTTTACAATCATTAGATCCAAAGTTTAACATCATAGTTGTGGATCTGGAAGAGACAAAAGATCTAGAGACGATATTTGTCGAAGAACTTATGGGGTCATTGCAAGCCCATGAGCAAAAAGTCACAAGAAGAAGTGACGATAGAGTATTGGAGCAAGTGCTCCAGTCAAAGCTCTCCCTCAATGAAAAAAGATATGAGCAAGGGAGGACCTCACAACAAGGAAGAGAACGAGGTAGAGGATCTCGTGGAAGAGGTTCAGGAAATGCTGAAACCAGAAGTAGAGGCAGAGGAGGAAGAGATGCAAACAGAGGAGGACATGGACAACAGAACTATGTCCCACGAGAAAGAGGATGAGGAAGAAAAGACGGGTACAACAACTGTCCGAACATTGACAAAAGAAATGTTCAATGCAATAACTGCCACAAATATGGCCACTATAGCAACGAGTGAAGAAGCCCACCAAATGAGGTGAATGAAAATTCCAACTTTGCAAAGAGAGAGCAAGTTGAAGGAGAATCATTGATGTTGATGGCACACAACTCAACATATCAAAACCAAAATGTTTGGTTTCTTGATTCTGGAGCCAGCAACCATATGACTGGCAGAAAAGACTTATTCACTAAACTTGATGAGAAAGTTCACGGAGAAATCTCATTTGGTGACCTATCTAAAATCCCTGTTCAAGGAAGAGGAGATTTCATGATCTAGCAGAAGAATGGAGATCATGCTTTCATCTCAAATGTCTATTATGTTACAGACATGAAGACAAACATCCTAAGTCTCGGACAACTGTTGGAGAAAGGCTACCACATTAGCCTTCAAAATATGCAACTCACCATTATAGATGCCCGAGGAAAACTGGTTACTCGAGTCCAGATGACGAAGAATAGGATGTTCCCTCTCGCAATTCATCATGATACGCCAAGATGTTTGATAGCCATCATCGATGACAAAGATTGGTTGTGGCATCTAAGGTATGGGCATCTCAATTTTGAAAGTTTAAAGCAACTGGGAAGTAAGAAGATGGTGAAAGGATTGCCAAACATCCATCACCCAAATGAGACGTGTGAAAGCTGTGTTCTCAGTAAACAACACAGAAATAGCTTCGGAAAGGAGGCAAATTGGAAATCAGCCATGCCACTTGAGCTCGTTCACACAGATGTGTGTGGTCCATTGACGCCAGTACCAAATGGACAGAATCAATACTTCCTCACTTTCATTGACCACTACAGCAGAAAGACTTGGGTTTATTTCCTGAAAAGAAAGTCTGAAGTATTTGATTACTTTAAAGAGTTCAAAACTCTTGTGGAGAAGCAAAGTGGCTACTACATCAAAACACTAAGATCATATCAGTGTGGAGAATACACTGCAGATGATTTCCAGAAATTCCTTAAGCAATAAGGAATCAGACATCAGTTTACACCAGCTTATACTCCTTAGTTAAACGGTGTAGCTGAAAGGAAGAATCGAACAATCCTAACATGGTTAGAAGCATGTTAAAGGACAAAAACATGCCTAAGAGTTTTTGGGCTAAAGCAGTCTTGTATGCGGTATATCTACAAAACAGATGTCCTACGAAGAGTCTTGATACATAGACGCCGCAAGAAGCATGGAGCACTCACAAACCAAGTGTGAGCCACCTTAAAGTTTTTGGCTCCATTGCCTACATCAAGATCCCAGAAGCAAGAAGAACAAAGCTTAAAGATAAAAGAGAAAAGTGTATCCTGATTGGATACGGTGATAGAACTATGGGTTACAAGCTATACAACCCCATCACCAAGAAAGTGATCTTCAGCAGGGATGTCATTTTTGAAGAAAATGAATCCTGGAATTGGGATCAGAACAAAGCTTCCAGAAGTGCAGAGTTGATATCTGAAGAAGAGACAAGAGAAGTGGCTACAGAGCCACAAACACCCAGAAATCAGCAGACTCCTCAACGTGATTCCCCTTCACCACAAATGTATTATTCTCCATCACCGATGAACATGATTTTTCAGATATGATGCCTAGAGGGACACGTAGCCTAGAAGATCTGTATGAAAATACATAACAGGTGGAAGAAGACATTACTTTGTATTGTCTGCTGATGACAAGTGATCCAGTTAGTTTTGATGAGGCTAACCAAGAAGGAAAATGGAGAAGTGCAATGGATAAAGAGATTCGATCCATTGAAAAGAATAAGACATGGGAGTTGACTAATCTCCCAAAAGGCCAAAAAACCATCGGAGTAAAATGGGTCTATAAGACCAAAAGGAATGCGAAAGGAGACGTCCAGAGATTCAAGGCAAAACTTGTAGCAAAAGGCTACAAACAGAAAGAAGGAGTTGATTACGGAGAAGTCTTTTCCCCGGTTGCCAGACTAGAGACCATCAGATTGCTAATATCATTAGCAGCCAAGAAGAATTGAAAAATTTACCAACTTGACATAAAGTCAGCATTCCTGAATGGCTTTCTTGAAGAAGAAATCTATGTGGAACAACCACCTGGATATGTGCAGAAAGGTAATAAAGATAAAATTTGCAGACTAAAGAAAGCTCTATATGGTTTGAAGCAAGCACCTCGTGCATGGAACATGAGGATTGATGATTACTTTCAAGAAAATGGATTCTAAAAATGTCCTTATGAGCATGCACTATATTTGAGGAAGGAGACTGATAGAAGCCTGTTATATGCATGCCTATATGTTGATGAATTGATCTTCACTGGCAATAATCCAGCCATATTTGAAGATTTCAAAAGGAGAATGGTGAAAGAATTTCAAATGACTGACATTGGTCTAATGGCTCATTTTCTTGGTATTGAAGTTGTGCAAAGCGAAAAAGGTATCTTCATCTCTCAAAGTATCTATGCAAAAGAAATTCTGAAGAGATTTGGTTTGGAAAAATGCAATCTTGTCACAACTCCAGTAGAAACATGATTAGAGTTAAGAAAGAATGAAAGAGGAGATGTTGTTGATCAACCTATTTCAAGAGCTTGGTTGGAAGCCTGAGATACTTGACGTGTACCAGACCAGGTATACTTTATGGAGTTGGAATAGTCAACAGATACATGTAGACTCCTGACCAGTCTCACTTAAATGTTGCAAAGAGGATACTTCGCTACATAAAAGGTACAATTGATGATGGTATATTTTATACCAAATATGAAGATTGCAAGTTGATTAGCTATTCAAACAGTGATTGGGGAAGAGATCTAGATGAACGTAAAAGCACGACAGGCTTTACGTTTTTTATGGGAGATACAGCGTTCACATGGTCATCCAAAAAGCAAGCCATTGTGACATTGTCATCATGTGAAGCTGAGTGCGTTGCTGCCCGTTCAGCTGTTTGTCATGGTATCTGGATCAGGAATGTGTTGCAATATTTGGGATTTCCATAAGATAATCCCATAGAGGTCTACATCGATAATTGATCAGCGATTGCGCTAGCAAAGAATCCAGTATTCCATGAAAGAAGCAAACATATTGATACGCGGTATCATTTCATTAGAGAGCATGAGAAGAATGAGGAGGTGGAACTAGTCTCTTGCAGGACATATGATCAAGTTGCTGATATTCTCACCAAGCCACTCAAACATGATGTGTTTTCAAGACTAAAGACAATACTCGGTATGACGAAGCACGGAAAGTCAAGTTTAAGGAGGGATGTTGAAAAATAAACTTTGACTTCCCACCGGCTATCACATGGCTCAAACCACCATCCAAAATTTTCAACAAAAACAACCCAACAACCATCAACCAGTTGTTTTGCTTTTATTTTATTTGTTTTTACCTCATCTTATTTTCCTATATAAAGGAATGAAGTCTGTGTTGTAAATGTGTGAAGTGGTGTGAGAAATCAAGAGAGATAAATATAAGAAAAGCTTCTCCTTTCATTGTGTTTGTGTTCGGAATTCTCTCTCAGAGGTGCACCACAAATGACCTCAACAATACCATTCCACCAACAGACTTCACCCCACTTAAGCCTATCCCACTCATGCTCGACCCTATTTTTGCCAAGCCATCAGCAAAAGAGTTTTAGTCTCTAGGCTTAAACTTGATACTCAAACCTTTCAGCTGATGTAGAATGTTTCGGACTTCATACACCATATCCACGTTCCTCAAGCAACTGAATTCAACGCCACTAATCCAGGAGACCGTTGTTTTAGAGTCACTTACAATGGTGACATTGCGAGTGGCCGGGACTGATTCATGGCTACCAACTGGTAGGCTTTCAGAATGGTAGAAATCTCAACCGAGCTTGAATCCATAATTCCCACACAAAACGAAAGTAGACAGAGAACCTTGCCTCTCGGATCTCTAAGTACTCCTCCCATACCAGCCTAACATGGGGAACCTCTAGCAGAACCATCTACATTGAACATCAGATTTTCATGTTGAGGAGGTTGCCACTCATCAGACCCAATGTCCTTTCTTCGTCGGCTCTCTACACATCTCTCTTGGATATCTTCTAGTAATAGAGTAATGGGATCATTTGAACCATGACCATGGTGCTTAAACCACCAAGCAACCCTCAGCTTGATTGAATCCATTGATATAGCTACCAAACCAAGGCAAAAAAAATAGAGTATTCCATACTCTTTTTCGATTATGAGATGCACAGAACCCCTTCCATCCGTGAAGCCACTCCTTCAAGGTCTTGTTAGAGTACGATCTGATACCCTACCAGTTCATACACCCTGCCCAAACACGCCCAAGAACATAAGAGGAAAAGGTGATCTACAGTTTCTATCTCTTCCATGCACATCGGGCAATTCGAGCAAGTCTGCTGATTGAAGCCAAACTTTTTGAGGACTTTATTTACAAGAACTCTTCCTCTGTATAGGTTTCACGTAAAAACTTCAACCTTGGGAGGGAAAATCCCCTATCAAACAAAGTTGTGATCGAAACCTTCCTCCGCATTCTCCTCCTCGTAGCATCTCCTAAACAAACTACTGAAAACAATCCATTAGGACAAAGAGACCACGCTACCGCATCCGGGATTGATCTTCGAACCGAGATATAATATCAAGGACATTAGGAAGCAATTCCATTGATCCAAATCCCCCTCGGAGCCTAAATAACATTAATTTCAGCTGAATTTTTAGACTTGACACTGTTAATTATTATTAACTTGAGTTTACAGGTCACAAATTATAGTAAGGGACAAATATGCTTCCCTTGACTCATCTAGCACCATATATGAAAAGAACAATACTAAATTGGTTTATATCATCAGTTGTATCGCAATCTTGGTCCTACGGTTTGACATTTTTAAAGCATGAAAATATGATGGCTATAACTAGAATGATTGTGAAACGAGACCATTGCACTTCCATTTCAACCATGCTATCCTTCAGTACCTATAATTTTGTTGACAATGTTGTAAAAGGGCATAAAAATTTAATAGCACTTTTTAAAGAGTAAGTTTAAAAACAATCATCAACTTAATAACTTAAGTATAAATAGTACTTAAAGTGTGGATCTGACAAAAATACCCTTAAGCACACTCACTAAAATAAATCTCTGATTTTTTTTCAAAACTTATTTTGGTGTTTTTGAGAGTTATTTTGGTGTTTCTGAGGCTTATTTTGTATTTTCGATACTTATTTTGTAATTTTCGATACTTATTAGGTATAATTACGATTTTCGAGACTTATTGGATAAAAATTAAATTTTCTAAATTAAAAAAAAAAATCATCAGCCTCCATTGGAGCTCCAATAGTGATCGAATCTATTACAGTTCCATTCATCAATGGAGGTTTTTATTAAAAACAAAAACCTAAAAAATGGTAAAAACGTAATAAAGAAGAAGACAATGATATGTTTATGTATTGGAATCATTTAAATTTAACTTATTAAACTATTGTTCCTCTTAATGAGTCGGGTGCGTATATTGGTGGATAGCTGATATAAGAGAGATTATGAAAGATATTGTTATATTATTGTAATTAATACAAATTTTTCTATTTCCATTTATTTTATATTTAATTAGATTTTTTTTTCTTTTTCGATTAGAATTTGTTTTTGCTTTTTATTCGGGATTCTTTCCCAATTTTGTTTAGGATTTTTAGGAGTCTAGGAGATTTCGAATTTGTTTCCTTTAATGTTATAGGGTTTGAAGAGACAGCTTCTGATTAATAAAATTTTTACAGTTTTCTCTAATTATCTCCCAATTTCGGTACCTTACGCGGATCAACGATCTTGAAGCTTGAGATTCTGGCATTCATGCGCAGATCAACAGAATATTGGTAGGTTGCCTTTCGAATTTGTCATGCGAGTTTTTCACGTAGACGTTTTCGTTACACCAATTTTTCTCGTAGAGATTACCAAAGATATTGTTGAAGATTTTAGATTTTAAAAATATTATTGTAATTAATACAAATTATTCTATTTCCATTTATTTTATATTTAATTAGGTGTTTTTTTTTTCTTTTTTGATTAGAATTTATTTTAGCTTTTTATTCTGGATTCTTTCCTGATTTAGTTTAGGATCTTTAGGAGTTTAGGAGATTTATAACTGGTGTAATAGAAGCGTCTAAGAGAAAAACTCGCACAACAAGTTCGAAAACCAACATACCAATATTCTGTTGATCTGCGCACAAATGCCAGAATATCTGGCTTCCAGATCGTTAACCTACACAAGGTACCAAAATTGGGAGATAATTAGAGGAAACTCTAAAAAAATTATTAATCAAAAGTAGTCTCTTCAAACCGTATTACAATCTATTTAAAGGAAACAAATTCGAAATCTCCTAGACTCCTAAAGATCCTAAACGAAATCGGGAAAGAATCCCGAATAAAAAGCTAAAAACAAATTCTAATTGAAAAAATAAAAAAAAAACACCTAATTAAATATAAATATATGGAAATAGAATAATTTGTAATAATTACAATAATAGTTTGAAAATCTAAAAACTTCAACAATATCTTTGATAATATCTCCTGCGTCATTCTTTTTAGGTCGGAGAAAATCCATCCTCGATTTTTGATTACCTTCATCCCACAAACCTACATAAAAAATTTGAGTGCTAACAGCCAAGATCGTATACGACGAACTTTAAATTTTTTGCTTCTTGTCATAATGTCCATCCAATCGCTCCAGTATATTAAAACAAATTCATTGATCAGCACTTTTGAATCCAAAAGATAATCTAATGAATCTTTTTGGTGAGAAACTTGTGATTCACAAAAATAATCCATAACTCCCAAATCACTCACGGATTTTTTTTCAAATATCTCTTCATTAAAAACTGGTGGTATATCAAAATCAACAAAAGCTTCCTCTATGGATGGGCACTAAGTTGTAAACCGAACCGAACCGAACCGAATTGAACAAAAAAAAAAGGTGTTCGGTTCGATTCGATTCGTAGAATCAATTCGGTTTAAACCGGTTTAAAATTTTTAAAACTGAATTTTTTTTTTGTTCAAACCGGTTTGAACCAATTAAAACGACTATATAAGTAAAAAAAAAACCTCTCCTTTTCAACTTTCAACTTTCAAGTGTTCTTTACTTCTTTCTCTTAAACAGCCGACTAGTGTTCTTTGACTTCTTAGCATCTGATATGCTCAATGATCGTACCGATTTATGTACCTATTTGAGGTCCCCTTTACCTAACTTTTGTTCTCGTTTTCAAGCGATTTTGTGTATTTAATATGTTTTTAAGCCTTTCGTAAGTACATGTTTCCTATGGAAGGTATTTGAGTTTAATTGAAGAATTTAGAGGTCATTTGGACAGAAGTGGTAATGGCTTATGCCCACTTTTCAAAAAGCTCTGATAGTCTACTTTATGATGTTTTCTACAGATTGCAATTCTGAGTCTTCTAGAGGAAGTTATAGACATTTTTGTATCGGTGCGCGATGTTGAAAATTCTTCTCTAGTAGGAAAAGCGACTTCACCCAAGTAGCCTCTCAAGTCACCTTTTACACTGTCAGAACTCATTTTAAAGCCCAGAATGTTAGGTAACTTGGTAAGCTACTTCCCCAAGTTGCCTCTGATGTCGCCTTTTTGCCTAGAACTGCCATTTTCAGCCCGTTTTGTAGGGACAATCCTCTCTTTTCACACCCAATTCTTGCCCTAACCTCTAAAATTATATAACCCTCATTTTCCCATCATTCTCAAGATCCTCCACAGACCCCTTCTTCTCTTCTCTACCCATTTCTTTCGTTTTCACTTCTTCTTCAACTCCTTCATGAAATAAGGAGAGAAATTGCTCCCATGGAGGTTTTTCCTCTATGAGAGTTCTCCATACACCACCCCACCACCATTTTACACCTTTTTCATGCATTTTAGATCAAATTTTAAGGAAATAGGAGTGGTTCTAGGACCAAATCCGAGCTTGGATAGTCTGGAGCATCTTTAAAGGACTTGTCTTCAAAGGTTCTCTTATTTACTCATTTCCTTGTAATTTTTATTTCTTTAAAGTGTAACCTTGAATTTAGGAATTTGTAAACCTTTCACATGAGCTATATATGTATTTTTGTTCATAAATTTGTTTGGGTTTTGTTTCACTCTTTGATTTATATTATTTAATCTTTTATTGTGAAATGCATGTGTATGGAGGCTTGAAATTGATATTTATGCATGATTGAGACTAGGAGTAGAGTAATTTATTGTAAGAGTAGAGTAATTTAGTTTCCTATAATTGTTTGTATGTTAACGGATGACCAAAATGTCTTGTATTGAATAATTTGAGTGTTAGGGATTTTATCCTCAAAGAGTAGAAAATGTTTCAGTTTATACATTAAGTTGCTAAATAGGCTTTGATTCCCATCCTTATGCTTAATGGGTCTTTTTAAGACACATTTGTTCTTCCTTGGCCGGATTACTTGATGAATTGATTTAGGAAAAATTCTCAAACAAAGATAATGAACCTTTAACTATAATTGAATGTTCTTATTGTAAAACAATCAACATTGTTGCACATGTTAGTTTGGTGAACTTGTTTTCCATTTTTGTGTCATCCTATAGAGATTGATGAAACCGAATCCTTGACTTAGTAGTAAAGTTAAATCAAGTACCTCTTGTGCTTGTATGGTTATAGGGATGTTTCGTGTACTTCAAATGCTTTCACTCAGTTAGCCACCTTGTGGATGACATTTAGGTTGTGTGTTATATATCGTATGGTTCGTATTAACATGCTCTGCGTAGTACCTTCTACATTTGACTAATAAGACAGAATTGTACGAGACTGGCGGTGTAGAGCTCGTGTGTGTGTCCCATAGTCCTTATTGGACTCGTGCACTTGTTAATGATTCATTCTTGCATTTGCCTAATCATCTATACGCTTGAGAGGGGGTATATGGTTAATTAAGGAGACACGAGCATACAACCTACGTGTTGTATGGGTACCTCATATTCTTAATGCTTCCACTTGACCGTTTTTCCGTTTGTGGTAAGCCATGTGGATGAACCTTTGGCTGCAATATGGCCATACCAACAAAATAGCCATTATGCTTGTCCAATAAGATAGAGATATGCGAGGCTGGCAAACGATGCAGTGCTCGTGTGTGTGTGTCTCACAAAGCTTAATGGATTCGTGCATTTGTTAATGATTCACTCTAGTACTGGTAATTGTACGTGTTGTATGGGTACCTCGTATTCTTAATGCTTCCCCATGGTCACTTTTTCGTTTGTGGTTAGCCGTGTGGATCAACCTTTGGCAACAATATGGCCACACGGTTGTGCATTACATGCCCAATGAAATAGCTATTGTGCTTGTCCAGTAAGATATAGATGTGCGAGGCTAGTAAATGGTGTAGTGCTCGTGTGTGTGTCCTATAAAGTTTAATGGATTCGTGCATTTGTTAATGATTCGCTGGCATTTGCATGGGTGCAATCATCTATACGCTCGAGAGAGGGTAGATGGTTAATTAAAAGGATACGAGCATACGGTATACTTACACATTTGAGGGATTAGGTGAGTCTAGTGCTTAATTAAGAGGACTGTTACAGTTGAGTCATTTCCGTAGCATATCCATATATTTATGTAATTTATTTATTTATATATTATCATCTACTTTTCTATAACACATGAGTCTGGTCGGCGTGTTATAAACAATAGCTAGAACTAGAGGCGGTCGATGAAACTCACCTCCTTGTAGAACGATCTCTTGCTTGCCACTGTGCTAGTCTCTGTGACTCGTACGCTTGTAAGGTCGAACTTAATAGTTCAATCATTTGGCGACACACCAATGATGTGTCATCACTCAACATCTGATTTGCTCACCTTAACTGATATCCATTCCTCTACATCTAATATTCTGATATGCTCGTCCAAGGTTTGTCAATTTCTCTTCTTCTTTATCTAATTTTCTTCTTCCTTTTGTTTGACTCACATCCGATCTGTTTGTCCCATCATTCGATCTACTCTTCTTCATCTCTAGTCAAAGCTTCAACTAGACAAACCTTCAGCTTGTCCGATCTGCTGTTCTTTAGCTCGTCTGATCTACATCAAAGTGACAAAGCTTCAAAGGTCGGTTCTTGTCACTTTGATAAACTGTTCAAGTTTGTAATAGATTAAAGACACCACAGATCAGTTTTGACTTTTAATTGTTAAGGGTTGCAAATTTGTTTTTCTTCTCCTTTGATGGTTCAATATAAACTACCTATTTATAATATATATATATATATATATATATGTGTGTGTGTGTGTGTGTGTGTGTGTGTGTGTGTGTGTGTGTGTGTGTGTGTAGAAGTTGCTTGATCATTCAATATATATAGGACTTCACAGGTGACGTGACACGTAGTTATAGTGTCGTCAAATATAAACATTTAAGTTCAACCTCACAAGGGCGCAAGTCACAGAGACTAGCACAACGGCAAGCAAGGGATCGATCCACGGGAAGGTGAGATTCACCGATCGTCTCTTGTTTTAGCTATTATTACAACACTCCGAGCAGAATCGTGTGTTGCGTGTACAGAAAAGTGAATAATAATATAACTAAATAACTTATATAAATAATATATACAATGATAGATTGAATTGAGATATGCATGAAAAGTGGTTACACTAGGGAAACGACTCAACCGTGACAATCCTCCTAATTACGTTCTAGACTCACCTAATCCTCAAATGTGCAAGTATATCATAGGCTCATATCCCCTTAATTAATCTCTAATCTCTCTCAATGTCTTAGAGATAGTATCCATATACACCCAAAATCTCTCTCGAGCAATCAAGACAATATATATATATATATATATATATATATATAATATGAATCCATTAAGCACGTGGAATACATATCAAACCCTATAGGCTAGCCTAGTGGTTCTAGCACTTTCTAGTCAAACATATTGAATGTTTATCTAAGCATTTTCAAACCCGTCTCCTCTCGGTACATAACATTTAATCATGGATCAATTACATAGTGATCAGTTAAGCAAAGACTTTAAGCACTGAAAATATCAATATAACAACACAAGCACAAGAAAACTGTCTGTGGTATTTACTTCTAAATCAAATATTCGGTTTAGTCAATTCCTTAGGATGGCTAAACATGGGAAACAAGTTTACCTAACAACTACATGCAACAACGTGATTGTTATAACATTAAAAACATTCAATTTAGATTAAAGGTTTACCCTCTTAATTAGGGAATTTTTTCACAATCAATTCATCACCCAATCTTGTCACGCGGATGGATAATCGTGTTTTAATACAAAGACTCATTAAGAATAAGGATATGAACCAAGGTCAATTTAGCAACTAAAAGCCTGAACTGAAACCTTTTCTACTCTTTGAGGCTAAAATCCCTATTACTCAAATTACTCAAATTACTTAATACATGGAATTTCAAGTCATCCATCAATCAATCAACAATCATGGGTATCTAATTTCTACTCTAAATTACAACTAATACTAAACCCAATCGTGGACACATATTGATTTTTAACAATTCATACACATACATATCATATTAAAAGCATAAAAACACATATATCAAAGAGCAAAACAAAACCCAAATGAATTTAGGTACAAAAATACAAATATAGCACATGTGAAAGGTTTAAAAATTCCCAAATTCGGTTTTACGCATCAAAGACAACAAGAAATACAAAGAAATGAGCAAATAAGAGCAAACCCTTGAAGGCAAGTCCTCCATCGAATTCGGCTCATAATTTCTTTATAATCTACTCTAAGATGGATACAGGAAGTGTATAGTGGTAAGGTGGAAGTGTATGGTGAGCTCCAATGGAGGAAAAACCTCCATGGGAGCAAGATCTCTCCTTATTTGTGGAGAAGAGATGAAGAAGTTGAAGAAAATGGAAGAGAGAAGAGAAGAGGCATGAAAGGGGAAAATAGGGGAAGAGAGGTCTGTCGAATAAGGAGAAAAAGGATTATTTGTAGTGTGGGAGGTTAGGGCAAGACTTTGGGGTAAAAAGACAATAATACCCCTCTGAAAATGGCTAAAAAACACATTTCTGCCCAGAAGTGCTGTTCAATGTGTTGTTCGCATCAACACAACGTACCGGACATCAGTATGATTTGAGTGGCTGCCAAGAGGTGTGGTTCAAGATGATGTGTGCATCAACACAGCGTACCACACATAACGTTTTGGAGCTTGTTGCCCATAAGTGTGGTATAAAACGCAGTACGTAACTTGGTCTCGTGTGGTTGCGTGCCACACTTCTCAGCGTACCATTACAAAAATAGTCATAAGTTTTTCCAAAAACCTCAGAATGATGATCTAAAAATTGCATTAGAAAGAAGACGTCTGGCGCTTTCCGAAAAGTGGTTAAGGGAAATGTAGTTAGATTGGAGGAGAGAGATATGACCTTCCGAAGTTGGAGTGTCTGCACAAGCTATTCCAAATTCTACCCTTTAACCTCCAAAACTCAATTAAGCTCAAATACCTTCCGTAGGGAACATGTACCTACACAATGCTCACAAACACATCAAATACAAAAATATACTAAAAAACAAGAACAAAAGCTAAAAAATGGGGACCTCAAAAGGTATATAAATCGCTCCGATCAGCAGGCATGAACTTATCTATAACAAGCATCCAAAATGTGATGAATAATAATATTTATATAAATTTCTCTGGATGATTTATTCACTCTTCAAAGATTTTTACTTTTTATGATAAAATATAGATAGGGCTTGACTTGGGGAAATCTTGTTTTCAAGGGATTTGGGATTGTAACTTGGATCGGTGCAATTTTACAAAATTATAGATAATTAATGTTTATTTTTTTTCATTTCAAATTTTCTCAAATTATCTAAACAACTGCTTCAATGTTTATGTGCATGTTGACTTTTTATATATATATATCATCTTTGTTGACAGAGAGGACATAGATACACTCTTATTATTGGTAGCTTCCTTGTTTAATGATATAGATTTTTTCCTGTCTAGCCTGTTTGATACTTTGCTCATGGGAAACAGTAGATTGTATTTGTTATCTGCTTAATCACATTATTTTATTTCGTAATCTCATATAATTTTTCCTGTCTTGCCTTTAATTGTTTGTATTTACATATTTTTTTACTTTAATTGTTTTTTTTTCTTGGTATTCATGATGATTGTAAATGACGCAAGTCTCTTATTTTATTGTTATTACTAATTACCATTTCATTTACGAATGTAGGAAGTTGAAATTATTTTAATGTTTATTAATTAAATGATTTGAAGTTTTTATTTTAGTTGTAATTTTGATTTGGAGTTTGGATTTGGATTGCAATTTTGAATTGGAGTTTGGATTTGTGATTCTACTGATTTAGAGTTTTTATCTTTGAAAATTGAACTATATGTCCTATGACTGTATGAAACTTGTGAAAATTGAAATGTATGTCTGTATGTCTAATGTCTTTGAAAATTGACTTTATTGCTTATTTAATTTGGATTTTTTGAATGAATTATAAATTAAATATTACTAGTTATGTTTGATTTGGGTTTTTTTTGGGCTTGGGCTATTAAAATTTATGAAACTTTTGGCCTAAAATTAAAATCCAACAACCCATCTACTTTAGAAACATATTTAAAAAGTCTTATTAAGCCTATCAAGCCCATAAGGCACATTAAGTCTGAAACTGAAATGAACCGAACCGAACTGAACCGATTAAAATCAGTTCGGTTCGGTTCGGTTACCGTTTCTAATTCGGTTTAAACCGATTCAATTTTAGATAAACCAAAATATTTTCGGTTCAGTTTGATTTTGTCAAAACCGAACCAAACCAAACCAAACCGCGCTCACCCCTATCTTCCTCTGATAGATATGTATCATCGTAGAACAACAAAGGATAGGATTCCTCCTCGTCACTTTCTTCAGACTTACTGTAACCACCCAAATTAGGGTTTAGACCATGGAAAGGGTTTGATTGGCTAATAATGTAGCAATCTGCTCTGCTAAATGTGCAATTTGTTGCTCCAATTGGAAAAAATTTGTTATGCAGCTACGTTCATAGTCTCCGTCTACAGGGATCCGGTTTGGTGGACTTCTCTTCGGCACCATGTCGATGTCGTCTCAAGCAAACCAGGCACTGATACCAAAACTGGTGTAACGGGAGCGTCTACGAGAAAAACTAGCATGAACAATTCGAAAGGAAGCATACCAATATTTTGTTGACCCGTGCGTAGATGCTAGAATATTAGGCTTCAAAATCGTTGACCCACGCAGGGTACCGAAATTGAGAGATAATTAGAGAAAACTCTAAAAAAATTATTATTCAAAAGTTTTCTCTTCAAACCTTTTTACAATCTATTTAAAGGAAACAAATTCAAAATCTCCTAGACTTCTAAAGATCCTAAACGAAATCGTTAAAGAAACCCGAATAAAAAGTTAAAAACAAATTCTAATCAAAAAAAGAAAAAAAAAACAATAAATGGAAATAGAATAATTTGTATTAATTACAATAATATTTTTAAAATCTAAAATCTAAAATCTAAAATCTTCAACAATACCTTTGATAATCTCTCATGCATCAATAGCCTTACAACTCAAAAGACTAATGTTATGGGTATTGACATTCACCGTATATATACCCTTATCTGATTATATGTGTTTTCTATGTGGGATTCATCCCATCTTATTGCTTTTTTCACATGTGGGTTCTCTAACAAATATTTCACCAATAATCGAAGAAAAGGCAGCCAACAGACTCATGTCCCGTTGTTGGGTGTGTGACTAAAGTCCCACATTGGCTAAATATGGTGATGATTGTGGATATAATTATAAGACATTAGCTCCAATAGTATAAGGCCTTTGGAAAGTGTCCCAAGATCAAAGCGGATAATATCATACAGACGTAGAGAATATGGATTCCGTACTTATAAGAGAATGTGAATTCCGTACTTATAACATCAACCCACTCAACAACACAAACAAAAACTTCAGGGAACACCTTCTTTTCTCGTAAAATAAACGCAATGTCTCTATCATCGTTGATTTTGGTCAAACACGCATGCATTGTATTTATCAATGAGCTTAGTTCCATTTTGAACCTACTTAAATCAACCATAACTATATCTCTTCTACAATGATCTTCAACAACCCATACATGAGATCCCTCTGAACAAACACCACCTTCAAATTACCACCCTCGTAACTCTGACCAACCCAATGTCCACAATGAGATAGCAATTTGATCTCTTCCTTCTTCTATTTTCAAGTGTTTTTTATCATTTGTAAGATTCAAACTCCCGACTCATTAGTCATTTACCTAAGTCTCAAACTCGTCCATCTTCAAGCATAACTACGCTCCAGGAGAACTCTTCTGTCACTTAATAAATGATCATTGATAACCATGAAGACATGAACAAAAAATTAAAATAAATAAAACCATAAAAAAATTATGTTCACATGCCAAGAACAAACTATACTTTTTCTTCATAACTCAAGTGATTTGATATAATTTTATTCTATTCAAAGTTGATTGAATCACACGAGTAATATGTTTTTTTTAAGTGTTATACTATTATATAAATTAGGAGTTTTTTGTGGAAGAAGGAATGACACTCATAAGTGTGTGGTGCATGTGTGAAGGGTTTACAGTCGTACAAACCTCTTCTCGCAAAAAATGAGTAATACTATAAACAACACAACTTATTATAAATATTTTGTCACATATTATAGGAAAAGTTATTTTTAATAGCCACAAATCAGTTATATGTCTATTTTATAAACTTTCAGTATTGCCAATTGGAATTAAAAGTCTTCTTTTACCATTGGAAACCCAAAAATCTTCAGAAACCCATCAAAATATCAAATTATAAGAAAACATTGAATTTGTTGCGTTTTGCCTCTCTCGTTTATTAACTCTCCCTCATTTTTTCGCCATAACTCTTTCTCTCATCGATTATCAGTCATTATACAATAATGACAACTTTGAAGTATATATGGCTGGTGTTGAACTTAGAGCAAAATTGCATATGGAGGGGTTTGATGAATAAGTGATGAACTTACTAACAATATCTCCAGCTAGTGTTGAAGGAGATAGAAGTACTACAATGATCATCAGAATAGTCTTTGCGGTCGTGAGTAGAAACAAGACTTTGGAAGCCATTGTTGTAGATGACACAAGGTTTGAATAATTAGGAACAAAAAGGATTATAAGATTTTGAATGATTTGATAGGTTAGGTGTAATTAGGGGTGTATGTATATAATTATAGGATAGTGTCACTTTATTGCTATAAAATAAAAACGAACACTATTTATTGTATTAAGACAATAAATAGAGATATTGATACATGTTTTTATTTTTCTTTATATAAATAAAATGATTGTTAACATGTACACAAGGATACAGGAGATTTGAGATTTCAAAGTCAAGACATTCGATTAATTAGATGCATGATGTATGCTTCCCAAATTAATTTTACCCATATTCTCACATGTATTGTTATCATTCACTGTAAATTCTCCATAGTGACATGTTAAATTTTCATGGGTCAAAATTTCTTGCTTACTGATATTTTTTAGGTTTGCCAACCGGTTTGACTTTGGTTGACAAATTGTGAAAAATTTGCCAACCCTTATTTGACTTTTGTGTCTACTTCACGGCATGATGTTAAGTGTTCATCAACCAACTATTACTATATTTTGAGTGTTACTGTTGGGTGTGGTTTTGTGTATTTTGAGAGTTTCACAGACTGCAAAATTTAATTGTAAACTTCATTTTTTTAGTTAAGTTTTTATTCTTCTATCTTCCTCTGTGGATGTAGGTCTCAAAACCGAAACCATATAAAATTTTTGTATGTATTCTTAATTAATTGATTATTTCTCTTTTGTTAGAATCACTGTTGTACTAATTAAATAATGAAACTCATATTAATTAATTTATTATTTCTCTTTTTTCAGATTAATGAGATCCATGTTTAGATTTTCATCCCGAACCTCTTAAAACTTAGGGCTGACCATGTAGCTTGTTATCATACAAGCTGTGGTTAAATTCTTTGTTGCTATTGAGAAAATGACAAATTCAGAAATAAAGTTTTTATTTAATTTCTCAAAGAAAAAAATCAGAGTTCTCCTTTTTCTCTTAATTTTTTCAACTATCAGAAAAAATATTAGTAAATCATTATATTCTGTTTTTGAAAAAAAAAAAAAAAACTGAATTTATGTAAAAAATGAACTTTTCATTAATGTTTTCTGTTACAAAAGCTGAAAGAAACCAAAGGCTGCAGTACATCTGAGATTTCCTTCAAATTTGTATAATCTAGATGACTAGATTTGTATATCTTACATTTTGCACTTGTTTTTTTTTTTTTTTTGGATATTAATTAACTTCTCCTCAAAGCAAATATCACAAATATACACATAGGCATAGGAGTCCTTTAACTTTCAAGAGACCATAGTCAGAGGCTAGGTGAGAAACGTTTTAGGGATTATGATTTAGGGTAAGGTTTTAATGTTATAAAGATGTATATATATAGTTAGAAAAAAGAAAATATAGAAAGAAAGAAAATATTGAAAGAATAAATATATTAATATACATACATACATACATACATATATATATATATATATATATATATATATATATATATATGTGTGTGTGTGTGTGTGTGTGTGTATAAGGCTTGGGGGAAATTAGGAAATAGAGATGGGGGACCCCTCCCCATTCCCATAAATTTGTGGTGGAAATTGTGAGAAATGTCACATTTTTTATGGTGAATTGCACTGATGTCACTAGTTTAATAAATTAAGTTTAAAAGGCATGTATTATGGTGAACTACCGAAATTGTCCTTAAATAATCGATTATTTATTCTTTAAAAGCCTCTCTCTCCAAAAAAGTGATCTAAAAAAACGTTGTCTGAAAATCAACCAACTACTCCTCTATCTCTCTAAAAAACGAGTCTCTCCAGATATTGCAGAAGAAGGTAAACAAATATTTCTGATCTTCATTTTTATTTTTCATGCATTCCGTGTAGTTTAACAATGTATGAACATGTTGTCTCCATTTTTTTGATATGTATACGAGTTGTAAACTTTTAAAAAATAATGTATGAACATATATGCATTTTTTTTTTTGTATTTACATTTGGCGGAGCTGATTTGAAGTGGTGCAAACAAGTTTAAAATCTTGGACATAAAAGTTCGAAAGCATTTTAAAAAAGCTCGAAACATTAATAAAAAAGCTTGAGTAATTTTTAAAAAAGCTCGATCATAG
The DNA here is from genome assembly GCA_032871835.1 of Dipteronia dyeriana. Classification (NCBI taxonomy): domain Eukaryota; kingdom Viridiplantae; phylum Streptophyta; class Magnoliopsida; order Sapindales; family Sapindaceae; genus Dipteronia; species Dipteronia dyeriana. The sequence continues at coordinate 85,345,256 of CM065298.1, forward strand.
TCAAAAAAAGCTCGATCAATTTTTAAAAAAATCTCGAACCATATTAAAAAAACTCGATCATGTACAAAAAGAGCTCGGTCTCTCACAAAAAAAAGCTTGATCAAGTTCAAAAAAGCTCGATCAAGTTCAAAAAAGCTCAATCATGTACAAAATAGGTTCGATCATGTACAAAATAGGCTCGATCATGTACAAAAAAAGCTTGATCTCTAACAAAAAAAGATCGATCTCTAACAAAAAAAGATCGATCGCTTACACCTTAGATTTTTGCTTAATCCTTTATAATTGTAAATTTAATATTAAATATTATTTTCTTAATAATAGTTTTTGATGATGATTTTGATAGGACAATGTATAGGGTGAGAATAGTCATATCTTACAATGGTCGATGTGAGCAATTACCCGACGGAAGTCAGAGGCATTTAGTTTCCGATAACCAAGGTTTGTATATGTCGAAGAATTTGACTTACGATGAACTGGTGTTGATCGTGTAAACCGTTGTGTAGTAGGATGAGAACAAATACAGTGTTGATCTACACTCTATATCAATCGTTCTTGGGACTACATGTCGTACATTTATAAGAAATGATGATGATGTTCAGTTTATGCTAGGTAAAGATATGGTGATCCCTCAAGTATGTGTTAGTCTAATCGAGAGGCCAACAGGAGGTGTCATTGGTGAAGATATCCCTCATCGTGATAACACCCAACAATTTCGATCATCAGGCGGAAGCAACCAGTTGTTCACAGAAAGAAGTGGGAATGAGGGTTGGGAAAACATGTGTGTTATCCCACCAGAAGTAGCCTGCCATGCTGATATACTGGGACCTCAATTTGACAATGTCTTTGGTTGTCAAATTGAGATGAATGGCAGGCAGTACAACCACCAATGCAATGAGATCTACAATGACATCAATAATGAGCAGAATACAGCACTGAATGTTTGACAGATTCATGAGGTGGATAATGTGGGCAATTTTAATCCGGTAAATAATGTAGAGAACAATGAGGAAGATGAAGAACCTGTCCAAACGGAAAGGCGTGTAAGATGTGTACACATATTTAGTTCCAGTGCACCAGCTATAGTTGGGACCTCCGAGGTCCGGGCTAATGTAACTCCAGATGATTCTGATAATGCCACAACGTGGGTTATTTCAGGAGCAGAATCATACTCGTTTGGTATGGGTGAAAGCAGGAACTTGGTTGAAGATGAACCTACAAGCATAATATATAAAGGGAAATTTTTTCCAATGAAAAAGAATTTGAAGAGACTAGTATGCCATTTTGCAATGCTGCATAACTTCGAGTGGAAGGTGAAAATGTCCAATAAGACAACATTACATTTAGTTTGTTTGATTGAAACTTGTACGTGGAAGTTAAGAGCGGTGAGGAGAGATGAAGGGACATACTTTCAAGTAAGAATTTTTGTCAACGAACACACTTGTCCGTTAGAGGAAATTCACCTCTGCCACCGACAAGCTAGTGTAGTCATAATTGGAGAAGTGAATGCACCTAGACTTCAACAACAAGACGGTCGACTAATGTCCGTAAGACATAATTACCGACATGAAATCAATGTATGGAATCCAAATCATGTACAGTAAGGCACACGCCGCCCTCGATTATACGTTGTCACTGACCTATGGAACGCATGAGGAAACCTTTCAACTACTTCCGTCATTCGGTTACGTTTTGGAATAAAAAAACCCCGACACAATCACTGACTTACAGTGCGATGAAAATGGTAAATTCCTCTACTTTTTCATGTCGATTGGTGCCGGACTTGTATGTGTCCAGTAATTGCCGTTGATGGTACCCATTTGAAGAGACGATTCGGGAGTACAATATTTGTTACAACAACACAAGATGGGAATGAACAGGTGTATCCAATTACTTTTAGGTACGGCGACTCAGAAAACAACCTTTCATGGGAGTGGTTTTTGGATTGCTTGAAGGGTTCCCTAGGTCATATTTATGAGCTGGTTTTCATTTCTGATAGACATGCAAGCATTGAAGTAGGGATTTCTAAAGGTTTCCCTTATGCCACCTATACCATATGTTGCTGGCACTTTGCTGAAAATATTAATAAGCGATATCATAAAAAGGATGTTGCCACAATAATGGACAAAGCAGCCCACACGTACACCGAGTTTGAATATAACCGGCTTAAGAAACTTGCACCATAATGCATATGATTATGTAATTGATATCGGTCCACACAAGTGGTCCCGTGTACACTGTCCCGAAAGAAGGTACAGGGTGATGACAATAAATGCTGCAGAATACATAAACTCATGCCTAAAATTTACACGACAACTGCATATGTTAACTCTGGCTAAGTTCATTAGGAATATGCTACAACGGTGGTTTTGCGATAGCTATAGAGCTGCACAATCCATGCGTCATTAGTTGACCGACGCAACACATCTTGTGATCTTAAAACGTGTGGAGAAATGTGGTTTTATGACCGTAAATCTAGTAGACGGGAATATTTTCTCGATCAAGCGGTCTGAAAAACAGTGAACTGTTGACTTAGCCCGGAAGATCTGTACTTGCACCAAATTCCAAATGGATCATTTTCTATGTTCTCACATACTTTCGACCGTAAGGTACATTACTTATAAGTTTGATTGTGAGGTGACTATTACTGAAACGTGAAGCTCATCGTTTTCAATGTTTTTTACAGGAAGCGAAACTTGGATTTAACATCTTTATGTTCGGACTACTACAATAGACAGACACTTATTGACGTGTACTCGGTTCCTATTTTACCGGTTGGACATCCTTCCACTTGGCTTGTGCCATCTGACATTGCTCAAAGTGTGATTTTGAATCCAATATCCAGGAGACAAGCAGGACACCCGAGGGTGGGTCGACATGTCTCGTCTTCGGAGATGACAACTACACAATCGTGTAGAAGATGTGGACAACCAGGGCATAATTTCAAGAGATATTCTAACCCACCTTTGATTAAGAAAGGTCTAAGCAGAGGTGTTCCCGATGAATACCGCCGCTAGTGTAGCATCTGTCATTCAATTGAACATAACAAACAGACATGCCCTAACATGGACTCTAATAGGGAATGAATGGCAAAGTTTTGATCATATTGTAAACATTCGGAATCATATCAGATTGTAATAATTTGGAATTGTATGAGTTGTTCGTTAACTTATTTTGTACTTAACAAAAAATTGTATCAGATTATCAAGGTTTGCTATGTGTTTCGTACATGTGATGGCAAACACTGAAAATAAAAACAATAAAATAAATTGAAATAATATTAATGAATTACAATGTCTTTGTACATAAAAAATGGTAGGAAATATAAAAAATATACAGCATTAAATATACAACCAATCACTAGGTGAGCCTGGAGTTACAAAAAATCTCCACAGTCATTTTCTCCCGAATGATCCGCATGTCTTCCTCTAACCAATCTAAAGGGCATCGACCCACCATTAAGTACTTGATAAGTCTCAAAGTATGGAGACCACAGTTACCTCTGCAATTGGACTCATTAAAACGTGTTACAAATCATTTTTAAATTATATCTAAGCACTTGATTGAAATAGAATGTATTATGATTCCTGTTGTTAGAGGACTGTAGAAGTGGAGACCACGCTGACCGAGAAGGGCTTATTTTCCCTGGGGAACGACCAACGACCACCTCGTCTTGCAATATGGAACCCCACGTCAATCAACATTGACTGTAACAACCACCGTAATGGTCGGACTTGCTGCTTCCTGATATGAATAGGAACATCCTATCTCTATTGGTCAAATATGTCCATCTTCCCGAGAATAAGGTCGACGATCACTACCAGCCAATGTTGACCCCCAACGTTGCACGGTATTAGGACCTGTAATAGTAGGCAAAAGGTTTAGGTCAGGATATACGAACAGTTTATATTTTAAATCATTTCCACCGTCGAACACTTACCAAGTCAACCTCGTGCCATGGAAGGTTTCTACTCGTGGTAGCTCCACCAATTGTCTGAAGGTCCTCTTCCAACCATCGGGACAGTAACATATTCCACCTTGCCATTGTCACAGTCCCGTGAGAATCACGAGGCATCATTCTCTCTCACTGTAACAACATAAGTGGTTGTACATACAATCATTGACAAATTTGTATCAATAATAAAAAAAACAAAAAACGAGATTCGATTCCAATAATTTATAACTACTTACACAGAATTGTGTATCCAATACGTTGATCATCTGGTTGTACACAGTGGAGAATTCTTACTTACGCTTCCGAAGAATATGGAGGTATGCGTCCATATGCTGACAGACAATAAAAGCAATGAATTGTTAACAATAAAACATTATTGTTAACAAACATTAATTTAAAAATCACGTAAGTACGTACCGTGTCATCCAAGTCCCTGAAGTTGGACTGTATACATATGAATATTGGGCATTGACTGGTGCCAGCACATCCACATCACGTCTGTTTAATGGTTGGATTAGCTTTATCAAAATTTGAATAAATATTAAAAAACTGGTAAATTCAAAAATGAAGTTGTACTCACAGTTCCCCGTTGATGTTCTTCTTGAAGGCTTTGTATGTCGCAAGCTGGTTGGCATCCACAAGTCTGTAGGGGTCAAATATGTGTTCCATGGACTAGGGTCGTGTCCTCAACCTCTTCGAATGGTATGGATCTGTGTAAGGACTCATCAACTGTCATCCGCGTTTAAGTATATGTTTCATAGGCGGTACTCTAGCCTCCGAGGAGCTTTGAAGCTCAGTCGATGTGCTGGGTGGGGGAGGGGACTGCTGAGCTTGGGTCGACATGTTAGGTTAGGGAGAGGACCGCTGAGCCTGGGTCCATATGCTGGGTGGGGGAGGGGATCGTTGTGTGCTGGGTCTGACCGGACTGTTGTATGTGTAGCAGGCCAACTATTGCTGGTATGCGACTGAGCTTGACTCTCCGGACCTGCCCCCCCGATAGGCGAATCCATGCTACTTCCACCTTTCCTATATGTCCCTCCCCGTATACCCACCAGTCCTGTCTCCAGGACTGATGTCTGGATCAGGAGGTGTGGGGTCATCCCTGTGTGTGTGCATGGTCGACCCCTGAATCCCCTAGATCATATCCAGTAACACTCGATGTTGTTGCTAACGATCATGGTCACTCTTCCGGATCATATCCACTAACTTTAGGTGCTGACTCTCTCAATCCTCCTCACTCTTCCAGAGGGCTTCATGAACATCATTCAACAGATCTACCCATGGGGCTTGAAATCATGTCTACACTGTTAGTACAAAACTATCAACATCGCGGGTTAAAAAAAAAGTCTATTTTCAACTTACCTCTCCATCATGTCCAACGCCCCCATGGGAATCCCCTGTAGATGTACCATGTCCAAGGGTGGTAAACTGAACCCGCCTATGCCTATGCCTATGCCTTTCTCGTTGAGGGTCTGTCTGATATCCCTCACTGTCACTGGGCCTTAAACCCCTAGCATCGGGCTCGGATCTCACTGTCACTGGTTCTGTCTGTCAAACCCCGACCCTCTGTCCCACTGTTCCCTTCAAATGTAGTCTGATCAGGGACCGGAGGCGGAATATGAAGTATGTCCTCCTCTACATACAGGTTCCCCCCTCGTTTAGCCCTACATATTACAGTGCCTGTCTCTCAGCTGGTGTGGGCACTAGTTCTTTCCTCGTAAACATCTGAAATATTGGTTAGAACAATGAAATTGTACACTTACTAACTAATATAAACATTAACAAATTAAATACATACCCTGGCTTTAAAAATCTTGGCCAGCTTCTTCCCTCTCGGTTGTTTGGTCAACTCCCACTTCAAAATACGGGGAGACAAATCCGTAACCCTTCGGGTGCCGAACTCTTACCCTAAAATAGGGATCACCTCAAAATCAAATATCTGCATCAAATATAAGTACGATAAGTATCCATAACATTTAGGACAACAATAATAAAGTACAACTTGTAATTTGAAGTTCTTACCAATAAGGCATGAGATAGACCGTATATGTTCTAGGTCTCCACCGTATGTACGTGAGCGCCCTTTTTCGACTGGCATCGCTCTAACCCGTCTCGTCACCTGTCAAGCACATGCTTGAATAAGTAAATAGAATGCATGTACACATGGGCACCCTACGGGAACGCGTCGAACACATCCAGATCCTCAGCCAGCCAAAACTGCCCAACTAAAATCTTGAATCTCTCGTCCACCCCCATCAGTATCCAGTTCAGCATTTATATGAGGCAGAGCTTCACAGCATCGACGCCTCTCCAAACTCTGTGACGGTGACAACACCCCTTATCTCTTCCAATAAGACCTCATCGGCTCCAGGAAAGTACCACTGATGTATGCCATTCTCCACTTCTGCATACTTGGTCATGTCTGCGACAACTCCAAACCGTAATTCGGTGATCAGGCAAAAGTTCACCTTCAAAACCTCACCGACTGATTCCCTAACATGAACTGTATCTCATCTGTTGGGCCGTTATAATGTAGCTCCCTCAAACGCAACCGATGGATAACACCACCCGAAAACTTCATCTCCCGATGCATCGTGAGGAAATGCCCAAAACATGATGTCATGAACCGATGCCGATCTTCATCTGTAAATTATTTAGGGACCCGGTTCAGCGCGTCGTCTATATGGGCAAGGGAGTCAAAATGGTCGTGTCGAGTCAATTTGCCCTCGTACCAGTCTCCTTGTGGAGTTTTAAACAAATCTCTCAACCTATTTCTCATCTGCAATGTAGCAGAAATACAACATCATTAAATCGAAAAAATCTCGGAACCAAAATTATAAGTCTCGATCCAATGTAAAAATAGCTCGGTCCTAAAAAAAATATGCTCGACCCTTTAAAAAAAAGTTCGATCCTACAACAAAAATGTTCGATCCTATAACAAAAAAACTCGATCCAATGTAAAAAAAGTTCGGTACAATTAAAAAAAAACTTGGTCTTATAAAAAATAAGCTCAATCTCAGGACAAAAAAGCTCGACCCTTTTAAAAAAAGCTTGATCCTATGAAAAAAAAAAGCTCAATCTCATTACAAAAAAACTCGATCCTATGTACAAAAAGCTCGATCTTATTAAAAAAAAAGCTCGATCCCATGATGAAAAAGCTCGATCCAATGTAAAAAAAGCTCCATCCATTTAAAAAAAACTCGATCCCTTTCAAAAAAGCTCAATCTCATTCAAAAAAAGCTCGACTTACCAAAACCTAATTTTCATGAAAAAAAGCTCGACTCATCTACAAAAGAGCTCGACCCTTTAAAAACATCTTGATCCCATAACAAAAAAGCTTGATCCTATGTAAAAAAAACTCGATCTTATTTAAAAAAATCTAGATCCCATAATGAAAAAGTTCGATGTAATGTAAAAAAAAACTCGAGCCTATTAAAAAAAGCTCGATTTTTTTTTAAAAAAAGATCGATCCCTTTAAAAAAGCTCGATCCCATTTAAAAAAAGCTCGACTTACCAAAACCTAATTTTCACAAAAAAAAAAACTCAACTCAACTACAAATAAGCTTGATTCTCCTGTAAAAAGTCATATTCCTCAACAATTATTTAACCAAATTTCAAACCACAACTATTCTCAGATCTCTATTTTAACCATAATCTACAATTTCAATCAACAAAACTCAATTCTAACATTCAATGCAAGTTATCAACAACAAAAACGAGGAAAAAAACTCATCTTACCTTTGTCAATCGCAGCTGTTCTCGTGTACTCTCGTTCCAGTCACTTCGCTGTCGATTAGCTTCCCGTCGGTTTCACTTTTGCTTTTATCTGACTTAGAAAACGATAAATTTCTCTTTGTTTTAATAATTCGGGATAGTTTCGTCTGATCACGTTAAATGATGTCTTTTAAACATACATTAGTAAAGTTGTGATATTTGAACAATAACCCCCCAAATAGTGCCAATAATTTGTAGAGCCCATATCACAAATATACACATAGGCATAGGAGTCCTTTAACTTTCAAGAGACCATAGTCAGAGGCTAGGTGAGAAACGTTTTAGGGATTATGATTTAGGGTAAGGTTTTAATGTTATAAAGATGTATATATATATATATATATATATATATATATATAGTTAGAAAAAATAGAAAGAAAGAAAATATTGAAAGAATATATATATATATATATATATATATATATATATATATATATATATATATGTATGTATATTAATATATTTTGTATAAGGTTTGGGGGAAATGGGGAAATAGAGATAGGGACCCCTCCCCATTTTCCCCCGTTACCCATGTAGGCTATCCTTTCATTGTTTTTATATTTGTATGACTATGAGAGGGATAGAAGTTTAGAGTAGGGATGGGCATTTCACTCATGAGACCCCACCCCCATTTGGGGGAAAATTTTACCTCCAAATAGGGTTTGGGGTGGGGGTGAGGGCAAATTTAACCCCCCAAAATCTAAATGGGGTTAGGGTTTGGGTGGGGTTTGGGTGAGGGTTAGGGAACCTACCCCTGCCCTCATTTCTCCATTCCCCCATTTCTTTTAATAGGGGTAGGGGTGGAGCCCCATTTCCCCATATATATATATATATATATATATATATATATATATATAATTTTATTTTCTTAAAAAATAATAACTTTAACTTTATTACTTATTTACTCTCTACCCATTTATCTCATTTCCATATATATATTTATATGGTGGAAATGGTGAGAAAATACACCTTTTTTAAGGTGTGTTGTGATGATGTCACCTATTTAATAACTTAAGTTTAAAAAGAACATATTATGGTGAACTGCCCAAATTGCTCCTAAACTTTAATTTTTAAAAAGCAACTTTCTGGACTCGATGGTTTCTCCCCCAAAAAACTTGTCTGAAAAACTTTACTCTGTCTCTAAAAAAGTTGACTCTCTCCAGATTCTCTAGTAGAAGGTAACAAATATTTATGATCTTCACTTAAATTTCTTTTATGCATTTCAGATATTTTGCATTCATTGCTGTGAGGGTTAACAATGTATCCATTCCTCAATAACAATGTATCCATTTCAGATTCTGTACTAGAATGTATGAAAATGGAAAACATCCGTGCTTTTTTCTTGTGTCACCGAGAATGTTTAAAGATGAATCGAGCTTATTTTGTATTGGAACGAGCTTTTGTTTAGTTTGAAAAAAGCTTGATTATTTGAAAAAAAATGGTCGACAAAAAAAATGCTAGATCCCTTAGTAAAAGTTCTCGATCCCTTAGGAAAAATTCTCGAACCGTTATAAAAGTTCTCGATAATTTGATAAATAATCTCAATCCCTTAAACGTTCTCGATCCCTTAAAAAAATTCTCGATCCCTTAGATAAAATTCTCGGTCTCTTAGAAAAAGTTCTCGATCCTTTAAAAAAAGTTCTCGGTCCCTTAGAAAATGTTTTCGATCCCTTGATAAAAGTTCTCGATCCCTTGATCAAAGTTCGCGATCCCTTGATAAAAGTTCTCGATCCCTTGATAAAAGTTCTCGATCATTTGACAAATATTCTTGATACCTTAAAAAAGTTCTCGAACCGTTAGGAAAAGTTCTCGATCCCTTTTAAAAAGTTCTCGTTCCCTTGTTAAAAGTTCTCGATCCCTTGATAAAAGTTCTCGATAATTTGACAAATATTCTCAATAAAAGTTCTCGTATCGAACCGTTATAAAAGTTCTCGATCCGTTGTAAGTTTTTCTTGAACCCTTGAAAAAGTTCGTGATCCCTTGATAAAAGTTCTCGATCCCTTGATAAAAATTCTCGATCATTTGACAAATATTCTCGATCCCTTAAAAAAGTTTTCGAACCGTTAGAAATGTTCTCGATCCCTTAGAAAAAGTTCTCATTCCCTTGTTAAAAATTCTCGATCCCTTGATAAAAGTTCTCGATAATTTGATAAATATTCTCGATAAAAGTTCTCGAATCGAACCGTTATAAAAGTTCTCGATCCGTTGTAAATTATTCTCGAACCCTTGAAAAAGTTCTCGATCCCTTATAAAAAGTACTCGATCCATTTGAAAAAAGCACGATCACTTAGAAAATGTTCTCGATCCCTTTCCAAAAAGTTCGATCCGTTTGCAAATGTTGTCGATCCATTACAAAAGAAGCTCGATTGTGAAGAACATGTAGTCGATCCGTTACAGTTGAGAAATTTTTGTAATTCTTAGTACGTGTAAAAGTAATTTTTTTTATTTGTTAATAATTGTTTGTGATGATGATTTTCACAGGACAATGGATCGGGTTAGATTAGTAATATCTTACAATGGTCAATGGGAGCAATTACCCGATGGAAGTTAGAGGTTTCTTGGTTCTGATAATCAAGGAATGTATGTGTCCAGAAATATGACTTACGAAGAGCTGGTGTCGATCGTACAAACCGTTGTGAAGTCCAATGTGAACAAATACATTACTGATCTACAATCTATATCAATCGTTCCCGGGACAACATGTCGCACATTTATAAGAAATGACAATGATGTTTTGTTTATGCTAGGGGAAGATATGGTGATCCCTCAAGTATGTGTCAGTTTAATTGATAGGGCTGCAGGAGGTGTCATAGGTGAAGAAATCCCTCCTCATGATAACACCCAACATTTTCGATCTTCAGGCGGAAGCAACCAGTTGTTCACAGATAGAAGTGGGATTAACGGTAGGGAAAACCTATGTGGTGTCCCACCGGAAGTAGCCGACCATGGTGATATAGTTGGAGCTCAATTAGACGATGTTTTCGGTTGTCATATTGAAATGAATGTTGGACAGTATAACCGCCAATACAATGAGATGAACAATAAGCGGAACAATGAACCTCATAACTTACCAATCCATGAGGTGGCTAATGAGCCAAATTTGCATCCGGTATAGAATGTAGCGAACAATGAGGAAGATGAATAACCGTTCAAAAGGGAAAGACGTACAAGACGTGTACATAGATGTAGTTCCACTGTAGTACATATAGCTGGGACATCTGAGGTCTGGCTTGATGTAACTCCAGCTGATTCTGAGAATGCCAGAACGTGGGTTATTCTAGGAGCAGAATCATACTCGTTTGGTATAGGTGGAAGCAGGAACTTGGTAGAAGATGAACCTACCAGCATGATATATAAAGGTCAATTTTTTCCTACTAAAAAGGATTTGAAGAGATTGGCTGGGCATTTTTTCAATACGGCACAACTTCGAGTGGAAGGTGAATAGGTCGAATAAGATAACATTACATCTGGTTTGTTTGATGGACAACTGTACATGGAAGTTTAGAGCGGTTAGGAGAGATGAAGCGACATACTTTCAAGTAAGAAGTTTTATCAACGAACACACTTGTCCATTGGAAGAGATTCACTGCCACCATCGACAAGCTAGTGCAGTCATAATTGGAGAAGTGGTTGCACCTAGATTGCAGCAACAGGATGGTCGACTAATGTGTCCGAATGACATAATCGCCGATATGAAAACAATGTATGGCATCCAAATAATGTACAGTAAGGCACATCAAGCCCTTGATTATGCATTGTCACTGACCTATGGAACGCATGAGGAAAGCTTCCAACTGCTGCCATCATTCAGTTATGTGTTAGAACAACAAAATCTCGGAACGATTATTGACTTACAGTACGATGAAAATGGTAAATTCATATACTTTTTCATGTCGTTGGGTGCCTCAGTCATAGGATTCCAGAGGTGTATGCGTCCAGTTATTACCGTTGATGGTACCCATTTAAAGGGTAGATTCGGGGGCATAATGTTTGTTGCAACTACACAAGATGGGAATGAACAGGTTTATCCAATTGATTTTGGGTACGGTGACTCGAAAAACAACCTATCATAGGAGTGGTTTTTGGATTGCTTAAAAGGTGCCCTCCGCCATATAGATGATTTGGTTTTCATTTCTGATCGACATGCAAGCATTGATGCAAAGATTTCTAAAGTGTTCCCTTATGCCACCCATACAGTATGTTACTGGCACTTTTATGAAAATATTAAGAAACTATATCATAGAAAGGATGTTGCAGTAATAATGGACAAAGCAGCCCGAGCATACATCGAGTTGCAATATAACTGGCACATGGAAGAGTTACGAAACTTGCACCCGAATACATATGAATATGTAATTGATGCCGGTCCACACAAGTGGTCCCTTGTACACTGCCCCGACAGAAGGTATAGGGTCATTACAGTAAATGCTGCAAAATGCATAAACTCATGCCTTAAATTTGCACAGCAACTGCCTATGTTGACTTTGGCAGAGTTTATCAAGAATATGCTACAACGTTGGTTTCATGATCAACATAGGGCTGCACAATCCATACGTCATCAGTTGACCGACGCAGCACATCTTGTGATCCTCAAACTTATTGATAAGTGCAATTTTATGACCGTTTATCCAGTTGACTGGAACATATTCTTGGTGACGCCGGCAGGCAAATAGTGGACCGTTGACTTAGCCCGGAAGATCTGCACATGCAACAAATTCCAAATGGCTCTTCTTCCATGTTCTCACGCTCTCGCTGCCGCAAGGTAGTATACAGTTAATTTTTTGTACTGTACAGTTGGTCACAACAGACAGACATGCCCTGCTAGAGACTTCACCGTGGAATGATTTGAGGCGTTATCATGATGACATTGTGATAATTTGAACTCGTATGACTTGTTCATTAACTAAAAAGCAATTGTATTTAAATTTGTTTTGAGACTGAAATGCAATTTTATTTAAATATGATTTGTATATGTACAAATGTAAACATTTTTATACAAAAGAATTGGTAAATATACAAAAGAATTGGGACATATACAAAAGAATTGGTAAATATACAAAAGAATTGGTACATATACAAAAGAATATGTAAATATACAAAATAATTGGTACGTATACAAATGAATAACTACATAAATCTAAACGGGCCGGAAGTTTGAAAATATTTCAACGGCCATCTTCTCCCGAATGGTTTGCATATCGTCTTTCGACCAATCGAAATCCTTTATGTTCGCCGGTAAGTACTCGATCAATCTCAACGTGTGGGGACCACAGTTACCCTTGCAGTTGGACACATTAAAAAGCATTAATAAAACATTAGGTTTATAATAATATAATCTTAAAGATACTATTACCAAATGTCTTACAATTTCTTCTGCTGGGGGACATGTTTTTCCGACACCAGACTGACATCAAATGCCTTACTAGTCTTCTCAAAGTTCTTAAGTCCAGCCGGTCGTGCAGTATGAAACCCAGCCTGATTCAACATCGAGGCACAAAGTAGCGCAACGGGGCTACCTGCTACTTCTGGATATAAGCTGGGACCTCCTGTCTCCAGGGGTCGACTATCCACATCTTCCCGCATGTGAGGTCCACAGTCACCAGTAGCCAATGGTGCCACCCAATGTTGCACGGTATCAAAACCTTTAAACGTAAACAACCTGTGTTTGGATGTACAAAGACAACTATATATACAATTGCAAACCATGTCAATTAACACTTACCATGTCAACCTCGTGCCACGAACGACATCCATTCGGGGCACCCCTAAGCACCGTCGTAAGGTCGTCATCCTTCCACCACGACCTCAAAATATTCCAACGCCTTAAGGTGATCTGCCTACGAGAATCACGAGGCATCATTTTCATGTACTGGTGCTCCAGAAAGGACTGTAGAAACAAAAACTCAAAGTTATTACTGTTTTCCATAAAAATGTACAAGCATGCGTAATCATTACTAATTTCAAAACTTACAAAATATTGCGAGTCCAATATGTTGACCATCTAACTGTACACATTCGGGAAAGCCCGTTGACGCTTCTAAAGAATATGGAGGTACGCGTCCATATGCTTGGAATATAAACACGTAAAGATATGTTAGGAGGCTTACACATCTAAAACAAATACTATAAATAAAATTTACGGTACGGTCCCACGTACCTCATCATCAACATCCATGAAGTTAGTCTGCAACCGATGGAACCATGCAGCATCATTCGGCGAGAGCAAATCAACATCACGTATGCATTAATGTTCCATCAGCTACACATTTATATAATGCATTACAAGAAAAACTGCCACCTAAATAACAAAGAAACTTACTTACATAAGCCTTCAACTGGTCACCGTCCACCAGTTCCTTAGGATTAAATACGTGCTCAGGTCCCTCTAGTATTACCATCGCCCTCTTAGGTCGGCACGGATCAGTGTACGGGTTAAGCAACTGCCAACTGCGCTTCAGTACACGTCTCTGCTGTCGAACTCCCCCCGCCGGGGTATGCTGAGATGAGGACGGGGGAGGGGGATCCTGTTGCTCGATGGGAGGTGGTGAAGAGGGTGTCTACTCCTCACTCCCAGGGGATGAGGGGCCGGTTCCTCGCTCGAAGGTGGAGGGGTAGGGGGAACCTGCTGCTCGTTCGTCTGTGGAGAGGGAAGGGGAGCCTGCTGCTCTATCATCGGTAGAGGGGGAGCGGGAGCGGGAGCCAGCTCCTCGCTAAGTGGTGGAGGGGAAGCCTGCTGCTCGCTCTGAGGTAGAGGGGGAGCCTGCGAATCGCTATGAGCGGGAGGGGGGGCGGCTGCTCTTTCTGAGGGGGAAGGGGGGGAGGGGGACAGAGAGGGGGAGACTGAGCCCTACTCTCCAGATATGCCCCTCCGGTATATAGATCCTGTGTATTCTCATACATATGTGGCATGAAGCCATGAAGGCCCCTGATCAATGCAAGCAACTCCTTATGTTGTTGTTGTCGATCCTCCTCGCTCTTCCGGATCAAGTCCAACAACTCGTGGTGCTGTTGTTGTCGATCATCCTCACTCTTTCGGAGGGCTTCACGCAACTCGTTCAACTGTTGTTCTAAACAAGCCTGAAATCATGCAACATTGTTAATACTAAAACAATAATACGTCATCCGGTAAAAAAAAAAACTACCATCTCAACTTACCTCCCCATCAAATGCAACGCCTGCATGGGAATCCCCTGTATCGGCACCATTTCCTGGCGTGGTAAACCAAACCTTTCTATGCCTCACTCACTGAGGAGATGGCTCAGATCCGCCAATGTCCATACCACTAAAATCTGGACCTGCACTTGTAGTCGGACCCTCACCCTCCTCATCGGGATGAACTGCACTTGTAGCCGGATCAGGGACAGTAGGAAGGTTAACTCTATCGTCCTGCACATACGGGCTCCCCCCCCCCTCACTTAGGCCTGCGAAGTACGATGCCACCGCCTCAGCTGCTGTGGGCACGAATTCCGTCCTCGCAGACATCTGAAAGCGTAGTTAGATGAATGTCATTGTTACTTAAAGTAAGTAATATATTAACAAATAAATTAATTACCCTAGCACTAAAAATCTTGTCAAGCCTCTTCCCTCTGGGTTGTTTCGTCAACTCCCACTTCAACATACATTGACAAAGGTTGGTAACCCTTTGAGTCCCGAAATTAGAGGCCAGTTAGGGGATCACCTCGAAAGCAAGTATCTGCATCAAAGATAAGTACAGTTATAATAAAAAAAATGGATTATAAATGTAATGTACTTGTTGGAAATCAAATTTCTTACCAAAAGGGTGTGTGATAGACCGTAGATGTTGTACCTCTCCACGGAATGCCCAACATCGCCCTGTGACTGCTGGCATCTTTTCTCAGGTTGTCGCGATAACGCATGCTTGAATGAAAATATAGAATGCCTATAGATGTGGGCACCCCACGGGAACGCATCGAAGGCATTGAGGTTCTCTACCAATCGAAATTGCCAAACTGGAATCTTCAATCTCTCGTCCACCCCCATCAATATCCAGTTCAACATGTAAATGAGGCACAACTTCACAGCATCGTACGCTTGTTCAAACTCTCTGCGGGTAAGAACAACCCTCAAGTCATCCAACGATACCTTATCATGTACAGGAAAGTACCATTGATGTATGTCATTCTTAATTGCAACATACATACTCGTGTCCGGTACTACTCCAAAACGTAATCCTGTGATGAGGATAAATTCCACCTTCGAAAACCTGACCACATGGTTCTCTACCAAGAACCGCATCTCATCTGTCGGCCCGTCATGGTCCAACTCCCGTAACAGCAGCTGATGAATAACACCACCCTAAAACTTCAGCTCCCGGTGCATCGACATGAAATGCCCAAAACAGGAGGCCATGAACCAACGCCGATCCTCAACCTCAAACTCTTCAGGGACCCGGTTAATTAAATTGTCTATACGGGCGAGGACTTCAAAATGGTCGTGTCGGGTCAATTTTCCCTTGAACCATTCTCCCTCTGGAGTTTTAAACAATTTCTTCAAACTGCTCGTCATCTACAATGTCATAGAAACAATACATCAGTAAACTGCAAAAGAAATATAAAATATTCTCGATCGTTTGAAACAAAATCTCGATACTTTGACAATATTATCGATCATTTGCAAAAGTTCTTGATCCTTTGAAAAAGTTCTCGATCATTTGTAAAAGTTCTCGATCCTTTGAAAAAGGTCTTGATCCTTTGTAAATGGTATCGATCCTTTCAAATTAGTCTCGTTCCTTTGAAAAACCTCTCGATCCTTTGAAAATAGTATCGATCCTTTGAAAAACCTCTCGATTCTTTAAAAAATCTTCTCGATCATTTTATAAAATCTGGACCCTTTCAAAAACATTCTCGATTGTCACAAAATTATTCTCGATCGTTTGAAAAAATTCTCGATCCTTTGAATATAGTCTCGATACTTTTAAAAACCTCTCAATTCTTTGATAAATCTTCTCGATTCGATAAAAAATCTTCTCTTCTCGATCATTTTAAAAAATCTCGATCCCTTGAAAAACATTCTTGATCGTTACAAAAATATTCTCGATCGTTTTAAAAATTTCTCGATCCATTGAAAAAAGTCTCGATCCTTTGAAAAACCTCTCGATTCCTTGAAAAATCTTCTCGATCATTTAACAAAAGCTCGATCACTTTGAAAAACATTCTCGATCGTTAGGAAAATATTCTCGATCGTTTAAAACAATCTCAATCCTTTAAGCATATTCTCGATGCTTTTAAAATGTTCTCGATCCTTTGAGAAATAATCTCGATCGTATAAAAAATTTCCTCGAATCTTTCATTAAAATTTCCTCGATTTCGCTTGAAATATTCTCGATTTATTATTTAAAAAAAATGCTCGATACCACAATTTCATCTTCCTCATAACATATTCAATCTCATTTCAAACCCAAACCAAAACCACAACCATTGTAAACCCTAATCTACAATTTCAATCAACAGAACAAGTCTAAAATGCAATGAAATGTTATCAACAACAAATCGATAAATAAAACAAACTGAACTTACCTCTGCGAAATGTACTGTATTCCGGTTCCGGTCAATAAGCTGCCGATTTCCTCACCGTCGATTTCGTTGTCATTGATTTCTTTCTCACTGTTGCTTTTCTCAGACTCACAAAACAACAACTTTCTCTCTTTTTCAATTTTGTCGGGGTATTCTCGTCTCTTTACGTTAAATGGTGCATTTTAAACTTACATTACTAAACTTGTGATATTTGCACAACACCCCTCTGAAATGGTGACATTTATTTTTCGAGCCCTATTTATATGTAATACTATAATACTATAGTTATTTGTATTAATTTTGAATTAAATTAAATCAATTATATATTTTAGATTATTATTGGATTGGATATCGAAATAGCGTGAATCGAACTATTGGAATGATCGAATTTCGAATCTCAAATTCTAAATTAAGATTGAAAATGAAGGAAATGGGGGACCGGGTTAGGGGCATGGAAACCTTTCCCTAAACACCCCCATCCCCACTTCTCCCTAATGGGGTTTGGGGGCGGGGGTGGGGGGACCCTCCCCCGCCCCAATGGACCCTTGCCCATCCCTAATTTAGAGAAAATATGGAGCCATCATTCAATTTGTAAATTCAAAATGCTTTGTGTTTCTGTTAACAAGGTTAAAATTGAATTGAACAAAGTGACATACATGCTCATTTATGAAAATTGAAAATGCCAATATGGAGAATTTATAGTGAATGATAACAATACATGTGAGCACATGGTCATAATTAATTTGGGAAGCATACATCATGCATCTAATTAATTGGATGTCTTGACTTCGGAAATTCTCAAATCTCCTATATATAGTTATATACATACAAGAGAAGTTTTATAAAGGAACCAGGGATTACAAAGCTACACCCCTAATTATAACTAACCCATCAAGCATTCAAACTCTTATAATTCTTTTTGTTCCCAATTATTCAAAGCTTGTGTCATCTACAACAATGGCTTCCAAAGTCTTGTTTCTCCTCACGACCACAATGACTATTCTGATGATCATTGTAGCACTACTCCTTACACCTCCTGCAACACCAGCCGGAGACATGGTTAATAAATTCTTCACTTAAGTTAAACACCAACTAGAAGATTGCAGTACACTAGCTGCTTTAAATACAGACTTTCTGGAGAACAACTGCAGCGTTTCCAAAGATGAAATCGACAGTGCCATAGATAAGTACATTCTCTGTAGAATTTATGTATCGAAGCTTGCTTCAAGTCCTGTCATCATGGAGTACTCCCCACATTCGTGGAAATCATTTTATTTGGTGGGTGATCGAGTTTTGATTGATTAATTATTAATTAATGATCACCCACCAAATAAAATTCACACGAACTTGAGAGTTTCCATATATGGCGCTCAAAACTTGGCTGATAAAAGCTAAGACAGCAATATCGAGCGGTTTCGATACAGTGAAGTCCTCACCCAATAAGTCGAAGTTGCTGTCGTCGGCGAAGAAGAACAAGAAGTCGAACGTTGGTGTCTTGGCCTTCAAAATCGCTGGGATCATGTCGACACTCCTCCATCTCTGGCCGGCTCTCTCCGACAAGAACATAGTCCGTCTCCGAAACGAGAGTTGATATCTCTTGAAGGAGTCCACAAGATCGTCTCGAACGAAGAGTCGTTTCTTCAGAAAGTCTACAGAGAATGTACATATCTATGGCACTGTCGATTTCATCTTTGGAAACGCTACAGTTGTTCTCCAGAAAGTATTTATTTAATGCAGCCAGTGTACTGCAAATCTTGTAGCTGGTGTTGAACTTAGAGCAGAATTGCAAATGGAGGGGTTTGATGAATTAGTGAAAAACTTGTTAACAATGTTATCTCCAGGTGGTGTACGTTGCAGGAGATGGTAGTAGTACTACAATGATCATCAGAATAGTCGTTGCGGCCGTGAGGACAAACAAGACTTTGGAAGCCATTTGTTGTAAATGACACAAGCTTTTAATGATTAGGAACAAAAAGAATTATAAGAGTTTGAATGATTTGATGGTTTAGTTATAATTAGGTGTATGCATATATAGGAGATTTGAGAATTTCCAAAGTCAAGACATCCAATTAATTACATGCATGGTGTATGCTTCTCAAATTAATTATGACCATGTTCTCACATGTATTGTTATCATTCACTGTAAATTCTCCATAGTGGCATTTTCATAAATAAGGTCAAAATTTCTTACTTAATAATGATTTAGGTTTAGGGCATAATGCACAAACTCGATCCCACAACGTTAGGCTCAATTGTACCCATAGGCAAATTTTGCTCAAAATTAAGATATTAATGGCAATGACATCCCCTGTCATTAATAGTATTGTAATTAAAAAATATATTTTTGTATAGAGTTGGTTGGATTTTACATATAATTGAATGGGATTTAATAGATTTATAAAAAATATATAATTAATGAAGAAATTTATTTATTTTTTGACAGATCTCCCTATTCTTCTTTCTCGAAAGAAAAAATTAAAGCAAAAAAAATTAAATTCAAGCCATTTTGTTTTGTTTTTAAAATACAATCACAGTACAAAGAAAAACCGGTAAACTTTAATATTAAAATGCTATGACCATTCCACTGACAAAGAAAACATTCAAAACCAGTATACCCGCCATGAACGAACACAAAGAAAAGCAAAGAAAACACCTCTGCACAAAGCCGTCCAAAACAAAAACAACAACAACAAACCAAAACAAAAACAGAGGAAATTGGAAGCAAAACAAAAACCACCGAGCCAAAGCACTAACAAACTAGCAACAACAACAAAAAACGAACAGAAAATCTCAACGAAGCTAGAATCCAGAAACAAACAACACCAATAACAAAGAATCGCAAGTTGAGAACCGAGTTCAACAGAAATTGATTTGGGTGTTGGTGGTGCTGGGTTTGATTTCGTGGAGGGGTTTTGGATGTTGGTGGTGCGACAACGACAATTTGAGAGGTTTGATTTTGGTGTTGTGTTTGGTTTTGGTTGATTCAGGTGGTGTGTGTGTATATATATAATATGTGTATGTATATATGTATGTATGTATGTATGTATGTTTATAATTTTTAAAAATATTAAGGGTAAAAGAGTCTTTTTGATGGGGCAAGTTCATGGGTGGGACAACTTTCAGTATTTTCTATCCCACGTTATCTCGTTTCATCCCGCGTACCAAACACACCCTAAGAGCAACTCCAATAAAGACACCAAAACATCAAATTGGTGTTAAAATTGTATTAAACGCGTCAAACTTGAAACAAGAGGAAGTTGTCTCATCTCGTCCCACGTACCAAACACACCCTATGAGTAACTTCAACAAAGATACCGAAATATCAAATTGGTGTTAAAACTACCTCCAATGAATGCATCATTTCACACCTTTCTAAAAACAAAATTTTGGTGTAGCTACAATAGCACACCAAATTCACTGTAGCTACACCAAAACCTTTTTTTTATTTTAAATACCACATCATTCTTTTAAAACTTTTTAAAATTTATAATTTGACCCTTTTAAATTTAATTATAACGAAATGTATTAAAATGAAAATTTACAATCGGAAAGATCTCAATTAAAATGAATCAATTTTGATATATATATATTTAATTTATTTAATTTACTTATTAATTATATATTTAACCAATATTAATATTTTATAATAATTTAAAATAATTTAAAGATTTATGGGGAAAATATTCTTTAAATATGCTCTTTTTGTATAAAATTTGGTGTGGAACATTTGAGCAGAAAAAAAAACTAGTATAAGCATGTTCCCTTTATATACTCTTTTAACACCAAATTGGTGTAAAGTTTGGTGTTATACATTGGATTTTCCCTAACAATGTGAAAGGTTTGCCAACCATTTATGTGACTTTTTGATGTAGAGGTAAATAGATGAACACAAGAGTCGATAAACATAGAGGGATAAACGATTCGAATCATTAATTCGCGCATGAACAACAGATCAAATCCTTCCATTAATCTGTTGATCCACGCACATATATCAGAATAGCAGGTATCAAACTTCATTGATCTTCACAAAGATGCCGAACTTTATATAAAAGAGATACTCTCTTTAAAAACATTTTTTTATTCTTAAAATCTAATTCAAAAACTCTAATACAAGCTACTTAAATAATGAAAGCAACTCACTTATTATCTCCTAAAACTCCTAAACAAAAGGTCAAAACAACTAAAACAAATCAGGAAGAATCCCAAAACAAAAAGCTAAAAATTAAAGGAAATGAAGTCTAAACGAAATATGAAAGTGCCAACTTGTTGTGCACGAAACTTGATGGCCATATTTGGTCATGATGCAGCCCGTTACAGAAAGCGAGGTCTTCATGACATTTGTAGGGCTTGTCTTTGGCTTTCGGAAACATACTATAATGTTGATTTGGAGCTCAGTTTTCCAATCAAAGCCCCTTGGAATTTACCCATGCTATGCCAAACATCAACTTGTCGATTACCCTTTTGCCTTAAGCCGATCCATATCATTCTCCCTGGGCTGAAGAGAATTCAACCTCGAATTCGAAGGTTCATCATTCCCAAGCCGGCAAATCCCCTGATAAGGAATGAGATACTTCATTTTAAACTCATTGGCAATGAGAATATGGTTGAGTTTGTTGTATTTGCCTACAAGGCAGCGGTCTTTGGTTTGCACGGTCCAAATGAAGTCGCCAACATTGAATTCGACTTGACATCACTTCTGTTCTGTAGCGCCAATCTTCAATAGTTACTTCAGTAATATTTCTTGCATCACTTTTGGGTGATAAATTGTGAAAGATTTGTCAATGATGTTTTTTACAGTGTCTATCTATCTATCTATCTTAATGATGTTTTTTTTTTAAAAAAAAAACTTTTTACTATTGGTAGGATTCGAACCGCTAATTTGGGAGTCATTTATCCAAGTCCTAAGCTCGTCCACCTACAAGTTGAGCTACGTCCCTAGGGGAAAGATTTGCCAACAATTTGTGTGACTTTTGGGTGATAAATTGTGATGTAAGTTTTTTTATAAAAAATTGTGAGCAACATATGACATTATATTTTGAGTTTATGAAAAACCGATTGATTGGAGTGTTTAAGTAAGTGAGAGTTGACCGGATAAAGCTCGTTATTAATGTGATCAATACTATTGGGCTCAGTTTACCTTAGCTACATTAAATATATATAGGATATGGTATGGACTATTGTATATCTGTGTGCCTAGTATTCATTTTAGGACTATTCATCCTATTAGGGTTTTGAGAATCCTTTATGGGTTAGGATTCTAGGAAGTTTACTATATATAGGGTGTCCCTACTCTCGATCATAAATGTGTGTTACAGAATTGTCTCCCTATTAGGCAATCTGAGAAAGATGAGAAGAGAGTAGAAGACTCTATTGTTTTCTTTGTGTTCTTTTCAGGTTATTTCGGGATTAAGACCTTCTACGAATCGGATGGTTTCTATTGTGCTTCCAAGTATGGGTCTATTCATACATATACAAGCAATACGAGATTTAATTATCTTTATATATAATGTTAATAGTGGTATCAGAGCCGGTCGTATTGTTGCATAGGTTGAATCTATTTATTTTTAAGGATTGAATTTAAATTATTAATGTCATTATTTAAATCCATATTTGAGTTGTGTTGTTCTTACACGTTGGATGATTTTTATTTTTATTTTTTATTAAATCATATGGATTCGTAATTGAGTTTGCCCATTACATTATGCCACAACAACATGTTGTTATATTATTGTAAACCAATCACACATACTCACACGTTTACTAGAAAATTAAATTGTGTATTGTTTTAAGGCGTGATGTTACGAATCTGTTTATGAATTTTGGAAGGGATTGTGTGCGATGTCGTGGGTTCTGGTGTGTAAAAATATTTTAGTGTTTTGAAGAATATGATCTAATCGTATGTGATGATCGAATCGCACCAAATCTTTGTTCATATGCAAGTTGATGGATTTGTGCCATGTGGCACCAGACCCACGGGTCAATCACACCAGAAGGTCAATAGACCATCACCAGACCAGTGCCCATGTGAAGTTGCACCAGACCTGGGTCACACTTGGGTCGATGGGTTTTTGCATCTAACCTGTGCGATTTGAGGAGACGAACCAGGTCGTTTGTGACCGACCAACAGCCTGGTCCAAGTCGATCATTCTAGACCCAAGATCGACGAATTTGGATCGTCCAAGCGACGTGTTTTTCAGGTATAGATTGATCGTTCTTCTTCTTCTTCTTCCAGATCTAATTTGTGGGTAGAAGGGTTACAGCTACGCCGTGCGTCGTCCTTCTGGTGACGTTGTGGTGTTCGTCGAAGCAAGAACGAACGACAGCCATGAAAGCTAGGGTTTTTGGTTTGATTTTGGTTTGGGTCACTTTTTTGTAAATTAGACTAAGTTTTGGACTGTTTTGTTATTTGTCTGGGCCATTTTAGAATTAAAAAAATTGAGGTATCTATGTGTAATTGTTCACGTGTTGGGGCAAGTTTATAATTTCGAAAGATATTGGGGGCCAATTTAGTATTTTGAAAAATATATAGGCCAATTTGAAATTTACTAAAATCATGAGGCAATTTTAAAATTTTCCAATTTTTTCTGAGAATAATTGCAGTTCATAAATAGTTATTTTGATTTCGGATGATTATATTTCACGTAGTGACTTATCATTTAGTTTTCATATTAATTATTAGTTTGTTTAAAATTAATAATTGCTAGAATTTTCTCATCAATTAGATGATTATGTTTCACGTAGTGACTAGTCATTAAGATTTTGAGAAATTCATCGGTTATTGATTATTAATGATTTTGATTCAATAATTGATAGAATTTTCTCATAAAACAGATGATTATGTTTCACGTAGTGATTAATCATTAAGATTTTGAAAAATTCGTCGGTTATCGATTATTGATGAGGTTTAAATTAATAATCTGTTTTTAATATTCTCATGAATCGAGTGATTATGATTAACATAATGACTAATCATTTCGATTTTGAGAATTTAGTTGGCTAACAATTATTATTTTGGTAAGTTTTAATAATTGATATAATTTTCTCATGAATTGGATGATTATGTTTCACGTAGTGATTAATCATTAAGATTTTGAGATATTCGTTGGTTATCAGTTATTAAATTTGAACTGCAAATATGGAAATGCATGTGTTAATCATCTCCGTATGAGGGTTATCACATATGATAGGTGATGTTCTTCTCCCTAGGAGGTTCATCATCTTGAGGTATTCATCTATAGAACTGCAATGCTAGAATTATATGCATGTGATGAGTGATGTTCTTCTCCGTAGGATGTTCATTATCTCGAGGTATTCATTTATATAATGTGATATAAATGTTAGAAATTTTAAAAGTTGTCTCTAATGTATTTTCATTTAATTGAATGAAAGTGCTCAACACTTAATGATGCCTACATATTCTATATGCTCACGGATAATATCCACTCAATTGAATTTAAGAAGGTTATATATTTCTTATTATCTTGCATAATTTTAAAATAAAAATTATGTGTGACCGTGTTGGATTGATTAAGAGAAATATATAAATTTATGTTGGGTATACTGATATTGGATTTGTAGTTCTTGGTTTACAAATGTATAACTTATAAAATTATTATGGAATTAGATGGTTACGTTTCTACGCAGTAGACTAACCATTAAGATTTCATTATAATTTATTTATTTCATTGAGAACATAATTGATTATATTAGAAATTATTATAAAGTTGGATGGTTGTGTTTCTACATAGTGGACTGACCATTAGGATTTTATAATGATCGTTTGTTAGAATTATATAATCAATTGTGTTTGAAATATTTTTAGAGTTGGATGGCTATGTATTCACCTAGTGAACTAGTTGTTAAGATTCCATAATATTCGGATTATCAAGGATTAAGGTTTTGAACTACATTGAGGTAAAACTATACATATGTTGACCATCTGCCTAAGAGAGTCATCACTTGTGTAAGTTTTGTGAGCATTAAAGAGTAAATAGTGATGTTCACCTCCCAAAGAGGTTAGTCACTTGTAGGAAAGTTTTAACACGTGTTGTTGTGGTCTTTGTCCAAAAGACAGATCATGATATTGTGTTAGATTTCCATGAAGGTTAAATCATTATTTATAATGATTATGGAAATCTGTGTGAGCATGAATATACTGTGATTGAATTCCTTTTCAAAACCTCTACTATTTCTAAATACATGCCATTAAGAAATTGGTTGAGGGACCTTTTTTTAATATATTAGATGAGACGATTCAATTGGTTTTTACCTAACGATGATTAAGGATAAATAAAGATTAATGAACCCATTGTCAAAAGTTTGTTAAGGTCTAGTGCCTTATAAATAGATAGAGAATAATCTATTCTATGAAGTTATGTCTTTTGTTTGTCATTTTGTTAAAGGTGATAGGGTACAAATACCATAGGAAATAGTATGGAAATGTTGACAATTCAACATAGCAAGTTAAAAAAAATACTGTGGAAATAAAATAATGTTATTGCAAGAAAAGGTACCATTTGATTTATGTTTTGAATTATTTGATTAATTATCAATTAAGCTCCTGGTGAGTTATTTCTTGTGATACATTTTATATTATAAATTCTTCCAATGAACTCAGTATTTAATAGGAACCAATTGGTTAAGAGGTTTTATTTGAATTCATTGTAACATTTAAGTTATCTTTAAATTTTTAAAGTTGTATTGGATGATATTTCCGATTTTGGTCCTAAAATGCATAGTACAATATTCATAATAGGACTGAGGATTTAAATTAATATCTTGAAGCTTATTCAAGATAATAGATTATTGCTTATGATTTCACCTGGTGAGTTATATGGTGATTTTTTAAATAATAATTTTTATGATCTTCGAACTGTTCTCGTATTCTAAGTTCTACTTTTAGGGTTTTAGAATTATATTGATGATTGTTCTTGTAATTTAGATATAATCTTTTTAATCACATGAACAAAGGTGGAATGAAGATAATTGATTCGTATGACATTTTGATTATTTCAAATTCTCGATTTTAAGTTTTTTGACTAATTGTATTAAAAATCGATCTCATAAAATATAAGGATATGACTGCAAAGGTTAAAAACTATTGATAATAGTTTATAGAACTTGTCATGTTTTATTTATGAAAATAATTGTATCTATGCATTATACATTCTTAGGTTAGAGAATGATGTTGTTAAGAATGTATAATTTTTAAAGACTTGCGTTTAAGGAAGAAATCTTATGCTTGTGATATTTATGTTGAATAAATGTCATGCTTGTTGAATTGCAATTTTGGATATCATTGGAGTTTGGTTTTTGACTTAGTTGTCAAATAGTTGCAAACTAATTTGTTGAAAATGATTTTTTAAGGTAATAATATTTTCAGCTTAAATGTTGAAAATCCAGACATTGGTGTTTAGTTTAATAATATTGTAGCATTTTAAGACTATGTTAAAAGTTTTATTATGCTTTTAGACATAACCGAGGGTTAGTGGGAGTGAGTTTACTTGTTCGAGGTACCTATTGGTAAAAGTGATAAACTCACATAAGTTTTTAATTCCTTAAGTAAATTGGAGCGTTCTCATAAGAAAAATGTCATGTATGTATCCGCAAATGATAGTTTGATGTAAGCTTAATATATATGTATTGATTATATTATTACATTAGTATACTTTACGGATTTCAAACCAATTTGGCATGTATCAATAGATAGTGATAAAAAAAATATGTTTCATAGTATTTGTAAAGGTTAATTGTTTCATGCTCACATATATGTATGGATAAAGAAATATGTGGCTTTATGTATTGCAACTCTAAAGAATTTTGATTGTGAAATTATATTTTGAGGTAAATTGTGATAATTTCACTGTATTTATCTTCTCTATATAATGATACGAGATCTCGGAGGTTTAATCATATGGATATTGTGGTGAGAGAAAGATTTAAGAGTTACGAGTTTCTAATAGCCACAAGTAAAATAACTCTTGATACACTAACAAGGATATTTTACTCCGGAGGTTTTACGGAGCATGTTATATCATGTGTTGGATGATTGATATTTTTGATTTGTTCGGTTAGTGGGAGTTGTCTTTAATTAGATTAACTGCATTTATTCTATACATGTTTGTTTTATATTCTCGAGAATCTATTGTATATGCATGTTAAGATGTTTGCCATATTTGTTATTGTATGTACACGGATAGTTGGTTATGGTAAGAAATCTCAACCTTTTAACTTGAGGGGGCAGTTCACGCATAAGGTATAAAGTTTCCACAGATGAGTGAACATTACATAAGACAAAAAGATTTGCCCGTCTTAAGGGAGGTTTAACTCATTGTCAAAATGTTTGGCAAATGAGTGTAAGATGCTTAAGACATTAAGTTTGCTCGTCTTAAGTTGTTTCGTATTATGTGAAGTTGGACCTATATGGAAATATGCATGATGAACACATCTGCATGTAATTTCCATACCACACATACATACCATTTTACCCGGGTAGGTAGAGCTAAGGGTATTTTGATTACATATGGTCTTGTGTCGATTAAAGACGTAATGAATTTTGTAGTTGGAGACTTAATGTTCAATTGGAATAAGGGGAAGGAATGTGTTACTCTCCTAAACATTCTTTGTGGCCACATAAAATTGTTTGTCAATTTGGAAAGTCGTTTTCTAAAAAAAAAAATCAAATCTAAAATAATAATGTCCATGTAGCTCAAGTGGGAGAATGTAAAAGTTTTTAAAAAAATTGTGAGCAATATATGACATTATATTTTGAGTTTATGAAAAACCAAATTGATTGGAGTGTTTAAGAAAATGAGAGTTGACCGGATATAGTCCGTTATTAATGTGATCAATATTGTTGGCTCAGTGCACCTTAGCTACAATAAATATATGTAGGACATGGTATGAGCTATTGTATATGTGTGGGCCTATTATTCTTTTTAGGACTAGCCATCCTTTTAGGGTTTTGAGAATCCTTTTAGGGTTTTGAGAATCCTTTATGGGTTAGGATTCTAGGAAGTTATACTATATATAGGGGGTCCCTACTCTCGCTCATAAATATATGTTACATAATTGTCTCCTCATTAGGCAATCTGAGAAAGGTGAGAAGAGAGTAAAAGACTCTCTATTGTATTCTTTGTTTTCTTTTTAGGTTATTGCGCTATTACGGATTCGATATTAAGACCCTCTACGAATCGGATGGTTTCTGTTTAGCTTCCAGGTACGCGTCTATTCATACTTGTTGATGTTGATTTTTGAATCAATCACCCGTCACACAATTAAAACAAAGTAATGGCTAATTACAAAACAAAAGATAATAAGAAAACAAATAAAAACGCAGGATTTTACGAGGTAAAACCCCAATGCAGGGAAACTTCCACGGTTGCCAATGGCAGCAACAAGGATTCACTCAGAATAAAGATTACACACTCAATCACTCTCGCCTCTTCTTTAAAGATTGCATTCAACCCTTTAAGTTGTTTTTTGGGTTTATTTATACATGCATAGAACCCTAATTCTTGATGTACAAATAAGAAAAGTTCTTGTTGTTTTAAAAAATTATGACTAATTGGAGTCGTAATCTTCTTTTTTCCTATTCCAAGTTGATTGTATTCTGATTGTATTCTGGTTGTATTCAATCTCTTGTCTAATCTAGATTCTAATGTATATAAGGAAGTTTGTTTCCTTATCAGAGTGCGCTTCTAGAAGCCTTATTCAAGTTGGATTCTTTTTCTGCGTGTTTGAATCGTGATCCTATTGAATTTGGATGCTAACTACGTGTCGCGCATCCGATCGCTTATTTTTTCTGACCATTCTTGTTTACCCCGATCATTGATTCAACCTGACCTTATTCCCGACCATCTTGAGAACCCGATCGGGTTGTCTAATCTGATCATCTGTGTTATCTGGGTCGGGAAGAACTGGTCGGGTTTGCTCAGTCCTACTTGTGTTGACTTAACCTGATCGTACTCTAGTGACGTGGTGCCCTCGACCCTAGTCTCTTGCTGAAGTGTCATGTCACTTAGAATTTTCCAATAACAACACCTCTTTAAACATACAAGACCAAGCGTCACGTTCGTAATAGAATACATTTGGTGAAGTATGTTTAACTTATTATTATATTTCATTGTGGTGCTCTTAAATGCGTATTTAATGCTTTGCGGCTGAACGTTAATGTCAATCACGCTCATTTTGGCTGACGTAATCATTTATCCAGTTTTTCCAAATTTTGAATGGCGTGTGTTTTTCGTTCTGCATGCACCTACCTCCATTCACTTATGCGTGTTGGTATGATGTCACTTACCCCTATATATAGTCCAAAACTTTTCATTTTCCCTCACGACTTCATAGTGGTTTCTCGTAAAAAAAACTCTAACTTCTCTTTTCCTCTAGATTTTGGATTTCCATCTTCAAACTTCTGTGTTTTCATCATCTCTGCGCACATCTCAAGTATGGACCCAACTCTTCGTTGTCTTTATTTTAAGCTTCTTATGCATGACATCGAGACTGGTGATAAAGAAAATATCACTAGACTCGAGTCTCTTCTTTGGGGTCGGTTTCCTTCATCCCAACCCATCACTTTAAACGTGGATTACTCTATGGCTTGTCTCAAGTTTTTTTTTTCTTCTTCTAATCCCTTTGTTTCCGCTTCTGTTGGTGTCCATCCAGATATGTAGAAGACCACAAGGCAAACTTCTAGGGCTTCTTCTAAAGAGGTTGTTCGCTTAGCGAGTGATTTGAAGATAACTTCTCAGACATTGAAGATGAAGGAAGTTTCGAGGGAACATCGGGCTTGCTTGCTTAGATTTTCAATGAAGCATCCTTGCGCCTTCGACCTCGAAATAAATGTAGTGACAGATGAAGAACTTAAGGAGTTCACGGATCGGCTCGATCTTCTTCGAAGAGTGAAGCTATCCTGTAGTGGTAATTGCGTAGTATGGAATCCACCCCCTGGTGGTCGCAATCTATAGGGCAATGTTGTTTTCTTAAGTGACTTTCCCTTTACAGCCCTTCATCGCTCACTTATTGGAAGACACGGGTGTAGCCCCAGCCCATCTGACTCCAAACTCACATCGATTATTGATCAGTCTGTGACACTAGTAGAAAAAAATTGGTGCTAAGTACCTCCCGACCCCGCAAGAGATATGCAATTTTTATACTCTGGGTCGGTCAGACACTGGTGGGACCCTTTACCTCCAATCAACGCCGCCTAGCAGCTGGATCCATCATGGTTACAAGGAAACACCTGCCCTTCTAACGTATAAAGACCACAAGGGCTTCATCCGGGGTTACCCGTCTTCTAATAAGTACTAGAAAAACAGTTGGTTCTTCATCAATGGGGACTGGGGTGAGATCGTTGTGGTCGATCCATCCTATCGGCTAAACCGAAATGAAGTCCCGGGGTATTTCTATAGTCCCGAGCTATGGGGCAAGACCGAATCTGTTATGACTCGGGAATAAGCCGATACGATCGTTAAAGCGGCCCAAACTTCTTGGAAGGTTCGGGACCGTTGCAGGTTGTACTCAGAAAAAGAATTAATCGAATTGGGCCTCATTCTCTAGGTATATGCTGGGTGCAGGTGCAGTAAGTCTCTGAATCTGAGTTCTCCTAGTGATGGGTTATCATTATTGTTGTTGCTCATTGTTTCCTATATTGACATCCTTTTTAGTATAAGAATTGGACATCGTCGCTGGCGAGCAAGCTGAAAAGACTAAAAATCTCGATCGGGTAAGCCGAAGAGCTGCTACCGACAAAGTGGCTCAAGGCATAGCTCTTCCGGAACATGACTTAGTGGAGCATGTTTATGAGTCGGATCATGACTTTTCGACGGCTCCCGCCGATCAGGCTATGGCGAGGAATCGTGATGTCCCTTCCCCCCGAAGCAGTCGAAGAGGGCCTTTTAGGGATAGGGCTGGTCAGGTTCATTCTTCCACGGAGAGATCTGACCGCGAGAGGTCGATAAAGGAGAAATCTAGTCAAGATGGATCCACTAGAGATAAATGGAGTCGACATGAACTAAGTAGAGGTAAGTCTCATAAAACTAGGTCTGATGAGAATGTCTCTGGCTGTAAATTGGCCAAGATAATTAAGGGATCTTCTGCCCCCCGAGGCTATTCGTAGAAGATAAGTGATTACTAACAAGGCAGACTCATTGCCTTCTCATTCAGGAGCTGCCCCGATTCTATGGATGAAGACGAGGAGGATGATCGAAGGACCATAACTAGACTCATTCTAAGAGAGCAGCGATTGAGGAAATAGGGTGATCGGGGTTTTGTAGCATCTTCTGTTGTCCCATCTGAAACTGCTAAGACCGTTAAAGCAGCAATTCCTCTACCTTGTCCCAAGCTTTTTTAAGCCCAATCCGATCGCTCCCTAAACGGGTCCATCAACACGTCATCCGGGGAAGGTTCCCATGGAGTTTTCAGTCAAACATCAAATTGTTTATACTGATTCTTATTCTGACGATGGGGAGCATAACTCGGAGGAGTTATTTATTGATAACAATATGTAAGGAAGTCACAGGGGAACAGCTGCTTGGCCGGTGTCAAAGTCGAAGGCTGATGTTGCAGTCAACGTAGTTAAAGATGTTCCCACAACCCAGCCTGGGGATAAACCCCCTGTCATACCACCTGGGTCTCTAGCAAAAGACAGTGTCAGTGAAGGTCAGGCTCTTGAGGTCTCCCTTATGGCTGGTAGAAGTGTGGGGGATAGCTAGACACTCTGACCTCTTGGGCTCCTCACTCATGTGAATCTCTAGCTGACCCCATTTCCATGCTTCGTTCTATGTCTGCCGGTGAGGGATATATTGGTGATGGTTACTGAAAAGGGGGTAAGGCTGCCAGTCCATCAGAGAAGGTTAGGATGATTTTCAATAACGGAATTTTTGTAAGTACCCTTCATATCACCTTTTATCAACCCAACCTGTGGTCTTTCTAACTTTCATTTTCTTTTCAAGCGGTGAAAGAGTTGACCCGGGCCCTGGCTGACCAAAAGAGGCAGGCTACAGAGATATCCCAACTGAAGAAGGCTCTTGCTAAAAAAAGTTGATACTTTTAAGTCCTCTTTTGTCAGTGCTTCTAAAGTCAAACAGTATGAGAAAGAGCTAAGGACCCGTGCTACGACTGAGCTTGCTCTGAGAAAAAAAATTACCAATGTCTAGAATAGGGATTCCATATCTAAGGCAACCCTTAAACAGCTTACCAGGAGAAATGTTGAACTAGAGAAGAGGGTCGCCAAGGCGGAGTCGCTGAACGCTCAGCTTTTGGCTGAAACAGCGATGAAAAAAACCTAGAAGGAGACCCAGCTTACCCAAGACACCCTTACCTCAGCCTAGGAGGCCATGCTTGAAACGCAACAGGTATCTGAAGAGGCACAGATGCATTATGAATTCTTGGCCAGAGACCTAGAACAGTAGCAGGTTAGCATGGAAGTGTTTTCCCAGGAAGCTAGGTCAACCCTTGAGGTCTAAAACGTGGATCGTTATAAAAGACCCCCAGATTTTGATGTTGTCATACTGAGGGAATTTAAGAGAGGTCTGACCACCACTCAGGCTTTCTTTAGGGTTAAAGAAAGATCTTCAAAGGAGGCTCGCCTTAAATGGGACAGAGCGATTAGGAAGCATAAGGATGAGTCCCTGGAGGCTATTAAAAACCAGAGAATTTGTTGGAGGGCTTATTATCGGTCGATCGGGAAGGATCCTTATCTTATGCATCTAGAGCTTCCTTCATCATCTTCTCTGGTTGTTTTCCATACAGATAAAGAGAGCAGTGCCTTAACCAAATGTGCAGATGTTGGTCCTTTGACAAGCATGGATTATTCTCCTTTTATGGCTAGCAAGCCCAAGATGACATCACTTGGCCAGATTTTAAAAACTTGAGCCAAGACCGTGGCGGTGATACTCCTTTCGGTGGTTTAGGGCTCGAAGTCCCATCCAACACCTCAAATGTTTAGGAGTTTTTTTTATCATTTCTGTAACCGTAAAATTGTAACCACATATTAATGAAATGAAATTTATTTTGCCTATTGTTTATAAACACTCTATGACTAACTGTAATCATTTGTCAACTCGAATTACTTGAGTCGGGTCACATCTAAGTTAATCGTTTTGGTTGTGATCATATCTTCTTCCACCATCTCATTAACCTAGACTAGGATACTCTATTAACCCAAATTGCGCTGAGTCTGTCACCCTGACTTGGGCCAAGCAACTCTGTGTGGCAGAGCTTGTAATGACTCTCACACGGGGTCGGTGAAGTCACTCTGGTTTTCCCATCAGCTAATCAATCTTCGACCATCATATTGTTGCTATGTCAAGAAGTGTTCTTTTTTACATAGTATCTAGTTTATAGACTCTTGTCTTTTTTCTGTCGACTGGGTCATTGGGACGTCTCCCAATAGTCTATTGATCAAGATTTGTTACAACAGGGCATCTCGTATTTTACTGACTTAGCAGGTACTTTGATTACGCATGTTTTTAAGTAAGAATATTTATCCCTTGTTCAACTCTTGGTGCATCCCATTAGGGCTTATGTTCTGAAGGCGCCCTAACAGAGCTTTATTGCACTTAGTTGGTTTCGATGAGTGTACGTTGTCTTTGCAACATACATTTTTGGCCCCTTTACTATGCCTCTCGGGCGCTCTCACCTCACACTAAGCAGTTTCTAAGTGCCCCGATATTGTTTTTATATGCGAAAGCAAAGTTTTTTAACACTATTTTTAACTTCTTAAACTTTTCCCTCGAAGGGGCTTTTATTAAATGCTGAAGAGAGACATAAAATAATCAACTAATGAGATAAAATCAATTTCTAAAGAAGTAAGAAAAACCAAGAAGAACTAAGGGACCCCTAAAAGGTATTGGGTGTTACACTGCCTGGGTAACTCGCTTCCATCTGATCGGGCAAGATAGTACGCCCCGTGTCCAGCCAACCCGACCACCTGGTACAGGTCTTCCCATTTGTCCGCTGACTATCTCTTGTATTGGGTGATACCATTTTTATAACTAGATCTCCAAGTTTGAATCTCCTGATTCGGACATGCGAGTTGTAGTATCTGGCGACCCTTTGTTGGTAGGCTATGGTTCTGTTCTCAACATGTCTCTTTTTTCCTCCAACTCGTCTAAGGTCAGTTTTATCATCTCAGTGTTTGACTCGAGGTGGAAGATATACACGTTGGGTGAGTTATGAACGACCTCGACCGGGATTACGGCATCTGCCCCGAATGCCAATGAGTAAAGGGTTTCCCCTATTGAGGTCATTTTTATGGTCCGATAAGCCCACAGAACCTCATGTAGCTTGTCTACCCAGT
Organism: Dipteronia dyeriana; assembly: GCA_032871835.1. Taxonomy (NCBI): domain Eukaryota; kingdom Viridiplantae; phylum Streptophyta; class Magnoliopsida; order Sapindales; family Sapindaceae; genus Dipteronia; species Dipteronia dyeriana. Next base: position 85,379,817 of record CM065298.1, read on the forward strand.
TTCCTTTTTTGGCATCTAGTTTTGCCTTTAGGGCGTGCTTGATTACCTTGTTCACTGCTTCAGTCTGATCTCTAGTCTATGGGTGAGCTGGTGTTGCATAATAATTCCTTATGCAGAAGTCCCTACACGTGTTCCTGAAATTGTCACTATCGAATTGAGTTGTGTTGTCCGTAATTATCTTGTCTGGGATTCCAAACAGGTAGATGACATTCTTTTTGAAGAAACTCATCGTATTGGCTTCGGTTATATATACCAGCGCATCTTCCTCGACCCATTTAGTAAAGTAATCTACAGTCACAACTGTGTGCTTTGCCCCTTCTTTAGTTTCAGCTTGCATTGGGCCGATCAAATCCAACACCCACATGGCAAACAGCCAAGGTGATGACAGACTCCTCAATTGTTCGGGAGGCCTCTTTATACCGTTGGTTATTCTTTGACAACCCTCACACTGTTCGGCGATAGCCTGAGCGTCTTGAAATAGGGTCGGCCAATAAAAGCCCTGTCTGAGAATTTTGTGTGCCTAGCATTTACCTCCCGTGTGATTTCCATATACTCCCTCATGGACGCTTTCTAATATTCGTCTGCCTTTCGAGAGGTAGACACATCTCTATAGGGCTTTCAAGAATCCTCTCATGTACAGCTCTCCCCAGACCTTCTGTTGGTAATGTTCAATTCTCTAGATATTCCCCGATCGGGGTCAACCATTCTACCCTATTTCCCTTTTTAATTGCTTTGAAAAAAGGGAGACACTTATCAGTAGACTTGCTTATGAATCAGTTCAAAGATGTTAAGCACCCTGTTAGTCTTTGGATCTCCTTCAGGGTCCTTACAGACCTCAACTCCTCTAATGCCTTTATTTTTTCTGGATTTACTTCGATTCCCCTCTGGTGGACTTATAAGTCTAGGAATCTCCCCGAAGGCACCCCAAATACGCATTTTTTTCAGATTGAGCTTCATGTTGTACTTTCGTAGGACTCCGAATGTTTCTCTGAGGTCTCCTATGTGCTCTTCTGACGTTACACTTTTTGTGAGCATATCGTCCACATATACCTCCATGTTTCTGTCGATCTATCGGGTGAACATTTTGTTTACCCATCTCAGGTAGGTCGCTCTGGCATTTTTGAGATCAAAGGGCATGACTTTATAATAATACAACCCCTAGTCTGTAGTGAAGGATGCCTTATCCTCGTCAGGTTCAAACATCCTGATTTGGTTATATCCTGAGTATGCATCCATAAAGCTCAACAATTCATGGCCAGTCGTCGCATCCACTAACTGATCAATCCAAGGCATGGGGAAATTGTCTTTCGGGCATGCTTTGTTGAGGTCGGTGAAATCCATGCACATCCTTCATTGGCCATTCTTCTTTTTGACCAACACCACATTGGCTACCCATTCAGGGTATTTTACCTCTCTTATGGATCCTGCTGCCAATAGCTTTTCTACTTCCTCTCTGATCGCCTTGCTTCTCTCTAGGTTGAATCGTCTCCTTTTCTGGACAACTGGCTTGCGGTCAGGGTCAACTGCTAAACTGTGCGAAATTATCTTCGAGTCGATTCCTAGCATATCCTCATGTTTCCATGCAAATACATCTTTGTATTCCTTTAACAGTCCGACCATCTCATTCTGTAATTGCTTCGTCAGTTGGGCCCAGAGCCTTACGATCCTCTCTGGATTGTTTTCATCAATGGCGACCTCTATGGTCGGTTCATCTTCCTAGCTTTTCCCATCTTTTATAGGCATCTCCCTCGGGTCTAAGTCAAACCGAGTCGGAGTTTCCGCTCCGATTTCCATGTCATCTATCTTCTGATCTTCATACTCCTCATGGGTGTACACTTGTATTACCCCCGACTCTATTTTCTCCCTGTATACGGCCAGATTTGGCTTTCGTGCCCAATCCTACGAACTTTTCATGACTCCCACTCCTGCCTCCATGGGGAACTTTACCATTAACGCGTATGTGACGGTCACGGCTTTTGTTTTGTTCAAGACGGGTCGACCGAGTAAGGCGTTATATGGCCAGTTCTCTATATTCACAACCACAAAATCCATTAACACTATCTTGGTGCAAGGAAAGCTACCAATCTCCACGGACAGCTTCACCGTCCCAAGAGACTTCACCTTCGCTCCCCCGAAGCCTTTTAGCTGGACTTTGAGTGGCTGGAGGTCTCTTTTTTAAGGTCCGAGTTGATCAAATACCTCAATACTAAGAATGTCTATCGAGCTTCCGTTGTCGATAAGTACCCTTCTTACTTCCATATGGCCTACGAGAACCGTTACCACAATCGCGTCTTTCGGCCTTACTTCTAATGCACGTGCATCTGCTTAGGTGAAAATTATAGGATCCCAACCTTGTTTGAACTTCTTCTTGTCAGGTCCTAACAAATTTACCTCAAGGTTTCTCTGGCTATCTATGGCTTCTCTAACTTCGGACATTCTCTCCCTGCTTCTACTCTCAGTGTATGGCCCGCCAAAGATAGTGTTGATTGGTTCATTACCTAGATCCCTTTTTAGACCCCTCTGACCTCTATCTCGCTCCTTTTTCACATCACTCTTACCCCAATCATCCCTATTCCTGAGAATCATATCCTTGAGGTGCTCTTCTTTAATTAACTTTTTGATATAGTCCCTCAGCTGATAGCACTTTAGGTTTCATAGTTGTTCTCCTAGTGAAACCTGCAGTACTTGGTGGTGTCTCTTCTGGCAAAACTTGACTGCTTTAGGATTTCTTGTACATATTTTTATCCTCTATCACATTCAGGATTTCTTCTTGTCCTCTAGCTAGCGGAGTGTAGTTGGTATATTGCCTAACACCTTTGTCATCCTCCTTTCGCCCATCTTTACCTTTTCCTCCGATGTCTTTTTGCTCCCCTTTACCGCTAATCTTTAGGTTACTGTTCTTATTCCTTTCGCTGTTTTTGGGTCGACCCCCATGTATAAGTTCTCCCCCATTAGCTAATTGTTCTTCCTATACGGTGGCGTACCCTCTGACATGGTCTACCATGCTTGCATACGTGGTCGTTCCCCTTTGCCTTAGGCTTATGGTCAAATGGATGTGTTGTAGAATGTTGACGAACGTTGACACCACCGTATTGTCATTGGGATCTTATACCTTCGACACCTCTTACGAGAATCTGGTCAGATAGTCTTTTAACTTCTTATCCTTTCTTTGCCTCAAGGTCAACAAGACCGATATAGACTTCCTTTGCTGGATATTTCCCATGAATTGCCTGGTGAATGCTTACACCATCTCTTCAAAGTTCCTAATAGAACCTGCAGGCAACCCTTCAAACCACCTTGATCCCTGATCTCCCAACGTTTGTGGGAACAAGTGGCACATGAGGGCGTCGTCATAATCATACTACGCCATTGCACTTTGATACCTCCTTACATGCTCCTACGGATCGGTGTTAGCCTTGAATTATTCCACATGTGGCATTCTAAATTTTTTAGAAAAATGGGTATCCCTTACTAAGTCAGCAAATGGGCTTCCGGAGCTTCCGATCAGTGGGTTCCCTAAATTCTGTCTTCATTCAAGGGGCTTTTATCCTCCTAAGAAGAATCTCTCGCTCCCTTTCTGGCTCTCCGTGCTCATTGAATCTTTGGCAAACATTGAGCCTATATAGGTCCCTAATGATCCTTCCGCTAATCTAGGCACTAATGGGGTCAAGCCTGACGACAGGGGTTGGCTTCCTGTGTCTTCTAACAACTGCTTCATCATCACCTGAATGTGAACGAGACCTTTTTTTATTGTCATTATACCTATGTGCATGTCCATTCGAGGTAGGTTTATGCTCCATTGTATCTCTCCATATCTTTCTACGAACTTGACTCTCGGTGTTCCCTCGCTCCCCAGTCCTCACAACCATTTCTTCGGTGCAAACCCCCCTTTTCTCATAAAGTTCTGCCTTGTCTCTTTTGGGCTTCTAGGGTGCTCTTGGAGTGACTGCCACTATCTCGAAGAGCACCTAAGGGTCCTGAGCCACAATCGGTGTGGAAAGTTGATACCGTGAACCTAGGTTTGTCGTGGCTGATATGATGATCCCTTGCTTAGTGGCGTCTTCAATGCCCCCTTTGTAAGGCTTCCTGGATCTGCTTAAAAGCTTCCTGGGACACACCGACAGTCACATCTGTAGTGGTAACGGTGTCAGGTCTGACGGACTACGGGGTCCTTATGGGTGGATCTCCTTCTGTAGCAGTGATATCTGTAAGGTTCTGATCATTGGTCTAGTGTTACTGTCGACACTGTGGGGAGATTGACTTCTGTCTCTACCAGTGTCCATGATGTCGCCTTTGGCCGATTTCCTTCGCGATTAATTTCATAAACAAAATAATGTCAGAGGTTCAGCCCCTCCTTCTAGCGTCAGTTGTTGACGTTGATTTTTGGATCAATCACTCGTCACACAATTAAAGCAAAGTAATGGCTAATCACAACAAAAGATAATAAGAAAACAAACAAAAACGCAGGATTTTACGTGGTAAAACTCCAATGCGGTGAAACGTTCACGGTTGCCAATGGCAACAACAAGGATTCACTTTGCAGAAAAAAGATTACACACTCAATCACTCTCGTCTCTTCTCTAAAGATTGTGTTCAACCCTTTTGGTGTTTTTTGGGTCTATTTATAAATGCATAGAACCCTAATTCTTGATATACAAGTAAGGAAAGTTCTTGTTGTTTAATAAAACTCTAACTTATTAGAGTCGTAATCTTATTCTTTCCCGCTACAAGTTGATTGTATTCTGGTTGTATTAAATCTCTTGTCTAATCTAGACTTTAATGTCTATAATAAGTTTGTTTCCTTATCAGAGTGCACTTCTAGAAGCCTTGTTCAAGTTGGACTCGTTTTCTACGTTTTTGAATCGTGATCCTATTGAATCCGGAGGTTAACTACGTGTCGCGTATCCGATCGCTTGTTTTTCCTGGCCCTTCTTGTTTGCCCCGATCATTGATTCAACCTAACCCTGGTCCCGACCATCTTGACAACCCGACCGGGTTGTCTAATCCGATCATCTATGTTATCTGGGTCGGGAAGAACTGGACGGATTTGCTCAATCCTACTTGCGTTGACTTAACCTGAACGTACTCTAGTGAAGTGGTGCCCCCGACCCTAGTCTCTTGCTGACGTGTCATGTCACTTAGAATTTTCTAATAACAATACTTATGCAAGCAATACAGTATTTAATTATCTTTATATATAAATATAAAATGCTAACATGTGAAAGATTTGCCAACCGTTCATGTGACTTTTGAGTTGGGGTGGGCACAAAAACCGAAACCGAACCGAACCGAACCAAAAAATGGGTGTTCGGTTCGGTTTATAAAAACAAATCGGTTTAAACCGGTTTAGGAAATACAAAACCGAAATGTTTTCTGTTCAAACCGGTTTGCTTTTCCAAAACCGGTTTGAACCAAATAAACCAACTATATAATTTTTTTTTAAAAAAAACCTATTCCTCACCTTTCATTCCTTCACAACCGGTTTGATATGTTATTCTTCATCTCCAGGCTCCAGCCAAAGCTCCAAAGAGACAATTCTTGATTTGGAGAAAATGAATTAAGTTTGGATTTGAATTGTAATTTTGATTTGGAGTTTGGATTCAGATTGCAATTTTTATTTAGAGTTTATTTTAGACTTTGGCTATTAAAATTTATAAAAATTGGTCTCAAAATTAAAACCCAACAACCCCATAAAATTTAAAAACAAACTAAAAAAAACTCATTAAGCATTTAAGCCCATCAATCCCATAAGGCCCATTAGACCCAAAACCGTATTGAACCGAACCGAACCGAACCGGTTATTACTAGTTCGGTTCAGTTCGGTTCCCATTTCTTATTCGGTTTAAACCGATTCAATTTTAGGTAACCGAACCGTACCCACCCCTACTTTTGAGTCTACTTCGTGGCATGGATGTTAAGAGTTCATCAACCAACCGGTTACATAGCCAATTAGTGAGTACAGAGAATACTAATATATATATATATATATATATATATCTTTGTATTTGAGTTATTGGGTGTCGTGGGGATTTGTATATTTTGAGAGTTTGAACTCCAGAATTTAATTGTAAATTTCATTTGTTTGGTTAAGTTTATTCTCCTGGTCGGTGGATGTAGGTCTCAAAATCAAAACCAAAACCATAAATATATTTTTTGTATGTATTCTCTTCTATTCAAGTCACTGTTGTACTGATTAAATAATAAAAACCATATTAATTAATCTATTATTTCTTTTCTTGTACAGAAAAATGGGGTCCATTTAAGATTTTCAATTTCACCCGCCTCTTAAAACTTAGGGCCGTTGGCTTAGGGCTGACCCAATAGCTTGTAACAATAAAAGTTGTAGTTAAATTCTTTGTTGCTATTGAGAAAAGGACAAATTCAGAAATAAAGCTTTTATTTCTCAAAGAAAAATATCAGAATTCTCCCTTTTCTCTCAACTTTTTCAACTATCGGAAAAAATATTAGTACATAATTTATTCTGTTCTGATTTTAAAAAAAAAAAAGTAAAATAATAAAAGACTGAATTTATGTACTCCAAACACACTATTCACACGCTAAATGATGATTTATGTATAAAATGGACTTTTCATTAATGTTTTATGTTACAAAAGCCGAATGAAGCCAAAGGTTGCAGCACATCTGAGATTTCCTTCAAATTTGTATCACCTAGATTTGTATTGTCTTACATTTTGCACTTGTTTTCTCCGTACTATCTTCTCCACACAAATATATATATATATAGATATACACACATAGGCATAGGAGTCCTTTAACTTTCAAGAGACCACACCTCTCGAAGGAGCTCGTACCTTGCATTTGTACCTGTGTATGCTGTATTTTCATTGTTTTTCCCATTTCCGATTCTGTTTCCATTTTCACTATCTATGATAGTTGGTGATGTAGGCAGCTTTTCAATGATGGATGTAAGAGGAGAATCCAGCTCCTCCAATTCCTCGTCGCTGGTATATCCTTTCCTCTGTATCGCAGACACATTCTTTATGAGCTGAGATCTCCTTCCTGCCTCTGCAACTTTTTCTGCCACATCAGAAGTGGAAGGAGGGCTGTACAAAACTGGGGCAGCCGTATAAGGGAAGCTTCTAGCCAGATCTCCCGATATTCTCCGCTCAACAAAGCTCTAACCAAATAAAACAACCAAACATAAAATCTCATCAAGCACATGACTACTGTTTGATAGGAGTTTGAGTGTCCCCAATGAAGTAAATTCATTAAGCATATCAAATTTGCTCATAAAATAAAAGAAACAACAATATTGCAGCAAATAGCATACAGGGAAGCCAATGATCAAAGTACAGTTTGATGGACATACAATGAGCAAAACCAATAAATGATCTAATGTTCTTACCTCAGCATTCAGTGCCTCCAATATATCTCCCGGCACAGCATCTGGACAGAATTCGTCTGGAGTAAAGTTGCAAAGAATCCGTTTAATCAATGGAAGACCAATTGATGGGCAGACCTTAATATACAACAGAAATTTCAATTAAGCTAGTGATTCAACACAACTGTAAACATAGAAATTATGAATTCAAAATAACTGTAGCCACAAAACCAACCTCCTTTCTGACTGATCGATCCAATAGCATGTCTTTTGGAAGCATCAGAAGATCACTAAATTCATTAAGGAGAAGAAAGGATTTAGGTCCACTATCACCATCTTGCTTGTCATCATCCTCACTGCTGTGCTTATCTTCCTTCGGAGAATCATCAGAATCCATGCAAAACATATCAGTAAGCCATCTACACCAGTTGCCAACCTGCCAAAAATTGTCCATCTTTATTAGGAAATACCCAGATAAACCATGCCAAACATGAAATAAGTAGTGAATACATACAGAATTTTTAAGTTGAGCACCAGATCCAAAGCTCAAATCCCCAGCTGGAATAGGCAGAACCTTGGAATCTATTATAGGATCTGACACAGGATCAGTCGGGATCTCATGGGCTGACTCACGGAGAATAGCATTGAACATAGCCACGTCTAGTCGGGTAACACACTGTTCCATAACCTAATCCAGGAAATTAGATACAATTAACAACTAATGGAAAGCGAAGAAAATGAACTGAGATACATCAAAAGAAATACAATGTATGATACAATTTCTGCTAGGCAACAAAATCGAAATTGAAGCACAAAGGAATTATAAGGAGAAACATACCATTCTTGCCAAAACAGGTAAGCACCCACATTTATGCCCTCCTGCTCGAACAGGACAAATTCGTTGAAAAGCATCTTGGAAAGCATTTTCCCACATGTCGATGGAAAAGTTGCCCTGCTGCTGATCACCCAAGGCTGGTCCCAACAACTTTCCGGTAGATTTACTGGTTGACTCACTCGCGGTTTGCATATGTGGAGTCAAAGCCTGAAAATGTTAAAAAGGCACATCAAAGCCATTCCTAAATCCTAACTATGTTTGTAAATTTATCATAACATGTGTAAACTTTGGTTTATTGGATCAGTAGGCGGTAGCATATAGCTTAATCATCCGCAACATATTCAATCAAACATCAAGCTAAGTCCATCAAACCAAGCAAAAGAATATGAAAGGTTGTTTAACTGCTTTAGTTAGATTATCCCTATGCAGACTATACTAACTTCAACAATCTGTGTAAGTCTTTACCTGCCACCAAACTGACTCAACTATCCGAGAGAATATCCAAGATTCAACTTTTTCTAGTGCAGCTGTGAAGGTTCCCGTCTCCTGCCAGTCTTCAAAAACCTGTAAATGACCATTTACCTGTTTACTACCAGAACCGCCCTTCCATTTACGTGTCACTGACTTCACTTCACTTCTTTTGCTAGCCCCAGTTGACTCGGCAAATCTTGTATGTGGGAACAAGTTACGTGAATTGCCAAATGCCTGGGAAATGATCTCCCTCAGCACTATGGTGTTTGATAACCAAAAGGTTAACCTTAACATACAAAAGAAAGAAAATTGTTATTAGTACCAAAATCGGCAACATATCAAAAGTTAAATATTAAACAAGACAATTCATATACCTTGAAACATTATTAGCACAGGACTTAGCAACCAAAACCAGCCCCGAAACAGTATTTTTAGCAATTGTAGCCCTTTTTTCTTGTGTCCAATGCTTGCAAGCATGTATGTAGAGTCTAGAAAGGCGCCGAGCAGGTGTGTGGACCTTGTGCGCTGAGCACCCATGCTCTGGCACAACAGAATATAGTGAAATTTCAAGAGCAGCAACTTCTCTCAGTTCCTCTTCGAGCTTTTCGATTCTCATCTCCATATCTTCAATCTGTTGATTTAAAATCGCCTCGTCTACATTTTCACCATATTCTTCAGTATCAACAGTTTCATTGTCGCTTGCAACACTCTGAGCACTATTTGAGGCTGCATCTAAAATATCAATTTCTTTAAACTCTTCAACAGGTTTATCATCAACTCCTTCAGAAGATTCTGATGAAGGCCTAGTAGGGACTTTAATTGTACTAGAATTGTTACAAGAAGAATTTTTGGTAGTAACTTTTGAAGGACCACTATTGGAATTTGTGGATTTCTTTGGAGTATTACCTAATGCCTTGGTTTGCAACTTATTTATTTCTCGATTAGACCTAACTCTGGATACTTGTGAACTATTTTCTGATGTGTTTTTATTGGCAATACTCTTGGGAACTCTGGAAACTTTTTCTACTTTCTCATCCTCCACTGACAATGAATCCTCTTGTGAAGATGCTGAATCTTTTATTGTCTCGGAATCTGATTCCTCTTCCTTTCCCTGCTTATGTTGTTTCTCCATATCACTAGAAGCAATTGTTTCATTAGATTTAAAATCTTGATGCACCCCATCAATCCTGTTGGCATCATCAACATAATGTACAACCGTGTTCTCATAAGCTTCAGTGGACTCCGTACCCGTATTAGAATCACTTACAAAATTACCAGAGTCTCGTCTGGCAATCAAAGCTTTGGATTCAGTTTCATTTCCATTTAACTTTTTGCTGCCATTCTCTTGATGCTGTTTTTGATCTGTCCTTTCAGCTCTTCCAGAACGCCTCGATTGCTTATTATTTGGAGTTCGTTTCTTGTCAATCTCTTTCATACTTGTGTTGTTTCACCTTTCCCAACTACAATCAAATAGACTCCAATGAGGAAGAAAACCAATGAAACCAATAACCTTACAGAACCTCTGTAAGAGATTTCCCCTGGGCTGGATTCAAAGATGCAAGTAATGGCACCTACACAGATTCCTCAATTATATATATCTTGAGTAAATCTGCAAACAAGACAGCAGTAAGTCATCAGATGTTAGATTTGATCAGCACCAGCTTATAGTAAATTTGTAATAGTTGCCAGATAATGATCATCATTATTGGTAGTTGAAGCCAATTAAGAGCAGACTGCTCAACAACCACAAAAGGGCATGGAACATAAACAATTAGTATCAAGCATAAGTCATAAGTCCTAACAAAACAGAGTATACACATCAATTCAAATCCGAAAACACCATAGATAAAACTCCCATAATTTAAGAATGCGATTTAATTCAAAGAAACAGGTCGTCAGATTCACACACCTCCAAAAAGGAAACTAAGTGAGTGGTAAGGAAGCGTTTTCAGAGAAAAGCTTACTGAATTTTAAAGATGGATATTATGTGAAAATTGGTTGAATCTTGATGAATAATTTTGGAAATCTAAGCGTCGGAATCTTGATGCAAGATTCTTTTTACATCTACTGGTTCACAACATTGAAGTATTAATCCAAAAATAGATAATAATCAAAGAAGATTAGAGAAACCATTTTCTTTAAAGAAGGCGATCAAGTAGAATTCAATATCCCAAATTTGCAGATGATAACAGAGAATGCTAAACGTAACCGTTTCAGATCCGGTTTACAACCAGACGAACAAAATAATTCTTAATTACATTACTCATTCTAGCATTTGAATATCAAAGCATCTCCAAAAAAAGAAACTAAATAAAATCCAATCAACTGATTAATTACACTAATTAGAGTATAAATTCTACTCAAAACCTACCAACAAACTAAAATTCACACATTGAGTGAGTGAGAAAAAACAATACAGAGAATGCCAAACAGAGAGCGACGTCAAACAAGCAAGCACCTGAGAGTCCGAAACTTGAACCCGAACCAGAGCACAACACGAAAAAAGACTAGTAAAAAACTCGCGACAAAATCAAAAGCAAAGAAAGCGAAAATCCATCCAAACAACGACAAGATCTAAGCATTAAATTCCTCCATATATCTATGGCAACAACTTGAAAAACAGAGAACGAGTGGCGTTTCGTGTTGCCAATCAAATCTCAGCAACACGACAACAGTACAAAAACGAAAAGCAGTCAATAAATAAAGTTAAAAATGTACAGAGCAATAATTAATCAAAAAGAGCAGTAATGTCCATACATAGTTACTTACCAGAAATAATAATAACAACTTAACAAGAAAGCTTTAAAAATTTGCTCTTCTTCGGGATCATCATCAATTTTACACACAAATGTCTCTGTCTCCGTATCTATAAAGTGTATTGAATTGTGTGCGAAGAGTCGCAGACAATGGAGTCAGTAGTTTTGTGACTTGTGAGTGCGGGAAGATCGTCATTTAAAAAGGCTTCGTGATTACTTGGACGTACGGACGTGGTTAATGGAGGCTGTGACCGGGAAAGGGATGTCGGTGGAAGGAGTGACCGCCTTTAGCCGGTTTACTTCACGCGTTGCTTGCAAGTTTCTTTTTGTTTTTGACTGGTATACCTAAAGTGCCATCATTTACCAAACTGTCCTCTAACGATCGGAAGTGAATGTGATGGTGATCTGTGGATCCATGTTAGATTTGATTGGACCATTCTATACTCCCTATACGGCTCTCAGCCTGTCAAGATCTCATATCCCAATATGATGGAAGATCATTTATAAAGTAAATATACATTTTGAGTATAGTATCATTTACCATTAATGAATTTAAATTTAAAAAGGTATTCTAAAAATAAACGTTCATATCTCCAATGTAATTATATAAATTCAAATATGTATTCATTTTATGACTAATTATAATAAAACAATTATTACATTCTTTTTCATATTTTATGTTAGCTTTAATATTTTTTGTAGAAAAAGATAAAAATCTTAATCGGTATTTTTACGAGAGTTTCTAGAATTCGAGCATCTTTAGTGTAAATATGCATTTTGAATTTCTAAACATTGTCACATCAAAATTTATATTCACTATGGGTCTATTTTTGAAAATAAATTAGTGAAAGGCATATTCACATCTTCAATATAATTATCTAAAGTTAAAAATATATATCTATTTTATGACCAATAATAATAAAACAATTATTATATTCTTTCTCCTCTTTTATTTTAAAATTAAATGAGTTTTGATATTATTGATGGAAAGAGTTAGAAATCTTATTTAGCATTTCTATGAGAGTTTTTAGAATTAGAAACCTAACTCCATATTCTTTAACTTTTTTTTGCTACATCATCTCCATATTGAAGTTAGATAATTGCATTAGAGAGAGTTTTCTAATTATTTATCTATCTATCCTATGTGGCATTCGATTTTCTCCAAATGCATATTTTCATTAGAGATGCTCTTAGAAACACAACTCCATATTCTTTAACTTTTTGTTTGTCTCATCATCTCTATATTAAAATTATATAATTGCATTGAAGGGAATTTTTCTGACTTTTTAAATTTATATCCTATTTGGCAGTCAATTTTCTTCAAATACATATTTGTATTGGAAATGCTCTAATGTACCACATTAAACCTCGAATATCAATACTATTTTTAAATCATATTTATAAAATTAAATTTAAAATTTACTGTAATTTTAATTTTTTATTTTATTTTTCAAAATATTAATTTTTTGTGAAATATTCAAAATACTAATATTATTTTATAATTAAATAATTAAATATCATTTTAACATTTATTTTAATTATTTTTTATAATTAATTTAATCAATTTTATTTAAATTAAATAAATTTGGGATATTAAGTATTTCACATGTTCTTTTAAAATCAAGTGCTAGGTTTTTTTCCAGAAGAAAAAATTAAGTTCAAATGATAGAATTGATTGTGAGAACCAATTGCGAGATGAATCAATTTGTTCGTTTTTTTTAGAAAGTGACTTTTAAAGTTGTTATAATATTATTTTTTATACGGTTAAACTAAATCTACTTAAAATTATGATTTAAAATTATGATTTCTACATCTCAATCGTTCATATGATCTTAATTCAATGGTTGAGATTTAAATACATTTACAACTCTTGAATTAAGAATATATGGATGGTTGAGATGTCGAAATCAATTCAAATCACAAATTTAAGATGATTTAGTTTGATACTTTCTTTATATATTTCTTTTTAATAAAAGTTATAAATCTTGAAATTTATAAAACATTGGTTCTGTATCATATTAGGATTCTGACAGTATATTTAAAAATTAATAAGAATATCATATATATATCTTTTATTCTTTTAAGATTTAAAACACAATGATAATGATGTCTTAAATCAATAAATATGAAATTTTTACTTTTTTTTTATTGTGGAAATTGTTAAAAATAACCACAATTATTATAGAAATTTTATTTTTAATCACATACGAAAATTTATTCGTTAATAGCCATTTTTTTTAGAAATTACTTAAATGCCCTCATATAAAAATCATCCACAAACACCTTATCTCTCTTTTCTCTTTTTTTTTATCTCTCCTTTCCTCTCTCTCCCCCCATCTCTCTCTCTCACGCGGTGGTATGCCGGCGAACCATCGCCGACCTCCTCTCTCTCTAATCGAACCCCTCTTTCTCTCTCCCCGCACCTCTATCTCTTCTTTCTCTCTCTCTTTCACTCACCTCTCTTTCTCTCTCCTTTCCTTTCTCTCTCACACGTCATTGATTGCTTGTTAGAGTGTCGGTGTGCCGTCGCCTGGGCTTCACGACGGTCCAGCAACACCGTCGAGCTTCCGCTCCGCCGGTGATTAGCTCTACAAAAAAAAGGGATGAAAACGAAACCTAAAATCCCAAAATATTTCAAGTTTCAACATTTCAATTTAGTCAAGATTTCAAGTTTCAATATTTCAATTTAGGCAAGATTTTAAGTTTCAAAATTTGAAAACGAAAAACTTAAAAACCCAGAACATTTCAAGTTTTAACATTTCAATTTAGTCAAGATTTCAAGTTTCAACATTTCATATTTTTATATAAGATTTCAACTTTCAAGTTTTTAGTCGTGATTTCAAGTTTGGTTCCAAATTTTAGTCATGATTTCAAGTTTTCTTTCAGTTTTAAAGAAAAAATCAAATCCATGGGTATTTTTATAATTCATAGACATACACTGATTTTTTTAAAAAAAAGTGGCTATTAACAAATAAATTTTCAAAGTGGTTACAAACGAAATCTAATGTTTCCCATGACTGTGATCGGGGAAAACCAATGGTCGGGGAAAGGGACTTTGGTTGGGATTGGCAAATGATCGGCTGACTAACACATGAACAATATTCAGTTAAATAAAGTTACGACTTTTATGCATAAAAGAAGAATCTGACTTAAACAAGATATCTCGAAGAACACTTTGATAAGGAAACAAACTTCCTTATAGATATCAAGGTACATATTAGGCAAAAGATCTGAGGCAGTTAAAATACAATCAAAGTAAAATGAGAAGGAGAATAAAACAGCTTCAATAAGTTAGAATTTGGTTCTATTACAGGAACTTACCTTATTTTTACACCAATGATTAAGGTTCTATGCATATATAAATAGATCCTAATAACACACATAGAGGGGTGAACACAAAATTCTGCTTACAAAAGTGCGAGAGAGATTGAGTGGGTGTAATTATTCTATTCATAGTGAATTTTTTCTCGTCGTCGACGGCAACCGTATATGTTTTCTCACCTTGGGATTTTACCACGTAAAATATTGTCTTTATTATTACCTTCTTACTTTTGTAATTTATTATTCGTATTTTTTTTACATCCATTTTGTGTGACACGTGGTGAATTGTGATTGATCAAAAAATCACTATCAACAAAATTATTTATCCAAAATGTTTTTTACAATAGTATACACTTTGAAATTTAATATAGTATAGTGTAATGCTACTTTACTAAAATATAGTTATCAAATGATGTGGTATCACTGAAATCCAATTATTCCAAACATATAAATCTAATACAAATAAATCAAGGACATCATATTATTTAGGTCTCATATTTGAATAAAATAGTATTATTATATAGTATAATAATTGTTTTTATTGTGATTTAAACAAAAAAAATGTTTATATTATTAGTCACAATTGACGAATTATTTGCAATTCATAAGGGTGGGCACCCAAACCGCCAAACCGATTAACTCATCCAAACCAAACCAATTAAGTATGTTTGTTTGGTTTCGTTAAAGAAAAAAAAAATTGAGTTATTTTTTAGTAACCTGATTGGTTTGGGTTGGTATTTTGGTTGTGTTTTATCCTTATAACCCAACCAACCATTACATACTTATATATACATACATAGATACATACATACATACATATATATATATATATATATATATATATATATATATTAAATTATCATTTAAAAAATTAAAGTTAACCTAATTATATATTAGGGTAAATCGTAATTTAGTCTCCGTAGTTTGCCTTAATTTGCGTTTAGTCCACAGTTTTTTGGAATTGTAACTTTTAGTCCATCATTTTTCTAACAATACGGATTTGAGTCCCTACCATTCAATTCTGTTAGGGTTTCGTCAAGTCAACGAGGGTCAACGAGTGTAAAAGGGTAAAAAGGTAAAATAACATATGATGTTCTAGAATCTTATTTACTCAAAGGGTATAATAGTAATATACAAATTAATTTTAAAAAATAAATAAATACTATTAACTTAAATAAATATTATAAATTAAATTAAAAATTAAATAATAAGTTTTAAATGGATCTCCACCCTTCATCTTTCTCAAAAATAAAAAATGGATGGTGGAGATCAAATAGAATATTTTCTTTAAAAGAAATAACTTTTTTTCATTAAAAAATATAACTTTTTAACAATAAATATAAATTATTTATTTTTTGAATAAAAAAATTAATTAAAAAATTAATTTTAAAAATAATTGTTTTCCTTTTGAAACCGATCGTTCATCGGTCTAGAAAAAAAATCCCTCAGATTAAACAAAATCCCCCAATCTCAAAACATGTCCAGAATTTATATCTTTTTACCACCACCACCAAAAACAATCCACATACAATATCCATCCACCACCACCACCACCGAACCCTAACCACCCCAAAACATTGTCAATCAGCAGCACCACCAAACCAATTGAGCCCACACCCAATCCAACCCAGAAACCACCCATATCAACACCCAATCGAACTCAGAAACCACTCCCAAACCAATCGAACCCACACCCACACCCACACCCAATCAAACCCAGAAAAAACGCACAAATCTCTTATTTGGGTTGTTTCTCTAGATCTCTGATTTGAAGCTCTCGATCTCAAGAACTGATTTCAGGTTGTGAAAAAGACAAGCAAAATCGACGGTTGCGATGATGATAGAACTGACTGTGTTGGAGACGGCGATGGTGGTGAACGGACGATGCCGATTTAAACGTCAAAGGATCTAATCGGAGAACTGACTGTCCTGACGATGATAGAACTGACAGATCACAGGCATAACTTCTGTATCCCAATCCCAATCAACATTTGTAGCCGGTGATCATGCTTTGTTCTCGAGTTCAAATCCCTCCATAACACAGGGAGGGAAAGCAGCTTCTCTCTAGCCCAAAGGAACACCGATACCCAATGAAGAGATGCGATTTTGGCACTATTTCGTGTATGGGAATTACTGCATTTTAGTTCGTGTATGGGAATTACTGCATGGGTTTGGTGGTGCTTTGAATGTGGTAGCTGTTGGGGTTTATGCCCTAAATATGTAATTTGTAAATGGATTTATGAAATAAATAAAAGGAAAATTTCAATTCATTCATGTTGTGTTGTTTATTTTATAACTGGTGCATATATTTAACATCCAAGATTGTCGGATGTAATCTCGAACTATGTTTATGAGTGTTATACACGGATGGATATAGTAAGAGACGTGCAATCTAAAGAGTCCATAGATAGCAAATAAAGCTGGATACTTTATTTATGGTTAATCTATAGCTGCGGTCCATTCCGTAATGTACAATGATTCTATCATGAATCATTCAGATGAGATATGGGAATGGAGGCACCTTGTATGATGTGATCATATAGGTCTGGTCCATGATCTATATGAATCTCTCACCAAGATCCGTTTACCTATGAGATTCATATATGTCAACTAATGATGGCTATATGTGGGTGATCTTAATTCTAAGTGTCTTATCGACTTCTTCAGGTTAGATCGTGGTCTTTGATAAACCATGGGTGAGATCGGATACAGTTCCCGATCAATATGCTCCGTATATTGGGATTACGGTTTGACTTGTGGCAGGGAAGGTTAGTATACAATAGTGGAATCCACTCCTTCTTGTGAGAAGAAGACGGTAGTTCCCTTAAGGGTTGATTCGGGGCTTGGACAATATGAGCGTACTCCTAGTTCCGTAAGTGAATATGATTTATTGTTCATTATAGAATCAACGGTACTTAAAGGATATATGTAATTAGGAGGGTATAACGGATATTATGACACAACTCTAATTATGAATTACTGTGGAGGATCACATCATATGTAATAGCTATATCGATGGACACCGAGTTGTATCGGTCTGTGTAAAAGCGTCTACAGTTAAGAGAGTGCAGCTTCGAATTTTTAGTGGAATAACACTAGAGTTAACAATTAAGGAATATTAATTAAAGAGTTTAATTAATGATTCCGGTGATTGTTGGAGCTCAAAATACTGTGGGTCCATTAGGTCCCCTTACTAGTCCGATCGATTTAGGTAACAAGGGTCACGGTTAATTAATTGGATTGTCCAATTAATTGTGTTACAAAAGTGACACGTATATATTTGGGAATTAATTGAATAATGAGATTATTTAATTAATGAATGTTAATAGTTAAATTAATTAAATAATTAGATTATTTAATTATATTGATAATTATGAATTACTAATTAACTATTAATTGGAGGGTATTAGTTGATATATGGATTTAGGTGAAGATAAAATAATAGGATTATTTTATTTTACTAAATCATTTATCTAAGTATTTGAATTTAAGTTTAAATTTAAAATACTTATTATCACTTTTAATATATTAGATATATTTGAAAAGGATAATTAAAAGATATATATCAATTATAATACAAGAGATTACATTGGATGCAAATTGATATGTACACATATATATAATAAAAAAATAGAATTTGTATTTGATACAAACTGCATGTGCATCAGTTGACTTGCACGCAATTTATATATGCACAAATGAGATATATATAACGCATGATGAAAATGGCAGAGAGGCATATTTCTGTTAAATAAATAAAAAAGCTTGCTCTGTTATCAAATCAGAGGGCGTGAAGATATATGTATATTTTTGTGAGTAGTGTAATATATATAGATATATTTGTAAGCAAGCAACATAATATATATATGTATTTTTGGTAAGTAAGCAGCGTGATATACATATATTGGTAAACAAGCAGCCTGATATATATATATATATATCGAACAACATCTGTCAATATATTTTTGCATGAGATGCAATTCATGTGTGCATGAAATCAATACACCAAATTGAGAAGAAAGAGTTTCTTCAAGTATTTCTCTACATCCTCCATTCAAGTTCCTGAGACCGTGACGCGCTCACACGCAGTTACAAAATCCGGGAGATAGCGAGGAAGATCGAGTGGTTCAGACAGAAGCACATCGTAAAGTGAAGGAGCCTCCAAACATTGGTATGTTCTTCTGATTTTGTTGATTACAATTTCCTGTATATACATATTGTATGTATTAGTTCCGCAAAATAACTACGATCCAAAGTTCACTGGTCCCAGATACCGATATGATCTGTATAATTTTTTTTAAAACCTAGTTCCTCTGCGTAACTGGTGAACGGGGTTCCAACAATTGGTATCAGAGCAAAGGCTGTGGCGACTGGCCGATCCTCGGGAACTCTCACGCGTGATCGTGTGACGAAGCGTGGCTCTCTGTTTGGGGGCTTCTTAAAGGAGTGCTCTGATAGGTATCTGTGGGTGTCACCCCAAGAGTTGGGACCGTGCCCACACCCATGAGATTGAGAATTGGTTCCAACAATTGGTATCAGAGCTAATTTATTTTTCGGAACAGGAAATTGTTTTCGATACTCCTATATGTATGAATTGTGTAGGCACAATTTAAATTTACTGTATGATGTTTTTGTATGTATTTTTTTTTTAAATTTACAAAAACATGATTGATCGTTAATTATATGGTAATGTGGATTTAGGGTTTATGGATTGTATTATTATTTTTTGTTTATATATATTTTTTTACTGTTATTGTATTGTAAAAAAAAATATAACCTATATTGAAGACCTGGAAAAATCACGAAGATGGATTCATGAGATGAATCAGAGTGACCTGAGGATACTTGAAGACTCGAAAATTACAAGAAGATCAAGGAATGCCTTGGGAATTTTTTTTGTAATTTTAGATTCCAATTTTTTTTAGGTTAAACAATCCACAATTTTCGGTCAATTTATGTATGTTTTATATTATGTGACGATAAAATCATTGTCATGCATACGTATGTCATTTAGATTAGATGTGTCTACACAAATATATTTGATATGTCATACATGCATCATAGCCTGATATTTTATGTATTTTTTTTAATGTGATTAAAATGGGCAATGTACGTAATTGGCTATGAATAATGAGATTAGTTTTTAATGGTTAGAAAACTTGGTAATTCTCATTAATATTAATCTAGTTATTAAAGAGTTTAATAAGTTAGATTAATAAGTCATTTATTGTAATTAGGATTAATATGATTAATTACCTAATAATAAATGATCCAAATAAAGTGTTAGGGTTTTAATAGTTAAAACTTGGTAAGCACTATCATAATAATCCGACCTTAGTAAATAGTTTACAAAAGCTTAGATTATTCACTAATAGATTCGATTTTTAATTGTTAAAAATCATTAATAATTTATTAGTTAATTAGAATTTGTTTCTAATTAATTAATGCACTAGATAACTTGATTAAAGTTAGTTGTTTAATCCTGTAGAATCTAGGTGCATTAACGGTCCTAATTTTAAAATAGTGAGTGGAAGAGGGATATATGACATATACATCCCGCGGTCTCCATCATTAGTTCAACACCGTGAGATCCGAGTAGGGCCTCGTGACGGCTTTGTTTTCGTCCTCCCTAAGGAGGGTTTCCACAAAAGTCAATACCAAGGTTGACTTCCTAACAGATAGGATTTCTGAGGGTATTTTGGGATTGACCAACCCTAAGGCGGCAATTCTCGAGTTAAGCTCGTGAGATTTGAAATGGTGGGTTACACTCACGAAGGTTTTGATTAAGTTTGTTAATTAAAAACCTGACTGAATGAACGATGGTTGAATGATATGGAATAAGAGTTATTCTAGGATATCATTTGATTGAGAATGTCTCGGTCCAACATGCAATGACTTGACCAACCTTAAGATGGCACTTCTTTGTGGTATGTTGGATTGTCGTTGTATAACAACTATTTTAAAGGTAGTTCTAGTTTGTTAAACATGTTCATGTATCATGTTTAAATTTATGCCAAAGCAGTCGCACTTGTTTTAAATAAATGACTGAATGAATATTTTATTTATTTCAGCAATAATGTCTTCTGCATTACTTCAAATTCTCGCAAACGATAAATTAACTGGTGATAACTACACTAAGTGGAAAGTTAACATTAATGCAATATTGGTCACTAAAGACCTCAAGTTTGTGCTTATGAAGGAATGTTCTCCAGCGCCTGCTGCTAATGCCACACGAACTGTTCGTGAGACATACGAGCGATGGGTCTCATCTGATGAGAAGGCCAGAACATATCTGTTGGCTTCTATGACAGACGTGCTTGTCACAAAGCATGAAGCAATAACTTCATCATTCGAAATCATGGAGTCATTGCAATCTATGTTCGGGCAACCCTCCGAGCAAAAGCGACACGAAGCCATTCATTCTGCTATGCTTGCTAGGATGAAGGAAGGTACGTCAGTTCCAGAACATGTCTTGAGCAGATGGCCTACTTCAACACGGCAGAAATCAATGACGAGGCTATTGACGAACCCAGTCAAGTGAGCATCATACTGCCGACTCTTCCAAAGAGTTTCGATCAGTTTAAATACAACTACAAGATGAATAAGTTAAGATTCAATCTCACACAGTTGCTCAATGAGCTCACTACCTTTGAGTCCTTGACTAAGGGCTGCAAGGGTAAGACCGGTGAGGCAAATGTTGCCGAACCATCTTTCTACTCTAATAATAAGAAGAGAAAGAGGTCTACTGGGAAAGCGAAGGGTAAGCCCAAACCCAAGAAAGCCCAAAGTAAGAAGAAGTCCAAGAAAAGTAAAATTTACTTGTTCTTGAGTCGTGTTTAGTAGAAGATGATTTTTCACCCTGGATAGTTGATTCGGGGGCACTAACCATGTTTGTTCTTCTTTACAATGGACTGATTCTTGGACACAGCTAGATGAGCAAACCTTCTCAATGTGTGTGGGGTCAGGGGATGTCATGTCGGCACTAGCAGTGAGTGTAATTAGATTACGTTTTTGTAATAATTATATATTGTTGGACAATGTATTTTATATTCCTGGATTTACACGGAATTTGATTTCTGTTTCTAAGTTGTTAGAACAAAAATATTTTGTTTCTTTTAATAATAAGTCTGTTATAATTGGAAAGAATGGTCTGAATATTTATTCAGCAATTAATGAAAACAATTTGTATGTGTTAAGACCGTTAATACATACTACACTGCTCAACACCAAATGTTAAAGGTTGAAAAACCAAAAACTAAACGACATAAGATTTCTCCAGATAATGACACTATCTCTGGCATCTAAGGCATCTAAGGCTTGGTCATATCAACCTTTACCGGATAGACAGACTAGTAAAAAGCGGACCTTTAAGTGAGTTAAAGGTTGGCACCTTACCTGTCTGTGACTAAGACACCTTTTACTGAAAAAGGGCTTAGAGCTAAAGAACCGCCATAGCTTATACATACAGACGTATGTGGACTGATAGGGTGGTTATGAGTATTATGTCACCTTTATAAATGACTACTCAAGATACAGATATGTCTACCTAATGCAACAGAAGTCAAAAACATTTGAAATGTTCAAAGAATTTTGAGCTGAAGTTGAGAATCAATTAGGTAGGACTATCAAGTCACTGCGATCGGATCGTGGAGGTGAGTACATTGACCAAGATTTTAAAGACTTTATGGTCGAGCATGGGATAGTTTCCCAACTCAGAGCTCCCGATACACCTCAGTAAAATGGTGTAGCGAAGAGGAGAAATAGAACTCTAATGGAAATGGTGAGATCTATGATTAGTTTCTCATCATTACCAAATTCCTTCTAGGGATATGTGTTACAAACAGCGGCATACATTTTGAATGTGGTGACATCCAAATCTGTTCCTAAGACTCCTCTAGAGTTGTGGAATGGTCGTAAAGCTAGTTTATGACATTTTCGCATATGGTGGTGTCCATCACACGTGCTAAATAGCATAAGTGGAAAGCTAGACTCCAAGTCTGTGGTCTGCCTGTTTGTAGGATACTCCAAGGAAACCAGAGGTGGACACTTCTATAGTCCAGAAGATAACAAAGTATTTGTATCGACAAATGTAATATTTCTTGAGGACAGTTATATTAGTGATCATAAACCTCGTTCTAAGATTGTATTGAATGAGTTGGAGCCTGGTGAGACTAGTGCTTCATCAACAAGAGTTGTTGATCCACAAACATCTAAGAGTCAGATGGTTCCTGATCAGGATACACTACCACCCAAACGTAGTGAGAGGGTTGTGAGACAACCTGAACACTATTTAGGTATAGGTGAGGGACAAGGTGTTGTCTCTGCTGATAGTGTTGATAACCCATTGACATTTAAGAATGCAATGGAAGATCCTGATAAAGAGGAATGGCTTAAAGCCATGAATCTCGAGATAGAGTCCATGTACTCTAACTTAGTCTGGGATCTTGTAGACTTACCAGATGGGGTAAAACCCATAGGGTGTAAGTGGATCTACAAGAGAAAGAGAGGAGTAGACGGGAAGGTAGAGACCTTCAAAGCAAGACTAATGGCTAAGGGTTATACCCAGAAAGAGAGGGGTCGATTATGAATAGACCTTCTCGCCAGTAGCCATGTTTAAGTCTATTAGGATTCTCTTATCCATTACTGCCTATTTCGATTACGAAATTTGGCAAATGGACGTCAAGACTGCATTCTTGAATGACAATCTTGATGAGAGCATCTATATGATGCAACCAGAGGGATTCCTGTCTTCAGATCAAGAGCAAAAGGTTTGCAAGCTGCAAAGGTCCATCTATGGGCTTAAGCAATCATCTAGATCTTGGAATATCAAGTTTGATGATGTGATCAAAACCTATGGCTTTGAGCAGAATGTCGATAAGCCTTGTGTCTACAAGCGCATCATTGATAAGAAAGTAGTTTTCTTAGTCCTATACGTAGATGATATCCTACTCATTAGAAATGACGTGGGAGTGTTGTCTGATGTAAAAGGCTGGCTGGCTAGCCAATTCCAAATGAAAGATTTGGGAGAGGCGAGTTATGTTCTTGGATCCAACTTATAAGGAATTGTTAGAACAAACTCATAGCACTGTCTCAGACATCATTTATCAACAAGATTCTTGTGCGATTTTCGATGTAAAACTCTAAGAAAGGTAATTTACCTTCTAGGCATGGAGTTAACTTGTCTAAGGAACAGTGTCCTAAGGCACCTCATGAAGTTAAGGATATGAGACGTGTACCCTATGCATCGACAATATGTAGTCTCATGTATGCTATATTAAGCACGAGATCGGACATCTGCTATATAGTGGGAGTAGTTAGTAGATATCAGTCCAACCCAGGATTGGATCATTGGGTTGTTGTCAAGACAATTCTCAAGTATCTTCGGAGAACGAGAGACTATATACTAGTGTATTCCGGGCAGAATTTGTTCCCGTTAGGATACACAGATTCTGATTTTCAGTCAAACAGGGATTCTAGGAAAATCCACGTCTGGATCAGTATTCACCCTGGATGGTGGAGCCATTGTGTGAAGAAGTATCAAGCAATCTTGCATTGCTGACTCCACCATGGAAGCCGAATGTGTAGCCGCTTGTGAAGCTGCTAAAAAGACTGTTTGGCTCCGTAAGTTCTTGAGTGATCTGAAAGTTGTTCCAGATCTGGATAGGCCCACCACACTTTATTGTGATAACAGTGGTGTTGTGGCTAATTCAAAAGAACCAAGAAGCCACAAAAGAGGGAAGCATATAGAGAGAAAGTATCATCTCATTAGAGAGATAACGCAGAGAGGAGATGTGATCGTCTCCAAGATAGCCTCACAAGACAATCATGCTGATCCAATTAGGAAGACCTTACTGGCTAAAGTGTTTTTGGGTCACCTAGATGGTCTAGGGTTAAGAGACATGCCTCACATGCTTTAGTGCAAGTGGGAGATTGTTCGGGTTTATGCCCTAAAGATGTAATTTCTAAATGGATTTATGAAATAAATAAAAGAAAAAGTTCAATTCATTCATGTTGTGCTGTTTATTTTATAACTTGTGCATATATTTAACATCCAAGATTGCCGGATGTAATCTCGAGCTGTGTATATGAGTGTCATATACGGATGGATACAGTAAGAGATGTGCAATCTAAAGAGTCCATAGATAGCAAATAAAACTGGGTATTTTATTTGTGGTTAATCTATAGCCGCGGTCCATTCCGTAATGTACAATGATTCTATCCTGAATCATTCATATGAGATATGAGAATGGAGGCACCTTGTATGATGTGATCATATAGGACTGGGCCATGATCTATATGAATCTCTCACCAAGATCCGTTTACCGATGAGATTCATATATGTCAACTAATGATGGCTATATGTGGGTGATCTTAATCCTGAGTGTCTTATCGACTCCTTCAGGTTAGATTGTGGTCTTTGATATACCATGGGTGAGGTCGGGTGCAGTTCTCGATCAATATGCTTCGCATGTTGGGATTACGGTTTGGCTTGTGGCTGGAAAGGTTTGTACATAATAGTGGAATCCACACCTTCTTGTGAGAAGTAGACTGTTCTCTTAAGGGTTGATTCAAGGCTTGGACAATTTGAGCGCTCTCCTAGTTCCGTAAGGAAATAGGATTTATTGTTCATTACAGAATCAACGGTACTTAAAGGATATATGTAATTAGGGGGGGGTATAACGGACATTATGACCAAGCTCTAATTATGAATTACTGTGGAGGATCACACCATATGTAATAGCTATATCGATGGACACCGAGTTGTATCGGTCTTGTATAAAAGCGTCTACAGTTGAAAGAGTACAGCTTCGGGTTTTTAGTGGAATAACACCAAAGTTAATAATCAAGGAATATTAATTAAATAGTTTAATTAATGATTCCGAGGATTGTTGGAGCTCAAAATACTGTGAGTCCACGATCGATTTAGATAACAAGGGTCACGGTTAATTAATTGGATTGTCCAATTAATTGTGTTACAAAAGTGACACGTATATATTCGGGAATTAATTGAATAATGAGATTATTTAATTAATGAATGTTAATAGTTAAATTAATTAAATAATTAGATTATTTAATTATATTGATAATTATGAATTATTAATTAACTATTATTTGGAGGGTGTTAGTTGATATATGGATTTAGGTGAAGATAAAATAATAGGATTATTTTATTTTACTAAATAATTTATCTAAGTATTTGAATTTAAGTTTAAATTTAAAATACTTATTATCACTTTTAATATATTAGATATATTTGAAAATGATAGTTAAAAGATATATATCAATTATAACATAAGAGATTGCATTGGATGTTAATTGGTGTGTACACATATATATAAGTGTTTGTATATGATACAAATATATTTATATATATAATAAAAAAGAATATAATTTGTATATGATACAAATTGCATGTGCATCAGTTGAGCACGCAATTTGTATATGCACAAATGAGATATATATAACGCATGATGAGAATGGCGGAGAGGCATATTTCTATTAAATAAATAAAAAAGCTTGCTCTGTTATCAAATCAGAGGGCGTTAAGATATATGTATATTTTTGTGAGCAGTGTAATATATATATAGATATATTTGTAAGCAAGCAGCGTAATAGATGTATATATATATATTTTGGTAAGCAAGCAGCGTGATATACATATATTGGTAAGCAAGCAGCGTGATATATATATATTGATCCACATTTGTCAATATATTTTTGTATGAGATGCAATTCATGTGTGCATGAAATCAATACACCAAATTGAGAATAAATAGTTTCTTTAAGTATTTCTCTACATCCTCCATTCAAGTTCCTGAGACCGTGATACGCCCACACGCAGTTACCATATCCGGGAGATAGCGAGGAAGATCGAGTGGTTCAGATAGAAGCACATCGTAAACTGAAGGAGCTTCCAAACGTTGGTATGTTCTTCTGATTTTTGTTGATTACAATTTCCTGTATATACATATTGTATGTATTAGTTCCGCAAAATAACTACAATCCAAAGTTCACTGGTCCCAGATATAGATATGATTTGTATAAAAAATTTTAAAACCTAGTTCCGCTGCGTAACCGGTGAGCGGGGTTCCAACAGTAGCAACGTGGATTTGTTTTTGGGTTGGTGTTGGTGATTGACAATGGGTGTGTGTGATTTGGTTTGGATGTTTTACTTTTTAATGTTGAAGAAGATGATGTTTGAGTTCTGTCTGGTGAACGATTTTTGTTTTTGTTTTTTGTTTTTAGTTTTAATTTAGTTTTACTTTTTAATTTAATTAATATTACTTTTTATTATTTTTTATTTTAATATTACTTTTTTAATGGCAAGGGTAAAATGGTCTTTTAATGTGATCAGCACACACCAGGGGCATTATGGTCAGTTAACACATCTGAAAAGCCAGAAATTGTACTTTTAACGTATTCTGTTACAAAAGGATTAAAAGTTACAATTCTAAAAAACCGTGGACTAAGAAGTAGATGAAGACAAACTACGGAGACTAAAATACGATTTACCATATATATTATGTTTATTTTTAAGGTTACAGCTTTAGCTATTTCATCTCATCCAATGTTGTTGGTACTAATTACTAAACATATGGGTAATGATCATTTTGATCCCTTTAGTTTGTCATATGCTCCTCATATTTACTTCCAAGGTTACAGTTTTCTCAATTCTAAGTTCTAACCCCCTATATTTATTCTTAAAGCTATTTCATCTCATTCAAAGTTGTTGACACTAAACATATGGGTAATAATACAACCCCCCCAGTTCCACCATTCTCCACTTTCCCCCCTCCCTTGCATAATGCAATCCAATCATATAGGTACACATGGGAAAATAGAAAATCACTATTTTTTAATATTCTTTTTAATTTTTTTATTTAGTCTTGTAAATTATTTTTGTATATTTTATTAATTATTTTAATAGTATTTAATTATTTTAAATTTTAAATTTTATTTATTTAAAATAATACTAATTTAATTTAATAATATTTATTTATTTTTTAAATTAATTTATAAATTACTATTATACTCTTTTGGTTATATAAGATTCTATAACATCTTATGTTATTTTACTTTTTTACCCTTATTGACCCTCGTAGACTTGATAGAACCCTAATAGAATTGGACGGTAGAGACTAAAATAGGTATTGCTAGAGAAATGATTGACAAAAAATTATAATACCAAAAAACTGTAGACTAAACGCAAATTAAGACAAACTATAGGGACTAAAATATGATTTACCCTATAAATATAGGTACACCTAGAAAAATAGAGAATGTTGAAACTAGAGAGATGAAATTGAGAATAAGGCAAATTACAAGAGGAGAATGATTATTTCCACTAATCATATTTATTGAGGATAAGTAACTTATTTTTTATTGTTTTAGACAAAAAAAAAACAATAAGCAATACGATTTAGTTTTTTTTTTTTTTAATGATTATTATTATAAGTTTTATGCATTCTACACTTGGGTTTTGTTTTGTTTTTAACTATTATTACTAAGCACTCGAGTTAAATCTAGTATTATTGTTTATCTTATGATAATGAGTTTAACTACTTATATTGATTTTACTATATTTGTTCAAATAAAAAAATAATATAATTATTGTTGACGTTGATTTTTTGATGTGTGAGAAAGTCAACAAGATTGGATTTTAGCTGTGATCTCAAAGAGAAAGAGAAGAAGAATGTAATTAGACACAAGTTTTAGGTGGTAAAACTCCGATGACCGGAGAAACGTCCACGGATGGTTGAGCAAACAACCGAGCCAAAATCCACTATTGAAATAAAGATTTACAACTCTCGATCTCTTTTTTTTCTCTCTGTATATTTCTATATCTTTTTTATGACGAGATTATGGGTCTATTTATATGTGTATAGAACCATAATCCCTTTAGTACAAGTAATGAAAGGTTTTTTGTATTATGATTGGTTATTTGTTGGAGTTTGTCTTCTTTCCTATTTCGAAGATTTGTATAGAGATCGAATGGGACTATGGTGATATAGTCAGTTTAGGACTTATTTCCTTACAAAAGTGTAGTCTTTTTGAAGAAATAAAGTTGTTGTCTGACTTGGAACATTTTTCCTGTTTTGGTATTCTATTCTTCTTGGAATTCTTCCTCGACGTGGATATCTTGCGTATTCTAATATGACTCTTGGTTCGTACGCGAGTTAAGTACTGGACTTCTTTATTTGGGTTTCTTCATATTTGTCCCGAGTAGAACATGACGTCAGCTGATCTCGAGTGGGTCATGACGTCAATTGATCCCGAGTAGAACATGACCTTAGCTAACCCCGAGTGGGTCTTGCTAAATGCTTGCGTTTATACTTACTCGGGTTCCTCTTCTTTGGTGATATATTGAGGGATGTTTTCTGAATGCTATTCGGATGTCCACCTGGTAATTTTATCCTCTTTATCAATGACGTGTATATCTGATAAAATTTACATATGATAATACCCTCTTAAAATAATTTTGCCAAATAGGGATTCGTTCCAAGCAAAAGTATTTTAATCAACCCTTCAATCTTTTACGTCTCATTAACGCTAGAGTAAATGTCTTGTCATAATGATGTGTCTTAATGGTGACCATGTAAATTTAATTTGCCCCCTCACGCGAGATCTTAATTATTGCGACGTTTTGGTGTTCTGACGGTCCTGGTCATTTCTTCTTTTAACACGTGTCTTCTACCACTTCATTTCTCGATACCATTTATAAGAAACGACCTACACGTCTACTAGTGCGCGGCCTACATCATAAAATCTTTTTTGATTTTTCCCGCTTCTTGAGACTCTAGGGTTTCATGTTATTGTCCCTTTAAATGCTCCATTGAACAGGGTTGCTTTGGTTTATTCTCACATTCAAACCAGAAATTTCCAACCCAAATGTCTTTGCGTAGAAATCCTTTAGTCTCCGCTGAAGTTTCTACAACAGGCTTCTTCACTCAAAAGGTTAGTTTTAATGGATCCATCTTCCCGTCGTCGTTCTCTTTTTACTATAGCTCTCGAAGTGCTTGATCGTGTATATTTTCAACTGGTTTCTTGCGCTTGTAGATTATTGGGGGAAATCCCTGCCGATGAACCTCCTTTTTTAGATGTTGACATTTCCAGGCTGTACCCTGACACCCGTTTTAGTTCTGAATCTATCGTTTCTGATCACAGGGTACCTCTTCGATCGAGGATGGGGAAACATCAAAGTAAAAGTGAAGTCCATAAACATAACTCGGGCAACGTTCGAATCAGTGAATAAATTATTGATGATAAGAACGTTGAAGAGGAGTTTAGAAAATCTCATCTCTCTTTTTCTGTCGATCGCCCGAGTGGGTATGACACCTAGCAGAATGTGGTCGGGGAAGATGAGATCGGGAAGTATCGTGCTTGATTTGACTTGGATGACTCAGTTACACTGTCTTCTACCGGTGATAGAGCTGCATGGAACCCTTCTCCGAGCATAGTGGCAATTTATGGGTCCATGCTTTGTTGCGGCGTCACTCTTCCTCTTCAGCCTTTTATTACCTGGTTTCTGGCTGAAGGAGGGATCGCTCTAGCCCAATTGGTCCCGAACAGCTACTAGATCTTGATGTGCATGTGGCATATGTGGAACCGGATGAACCTGTCGCCGCCTTCCCCAAGTGAAATCAGGCACTTCTACACACTAAGGCAATCTGGTCGGACAGGGACTTATTTTCTCATGTCTAATCCGCCAGATTGCTGGGTCCTAGAAGGAAAAAAAGTGAATCGGGGAGTCGACACCTCCGATAATGCCAAAAAGAGAGGCTTTGTATGGGGATTCCCTTCGTCCAACAAGTACTGGAAAAACAGTTGGTTTTTTACCGGAGAGAACCTTGGACTTCAAGTTACTTTTTCGGTAGGGGAGAATCAAACGGTGCTAAAGGTTCCCCATTTTTTACGTTCCGCTGATATATGGAACATGAAAAAACTTTAATTTTGTGATACTAAGCTGACCAGACTTGCTCCGGCTGCAGTTCGCACTTTGGGAAAAAAGAGCAGGTCTTATATTTTCAATGAGAAAAAGATGATAGATCTTGGCTTCTTTAGCCAGATTTTAGGCTATCGAAGGCGATGTAAGTGATCTTCATACTCTTTTTTTTTTATTTTTTTTTTTGCTTTTTATATTTTGACTTGATTCTTTTTATCACTTTTTTTTTAAGTGTATGACTCGGACATCGTCTGCGACGTCCAAGCTCGTCAGGTGAAATCAATCCTTCAGGCGAGCCAAAAAGATGCTTATGGTCAAAGCAAAGAAGGCATTACCTCGTATGAGTCAGATGAGGAACCTGATGAGGCTAACGAGCAGATCCCTGAATATGTCTCCAAAGAAGTCATTCCACCGACCGTAAGGAAATCTAGTGGTCCGAGCGGCCCAGCTAACTACATTCAGAAATTGTCTGAAGATGAGGGGAGGCAAAATGATGGTCTTGGTGAAGGGCCTGGTGAGTCGAGCTCCCCGGTTGAGGTTCCTACCGAGCGGTTGAGTGTCGGGGATAGAGATAAGACCTCTGATGGATAAATAAATGCAGATCTTGACTTTTTTGAGTCTTTCCGGGATGATGATCAGGAAGACCCTTAAGCTGATCTCAGCTTTCACCGTACTCAGGCTGAGAAACGGAAAACGGTAAATTCTGCTGCTCATCCTCATAAGGTCCCTCGGGTAGTTTCATTCATTGACTCAAGTGATGAGGATACCGAGGAGGAGATTCCCCTGAACGGTCATGTTGAAGCATTAGCAGAAACGGAAACTTCTGACCTAAACATAGGCTCCTTCCCTCCCGAGGTTGAAGATGTAAGGGTTGAATCTTTGGGAGGTCCTTCCTATCTTTCTCCCCAGGATATGCTGAGGGCGATGTCATCTGGTTGGGCTTTCATCGGGGATGATCACTGGAGCCATTTCAGGGAAGCTTCTTTACCGAGCCGTCTTCATAATTTTTTCAACGACGCATCTTATGTGAGCTTTATCCCCAACTCTTTTTTTTAAAGTCTTTTACTTGCTAGATTTTTAATTTAACTTCCTTATAGATGGTGGCCGAGTTTGCTGATCTCGTTCAGATGCAACAACATCAAGCTGATCGATTAATGCGTCTTGAAGTTCAGCTGAAGGAAAGTGAAGATAGCCGTGCTCGGGTCGAATCGGCTTATCAAAAGAAGGTGGGTTCTTCCCAGATGTTTACTGACCACTGTTTGGCCAAGCAAGTGGAGGCTGAGGAAAGAGCTTATTTGGTAGAGGATAAGGCTATGTCGCTTCAAAACTTAGTCTTCTGCCCAGGAATCGATGCTTAAAGTCGAACAGGAAGCGGTGCAGTCCAAGTCGTTCTATGAGTAGAAGATCGAAGAGTTGGAGCGCCAAGCTTTGACGATCGAGTCCCTATCCAAGGAGGCCAGGCTGGAACTTGAAGTCCAGGGGGTCAATCGTTTTAAAAGATCCTTGCTTATGACGCCCTTCTCCTTTGGGAATTTCAGCGAGGGTTAGTTTCAGCCGGTAAATTTTTTATGGTAAGGAATCTGGCAACTGAAAAAGCCCGAACCAACTGGGAGCTGTCGATCAAGAACCATGTGAACCGGTCCCTGGAATCTCTTCGGACTCAGATGAAAGAGTGGAGTGCTTATTGCCGCAGTCGAGGTAAAGAGCCCCATTCTATGCATTTGGAATTTCCATCAGAGCACTCTTTCTCGACCTTTTATGCTAGTCAGGAAACCGGCATAGAAGGTTTGGTGCCAGATGTTGGCCCGATCCCTGGAGAAGATTACAGCGAATGGATGTATGATTCGGTCGAAACAATTACTTGGCCTTCAAATGAAAGTATCCTCTGTGAGTACGAAATGGTGCCCGACTCGAGCATCGGCAAGAGTTCCAAATCCTCCTCCCAGCCTTAAGTCATCTCTGTAAAGATTCACCTTTGTAAAGATTTTTATCAATGAAATTTCGTGTTAAACTGTAATTCAGAAAACCAAGTGGTTTAATCCAACTCATTGCTCATGAAATTTCACCGAATATCTTAGCTAACTTGGTTTTATTATTTGGAGTCGCTTCCAACGTTGAGTATCTTATTGAACTAGCTAATGCGATCTCTGCCAAATCTTGTTAAACTGGCTAATGCAATCTTTTTGTGCCAAGTATCCTATTAAACTAGCTAATGCAATCTTTTTATGCCAAGTATCTTATTAAACTGGCTAATTTTGTCCGAGTAACTTCACCGAGTATCTTATTAAACTTGGTTTCGTTACCTAGAGCTACTTTCAATGCCAAGTATCTTATTAAACTGGCTTATATTAACCGAGCCATCTTGAAACAAGCGAGTAGATTTACTCGTATTTCATACTCGGGTTATTACCCAAACATTACATCAAGGCTCACCATGATCATATGTTCTAGTCCTCACACAAATTACCAAGGACGTCTCCCCAGTTTTGTCTGTGCAAGGGTTTGTCGAATCATTAAACTTTTCAAACTGCTTAACACAGCTGCGCATTTCATCGGAATTTTTCCCAACAGCATCCCGAGCTGTTCTCCAGCATCTGGTGCATCGGGTTTGCCTTTTTGCTAAGGTCGACTAACCTTGCTCGGCTGGCGTGCTCCTTCGAGCTTCTCCTCCCATTTGGGAATTAATGGTCCCGAGTATTCTATTTGCATGTTCTTATTATCATGCTCGTCTTTCATATGTTCTTATTATCATATGCTTTATATTTCGGAAATCCCGAGTTTGATTTTTATTTATAACCGCAAAACCAACAATGATTTAAATTCCAAAGCTAATAATTGACCTGACTAAAATTGTCCTAACTAAAAAGGAAACAAAATTTTAAGGATAGAAAATCTTTAAAAATTGGGCGTTGCATGGTCGGGGTAAGATCCCTCCATCTGGTCGTGCAATCTAATATGCTCCATGGCCAGCTACTCCTTCAATTTTGTACAGGCCTTCCCACATGTCAGCCAAGGAACCTGCAACTTTGTTTTTTGTATTCAGCGACACCTTTCTGAGTACCAGGTCTCCTAGTTGAAATTTTCTGACTCGAACATGAGAATTGTAGTGGTGAGCTACTATTTTTTTGATATGCCATATTTCGTATTCGGGACTTATCCCTTTTCTCTTCCAGCTCATCTAAACTTTGTAATAGCATATCAACATTCTGATCTTCATTATATAGCCCGACCCTAGGTGATGCATATGATATTTCTATGGGGATAACAGCTACTGTTCCAAACGCTAAAGTGAATGGGATCTCTCTTGTTGAAGTTCTTGCTGTCGTCTGATATGCCCATAACACATCGGGGAGTTTTTCCACCCAACTTCCTTTCTTGGCAACTAGCTTTTCTTTGAGTGTATGCTTGATGATTTTTTTTACTGCTTCATCTTGCCCATTTGTTTGAAGGTGGTAGGTGTGGTATAGTAATTGGCAATTTGGTACTCTTTGCACAACTGTCTGAATTTCAGGTTATCGAACTGGGTGCTGTTGTCAGTGATGATAGTGTTTGAGACTCCAAACATGTAGATTATATTTTTCTTCAAGAAATTTATGGTATTTGCTTCTGTGACATGCACTAATGCTTCAGCTTCTGTCCACTTCGTGAAATAGTCAACGGCTACTATTGCATGCTTCGCTCCACCCCCTGTCCCTGTTGGCATTAAGTCAATTAAGTCCAAGCCCCACATGGAAAATGGCCACGGGGACGTAAGGTTTCTAAGTTGTTCAGGGGGTTGTCAGATATCATTAGCAATCCTTTGGCAAGTATTGCAGCTTTCCGAACATCGCTGTGCATCTAAGAATAAAGTGGGCCAATAATAACCTTGTCTGAGTACCTTGTGTGCTAAACTTTTACCACAAATATGGTTTCCACATACTCCACCAGGGATTTTCTGTAATATCTGACATGCGTCTTCCTCTGATACACATCTTTGGAGTGTTAGGAAAAACCCCTTTCGGTATAGTTCTCCTCCGATCAATGTGTATCTTGTTGACCGATACCTGATACGTTTAGCTTGTAGGGGATCTTCAGGGAGTACACCTTCTTTCAGGAACCTTTTTAGCTGAGTCATCCAACCGTCAGATGGTGTTTGAATTTCTGAAATTTTAAAGTTTTTTGGCTTAGCTGTGCTCTGTACGAGGAGATGTGCGATCGGAATTGTTTTTGGCCTGATTGTGGTTGTTGTTGATGCTAGTTTGGACAAAGCATCTGCCTTTTCATTCTCCTCCTTGGAGATTTAGGCAATCTTATATTCTTTGAATTTCTGAAGGAGTTGTTTTGCTATGTCACGATAAGCTATCATGCCTTCATCTATGGCATGGTATTCATCCAGGACTTGGTTGATAACTATTTGTGAGTCACTAAATATCTCGACCTCGTCTGCTCCGAGGGCTATACAAACTCTGAGTCCAGCTAGTAGCGCCTCGTACTTGGCTTGATTATTTGTTGCTTTGAAGTCGAATCGCATGGCACACTCGACATCATCTCTTTCCGAGGTGCATACTACGATCCCTGCCTCGTTGCCGTGAGTGTTTGAAGAGCCATCGACATATAATTTCAATGGAAAAATTTTGTCCAACATCTTTTTTACTTCCAGGTTTGGTTCTGTGAACTCTGCTATAAAATCTGTCACTGCTTGGCCTTTGAGAGATGTCCTGGAGACGTACTGGATATCGAATTCACTTAGCTCGATTGCCAATTTGGTTAGTCTTCCTGAAATTTCTGGCTTCTGTAAAATTTACTTAAGTGGGCAGTCGGTGAGAACCTGGATTGTATGAGCCTGAAAGTAAGGTCTTAGTTTTCTTATTGCCGAAACCAATGCTAGAGCAATTTTTTCTGCCTGTGAATACCTGGTTTCTGCTGGAAGAAGTGCCTTGCTGGTATAGTACACTGGCCTCTGTACTCCATCTTCTATTCTGACTAGAACTGAGCTTGTTGCTAATTATTTAATTGATAAGTACAAGTGGAGTATCTCTCCCATTTCGGTTTCGAAAGTATGGGAGCTTGCCCTAGGTACTCTTTGATTTTTAAGAATGCCTGCTCGCATTCTTCGTTCCATTCGAGTCCTTTTCCTTTTTTAATTACTTTAAAAAAGGGATCACATTTGTCCGTGGCCTTTGAGATGAATCTACCCAAGGAAGCTAAGCATCCTGTTAAGTGTTGTACTTCTTTCATCGTCCTTGGTGAGGTCATTTTTTATAGGGCTTAGATCTTTTCAGGATTTATTTCGATTCCCCTTTGGTGAACTTGGAAACCCAGGAACTTTCTTGAAGGAACTCCAAATAGTCACTTTTTCGGATTCAGTTTCATTTGGTATCTTCTCAAAACATCGAATGTCTCTCGCAGGTATGAGGTATGCCCGTCTGCCGAGATGTTCTTGGTCAACATGTCATCTATGTAAACTTCTATGTTTCTTCCTATTTGGCGTGCAAAGTTTCTGTTGACTAGCCTTTGGTATATTGCCCCTGTATTTTTTAACCCGAAGTGCATTACTGTGTAATAGTATAAGCCCTGATCGGTTGTGAACGCCGTTTTTTCTTCGTCAGCCTTGTTCATCCTGATTTGGTTATATCCTGAGTGGGCGTCTATGAAACTGAGCAATTTGTGGTCTGATGTAGCATTAACCAATTGGTCTATCCTTGACAGTGGAAAACTATCTTTTGGGCATGCCTTATTTAAATCTGTGAAATCTACGCACATTCTCCACTGACCATTTTTCTTTTGGATGAGGACCACATTAGCTACCCATTGAGGGTTGCTGATCTCTCTAATTGACCCTACAGAGAGTAACTTCTCCACTTCCTGATTGACTGCCTGGCTTCTTTCGAGATTGAATGACCTTCTCTTTTGTATTATTGGTTTTACTTTTGGGTCTACCACGAGATGGTGAGATATAATTAGAGCATCTATCCCGACCATGTCTTCATGACTCCAAGCGAACACGTCCTTCCTTGTATTCTTTGAGCAGATCAGTGAGGCTTTGTTTGACTTTTCCTTCCAAATTGGCCCCGATCTTGATCTTCTTATCTGGTTTATCTTCTTTCAAGATTAATTATTCGACTGGTTCTTTTTTGGACTCCTTTGGTTCTTCCCTTGAATCAAATTCAAATGATAGTGACTATTTGTTCTAGTTTGGCTGTGTTATAGTGCATGCTTGTTCACCATTGTTTCTGTCTTTGTAAACTGACATGTTAGCTCTTCGGGCCATCTCTTGGGACCCCTTGACTACTCTGACCCCTTGTTCAGTCGGGAATTTGATCATTAGGGCGTAAGTAGCTGTTACAGCCTTTGTTTTATTCAAGAATGACCGACCTAACAATGCGTTATATGGCCAATTATCTAAGTCTACCACTACAAAATCGAGTAATATTGTTCTCTGACAAGGTGCCACTCCAATTTTTACGGGTAAATTTACCATCCCGAGAGACCTGACCTTAACTCCCCAGAATCCTTTGAGTGGGGTATGAAAAGGTTGTAAATCCTTTCGGTCCAATCTGAGTTGATCGTAAACAGCTACATTGAGAATATCTACCGAACTACCATTGTCTATTAAAATTCTCCTAACTTCCCTGTGTCCAATTCAGGCACTTATGACCAGGGCATCATTTGGTCGAACATCGACCCTATATGAGTCAGCTTCTGTGAATATTATTGGGTTCCATCCTTCCTTTACCCTTTTCGGGTCTGGTTCGACCGAGTTCACGTCAAAGTTCTGTCTTGCCTCCACCGCTTCTCTGATTTCCTGTTTTAGCTCTCGATTACTTCTTCCAGTTGATGGTCCTCCAAAGATCGTTTGTATTGCTTCATTGGCCTCGGGGCTGGCCCTTTGGTTTCGACTAGAGCTGTGCTCGGCCCTAATCTCTTTCTTTGTTTCTGGCCTCTCATCTCTTTTCAAGATTATATCCTATAAGTGTCATTCCTGAATGATGTTCTCTATGTAATCTCTGAGCCGGTAACACTTGGAAGTCTCATGACTGGTTTCCTTATGGAATCTACAGTATTTTATTGTATATCGTCGGGCAAATTGAGACTGTCGGCGTGGCTCTTTTACCAGATTCTTTTCTTTCAGTATGGCCAGGATTTATTCCTGTTTTTTTTCAGAGAGGGGTGTAGTTTGCATATTTTCCTCAGAATTTCTCCGTGGTCTAGTCGACATTACACCCGTTTCCTCCGTCCTAGCTTCTTTACTTGCAGTTTCCTTTTTGTTTTCCCTTTTGGTTCTGTACCTTTGACTCGACATCCTTTTGTTCGGGTTTTCCTCCTTGCATGTAACATCCTCCCATGGCTAACTCCTCTTCTTCGGCTAGTGCATATCCTCCCGCCATGTCCATCATATCTATATATCTGGTTAGACGGGCC
The DNA here is from genome assembly GCA_032871835.1 of Dipteronia dyeriana. NCBI lineage: Eukaryota > Viridiplantae > Streptophyta > Magnoliopsida > Sapindales > Sapindaceae > Dipteronia > Dipteronia dyeriana. Next base: position 85,417,886 of record CM065298.1, read on the forward strand.
CTTCTTAAGTTAAAAGATAGCCGTCCATTTTGTAAATTGTTTATGAATGCAGCAATAATTGCTTCATCATTTGCATTGCCGATTTCTGATACCGCCTGGCCGAATCTCCCTAGGTACTTTTGTAACGACTCATTTTTCCCTTGTTTCAGTTGAGAAAGGTAAGCCACTGATTTTTTTCTGTGAACGTTGCCCATAAATTGTCTTGAGAAACTTCTGCTTAATTCACCAAAACTTACGATGCTTGCTGAGGGCAACCTTCTGAACCATCTTGAGCCTGTGTCTCCTAGAGTCTGTGGAAAGTTGACACATAATAAAGGGTCGTTGTGGGCATACTAAGCCAGAGCACTTTTATACCGTCTGATGTGTTCTTTAGGATCTGTATCCTTCTTGAACGGTTCCACGTGCGGCATCCTAAATCTTTCTGGGAATGGGGTTCACAGGGTGTCCCTAGTGAATGGATATCAGAATCATCGTCGAACAAGTCATTGTACCCATAACGTCTAACCAGTGTGTTCATTTGACGTCTATTGTTTTCAACTTCTCGGGTCAGGCTTTGAATTTCGTCTCTATCTCCCACTGGATCTCCATGATGGTTAAACCGCCGAGTGACTGTCATGTCTTTTTCAAGATCCTCTTCGCTTTGTTGCCAAGTCTCACGGGTTGATCCTTACAGGCGTATGGTTTCGTGATGGAGCTTGCGATGGTGTCGATCACTATCCTCTGATGAAGACCGATCCCTGTGTCGGTCATGCTTACGGTGCCTATTATGGGCTATCTGATCATGGCTCTACCTTTGGCGTGGTTGCTCCTCTTTGATTAATTGGAACAGAGTTTCTTTCGGCTTCTGGTACATCTGGTTCTAGCCCAACTATAACCGAACGAAGCCTTGTAAGTGGAGGATTAGGAGGTTGCGTCTCTTCTGTAGCTAGTAGATCAACTTCTTCCTTTACCGCGTCCGCTACCAGCTGTTGTAGTGCCTCACGAAAATGTCGTGTCAGGTCTTCGCTGGTAAGAGGGATTTGTTGAATCCTCACTAGAGACGTTGGTTGGTTCTCGGTTGTGGCGAGATCTCGTGAACTACTGCCAATATGAACATTATCTAGAGATTTTTGGGTATCCTGATAACTGTTTCTGCTTCCACTTCCCGCCATTACCTATAATCAAATCGGAGGGTCACACCCTCCTTCTAGCGCCAATTGTTGACGTTGATTTTTTGATGTGTGAGAAAGTCAACAAGATTGGATTTTAGCTGTGATCTCAAAGAGAAAGAGAAGAAGAATGTAATTAGACACAAGTTTTATGTGGTAAAACTCCGATGACCGGAGAAACGTCCACGGGTGGTTGAGCAAACAACCGAGCCAAAATCCACTATTGAAATAAAGATTTACAACTCTCGATCTCTTTTTTTTCTCTCTGTATATTTCTATATCTTTTTTATGACGAGATTATGGGTCTATTTATATGTGTATAGAACCATAATCCCTTTAGTACAAGTAATGAAAGGTTTTTTGTATTATGATTGGTTATTTGTTGGAGTTTGTCTTCTTTCCTATTTCGGAGATTTGTATAGAGATCGAATGGGACTCTGGTGATATAATCAGTTTATGACTTATTTCCTTACAAAAGTGTAGTCTTTTTGAAGAAATAAAGTTGTTGTCTGACTTGGAACATTTTTCCTGTTTTGGTATTCTATTCTTCTTGGAATTCTTCCTCGACGTGGATATCTTGCGTATTCTAATATGACTCTTGGTTCGTACGCGAGTTAAGTACTGGACTTCTTTATTTGGATTTCTTCATATTTGTTCCGAGTAGAACATGACGTCAGCTGATCTCGAGTGGGTCATGACGTCAATTGATCCCGAGTAGAACATGACCTTAGCTAACCCCGAGTGGGTCTTGCTAAATGCTTGTGTTTATACTTATTCGGGTTCCTCTTCTTTTGTGATATCTTACGGGATGTTTTCTGAATGGCTATTCGGATGTCCACCTGGTAATTTTATCCTCTTTGTCAATGACTTGTATATATGATAAATTTTACATATGACAATTATTTTTTTAAACAATCAAACCAAACCGAACCAAGTCTATTTTTATTGGTTTGATTTGGTTTTACCTTATAACTATTTTGTTTTGGGTTGTAAAAAAATAATCCAATTAAATAATTGTTTGGTTTTGATTTCGTCAAAATTAAATGATTTGATTTATATGTCAAAAAAATTAAATGATTTGATTTATTAGAGCATCTAAAAGACTTCAAATAAATTTTTTTGTTGAAATCTAACAAGCAACATTAATATATTTAGTCCTAATAGACTCTTCAAATGAGATTCTTTAAATAAGATTTTTCTTTTTTCTCTTCAATTAAATGATTTAATAAATAAACGCTCGCTATGTACACTTTGAACTATACCGGCAACTGGTTATTATCTACTATCGAATATCGATGTAGAGGCAGCTGGGTGGCAGCCATTAAACCTCAACTCTGCTACCAAAATCTTGTACAAGATAACTCGTTGCATGCCCTACCAGCTTTTCAATTCAATGTTTCTTCACGAACTGATTTTGGGTACCATTTCTTTATCTCATTATTTATTTATTTAATTATACTGATGGTCGACTGATCATATGCATGCATTTCCACGAAGCTACAGCTACCGGTTAAGAATCGAAATAAACAGATATAGGGGAATATAAAAGGTGATATATTTAGCTGGCATGTCGTGATTTTCCTTTGCTAATTTAGACATAATACTCAAATTAAAGATGGACTCAAAAAATAAAAATAACTTTTTAGAGGTGATGTTTCAACACTGTCACTGTTTTAATAACTTATGTTTAAAATGTACTTATTATAGTGAACGGACAAAAATGCCCCCGATAGTTGTTCCATCAGAGTCTTTCATTCATTTTTTTACAGTGAGAGTTATAAAATAGAGAGAGAAAGTTTCGTTGAAACTCAGACACTACGCAAACGCATTCGGGGGTCGTACTTAAAAAAAATATTCTCGATCCTTTGAAAAAAATTCTCGATCCTTTGAAAAAAATCTCGATCATTTGACAAAAAATCTCGATCATTTGAAAAATATTATCGATCATTTGAAAAAAATCTCGATCATTTGAAAAAAATTCTCGATCATTTAAAAAATATTATCGATCCTTTAAAAAAAATCTCGATCATTTGAAAAAAATCTCGATCATTTGACAAAAAATCTCGATCATTTGAAAAATATTATCGATCATTTGAAAAAAATCTCGATCATTTGAAAAAAATTCTCGATCATTTAAAAAATATTATCGATCCTTTAAAAAAAATCTCGATCATTTGAAAAAAATCTCGATCATTTGAAAAATATTCTCGATCCTTTGAAAAATATTCTCGATCCTTTGAATAAAAATCTCGATCCTTTGAAAAAAATCTCGATCCTTTGAATAAAAATCTCGATCCTTTGAAAAAAATCTCGATCCTTTAAAAAATATTCTTGATCATTTGACAAAAATTCTCGATCTTTTAAAAAATATTCTCGATCATTTGAAAAAAAAATTTGAAAAAAAATATTGATCATTTGAAAAATATTCTCGATTCGATCCTTTGAAAATTTTTCTCGATCCTTTGAAAAAAATGCTCGATCCTTTGAAAAAATTCTCGATCTTTTGACAAAAATTCTCGATTCTTTGAAAAAAGATCTCGATCCTTTGAAAAAAATCTCGATCCTTTGAAAAATATTCTCGACCCTTTGAAAAATATTCTCGATCATTTGAAAAAAATCTCGATCCTTTGAAAAATCTTCTCGATCATTTAACAAAAATTATCGATTCTTTAAAAAATATTCTTGATCCTTTGAAAAAAAATCTCGATCCTTTGAAAAATATTATCGATTCGATCATTTGAAAAAAATCTCGATCCTTTGAAAAATATTATCGGTCCTTTGAAAATTTCTTGATCCTTTGACAAATGCTCGATTCTTTCAAAAATAAGCTCGATCATATTAAAAAAAAAAGCTCGATTTGGCTACAAATATGCTTGATTTAACTAAACATTATTATCAAAAATAAAATACTTGATCCTTTGAAAAATAAAATGTTCATACATGTACATACAAAGGCTGGATAACAAATCATAATAAATGGATACATTGTTAAACCACACAGAAATATTTAAAAATATATAAACGAAGATCACAAATATAGGTTATCTTCTTGTGCAGAATCTGGAGAAAAACAAGTTTTTTGGAGAGAGAGAAGAGTTATCGTTTTCAAAGTGTAGATGGAAACACAATGGGATTAAAAAATAGATTATTTAAGGGCAATTTGGGTAGTTCACCATAATAGGTGTCTTTTAAACTTAAGTTATTAAAGTGGTGACATCACTGCAACACACATAAAAAAAGGTAACATATCTCACCATTTCCACAATTAAATATTATGTATTGATCATCTAAATACATAATATTTAATTTGAGTGAATTAAGCTATGGCACATGCAGAATCTGATTCTTGGTCCAATTTCATTTTATACGTTCCCATTCTAGCATAAATTCAAATTTCTGACTTGTGTGGGTTCCATTTGTTGTTTATATATCGAAATCAATCTGGTTCGAATCTGTAGAAAGTAACAAACAAAAAAAAAATGGTTAAGAAAATCGAGGTCCGTGTTTCACATGGTGTTCTTAAGACAATTTCGCCATATATAACACCTTATGTGTATATCGATTGTCTCCCAGGATACAACGATTCAGTGAACTCAAATTAGGTTTGAACTTACCAAACACATAAAAGAAAATTTAAAAAAAAAACGAGAAGAGAGAATAACTAATGTTTTTTTTTCATGATTCTAAGGAAAAGTATTTGTAATGTAGACTAGTGTTTCTTATATTGTCGAAATCAAAAGAGATTGATTTGGAAATTACATGATAGCTACGCTTTAAATGATAAAGGAAATTTAATTAAAGTATATCCTTCTAAAAGATTTATCCCTGATTGATCATTGATTTTGATCACTTAGCGATCAAGTATTCAAGTTAGTGATCAAGTAAGTATCAGAATCCAAAATTTATCATTGATTTTGATTACTTATTGATTAAATAAGTATCAGAATCCAAGACGGAAATCAACTATTTCCTTAATTAAAACGAAAATTACCTTTTTCCTTCTCATTCATTTAAAACCGTCTGACTTAGGGAAAATAATTAATTCTTTCCTTATCAATAAACTGATAGTAGCAAAAATTTGACTGTACTCTCACGGTCTAACCGAAACAAAATTCGTGTGCACATAACGTGCCCACACACATGTTCATAAACTACTATCATATAACTATTTACATACTAGATATAAGTGGTTTACCCAACTAATGTGGGATGCACATTTTTCCCTACATAATGGGCTCACTTTGAGACTCAATTTCTCATTCACCCATTAATCAATTTGTGAGTTTGAGTATACCATTTCGAAGCTCTCACGAAGGAGAATTCAAATATACATTGATCTTTCATTTTCATGAAACCTATCATACTCAAATACGGCTCTCAAACCGCTTGTTTATCACTAATTTTCCAACACCACTTAACCTAAGTCTTTAAGAAAGAAAACATTAACTTGTATTTTTCTTCAATAACATTACATATTTAGCTAGCATAAAGTATCTATATAGATCGAATATAGGGATGAGAAAATTACTCACGGGGACTGGCACTTTTGGGATGGGGACGGGTTTCAATTTAGTGGAGATGGGGTGGGGATAGGGGTAGACAGTCTAACCCGCAATAGGTATGGGGCGGGGATGGGTTTTATACTCCCTACCCCGCCCCGCCCCAGCTTAAAATAATATTTAGTTAAACTATGTAGTTTCAAAGAAAATAAATATATCTAAAAAAAGGAAATATATATAAATACATTAACTCTAACTTTACATCTATTTGTCGTTATTTAACATAAAGTGACAATACAAAATACAATTAAAAAAACCCTAGCCGCTAACTGCAACTCTAAGTCTTTATTCCACAAACAACTCAAAGTTCACCATTCAAGCTTCAACCTCAAATATAGTAAGTTTTTTATCATATGATTAGCTTCATGTTCTTCTACTACAACTGAGCGTTCCACATGTCTTGAAGAACCAGATTTTAATGAGGTAAAATAAATCATGCATTTTAAATCAAATTAAGTTATTGATATTCAAATCAGATTGAATACAATTTTTTTTTTTTGGTTCGGAATGTTGCAAAAACCATGTGAGTGGGTGTCAACATCTTGAGGAGATGCCAGATGAAGTTGATAATATGAAGAGAGAACGAGAGAAATAGATGCAACTATTAGATGATAACGTTGCGATTTTCGAACATTTTGACTTCATACTTTATGTTTATGTTTGAGAATGATAGAATTTACTTGTGAGAATTATGTTTACGAGATGTTTTTTTAATAGTTTCATCGAATTATTTACTATGTATATTTTATCATATTCAATGGTTATATATTTGTAATTTAATAAATAAAAAAATTATAAATGGGGTAAATGGATGGGGATGGGGAAAGCACTCCCCGCTGTAACCCGCCCCGCCCCGCCCCGCTCCATCTAAGGTGGGGGTTTATGAAGGGATGAGTTTTTAAAAAATAAATTGTGTGGGATGTGGGGAAGGTCACCCCACCCCGAACCCGCCCCATTGCCATCCGTAATGGAATAGTTATGGGAGTGATATATTATTTTCATTTATATTTAATTTCTATACAAAATATATATAATAGCATGACCCTAACATTCCTGGTCTAGTAAACATATCCAAATCATAACTTAACAAAAAAGGCCCATGAGACATGCACTCTATGCTCAACAAAAGCAATCCGGTCCAATACAGGATTACTAAATACAATACCGAATCCTAATGGAATACATAGTAAATTCTGTCTTTCTACTTATTTATCGATATTTATAACATTCTATGGAAGCAATGGAGGAACAGATCGATTATACCATCCTAGAGTTCTCAAATGACTATGCATGATGTGTATTGTAGCCAATTTATGGATCGGTATGATGTAGAATTCGACGAGATGAGATTGGTCCAATAGTAAATCTCTCATACCTATACCACGATAACTTTGTGTTTCTACTTATTTGTCGATATTTATAACATTCTATGGAAGCAGTGGTGGAACAGATCGATTATACCATCCTAGAGTTCTCAAATGACTATGCATGAAGTGTATTGTAGCCAATTTATGGATCAGTACGATATAAAATTCGACGAGATGAGATTGATCCAATAGTAAATATCTTACAATTACACCACGAGAACGTGAATTCCAGCTCTCCCCCTTCTAAAAAACCCCAAATTTATGTAATATTTCGAGAGAGAGAAAAAAAAGGCAATGTAACAAGGCTTGAGAGTTGAGGATTAGTGGGGATGAAATCACACGTTTGAAGGACACAAACACTAGTGAACTTTTTGCTGAAAGCAAACTTCCATTGGTTCTGGATTTAGATAAGACGCTTCTTAATTCAAAATTGGTTCAAGATTTTACACCCAAAGAGACATGGAGAATCAAACCGATTCTTACAATTACGTATCATAAGTAGTGTTGGCAACAGATCGTGTTTTGCCAATCCCTATATGGCTATATGAACCCACAAAATATTTTCTAATTTGAACCTGACTTGAACTCGAATAATTTCGTGATTTCGGGTTCGAGTTTTCACCCGCGAGTTTTGACGAACCCCGAACCCACATGCGAAACCAAAATGACTTCGCTTTGAATGTAGAATTCTAATTTGATTAAAATAACGTTGTTTTAAATTTGGGTTTTTTAAAACATTCGTGTTCGTGGGTTCAAGATTTTTTTTCAAACCCGAACCTCCTACGGGTTTACATTTTACACCTAACCCATACTTGACTCACACGGTTTGGGTGAAATTGTTATTCCTAATCAAAAGATTGCTTGTTTATGCTAATAGAACCTGAAACAAATAATTGGTTTCGAGTTAATAATCGGGTAGACCCATTATATACATACATATATATATATATATTTTAAATAGTGAAAATTATAAAAAATAACCAAACCATAGAACAGATTATTGTTTCTAACCAAATTCTAATTTTTTATTGTTTGTAACCAATCATCATAATACATTATTGTTTTTAGTCAATAAATTATAAAACTACCCTTTTATCCTATTTTCCCATTTTTTTTATCTCCATTCCTCATTTCTCTCTATCACTCATTTCCATCACCCATCTTGTTATCACTCATATATTTATCAAATCTTAATTCTCAATAAAATTTTGTCAAGAAATTAAAATCATTTTTTAGGAAAATCGCTAGGAAACCAAGATTTGGGAAGATTTTTTTGAAAGTTTTGAGTTTGTTGTTGAATCTCTTCTCAAAACTTCAAGGTTTGTAAATCTTCAATTTCAATGGTATTATTGTGTTTCTTAGAAGATATTTTTGATGTGTCTTTGTTATTTTGTTTCAATTTTGAAGTGTTTTTGGTGACAATGGAAGAAACTGCGATTTCGGTTTGAAATTATATTTCAAGCATTGTGTCACAGTAAAAGTGATATAAGTTAGTTATTTCATGTTTAACGTGGCACATCACCTAATATTTTTCAGTCATGTATTTTTGAGGTATATGAGATATTTCATGTCCAACATGACATACATGAAATATTTCATACCTAATATGACATATATGAGATATTTCATGCTCAACATGATATAGGTTGGATATTTCATACCCAACATGACATATGTTGACAGTGATTTTTGGATCATGTAGGATTGATCACACGTCTAACAAATTTTGCTAATTGTCGAGGATATTATGAAGAATATAGAAAAAAGGGAAAAACATGCACACATAAGTTTACGTGGTAAAACCCCAAAGTGGGAAAACATCCACTGTTGCCGTTGACGGCAAGAAGAATTCACTATGAATTGAATGATTACACACTCAATCTCTCCTCCTTTTGTTGGTGTTTCTCTATATTTCTATGTATCTTTTCTATGGGTCATTCTCTCTTTCTACAATGAGATTATGGGTCTATTTATATGTGTATAGAACCCTAATCATTATTATACAAATAAGGTAAGGTGATAGTGTTTAATTAGAACTGGTTACTTGTTGAAGTCGTCTTTACCTTCTTTCCTGTTTCAGAGATCTTGTGTATTGAATTAGAGTCTTCATAGGATTCTAGTTGAATGGTTCGTTTAAGACTTATTTCCTGATCGGTGTGTAGTCTTCTAGAAGAGCAGAGTTATTGCTTGATTTGGACTTGTTCTCTGTTTGGCGTTTATCCTTCTGGAAGCTTTGAGTTCTTTCCTGAATAGAATTCTAACATTGAATAGGAAATAAGGATATTTCCTTATTGGAGTGAAATTTTAGATTCTTGTTTAAGTAAGACAATTCTGCTTCATATTTGAGTTGTAGTTGCCTTTAATGTCTCCCACGCGTTGTCCAACTGACCAATTGTCTAGTCCCGACCAGACTTTTTTTATCCCGATCGGATGGTCTCAACCAAGTTGTCTCTACCCGATCGGCTAGTTTCCCCGACCAGGTTATTTGTGCCCGATCGGTTAGTTTTTCTGACCATCTTAGGTAATCTTGACTAGGTCTTGAGATCATCTATTAATTGCCTTGGATTAATCTTCCCTAATTGATTTTTATAACGTGACATATCTAATCATGCTGACTTGTCACGCTATCAAAAAATCCTTATGACACCATACATAGGATATTTAATGCTCAACATGACATACATGTGATATTTTATGCATAACATGATATACATGGGATATTTCATGTCTTGCATGAATTACTACGTACAGAGGATATTTCATACCTAACATAACATACATGAAATATTTCATGCCCAATATGACATGGGATATTTCATGCAAAACATACATGAGATATTTCATACCTTACATGAAATACTGCATAAAAGGGATATTTCATACACAACATGACATACATAGGATATTTCATGTCCAACGGATATTTCATATCCAACGGATATTTCATGTCCAACGGATATTTCATGCACAACATGATATACATGGAATATTTCATGCCTCACAAGAAATATTGTATAAAGGGGATATTTCATACCCAACATGACATACATAGGATATTTCGTACTCAACATGACATATATAGGATATTTCATGTACAACATGATATACATGAGATATTTCATGTACAACATGATATACATGAGATATTTCATTCTTTACATGAAATACTACATATAGGATATTTTATACCCAACATGACATACATAGGATATTCTATGCCCAATATGTCACACATAGGATATTTCATGCATAACATGATATACGTGTGATATTTCATATCTTGCATGAAATACTGCATAAAAGGGATATTTCATACCAAACATGACATACATAGGATATTTCATACCCAACATGACATACATGAGATATTTCAAGCATAACATTATATACATGAGATATTTCATGTCTTACATGAAATACTGTATAAATAGGATATTTCATATAACATGACATACATAGGATATTTCATGCCCAACATGACATACATGGAATATTTCATGCACAACATGATATGCATGAGATATTTCATGTCTTGCATGAGATATTTCATGTCTTGCATGAAATATTGATAAAAGAGATATTTCATACCAAACATGATATACATAAGATATGTCATGTACAACATGAGATACATGAGATATTTCATACAAAACATGACATACATGGGATATTTCACGATTTACATGATATCTCCCTAGGAAATGTGAAATATTGTTTTTTTTACAATTTTTTTATGAACTGATTTTTTTTTCAAATGTTATTTTATTCAGGAACTATGAAAAGTTTTAGGTTAGCAATCAATTACAATGGTCGATGAGACGATTTAGATTACGTGGATGAGGAACTTATTGGGGAGTAGGTGGAAAACAAGTTGTCATACAATGAGTTGGTGAGATGACATATATATTGACTGGATTGACATAAGTATTTATGATATCATTCTTTATAGGGTGATTAAGTTACGATCACGTTGGATAAAATATCGCGTGAAAGGTGACAATGATATTGATTTTGATTTTCACGATGATTCACCGATCAAGGAGATTTATATCGATATGGAGAGAATAGTGAGTAGAGGTGGATGTGGAGATGGACATATACAAAAACTTCCACCATCGTTTTTCAAGTACGATAATGTTGGGCGTTACACTACAGATTTCGATACTGAGGATGAGAAACCGAATGAGCATGACTATGCTAGTAGTCCATATGATACTTTTGTCGGAGTTGAGCAGAGTGTCGATGTTGAGGATGGTATTGGAGGAACTAAGAATTGTGGTAGTGGTGGAGGGGTTACTTTTAGTGGTCTATCTGATCATTTTCCTACAGCTCCATCACGTTGGATCCTCCCTTATATAGGTTAGTAATCTTTTGGTACCACAACAGCAGCCTCTACTTCACAAGAGTGACCTTTATTTATGGGACAAGTTTTTAAGGATAAGCCTAAACTTATGATCGAGTTAGGACTTTATGCTATGTAAGAGAGGTTTGATATTAGAGTCAGACACTCAACAAAATATCGATTTGAGCCAAGCTATAATGATATAAACTATCAGCTCACGATTGGGGCAATTATGAAGGAGCATCGTATGTTTTGCCATGTCAAAAAATTCATTAGAACTCACACATGTGAAAGAGATATGTATGATGGACTATTTTAGGCTGCTAGTGCCAATGTAATTGGATAATTGTATGCCCCTAAATTGAGCAACGGTGCTAACATATGACCGAAAGATATAATGAGAGATATGAGGGAGAAACATGGTGTGGAACTACTGTACACAAAAGCATGGATGGCTATCCAACATGTGCGGTCAATTGTATACGGTAAGGTTAATGAATCATACAAATTCCTTCCAGGCTACTTTCACAATCTGGCAGAAGCAAATCCTGGTGCAGTTACAACTATTGAGATAGATGATCAGAATTGATTTCTTTATGTTCTCAGTTTTAGACAATCATTGCCGGGTTTTCAATCGGTTGTTAGGCCTATTGTTGCCATGGATGCCACCCATATAAAGAGTGATTATGAAGGTGTTATGTTTGTTGCCATATGCAAGGATGGTATGGATATGGCCTACCCGCTTGCTTTTGGTTTTGGGGGTGGCGAGACCGATGAAGTGTGGACTTGGTTTATGCTTCATATACGTGAAGTGATCGACACACCTGGACATTTAGTGGTTATATCAGATCATCATAATAGCATTGCAAATGGAATGAGAAATGTGTACCCCACCCTTGCCACACTGTCTATGTTACTAGCATTTGAAGTAGAATCTGAAAAAGGAGGCTTTAAACATGGTGATATCTTGCAGTTGTATAAATTGGCTGCATATTCGTATAGAACCGAAGTGTGTGATAAATATTTGAGCGACATTTCCAACATTCATCGTCATGCCTTTGATTATCTTGTAGATGTTGGTATGGAAAGATGGTCACTTGCATATTATCCTGAGAAGAGATATGGATTTATGATGATGAACATTACAAAGGCAATTAACACTGCAACTATGGAAGCACGAAATTTTCCCTTCACAGCATTGGTGGAATTCCTCAGAGACTTGATGCAAAAATGGTTTCATGATCGGTGAAAAGCTGCCAACAAAGAAGCATCGATTTTGACAAATTTTACTCTAGAACACGGCAAAAATAATCAGGAGAAATCTTAGCTATGTGTTAGTATGTATTATCATGCTCAATAATGTTATAATCATTTAGAATTTGGTGAAAACAAACAGGTTACATTACTTTCTGTTTTCTCTAGTCGTGAATGACCTTTGATTTAATCTTCCGAGTGACACTCTCCGACAATAACTCCTTATCACTCTTGCTTATCGTAACGGTATCTTTTAATGTTTCAGGAACGTCCCCCATAGCATTTTCAAGATTAAAAACTACCATATAATCCTGTTGTAATTCATCTGCAGTCGGAGTCTATTGACGGTGATTTCTAGATTAACCTTCCGTCACACAATTAATGCAAAATAATAAATAATTGCAAATAATAGTAAATGGAAAAAAAATAAGATACATAATTTTACATGGTAAAACCCCAATGTGGGGAAATGTCCACGGTTGTCGATCGTGGGAAGAAAAATTCACTATGTTAAAGGTGATTACACACTCGATCTTTCTTACGCTCTTGCTAGTTAATTTACGTTAACCCTTTTATGGGTATTATTACGGTCTATTTATACATACATAGGACTCTAATTTTTGGTGTACAAGTAAGGAAGGTTCTCGTCATTTAATGAAATTCTAACTTCTTGGAGTCGTATTATCCTTTTTCCATGTTTTTCGTTGATTGTCTTTCCATTGTATTGAGTTTTTTGCCCGATTTAGACTTTGATATCTACAAGGAAGTTCACTTCCTTATCAAAGCATGCTTCTAGACATTTTATTTTAGTGGGACTCTCCCTCTGCATATTTGGTTCATGATTCCATCGAATCTGGGCACTATCTACGTGTCACGCGTCCGATCGCCTATTTTTCTTGACCATTCTCTTTTCCCCCGTTCAATGATTTTACCCGACCTTGGCCCCGACCATTTTGACGACCCAACCGAATCTTTTAACGCTATCGTTTGTGTTACCTTAGTCGAGAGGACTGGTCGGGTCTTCTCCGACCTACTTGGACTAACTCAATCTGATCATCTTCTAGTGATGTGGCACCCCCGACCATAGTCTTTTGCTGACGTGTCACATCGTCTAGAATTTTCCAATAACAATACCCCCTTAAACATATAAGACCGAGTGTCTTGCTCCAAATGGAGTCCACTCGGTAAAGTTTGTTTAACTTTTTATTAATATACATTTAATGCTTCACGACTAAGCTTTAATGTCATCAAGCTTCTTTAGCCACTTTTTCAAATTTCGAACGGCACGTGTTTTTCGTTTCGTGTGCACCTACTCCCATTCACGTCTGGTGACGTGTATGCATTCTTATGATGTCATCTGTTTTTATATATAGTTCAAGGAATTTTCATTTTTTCCCTTACAACTTTATACAGCTTATCTGCAAAAAACCCTAGCTTTTTTTTTCTTCAGATTTTTGCTTTCTGCTTTCAAACTTCCGTACATTCGTTGCATTCGCTAATATTCTAATTATGGATCCAACTCTTCGTTGTTGATATTTTGAACTTCTCATGCACGCCATTAAGGCTAGTGATAATGAGAATATTGCTAGGCTTGAATCCATACTTTGGGGTCGTTTTCACGCTTATACTCATTCATCTCAACCTATCGCTTTTAATGTAGATTATTCTATGGCCCATCCCGGTTTGTTCTTTTCTCTACTAACCCTCTTGGTCCCACTTATGTTGGTGTTTATTCAGATACATCGAAGACAACAAGGTAAACTTCCAAGGCTTCTCCTGAAGAAACCACCTGTCTAGCAAACGACTTAAAGATAGTTTCCCAGACGTTGAATATGGAGAATGTCCCGAGGGAACAACGGGCTTGCATGCTAAGATTTATGGCAGACCATCCTTGCGTCTTTGACTTCAAGATAAATATGGTGACAGATGAGAAACTTGTGAAGTTTAGGGATCGATTAGACCTCCCTCGTTCGGTGCTATTGTCTTGCAGTGGAGAGCGCGCAGTGTGGAATCCGTCTCTTGGTACGGTTATAATTTATGGGGCTATGCTGTCTTCTGGGGTACTTTCCCCTTATAGTCTTTCATCGCCCGGTTCTTAGAAGATACGGGTGTTGCCCTTGCTCAGCTGACCCCCAACTCATACCAGGTGTTGATCAGCTTGTGCATATGTGGAAGAAGATTGGGGCAAAATACCCCCGACCCCTAGGAGATACACAACTTTTATACTTTGGGTCGGTCAGATACATGAGGCACTTTATATCTCCAGTCAACGTCACCAAACAACTGGATTCCCCACGGTTATAAGGAAAAGCCTGCCCATTCAACATAAAAAGACCACAAAGGTTTCATTTGGGGGTTTTCCTCTTCCAATAAGTACTAGAAGAACATCTGATTCTTTACCAGTGGAGACTGGGGTGAGGTTGTGTTGGCTGATCCTTCCCGTCTGCTAAATCAAAGCAGTGCCCCAAGGCATTTCTGTATCCCCGAGCTATGGAACAAGACTGCACCTGTTATGACCAGGGAATAAGTTGACACAATCGTTAAGGCGGCTCAGACTCCTTAGGGGGTCAGGGACCGCCACATCTTATACTCAAAGAAGGAGTTGCTGAATTGGGACTCTTTCCTGAGATATCCGCTAGATGCAGGCATCGTAAGTCTATGTTTCTAAACTTCTTGGTGGTTGCTTATATCTCTAGCTCTTTATTTCCCGTGATGTCTGTCTTTTTAGTATATGAAATGGACATCGTCGCTGGTGAGCAGGTCGAAAAGGCTAAAAATCTTGATCAGGTGAGCAGGAGAGTGGCTGCTGATCAAGTGGCTCAAGGTAATGCTCCTTCTGAATATGACTTGGTTAAGCATGTGTATGAGTCCGATCATTATTTCCCGAAGGTTCCTGTTGACCAGGATATACAAGCAGTCATGATCCCCTTCTCCCTCAAAGAGGTCAGAGGGGGTCATTTAGAGATAGGTATGGTCGGGTGCAATCTTCTATATAGAGATCTGATGGTGATCAGTCCAGTAAAGAGAGATCAAGCCGAGATAATTCAACCGGGGACACACGAAGTCGGGAGAAGCCCAGTAAGGGAAAATCCTATAGGACTGAATATGATAACAAGATTCTTGGCAACAAGGTGGCCAAAATAGTGGAGGGATCTTCTGCCCCTGAGGCTATCCGTAAAAGGGCAGAGGTTTTAAGTGATGCTGATTCATTGTCATCTCGACCGGAGGTTGAACCCATTGTTTTGGATGAAGAATGAGGGGATGATTAAGGGATGTAAAGTCCTCATTTATTGATTGGCTTATTTTGTGAACAAATCACATTTTGGGGTATTATGTAAGGGTAGCTTAGGCTTTCAAGACCTCAAGAGGAGAATCACCAAAGGTAAAATTCTTGTGCTTACTTGCTTTGAAGAGATTGTTGCAAACACTCACAAATTCATGCATAACTATTATTCATATGTGTTGTGTGTTTATTCTTGTGTGCATTTTGGTTTAAATGACTCTTGTTGATTTATTTGCATCTTGGAATTAAATGTTTTATGTCATGATTGGCATTAGAATAGGATGTATTTTTCATCATTCTTAAACTTATTGATTGTGTGTGTTTGAGTGTTGAAAATAGGCATTGCGCTGGTGGTGCGATACTCGTCCAGCACACCTTACCAGCGTAACATTCCAGTGGATTGTCGCATGTGTTGCGCCACTGAGTTACGCTGCTGCATCTGTGCAAATATGTAAAAATGGGCAGTGCGCTGGTGGTGTGCTACTCGACTAGCGCAGCCTCACCAGCGTAACATTCTAGTGGATCGTCGCATGTGTTGCGCCACTGAGCTGCGCCAGTCGTTCAGCACCGATTGTAAAATTAGGTTGTGCGCTTGTGGTGAGCTGCTCGACCAGCGCACGTCATCAGGGCACATAGAGGAAGCTGGAACATTTTTTCCAAATAGACCTCACTTTGTTTGGATCTCATATATATATATATACAATATATAACTCTTTGCTTTAAGGTCGTGTATGAGTTCAGAATATCATATATTGTCCTTAGAACACATTTCAAAAGGAAAAATCTTCCAAGAACTCATTTTGAATCACTCAAAGCATTTCCATGTGCATAAAAACTTCATCTTGCATCATCTAAGTTCATTTAGAGTGCATCAATGGATAGGGTTGCTTCATCACATCTTGTTTGGTAAGTTCTTCACTATCTTCTTACAAGTTAAGTGTTTTACTTGCTAAGCCATCTCTTTAATGATTTGTATGCTTTTAGAACATGTTCTAGATACAAATTAGAGATTGTTGTGATGACATGATTGAGTGTTGTATTGTGATAGCTAGGATTGTTGTTATTGATAACTTCTAGCTAAATCTCTATGCTTTGCATTTATATATTGTTTAGGACTCATTGATTGCATTTAGTGATTGCATTATAGTCATTGCCATGCTTAATGACAACATGTGTTGATTTGGATTTTATGATAGCTTCATAGGATTGCTTGTTCTATGTTTCGCTAAGCTTTATGACATGCCATTTAGCTCTTGATATCTAGGATTGCATTTATTGCCATCTCATAATCCTAGATAAGTATATAAGGTACCCTAGCCTTGTTTGTTGTTTGAATATCATCATATATTCACATATGGTGTTTATATCTTCTTCAAAGAGAAGTAAGTCTTGCGTTGCATCCGAGAGTAGGTTGCTTTAAGTGTAAGGAAATTGGATTAGGTTCACTTAATACCGGGATTAGGTAGTGGTAGTGGGTTATATACCGGGAGTAGGTTGTAACGCCTCTATCATCAATGGATTCGTTGTTCTAGTGTGACGCACTTAACAGCCCGTGGTTTTTCCCATTTGGAGGGTTTCCACGTATATCTCAAGTGTCTTTAATATTTCCACAAATTTTACACTTGTGATTTTGTTGTAACTAGCTAGGGGTATTTTCTTCAACTTGACCTTTAACGAAAATTGGGTAATTTTTTTTAAAATCTATTTACCCCCCCTCTAGATTAATATTACACACCATAATATTTGTTTCAATTGGTATCAGAGGGGGTTCCTAGACATACATAGGTGATCTTTGCTCATTTTGGTGTGTGTATATTGATCATTCATACATTTGCATTCATATCATTCATTCATTAAACATAATGAGTGGAAACGGTGGCAACAAGGGAGCTTCTAGCACTTGACCGCCACTTCTCACCGGACTGAATTATACCTCTTGGAAAGGAAAGATGGAGTCGTATATTTGCCAAATTCATGACAGGGCATGGATGGCGGTTGAAGATGGATACACTCCACCTATGATGACTCCTACAGATGGAGGAGATGATGTACTCAAGCCAAAGGCATAGTGGAACGAATAAGAGTTTGGGGCATCGAAGTGGAATAGGAAAGCAATGCATGCCATCCTATGTGCAATGGATGAGAACCGGTATAAGTTGGTTCAAAATACTAGGATAGCTAAGGGGGCATGGGATATCCTAGAAGTTGCACATGAGGGAACCGATGTGATTAAGGAGTCGAAGCTTCAAGTTCTCCAAACACAATTTGAATTGCTCAAGATGGATGAGAACAAGTGCTTCAATGACTTTAAAGTGAGGTTGATGGAATTATGAATCAAAGTCATCAACTTGATAATCCTTATTCAGATAAGAGAATCAAGCAAAAGATTATGAGATCTCTACCCAAAAGATTTGAGTCTAAGGTGACGGCTTTAGAAGAGAACATTGCTTACAAGGATATGAAGTCGAGTGAAGTGATTGAGAGGCTACTAGCTTATGAATCTAGGAAGGGTCTTACCACCACATCTCCTAAAAAGCAAAAGGGAATTGCTTTGAAAGCCTCCAAAGTTGAGAAGGAGGAAAGTGATGACTCGGATGAGGAAATGGCCTTACTAATGAGGAAGTTCAAGAAATTCTACAAGTCCAAGAGGAAAGGTTTTGGGTCCAAGGGTCAAGACTTGAAGAAAAAAAGACTCATTTCAATAAGCTTGAGCCTAGGGAAGAAAAGACCGAAAGAAAAGGGGTCTGATGCTATGAATGTGGTGAGATAGGTCACTTTGCCCCTGAATGTGCTAACTCGAAGAATAAGAAGAAAGGAAAGGTGGTGGCCACCTCATCAATTGATAGTGGAAGTGATAACTCCTATGAAGGAGATGATTCTTCTAATGATGAAGAGATTATTCTTAACTACACGGCTTTTGGAGCCTCCTTTGTGGAAGATGTAGAAAAAGGCAATAAGGCCTTGGTTTGCTACCTTGAAGAAGGATGTGATGAAAAAGTAGCTAAGAGAGTGATAAGTGAAGCTACTTATATTGATGATGCCATCATGGCAACAAGTGACACTAGTGATGACTCTAGTGATAAGAGTTTTTCACCTTACTCTACAAATGGAAATGTAGAGAGTATGAACCTTGAAGGGTTCATTGAACATTTTCAAAGCTCAAGGTTGAGTTTGAAGAAAGAGGTTCAGAAGCTAAAGGAAGAAAACCTCAAGCTATCAACCGAAGTGACTCGCTTAAGTGAGAAAGTGAAGAATGGAAGAAAAGTGGAAGAAAGCTTGAAGGAGGAGCTTAGAGAAGCTAGAGAGTTGATTACTAAACTGAATTCGAGTACGGAGAAGCTTGACCATATGTTGGGAGTTGGGAAGAAGTCAAGTGACAAGAGAGGTCTAGGGTTTGAAGATGATAAGGAGACCTTAACTCCTAGGAAGACAATATTTGTCAAGAGCTTGGACTTCAAAGAACCTCTTCCTCCACTTCATCCCAAGAAGAAATTTGAACTACGAGAGTGTTCTAGAAATGTCCAAGTCAAGATGGCACCAAGAAGTCAAGCTCAACCAATGAGAACACTTCAAGCAACTATCCCTAAAACTAAAAGCCATCAAGCCAAGAAACATTTTCTGCATGCTTAACAAAGGAAGCAATCTTCTCCAACTCAACAACAAGGGAGAGGAGAATCAAAACCACACCAAAGGAAAGCTCAAAGACATGGGAAAGCACCTTTGTCCTCACAAAGGAATGGTATGACCCCTCATTTTATTCCTTCATGTCATTTTTATGGTGTTGATGGTCATATTAGACCAAATTGCTTTAAGTACATTAACATGTGTAGAACTAAGAGCACGATTGAAAGAAAAAGGGGTAGAGCCAATATGCATGAGCCTAGGAAGCTATTGTTAATGATTCTATGAGTAATATGATGATCTTGACCACTAGGAATAACAATGTGTCATTTAAGTGGATTAAAAAAGATGAACCCGCTTGTCATTGTGCTAAGTTTTCACCCATAATCTCAACTAGGTCCAATGGATTTGGTAGATCTATTGGGATTTGTCACATAGAGTGATAAGTTGTGGTTTTTGACCCCATAAGGGGAACTCAAGCAAAGAGAGCTATTGTATATTTGTTGCATCCCATTTTTTTTTTAAATGTTTATGCTCCTTTATTGATTGTTTGAGTAGCTTGGTTGCACTTATTATAGTATATTGTACTTTCTTCAATAAGTGTGAACTTTGCTTTGATTACAATTCATGTCATATTTATGTTCAAACATGCATTTTTGGACTAGGAGATCTACATAGAAAGTACATATTGAATGACCTAAAATTATCTCCATGACATGATGATTCTTTAATGACATGCTAATGAAAAATGATAAAGCATGAATTGTTGAATGCAAAATATTGTGTGAAAAGAAGCTAGTGAGACTAAAATGTTGCATCAATGTCTCTCTGTCTTTATTAGTTGAACTTGGCTACTATCATACGGGTATCCTCCTGGAAAAATCAAATAAGGTGCAAAAGTTGCTCATGCCATGTTTAGCTTATAAAGTTGGATATAGTGCCATTAAAAATTGATATCTATAAAATCTCTATATCTTTGTTTCTCTCATGACAAATGGTGAAATTGGTTTGAATTATATTGGAAACCTTTGTCATTTGCTTTGCCAAATACCATTGTTTTGGACTTGAATGCAACATGTCTTGTATGCAAAGCATTTTTGATTCACACATTTTCTTCAAATAAATCTCCTTGTTTCTCTCCTATAAATAGAGTTGCATAAATGTGGCTTCTATAATTATGCAACAATCTTGTATGCTCCTTGCTTTCTTTGCCTTGAGTGACCCGGTTGGGGACTTCTCTTTTGCCTATATCATGACAAAAAGGGGGAGTAGCATTGACCTAGCTTTGTGGTGTTATGAGAGTAGCATGTGTTGGCTTTAAGGGGAGTAGTACTTGTTTGAGGGGGATATTACATGTAGGGGGAGCATTGCATGAGCATTTCACGATGTCTTACTCATATTATTGAATGCAATTGCTTTTGTTTTATATTCACTTGATCATCTCACATGCACTTGGTTGGAAAGTGTATTTATGCTTGCTTTGTGTGTAGGGTTGATAGTTCTACAAGAGATTGAAGATTTGAAGTTTTTTTTATATATTTATCTCTTTGTAATGTAGAATATTTTCCCAGTGTTTTATTTTATTTTGTGAGGATCAATGTGAGTGGTTGTTTTGTCACGAAATAGCCAAAGGAGGAGATTGTAAAGTCCTCATTTATTGATTGACTTATTTCGTGAACAAATCACATTTTTGGGGTATTATGTAAGGGTAGCTTAGGCTCTCAAGACCTCAAGAGGAGAAGCACCAAAGGTAAAATTCTTGTGCTTACTTGATTTGAAGAGTTAGTTGCACACACTCACAAATTCATGCATAACTCTTATTCATATATGTTGTGTGTTTATTCTTGGGTGCATTTTGGTTTAAATGACTCTTGTTGATTTATTTGCATCTTGGAATTAAATGTTTTATGTCATGATTGGCATTAGAATATGATGCATTTTTCATCACTCTTAAATGTTTGTTCACCCCCCCTCTAGATTAATATTACACACCATAATATTTGTTTCAAGGGACCCTAACTGAGTTGATTCTAAGGGAGCAGCGGTCGAAGAAGAGGGGTTATCAGATGATTTCGACATCTTTTTTTGTCCCATCTGAATCAACTAAGGTCGTCGATGCAAAAATGCCTCCAACTTGTCCCTTGTCTTCTCAGATTCAACCCGATTGTTCCCCCACAGAGCCCCCAGTATATCGTCTGGGGAATGCCCCCATGGAGTTTTCTATTAAACGTCAGATAGTCTTCGCTGACTTTGACTCATGAAGAAGCAAGGGTTTGGACCGGTGCTGAAATCAATGATTGGTGCTGCAGTTAAGTTGGTTAAAGATGTTTAAGCAGCCCAGTCTGGGGACATATTTCCCCTATTACACCGCTCGGGCCCCTACCTAAGGGTGGTGTAAGTGAAGGTCAAACTTCTGAGAGGTAGAGTTTTGAAGATCTTGTAACTACCTCTCTGGCTAGTGAGCTTACTGTAGTCTTAAAAATGCCGAACATCGCTGACCCGACACATCTAATGATGCCTCCGATTACGTTTGCCTCTGGCTACGACTAATCCATCCCATCGGTAATTCTAGATGCTATAGTTTCTTGATCCTCATATCCCCATCGCTTAACCAATTCTCGGGATGATCCTCTCTCAATGTTGCCCGCGAGGGGTACATTAGCGATGGTTACTGGAGGAGGGCTAAGGCTGCCAGTACTTCTGATCGGATCCGCTTGATTTTCAACAATGGAGTTTTTGTGAGTGCCTTCTGCATCATCTTCTGCTTGTATACTTTCCAGTTTCTCTAACTTTTACTTTTTTTTTTTAGGCTGTGAAGGAGCTGACCCGAGCCTTGGCTTATCAAAGGAAACAAGTTGCTGAGATTTCTCAATTGAAGAAGGTTCTTGCCGAAAAAAATGATGCTCTCAGGTCTTCTTCTACCAGCCCTTCAAAAGTTAAGCAATTTGAGGAGCAGCTGAAAGCCCATGCTACAACTGAGATTGCCCCGAGGAAGACTATAGCCAACGTCCAGGGTAGGGCTTCTACAACCGAGGCAACTCTTAGGCAGTTTACCATAAGAAATGCTGATTTAGAGAAGAGGGTCGCCAAAGCAAAGTTGTAGAGCGCTTAACTTGAGTCGAGGGCCATCCTAGATGAGTCGACAGTGAAGAAATCCTATGAGGAGACCCGGCTCGCCCAAGACACCCTTACCTCTGCCCAACATATCATGCTTGAAATGCGGCAGGCATCTGAGGAGGCTCGGATCCATTATGAGCACCTGGCTAAGGACTTATAGCAACAATAAGTCAGTATGGAGGTGTTTTCTCAGGAAGCTAGATCGGCCCTTGAAGTCCAGAATGTGGACCGCTTCAAAAGATCCTCAGCTTTTTATGTTGCATGCTAAGGGAATTTGAGAGGGGACTGACTACAGCTCGGGCTTTCTTCGGGGATAAGGAGAGGTCCTCAGAGTAGGCTCAGCGCAAATGGGACAGAACCATCAAGAAAAGCAAAAATGAGTCCCTGAAATCCATAAGGAATCAGAGGATTCGATAGAGGGCTTACTGTAGGTCCCTCGGGAAGGATCCTCATCCCATGCACTTGGAACTTCCTTCAAAGTCTTCTCTGGTGGTTTTCCACACCAGCGAAGAGAGTGACGCCTTAACCAGAGGGGTTGATGTTGGTCCCTTACTAGGTACAAACTATTCTTTCCTCATGGCCAACGAGCCCGAGGATCATATCTGTTGGCTAGATTTCGGAGACTTGAGCCAAGACTATAGTGATGATCATCCTCTTGGCAGTTCAGGGACCGGAGGTCCTTCTAACGCCCCAGACGCTTGAGAGTCTATTTATTGGTTATCTATGTAGTCGTTGTCTTGTAATCACCCATTTTATAAATAAAAATGAACTTATTCTTTTTGCATAAACTAGTAACTTTACATGAATTGATCATTCCACTGCATATTAGTGATTATTTAGGGCCTAACCCGGTAACAATAGTCCTTTAAAAAATGAATGATTTATGAATGGTTGTGACCGATTATTAACTTAAACTATGCATGTCAAGCCACACCTAAGTTAATTGTTTCGATTGTGATTAATCCTCTCACCTGGCACAAATCGCCCTTGGTTATTGCCGCGAGTTAGCTAGGATTATGTGTATTAGCTTGCATCGAGCTAAGTGACTCAGCTACGACCGTGTTGGCACGATTGGTCACAGCCATTTCTCAGTCAGCTGCCTATTTGATTTTAGTTCCCTTATGGGTTGATTCGCAGCTTGGACAATATGAACGCTCTCCTAATTCCGTGAGGAAATATGATTTATTGTCCATTAGAGAACCAATGGTACTTAAATGATATATGTAATTAGAGGGGTATAACAGACATTATGACCCAGCTCTAATTATGAACTACTGTAGACGATCACACCATATGTAATAGTTATATCGATGGGCACCGAATTGTATCGGTCTATGTAAAAGTGTCTGCAGTTGAGAGAGTGCAGCTTCGAGTTTTTAGCGGAATAACACTGGAGTTAATAATCAAGGATTATTAATTAAAGAGTTTAATTAATGATTCTAAGGATTATTGGAGCTCAAAATATTGTGGGTCCATTAGGTCCTCTTGCTAACCCTATCGATTTAGATAACAAAGGTCATAGTTAATTAATTGGATTGTCCAATTAATTATGTTATGAAAGTGACACGTATTTATTCGGGAAATAATTGAATAATGAGATTATTTAATTAATGGATAATGATGATTATATAAATTAAATAATTAGATTATTTAATTATATTATTAATCACTAAATGGAGGGTGTATGTTGATATTTACTTTTAAATAAAATAAAATAATATAATTATTTTATTTTGTTAAATTAAATATTTGATTTTTAAATTTAAATAGTTTGAATTCAAATAAAATCAAATAAAAAATATGTGATATATCTTTTTAATAGTTTTTAAAAAAAAAAAATATTGTGATCAGTATTTTGCTTTTGAAAAAGCCGAATCACAACAACATATCATATATATATATATATATATATATATGCATTTTTATTTATAAAAAAAGCTGATAAAAAGACAAAAAGTAGGTTTGCTCTATGTGCAAATGTTGTGTGTGTGAAATACATACAACAACAAGACAGAGAAGTCAAAAGGGTTTTGAAATTATGTTCGTACACTGTGTACTGCAAACAAAATACAAAGAAAAATAATGATTAACAATTTTATATTAGAATTGTTCTAGTTTGTGAATATAGAAAAAAAGTTTCTTTAATTCTCTCTACATCCTCCATCCTAGTTCTTATGATAGTGATGTGTCCACACGTAGTTACCAGTTCTGGGATATAACGAGGAAGATCGAGTGGTTCAGACAGGAGTATATCGTAAAGTGAATGAGCCTTCAAACGTTGATATGGTTCTATTAATCTTCTTCTTTATATTGATTTCTATTTCCTGTATATACATATATTTTATTATTGTAATAATTATATATGTATTTGTTCCGAAAATAATTACGATCTCAAGTTAACTAGTTCTAGATCGATTATTATCTGTATAAAAAAAATTAAAAACCGATTTCCGCTGTGTTACCAGTTAACGGGGTTCCAACACTCTTCTGTGCGAACACCCCATTTTTTTCACGATGCTCTGCCTTATCTCTTCCAGATTTTTGGGGTACCCCTGGAGTGGCCGATACTATCTCGGAGCATATCTTGGGATCTTGGGCCACCATTGGCGTGGAAAGTTGATACGACGAACTCAGGTTAGTCGTGGCTGATATGCTGATTCCTTGCCTAGCAGCATCTTCGATGACTTTTTGTAAGGACTCCTAGATTTGCTTGAACGTTTCGGGGAGATATCAGCGGCTACTCTCGTGGATGTAACAGCGTCAGGTTCTTTGGATGACGGGGTCCTTGTGGATGGGTCTTCTCTTTTGGTGCTGACATCAACAGGATTAGAGACATTAGCACCACGCGAAGCGTCAACGTTGCATGGAGACGGACTTCTATCTCTACCAGTGTCTATAGTATTGCCTTTTGCTAACTTCTTTCAAAATCGATCAAGTAAACCAAATACTAGCGGAGGTTCGATCCCTTCTTCTAACGCCAGTTGTTGATGTTGATTTCTGGATTAACCTCCCATCACACAATTAATGCAGAATAATAACTAATTGCAAACAAAAGTAAATAGAAAATAAATAAGACACAGAATTTTACTTGGTAAAACCTCAATGTGGGGAAACATCCACGGTTGCCGATTGCGGCAAGAAAATTCACTATGTTAAAGGCGATTACACACTCGATCACACACTCGATCTTTCTTACACTCTTGCTAGTTAATTTGTGTTAACCATTTGATGGTTTTTATTAGGGTCTATTTATACATATATAGGACCCTAATTCTTGGTGTACAAAGGAAGGTTCTTGTCATTTAATGAAATTCTAACTTCTTGAAGTCATATTATCCTTCTTCCATGTTTTTCGTTGATTGTCTTTCTATTGTATTGAGTTTCTTGCCCGATTTAGACTTTGATATCTACAAGGAAGTTCACTTCCTTATCAAAGCATGCTTCTAGACATCTTATTTCAATGGGATCTCCCTCTGTGTATTTGGGTTGTGATTTCATCAAATCTGGGTGCTATCTAAGTGTCACGCGTCCGATCGACTATTTTTCTCGACCATTCTCGTTTCCCCCGATCAAGGATTTTACCTGACCTTGGCCCTGACCATCTTGATGGCCCGATCGGATCTTCTAACCCGATCGTTTGCGTTACCTTAGTTGGGGGGACTGGTCGGGTCTTCTTTGACCTACTTGGGCTGACTCAATCCGATCGTCTTCCAGTGACATGGCACCCCCGACCTTAGTCTTTTACTGATGTGTCACATCGTCTAGAATTTTCCAATAATAGAGTCACTGTCAGAATAGCTTCTGTCTGAATCCATAATGCATGAAAAGAATAATTATAGAACGTTCATAATAATAATAAAATTAAACATACATTTACAAACTTGTACCTCATTAATGAACTCATTATCAAGTTTCTTGGGCTTGTTTTTGCAACACCAGTTCATTAATCGGGGATAAACGTTACTAATCTAGAGTCCATGCACTCCAATGAGGCATGGAATAGACTCCATAGCCCAAACCTATTCATCAATAACAAATTTTGTAAATATGTTGTCAAACTGTAATTTTAAAAGTCAGTAAAGACAGATACAATCCTGGAATGCCCATGCAAAACCGTATATGTTCACCCCTAAATTCAGCTTCTTACTGAAATTCTGGTTTTGCTTCTTTCGATCAGTCATAAATCGTCTCAAGTAGTATACGATGTGAGTTTATATGTAGGTTTCCCATGGGAAACACTCGAAAGTTGTTGCGTTCTCTACAAACATACAAGCCCACATAGGGACAGTCTTTCCATATTCAATCCCAAGAAGCACTTGTCCAAATAGAAACAAATATGACAACTTGATGGCATCATTAGGCTGATCAAAATTTCCCTCATCCAATCGACTTAAAATTGTTAGAATTGTCGGTACCATTCCACTAAAACATCTATCTAACACACCCCTTCAACATCCTCATAGCCATGGACAACATTGGTAGGTATCGTTCTGAATTGCAAACCGGTTACCAAAAAAAATTCTAGTTTCCCGAATTGTATATCTGTTTGTCCCATACGAAACCACATTCCATCTGTATTCCCACCCGGGTGATTACCCTCCCTACACAGTAGCAACTGACATAACTGTGAACGGCCTTTTTTGACATGGGTCTAAAGATGAATTTTCCATCAAGCTTATACCTAGTAAGTTTTGGATCAGAGCCAATTCTCAGGTATCAGATAAAAGTGACACCACAATCTGGGAAAGGTCGATACCACATCATCCAGGTACGTACCAGAGTATCTACTACCTGGTATCTAGGTACTAGGATACCTCCTACCTACTATCTAGGTACCGATATACCTCATACCTAGTACCTAAGCACCACGACATCAACCCGGTACTCGAGTATAGCGATATCAGTTCAAGACCAATCAGGTATGTATGCCTCCTTCGCCAGATAGGTAGAATGGTACCAAGAAGATGACAACATGCTAGAACAAACACCATGGCAAGATATCCTATCTATTTGGGTCGGGAAACTATGGAGGAGTACCTATCTTATCTCCTTGCTTACTATTTGGATCGAGAACACCTGGAGAGGAGACCAGATACTAGGATCGGGTACCAAGACCGAGGACCAGGACTAGGGACCAAGAACCAAGATCAGCCCCCCTTTGCACCAGTAGGGGAACCTCAAGCCCCCATATCTCCTCCATATGCACGAAGTCTGATGGGTGGGATGACTTGTCTCTAACCTACGGCACCATCATCCATATTCGTATAAGATCATTGAGGTATAAGGTACCTACCCCTTGCTGCCTACCGGGTAGCGGATTGAGGGTGTTAATCTAGATTTTTCACCCAGTGGAAATTTTCAGTTAACACTTTTTGACACCGTCTGTTGGAACTTTCCATACCTCATTTTGAAGCTTCCGTGTCTCTACATGAGCATCCTTATACAATTGAGGTGATAGATTTATCATCCGTTGTTTATGATATACTTTCTATATATTTGCCTACGTCGCCTACGCACCACGTGTGGTGCTCATTTTGTAGTTTAACAAGTTTTGTTTATTGGGAGTAAATATGGTAAGTGGGACTTCTGGTGGAACCGGTCTACTATGTTGCTCCTATAAAAGCGAACCTATTCATAAACTTTTGGAGCTCTACTACATCAGCTCAACGTCTAGAGGGCTGGTCCATAGTAGATGCAGATCCACTATTCGAAAGCTCTTAAGTAGTCGAGAAGCCAACTCGACTATATGATCGTATGAGCAACACGATTGGTAGATGGCAGATGGCTCATCTCCATTTGCACTAGGCCATCCAACGTTAGAGTGAGTCACCATGGTTCTTACTTATTCTGGTAGGGTTTAGAGCCTTCTCTCTGTTTCTGGGGACTCCTTGGATCCCATGCATGCCTTAGGATCGGTACTAGGCAAGTGGCTTATCTTTATTTTTACCAGGTCATCCAACTCCCAAGTGAGTCACCATGGTTCATACTTATTTTCGAGGGGTCCAGAGCTTTCTCTTAGTTGCTAGAGACTCCTTGGATTCCAAGCATGCCTCCGGACCGGTATCAGGTTGGTGGTTCCTCTCCATTTGTGTCAGACCACCCAATGCCCAAGTGAGTCATCATGGTTCCAACTCATTTCGGAGGGATCTAAAGCTTAATTTCAATTGATAGGGACTTTTAGGATCCCAAGCATGTCTCTGGATCAGTACCAGACTGAAAGCTCCTTTCTATTTGTACCGAGCCATTCAATGCCCTAGTGAGCCACCGATGCCCAATCCATTTGGGAAGATCCCATAGGCTTCCTACATTTGCTGAGGCCTCCTATATACCTAAGCAAACCTTGGAGTAGCAGCCCCACTGTAAGGCCCAGTGGCTCTTCACTTCTTAAACCGAGCCGGTCGATTCCCAAGTGAGCCACTGAGCTCCTGTTTCATCCCAGCACAGTCCAGAACCTTATTTCAGTTATTGAGGACTTCTAGGATCTCATGCAAGCCTCTGGACCAGTACTAGACCGATGACTCCTCTGTACCGGGCCATTCAACGCCCTAGTGAGCCACTGATGCCTTGATCTGTTCGGGAAGAGCCCAGAGGCTTCCTACATTTGTCGAGGCCTTTTACATGACTAATCAAGCCTCTAGAGTAGCAGCCCCACTGCAAGGCCCAGTGGCTACTCACTTCTTATTTTAGGGCGGTTAACACCTAGGTGAGCCACTGAGCTCTCATTTCGTTCCAGCATGGTCCAAAACCTTATTTCAGTTGCTGGAGACTTATAGAATCTCAAGTATACCTCTGGACCAGTACAAGACCGGTGGCTTCGCTCCATGTGTAATGGGATACTCACGACTCTAGCAAGCCGTTGAAGCTCCGATCTGATCAATGAGTGCCCAGAAGCTTCCCACATTTGGTAAGGCCTCTTAAATGCCTAAGCAAGGCTCTGGAGCAACAACACTGCTGTAAAGCCCAATGGCTCCTCACATCTTATACGGGGCCGATCAACGCCCAAGTGAGCCACTAAGCTCCTGGTTAGTTCCAGTAAGGTCCAGAGCCTATTTAAGTTATTGGGGACTTCTAGGTTCCTAAACATGCCTTCGGACCAGTACCGAACCAGTACCGGACCAGTGGCTCCTCTGTATCGAGTCATTCGACGCTCTAATGAGCCACCAATGCCCCGATTCGTTCGAGAAAAGCCTAGAGGCTTCCTGTTTTTTTTATTGAGGCTACATACATGCCTAATCAAACCTTTGGATTAACAGCCCCACTACAAGGCCTAGCGGCTCCTCCCTTCTTATACCGAGCCGATAAATGCTTAAGTTAGTCACTGAGCTCCTGTTTAGTTCTAGCACGGTCCAGAGCCTCATTTTAGTTGGTGGGGACTTATAGAATCCTAAGCATACCTATAGACCAGACAAGACCGGTGGCTTCACTTCATATGTACCGGGCCACTCACCGCTCTAGCAAGCCACCGAAGCTCCGACCTAATCGAAGAGTGCCCAAAGGCTTCCCACATTTGGTAAGGCCTCCTAAATGCCTTAGCAAGCCAGGCCTTACCAAGCCTCAAGAGCAGCAACATTACTGCAAGGCCCAGTGGCTCCTCACTTCTTATACCGAGTCGGTCAACTCCTAAGTGAGCCATTGAGCTCTTGGTTCATTTCAGCATGGTCAAGGCTTTTTTTCAGTTGCTAGGGACTTCTAGAATCCCAAGCATACCTCTGGACCAGTACCAGACCGATGGCTCATTTGTACTGGACCATTCAACGCCCTAAGAAGCCACCGTTGCCCTGATCAGTTCGGAAAGAGCCCGAAGGCTTCCTACATTTGTTGAGGCCTTCTACATGCCTAAGCAAGCCTATGGAGTAACAATCCCACTGTAAGGCCTAGTGGCTCATTACTTCTTAAACCGGTTCGGTCAATGCCCAAGTGAGCAACTGAGCTCCCGTTTAGTTCCAGCATGGTCCAGAGACACATTTCAGTTGTTGGGGACTTTTAAAATCCCAAGCATACCTTTGGACCAGTACAAGACCGATGGCTTCACTTCATGTGTACCGGGCCACTCATTGCTTTAGCAAGCCACTGAAGCTCCGATTTGATCGAGGAGTACCCAGAGGCTTCCCACATTTGGTAAGGCCTCATAAATGCCTAATAGAGCAGCAACACCGTTGCAAGGTGCAGTGATTCCTAACTTCTTGTACTGGGTCGATCAACGTCCAAGTGAGCCACTGAGATCCCGGTCCATTCTAGACGGGTCCAGAGCTTCATTTCATTAACTGGGGACTTCTAGGATCCTGAGCATGCCTCTAGACTGGTGCCAAGTAGGTGGCTCATCTCCATTTGTACATGGCCATCCAATACCCAAGTGAGTCACCATGGTTCCTACTCATTCCGGAGGAATCAAGAGCCTTCTCTTAGTTGCGGGAAACTTCTAGCATACCTTTGAACCAGTACTAGGCCAGTGTCTTGTCTCCTCTCATCTCCTCTCCTCCTGTATCGAGCCATTCATCTCCCAAACGAGCCCCCGTGGTCCCGATCCACCTCCTTGGTTAGTCTCCTCGACAATATCAGCTCCTCCATCCCTTGTCCAACTACTTAGTTGGAGGTCACCATCCCCTAGCGTTGCTACTTCAGAGGCAGCTTCCACCACCATGGTCGAATCAGCCTGACTCAGCCCGGGATGCCATCTCATCAGCTGGATTAGTCTGGATCTCCCTTTTCTTGGTAAGATCGGTCTGGATCTCTACCTCTTTGACAAGTTCAGACAGACAAGTACATAGGTTTTAAGCTCCGCCTACATCCCGAACGTCTGTAGGATCCCATATCTGCAAGACCAGTTAGGACCTCCCTTTTCTTGGTAGGATATATCTTGACCTCTACCTCATTGACATGTTTAGCTGGGAAGGTAGACGGGTTTGAAGCTCATCATAGATCTTGAACTTCTGTATTAGCAGAAGACTACGAGGCAGTTCCTCACAAGTACGACTAGCAGATATGAGGCACCAAGTTTTCCTCATCACCTGTAAACCCAGAGGCTCAAGAAGGATCGGTTTCAGTAGGGGTGGACCGTGCTAACTCTGTAGCTATCTCCATGATCACCTCCCATTTCCATCCTCCAATGATGCTCAAGTTAAACGGGGGAGGAAGAGTTTGAGTCGCTTGGTAAGTAGTATCCTTCAGTAAAGGAAGCGTCCATCTTGGCTTCCATGGCAGCCATGCTGCTGCACAATGTTTAAACCACTTCTTATATACATTTTCTCCTTCTTTTGAGCAATCCTTGCAAGAATGATCACACCTCTCACTACCTTGATCGTCTCCTTATTGGTCTGCCCGAGCTCGGTATAGTAGTATCAGCATGATCCTGAAGAGTATCAGACGGGTGGCTCATCTTCATTTGTACCGGGCCATCTAAAGCCCTAAAAAGCCACTGATGACCCGATCGATTCAGAGAAAGCCCAGAGTCTTCCCGTTTTTGCTAAGGTCTCCTAGGTATCTAAGCAAGCCTCTGGAGTAGCAACACAACTACAAGACCTGTGGTTTATTCACTTACTGTATAAGGCTGCTTACAGTGCCCATGTGAGCTACCTAGGTCTCATTTTGTTTGAGCAAAATTCAGAGCCCTTTCTCAGTTGTTAGGGTCTCTTTGAAGCTCATGCATGCCTTTGATCCAGTACCACCGGTGGAGGACTAGCTGTTTCTAACTCCCTATACCGGGCAACTCAACGCTCTAGTATCGATTTGTTCAAAAATATATCTTCGGCTCTGTTTTGATTGTTGAAGACTCTCATCTATCCCGAGCAGGCTTCCGAACCAGTTACATCACTAGGCGACTAGAAGCTCAATATTCTCTCTAGTACATCTATAAGACCAAACGTGAGAGTATTTCTCCAAGTGACTAGCCCTTGATTGGATTAATCTTTCTAGGAGGATCGCCATGGTATTTCGATAATGATTGCCTCGAGAACAGGGTTTGGTTAGGGAAGCCCCTCACTACCTCTGTTGCCTTTGCCGCACACCACCCCCGGCTAAGAAGGGTTTGGTTGGTGAGGTATAGTTTCCTGCCGGATCTCGAGACCAGGGATTGGTCGGGGAATCCCCTCACCACCCCTGATGCCTTGGTCGAGCTACTACCTTCAAGAAGGGTCTGAGCGTAAGTGTATAGTTATCTGCCAGACCATAAAACCAGGACAACCAAATAGTCATCCTACTACCTTGGCCGAGTCACCTCTCGCCAAGAAAGATATGGATGGCATAGTTGCCTACCAGGATCATTTCACCAGTTCGTCTAAATACTAGGATTCCTACAACAAGAATGCCAGGTACCCGATTTTACCAGTTTTCCAAAGTACCAGGAACACAAATGTCAGGTACCCAGATTCGCCAACATGTTTTCGCCTGAGTATCGTGATCCTGGAAAAGGAAAGCCAGGTACCCAGATTGGGCACATAAGCCTCATCCTAAACAATCGAACAGTACGGTTTGTCATATCTTACCTCTCTTACTTATCAAGTTTTATACTAGCTAGAGCGTTTGAAATTCCACCCAAGGGAATATCCCTATCAGTGGTTCGCCAACTCATTTGTTTTGCAGGAATGTCATATACCCGGACTCGCCTAAGCCAAGTACACTATAAATGATTTTAATTTCAAGTAATGAATTACCTATAAGAGGAGATAGGAAAATTCTTAAATCGTTACATATCCTGATTCCAACCCCAACTATTTACCGGTGTTAAAGTCAAGGGGAACTTCTGTTAACAGATTTTTTTGATAGGGGTCCAACGAAGAATTTTAAATCTCCCTGGTATCTGGTATGGCCTACCCTGGCAGAAAACACTACTTAGCATCAGGACGACGTGATAGGCTACTATCTACCTCGAGGTACCGGGATTCACATGATCAAGGTACCTTGTATCCATCTCGGAAGCAGATAGAGAGTATCCACCTCTATAGAAGGACTTATACCTAGATTAGTCGATATTGCCGCACTATCCCATCGAGGTACATTTCTGACCTTTCGAGTATGAAGGAAGAAGCTCAAAATTAAGCTCCATGAGAAGCCCAAGCATGATCGAATCCAGCCTTCAACAGCCAGACTGATACCTAAAGATATCCCGCCCTCGGACTGATACCTAGAAGTACATTACCATCCAAGATACCCTTCAACCTCTCCAGAAGCAAGCTAACTTATTCATCTCCACCGGAAGACCTCTCAGTCACTAATCTCATCCAGCATGGCCCTTCTGCCATATCGAGATATGTGTCCAACCCTTCCTAACACGAGAGAAAAAGCTCATAAAAGCTTCAATATGATTGTGAAACGCCAATACGGTTAAAGCAAGATCCACTGTAGATCCTGACAAGGTTAATTAAAGTCTCCAGTAACAAGAGCGATACTCGAGTGTACCTTGGCACAAAATATACCAGGTGTCACCTCAGGTAACCTCCATAAAGTACCTCGCCAAAGTGACATACAAAATCAGAATTCTACTCCAAACAACGTAGGAAGATAGGGTTGACTTTCATGAGATTTAATACACCATTAATGTGGTCAACCATAATAACAGAGGTAGTCAACCATATTCTTAGAGATAATCAATGCCATTAATGGAAGATCTGTCAAGACCTTAATAACGCCATTAATAAGTCAATTCAATCAATGTTCCTATGATTATGACTTGATTGGCTAAATTAATGGAGTAGATAACAAGAAAGAGTCTTAAGAGGAAACAAACACCTTTGCCACAAGGATATCCTCCACAACCGATTATTTGGGATCAACTACATTAAATAGAAAATCACACCTGCAACGATGGAAGTTGAATTCGGTGATCTTCGACATGCATGCCAAGAATGAACACTAGTTACACCATGTACAAATAGACTAGATTCGATGTCTGACATCTATGAGAGATCGGAGGAAGAAATCACCTACTAAGAGAAGATCCAAAATGGATTCCTGAGAGATCTCATGTCTAATCCAAAGATGGACAACCCCGAGGGAAGCCTACATTCTTTGTCTAAATTCTCCTTAGATCTTCATTGTATGTGTATCTTTATTGGGAATGTACCAGTACCGGTTAACATTCGATTACTACTGTAAGCTCTCCGGAGCACCATAGTTGTACTATTTCGTCATTGTGTAAGCCCCTAGAATCACCTCTTGATATATATATATATATATATATATGTGTGTGTGTGTGTGTGTAAGGAAATGTCTTTCTCCTTCCTCTGGATACTGCCTTGGGGTTTATCAGCATATGATCGTTTGTGATGCTTTTTCCCCATTGGTCAGTCCACTTCTCTCTACCAAAAGACTTGTCTTTCTCCTATCGATCTCCATTATTATGCATGTATGAGTGTGTGTGAGCTAGACTCCTACCCCACTGGATCTAGTACTTCTTTTTCATTTATCTACATGCCAAGTCGTATATCAAGATGGGGAGAAACCACCTAAACCTGCTTGAAGGGAGTCAAGTAGCTCTCTTGAACCATCTCTAGTAAAGTGGACAAGGATTCGATACCTGAGCTAGATGAGCCATCCTCCTTAATTGCTATTTGGGTTGGGAAACTACGGAGGAGTACCGATCTTATCTCCTTACTTGCTATTTGGATCGAGAACACCTGGAGAGGAGACTGGATATCAGGACTGAGTACCAAGACCAGGGATCAGAGATATGGATCAGTCCCCTTTGCACCTGTAGGGGAACCTCAAACCCCCCATATCTTCTCTTTATGCACGAAGCACGACAGATGAGATTGCATGTCTTCTACCTACCGCACCATCCTCCAAATTCCTATAAGATCACTGAGGTACGAGGTACCTACCCCTCGCTGCCAACCGAGTAGAGGATTGAGGGTGTTAATCGAGATTTTTAACCTAATGAAAATTTTTGGTTAACAGTTTTTAACGCCGTCTGTGGGAATTTTCCACACCCCTTTTGAAAGCTTCCTTATCTCTACATGAGCATCTTTATACTATTGAGGTGATAGAATTATCATCCATTGTTTATGATATCCTTTCTTCATATTTTCCTATGTCGCCTACGCACCATGTGTGGTGTTCATTTTGAGGTTTAACAAGTTTTGTTTATTGTGGAGCAACTATGGTACGTGGGACTTTTGGTAGAATCGGTCTACTATGCTACTCCTATAAAGTGAACTTATTCATAAACTTGTGGAGCTCCACTACATCAGCTCCAGGTTTAGAGGGCTGGTCCATAGCAAATGTAGATCCACTCTTCGAAAGCTCCTAGGTATCCGAGAAGCTAATTCAACTATGTGATCGTAGAAGCATCACGATCGGTAGATGGCAAGTGGCTACTCTCCATTTGTATCAGGCCATCCAACGCCCAAATGAGTCACCATGGTTCCTACTCATTTCGAAGGGGTCCAGAGCCTTCTATCGATTTTTAGGGACTCATTGGTTCCCATGCATGCCTCTGGATCAGTATTAGGCAGGTGGCTTCTCTTCATCTGTATCGGGTGATCCAACGCCCATGTGAGTCACCGTGGTTCCTAATCATTCCGGAGGGGTCCAGGGCATTCTCTCAATTGATGTGGACTCCTTGGATCCTAAGAATGCCTTCAAACCGGTATCAGACATATGGCTCCTCTCCATTTGTATCGAGTCACCCAAAGCCCAAGTGAGTCACCATTGTTCCTACTCATTCCGAAAGGGTCCAGAGCCTTATTTCAGTTGCTGGACTTCTAAGATCACAAGCATGCATCTGAACCAGTACCAGACCGGTGGCTCCTCTTTATTTGTATTGGGCCATTCATCGCCCTAGTGAGACGACGATGCCCTAATCAGTTTGGGAAGAGCCCAGATGCTTTCCACAATTGTTGAGGCCTCTTATGTGCCAAAGCAAGCCTCTAGAGTAGCAGCCACGCTTACAATGCCCAGTGGCTTCTCACTTCTTATACTGGGCTGATAACCGCCCAAGTAAGCCACTGAGCTCCCGTTTCGTTCAAGCATTGTCTAGAGCCTCATTTCAGTTGTTGGAGATATCTAGAATCCCAAACATACTGGACCAGTACAATACCGGTGGCTTCGCTCCATGTGTACCGGGCAACTTACGGCTCTAGCAAGCCACCGAAGCTCTGATCTGATCGATGAGTGCCCAGAGGCTTCCCATATTTGGTAAAGCCTCCTAAATGCCTAAGCAAGCCTCTGGAGCAACGACACCACCGTAAGGCCCAGTGTCTCCTCACTTTTTATACCGTGTCGGTCAATGCCTAAGTGAGCCACTGAGCTCCCGATTTGTTCCAGCATGGTCTAGAGCCTTATTTCAGTTATTTAAGACTTCTAGGATCCTAAGCATGCCTCTGGATTAGTATCAGACATGTGGCTCCTCTGTACCGGGCCATTTAACACCCTAAGAAGAAACCATTGCCCCAATCCGTTTGGGAAGAGCCCAAAGGCTTCCTACATTTGCTGAGGTCTCCTACATGCATAAGCAAGCCTCCAAAGTAACATCCCTGCTGCAATGCCTAGTGGCTCCTCACTTCTTATACCAGGGTGATCAATGCTTAAGTGAGCCATTGAGCTCCCGTTTTGTTCCAACATGGTCCAGAGCCTCATTTCAATTGCTGGGAACTTTTAGAATCCCAAGCATACCTCGGGATCACTACCAGGCATGCGGCTCCTCTCCATTTGTATCGAGCCATCCAATGCCTAAGTGAGTCACCATGGTTCCTACAAATTTTAGAGAGGTCCAGAGCCTTCTTTTAGTTACGGGAAACTTCTAGCATACCTCTGGACCTATACTAGGCTGGTGTCTCATCTCCGCTTGTATTTGGCCATTCATCGCTCTAGCAAGCCCCCTATGGTCCCGATCCACCTGCTTGGTTAGTCTCCTCAACAACATTAACTCTTTTATCCCTTGTCCCACTGCTTAGTTGGAGGAAGGGTCACCATCCCCTAGCGTTGCTCCTTCGGAGCCAGCTTTCACCACCATGGTTGAATCTGCCTGAATAAGCCTGGGCTACCATCTCCTCAGTTGGATTAGTTTGGACCTTCCTTTTCTTGGTAAGATCGGTTTGGATCTCTATGTCCTTCACTGGTTCAGACGGACAGGTATATAGGTTTGAAGCTCCCCTACATCCTAGACTTCTATAGCATCTTACTTGGTAGGATAGATCTAGACCTCTACCTCTTTGACGGGTTTAGTTAGGAAGGTAGGCGGGTTTGAAGCTCATTATACATCCTAAACTTCTACATTAGCAGAGGTCTTTGAGGCAGTTCCTCACCAGTACGACTAGCAGAGATGAGGCACCAAGTCCTTCTCATCATCTACGAACCCAACGGCTCAAAAATGACAGTTTCAGTAGAGGTGGAACGAGCTAACTTTGCAGCTTTTTTAATGATCACCTCCCGGTTCAATCCTCCAATGATGCTCAGGTTAGACCAGGGAGGAAGAGTTTGAGCTGCTTGGTAAGTAGTATCATTTAGTAAAGGAAACGTCCACATTGGCTTCCATGGCAGCCACGCTGCTGCACAAAGTTTAAACCACTTCCTCTATACTTTTTCTCCTCCTTTTGAGCAATCCTTACAAGAATGATTGCACCTCTTACTACCTTAACCATCTCCTAATTGGTATGCCCAAGCTCGACATAACAATATCAGCATGATCCTAAAGAGTATCAGTCAGGTGGCTCATTTTCATTTATACCGGGCCATCTAAAGCTCTAAAATTCCACCGATGACCCGATCAATTCAGGGAAAACCTAGAGTCTTCCCACCTTTGCTAAGGTCTCCTAGGTACCTAACCAAGCCACTGGAGTACCAACACAACAACAAGACTTGTGGTTTCTTCACTTACTGTATTAGGCCGCTTACAGCGCCCATGTGAGCTACCTAGGTCCCATTTTGTTTGAGCAAAATTAAGAGCCTTTTCTCAGTTGCTAGGGTTTCTTTGAATCCCATGCATGCCTTTGGACCAGTACCACCGGTGGAGTGTTAGGTTTTAGTTTGTGGTGGCATGAATTCCATATCAAAATGATGTTTACTTGTAATGACTTAGGTGTTTAGGTTCATGATGATTCAAGCTTCAAGGAAGAAGAAACAACAAGTCAAAGCAAGTTCTAAGTCATCAAAAAGAAATGATGGAATTTGTTTCTACAAAGGTATACTAAGATCTTATCGTTCTCTTACAAAGCTTAAGCACACACACACATATCATACATTTGTGTCCCTACATAGTTGTGCACCTTTATAAGCACACACACACATATCATACATTTGTGTCCATGCATAGTTGTGTACCTTTATAGGCACACACATACAATTCATTCATATGTGTCCATGCATCGTTGTGCACCATGTATAGCACATTCACACACTTTAAGATGAATGCTCATGCATTGGTTTGGAAATAACATGTTTTGGAATATGCATGATTGGAAACTATCACTATGTAGTTTGCATTCTAGTGTAAATTGTGTTTGTGTGTGTATATGTTTGTATAACATGGATATTGAACTTGGATTTAGTCTTAAATCATTCTTGATAGAGTTCCGGTCATTTCGGTTACTCATACTATTGATTTCAAGTTCAAAGTCAAAAGATATTACATTTTCAACTCATGTTTCATACATTGTCTTCGTCTTCGTATATCGAGTCGAATTATTATATTCTGGGTTAGGTATCTTATATTTCCATGTTCGTGTGAGATTTATGGTTCGTAATCGCTAAACAGATTCAAATTCCTAGTTTGGAGGCCGAAGAACGGTCGAAGAACACGAGGGAAGCGCGAGGGGAATGCACCATGGCCAAAAGGCCATGGAGGTATGCATGCCCGAGATGGCGTGTGGCCATCTCGGCCACACAACCTTGCTGCCTCGAGATGCCCACTCATCATCTCGGGGGAACACTTCCAAACGAGGGCAAAATGGTCTTTTCATCTTTCTTCTTTCCCACTCCTTTATAATCTCTCTCCCTCTCACATTTCATTCTTAGAAGAAATTCAAATCAAGTGTGCAGAATTTTCTCTCTAAATTTTCTCACCTTCCAAACACTATAACTTCTTCATTTGAACTCCGATTTGAGTGATTCAAAGTTGAGAGTGTTCATATATTCATTCTCCAACTTTTCTCTGAAGGTTTGAGTTAATTTTTCTGCGTTTTTTGGTGTCTAATCATACAAAAACGGGACTGCAACAAGATCAACTAAGATATTGATATTCTCTCTAAGTT
This sequence comes from Dipteronia dyeriana, assembly GCA_032871835.1. NCBI lineage: Eukaryota > Viridiplantae > Streptophyta > Magnoliopsida > Sapindales > Sapindaceae > Dipteronia > Dipteronia dyeriana. Next base: position 85,457,760 of record CM065298.1, read on the forward strand.
TTCTTTTAAAACTTGATCAATTGCCTTGGGTTTTCTTCTTCTACATATATTTGTATATTGTGAGTGTTTTGATTTGTGTTTTGAACACTTTCAAATCTAGATTGAATTTCAATTAAAATCATTCATGTTGAGTTAGGTTTTGATTTTGCCTATGTTATCACATGTCTAGGATTGTATTATGCTAGCTTTGATTCTAGGACTATTTTGTGATCTTTGATTGATTAATTTTGTGAAAAGTAGTTCATCACATGTATTAGGCTCTTTTGGCCGAAATTATCACATAATACATGTGCTTATGTTCTTTTGAGCTATTCATGTGATTTGTTGAATCTATGATTAGGAATATGCTCTAGAACTTATGCTTAGATCTATTTGACATTGTCATATGATTTTAGCATGTTTTAGGTTTTTGTGATTTAAACTTGATCTTGTGATTTGTTGATCATATCTTGTGATTCAAGTTTAGATATATGCATGAATCTAGTTTGTGATTAATGTTGATCATATCTTACATAATCTAGATTGACTACTCATGCATGATGAACTAGACTATATGTGATTTGTGCATTCATGCTCATGTCTAGTATTTTCCATAGGATGTTTTGATCATAGCATTATATGTTGGGTGCTTGTTTTCATTTTGCATTCATGATCACCTAGATGCCTTGTGAGAAGGGAGTCTTGACAATAGTTGTGAGACCTATGGTGTTGAGCAAGAAGTCTTGGCAAGAGGTGTGAAGCCTCGGATTGTCGAGCAAGGAAGTCTTGGCTAGAGGTGTGAAGCCTTGGATAGTCGAGCAAGAAGTCTTGCCTAGAGTTGGGAGAACTCGGATATGTGAGCTAGGAAGTCTTGACTAGAGTCGGGAAGACTCAGATAGTTAAGCAAGAAGTCTTGCCTTGGGTTGTGAAGATCCAGATAAGGTGAGCAAGAAAGTCTTGACAAGAGGTGTGAAGCCTCGGATTGTTGAGCATAGGGTGACAACTTCTAGAGTATGATAGGAGGGTAGTTTCTAGGTGAAGAGGACACTTGAGAGATTGTACTTGTCTTATTTACTAGTGGATTTTGTTTGCCGGTGGCTGCTAGCCCATGGATGTTTCCTCTTCGGATGTTTACCATGTTATATCTTGTGCCAACTTTTCCCTTTCCCTATCTTTTTAATATTTGTATTGTGGATAGAACTCTTTATAATATAGATTGTGTATGTGTTACAATTACTTGTTTGTATCACACTTTACTTGTGTTTATATATTGATTAATTGTCTTTAATTAATATATATATTGTGATACAAGCAATCTAGAGGGACAAACTTTTGTTTGTTTCTAAGGGAGTCGAAAATGTTGCCTAACCTATTCACCCTCCCCCCCCCCTCTAGGTTAGCCTTAAGCATTTAACCGTGATTCCATTTTCAATTGATATCAGAACAGGACACTAGATTGCACTTAGTGTGAGTCTGAGGTGATACTTTCACGGTTTTTGTAAGGCGTTTGTAGTCATTGGTTTACAAGATGATGTAATGGCGGAAGGAGCCTCAAATACTAGGCCACCATTACTTCGTGGCACTAACTATGGGTATTGGAAGTTGAGGATGAAAGCCTACATCCGCTCTATTGATGAAAGGGCATGGATGGTAGTGGAAGAAGGTTATAGTCCTCCTACCAAGATTTTAGAGGATGGAACCATGATACTCAAGCCAATGAGTGAATGTACAACAAATGAGTTTGAGGTTGCTAAATGGCACCATCGTGCTATGCATGCCATCTTTGGAGGAGTTGATGGGCATCAATTGTCCTACATTCAAAATCTTGAATCCACAAAGGAAGCTTTGAATACTCTCCAAGTTACTAATAAAGGAACCTTAGCGGTGAAGAAATCAAGGCTTCAAATGTTGGCATCACAATTTGAAGGTTTAAGTATGGATGAGGAAGAAAAGTTCGAAGACTTCCAATTCCGGCTTCTTAACATAGCTAACCACTGTCAAGCACTTGGAGTACCTATCTCAAAAGAGCATTTAAATTGGAAAATCCTTAGGTCTCTTCCTAAGAGATTTAAATCAAAGTTGACGGCCATTGAGGAAAGCAAGGATGTGGATAGTATGAACATCGATGAGTTGCTTGGGTTTCTCCAAACTTATGAGATGTGCTTGAAGCCAAAGATCAAGAGTAAGGGAATTGCTCTCAATGCTATTGAGGAGGAGAGTGATGATGAAAATAAAGAAATGGCACTCTTGGTTAGAAGGTTTTAAGAAGTTTCTAAAGAAGAATGCCAAACCTAAAGGCAAGTCTTATAAGGAAAAAGGAGTCAAGAGAACATCATCTTCAAGGATTGTAAGGAATAGTCAAGCCATGAACAAAAAAGATGTTCAATGATATAATTGTCAAGGTTTTGATCACTTTGCTAGTAAGTTCACCAAGAAGCCATCTAAGAAAGACAATAAAGGCAAAGTGTTGGCGGCTACTTGGAGTGATGATAATTCTAGTGACAATGAGAGCTCTAGTAGTGAGTCTTCAAGTGATGAAGAGTTGGTGAGCAACTTCGTAGCTCTAACGGCTTCTCATTCTTCACTAGATGTTGGTAGTACAATATCTTTGAATAAGAACCTTGATGCAAATCATGATGGAAGCTCTAGTTCAATTCCTACTAATCTTGAGTTGTTGAAAAAGATAGAAAAGCTTGAAGAAGCTAGAGACAATGCTTAAAGAGAAGTAGTTGAGAAGGATGATTTGATCAAGAAGCAACTAGATGAGTTTGTGGTTGTTACTCGTAGACTTCTTAGTGAAAAAAGTTATATTATGAAGAAGTTTAGAGAACTTGAAATGATTAACCTTGAGAAGGATAATGTGATATCTTATTTGATGAAGAGAGAACAAGAATTGATGGAAGAGATAGACATGGCTAAGAAGGCTATCAAGGATTTAGTGAATGATTCGGTTAGTGTCTAGTGTTAGGAATCTTGTTAACTCTCATAGTGGTGAAGACGACTTGGTAGTTGAAGAGGAGCTCTTGGAAGCACCGCTTCCTACACACTTTGATGAAGTCGTGATTGATAAGAAACCACACAAGAAGAGAAGATCAAAAGCCAAGAAGAAGTTGGCGAACAAGGTATCTTTACAAACTCCTAGTGAAGCTAGTTCAACTCCAAAAGGTACAATGTCATCTTTTATTCCAATTTGCCATTATTGCAACACAATAGGTCACATTAAGCCTAGGTGTTATAAATATATTGAAAAATGCAAATTAGGAAATGAATCTAGGGATAAGGAGATTAGACTTCAACTTGAACATGCTATGGCCTTGAAAGTTGAGAAACATGATAATTTTGCTAAGCATGAGAAAAAGTTATGGAGTAGAAAGAATTCTAATCTTGTTCAACTTGACAAAGCTTGTGTTGAAAATGTTAAGGAAGAGTGTGTTAATGATATTCTTGTTAATCAAGTCATTGAAGGACTTTACTCTAGATTTAACATTGTTGTCAAGGATGATATTGGAAATGTTTGTCTAGGTACACCCAAGAACAAGTGGTTCAAGGATGAGTGCTCTTATCACTAATATAAGAAGCACATGTGAGATAGCTTTGAGGCTATATATCAAATGTGTTGAGAATTCTTGCTTGCTAGCTTTGAATACTCCATGTATTGATATGAACTTGGTTATCTCACATCATGATTGTTATGATGGTCAAAATTTGTTGATTACCTTTGAAGAAGTTCTCTTGTTATATGTGTTGATTGAGTTGAGATATTATGCTTTTTATACTCTTGTTGTGAAACATCGTCAACTTGGTGTCATGAGGACATTCAAGGCAAAAGTGCTCACAAAAAGGGCGGAAGTATGATATTTGGTGAATATAATGTACAAAAAGGTATCTCTATACTCTAATGCATATTCTCTTAGATATTCATCTTTTGACTCAATTTTTGACATACATCTCATAGCATGTCGTATTAGAGAATTTTGTATTGTATAAATATGGTTCTCATTGACATTTGCTATTTTAGGATCTAATAGTGATATTGTTCACATTGATCTTAACTTTGATGATTGTTTGTGTTTGGTATATTGAGTGGCATTACTTTTGAAAATATGAGCTTCATATTCTTTGAAAGCTACTCATTAGAGAAGTAATGATCTTGAATAAGTCTCTACTTATTGCTCTTAGATCATGTGCTTATGAGCCATAAAATCTTGGTTTTCTAAAAATTGCACATTGCTTCTCTTATATGTTTTGCTAGTAGGTTGAGTTTACTAATATATAAACATTGGATACATCTTGAAGTTTTTGTGCTTAAGTATATTTAAAATGACCTATGGTTAGTATCCATTTTGCTTCGGCAATTACATAGAACTCAACGAGCACCTTCATGAAAAGGGCTACACACCTTGGTTGTGAAAGCTACCCAATGTTGGAAAGAGCTACACAATTGTGATGAGTGAAAGCCATCATGAAGTGAATTTTTGTTTATGTAAAAAAAAAATTGGAAAAATCAAAGAAGTGTTGAAATGAAATCAATAAAAAAAAAATCTTTGATTCAAAGCCTAAAAATAAAAGGAGGAAGGCTTAAAAAGGAGTTTAGTTAAAAATTAAATGAGCTCAGGTTGAAAAACAGAAATGGGATGACGAGCCACATGCACACACAAGCTTATATGTTGAAAATCTATTCTCTAAAACGCAAAAAATTCCGAATGATAATCGGTTTGACTTTTTATGGAAAAAGGTTAAGATGAATAGTTGTTGGAAATTGTTTGCATGTTGATTATCAAACTACTTCTTGATATATATTTGAAGCATATCTCTCACACACACACTTTGTTTATGAGTATGATGATATCTTTGCAATTGTTGAAGAATTATGAGAGAACTTGAAAAATCTTTGTGTATCTATCTTAGCATATGAAACTTATTTTGTTGATATTTCTTCAAATTGCTTGAATGTGTGATTGTGTGAACTTCCTTGTGAGCCTTATGCTATCATGAATCTTAGTTATGGCATTTATCAAGGGGGAGCATTGTATGCTAGACATTTTTCTCTTTTATGATATGTTCACATGTTTCATTTTGTTACTTGTTGGCATATTTTGACTTAATGATACTTGTAAGATATTACTCACTATCTTTGTCTTGCATGATGATTTATTCTTAAGTCATATATCATTGTTTTATATATTTGTGACTAATAAGCTTGTTTTGTCTTTCACTCACTTTTGTATGTTTATAGCATCTTATTTCACAAGAACAAATGAGAAGAACTAAAGTTACCGAAAGTGGAAATCAATCGAATCCCATTGTGAAAGCCAAGTCAACCTCAAAGAGATCCAAAGCTTCAAGGTCAAAGGATTTAGGGATCTTTGCAACTAAGAAGATATTTCAAGAGATAGGCATTGACTTAGGTAAATGTAAAGATTTTTATGTTCTTAAATGCATTAAGGATAGAAATTGGGAATCTTGGGTGAGCATGCTAGGAATAGTGAATGACACTATTGTTAGAGAATTTTATCTTGAATATAGAGAGAGTGCCACCTTATTGGATGCTTTGATGGATGTTAGGGGTGTTGTGTTTAGAGTTAACCCGGTAAACATTAACAAGTTTCTTGGGCTATCTAGTGATATTGATTCAAACTTTCTAGATGTTGATATCATTGAGAATCTTAATATCATGGGTAGAACTCTATATGACAATGCTTCTTTTGAGTGGAAAGGTAGAGCATATATTAGTCAACATGAGTTAACTAAGGCAAGTGCATTTTGGCATCTTTTCATTTGCACAAATATTATTGGATCTTCGAATTCAACCGAGTTGAATAAAGATAAGATCAAAATAGTATATGCCTTAGTGACTAATCAACCTATAAACCTTGGGGATTTGCTTATGTTTTATTTGGATAACGTGGCTTTCTCAACTAGTGGAGATAAGAAGCTTGCATTACCGGGGTTTATAACTTCTTTGTGTTTAGCTCGTGGTGTTCAAAGTAGTGGAGATGATATATTGGTACAACCCTTGAAAAAGTATAGTGATAAACGTGTGTCATACATGTCATATAAGGATAAGGGTAAGACATGTGATACTTTTGGACTTTTTAGTTCACAAGTTGATTGTCAAGAGACTAGCATAAACATTCTTCCGGACTGGGCTATGCATTTGAAGAAGAAGGTTGATGAGCTTAGTGCTATAGTTGAAAAACAAGATGCTAGAATAAAAGAGTTGGAGGAGTGTATTGCATCAAGTTCAAGACCACCTCTCAAGCATTATGTTAGGTCAACTACACGTACATCTTTCTTTGGTGGATCTAGTAGCTAGTATTTGAGTCTCATGGTATGTTTCTTATCTTTTGGCATCATTTCATGTCAAAAAAGGGGAGAAAGAGTTGTTATGAATTGCTAGTTACTTAGTTTCCTTTTTATGCTGTTTTTGTGAACTTTTGGACTTTCAATGGCTTGTAATAATTAGTCTTAAGATTTGGTTAAGAATTCTTGTATTTGGCTAAGAATTCTTGTATTTGGCATGTATTGAGGGGGAGATACATGTATTTGTGGATTTAATTGTATATTCTTATCCATATTATATGTTGCCATTTGTTGTTTTTCTCTTATATATGCATTGTGCTTTGAGATGATTTATAGGTTGCTTCAAGAGAAGATCTAGATGAAGTTCAAGAGTTGGTGAAAATTAGTTATAGGAATCTTACTCATTGTAATGTGAGGGAGTGATTTTATGACCTATCTTCATTTTTATATTTGTAGTAAATGTATAGGTGTTTTGACATGGAATTTGCCAAAGGGGGAGATTGTTAGATTTTAGTTTGTGTTGGCATGAATTCCATATCAAAATGATGTTTACTTGTAATGACTTAGTTGTTTAGGTTAATTATGATTCAAGCTTCAAGTAAGAAGAAACAACAAGTCAAAGCAAGTTCTAAGTCTTCAAAGAGAAAGGATACAATTTGTTTCTACAAAGGTATACTAAGACCTTATCTTTCTCTTACAAGGCTTAAGCACACACACACATATCATACATTTGTGTCATTGCATAGTTATGCACCTTTATAAGCACACACACACATATCAATCATTTGTGTCCCTGCATAGTTATGCACCTTTATAAGCACACACATACAATTCATTCATATGTGTCCATGCATCGTTGTGCACCATGTATAACACATTCACTCACTTTAAGATGAATGCTCATGCATTGGTTTGGAAATAACATGTTTTGGAATATGCATGATTGGAAACTATCACTATGTAGTTTGCATTCTAGTGTGAATTGTGTTTGTGTGTGTATATGTTTGTATAACATGGATATTGAACTTGGATTTAGTCTTAAATCATTTTTGATTGAGTTCCGGTTATTTCGGTTACTCATATTATTGATTTCAAGTTCAAAGTCAAAAGATACTACACTTTCAACTCATGTTTCATATATTGTCTTCGTCTTCGTATATCGAGTCGAATTATTATATTCTGAGATGAGTATCTTATATGTCCATGTCCGTGTGAGAGTCACGGTTTCGAGTTTGGATGCCGGAGAACAGTCGAAGAACGTGAGGGAATCGCGAGGGGAATGCACCATGGCCAAAAGGCCATGGAGGTGTGCATGCCCGAGATGGCGCGTGGCCATCTTGGGCGCACAACCTTGTTGCCCCGAGATGCCCACAGGCCATCTTGGGGGAACACTTCCAAAGGAGGGCAAAATGGTCTTTTCATCTTTCTTCTTTCCCACTCCTTTATAATCTCTCTCCCTCTCACATTTCATTCTAAGAAGAAATTCAAATCAAGTGTGCAGAATTTTCTCTCTAAATTTTCTCACCTTCCAAACACCATAACTTCTTCATTTGAACTCTGATTTGAGTTATTCAAAGTTGATAGTGTTCATCTATTCATCCTCCATCTTTTCTCTGAAGGTTTGAGTTAATTTTGCTGCTGTTTTTGGTGTCTAATCATATAAAAACGGGACTGCACCTAGATCAACTAAGGTATTGATATTCTCTTTAAGTTTTCTTTTAAAACTTGGTCAATTGCCTTGGGTTTTCTTCTTCTACATATATTTGTATATTGTGAGTGTTTTGATTTGTGTTTTGAACACTTTCAAAGCTAGATTGAATTTCAATTGAAATCATTCATGTTGAGTTTGGTTTTGATTTAGCCTATGTTATCACATGTTTGGGATTGTATTGTGCTAGCTTTGATTTTAGGACTTTTTTGTGATTTTTGATTGATTGATTTTGTGAAAAATAGTTCATCACATGTATTAAGCTTTCTTGGTCAAAATTCTCACATAATACATGTGCTTATGTTCTTTTGAGCTATTCATATGAATTGTTGAATATATGATTAGGAATATGCTCTAGAACTTATGCTTAGATCTATTTGACATTGTCATATGATTTTAGCATGTTTTAGGTTTTTGTGATTTAAACTTGATCTTGTGATTTTTTGATCATATGTTGTGATTCAAGTTTAGATATATGCATGAATCTAGTTTGTGATTAATGTTGAACATATCTTACATAATCTAGATTGACTACTCATGCATGATGAACTAGACTATATGTGATTTGTGCATTCATGCTCATGTCTAGTATTTTCCATAGGATGTTTTGATCATAGCATTCTATGTTACGTGCTTGTTTGCATTTCGCATTCATGATCACTAAGATGCCTTGTGAGAAGGAAGTCTTGACAATAGGTGTGAGACCTATGGTGTTGAGCAAGAAGTCTTGGCAAGAGGTGTGAAGCCTCGGATTGTCGAGCAAGGAAGTCTTGGCTAGATGTGTGAAGCCTTGGATAGTCGAGCAAGAAGTCTTGCCTAGAGTTGGGAGAACTCGAATAGGTGAGCAAGGAAGTCTTGACTGGAGTTGGGAAGACTCGGATAGTTGAGCAAAAAGTCTTGCCTTGGGTTGTGAATATCCGGATAAGGTGAGCAAGGAAGTCTTGACAAGAGGTGTGAAGCCTCGGGTTGTTGAGCATAGGGCGACAACTTCTAGAGTATGATAGGAGGGTAGTTTATAGGTGAAGAGGTCACTTGAGAGATTGCACTTGTCTTATCTACTAGTGGATTTTGTTTGCCGGTGGCTGCTAGCCCGTGGATGTTTCCTCTTCAGAGGTTTACCACGTTATATCTTGTGTCAACTTTTCTCTATCCCTATCTCTTTAATATTTGTATTGTGGATAGAACTCTTTATGTATGTTGACTTCCTCTTTATAATACAGATTGTGTATGTGTACAATTACTTGTTTGTATCACACTTTACTTGTGTTTATATATTGATTAATTGTCTGTAATTAATATATATATTGTGATACAAGCAATCTAGAGGGACAAACTTTTGTTGTTTCTAAGGGAGTCGAAAAATGTGCCTAACCTTTTCACCCCCCTCCCCCCCCTCTAGGTTAAACTTGATCATTTAACTGTGATTGTATTTTCATGGAGGACTAGCGGTTTCTAACTCCATATACCGGGCAACTCAACGCCCTAGTCTCGATTTGTTCATAACAAGGTCTCGAGCTCCATTTTGATTGTTGAAGACTCTCATCTATCCCGAGCAGGCTTCCAAACCTGTTACATCACTCAGGGACTAGAAGCTCATTATTCTCTCTAGTACCCCTATAAGACAAAACACGAGACGATTTCTCCAAGTTACTAGTCTACAATAACAAGCGCCTTAGCGGAAATTCACTCTGCTACCTAGAACATGGATCGACTCAAAAGATCTTACCTCTTAAAGTCCATAGTGACAAGTTCTTCTATGATCACCATTCGCCAATGATCGAGACCAGAAGAGATACAAGCACTTCTGATGCCTTGGACTCGATAAAATCCCTCTAGGGGGATCGTTTTGACCAGAAGAGCTACACCGCACTCATGATTCCCTGGATCAGATTAATCCATCCAGAATGATCGCCTTGACCAGGAGAGCTACATTGCTCTCCCGATGCCCAGGATTTGATTAATCCATCCAAGTGGATCATCTTGACCAGAAGAGCTACACAACACTTCGGATGCCATAGATCAGATTAATCTATCCAGTAGGATCACCTTGACCAGGAGAGTTACACTACACTCCTGATGCCCTGGATCAGACTAATCCATCCAGGAAGATCGCCTTGACTAGGAGAGCTACACCGCGCTCCTGATGCCTTGGATCGGATTAATCCATCCAGGAGGATCGCCTTGACTGGGAAAGCTACACAGCGCTCCTGATGCCCTAGACCAGATTAATCCCTCCAATAGGATCTCCTTAACCAAGAGAGCTACATAACGCCCCTGATACCATGGACTAGAATAATCCCTCTATGAGAATCACCTTGACCAGGAGAGCTACACAACACTCCCGATGTCCTGTACTGGATTAATCCCTCTAGAAGGATTGCCGTGGTATTTCAACAATGATCGCCACGAGACCAGAGATTGGTCGGGGAAGCCCTCTCATTATCGTTGATGCCTTGGCTAGGCACCACCCCTACTAAGAAGGGACTGGTTCGTAAGGTATAGTTATCTGCTAGATCTCGAGACCATGGATTGTTCGGGGGAGCCCCCTTACCACCCTTGATGCCTTGGTCGGGCTACCATCCCCAAGAAGGGTCTGAGCGTAAGTGCATAGTTGCTAGCCAAACCGCAAGACCAGGATAGCCAAATGGTCATCCTGCTGCCTTGGACGGGCCACCCCTCACCAAGAAAGATTTGGATAGCATAGTTGCCTACCAGGATCATTTCGTCAGTTTTCCTAAGTACTAGGATACCTGCAACAGGAATGCCAAGTACCCAATTTCGCCAGTTTGCCTAATTACTAGGAACATGAATGTCAGGTACCAAGATTCACCAATATACTTTTGCTTAAGTACCGTGATTCTTGGAAAAGGAATGCCAGGTACCCAGATTGGGCACATGAGCCTCATCCTAAACGACCGAGCAGTATAGTTTGTCATATCTTACCTCTCTTACTTATCAGGTTTTATATTGACTGGAGCGTTGGAAATTCCACCTAAGGGAATATCCCCATCAGTGGTTTGCCAATGCTTATTTGTTTTGCAGGAATGCCAAGTACCTTGACTCGACTAATCCAAGTACACTAGGAATGGATTTCAATTCAAGTGATGGCTTACCTGTAAGAATTGACAGGAAAATTCTTCAAGCATTACATATCCTGACTCCAACCCCAACTATGGTGTTAAAGTCAGGGGGACTTCTATTAACAGACTTTTTTGGCAAGGGTCCAATGAAGAATTTTACATATGCCTGGAGCCTGGTAGGGCCTACCCGGAAGAAAACACTACTAAGCACCATGACGACATTACGGGCTACCATCTACCTCGAGGTACTGGGATTCACATGATCAAAGTACCTTGTAACCATCTCGAAAATAGACATAGAGTATCCACCTCCATAGAAGGACATACTTACTCCTGAACTAGTCGATATTGTTGTATTATCCCGTCGAGGTACATTTTTGACCTTTCCAACATGAAAGAAGAAGCTTAGAATTGAGCTCCATGAGAAGCCCAAGCGTGATTGAATCCAGCCTTCAACAGCCAGACTGATACCTTGAGATATCCTACCCTCAGACTGATACCTCGAAGTACCTTGCCATCCAAGATACCCTTCAACCTCTTCACAGCATGGCCCTTATGCCCTATCGAGATATATGCACAACCCTTCCTAACACGAGAGAAGAAGCTCATAAAGCTCCAATACTATTGTGAAATGCCAATACGGTTAATGTAAGATCCACTGTAGATCCCGATATGGTTAAATAAAGTCTCCAGTAACAAGAGCGATACTCAAACGTACCTCGACACCAGATATGCCAAGCGTCACATCAGGTAACCTTCATAAAGTATCGCCAAAGTGACATACAAAACCAAAATTCTCCTCCAAACAACGTTGGAAGAGAGGGTTGTCTTTCATGACATTTAAGATACCATTAATGAGGTCAACCATATTAACGGAGGTAGACAACCCTATTATTGGAGATAATCAAAGACATTAATGGAAGATCTGTCAAAACCTTAATAATGCCATTAATAAGTCAATTCAATCAATGTTCCTATGATTACAAGTTGATTGGCTAAATTAATGGAGTAGACAATAAGAAGTAGTCCAAAGAGGAAAGAAACACCTTTGCCTTCTAGATATCCTCCACAACCGATTATTTAGGGTCAACTACAATAAACAGAAAATCAGCTTGTTAAGGACGGAAGGTGAATTCAGTAATCTTTGACTTGCACACCAAGAATGAACACTAGTTACACCGTGTATAAATAGACTGGATTCGATGCCTGACATCCAAGAGAGATCGGAGGAAGAAATTGCCTATTAATAGAAGATCCAAAATGGATTCCTGAGAGATCTCATGTCTAATCCCAAGATGGACAAGCCCAAGAGAAGCCTACATTATTTTTCTAAATTCTCCTTAGATCATCATTGTATATGTACCTTTACCGGGAATATACTTGTATCGGTTAACACTCAATTACTATTATAAGCTCTCTAGAGCACCATGGTTCTTACTATTTCACCATTGTTGTAAGCTCCTATGAGCACTGCTTGATATATATATATATATATATATATATATATATATATATATATATATATATGTACAATAAAGGGTCTTTCTCCTTCCTCTGGACACTGCCTTGGGGTTTTTCAGCATATGATCATTTGTGATGTTTTTTCCCATTTGGCAGTCCACCTCCCTCTACCAAAAGACTTGTCTTTCTCCTATCAATCTCCATTATTATGCATGTGAATGTGTGTGAGCTAGACATCTACCCCACTAGCCTAGTACTCTTTTTCATTTATCTACATGCCAAGTCGTATATCAAGATGGGAAGAGACCACCCAAACCTACTTGAAGGGAGTTAAGGAACTCTCTTGCACCCTCTCTATGGGAGAGGACAAGGATCCGACACCGGAGCTAGATGAGCCATCCTCCTTTGTTGCTATTTGGGTCGGGAAACTATGAAAGAGTACCGATCATATCTCTTTGCTTGCTATTTGGATCGGGAACACTTGGAGAGGAGACCAGATACTAGGACTGGGTACCAAGACCGAGGATCAGGATCAGAACCATGCACAAAGCCCAACAGGCGGGGTGACTTGTCTTCTACCTACTGCACCATCCTCCATATTCATACAAGATCACTGAGGTACGAGGTACCTACCCCCCGCTGCCTACTGGGTAGCGGGTTGAGGGTGTTAATCGAGATTTTTCACCCAATGGAAATTTTCGGTTAACATTATTTATGATTTTTTTTCTCTATATTTGTATATACAGTTTATGCATAACGTGCGGTGCTTACTTTGTCAGTTGACGAGTTCTGTATGTTATGGAGAAAATATGATATGTGGAACTCCTGGAAGGCTCCTCCATAATAGATTTGCTCAGGTACATCGAGAGCTCCTGAGCAGTAGAGTTGCGCTTCTTCTGAAAGGCTCCTCTACAGTAGTCCCACTCCGGTACAACTAGATCTTCTATGCAGTAGAGTTGCACCTCTCCTGCTTCTTTATAGAAGATTTTCTCTACTACCAATATCCAGCATATCTACTTAATTTGAACCTGTTCATACTGATCCCCTAATATCACCGTATCTACTATTTAAAAGCTTCTAGGTAGCAGGTAAATAGATGTACCCGAGAAACCAACTCAACTGTGTGATCGTAGGAGCTGCATGACTGGTAGAGGCCTAGTGGCTCCTCACTTTGTGTACTAGGTCGGTCAACACATAAGTGAGCCACCGAGCTCCCAGTTCATTCTAGGAGGGTCCAGATCTTTATTTCAGTTGCTGGGGAATTCTAGGATCCTAAGCATGCCTCTTTACTAGCATCATACCTGTGGTTCTTCACTTATTGTTTTGGACCCCTCACAATGCCCATATTATCTACATAGATTCCGCTACGTTTAAGAGAAATCCAGAGCCTCTTCTCAACTGCTAGGGTCTCTTTGAAGCCCAAGCATGCCTTTGAACCAGTACCATCCAAGGAAGACTAGCGGTTTTTGACTTCTTGTACCTGGCCACTTAACACCCCTGTGGACTACCGAGGTCCCGGTTCGTACATAGTTGGGTCTCGAGCTCCATTATGATTGTTGAAGACTCTTATCTACCTTGAAAAGACTTTTAAATCGATTACATCACTTAGAGATTAGGAGACAACTATTCTCTCCAATACCCCTATGGAAGGGGTGGTGGCCCGAATATGAGAAGTTTCCTCATAGTGACCGGTTGACAATAAAAAGAACCTTTACGAGGAGGTCACTCTATTATCCACAGCTATAACGTAGATCACCATAAGAGATTCAACTCGTGAAAATGCTTCTAGAGCGATTTTGGTTACCGATGGGTGCCACCTTATGCTGCTAACCTCGCATTGGTATCGCCTTAATTTTGTGTTGCCAGTTGAATTATCAGTAAAGAGTCTATTTTTCTCCATCTACACTGTTGACATTGATTTCTGGATTGTATCCGAAAAGCCAACAAGGATTGGATTTCGGCTGTGATTTCAAAGAGAGAGAGGTGGAGAAAGTAAACAGGACATGAGTTTTTTACGTGGCAAAACTCTAATGACAAGAGAAACGTCCACGGGTGGTTGGATAATCAATCGAGCTAAAATCCACTATGAATTTAGAATGTTACAAGCTCTCGATCTCTCTTTCTTCTCTCTGTATTTTTCTATTGATTGCTGTCTATCTTCTTTGGCGAGATTATGGGTCTATTTATATGTTTATAGAACCCTAATCTGCTTTGTACAAGTAACAAATCTTTGTATTGAGAGTGAATGGGACTCTAGCCATGTAGTCCAAATAAGACTTATTTCCTTTATAGGAGTAGTCTTTTTGAAGAAGTAACGTTGTTGCCTGATTGGGAACCTTTCTTGTTTAATATTCTATTTTTATTGGGATTCCTTTTTGATATGGATATTTCTATGTATTCTTATGATTTGATCCACGTGAGCTATGCACTGGGGCCTTCATTTGATTTTCATCATGTTTGTCCCTAGTAAGAGCAATACCTTGTTGGTCTCGAGTAATCGCCATTTGATCCAGAGTAGAAACGTCATTTAACCAGTCCCGAGTGTCGTTAGCTGGTCACGAGTAATATATGATGTCGATTGACCCTAAGTAGGTTTTGTTCAATATCTGCTTACTCGGGTTCTCTTCTTCGGCGATGTCTTGTAGGATATTTTCTGAATGCCTACTCTGATGTCCACCTGGCAATTTATTCTCATTGTTAATGACGTGTTAATGCAATAAAATTCACATATGACAATACCCCCTTAAAATATTTTTGCTAAACAAGGTTTCTTCGGCCAAAAGTATTTTAATTAGTTTTTAATATCTTTTTAGCACTCGAGTAAATATCTTGTCATAACGACGTGTCTTAATGATGACCCTGCAAATTCGATTTGTCTCTTTACGTGAGATCTTTAATGATGGCAATGTTTTAGAGTTCTGACGGTGAAAACCAGTTCTTCTTCTGACACGTGTATCTTGCCTCTTTATTTTTCGATATCGTTAATAAGAAATGACTCACGCGCTTCCCCGTGCACCTCCTACGTCATCAATCCTTATCATTTGTTTTTTTCCGCCTAGAGATCTAGGGTTTCGTGCTTTGATTTCTTTAAATTCTTCACTCAGCACTTAGCAGAAAAGTTTCTTAAACTCAGATTTCTCAGTAGAAAAAATTTCTTAAACCCAAATTTCTTTACGCAGAAGGTTGTGACTTTCCATTGAAGATCTTGCATCAAAATTTATTCAAGGTTAGTTTTTAATAGAGCCATTTTCCCGTCATCGTCTTTTAAGTGTCGCTCGTGATGCATTAGAACGTGGAGATTTCCAGTTGGTTTATTGCATTAGAGATTACTAGGGGAAATCCCTGCTGATGAACCTCCATTTTTAGAAGTTGATGTTTCTGGGCTTCACCCTAACGTCACTTTTAGCCATGTATCGAGTTCTTCATCTAGTTCTGATTCTGATATTTCTGATCACAGGGTACCTTTTCGAAGGATAGAAAAACATCAAAGCAGAAGTGAAGTCTGTAAGCACAACTCGGGCGATATTTTGATTAGGGAGCAGATTGTCAACTAGAACTACGTTGAAGAGGAGTTCAGAACATCTCGCTTTTGTTTCTCTGCTACTTGCCCGAGTGGATTTGATACTGAGCCGAATGTAGTCGGGGCAGATGAAATAGAAAAGTATCGTTCCCGATTCGATTTGCCCGATTCGGTCACTTTGATTACAGCGGGTGATAGAGCTGCATGGAATCCCCCCCCCGGATATGGTGGCGATCTATGGATCCATGCTCTGATGTGGCGTCACTTTTCCTTTCCAGCCATTCATTGCCTGGTTTTTGGCTGAATCAAGGATTGCCCCGAATAGCTATAAAATTTTGATGTGCATGTGGAACATGTTCAGCCGGATGAACTTATAGCCGCCATCCCCGAATGAAATCAAGCACTTCTTTACACTGAGGTAATCGAGCAAGTCGGAGACTTACTTCCTTATGTCTAATTCGCCAGATTGCTGGGACCCTAAGGGGACAAAAGTGAGTCGGGAAGCTGATATCTCCAATGACCCTAAAAAGAGGGGTTTTATATGGGGATTTCCTACGTCCAACAAGTTCTGGAAGAACAGTTGGTTTTTCACTGGAGGGAGTCTCGAGCTTGAAGTTACTGTTTCAGTTATGGGTACTCAGACGGTGTTGAAGGTCCCCCATTTCTTCTGTTCCCCCGAGATTTATAAAAAGAAGAAAATCGAGTACGGTGATACGGAGCTGACCAGACTTGCTCGGGCAGCAGTTCGTACTTTGGGGAATATGAGCAAGACCTATCTCTTCGTTGAGTCGAAGATGATTGAGTTCGGCTTCTTCGAAAATATTTCGGGTTACCGCAGGCGATGTAAACGATTTTTGTAACCTCGTTTTGTTATATATTTTTTGTTTTACATTCTGACACGGTTCCTTTTTTCTTCTAAGTGTATGATACGGACGTCGTTTGCGATCTTCAGGCTCGCCAAGTAAAGTCAATTATTCAGGCGAGTCGGAAAGAAGTTTCTCGTCAAGGCAATGAAGGCACGCCCCACCTGAGTCTGACGAGGAGACTGATACAGTTGAAGAGCAATTTCCTGAAGATGTCTCTAAAGACGTTTTTCAACCGACAGCTGGGGAAACTAGTGGTCCAAGTGGCCCGACCGATACTCAGCTACCTGAAGATGGGCAAGGGCGGAATGAAGGTCTTAGTGAGGAGCCTTCCTAGCGGATTGACGCCGGTGATAGAGGTAATACCTCTACGGGACAGGTACCCATAGGTCCCAAATTTTTTTAAGCCTTCTAGGATGATATTCAGGAGGATCCCGGCAGCTGATCTCAGTTTCCACCACTCTCGGGGTAAGAAACGAAAGGCAATCAAGTCTCCAACTCGTCCTCTCAAGGTTTCTCGGATGGTCTATTTCATCGACTCCAGCGATAAAGATATTGTGGCTGAGACTTACCCGAGTGCCGAGGTTGGAGCATCGGCAAATGCAGAGGCTTCAAAGTCGAACATGGGTTTCCCTCCCCTAGAGGTTAAAGATCTAGGGGTTGAACCCTCAAGGGTTCCTTCATATCCTTCTCCCCAGGATATGCTGCGGGAGATGTCATCAAGTCGGGCTTTTATCAGGGACTACCGCTGGAGCTATTTTCGGGATGGCTCCCTTGCTGAATGTCTTCAAAACATTTTTAACGGTGCATCTTTTGTAAGTTTCTTTAACTTCCCTTTAGTTGCTATTTGTTTGTTTGGTAGATTTTTCATCGAACTCTTTTATAGATGGTGGCCGAGTTCGCAGAGCTGGTGCAGACGCAGCAACATCAAGCCGATAGAATAAGGCATCTCGAAGCTCAGCTAAGGAAAATGAGGACCAACGTGCTCGGGTCGAAAAGGCTTATCAACAAGAGGTTTGTTCTGCTCAAGTTTTCACCGACCATTGTCTAGCAAAACAGATGGAGGCCGAGAAAAGGGCTTCTTTGGCAGAAGAGAATGCAACATCACTTCAGAATTTATTGTCTTCTGCCCAGGAATCAATGCTCAAGGCCGAGCAGGAAGCTGAGCAGTCTAAGTCAGTGTATGAGCGAAAAATTAAAGATCTAGAGCGCAAAGCATTGACAGTCGAATCCTTATCCCGAGAGGCCAGACTGGAACTTGAAGTACAAGGGGTGGATCGCTTCAAAAGATCCCCTGCCTACGATGCTCTTCTCCTTCGGGAGTTTTAATGAGGGCTGGTTTCATCTGGTGAATTCTTTAAAGTCTAGAATCGGGCAACTGAGAAGGCCCGAACCAATTGGGAGTTGTCAATCTAACATCATGTGGATCGGTCCTTAGAGTCTCTTCAAACTCAGATGAAGGAATAGAGAGCTTACTGTCGTAGTCGAGGCAAAGAGCCTCATCCTATGCATTTAGAGATTCCATCCGAACACTCCCTCTCGACCTTCTATGTCAGTCAAGAGTCGGCCGTGAAGGGTGTGGAACCTGATGTCGGGCCGATTCCAGGAGAGGATTACAGCCAATGGATGGATGACTCGGTCGATACAATTGCTTGGCCTTCTAATGAAAGTCTGTTTCGCGAATACGAAATGGTGCCAGACCCGAGTATTGGCAATCCTGATTTTTATAGATAGAATTTTTGTAGACTTTTTAATTCTTTGTAAAGAATACTGTAATAATTCTTTTGAAAGATCAATAAAATTCTGAGTAGCTTAATCTGGTGTTTTGATTCTATTGCTCGTGAAATTTCTTTAACTTGACTATGTATGCTGAGTATTTTATTAAACCCGTTATTTATGATGTTCGCGTACTTAACCGAGTATCTTATTAAACCGGTTGCAACCCAAAAAATGCCAAGTATCTTATTAAACTGGCTAACTGACGTTTGGATAACTTCACCGAGTATCTTATTAAACCGGTTGTCACCCAAATAATTTTAATGCCAAGTATCTTATTAAACTGGCCCTTGTAATCATGCCAAGTATCTTATTAAACTGGTTAGCTCTGATGTTCGAGTAACTTCACCGAGTATCTTATTAAACCGGTTGTCACCCGAATAATTTTAATCCCAAGTATCTTATTAAACTGGCTCTTGTCTTCATGCCAAGTATCTTATTAAACTGGCTAATATTATTAACCGTGTCATCTTAAAACAGACAAGTTTATACTTGTGTTTCATACACGGTTGCTACCCGAACATTACATCATGGCTCACCATAATCATTCGTTTGAGCCCTTACGCATTACCAAGGACGTCTCCCCGGGTTTTATGTGCAAGAGTTTTCCGAATCGTTAAGCTTTTTGAATTGCTTAACATAGCTACGCATTTCACCGAATTTTTCTCGATAGCGTCCCGAGCTGGTGCATCGGGTTTACCTTTTTGCGAAGGTTATTTGACCTTACTCGTCTGGCATGCTCCTTCGAGCTTCTCCGCCCATTCGGGATTTAATAGTCCCGAGTATTCTATTTGAATGTTCTTATTATCATGTGCTTTCTTTTGGAAATCCCGAGTTCTATGTTTTTCTTTCGAAAATCCCGAGTTTGATTTTTTATTCATAACTGCAAAATAAATCTAAACTAAAATTGTCCTGACTAGAAAAAAGAACAAAAAATAATTTAAGGATAGAAAATCTTCAGATATTAGGCATTGCATGGTCAGGGTAAAACCCCTCAATTAGGTCGTGCAATCCAATATGCTCCATGACCAGCTATTCCTTCGACTTTGTATGGGCCTTCCCATTTGTCAGCCAGGGAACCTGCAACTTTATTTTTTTGTGTTCAATGACACCTTCTTGAGTACCAAGCCTCCTAGCTGGAATTTTCTGACCCCAACGTGAGAGTTGTAGTGGCGAGCTACTCTTTGCTGATATGCCGTATTTCGTATTCGAGATTTCTCCATTTTCTCTTCTAGCTCATCTAGATTTTGTAATAGCATATCAACATTCTGATCTTCATCGTATAGTCTGACCCGAGGTGAAGTATACGATGTTTCTATAGGGATAACAACTTCTGTTCCAAACGCTAAAGTGAATGGAGTCTCTCATGTTGATGTTCTTGATGTTGTCCGATATGCCTAAATACTTCGGGAAGCTTTTCAACCCAGCTTCCTTTCTTTGCATCTAACTTTGCTTTGATTGTGTGCTTGATGATTTTGTTCACTGCTTCCGCCTGCCAATTTGTTTGAGGGTGGGCAGGTGTGGCATATTAATTGGCAATATGGTATTCTTTGCACAACTGCCTGAATTTCAGGTTGTCGAACTGAGTGCTATTGTAAGTGATTATAGTATTTGGGACTCCAAACCTATAAAGTATATTCTTTTTCACAAAATTTATGGTATTTGCTTTTGTGATATGCACTAATGCTTCAGCTTCTACCCACTTCGTGAAATAGTCAACAGCTACTATGGCATGCTTTGCTCCACCCCCTGTCCCGGCTGGCATTAGGCCGATTAGATCCAAACCCCAAATGGCAAATGGCCACGGGGATGTGAGGTTTCTGAGCTGCTCAGGGGGCTGTCGGATGTCATTAGCAATCCTTTGGCGTGTATTGCAACTTTCTGAACACTGTTGTGCATCTGAGAATATAGTAAGCCAATAATAGCCTTGCATGAGTACCTTATGTGCCAAAATTTTACCCCCCAGTATGGTTTCCGCAAACTCCTCCATAGATTTCCCGTAATATCTTATATGCATCTTCCTCTGACACACATCTTTAGAGTGTTCGGGAATACCCCCTTCTGTATAGTTCTCCTTCAATCAATGTGTACCTGACTGATCTATACCTGATACGTTTTGCTTGTAAGGGATCTTCCGGGAGCACGCTTTCTTCCAGGAACCTTTTTAGCTGAGTCATCCAACCGTCTGGCGGTGTTCAGATTTCTAAAATTTCCACGTCTCTTGGTTCAGCTGTGCTCGATTTAAAGAGACGCGCAACCGGAATAATCTTTGGCCTGGTTGTGGTTATTGCTGACGCTAGCTTGGATAATGCATCTGCCTTTTCATTCTCCTCCCTGGGGATCTGGGCAATCTTATATTCTTTAAATTTCTAGAGGAGCTGTTTTGCAATGTCATGGTAGGCAATCATGCCTTCATCCTTGGCTTGGTACTCGTCCAGGACTTGGTTGACAACTACCTGTGAATCGCTGAATATCTCAACCTCATCTGCCCCGAGAGCTATGCAGACTCTGAGTCCAGCTAGTAGCGCCTCGTACTCTGCTTGATTGTTGGTTGCTTTGAAATCAAATCTCATGGCACATTCAACATCATCTCCTTCTGGAGTGCATACTACAATCCCTACCCCGTTGCCATTAGTGTTTGAAGAACCATCTACATACAGTTTCCATGGGAACTTTTTGCTCAACATTCTTTTTACTTCTAGGTTTGACTCTGTGAACTCTGTTATAAAATCTTCCACTGCTTGCCCTTTGAGGGATGTCATGGGGACATAGTAGATGTCGAATTCACTTAGCTCGATAGCCCATTTAGTCAGTCTTCCTGAAATCTCTGGCTTCTGTAGAATTTGTTTTAATGGGCAGTCGGTGAGAACCTGGATTGTATGAGCTTGAAAATATAGCCTTAGCTTTCTTGCTATCAAAACCAATGCTAGGGCTATTTTCTCTGCCTGTGAATACCTGGTTTCGGCTGGTAGAAGTGCCTTGCTGGTGTAGTACACCGGCTTCTGTACTCCATCTTCTGTTCTAACTATGGCTGATCTTGCTGATAGTTCTGTGATTGATAAATATAGCTGGAGTATCTCTCCCATATGTGGTTTTGAGAGGATGGGTGCCTGCCCTAGGTATTCCTTGATTTTCATAAAAGCCTGTTCACACTCTTCATTCCATTCGAGCCCTTTTCCTTTCTTGATTATTTTAAAAAATGGTGAGCATCTGTCTATTGCTTTTGAGATGAATCTACCCAAGGAAGCTAAGCATCCTATTAGGAGTTGTACTTCTTTGAGTGTCTTTGGTGAAGTCATTTTCTGTAGAGCCTAAATCTTCTCGGGGTTGACTTCGATTCCTCTTTGGTGAACTTGAAAACCCAGGAATCTTCCTGAAGGAACTCCGAATAAACACTTGTTCGGATTTAGTTTCATCTGGTATCTCCTTAAGACATCAAATGTCTTTTGCAAATCTGAAGTATGCTTGTCTGTTGTGACACTCTTGGTTAGCATGTCATCAATGTATACTTCCATGTTCCTTCCTATTTGCCGTGAAAAGATTTTGTTGACCAACCTTTAATATTGCTCCTGCGTTTTTTAATCCGAAGGGCATCACTGTATAACAGTATAAACCCTGATCAGTTGTGAATGCTGTTTTTTCTTCGTCGACCTTGTTCATCCTGATCTGGTTATACCCTGAATAAGCATCCATGAAACTTAGCAATTCGTGGCCTAATGTTGCATCCACCAACTGATCTATCCTTGGAAGTGGGAAACTATCTTTTGGGCACGCCTTATTCAGATTTGTAAAATCTACGCACATCCTCCATTATCCATTCTTCTTTTGGACGAAGACTACATTAGCCACCCATTGAGGGTAATTGACCTCTCTAATCGATCCTACAGCGAGTAGCTTCTCTACTTCCTGTTTGATTGCCTGACTCTTTTCAAGATTGAATGATCTTCTCTTTTGTATCACCGGTTTTACATTCGGGTCTACTGTGAGATGGTAGGATATTATTCGGGCATTTATCCCGACCATGTCTTCATGACTCCAAACGAACACATCCCTATATTCTTTAAGTAAATCAATGAGGCTTTATTTTACTCTTCTTTCCAGGTTGGCCCCGATCTTGACCTTTTTATCTGGTTCATCTTCATTCAAGATGATTTCTTCAACTGGTTCAGTTTTGGATTCATTCGGCTCTTCCCTTGGATCGAATTCGAATGACAGTGGTTTTTCGTTCTGACTCGGCTATGTTATAGTGCAAACCTGTTCATTCTTGTCCTTTTATACAGACAGGTTAGCCCTTCGGGCCATCTCTTGGGATCCCTTGACTACCCCGACCCCCTGTTCGGACGAGAATTTTATCATTAAGGCATAAGTGGCTATTACAGCCTTAGTTTTATTCAGGAATGGTCGTCTCAATAGTGCGTTATATGGCCAGTTGTCCAAGTCTACCACCACGAAGTCGATCAATACAATTCTCTAGCAAGGTGCCACTCCAATCTTTACATGTAGCTTTACCGTCCCGAGTAACCTGACCTCAACTCCCCTGAATCCTCTGAGTGGGGTATGGAAAGGATGTAGGTCCTTTCGGTCTAACCTGGTTGATCATAAATGGCTACATTGAGAATGTATGCCGAGCTTCCATTATCTATCAGGATTCTCTTGACTTTCCGGTGACCAATTCGGGCACTTATGACTAAGGCGTCATTTGGCCGAACATCGACGCCATGTGAGTCTGCTTCTGTGAATGTTATTAGGTCCCATCCTTCTTTTATCCTCTTAGGGTCTGGCTCGACCGAGTTTACATCAAAGTTATTTATTACTTCTATTGCTTCTCTGATTTCTAAGTTCGTTCTCGGTTACTTCTTCCAGTGGATGGTCCTCCAAAGATAGTATGTATTACTTGATTGGCCTCCGGGCTGGCCTTTTGATTCCGACCTGACATGTGATCAGCCCTGATCTCTTTCATTGCTTCTGATTTTTCATCCCTTTTCAAAATCATATCCTGTAGATGTCCTTCCCGAATAAGAGTTTCTATGTAATCTCTGAGCTGGTAACACTTGGAAGTCTCATGACCGGTTTCCTTGTGGAACCTGCAGTATTTGGTTGTGTCTCACCGAGCAAACTGAGATTGACGGCGTGGCTCTTGTACCATATTCATTGTTTCTAGAATGGCCAAGATTTCCTCCTGTTTTTTTCGAAGAGGGGTGTAGTTGGTGTATCTGCCTCGGTATTTTTTCGTGGTTTGTTCTGCATTACGCCCGTTTCCCCCATTACTGTTCTTTTCTTTGCCGCTTCTTTTCTGTTTTCCCTTTTGGTTCTGCTCCTTGGACTCGGTGTCCTTCTCAGGTTTTCCTCCAAGCATGTAGCTTCATCCAGTGGCTAACTCTTCTTCTTCGGCTAATGCATACCCTCCTGCCATGTCCATCATATCTGCATACCTGGTCAGACGGGCTCTTCTTAAATCGAAAGATAGCCGTCCATTCTGCAGGTTGTTGATGAATGCAGCAATTATTGCTTCATCGTTTGCACTACCAATTTCTGATACTGCTTGGCCAAATCTCCCCAAGTATTTCTTCAGCGACTCATCTTTCTCTTGCTTTATTTAAGAAAGGTAAGCCACTGACTTTTTCCTCTCAACATTACTCAGAAATTGCCTTGAGAAGCTCCTGCTCAGTTCACTAAAATTTCCAATGCTTGCTGAGGGCAATCTCCCGAACCATCTTGAGCCCATGTCTCCTAAAGTTTGTGGAAAGTTAAGACACAGTAAGGGATCACTATGGGCATACTGGGCCATAGCACTTTGATAGCGTCTGACGCTCCTTTGGGTTTGTGTCCTTGAATTGTTCCACGTGCGGCATCCTGAACCTTTCTGGGAATGGGGTCCACAAGATTTCCCTAGTGAATGAACTGTCAGAATCGTCATTAGATAAATCGTTATACTTATAACGTCTGACCAATGCGTCCATCTGTGGCTTATTGTTCTCGACTTCTCGAGTTAAGCTTTAGATTATAACGTCCCTGTTTCCCACTGGACTTCCCCGATGGTTGAACTGCTGGGTGATTGTCATTCCTCTTTCATGTTCTTCACTTTGATGCCGGGTTTCACGTATTATTCCATGATGACGCTTACGATAGTGCCGATCGCTGTCTTCTGATGAAGAACGATCCCGGTGCTGGTCATGTTTGTGGTGTCTAACCCGGGCTGTCAGATCCTAGTTCTGCTTCTGCTTCTGCTACTGGCATGGTCGTTCCTCTTCAGGTGTTTCATGTCCAGCCTGTTTGATTGGAGTAAGGTTCCTTTCGACTTCTAGTGTATTTATTTCTAGCCCTACTACCACCGAACGAAGCCTTATAGGTGGGAGGTTAGGAGTTTATGCTTCTGTAGCCAGTAGATCCACTCATTCCTTTGATGCGTCTGCCACCAGTTGTTGCAACGCTTCTCAGAAACGTTGTGTTAGATCTCCACTGGTTGGAAGAACTTACTGGATCCCCACCAGGAATGTAGGTTGGTTCTCTGTTGTTGCAGCGAGATCCCGCGAGGTACTGCCAACATGGAAGTTGTCCGGAGATTTTTGAACATCCCTAGAATTGCTTCTGCATCCTGTCATCGCTTTTGATCAAGTAGGAGGTTAAATCCCTCCTTCTAGCGTCAATTGTTGACGTTGATTTATGGATTGTATCAGAAAAGCCAACAAGGATTGGATTTCGGCTGTGATTTCAAAGAGAGAGAGGTGGAGAAAGTAAATAGGACAAGATTTTTTTACGTGGTTAAACTCCGATGACTGGAGAAACGTCCACGGGTGGTTGGATAATCAACCGAGCCAAAATCCACTATGAATTTAGAATGTTACAAGCTCTCGATCTCTCTTTCTTCTCTCTATATTTTTCTATTGATTGATGTCTATCTTCTTTGGCAAGATTATGGGTCTATTTATATGTTTATAGAACCCTAATTTGCTTTGTACAAGTAATAAATCTTTGTATTGAGAGTGAATGAGACTCTAGCCACGTAGTCCAATTAGGACTTATTTTTTTTATAGGAGTAGTCTTTTTGAAGAAGTAAAGTTGCTTCCTGATTGGGAACCTTTCTTGTTTAATATTCTATTTTTATTGGGATTCCTTTTTGATATGGATATTTCTGTGTATTCTTATGATTTGATCCACGTGAGCTATGCACTGGGGCCTTCATTTGATTTCCATCATGTTTGTCCCGAGTAAGAGCAATACCTTATTGGTCTCGAGTAATCGCCATTTGATCCCGAGTAACATCATTTGATCCCGAGTAAAAATGTCATTTAACCAATCCCTAGTGTCGCTAGCTGGTCCCGAGTGTCGTTAGCTGGTCACGAGTAATATATGATGTCGATTGACCCTAAGTAGGTTTTGTTCAATATCTGCTTACTCGGGTTCTCTTCTTCGACGATGTCTTGTAGGATATTTTCTGAATGCCTACTCGGATGTCCACCTGGCAATTTATCCTCTTTGTTAATGACGTGTTCATGCGATAAAATTCACATATGACATACAACTATCTGTTTCTATCACCAATATTCGCCACTAAATTTTTCCATGATCACTATGAACCAGGAAAAGCCATATGGCCTTCCTGATGCCTTGGTCAGGCTACCACCCCCAAGAAAGGTCTGGACGTAAGAGCATAGTTGTATGCTAGATACAGGTTACGAAGTTGTGGCCCTGGTTGCCCATCGCTTCTAAAAGACCAAGATAGCCAAATGGCATTCCTGATGCCTTGATCGGGCTACTACCCCCAAGAAGGGTCTGGAGGTAAGAGCATAGTTGACTGCCAGATATAGGTTGTAAATTTGTGACCTTGGTTGCCAGTCGCTTTCTCAAGATCAAGATAGCCAAAAGACAGTCTTGATGCCTTGGTCGGGCCACCACCTCCAAGAAGGGTCTGGCCTATAAAAGCATAGTTGCTTGCCAAACCAAGGTTGGGAAGTTTTGGCCTTAGTTGCATGTCGCTTCCTCAATACCAGGATAGCCAAATGGCCATCTTGCTGCTTTGGTCGGGCCAACCCTGCTAGGAAGGATCTGGATGGCATAGTTGCCTACCAGGATCAAGTTCTTCTACGTACCACGATTCTAATAACAAGAGTGCTATGTACCTCGATACACCCATTTTTATATTCTTGTGATGGTACCAGGATTCCCAGAACAAGAGTGCCATGAGTACTCGGTATCTAGATCCACCAATATATCACCTATATACAAAGACCTGGTATGTAAGTGGCTTGAGTGGCCTACCAGAATCTTTTCACCTAAAGTACTACGATTCTTGGAACATGAATGCCAGGTACCCAGATTGGTCATATTAACCTCATCCCAAATGATTGAGCAGTACGGTTTATCATATCTTATCTTTCTCACTTATCAAATTTTATACTAACTAGAGCATCGCAAATTCCACCCAAGGGAATATCCTTATCTGTGGTCTGCTACCACTCATTTGTTTTACAGGTACCCGGATTCGCCTATGTATAACGACCTGGTGTGAAAGTGGCATAGTTGCCTACCATAATCTTTTCATCTAAGTATAATGATTCCTAAAGGGGAATGCCAAGCACCTTGATTCACCTAAGCCAAGTGTGCTAGAAACGGTTTTCATTTCAAGTAATGGTTACCAATAAGAAGCAATAAGCAAAATTCTTCAAGCATTACAGATCCTGAATCCAATGCCAACTAGGTACCAGTGTTCAAGTCAGGGGGACTTTTGTTAGCAACCTCTTATGGCATGCGTCCAAAGAAGAATTTTCCATCAAGCTTATACCTGGTAAGTTCCAGACTAGGACTAGTTCTCAGGTACTAGGAAATAGTGACACCACAATCTGGGAAAGGTCGATGCCACATCATCCAAGTACGTACCAGGGTAACTCCTACCTAGTATCTAGGTACTAGGATAACTCCTACCTGATATCTAGGTACTGGGATACCTTCTACCTGATATCTATTTACCGAGATACCTCTTACCTTGTACCTAAGCACCACGACATCAACCTGGTACCTAAGTACCGCGATATCAGTCCAAGACCAATCCGGTATATATGCCTCCTCTACCAGGTAGGTAGAATGGTACCAAGAAGGTGTCATCATGCTAGAACAAACACCATGACAACAAGGGTGGACTGGTACATCAGGGTACCGTGCCTCTAAAGGTACAGAATCATCATATTTCTCCTCTAACAACGTGGAAGAGAAAGTTGATCTCTCTAGCCATACACAACACCATTAATGCAGATAACCAACTCTATTAATGAAGATAATCAACCCCATTAATGAAGATAGTCAACTCTTTAATGGACATTCACAACGTCATTAATGAGTAATCAGTCACCTCTTTAATGGTCATTCACAACGCCATTAATGAGTAATCAGTCAACTCTTTAATGACCATTCATGATGCCATTAATGAGTAATCAGTTAACTCTTTAATGACCATTCACAACGCCATTAATAAGTCAACTCTATCAATACCAAATCAGTACTCCTATGATTATGAGTTGATTAACTAAATTAATGGAGTGGGCAACAAGAATGAGGACCTATAAACATGATGAAGCTCTCTCAAGAAAGACAAGCTCAAATGCATGCCCAAATATAGGCTAAATGGCATCCAAGATCGGATCACAAAATCTACTAAAAACATAGAAGCCTACACACCTCGCCTAAATTTTCCCTACACCAAATTTTTGGTATCGTCTTAGCTACATATGTTACCTTTACCAAGAATATACCGGTATCGGTTAACACTCGATTACTATTGTAAGCTTTCCGGAGCACCATGGTTGTACTATTTTACTATTTTTGTAAGCTCTTAGGAGCACTCCTTGATATATATAAGGAAGAGTATTTCTCCTTCCTCTGGATACTGTCTAGGGGTTTTTCAACATATGATCATTAGTGATTATTTTTTCCCCTATGTCAATCCACCTCTACCAAAAGAATTTGTCATCTCCTAGCCATCTTTTTTACTATGTCTATATGTGAGTGAGGTACAGACCTCACTAGTCCAAGCTCTCATATCAATCCCCCTTGCATGCTACTTAGATTGGGGAACTATAAAGGAAACCTAGAGCAGAGTCTGGGTACCAGGACCAAGGTACTAGGACCCAGGTACCAGGACCAGAAACTTCCTTACCAAATACAGCCCCTCACACCAGCAAGGGAAACTCAAACACCATATCTTCTCCCTATGTTCGAAGCCTCGACGAGCGGGTTGATATGTCTCCTACCTACAACACCTTACTCCTTTATTTATCTAGATCACCAAGGTACGAGGTACCTATCCGCCACAGCCTACCAGGTTGTGGCTTGAGGGTGTTGATCGAAATTCCTCTCCAAAAGCAAATTTTTGGTTAACAATAACCTTCCACCATCCTGGAAATGCCTCAGTTTCTCAACTTTATCCAAAGAAGGTCTCATTCTATTATACTCTGTAAACCTTTGATGAACCAATATCCTAGCATGAAACCAGTTTAATGGACGGTATACATATGGTATTTCGGCCATCTGCAATTATATACTAGGATACGGATACGGGAGGATACGTCAATTAAAATAATATATATAACGTAATCAAATAATTCATTCAAAACATATTCTATATAAACATAATCCAATAATCAATTCCATTCAAAATAAAAACATAATCCAATAATCCATTCAAAACATATCCTCAATAAACATAATCCAAAAATCCTTTCTAAATGAAAACATAATCCAATAATCCATTCAAAACATAATCCAGTTATCATTCAAACCACTATCACTATCAGTTTCAGTTTCAGCTCTCATAGAGTCGAGAGAGTTTGGCATATTAGTCATTTTCTGGAAAAAAAAAAAGAGAAAAAGAAACAAAAGATAGGTTTATAAAATTTATTTCCATAAATAAATTAGAATTGCCATAAATAAATCAACCATTGAGAATCAATAAATCATGATTGTCATAAATTGATTGCCATAAATAAATCAGAATTCAAAACAGAGCATAAATTGATTCTAATTTCTTACAATTCCTTACATAGTTAGTTAGTTACATACAATACGGAGGTAAAACAAATTAACAAAGACAAAAAATAAAATAAAAGTTATAAAACAAAATAGGTATTAAGTATTAACTATTGAGTAGAAGTGTAGAACTAACATGTGACTGAATTAGTGAATCACTGAATTGAAACTAGTCGGGTTTGAACATCCCTAAAGTAATAATTAATTGATTAACTCAACCTTTTGTCGTTTTAAACATCTCTTTGTCCATATCCATATTCATGAATCAGATAGATACAAATACAATCATACAACTATAACTCTATAAGTGTACAAATTTATTCATGAAGGAAATTAAACACGAATTTACCTGAAAATGCGACAGAAGCTGTTGAAATTTCTCCCTTTCCTGTTCTTTCTTTCAAGAAGTCTTTTCTTTTTTCTTTTTTTTTTTTCCGAAGTGGAAGTTATCGAAGGTACAATATAATTATAAAGCTACTTCTTGTAATATAAGCTAATTAATTGATTGTCTAAGAGATAAATTTTGGTTTGAATAAAATAGTAATGAAAAATAAGGTCTTACAAAAATAACCGAAAACAAAGGAGAGCAGGGGGAGATTGGAAGAACATATCTGGTTATTCTAGGCATATTATACCATAATATGCCTAGAATAACTAGATAACGATGGAGTGGGAAAAGAATTAACAAAAGCACAAACAAACACTATTAAAATTGTACCTTGTTGGTTAAAGTTGGGTTGAATTTGGTTGAAGAAGAGTCGAAATTGGGTCACAAACAGATTGAAGTAATCCTAGGTCACCAGAATGTTCGGTCGTCGAATCGTCATCAGAAACCTTTTTCTTCGTCGGAGTCTTACGAACCAGTCCCTTCCTTTCTTCCTTTTTTTTTTCTTCTTCGTCTTCTTCTAATAGTAAAACGTTTTAGGGTTTTTTTTAGTTAAAAAACGTTTAGGCTTATGTTTGTAAAAATAATAATAATAATAAATTAGATTTACAAACATAAAACAATTTAGGTTAATATTTATATAAAAAAAGAAAAAGAAAATGGGTTTACTTTTATAAATAAAATTGATTTTTTTTTTCTTTATAAAATGTTATTTTAGATTTTACAATTTTTAACCGGTTAAAAACCATAACTTAAATTTTGTTTGATTAAAAATAATAATTTCTTAATTTGACTATTTGTACGGATCTTCCTTTAAAATATTACCATTTAACCTTAATGACTAATTAATTGCAGATTGACCCAAATATAGGGGTAAAATTATACTTTTAAATTAATCAAATTTTGACTCAATAGCAGCCTAAACCTAACTCATATACCACACAACCGGCATTTCACCCTACAGACGTTCACGCACAGCCATCTCCTCTCTGCCTCTCTACTCTCCGGTCGCCGTCGCCATTACCCATCTCCCCTGGTGAGTTTTCTCTGTCGTCGTCGTCTCCCTTCTAGGCTGTTAATCATTTTTTTTTTCACTCCTTCCTTCATGATGCAACTCTTATATAGGATAAAAACTGCTGTTAATTAATAATTTAATACTTACCTATACATGATTCAAAATTCATGAGCCTATTGCTTATCTGATTGGTTTTCTTTGAATGATCTGATTCTTCTTAAATTTTGATGGCTTCTTAACTTTGATTTCCAGTAGCCATGAAGGTACGCTCATCAGTGAAGAAGATGTGCGAGTTCTGTAAGACAATTAAACGTCGTGGGCGTGTATATGTCATTTGCTCTGCAAACCCTAAGCACAAGCAACGACAGGGCATGTCCACATTCGCGTATGGAGAACCAATTCCTTCCACGTACGTATTCTTATGGATTATCTCTCTCACTGGTATTTGGGTGTCTGTTATAGTTTTTACTGATGATTTTGTAGCTAAAAATTTAGCTTTTGGAATATCTTGTTTTGATTATTATAATGTAGAAATTCGAATTTTTTACTCTCGAGTGTTTGCTTTGCAATGTAATTTAGTAGAATTCTTTGCTTCCTAGAACCATCACTATAATCTTAATTATTGTTGTGTTTATAATTTTGTTGGCAAGGCGTATTCAATTTTTTAAATATATAAATTCAACCGTTTTAATGAGGCTAATAATGTAAAGGAATGACAGTGTAATCTAATCAATTAGTCATGTCCTAATAGATTTAAGTGTATTTATTCGGCTTATACAGTTATACCTTCTACAATGTTCTGTGAAAAGGGTGCTTTGATATTCAAGAAAGTGTAAATAAATGAATTGGCATGCTTGGTTCTTCACCTTTACAGTTCCGTACAGAGGTGAGGCAGCTCCTAACACTGTATGGTTTTGGTGCTATATACTTGGCGCCTGGCATCATATAAATGATGGCAACACCTTAGGGATGTGATGTCGTCAAATTCCACAACTGAAAAAGAATAAAGAGGCTCCTTTAGTTGGTAGACCTGGGCATGGTGTCTGGAGCTTTCTCGTGGTTCTTATTCTGGCCATATGCTTGCATAAATTCTTTAATGACCATCGCCTTTGCATTTTGACTATAAATAGGCTTTCTCTTTAATGTTATTGTATTTGCTTCTGTCTTTCCTCTATGCAGCACGGCCCAAAATCTCATTAGTGCAATGACAATGATGATAACCTTTGAAAGGGTGCATGTGTATTAGTGTATAGTGTATTGCTGTTCTGCTGACCTATTGAATGTAGGTTTTTCTTGTTTAAAGTCATCGAGTAGTTGTGATTATTATTAACTTCACATCACTAATCCATCCGTCATGGAGATTGGAGGGCAATGTCTGTTTTCTACACGAGTATAATGCTACAAGTCGTTCAAGCTTTTTGAAAGACTGTGAATATCGTTTATTAGTTGTCCAATTGTTCAATAGAATTCTGACAAATTTATCTGCTGGTTGCTGTACATGGTTGTCGTCCTGTTTAGCATACCATTCTGAAATATTCTTGGCATAGAGTATTAATGATTTAGTTCCATAGTTAGACAGGTTAATATGATGAGAAACCACATTTGCCTGCTCAATGCATATTATTTATATAAACTCTATATGTAAGGAAACAACCAGAGCTTTGTCTCCTGCTCAATATGCAAGTAAATGAAGTAATATTTGCTTCATGTCTTTCTCAGGTCTGTGGAGACAAATGGCAAACAGGAGATTGTGGTCAATCACACCTACTGGCAGACAGGGCTGGCTGCTCTCGTACCCAAAAAGCATGAGCCAGCAACGATCTTTGGATGGAGGCCCAGCCTTGCATCTGTGCTGTTTAAACAGGGAAAGTAAGTCGGATCATGTAATGCAATAAATTTTGAAATCCATAATCAACTAATAGTTGTGGTTTTAAGCCTTCCTTGGATATTGTTTTTACTCTCTTCCGAATATGTTACACTCAAGAAACAAAGAGTATATATAAGAAATGCGGAACTTCAAAGATTGAACATGTTACAATTTGGCAGGCTTTTTATCCATCTAAATGCTTTATTTGTGTATGATTTAAGGGACACATATTGTCATTTCTCATAAAATTTCATTATAGTTTTCTCAGATGTGGATTGTCTTTTAGAAAACTTGTAACATTGTTAGTTTATTAAAAGTTAAAATTTCATTAAACTCCCAACATCCTCTTGAGTGGAGAGTGTAGCTGTGTGCAGGCATAAAATGGCAATAATTACAGAAACTAACAAGAATACAATGATTATTGGTTCGTCATAGAAATGAAAAGTCAGTAATTTTTTCTTCTGGTTTAAAGGTTTCTTATTTGCAACTTTGATTAGAAACGCAGTGGTAGGATATGAGTTTTGCTGGGTCTCTTTAACTCATTGTTGCTGCTATTGAGGTGTGCAAGTCCATTGTCATTTATAAGTTTAGGTACCTGCTATATATGTTGCCTTTCACATAAAGAAATTGAAGTTGTTTTTCTAAGACTCGAAACTCTATTCATGAAGCTGGCAGACATCATTACTCATTTGCATACTCTTATAGGAATAGTGTTAGAGCATCTCCAATGCAAATATGCATTTGGAGAAAATTGATTGCCACATATGATAGATAGTTAAAAAGTTAAAAAGTTAGGAAAACTCTTTCCAATACAATTATCTAACTTCAATATGGAGATGATGTAGCAAACAAAAAGTTAAAAATTATGGAGTTGAGTTTATAATCGTAGAAACTTTTCTAGAAATGCTGACTAGGATTTCTAACTTATTCCACCAATAATATTAAAGTTCATTTAATTGTAAAATTATAAAGGAGAGAGAATGTAATAATTGTTTTATTATGAATGGTCATAAAATGGATGCATATTTGACTTTATATAATTGCATTGGAAGTGTGAATATACATTTCTTTAATTTTTTTTTTAAGTGGGTCTATAATAAATAGAAATATTGATATGAAACAATTTAGAAACTCAAAAATATATATTTACATTGGAGATACTATCTCCAATATCGTTAAGCTATTTGAATAGTCATATAGTTAGAAATATTGGTCAGATCATTATTGACATGAGCCTTATTAGAATTGTCATTTAAAGCCCTTGTTTTCATTTGATATTATATAAAATATTAAATATATTTCAAAATTAGTTCATAATTTTCAACATCTAGTCTCAACTCTCAAGAAATTGATTGATGTTTTTCTTAAGAATTTATCGAAATAAATCTTCTTTGCATTTATAATTATGAGTTGCTTATTAGTCCAATAATTATTCATTAAGATATCTATTTACAGTAATTTGGATTTCCAAGTTTTATCTTAAATGTGCATACAAAACCAACAGAACCAGTAAAGAGACATCTTTAATGGCAATGGTCACTGTTGCATGGAGGAGCTTCTTTTCCTTCTGGAATTATGCAATTAACTTTGATTGCAGGTTTTGAATAATTTTCTTGAGTTCCACGTATACAAAT
This sequence comes from Dipteronia dyeriana, assembly GCA_032871835.1. Classification (NCBI taxonomy): domain Eukaryota; kingdom Viridiplantae; phylum Streptophyta; class Magnoliopsida; order Sapindales; family Sapindaceae; genus Dipteronia; species Dipteronia dyeriana. The sequence goes on from CM065298.1 coordinate 85,492,370, forward strand.
ACCTGCAACACAAAGTTTAATGTTCTCTGGACACCAATAAATCAAACAATCTTCAATGCTCGAACAAAGTAATTGTGTTTAGGTTTTAGAGGTGGGCATGGTTCGGTTCGGTTCGGTTTTGACCAAAACCATATTGAACCGATATATATTCGGTTTTTAAAAATATGAGTCGGTTTGAACCGTTTGAACTTGAAAACCGAATTGAACCGAACACTTTTATCTCGGTTCGGTTCAATTCGGTTTTGGACCTAATGGGCTTTAAAGGTTTTTTAATATGTCTTTTTAATTTTTTAGGTTTTTAAGTTACATTTTTGACATTTAGCCTTAAACTTTTTTAAGAAAGCATAATACGTAAAAATTAATTTAAACAAAATACAATCCAATTTTGAATCGAAATCTAAAATTTCAATCATATTCGGTCTACATACTCAATCAAAATATAAAATCATCATAACTTCTATAAATATAAGTAAAAAAAATGTAGTATATATATGTAGTCCAAAAATAAAACATCATCAACAAACAATCCATAATAAAATTGAACCTTATAAAATAATTAATTAAGACAATTCGGTTTATTCGGTTCGGTTCGGTTTTGTATGTTCAAAACCGAAACCGAACCGAATTCAAATCGGTTTTTAAATTTCAAATCGGTTTGAACCGAATAGAAACAATGAATCGAACCAAACACCCTTTTTCAGTTCGGTTCGGTTCGGTTCGGTTCGGTTCAATTCGGTTTTTATTCCCACCCCTAGGTTTAATTATTGCTCTGGATACTCTTGAGAATTGCACAAAACCCGCCAATATCAATTACCCTTTTAATTAACAGTGAATGAGTCTAAATGACCCCAAATCCATCTCAACTTTTAAAACTATCACTAGATAAATAATTCTTGTTTTAATGGGACTAAAATAAGTTGTGAGACTAAAATATCCTCATTTGTCTTTTTACCTTGATTTTTTACCTTTTTATTTTATTTCTTTTTCTCTCTCTTTCTCTCGTTTCAATGAATTTCTTCATATCATTTCAGAAGAACACATTTTTCTTAAGTTCTCATTTCTTCTCATTTCAACAAATTTCTTTTTCTCGTCCTCTCATTTCTCTTTTAAGTTCTCACATCTTTTTTTTTCTCTTTCTCTCATTTGAACGAATTTCTTTCTCTCATTAATGATTTGTTCTCGACATTAAAAAAAATAAAAAAAATCCTAATCTCAATTAACTTTGAAAATAACAAAACCTTATAAAAATTTATGAAATAAGAATATAAATCAATACAACAAACCTAGATATGGAGAAAATGAAGGTTGAAGAAGCAGCCGGTTGTAGTTAGGAGTCCAATATTCCAATACCATATTTCTGGAAAAAAGTCTTTTGTTAGAGTTTTGTTTTCAAATTTGATTTTGTTGATTTTGTGATATTAATTTCGTTTTGATTGATTTTGAGATTTTATTGTGAATTTGTGGTCAATTTGATGTGAATGGTGAGTTTATTGAATCTGAATAAGGGTTTGTTTGAATCTTGAATTGGTGGGTTTAAGTTTGGGTTTGTCGAATCGGAGAAGATGAACAGTACCCGAAGTTGAGATTTTTTTATTTTTTTTAGTTTCGAGACTTATTTGTTCCGTTTCGAGACTTATATATGAATACCCGAGACTTATTACGCTTATTCGAGACCGAATTTATGAATACTCGAGACTTATTACGCTTATTCGAGAATTAATTTATGAATACTTATTTGCTTTATTTCGAGACTTATTTACGCTTATTCGATACTTATTCTATTCGATCTCCATCAATGGTGAAAGTGACGAGCCGACAACGACCTCGGTTGACTCTGGAGATAGTTGGATCTGGAAGATCAGACAACGCCGAGTTTATTGGTGACAGGACCCACCCCGACTCCTCCCTTGAGTACGAGGGAGACCCTGTGGGCTGAACTTTTACTAGCATGATAAAAGAACTTTCTACTAAAATTTCCATTGAAAATACTTGCTTTTAAACATAAAAAAATATAAGGAAAGTATTGGAGAGTACAAAATGTACATAATTGCAATTTCTTTTCACATTTTCGTTCGTTACAAAAAGTTTGTCAAAAATGACCGATCGGACAAAAAACCGACCACTTTAAAAACTAACACACCAGTCCGTCCCGACCAGAAAACTGAGCAGGCCGAGTAAGAAACCCGACCACAACCGAGTAAGCCAAATAGCCCGAGTAGGCCGAACAGCCCGAGTGGGCCGAGTGGGCCGAGTTGAAATCCGATCATGTTCCGACTATGCCTATCATCCCGACCATGATTACCATCCCGACCATGCCGACCTCACATCTCTAAATATATACATGAAAATTTAAAATGCATGACTTTTATGCTTCATGATGTCATCGAGTGGCCCACCTTAAAACTTCTGAGTCCGCACAACCGAGCAGCTACCTGGATAAATAATTTAGAGTGAAAGGATGAGCGCTAACGCCCAGTGAGTGAATGAAAACTTTTAAAAACACTTTTTTAAACCACTTTACAATAAGCATTCAGTAATACATAGTATAAGATAATATATCTACTTTCGTACTAAATAAACTGAATTAAGCATGGTCGGGATGATAGGCATAGTCGGAACGTGGTCGGATTTCTACTTGGCCCACTCGGCCTACTCGAGCTGTTCGGCCTACTCGGCCCACTCGGCCCATTCAGGCTGTTCGGCCTACTCGGGCTATTTGGCTTACTCGATCGTGGTCGGGTTTCTTACTCGGCCTGCTCAGTTTTCTGGTCGGGACGGACTGGTGTGTTAGTTTTTAAAGTGGTCGGTTTTTGGTCCGATCGGTCATTTTTGACAAACTTTTTTTAACGAACGAAAATGTGAAAAGAAATTGCAATTATGTACATTTTGTACTCTCCAATACTTTTCTTACATTTTTTTTTATGTTTAAAAGCAAGCATTTTCTATGGAAATTTTAATAGAAAGTTCTTTTATCATGCTAGTAAAAGTTCAGCCCACAAGGTCTCTCTCGTACTCAAGAGAGGAGTCGGGGTGGGTCCTGTCAATTTGGTGTCAGAGCACGGTTTATAATTCCTTAGACCACAGTAATTGTTTGCATTTAGTTCATGCATTTAAGCATAACTTTGATTTTGTAACTGCATCATGCGTCGAGTTGGCCGCCCACGCACAAGACCGGTAGCTGATCTAGGAGAGAGGAGTGGTAACCAAGATGAAAACGAGATAGAATCACACACTCAACCACCTATGGCTCAACCTCATGTATCAGAACCTAGGGAGGAACCAATGGATAGAATTGCTGAACTGTTAACTGCGATGGTTCAGTATCAAATGCAAGTACCAGAGAATTCAATTGAGCGTGTACGAAAATTGGGAGCTACGAATTTTAATGGAATTGGAGATCCAGATAGTGCTAGTTCTTGGTTGAATGAACTAGAACGTGTATTTGAAGTGATAAGGTGCACAGATGAATAGAAGGTCTCTTTTGCTACGTTTTTGCTAAAGGAAAAAGCATATGATTGGTGGGCCTCAGTTCAACGAAGAACTCCTGAAGGAATTATTTGGGAGGATTTTAAGAAGTAATTTAATGATCATTATTATCCCCGTTTCTATCCAGATTTGAAAAGAGTTGAATTTTTTAAACTATTGCAGGGATCTATAACAGTAGAAGAGTATGAGAAGAAATTTACAGAACTTTCGAGGGTTGCTCCGTATGTAGTCGCTGATGAAGAAAATAAGTGTAGAAAATTTGAAGATGGACTTAGATCAGAAATCAAGACAATAGTGACTACTTCTGGGCATGTTGAGTTTGGTAAGTTGTTTGAAGTTGCATTGAGAGTGGAGAGAGGCTTTAATGACTCTCGCAGATTTGAACAACAGAAACAGAAGCAGAAGAGTAGTAACTGGTCAGCCGGGGGCTCTTATAGCAAAATACCTAAGGTAATAGGCAGTTTTTCAGGTCAGACTTGTAACTATCAACAGAGTCGTGGACCTGGTTCTAGCCAAGCCTCAGTCCAACAACCAATGGGTAGTCGTCAACAGAGTGTTAGTATGGGTAGAGGCAGACGTCCTCTATATCCGACATGTGGAAAGTACCATGATAGTGAGTGTTATTTGGGGAGATCAGGTTGTTATCAATGTTGGCAGACTGGACATCTAAAAAGAGATTGCCCCGAGTTAGTTCAGAGAGGCAATGACGAAAGAAAGATAGGTTTTCAACCAATACAAAGTGGTGCTGATCAGATTCAAGGACAAAAGGGATCCCGAGTAGGAGGATCTACAACTACAGGGAAAACCCAAGCTAACGCAGCAAGGGTTGGAGGTAACCAACAGAGAGGTCAGTCGGGTAGACCTCGTACTCAGGCAAGGGTTTTTGCCATGACTCAACAAGATACCGAGACCACTCCATATGTCGTTACAGGTATGTTAACAATTTTTTGCCACGATGCTCATGTTCTCATTGATCCTGGATCTACTCATTCTTTTGTATCTCAATCTTTTATTATGTATGCGGATGTAGAATTAAGACCACTAGATTCTAGTATGGTAGTGGTTACACCTACTGGTGAATCATTATTGGCTGAGAATATATATAGAAACAGTAAGGTTATATTTGGTAAACATGAGCTATATGTTGATTTGATTCCGCTTGATATACGTGATTTTGATGTTATTTTGGGAATGGATTGGTTGGCTATACACCATGCTACAGTAGATTGTTTTTGAAAAGAGGTAAAATTTACACTTCAAGGAGAGTCGGATGTTATTTTCTATGGTGAACGTCAGGTTCTTCCTTCTTGTGTTATTTCTGCTATTACTGTCCGACGGTTGCTCAGGAAACAATGTTCAACTTATTTGGCTTATGTAATTGATACTCAGGATAGTGAGGTAAGATTAGAAGATACATCGGTGGTAAGAAAATTTCCGGACGTATTTCCTGAAGATCTTCATGGATTACCACCAGATAGAGACATTGAGTTTGTGATAGATTTGGCTCCAGGCACAACTCCAATTTCTATTCCACCTTATAGAATGGCTCCAACTGAATTGAAAGAGTTGAAGATTCAATTAGAAGAATTGGTGAACAATTTTTTTATTAACCCTAGTGTGTCACCACGGGGAGCGCCAGTTTTGTTTGTTAAAAAGAAAGATGGAACATTACGTTTATGCATCGATTACCGGCAATTGAATAAAGCAACGGTGCATAATAAATACCCACTCCCACGTATTGATGACTTATTCGATCAGCTTCAGGGAGCAAATGTGTTCTCCAAGATAGATTTGCGAACAAGTTATCACCAATTAAGGATTAGAAACTGTGATGTACCAAAGACCGCATTCAGAATTCGTTATGGGCATTATGAGTTTCTAGTTATGCCTTTTGGATTAACAAATGCTCCAGCAACTTTTGTGGATTTGATGAATAGGGTATTTCATCCTTATCTAGACAAATTTGTTATTGTGTTCATTGATGACATTTTGATCTATTCTAAGGATGAGGTGGAGCATGCAGAGCATTTAGAGATTATTCTACAAGTCCTGAGAGAGAATCAACTTTATGCCAAATTTAGCAAGTGTCAATTCTAGCTCGATAGAGTTACATTTTTGGGCCATGTGATTTCTGGTGATGGTATTTATGTTGATCCTCAAAAAGTTGAAGCTATAGTGAGTTGGGAATAACCAATTAGTGTGACAGAAATTAGAAGTTTCTTGGGTTTAGCAAGTTACTATCGAAGATTTGTCGAGGGATTTTATAAAATAGCTTCACCATTAACAAGATTAACTCAGAAGGATGTGAAGTTTGAGTGGTCAGAAGCTTGTGAAAAGTGTTTTCAAGAACTCAAGGAGAGATTGACTTCTGCTCCAATACTTGCTCTTCCAACCGGAAGTGATGGATTTGTTGTTTACAATGATGCATCTAAACATGGTTTAGGTTGCGTTTTGATGCAACATAGGAAAGTGATAGCTTATGCGTCAAGACAATTAAAGAAGCATGAACAGAATTACCCAACCCATGATCTAGAGCTTGCTGCAGTGGTGTTTGCATTGAAATTTTGGAGGCATTACTTATGTGGAGTCACTTGTCAGATTTATACAGATCATAAAAGCTTACAATATCTTTTCACTCAGAAAGAATTGAATTTGAGACAAAGAAGATGGATTGAGTTGATTAAAGATTATGACTGTACGATTGAATATCATCCTGGTAAGGCAAATATGGTGGCAGATGCACTCAGTAGAAAGTCTTCAAGTTCTATGGATCATTTGAAGATGATTCACCTACAATTATTGGCTGAATTAAGAATGTTGAGAGTTAAGCTAGAAGCACAAGATTGTGGAGCATTACTGGCTACTTTTCAGGTTAGACCTATTTTGATTGATCGTATACGAGAATTACAAACTCAACATTCTTATTTAGTTAAATTGAAGGAAGAAGTACAAAAAAGCTTACGAGCTGATTTTGTAGTGAGAAGTGATAGTACATTAGTTCTAGGTAATAGACTCTGTGTACCAAACATTAAGGAACTCAAGAATGAAATTTTAGAGGAAGCTCACTCTTTAGCTTATGCAATGCATCCAGGAAGTACTAAACTGTATCGTACTTTGAAAGAGCATTACTGGTGGCAAGGTATGAAAAGAGAGATAGCAGAATTCGTCGCTAAATGTTTAATTTGTCAGCAAGTTAAGGCAGAGCATCATAAACCAACAGGACTTTCGCAACCACTTCCTATTCCCCGAATGGAAATGGGAACATGTTACCATAGATTTTGTGGTAGGACTTCCTTGTAGTTAAAGTGGTCACGACAGTGTATGGGTGATCGTTGATCGACTTACAAAGTCTGCACACTTTCTACCAATCGGTATTACTTACTCTCTTGACAGATTAGCCAGAATTTATGTTGATGAAATAGTTCATCTTCATGGCGCACCGGTATCCATAGTGTCAGATAGAGATCCTCGGTTTACATCTAGATTTTGGCCCGGTTTACAAGAAGCTTTGGGAACTAGATTGCATTTTAGTATTGCTTTTCACCCGCAGATTGACGGTCAATCGAAGCGTACTATTCATTAGAAGATATGCTTCGAGCTTGTGTGATGGATTTCAAAGGAAGTTGGGATGTACATATACCTTTGATAGAATTTGCCTACAATAATAGTTATCAAGCTAGCATCGAAATGGCTCCTTATAAAGCTTTGTACGTGAGAAAATGCAGAACACCAGTGTGTTGGGATGAAGTAGGCGAGAGAAAGTTGTTAGGTCCAGAACTTGTTCAACTCACAACAGAAAAAATTAAAATCATCAGAGACAGATTAAAGGTTGCTCAAGATAGACAAAAGCTACACAGATAAGCGGAGAAGGGAACTTGAATTTAAAGTAGATGACTATGTGTTCTTACGAATTTCACCTTGGAAAGGTATACTTCTATTTGGAAGACGTGGTAAGTTAAGTCCACGATACATTGGTCAGTATGAGATCATTGCCAGAGTAGGAGCAGTGGCATTCACGTTTAGCTTTACCTTCATAGCTTTCAAGAATTTATGATGTATTTCATGTTTCTATGCTTCGAAAATATATAGTCGACCCTACGCATGTTTTAACTCAGCAACCAGTGAAGTTAAGAGAAGATTTAACTTACGAAGAGGAACATATTGAGATTCTAGATAGAAGGGAACAAGTATTACGTACAAAGGTTATTCCTCTAGTAAAAGTGTTATGGAGAAATCATGCAGTAGGAGATGCGACTTGGGAACATGAAGATCAGATGCGAAATTAGTATCCCCATTTGTTTCAGCTAGATAAGTAAATTTTGAGGACGAAATTCTTATACGGAGGGGTGAATTGTAAGGTCCATCTCATTCAGGCACAATTGAAAGGCCCAATTTTAATAATAAAATAAAATTGGATAGACGTGAAATGAAAAGCCATCATGTGGGTAAGCATTGGTGGTTTGTATGGTTGACAGGCAGCTGTGAACTTAGTTAATTGGCTCACAACTTCAGCCGTGTCCTTCCATAAGTATATATATTGGAGGATAAACATTATGAGAGCTAGAAAGCAGTAGAATTGAGCGGAAGCAAAGAGAAGAGAAGAGAAGTAAGTGAAGCTCTCTCGTGATATTATAGATTTCAGTTGATTCTTTGATTCCAGTTTCTAATTGGATTTGTGTGATTGTTAGGGAAAGAAGACGATATAGGGGAACCTAGCATACTTGGTCCGAATTAAGCTTGACGTCTAAGTTGTGAGTGAATTAAGTTTCAGTTTTGTTTTTAACTCAAAAGTTTCCAGCTTTATGCTTAAGATTAATTGTTGCAAATCTTTTAAGCATTTTATTCTCTTTTATGAATGATGGTGATTATACAGAGAACTGAAAGTATGTTTTATGCTTATATTAGCATTCAGAATCAATTATATTATTTTTGTGAAATATCAAGAAGGGATTATGATTTTTACAAAAGCACTAGGCATGTACCCTTCCCCAGTTATGATTATTGTTGGCTTTTGGGGCCGTTCTACACATGTGTAAGTCAGTCGAGTCGCTCTGCATGTGTATGACCAGAGAAAGAGTAATTGAGTCGCTCTGCACGTGTATGACCAGAAGTTATTCCCGACTCTGCGTTTGCCGGAAGTGATTCGGCTTACGTATTGAAGAGATCCCTGGGTACTAAATTGGTGCAGATTAAGATTTTATAAAATATCTTATTCTTGTTCAGAAAAGAGATGCATACAGTTTATTCAGTTTATTAAGTACGAAAGTAGATATATTATCTTATATTATGTATTACTGAATGCTTATTGTAAACTGGTTTAGAAAAGCGTTTTTAAAAGTTTTCATTCACTCACTGGGTGTTAGCGCTCATCCTTTCACTCTAAAATATTTATCCATATAGCTGCTCGGTTGTACGGACTCAGAAGTTTTGAGGTGGGCCACTCGATGACATCATGAAGCATAAAAGTCATGCATTTTAAAATTTCATGTATATATTTAGAGATGTGAGGTCGGCATGGTCAGGATGGTAAGCAAGGTAGGGATGATAGGCATAGTCGGAACGTGGTCGGATTTCTACTCTGCCCACTCGGCCCACTCGGGTTGTTCGTCCTACTCTGGCTATTTTGATTACTCGGCTGTGGTCGGGTTTCTTACTGGGTCTGCTCAGTTTTCTGGTCGAGACGGACTGGTGTGTTAGTTTTTAAAGTGGTCGGTTTTTGGTCCGATCGGTCATTTTTGACAAACTTTTTGTAACGAACGAAAATGTGAAAAGAAATTGCAATTATGTACATTTTGTACTCTCCAATACTTTCCTTACATTTTTTTTATATAAATATTTTAGAGTGAAAGGATGAGCGCTAACGCCCAGTGAGTGAATGAAAACTTTTAAAGACACTTTTCTAAACCACTTTACAATAAGCATTCAGTAATACATAGTATAAGATAATATATCTACTTTCGTCTTCAATAAACTGAATAAACTGAATACATCTCTTTTCTGAACAAAAATAAGATACTTTATAAAATCTTAATATGCACAGATATAGTACCCAGGGATCTCTTCAATACGTAAGCCGAATCACTTCGGGCAAACACAGAGTCGGGAATAACTTCTGGTCATACACGTGCAGAGCGACTCAATTACTCTTTCTCTGGTCATACACGCGCAGAGCGACTCAATTACTCTTTCTCTGGTCATACACGCGCAGAGCGACTCGACTGACTTACACATGTGTAGAACGGCCCCAAAAGCCAACAATAATCATAACTGGGGAAGGGTACATGCCTAGTGCTTTTGTAAAAATCATAATCTCTTCTTGATATTTCACAAAAATAATATAACTAATTCTGAATGCTAATATAAGCATAAAACATACTTTCAGTTCTCTGTAAAATCACCATCATTCATAAAAGAGAATAAAATGCTTAAAAGATTTGCAACAATTAATCTTAAGCATAAAGCTGGAAACTTTTGAGTTATAAACAAAACTGAAACTTAATTCACTCACAACTTAGTCGTCAAGCTTAATTCAGACCAAGTATGCTAGGTTCCCCTACTTCTTATTCTTTCCCTTACAATCACACAAATCCAATTAGAAACTGGAATCAAAGAATCAACTGAAATCTATAATATCACGAGAGAGCTTCACTGACTTCTCTTCTCTTCCTTCTCTTTCCTTCCGCTCAATTCTACTGCTTTCTAGCTCTCATAATGTTTATCCTCTAATATATATACTTATGGAAGGACACAGCTGAAGTTGTGAGCCAATTAACTAAGCTCACAGCTGCCTGTCAACCATACAAACCATCAATGCTTACTCACATGATGGCTTTCATTTCACGTCTATCCAATTTTATTTTATTTTAATTTTTTTCAAATTAGGCCTTTCAATTGGGCCTGAATGAGATGGACCTTACAGTTGGCGTCATCGGTTTCGTCAGATTAGCGACAGATCATCACATATCTAACGATGAAGATTCAACGACGGTTCGAGTTTGGCTTCGTTTCTCTCTACACAACTCGAAATTGTAAACAAACACTTCGGTTACAACGATTGGCACTTGACGAACGTTTCCTGGTGGTTTTGTCGATCAACTCACCGGTCAGCGACAACAACTCAATTGAAGCTCCATCCATGGAGGTTTTTGAAAAAAAGAAAAAGAAAAAGAAAAGTAAAGGGCTGATAAGAGAAAGAATAGAATAGGGGGGTATTTTTATCCAAATTCCATCTTTGGTGCTATTTTAACTAGTGTTATTAATGTGGTGCTATTTGTGCAAGACCTTCCTTAAAAAAAATGCTATTTATTTTTTTAACACTTAACTACTTGAAAATCTAGCAATGTAAACGTTGCACTTGGGTTGTGGCTTGATGTTAAGCAAATCTCAACTAGATTATGCTTGGGATTTAAAGATTTGGAGAATCATGCTTATTTTTAGTAATATAACCCAAAAATAAAAAAATAAAAAAATAAAAAAGAATAATTTTTGAACAAAATTGAGTGTTTTTTTAATAAAGAAATTATTTAGTTTTCTAAATAAATATATTTAAAATTAATATTAATAAAAATAACATTTTTTATTAATATTTAATAGTTAAAAAATATTTTTGAAATATTATAGTAAGATGTATTAAATAAATATAAAATTTTATAATTAAATGAAAAAATAAAAGAAGAAGATTTTCTTTTATAAAACAAAATATGGGACTAAGTAGCCATGCCGATAAAATGGTTACACAGAATTGGACAGGTTAAAATAATTATTTAAATTTAATTTTGAAAAAAAATATTTTAAAATATTTTAAATATTTTAAACCAATTTTAGACAAAATAATATTTATTTTTGTTTGTTAAGATTGAAAATTATTATTTTTAAAATGTTTAAAATAAAATAAAATATTTTATTAATTATTAAAATATATTTATATTTTAGTCACATAAAAAATAAAATAAATTGAAAATAGAATAAAAAAGAATAAAGTAGTGGAACTAATTAGTCCCACATTGGTGAGATAAGTTTCTTGCATGTGAATATATAATCTTATCCCATGCAAGCAATAAACATGGAAGATGAGACTAAAATTAGTCATATTCCATCTCATCTCATATACAAAACAAGGGGGATCGTTTGCTTTCCAAAAGACCAACGATAATAAAGGTTATCATATATTTATGAAATTTATGAAAACCAATTTGTGATAATAAAATGAACAAACTTTTTATTTCATCCATCTTGGTTCAAAAGAGGATCATTAGATTCTCAATTTTCATAAGGCCACACATAATAATGCTCCCATTTGAGGTTCCCACGATTTGGTTAAACCGGCGATTCCCAACAGAAACCATACGATTAAAACCGTGATTGAAATCATAACTGAAACCGGTGGTTGTAAAACTGATTGGAGACCGATTTCAAACGGTTCGGTTATGGCGAGGGTTAAAAAAAAACCGTTGAAAACTACCGGTTTAATCGTTAAATTTTCATTTTTTTTAAATAAAAATAAAAAATAAACCGGCCAATCAGAAGCTACCACATGGTAGAAAACTTCAAAAAAAACCTCGGTCTGAAATCAAAATCGAAACCGAACCGAAACTGGTCGGTTTTGAAATTGGAACCATAACCGAACCGTTTAACATGTAGTTAAAAACCGAAAACCAAACAGGTTGGACTACGATTACCGTTTTGCTTGCTCACAGAACTGTAACCAATGGCTTAAAACCGAAACCGAACCGTGGGCACATCTTGTAAGGTTCTTATAAAATATTGAGCAATATATGACATTATATTTTATGTTTATGAAAAACCGAATTGATTGAAATGTTTAAGTAAGTGAGAATTGACCGGAAAAGCCCGTTTGATTGTGATCAATATTTGTTGGGTTCGGTGCACCTTAGCTACATTAAATAAATGTAGGATATGGTATGGGCTATTGTATGTGTGGGCCTAGTATTCCTTTTAGGATTAGTCATTCTATTAGGGTTGACAATCCTTTATGGGTTAGGATTCTAGGAAGTTATACTATATATAGGGGGTCCCTACTCACTCATAGAATGTATTACATAATTGTCTCCCTATTAGGCAATCTGAGAAAGGTGAGTAGAGAGTAGAAGACTCTCTATTGTTTTAATTGCTTTCCTGTTTTATTTTCAGGTTGGGTTTCTTACGCTATTCTATGGATTCGGGAAATTCAGGTACGATTTCATGCTTATGTATTTAATACGAGTTATATGTTTAATTATATACAACTCTTATAGTGGTATCAGAGCTTCTGTAACTTTACGTAGACTAAATATTAAAGTTATTATTATTCATATACTGATCTAGATACATGAATATTGTCTAGTATATGTTGAATCATAAGAACAAAAAAAAAAGCTTGTTGTTTGATGATCGGCATCTAGATAGATATCTATAGGATGATAGGATTCGATTCGTAGATGAACAAGAATTTAGGATTTTTTCTAGATCAACCCAGATATAGTTGTTTTCCCGATCTGGTGAAGGTTTGGGATTGAATCATCATGTCACATGATCTGATTTCTTGCACCAGTGTTTGGGTCACCTCTTGGGTCGATGGGTCAACCCAGATCACTAGTCCCGATCCAAACTCATCGTTATTTCTTCTGTGGTCAACGTCACCATACCAGACCAATCATTCCTTCCTCTGGTCAACGCCATCATGCCCAAACCCATCGTCTTCCATACCCATTGCTGCCTCTTCTTTGGCCAACGCACCATGCCAGTCATGATCCCAACCAAACCCGGACCCGTTGTCGATCTCGGGTCAAGGATGATCACCGACCATACCAGGTCGACTGTTAATCGCCACCCAGTCGAAGGCCGGTCAACCCACGAATTGATTGCCCAAGACTCGTGCTTGGAGGCAGATCGGTCACAAGCCACACCAGGATTTCTTTGTTTGAGATCTGAGATGGATTGGGTCTAGGTTAGGCCATCGTACGTTGGCTTCAGGCGATGAATGAGCAGTAGAGGCGGCGACGAATGAAGGTCTAGAGTTTCCATGGCTGATTTTGCTTTGAACCATCTTTTGAGAATTTGATATTCTTGAGGGAATGATTTACAATTATTTTGGGTCTTTTTGTAATTTTGATAAAATTGTAGGGTTAATTTACAATCACGAAAATTTACTAGACCGGTTTGCAATTTTAAAATAGTTATGGGGTTGATTTATAATTAATGAAAAGTTATAGGGTCATTATGTAATTTTTAAAAGTTTTAGGGCCAATTTATAATTATCAAAACTTATTGGGTTAGAATGTAATTTTAACAAAATTTAGGGTCGATTTGTAATTGCTGAATCTTAAGGAGCCTTTTTATAATTTAGTAAAATCAAGGGCAGTTTTTGTAATTTCCTAAAATAGGTTTTGGGAAAAATTGCAGTTGATAATCTTTGTGATTCGGTTGATTATGTTTCTACGTAGTAGACTAATCATTAAGTTTTCATTTTGATTATTTCGTTTGAAATTAATAATCTGTTTTGTATATTCTCGTAAATCGAATGGTTATGTTTTCACGTAGTGGCTAATCATTTCGGTTTTAAGAATTTAGTTGACTGACAGTTATTAATTTTCTGGTTTTAATAATTGATTGAATACTCTCGTAAATTGGATGATTATGTTTCACGTAGTAACTGATCATTAAAGATTTTGAGATATTCGTCGGCAATCAATTATTAAATTGAACTGTAAAGATGAAAATGCTTGTGTTAATCATCTCTGTAGGAGGTTTATCACATGTGATAGGTGATGTTCTTCTCCGTAGGAGGTTCATCATCTTGAGGTATTCATCTATAGAACTGCAATAATGGAAACTATATGCATCTTTTAATCATCTCTGTAGGAGGGTTATCACATGTGATAGGTGATGTCTTCTCCGTAGGAGGTTCATCATCTTGAGGTATTCATCTATAGAACTGCAATAATGGAAACTATATGCATATTTTAATCATATATGTAGGAGGGTTTTCACATGTGATAGGTGATGTTCTTCTCCGTAGAAGGTTCATCATCTTGAGGAATTCATTTATAGAATGTAGTGATCTTTGCCCAATCATATGTTGAAATTTTGTTTCTATAAATGTTTTGACTGTTATCTTATGAGCATGAAATCCTTTGTTTTGATATTTAGTTTTCAATGTCAACAACTTTGCTTCGCAATTGTTTGTTATTAAACCTTTGGATGTGATTAATTTCGAGGAATGGAAAGAGACTCTCACTGTTGTTCTAGCTCTTTGGGGTATAGACTTTTCGTTACATGAGAAGAAGCCTTCTAAACTCACTGATGATAGTACTGCTAAACATAGGTCATATCGAAAGAAGTGGAAATAGTCTAATCGGAAATGTCTGATGATCATGCGTTTGTCCATTGCCAAAACTATTAAGAAGAGTATTCCAAAATGTAAGGATGCAAAGGCTTTTCTTAAAGCTATGAGTAGCAAGTTCAAGAAGCGAAGCAAGGCTGAGAGGGGAAAGTATCTGAGCCAGCTGGCGACAACAGTTTATGATGGTACCGGTGATGTTCGTGAGCATATTAAGAAGATGACTAATATGACCATAAAATTAAGGGATCTGGATACCAAGATCTCTGACTCTCACCTTGTATGGCAAGTTCTTGAGTCTCTTCCAAGTGAGTTTGATGTTCTGAAAACCTCTTACAATGCTTAAGAGGCTGAATGGACTTTGAACCAAATGACTGCTATTGTGGTCCAGAAGGAAGAGACTATTCGCAAGAGTAAGAAACAAAGTGCTCATATGGTTACTCATAGCAACAAGGGTAAGAAGAAGTTCAATGAGGGTAAGAAGTTTAAACATCATGGAAAGAAAGCTGGCAAGTCTAATGGGTTCATTAAGGCTAAGGATGAAGACATGAAAGGCAAGTGTTTCTGGCGTAGCAAGAAATACCATATGAAAAAGGATTGCTTCAAGTTTAAGAAACACATAAAAAGGCTTCAGAAGTAAAAGGAAACCAAGGGATAAAGAAACTATCATTTTCATGGGAAATGAAGAAAAGACTTTAGTTGAGTTTATATGAGTTGTTAGATTACCTTTAGTTTCAGGAAAGTTTTTATATTTAGTTGATGTTGCTTTTGTTTCTTCTCTCAGACGTAATTCAATTTCCACTTCTAAGTTGGATATTAGTGGCTATCGTTTTGAATTCATTAATAAAGGATTTGTTTTTTATCATGGTTCTATTCTCATTGGTTCTGGTTGTTTGTGTGATGGTTTGTATAAATTGAATTTACACTCTGATATTGTTGGTGAATGTTCTCATTCCGTTGCTATGATAAATTCTACCATTGGATTTAAACGCCAGAGAGAACATTGTTCGTCCATGCTATGTCATAGACGTTTAGGACATATATCCAAAGATCAAATTGAAAGATTAGTTAGAAATGATATTCTTGATTCACTTGACTTTTCAGACTTTGAGTTTTATGTTAATTGTTTGAAGGGTAAAATGACAAAAGTTAAAAAGAAAAAGGCTACCAGAAGTCAAAATCTTTTGGAAATTATTCATACAGATATATGTGGGCCATTTTCACTCGCCGCACTTGGTAGATATAAATATTTCATTTCTTTCATTGATGATTTCTCGCATTATGGTTACATCTATCTCATTCACGAGAAATCCGAAGTCTTATATATCTTCAAAATATATTGTTGACGTGTATTTCTGGATTGTATCAGAAAAGCCAACAAGGATTGGATTTCGGCTATTAATTCAAAGAGAAAGAGATTCAGAGAGAGTAACGAAGACACAAGTTTTACTTGGTAAAACTCCGATGATCGGAGAAACGTCCACGGGTGGTTGAAGGATCAACCAAGCCAAAATCCATTATGAAAATATGATGTTTACAAGCTCTCGATCTCTCTTTCTTCTCTCTGTATTTTTCCGTTGTTTGTTGTGTATGCTATATTGCTTATCTATTTTCTTGGACGAGAATATGGGTCTATTTATATGTTTATAGAACCCTAATCTGCTTTGTACAAGTAATACAGGATCTTTATATTTAATTGTGATTCGGTTACTCGCTTGAGGTTGATTTGTCTTTTTTCCTGTTTCAGAGTCTCTTATGGAAATCGAGTGAGATTCTAGTATTGCAGTCCAATTTGGACTTGTTTCCTTATAAGAATGTAGTCTTCGTTAAGAAATCAAGTTATTTCCTGATCGGGGACTCTTCTAACTTAATGTTTCATTTTATTTGGGATTCCTTTCTGATGGATATCTTCGCGTATTTAATGACTTAATCCGTGTGAAATAAGCACCAAGTTCTTCCTCGAGTCGTATTTATTCCCGAGTAAGAGTAATACCTGATGGTCCCGAGTAGCGCCGTTTGAGCCCGAGTGGAAGCGTTGTTTAACCAGTCCCGAGTGTTGTTAACTGATCCCGAGTAGGTTTCATTCAATATATGCTTACTCGGGCTTTCTTCTCTTTTATGATGCCTCGTAGGATATTTCCTGAGTGCCCATTTAGGAGTCCACCTGGCTTTTTTATCCTTCCTGTCAATGACGTGTATGCTTGGTAAAATTCACATACGACATATATAAGGCTGAGGTTGAATTGAAGTTAGAAAGAAAGATCAAGTGTGTCAGATTTGATCGTGGGGGGTGAATATTATGGTAGGTATGATGAAGCTAGTCAGAATCCTGGTCCGTTTGCGAGGTTTTTGCAAGAGTGTGGGATTGGTGCTCAATACATTATGCTTGGTGAATCTGAACAGAATGGAGTTTCTGAGAGGCGGAATCGTACATTAATAGACATAGTAAGAAGTATTATCAATATGAGTTATTTGCCTAAATTTTTATGGGGTGATGCATTAAAGACGACAACTTACATTCTTAATAGAGTTCTCAACAAATCTGTGCCTAAGACTCCGTTTGAAATGTGTTTTGGTTCGAAGCCAAAATTAAATCCCATGAGAGTATGGGGATGTCCTGCGAAAGTGATGCTTTATGATCCTAATTTGAAAAAGTTGGATTTTAAGATAGTTAGTGCATTTTTTATGGGATATGCGGATAAATCAATAGGATATAGATTTTATTGTCCTACATACTCTATAAGGATAGTTGAATCTAAACGTGCTGTATCCTTGGAGGAAGGTAATGAAGTTGAGAAGAATATGCAAACTCAGGATTTTGAGTTTGAGGAGGACAAATCGAGTAATCCGACATCTTCTACTTCATTAGATATTGTCATACCACCTCTCTTAGAGCATCATGATGATTCTATATCTGAATAAGAAGATGAGCCCTTACCAGTTGTTATTGAACCTCAATCGGTTATTTATGAGCCCGAGCCAGCTATTGATAAACCCCAACTAGTCGTTGATGAGCCACAACCAACTGTTGATGTTCCTTTAAAGAGATCTCAGAGGATCCGAAGATCTGTCATTCCTGATGATATATTGTTTATTTACAGGAGCATGATTTTGACTTAAGAGTGGATGACGATCCCAGGAATTATGATCAAGCTGTTCAGAACCCTAAATTGTCAAAATAGATAGATGCTATTATCGATGAACTGAGATCCATAGATACAAATCGTGTTTGGGATTTGGTTGAACTGCTTGATGGTTGCAAGTCTATTGGCTGCAAATGGGTTTTTGAAGACTAAACAAGACTCCAAAGGAAATGTTGAGAGACATAAGACTAGACTTGTAGAGAAAGGGTTCAATCAAAAAGAAGGTATTGATTATACCGAGACTTTTTCACCTGTCTCTTCGAAAGATGCCTTTAGGATTATTATAGCCTTAGTTGCTCATTTTGATTTAGAGCTACATCAAATGGATGTGAAGACTGCTTTCCTAAATAGAGATCTTGTAGAGGATGTGTATATGATGTAACCTAAAGGTTTCCAGGCGGTTGGAAAGGAACATATGGTTTGTAAGCTTAGAAAATCCATTTATGGTCTGAAACAAGCTTCAAGGCAATGGTATTTAAATTTTGATGAAGTCGTTACATCATATGGTTTTGTTGAAAATTCGATGGATCATTGCATATACCTCAAGGTCAGTGGGAGCAATTTTATTTTTCTTATACTTTATGTTGATGACATTTTGCTCGCCAGCAATAATTTGGGGTTGCTGCATGATACCAAGAATTTTCTATCTCGTAGCTTTGAAATAAAGGATCTTGGGGAAGCCTCTTATGTCTTTGGTATTGAGATACAACGTGATAGGTCACGTGGTTTGCTTGGATTATCTCAAAAGGCTTACATTGATAGGGTACTCGAGGTTTAACATGAGTGCTTATTCCCCAGGTGAGGTACCTATCGTGAAAGGAGATAAACTTACGAAGCTACAATGTCCCCAGAATGAGCTAGAACGTTCTCAAATGAAAGATGTCCCATATTCATCTGCGGTTGGTAGTTTGATGTATGCACAGGTTTGTACACGTCCTGATATTGCTTTTGCAATTAGCGTATTTGGCAGATTTCAAAGTGATACCGGCATGCATCATTGGACAGCAACAAAGAAAGTTATGCATTATCTGCAGCGAACAAAGGATTTCATGCTCACTTATAGGCGTTCAGACCTATTGGAAGTTGTTGGCTATACAGATGCGGATTTTGTTGGTTGTACAGATGATCTAAAATCCACTTCAGGTTTTGTGTTTATGTTGGCTAGTGGAGCCATATCGTGGAAGAGTGTCAAGCAGACACTTACAGCTTCATCTACTATGCAAGTTGTGTTTGTGGCATGTTATGAAGCGATAATCCAGGCAGTTTGGTTACGGAATTTCATTTCAGGGTTACAGATTGTCGATTCCATTTCTAAGCCATTGACAATCTATTGTGACTATTCCGCAACAGTTTCTTTCTCTAAGAACAATAAAAGGTCTTTAGGGTCTAAACATATATAGATCAAGTATCTTGTGGTTAGAGAGAAAGTTCAAGAGTTGCAAACTTCTATTATTCATATTGACACATAAGAGATGATAGCTGATCCCCTAACCAAGGGATTATCTCCGAAGGTTTTTAAAGGGCATGTTACCCGTATGGGGTTAGTAAATAGTTATGATATGCTTGGTTCGTGGGAGTTATGTTTTTGTTTTTAAATTAATTGCAGTTTTCTGTTTAATAAAATTTTATTCTCGAGAATATATTTGTACATTGTATAATGTATATGTATGTTGTTTGCCATGATATGCGCGCATGTATGTTTTTATTATGGCAAGATATCTCAAAGCCTTTTGCTTTGAGGAGACACTTCACTCATAAGGTATAAAGATTCCATCGATGAGTGAATATTACTTAAGACAGAAAGATTTGTCCGTCTTAAGGGAGGTTGAACTCATGGTCAACGTGTTTGGCTAATGAGTGTAAAATGTTTAGGACATTAAGTTGCTCGTCTTAAGCTGCGAAGTTGGACCTATATGGAAATAGGCATGATGATCACATTTGCATGTAATTTTTATACCACACATACATACCATTTTACCCGGGTAGGTAGAGCTAAGGGTATTTTGATTATATATGGTCTTATGTTGATTAAAGATGTAATGATTTATGTAGTTGGATACTTGGGATTCTATTGGACTAAGAGGAAGAAAGGTGTTACTCTCTTAAACATTCCTTGTGGTCATATATAATTGTTTGTCAATTCGAAGATACGTTTTCTAAAATGAATTTTTAAATCTAAAATAATAATGTATATGTAGCTCAAGTGAGAGAATGAAAGGTTCTTATAAAATTGTGAGCAACATATGACGTTATATTTTATGTTTATGAAAAACCGAATTGATTAGAATGTTTGAGAGTTGACCGGAAAAACCCGTTTGATTGTGATCAATATTTGTTGGGCTCGGTGCACCTTGGCAACATAAAATAAATTTAGGATATGATATGTGCTATTGTATATGTGTGGGCTTAGTATTCCTTTTAGGACTAACCATCCTATTAGGGTTGAGAATCCTTTATGAGTTAGGATTCTAGGAAGTTATACTATATATAGGGGGTCTCTACTCTCACTCATAGAATGTATTACAGAATTGTCTCCCCATTAGGCAATCCGAAAAAGGTGAGTAGAGAGTAGAAGACTCTCTATTGTTTTAATTGCTTTCTTGTTTTATTTTCAGGTTGGGTTTCTTACGCTATTCAATGGATTCGGAAAATTCAGGTACGATTTCATGTTTATGTATTTAATACGAGTTATATGTTTAATTACATACTACTCTTACACATCTACCCTCATCCTATGGGTAGGGATGGACATGGAGGCCCAATGGAATAGGGGAGAGTCCCTTTACCCCCACCTCTATTCTTCAACCCTTCCCCCACCACCTCTCCCAAAACCTATTTGGGGGGAATCATGGGTGGTGGCGTTTCAGGGGAAGGTTTCCCCACCTCAAACCCCATTTACCCCATTTTTTAATATCCAATTCTAAATTTTTAATTATCATTCCGCAAATTGGAATCTGGAACTTGGAATTCGACTATTCCAATCTCTAGTTTGACACTGTTAAAATATTCAATCCAAAAAGTAATTAAAATATTCGTTCTAAAATATATAATTAGTTTAAAGAAATCCAAAATAAATACAAATACAAACACTCATATGCTAAGTACTAACCAGTAACTACTAACTTAGGTTAATATTATAATATTTTAGGATTTTTTTAGTCATTAAAATTTAAATAATATGTATAGTTTAGGGGTACCCCTCCCACCCAAAAACTGTTTTAGGGGTAAAATTTATCCTTAAAACCTTGTTGAGGCCCGCGAGGGATAGGACCCCATGGTGAAACGCCCATCCCTACCTATGGGCTTGTTTGTGGAGTTCAAAGTAGGACTATAAGAGGTCCAATTTCTTCATTAATTTATTTAAAAAGTATATTGGAATGGTGTAGATAATAGGGTGTTAAGAAGTAGCCAGCTAATTAGATGTCCCATGCATTTGCTGATTCTGCAACTTCATCTGTAAAAAATAAAAATAAAAAGTTATTGGAAAATAGGCAAACGAAATGTTGATAGACTTATTTCAGCTCAATGATCAATAATATACATCAACTTGTAATCTTTATTCTCTCTTAAAACTTGCATTTCAATCTATTGATCTTACGGGACTAACAATGTCCCTATGAACTATAGAGTTATAAAATTGATAAAGACAATCATGTTTTCAGAACTTACAATTTCAGCAATTGTACTTGGATTTGTTCTTTTGAGTCGATCGACTTTAAATTAAATTTGAAATTTTGGTGAAACAAATCTGCCTTTCATTTATAATTATGAATTGCTTATTATATAGTGCATTTATTAAGCAACTGATACAGTAATTATTCATTGATATATATATATATATCTACGGCACGTAACATGGAATTTCAAGCGTTATCTTTGTTTGTGCATACAGGACCATCACAACCAGTAATGGTCACTCTTGCATGGAGGAGCATCTTTTCCAGGTGCGCATTTAATGGCTGCAGCTTTTGTGAATAATTTTGTTAAGTCCCGCATATACAAATACCTGCAACACAATGTTTGATATTTCCCGGACACGAAATAATCAAACAATCTTCATTGCTTGAACAAAGTAATTTTGTGGGGTTTAATTTTGGTCCAGATACCAGTATATGTGTTTGTAACTTTGTGTTATTTTGTTCAAATAAAGCACATATACGAAGTATTTATAGTATGAAGATGGTTGATTACATGGCAAGCAAATCTCAACCCCTTTCAAAAAAATAAAATAAAATTACTCAACCAGATTATGCAATCAATTTTCAGATTTGATATTTGGACAACATTGATATTGCACTGGAATTTTAAGATTTATATTTGACTAATTTAAAAAACCGGAGATTTATTTTGATAATTGGAGCTCCACAATCTCAGGTTCAATGAACCTCTATCGTTGTATATATTCTCTTATATTTGCTCATAAAACCCTCAAGTGTAGGATGACATCCCCACTTCTACGGTGAAAGTAGATATCTTATCGATAAAAATCCAATATGTATGGAAACCCCTCTCCCATCGCACACTGCTCTTGACAGGTTCAGCAGACCGTTTTGCATATATGTTAGATTAAAGAAAGGGGTGGGGGTTTCTTTAGGCTTTTTGGGGGTGTTAATAGTAACCATCAGAAATCCTTGTTCAGCCACGGCCCGGCCCGTGTTAGAGAAAACAAAACGGTGGTGGAGGGTTTTGAGTGGAAAAGATCGGCCGTTGATAGTAGCTCCATCTTCCTCCAGCAGCCTTGTCATCGAAAGTGATTCTTTTTCAGGTCAGTATATTACCATTTTATTTTTCTGTATAGAAAATAGAGAAAAAAATATTATTTTTCTTTCGAAATTCTCTTAATAGTTTCAATATCATCTAAAACCCTTAAACCCTAATTTTATTTTCTTCTGTGTGTAATTTCACTTCATTGTTTCGTATTTTAGGTTGATAACTTTCATATTCAGAGGTATTGAAAATGGCTCTCTTTAGAAATGCAAAACGACCGCTTAAGATCTTTCTCTACAATAGTTTTTGTACCGGTACAAACCATACAAATGGGTACTCTACTTGGGTGAGCAGAGGGTCTCCAATTTCTCAATTTAGTGATATCAAGGGCTTGTTTACGATCAAATACGGGAACCCAAAACCTGTTTTTGGATTGATTTCAAGACAGTTCAGTGATCAAGCTCTTACTGGAACAGAGCAGATGAATCTCATTAAGCAGTTAAGGGAACGGACCAGTGCTCCCATAAAGGATGTCAAATTAGCTCTTGTTGATTGCAATTGGGATATTGGTAATAAATTATATTCTTTTTTAAGCAAAAAACGAGAACGTTTTCGTTCTTCTTTGGTTTTTTTTTTTTTTTTTTTTTTTTTTTTTTGTGGGGTGATTTGTTGAAATTATAATTTTGATGATTGAATGATTTTGTGCAGAGGCGGCACAGAAAGAGTTGAGGAAAAGAGGGAAGGTTCTGGCATCAAAAAAGTCATCCCGGAATGCGACTGAAGGTTTGCTTGCTTTAGCACAGAGTGAAGGCAAGGCTGCTGTTATTGAACTTAACTGTGAGACTGATTTTGTTGCCAGGAACGAGATATTTCAGTACTTGGTTAGTGTGTCTCAACCATAATTCCGCTTTTTCTTTGTGCAAGTTTCAGTAGAATTCCATGAGTTGGATTGAATGTACTTGATTTAACCATTATAATATCTTTATCGGTGGAATTTTAATGCTCATGCTTCATCCTTGCTATTTATCTGATAGGCCTTATTGTTGGCTAAGCAAGCTTTGCTGGTTGAAAATAGTTCACAACAAGCTTCTGGGCTCTATCCTGTTGGAGCTGACTATTTACAGGTGAGCGGTTTGTCGACTATATGATTTTTAGAGCACTGTCTAAAGACCATTGTTGACCTCAGGGTTCTGAGGTGCATGTTGAGTCAACCTCACAGTCTTGATAACATGTCTATATCTTTTTCTGTTGTTTAGATTTATGTTATTCCATGTGTTGCAAATTTTATTTCACAATGAAATGAAATTCGGTAGAGCAAAGAAAGCGTAAATTATCTTGCAAACTTATTCGAAGTGAATTGTAACTGTTTGACAACCAGGACTTACAGTTGAATCTTGAACATCCAAAAATAAGTGGAGAAATGACTGTTCATAATGCAATTACAGAGGTAGCTGCGATGATGGGGGAGAATGTAAAACTCAGAAGAGGTTTTTTGATGTCTGCATCTTTAACTGGGGTTGTTTCAACCTACCTCCATACAAGCCATCAACCAGGTACATTGCTTTGACTTTAACTTTACCTCTTTTTTGTTTGACGGTAGATAATGTACTTGTATGCACTTTCATCCTAAAGTTTGGGCCGTAAATACATATCCCTTGCATTTTCGGATAAAATCTGTAATGTTAAGTTGCTGCACTTTGTAGAAAATGATTCGACAAAGAATTTTCTTTAGGCTTCACTAATAACTTTTTGGTTCTGGTTGTAGGTTTGGGTCGTATTGCTGGAATTTTAACGCTTCAAGTAGAAGACAAACTTTCTCAATTGGATGCTCTCCAGCAGGTTGGATCAGAATTGGCTATGCATGTAGTTGCTGCAAAGCCATTGTTCCTAACAAAGGAACTTGTCTCTTCTGATGCATTGGCTAATGAGCGTGAAATTCTGAAATCTCAGGTATTTAAATTTCGATCATCAGTTCTGCCTATTTTAGTCCTGTCTTGTGGAATTTTGGAGCTTTCTTTGGCGATATTTTCACCCCATTGATCCATAGATATCCATCCCTTTTGGGGTTAGATCAGATTTCTGAGCCTTCATAACCACAATTACTGCATTGGCTTGGATGTTATGTGACTTATTATATGCAAGTAAAGAATAAGAAATTAATTGCTAGGCATACACGGAGATGCACCCATTAGTTGAGGCTGGCTAAAACGAAGATATTGATATGGTGTATGATAGCTACTTACTGTAAAATTTATTACCGATTCCATACAACTGTTCAGTGAAGTCATGGAAACTTCTTATGTTGAATATTTATTTATCTTATGTTTATTTTCTTATTTTGTTTATATATAATTATTTGAGTATTTACTTGATTTTGTTTTCAGGCGGAAAGTACAGGGAAGTCTCAGATGGCTGTAGAAAAAATGGTGGAAGGCCGTTTGCGCAAATATTATGAAGAAGTTGTTCTTATGGAGCAAAAATTTATCATGAATGACAGTTTAACTGTGAAGGTATGTGATCATTGAATAATCAAACGCATTGCCCTACCTTAGTTGTCTAAGCTTCTTATGGCATGTTCTTTATCATTTTACCAATGTTTTTTCTAATTTTTGAAATGAAAACAGTGAAAAACACGTTCATCAGCTATGTTTTTGAATGAATTGAATGAATATATGAAAAACATAAAATGATTTTTTCACTTTTATTGATCCTTTATTTTTCATTTTTACCCGTTGAGTAAGAAGCTTGTAATACCTATTAAATGAATATACTCTATTTATTAAAGCTTCTGGAGATTAAAGTTATGGAATATATTGAACTGGTTGTTTTTCATTTTCATTTTTTTTTTTTTTGTACGTGTTTGTGAATTGTGATTATGCAATTGTTGATTAATATATACTCTTTACTTTACAGACACTTGTGGATAACCTATCCAAGGAAGTGGGCTCAGCTGTAAAAATTGGGAGTTTTTTTAGAATGGAAGTTGGAGAAGGCGTTCAAAGGTAGAGTGAACTTGTTCCCAACATTTCTGGTTTTGCTATCTTTTCCAGGAAAAATGTTCTATATTACCAATCACATGTAAAATTGCAGGCTAGAATCATCAAATGAAGATGAACCTGTGGCTCAGGCTGCATAACTTGAGATGATACAGGTCCTTCATATAGGTTAGTCTTAAAGCTCTGGAGAGGGCCTTATTCTTTTTACCATTTCAGATGATGATCTCTGAATGCTTCCCGTACACTACATGAGGCCGTTTTGTAATCGTTGATGGATTCAATGTAGTGATATCGTCATGAGATGCTTTTCGTTTTGCTTGACTGAATTTTGCCGCTTTTTAATAGATTCTTTAGATGAATTGTATTTAAGAATAATAACCAGTAAGATCACTTGTTATATGTACTTATACCCTAGTTTTGAAATTTTGTTGTACACAGTTTAATTGCTTTTTTGTTTCTCGTTACATTTAAGACTTATTCTTATACTCCTTTTCTAGTGGATTATGTACAATTATTAATATTTTTCGGATTTAAGATGAAGCGATTCCAGTAGGTTTGTTTGTGGAGAAGATGAATGACAAATATATATATTATCTGAATCCTACCGTTAAGTTCAGTTCTCATCAGTTACCCAAAAAAGTTCAATTTCAAGTAAATAAATAAACGGCTACCAAATAAAGAACGACTCGAAATCCAATGGAGACTTTATTTATCAATTAAAACAATCCGAATACACATTTAATTAGTGAAGAGAGCTGTTAACTTAAAGCATTCATAATATCCCGACTATATTGGCATCCCACAGCCTACCTAATGAAAAGAATAATGAAATTCGGGTCACGTACAGGTATTTTTGAACCATAAATATTTTGGTGCTATATAAACTCAGGTTAATAAATTGGTGTGAAGTCCACAAAATGCTTGTCAAAAGGTTCCATAAATCATATATATATATATATATATGTACATCATATTGATTTGTCAAGTATTTCAAATATTATATTCTATTTTGGTTTCAAAATTCATTTATTTATTTCAATTAAATGAAATTAACAATAAAATTGTTTCTCATTCAAAGACTGGAAAGTTGAAACTAACAAACATGTACAGACATGTAAAGCAGACACTTTAGATATCATTATGATAAAAAAAAATAAAATAAAATGAATGTATAATTAATTATATATGCAGAAATTTCAAGTAGAATTAATTGATAATTTTGTAATTTAAACAATAATATTTGTAATTGTAATTATTGTGTCGTAACTTGCAATGTGGAGTGAGTTTAATTGGATTTTATTTAAAGGCTTAATCGAACTCAGAAAATTACAGTTGTCTTGTTTGGGCCAAAGACACATTTCTGGGATTATTTAGTAAGTCCAAATACTTTTTTTTAATTGAGTGTTTCAAGGAAACAAGTGGTTACTTGGCGCCAAATTCATCCGCCAAGAGGAAACTAGGAGGTTGAGTGAAAAAAGAAATCTTTATCTGGGTTGCTTGTTGTAGAAGCTAAATTATATCATAGTAGTTGAGTTGTTTCCTAATATAATATGATTTACTATAAAGAGTACTCAATTAAGTTTCCGAATTTCATTGTGAGACCTGAGCTTCTTCTCCTGTTTTTTTTTTCCTTCTGGTTTTCCTTGTGCAAGCAACAATGTCTCCGTATACGGTTGGGTATCGATTTCGTCCCACCGATACTTCCTTTTCAACAAGATCACTTGTTCGGATGATCAGAGATTGTGGTCTTTACGGTGCTCAAGAACCGCATGAGATTTGGCGGCTTTGTATTTTTTTTACAAAGTTGAAGAAGAGGTCCTCTAATGGTTCAAGAATTTGCATAACCGTGGCATCTTTTGGTACGTGGGCAGGCGAAGATGGCGGCGAAATAGTTGAAGCCCCGAATGTGGTTGGTTTCAAGAAAGGGTTTCGTTACGAGAATCCAAAGTCTCCACAGAATCGATTCTTTGTCGGATGAAAAAGAACAGGACCGGACAGAAAGCTGATAGAAAAACAAAGTTGAGATCGACAACAACAACACATGCAAGGAGGAGTTGATCAAGTTGACAATTCTGAAGCCAAGCATCTCTGCAGGATTCAACAACAAAATCAGCCACCCAATTCCACATCAACTGCATTGGTGATGCTGATGATGATCTTACTCAAGATGACTGGAACGATCTGCACCAATGGTTGGACTCCGATCGACATCCCTTTCTTCAACTCCACTCGGTATTAATGGTGATGGTGATGGTGATGAAAGCTGGGCTGACGGTATTACTGAAGACGACTGGAACAATCTGTTTCCTAATTGATGTAGCTTTTGCATTTTTAAAGTTTCAACTTTCTTGTACCCAATTTTGATCTTGGATCCTCTCTACAGAAGGAGTATTGTCTTTGTTTGAATTCGGTACTTGATAATATCGCACAAAGAACTGCTGAATATAATATCCAGTGAATGAATCATTAGAAATCCGCAGTCGAAATTTTTAGAGAAAAGAAACTTGACTAGAAACTATGAGCCTGTATGTTTACTATTATCTTGTTATTAACATTTAACAAATCAATATATGTATTTATTTAAATGTGATTGGTACACTATATTTGGCAAACATGAATGAATTTGAACATGGTATCTGCCTCAAAGAACTATTACAGATTCTGATGCAAAGCAGCATGGTAAAGTATGCATGGTGTTGAGGCTAAAAATGAGACACTTCAAAGTGCATTTCTCTTAACTTTCTCTTCTAGCCCTCCCTCTCTTCTTGTTTTAAAGGGGTTTTTATAGAGTTTGTATGTGTATTGTGTGTATTATTATGTGTTATGTCATCCGAGTGTGTATATTCCACCAACGTCTTCCAAATGTTGTCAAATTTGATACCAACACATGGTAATGCATGTATTGAATTGATTGAGCTGAATACCATGCTGTCGTTTAGAATCGTCTTAAACTGGCTTTCTTACATCCCTACTACAATTTACTTCTGATGACAGGTCTTCCTTTAAATTTTCATAAAGCAGAGCACTAAAGGTTTTTTTTTTTTTTTTTTATAATTAAGAAGTGTAATTGTGGTCAATCCTTAGTCAACAATTTTAAGAGATTGTTCCTCGGTTCGCAAAATAAAAGGAAAAGTTGTGTGAGAGTACAATTTCGTTTCAAGTCAATGGAGTTAACGAAGATCTCCACTAGCTACTTTGTCGTATAGTTATAACTTATAAGTTATCACATGCTTCCTAGTTTGTTGTACATGCCTTGAAAATCAGTTATATATTGTGATGAGTAATTCACTCTAAATTTGGTGTCCAAATCAGGTACTCAAATGATGTGATATTGTTATAATTTATTTATTTAAATCATATATAAATTATAATAATGTCAAATCATTTGGACACCAAATTTGATCAAAGCAGAATTATTGATATTGTGATATATCAACGAGTTGCAAACTCATAATGAAAGTATGAAACCTGCAACCTTTATCATGCAAGTTGCAACATCTTCTTATAATCCTTAAGTTGCGACCTCCTTTGCAATTTGCAAGACTTTTGTATCCAAAAATGTAATGTCTACGGATAAAGCTAGGATTTTGATTTTGGGAGTCAAAACTTTAAACTATTTTTTTTATAACAAAACACAAAACTAAGCAAACATATCAGCCTGGACAGTACCCTTTAAACCGAGAGGGTACGCATCAAACCAGACCCTATAATTTGTTAGGTTTTGACTAGTATTCTCAAGTGAACCCAATGTGAACCAAACGAGACTCATCTGATGTGAAGCTTCCTAGAAACATGGAAAACGTTTAGAAGTTGGAATGGTGTTGTTTGAGGGAGGTTGAAGACCTGAAAGAACTGAGAAACGAAATCATGAAAGGACCGCAGTGCAGACAAACGCACAAGTCGCGGCATAGGGAGCGATCGACTCCAGTAGGATCACGCGGTATAGACCGTGGCGGAGGCAAATGCACCAACCGTGGTATTCCGAGCGGTGGATAACAGTGGCGATCCACGATGTTGAGTGCGGGTGTCCAACCACGCCCAAACCTCGGTAATGACGGATTTTACCCAAATCAGGAATGTTGCGCGGAAATAGGAAATGTGTTTTCTTCTGGAAGTTCTTGTGCTAATCAGAAAAGGAAAAATGTGTTTTCTTCTGAAAGTTCTTGTGCTAATCAGAAAAGAAAAGAGTTTGTTTTCATGAAGAATAAGAAAGTTCTGTACTTGAAGGAAAATGATTTTTCTTTAACAATAAAACTTGTTATAAATAGAAAATAGTATTTATGTGGAACAAGTAATTCTTGTACATTTTGGAGTAGGATTTCCCCATGTAACTAATATAAATAGGCCTTGCAATTAGGTTATTTTGTGTGGAGCAAAAATAACACCATGTAACATCAGAGAGTGGTGAGATCCTGGTGAGAGACCTATGGAAATATCCGGGGAGGGACCCAAGACAATATCAATGGATGAAGTTAGAGATCCGTGGGTGATATTCAGAGGAGACTTAGAGGATATTAGGGGTTTTTGGTAAGGATCTTGTGAGCGTTGTGAAAGTGGTGTGAAGTTGATGTGTGGTAGAGAATCCAGAAGTATATGGTTGTAACAATTTATCATATAGTGGAACTTTCTCTGTCGTTCTGACGGCTCATGGTTTTTTACTCCGATTTGGGTTTTCCACGTATATCTTGTGTTGTGATTGATTTATTTTCTTTAATCTATTTTTCTACTATGGACGTTATTAATTGCTATGAGTTGTGAGCATATATCAGGTATGACGATTCAGCGATCATCGGTTTAAAATCTCCCAACATCATTTGCAACCGACAGCGCAAGCTTCGCAAGACCATCAAAAGAAATAGAAATAATTTTAAATTAAGAATGCATAAATAAAACAAATTAAAAGGTCTGCCAATATTAGTAATAATAATAAATAAATAAAAACAAACTATATCATCTAAGTCACAATTATAAATAAAAAGAAATGAAATTATAAAATTATCGGTTAATTCTACATGAAATTTCTGTATATATTATTGTATATTCTTCATTTTTTTTGTTTATCATAATGATATCTAAAGATTCCGCTTTGCTTTACTCTACATGTTTGTTAGTAATTTCAACATTCTAGTCATTGTATGATAAGCAATTTTATTGTTGATTTCATTTTAGTTGAAATAAATAAATGAATTTTGAAAAAAAAAAGAAGGAAAATTACTTTGAATATAATATTTGAAAGACTTAATAAATCAATATAATTTCGTATGCTTGTTTAATTTGTGTATTATTTGTTCTATGATTGTTTTCCCTCTAAGTGTACGATATAGAACATGTAAATGATGTGTGTTTATTGTGCCAATAGCATATTTATTTATTATGTTAATATGTTTTCGTTTGTCTTGAATTTTGTAGAATGGACTCTAAATTAATTTTTGACAGTAACACAAAAGTGTGTCAACATGTATTGGTCCCGGTTTGTCCATGTACACACACGTATAGAGGGTATAGTTTATGTTTATGTGTTCTAAATACACATAATGCAATGTGCTAGTTTCAAAACTTTGGAGATTGGCATATCTGACTTCCAATACTGTTGTACAAGACTTTGATACCTCTGTTTGTCTATTACTATTAGGGTTTAACTATGATACATGAATCAAACATTCCATTCGACTCCAACATCCCTTTTCTTCAGCGAAACATCAACTATACCTAATGTTGATGGTGATATATTAGAACTGGGCTGACGGTGATCACCGCATCCAACGATGGTGATTACACATAGACACAGGTTGTAAGGGAGCTGGCAACCATCCCGATGACAGATCCATATCCAACTAATGGTCATGCTAAAAGTCACTCTATTTGAGCTAACCTTCAAATTCCTACAGGTAGTCATGACCATGGTTCGAACGGTCCGAACCGTGGAACCGAACCGTAACTGTATGAAATGAACTATAACAGTAACTGGATATGTGGAACCAGTTTCGGAACCATAATCGGAACCGTGGGGCTTAAGGTTCGGTTCTGGTTTGCCTCAAAAAATTTTTTTGACTTAGAACGAACGGTTCGAACCACTGGTTCAGTTCCAGTTCTGGAACTACCAGTTCCAAGCCATTTTTCAGTTTGTTTTTTTCATTTTTTTTTCTTTTTAAAACGTGGACTACAGTCTACAGACTTCTGACTCTTCTTTTTCTTTCTCTTTTCTTCAAATCTCAGATATCTCTCTCTTTCTCTCTATTATTTCCTTTCCACAGTTCCACGATCTCTCATCTCTCTCTTTCTTCTTCTTTCTTCTTTCTTCTTTCAAATGTTCCACACTTCCACCCAGAAATTAGAAAATCTGGGATTTCTCGCCGATGATTTCTTTCTTCTCTCGTCAACGATTTCTCACCCCGTCGCCGACAACCTCTTTTTCAGTCGTTCTCTCGCCGGTGACCTTCCCAAAAAACCCTCTCTCTTCAATCTCTCTCTCCCTGATATCTTTTCTTCGATCTCTGGTGACTGGTGAGTGGTGGTGGTGGACTGGTGGACGATTTAGATTTTGGGGTTTGATTTGTTATTTGGGTTTTATTTTGGGGTTTGATTTGTGTGATGAAGAGGGTATGGGAATATGAGATTTGTGATCCGTGTCATTGTGTGAATGTGTGATGAAACTATGAACTCATGAAGATGATTTTTTTTAAGAAACTGAACTTATCGGAACCGGACAGGAACCATTGAAGCCAGAATCAGAACCGAAACTGGAACGAAACTGAAATGGAAATCGAAACGGAAATCGAAATCACCTTTTAGACGGTTTCGGTTCCGGTCTAGGTCTCTTCGAAACAAGAACTGGAACCAGAACCGAACCGAACTGGAACCGTGGTCATGACTACCTAAAGGCCTATTCGTCCGTATTGTTTTCTGATTTATCAATTTTTCGTTTAAAAGATTACAATACAATTTTCTTATTTTCAAAATTTGACTAGCTAAAAATAATAATAATATTATATTTATGATATATATAAATATATAAGCACCAGACGATAGTTGGGACACCTTCTGCCTAGCGCCTAGCCCACCTAGTTGGGAACTAGATGCATTACAAGAAAAAAGGCTATTAAGTCCTAACAGCCCAAAGTTCGTCCCTACAGACCTATTGGGACGAAAAAAAATCGTCACAAATTCCATTGCCTCAGGTGAATCATAATAGTCTCTTTGAGACGTAAATTCAAATTCGTTCATAAAGAGTACCTATTGTGACAAAACATAAATACATTAATTTTTTTGTCATTTTGGCTTTCGATCAACATCATGTCAAAATCTGACTAGCTTTAAAAAATAATAATATTATATTTATGAAAATTATTTATATAAGAGCTATGCACTAATCGGGCGGCGACCCTCCGTCTAGCGCCTAGTCCGTCTAGTCAGAGACTAGGTGCACTACAAGAAAAAAGGTCATTGGGACGAATTTTTTTTTTGTCACAATAGCCCAAAATTTGTCCCTATAGACCTATTGGGATAAAAAAATCGTTCTAAATTTCGTTGTCTTAGGTGGGTTGCAATAGCCTATTTGGGACAAAAATTCAAATTCATCCAAAAAGAGTACCTATTGCTACGAAACAAATTCGTCCCTATAGATCTATTGGGATAAAAAAAATTGTTCCAAATTCCGTCATCATAGGTGTGTTGCAATAGCCTCTTTGGGACAAAAAATTAAATTCGTCCCTAACGAGTATCTATTGTTAAAAAATAATAATATTATATTTATGAAAATTATATATATAAGAGCTATGCACTAGTCGGGCGGCGACCCTTCGCCTAGCGCTTAGCCCGTCTAGTCTGAGACTAGGTGCATTACAAGAAAAAAGGTCATTGGGACGATTTTTTTTTCGTCCCAATAGCCCAAAAATCGTCCCTATAGATCTATTGGGATAAAAAAAACCGTTTCAAATTCCGTAGTCTCAGGTGGGTTGCAATAGCCTTTTTGGGATAAAAATTCAAATTCATCCAAAAAGAGTATCTATTACTACGAAACAAATTCGTCCCTATAGATCTATTGGGATAAAAAAAAATTGTTCCAAATTCCATCGTCTTAAGTGGGTTGCAATAGTCTCTTTGGGACAAAAATTTAAATTCGTCCCTAACAAGTATCTATTGCGTAGACTAGTCATTTTGTTATTCGATCCACATCATGATAAACAATACCACCACCCTACATATCACCCATCCTTCCACAGCTATATTTGTTGAGTGTTGAACCCATGACCCAACATGCCATGCTAGCGTTTACCACTTGACCACATATTTCAATTCATTAATTGTTGCATAATATTTATATATAAAATATAAAGGTTGTTAAATTTTCATTGATAAGTTTAAACCCAACTCTTATTGGATAAAACAATTATTTGATAAATTTAAATTTTATTCTACTAATCAAAATTTTAATTTCAATTATGGTTTTGTACCTCTCTTCCAAACCTAGTGACCAGGGGTTTGAGTCTCACCATGTACATTTTCAATCATATGTGGGGGGTTTTCTCACGGTTTATGGGAGCAACTTTCTCTTCGATTGTGACTGTTATAGTCCATACGTAACCTGTTATAAAATAATATACATATTTATTATAAAATTCTAATTTCTATTAAGACGATTATTTTTCATCTTTTTACATTCAATGGTGTAGAGCTCAAACTATTACACTAGACAACTTCAACTTTGATAAATAATGCAAAACTATTTATATAAAATGTAAATATGTTATTAATATATTATTATTATTATTATTATTATTATTATTATTATTATTATTATTATTATTATTATTATTATTATTATTATTAAAATTAAAATTATACTGAACAAATTTTAAAAATTTATTACTAGATAATTTAAATTGATTCCAGTATTCTTTATAATTATTTTGTATTACTATTAAAAAACATTTATTAGATAATATTTTATTAAACTATGATATCAATGGTTACAAGAATGAATCAGGAATGCAACTCTCACTTAAGTAGAGATTTTTCACCACATTTGTGAGTTAATGAGTAAAATTAGACTCAAATCTTTATTACAAAAGAGAAGGAAAATGTCCATATACGTTGCTAAACATGACTGAGAATTTTTTTCGTCTCAATAACCAAATAATCGTCCCTTTAGACCTATTGGGACGAAAAAAGTTCGTCTCAAATTAAGTCGACTCGGGTGGGTCGCAATAGGTTCTTTGGGACGGAAATTAATATTCGTCCATAAAGACTACCTATATGGACAAAATAATATAGGGATGATTTTTTTTTTCCATCCCTTTTGATAATATATTGAGACGAATTATTTTGTCCCTTTTGACAACCTGTAGGGTTGGAATTTACATTTTTGTCCCCTTTGACAACTTGTAGAGACGAAATATGTGGTTCCTTTAAATATTTTTTTCGTCTCTTTTGACAAGATAATTTTTTCATCCTTATAAAAAATCTATAGGATCGAAATTTGGAAAAAAAAACTTGGCTCGTTTGGAACCCTATTTTTTTAAAATCATATATTATCAGAAGAAAAGATTTATTGTTAATCGTACACAGAATAAAGAGACTTTCTTCACATTTTTCACTTTAATTGACAAATTTAATATTTGAATTCTTATCACAGAGGGAATGATAAATGTACAATAACTATTCTAAAAAGTGGTTTTGCATTTTAGATTCTTATTTATTATATTTATAAAAAATATATATAATTTTTCTAATTTTTTGATTTAATCTATAGTAATTAATATAAAACAGTGAATCGAATTTAATTTTGATCTGTCTCTTAGGAAAAACTTAAAAAAATGAAAAACATAATCCTGATAAATCATTATCACCAATAAATATTGTTTTTGTCGTAATAAAATAACCTCTATAATTTTTTTTCTTTTCTTTCAAAAAAAAAATGTCAAACTTTTTAGTGACAAATAATTTTCATCCCAATAAACATCCTATTGGGACGAATGATTTATTTCGTCCCAATACACATACTATTGGGACAAATTATTTTCGTCCCTAAAAGTCTCGTTAATTTTACACCTTTTAGGTACGAATATTTTTTTTTATCCCAATAGACTGTCTACTTGGACAAATATTTTTCATCCCTAAAAGTTTCACGGGTTTGTCCTCTTTAGGGACGGATAATTTGTTTTATCCCAATAGACGTTTTATTGAGACGATTTTTTTTGTTCCTAAAGGTTTTTTTATGTTTGAAATTTTTATGGGCGAATATATTATTGCGTCCCAATAGACGTTCTATTGTGATGAATTTTATTCGTCCCTATAACCAATTTTCTTGTAGTGGTGGCTGATCTGAAGTCGATCGGCGGCAGACCAACGATCTGTTGGAATTTTTTTAATATATATTTTTTGTTGTAACCGAGTATATGTTTATAATATTTTATATATTGAACTTCAAATTGAAAATAAAATTCCAAAAAAAACTCAATATTGAGAATCAAAATTCATGAACAACTAAATAAAATCTAAAAAGACACTAAATCAAATTCCAAAAAGTCAATAAAAAGGTCAACCTAATCGGTCGACGGTGACTGGTCATTGACTTTGATCGACTAGATCAACTAGATATTAAACCACCCAGTAGGGACGGTGGACCGCCATCGGAGACTTTTGCAACACTGATATATAACAATGCTAGACTTTCCAAATTACTTCCCAAATTG
Organism: Dipteronia dyeriana; assembly: GCA_032871835.1. NCBI lineage: Eukaryota > Viridiplantae > Streptophyta > Magnoliopsida > Sapindales > Sapindaceae > Dipteronia > Dipteronia dyeriana. Next base: position 85,528,734 of record CM065298.1, read on the forward strand.
TGTTAGCACATGAGGTGTCAACATCACATCACTTACCACATAATCTCATGATTTATAAGATATTGACATCCGACTTGTTAATTTTGACTAAACCAACTTAAATTTGTAATTTAAAATTTTGACTTCAACATCTCAGCCACACATGTGTTATTAATCTAAGCGTTGTAAATGCATTCAAATCTCAAACATTTGATTAAAAGCACATGAGTTGTTAAAATGTTGAAGTCATAAATTTAAGTTGATTTAGTTTGACTCAACACGCAAATAATAAAGTGTAATTATTTTGAAAATATCTTTGTATATTTGGTAAACTAAATTATATTGATTTTCAAATTAAAAAAACATACAAATATATATTAAAACAATAATTTAATATTGTGAATATCTAAAATCTCGTTTCACAAAAAAGAATTAGCTGGATCCAAATTTCAAATTCAAATTAATTAGTGGTGGGTGACTATTGCCTAAGAACGAATTAGTTAGATTGATGGCATGAAACAAATAAATGAAAAATAAATCATACTTGTTAATCTCCCCACTAATATTAGACAACCCAAAAAATCAGCCTAAAAACCAACTTAATGTTGTGGTAAGTGGTTTATTTATTAACCACTATCATCCCATGATTTGTGTAGTAATGACAACTCAAATTTCCCTCAAACCTATCAAATCATAAAAATGTCTTACCTAGGGGCGGCAAAATTCCTCGACCCAACCCAAATCCGTGGGGCCCCGGTCCATTTGGAGTGGGTTTGGAGCAGAAAAACGGGTAACGGAGCCGGTTTGAGGCAAATTTCTTGACCCGGTCGGGTTACTGGGTCGGGTATGGGGCGGTCTCTTGACCCGTAATATATATATATTAAAAAATATTGTATGTATTTTGTATTTTTATTTAAATCATTTTGGGATTTGTATTTTATAGTTTACGTATGAATTTAATGTTTATTAAACATAATTATTGTGTTATACTAAATTCAAATTTACGTAAACAAAACGGGTCAAACAGGACGGGTTTGGGACACCCTTACCCCGTTCGGATCGGGTTTGGGGTATACTTTTTTGAACCAGCCGAGTTACCGGTCAGGTTTGGGCCGAACATTGAAAACCGGGTTTCGGGTTTCGAGCGGCTCTGACCCGACCCATTGCCACCCCTAGTCTCACCTAATGTTCAGTCAAATTTTATGATTGATGTTGTATTTATAAGAGTATTTTCAATATAAGCGTGACTTGTGAAAAAAGAGATGCCACATAGGATTAATAGACATTTCGTTAAAAGATATTTCACTAATGCAGCCGTGTATATTCAATTTCAAGCTGACATGGGAAAAAAAATATATTAGGTATTGTCAACATGACCGTCCATTTTCAGATAGCTTGTTACGTAGCCCTTTTTAGGTTGATTCTGCAAATATTTAAAATTGACATTAATTTTTCATCTAATAAGAAAAAAAAAAAAAAAAAATTGGACACGTCATTAAAACAAAATGTATATTATACGGAAGCATTGGAGACCAAATTTTAAGTTGATCGTCTATCAAGTACATATTTGTGCAACATAGAAATCAATTCTATTGACAATGTTGTCATCTCAACAATAATTCATATGCAAGCTATTTTTGCATTGAAGATTCTCTAAGAGCATCTACAATGCAAGAGTGATTTGTGAAAAAAAAGTGATGTCACATATGATAAATAAACAGTCTATTAAAAAATATATCTTCAATGCAGTTGTGTATATTCAACCTTACACTGATGTGGTAAAAAAAATGACAATGTCAATATAACCGTTTACTTTCAAACGGTTTGTTATAAAACTATTTTTTTGGTTGACTCGGCAAGTATTTAAAATTGACGTTAATTTTTCATCTATTTTTGGTAAGAAAATTAAAAAAGAATAAATTGGACACATCATTAAAAATAAACATGTTTTAAACACAAGCATTGAAGACTAAATTTCGAGTTAATTGTCTATCAAATCTATATTTTTGTCGTATAGAAATCAAGTCTCTTGATATTGTTGTTATGTCAACGATTTTTAGTATGCAATCCATTTTTACATCTCCAATACAATAATGACTTGTAAAAATAAAATACCAATTGTGCATCTCAGATTCAAGTATTTATAACTGATATTAATTTTTCATTTACTTTTGGTAAGGAAAAAAAATAAAAAAAATAGAAAAAAAAATGGCAACGTCATTAAAAATAAGCGTGTTTTAAACAGAACCATTGGAGACCAATTTTAAATTGATTGTCTGTCAAATCTATCTTTATATCACATAGGAAGCATCTCTTGACATTGTTGTCATGCTAATAATTTTTTGTATGCAAGTCACTCTTGCTTTGGAGATACTCTAAGAGATTATTTGTACAACTCTTAAAATGCTATGATTTATATTTGTATTTTTATTATGACAAGATTTATATTTGCATCTTTATGATGACAAGATTTATATTTATATTTATCTGTTTAACTTAAATTGACCCAATATAAATTAAGCCTTATATTTTGATAGACCCAATAGATTTGACGAATTTTAATATGGAAATTCAAGATCCAATTGTATCCGATGGATTTCATAATTTATGATTTAATCCCTCAAATTCGATTGAATATCATATTAAGCATTATGATCACATGATTTATATTTATATTTATACTTAAATTGGTCTAATATAAATTAAATCTTATATTTTGATAGAATCTTTAATGGATTTTAATATGGAAATCTATAATCCAATCGTATGGATTTTATAATTTATAATCCAAGCATATCCTCAAATCCGATTGAATTGAATCAAATTAAGAATTATGCTGATATGATTTATATTTATATTTACAGTGTCAATATTTGCACCCTTAAAAATCAGTATATACACCCCTTGTGTATACCAAATTTTCTCTTTTAAGCAAAGATTATTGGCATATCTATAATATAATAATTCAAATCACAATGTTTTTGCCATATAAGCAACATAACTCCAACATTAATAATAAACATGGTAAAAGTCTGGTGATATGTATTAATATATAATAATGCTAGGTTTCCTAATTTTTTTCCATTTTTTTTTTCCAAATAGTGTTGGCACGTGAGGTGTCAACATCACGTAAATGATGAGATTATTTGATAAGTGAAGTGATGTGATGTGGACACCTCACGTGTCAACACCATTTGGGAATGAATTTGGAAAAAATATTTAGGAAACCTAGCATTACTCACTAATATACTATAGATATAGTGTAATGCTGGACTTGCCAAATTTGTTCTCAAATTTCTTTTCAAATGGTGAGGTGTCCGCATCATGTAAATCATAAGATTATGTGGTGAGTGATGTAATATTGACATCTCACGTAACAACACTATTTGTAAAAAAATTGGAAAATCTAACATTACTCTACATATAATGTGTATCTACGAGAGAAAAAATATTGTATTTACACCCCATTATTATTTTTTTTTAAAAAGAAGATGAAATATTTGAGCACACCCCACACACCAAATATGCCCTCTAGCTTTATTAATTTTAGAAAAATATTATATTTATATATAGTCATTTTCCTATTAGTGCGCACAGATGGAATTATATAAGGATATTGAATGTAAGCCATTCATTTATAAAAGAGCTTTGACAAGTGTATACATACCAAATCAAAATTTTTAAAATGAGTGACTCACATTCAATGTCCTTATATAATTCCATCAGTACGCACTTATATAAAAAATTTCGTATATATATCGAGGAGCAGCACTTTAGGCAGACCCTCTCTTTTTTTTTTCTTATTTCTATTCTAGGATGGACCAGGAGGCAACCATTTACAACTATTCTCACTTGGGAGAAAGTCTCACTTTTTTATTTAGGCTTTTTTTTTAAGTATTATAAGAACTATTACGATAGAACTGTCAATACCTGTCGAGATCAAATAATATATATGCAGTCGAGATATCTACTCTAATAATGGAAGATAACTACTCGCACAACCTGAAAAGAAAACTCCCTACATATGCTTGTAAAATACGTATGGTAGGATTGAAACCCCTCACCACTTATGTAGAAAAGAGGTACAGTACCAACCCTACCATCAGTTAAAATAGTTATAAGAAAGTATTATATCTTTTAATTAAAGAATTAATAATTTAATTTAAGGGTAACACCGAAATTTTAAAAATATATAAATTTGGGATGTACATAAAGTTATATAGGGGGGTGTAAATACCGTCACTCTTATATTTATATGTGTACTTAAATATTTCTAATAAAAATTAAGCCTTAAATTTTGACAATTTCGACATATTTGGCGGATTTTAATATATGGAAATTCAAGATCCGGTCGTCTCCAATAAATTTAATAATTTATGATCCAATATTCATGTCCACAAATCTGATAGGATTGAATAAAATCAAATGAATCATATATATTTAGACCATCTCCAATGCAAAAATTTATTTTAAGAAAATTGAGTGTTACATAGGATAGATAGTTAAAAAGTTAGAAAAACTCATTCCAATGCAATTATCTAACTTCAAAATGGAAATGATATGGCAAAAAAAAGTTAGAGAATATGGAGTTGGGTTTCTAAGAACATCTTCAATATTGCAAATTGCATTTGAAGAAAATTGACTGTCACATATGGTAGATAGTTAAAAGGTTAGAAAAACTCGTTCAAATGCAATTATCTAACTTTAAATGTAGATGATATAGTAAAAAAAAAAAGTTAAAGAATATGGAGTTGAGTTTCTAGTTCTAGAAACTCTCCTAGAAATGTTAAATAGGATTTCTAACTATTTCCACAAATAATATTAGAGCTCATTTAATATTAAAATAAAAGAGGAGAGATATTGAAATAATTATTTTATTATGATTGACTATAAAATGAATACGTATTTGACTTTAGATAATTGTACTAGAAATGTGAATATACATTTTTCTACATTTGTTTTTCAAAAGTTGGTCCACAATGAATTGAAATACTAATGTGACACTATTCAGAAATTCAAAAATGCATATTTGCATCGGAGATGTTCTAATTTTATAAACTCTCATAGAAATGCTAATTACGATCTATAACTCTTTCCACTAATATTATTAAGGCTTATTTTATTGTAAAATAAAAAGAAGAGAGAGAGTGGAATAATTGTTTTAGAGTGATGTTATTGATACACTCACTGCTGAACTATTTAGAGCAACCCCAACAGACTAGTTAAATGAGTGTTATCTGAAAATTAAATGAGCCACATCAACATATGTGGCTCCAACAAACTCATTAAATGAGATACTTCAGATTAAATTTTGTTTCTCACTCTACAGAGTGACTTCTCTCTCTTCGATTTATATTTTATTATATACATCATTATTGTTACCAATTGTGTTTAAACAACTTTTTTATTTATTTCAAATACCTATATAAAAGATTTCAAACAACTCCTTCAAACAACTCTTTAAAATAATATTAGCATATTTATAATTGAAGAGCCTTTTTGAATTACTATTCTTTTTTCACTCTTCAAATTGCCACATATGTAAACAAATAGACATTTGAAGAGCGGAAATAGAAAAGACTTTTAGGGTTGCTTTTATGCACCACTTCTAAATTTTTGATTTATTTACATGATTACCCTTTTACATATTTTTCAAATTTAATACACTCCATATATATTTTTAAAAAGTAAAAATAAAAATACACACAATCTCTAATATTTATATAGAATTTTCTCACATCCATTCAAATGACTTGTTTTTTCTTCTTATTTCATGGTGAAACCATCCTTATTAGATGCATTTTTTTTTGTAGCGATTGGATTGTTGGTGGTAGAGCGTGAGTGTAATATTGATCGTCATATGATTTTTTTGGGCGATTGAGTTAGGTTTTTGATGTAGTTTCATTTCGTCACAACGTTTTTGTCATATAAGCAACATAACTCCAACATTAATAATAAACATGGTAAAAGTGTGGTGATATGTATTAATATATGGTAACGCTAGACTTTCTATTTTTTTTCCCATTTTTTTCCCAAATGATGTTGGCACGTGAGATGTCAACATCTCGTAAATCATGAGATTATTAGGGAAGTGATGTGATATTGACACCTCACGTGTCAACACCATTTGGGAAGGAATTTAGAACAAAATTTAGGAAACCTAGCATTACTCATTAATATACTATAGATATGCGTATAGAGTAATGCTAGGTTTTCCAAATTTGTTCTCAAATTTCTTTCCAACTGGTGAGGTGTCAGCATCATGTAAATCATAAGATTATGTGGTGAGTGATGTGATGTTGACACCTCACGTGACAACACTCAGTGGAAAAAAAAGTTGGGAAGCCTAACATTACTCTATGCATATAATGTGTATCTATGAGAGAAAAATGTTGTATTTACACCCCATTAACTTTTTTTTTTAAATGATGAAATATTGTGAGCACACCCCACACACCAAATATGTCCTCTAGCTTTATTAATTTTAGAAAAATATTATATATATATATATATATATATATATATATATATATATATATGAATTTTCATATCAGTGCACACTGATGGAATTATATAAGCACATTGAATGTGAATCATTCGTTTATAAAAGAGCTTTGACAAGTTTATACATGTCAAGTCAAAGTATGTAAAATGAGTGGCTCACATTCAATGTTTTTATATAATTACATCAGTACATACTTATGTGAAAAATTTCGTGTGCCTAAGGTGCTGCTCCTCCCATACATACATATATGCATACATACATACATACTTATATACATATGTATATATATATATATATATATATATATACATATGTATGTATGTATGTATGTATGTATGCATATATGTATGTATGGGAGGAGCAGCACCGTAGGCAGACCCTCTCTTTATCTTTTCTTATTTCTAGCCTAGGATGGGGAGAAAGTCTCACTTTTTTATTTAGGTTTTTTTTTTGTTTTTTTTAATATTTTTTAAAGTATTACAAGAACTCTTACCATAGAACTGTCGGTACCTGTTAAGATCAAATAATATATATGCAGTACGAATATCTACTCTAATAATGGGAGATAACTACCCGTACAACCCGAAAAGAAAACTCCCTACACATGCTTGTAAAATACGCATTGTAGGATTTAAACCCCTCACCACTTATGTGGAAGAGAGGTGTAGTACCAACCCTACCATTAGATAAAAATAGTTATAAGAAAGTATTATATATTTTAATTAAAGAATTAATAATTTAATTTAAGGGTAACACTGAAATTTTAAAAATACAAAAATTTGGGATGTACATAAAGTTTTATAGGGATGTAAATACCGTTACTCTTATATTTATATGTGTACTTAATTATGTCTAATATAAATTAAGCCTTAAATTTTGACAATTCCGACGAATTTGGCGGATTTTAATATATGGAAATTCAAGATCCGGTCGTCTCCAATAAATTTCATAATTTATGATCCAATATTCATCTCCACAAATCTGATAGGATTGATTCAGATCAAATGAATCATATATATTTAGATCATCTCCAATGCAAATATGATCCAATATTCATCTCCACAAATCTGATAGGATTTGTTTCTCACTCTACATAGTGACTTCTCTCTCTTCATTTTATATATATATTTTTTATTTTATATACATCATTATTGTTACCAACTGTATTTAAACAATCTTTTTTTTTATTTCAAATGCCTATATAAAAGATTTCAAACAATTCCTTCAAACAACTCTATTAAAATAATATTAGTATATTTATAATTGAAGAGCCTTTTGGAATTACTATTCTTTTTTCACTCTTCAAATTGCCACATGTAAACAAATAGACATTTGAAGAGTGGAAATATAAGAGACTTTAAGGGTTGCTTTTATACCCCACTTCTAAAGTTTTTGATTTAATTAAATAAAATTAAATGTTTTTATTATTATTTTTGATTTATTTACAAGATTACCCTTTAACATATTTTTCAAATTTAATACACCCCATATATATTTTTAAAAAGTAAAAATGAAAATACACATAATCTCTAATATTTATATACAGTTTTCTCACATCCATTCAGATAACTTGTTTTTTCTTCTTATTTCATGGTGAAACCATCCTTATTAGATGCAATTTTTTTTTTGGTAGTCGATTGGATTGTTGTGTTGGTGGTAGAGTGTGAGTGTAATATTGATCGTCAGATGATTTTTTTGAGCGATTGAGTTAAGGTTTTGATGTAGTTTCGTTTCGTCAGATTAGATTTTCTTGGTTGCGGTTTTTGTTACGATTTTGTTATTTTTTCTTATGTAATTAACATTAAACTAATTTTGGAAGATACAAAATAAAATCTATAATAGAATTGATACAAAGAATAGAATGTCCGGAAGATCTAAAATAAAAAAATAGCAAACATAAATTTGGAATTTGAGAAGAAAAACAAAACAAACTTGTAAAACAATAAAATCAATAAATACTAAGAGTTTGTTTGGTTGGGCTCTTGAAAAACCTCTATTGGTAAAAAATCTACTTGTAGTAGATCTATAAGAAATACAGTTTTTGAAAAAAAAAAAATAATTGTTTGGCTTGTAGACTTTTTGTTTATAAAAAAAGTTTATTTGGAGAAGTACCTCCCTATGAGCTTTTGTCTAGTCTCTACTCAATTTAAAATAGACAATCTTAAAAGCCCAACCAAACAACTCTCTTATAGATCTTTTGGGGCAGTAGAAAGCTCAACCAAACTAACACTAGATATAGAAAATATGAGATCGAGATCCAAAAATATAAACAAAAATAGAAAACATTCAATTTCATTCAATAATTTAAATAATCTATATCTTTAGGGTTTTGAAATAAGGAAAGTGAAGTTTTATTAGTTTTACTTTGTATATGATTTTTTTTTTAATAAAAGTTATATGTCTCTCTAAGTAATTTGATAAAATGAAAAAACGAATAGTAATTAATTTAAAAAGTGGGGTATAAATAGTTTAGTAGTTGCTGGGCCAATAACACCACTCATTGTTTTATTATGATTGGTTATAAAATGGATTCATATTTAACTTTAGATAATTATATTAGTGATGTGAATATACATTTCTTTAATTCTGTTTTCAAAAGTGGGTCCATAATGAATAAAAATATTGATGTAGCACTATTAAGAAACTAAAAAAATGTATATTTATTTTGAAAATGCTCTTATGTGTACTTAAACTGGCTCAATATAGATTGTTAAATTAAGTCTTATATTTTATCAAATCCAACAGATTTGATGGATTTAAATACGAAAATTCAATATCCGATTCAATGGATTTCATAATTTATGATCCGATCATGTCTTCAATTTTGATTGGATTGAATAAGATCTAATAAATCCTATTGAATCAAATTTATGTAATAGGATTGGATTCCCTAATTAAACCAATTTTTCGCACAAAAAAAAGTTGATCACCACAAATACTATATATATGAAATTAGAAAGTTTTCAAAAATAAATATTGTTTTTAAGGAAGTTACTCCATGACCATTAACAATGGAGTGAAAATTAAATACAATATTTCTTTTTGAAAACTTTTTGATTCATGTAGCATATATATATATATATATGTCATATGTAAATTTTATCGTATGTACATGTCATCAATAAAGAGGATAAATTGCCAGGTGGACATCCAAATAGGCATTCAGAAAATATCCTACAAGACATAACCGAAGAAGAGAAAACCCTAGTAACCAGATGTTGAACAAAACCTATTCAGGGTCAATCAACGTCATATACTATTCGGGATCAGTTAACGACACTTGGGACTGGTTAAATGAAGTTTCTACTCGGGATCGAATGATGTTACTAGGGACCAGCGAGTATTATCCTTGCTCGGGACAAATATGAAGAAAACTGAATAAAAAGCCTAGCGCTGAGCTCGCACGGATTAGGTCATTAAATATACGAAGATATCCATATCAAGAAGGAATCCCAATAAGAACAGAATACTGAGCTGGAAGGGTTCCCAATCAGGCAACAACTTTATTTCTTTAAAAAGACTACGCTCTCATAAGGAAACAAGTCCAAATTGGACTACATTACTAGAATCCCATTCGATTTCAATATAAGACTCTGAAACATGAAACAAGACAATCAGCTTCAAGCAAGTAAATAATTGTAATTAAATACAAAGATTTTTGATTACTTGTACAAAGCATATTATGGTTCTATAAACATATAAATAGACCTATAATCTAGCCAAAAAACACATGCACAATAATCATAGAAAAATACGGAGAGAAGAAAGAGAGATCGAGAGCTTGTAAACATCATAATTTCATAGTGGATTTTGGCTTGGTTGACCGTGGACGTTTCTTCTGTCATTAGAGTTTTACCACGTAAAAAACTCACATTTGTTTATTTTCTCCTTCTCTTTCTCTTTGAAATCACTACCGAAATGCAATCCTTGTTGGCTTTTCTGATACAATCCAGAAATTGAAGTCAACAATTGGCGCTAGAAGGAGGGGCCCTTGAACCTCCGATTTGATTAAAAGCAATGGCAGAAAGCAGAAGCAGTTTCGGGGATGTCCAAAAATCTCCGGATAACTTCCATGTTGGCAGTACCTCGCGGGATCTCGCTGCAACAACAGAAAACCAACCTACATTCCTAACGGGGATCCAACAAGTTCCTTCAACTAGTGGAGATCTGACACAACGTTTTCGAGAAGCGTTGCAACAATTGGTGGCAGACGCAACAAATGAAGGAGTTGATCTACTGGCTACAGAAGCACAAACTCCTAACCTCCCACCTACAAGGCTTCGTTCGGTGGTAGTAAGGCCAGAAATAAATACACCAGAAGTCGGAATGAACCCTACTCCAATCAATCAGGCTGGACATGAAACACCTGAAGAGTAACGACCACGGCAGAAGCAGAACCAGGATCAGACAGCCCGTGCTAGACACCGCAAACATGACCTTCACAGGGATCTATCGTCATCTGAAGATAGCGATCGGCACCATCGCAAGCGTTATCATGGAATCATACGAGAAACCCTGAATCAAAGTGAACAGCAGGAAAAAGGAATGACAATCACCCAGCGGTTCAACCATCAGGGAAGTCCAGTGGGAAATAGGGACGTCGTAATCCAAAGCCTAATTCGGGAAGTCGAAAACAATAGGCGACAGATGAACGCACTGGTCAGACGTTATGGGTGTAACGATTTATATGATGACGATTATGACAGTCCATTCACTAGGGAAATTTTACGGACCCCATTCCCAGAAAGGTTCAGGATGCCGCATGTGGAGCAGTTCAAGAAAGACACAGACCTAAAGGAGCACGTCAGACGCTATAAAAGTGCTATGGCCTAGTATGCCCATAGTGATCCCTTACTGTGTCTCAACTTTCCATAAACTTTAGGAGACATGGGCTCAAGATGGTTCAGGAGATTGCCCCCAGCAAGCATTGGAAGTTTTAGTGAACTAAGCAGGAGCTTCTCAAGGCAATTCCTGAGCAATGTTCCCAGGAAAAAGTCAGTGGCTTACCTTTCTCAAATAAAGCAAGGAAAAGATGAGTCGCTGAAGAAATATCTGAGGAGATTTGGCCAAGCAGTATCAGAAATTGGCAATGCAAATGATGAACTAATAATTGCTACATTTATCAACAACCTGTAGAATGGATGGCTATATTTTGATTTAAGAAGAGTTCGTCTGACCAGGTATGCAGATATGATGGACATGGTAGAAGGATATGCATTAGCCGAAGAAGAGGAGTTTGCCACTGGAGGAAGCTACATGCATGGAGGCAAACCTGAGAAGGACGCAGAGTCCAAGGTGTAGAACCAAAAGTGAAAATAGAAAGGAAACAGCAAAGAAAAGAGCAATGACGGGGAAACGGGCGTAATGCCGAACATACCACAGAAAAATACCGAGGCAGATACACCAACTACACCCCTCTTCGAAAAAAAAGGAGGAAATCCTGGCCATTCTGGAAATAAAGAATATGGTACAGGAGCCACGCCGTCAATCTCAGTTTGCTCGATGAGATACAACCAAATATTACAGGTTCCACAAGGAAACTGGTCATGAGACTTCCAAGTGTTACCAGCTCAGAGATTATAGAAACCCTCATTCGGGAAGGACATCTACAGGATGTAATCTTGAAAAGGGATGAAAAATCAGAAGCAAAGAAAGAGATTAGGGCCGATCACAGCACTGGTTGAAATCAATGAGCCAGTCCAGAGGCCAATCAAATAATACATACGATCATTGGAGGACCATCAACTGGAAAAAGTAACCGAGAGCGAACTCAGGAAATTAGAGAAGCAGGAAAAGCAAGAAATAACTTTGACGTAAACTCGGTCGAGCCAGACCAGAAGAGGGTAGAAGAAGGATGGGACCTAATAACATTCACAGAAGCAGACTCACATGGCGTTGATGTTTGGCCAAATGACGCATTTGTCATAAGTGCCCGGATTGGTCACCTGAAAGTTAGGAGAATCTTGATAGATAATGGAAGCTCAACAGACATTCTTAATACATCCGTCTACGATCAACTCAGGTTAGACCTAAAGGACCTATAGCCCTTCCATATCCCACTCAGAGGATTCGGGGGATTTGAGGTGAGGTCACTCGGGACTGTAAAGCTACCTGTGAAGATTGGAGTGGCACCTTGGCAGAGAACTGTATTGCTCAACTTCGTGGTGGTAGACTTGGATAATTTGCCATATAATACACTATTAGGATGACCATTCCTGAATAAAACTAAGGCCGTAATAGCCACTTATGCCTTAATGATCAAATCCCCGATCGAACAGGGGTCGGGGTAATCAAAGGATCCCTAGAGATGGTCCGAAGAGCTAACCTGTCAGTATACAAGGACAAGAATGAACAAGTTTGCACTATAACACAACCGAGTCAGAATGAAAAGCCACTATCATTCGAATTCGATCCAAGGGAAGAGCCGAATGAATCCAAAATTGAACCAGTCGAAGAAATCACCTGGAAGGAAGAGTCAAACAAAGCCTCATTGATCTACTTAAAGAATATAGGGATGTGTTCGCTTGGAGCCATGAATACATGGTGGGGATAGATGCCCGAATAATATCTCACTAACTCATTGTAGACCCGAATGCAAAACCGGTGATATAAAAGAGAAGATCATTCAATCTCAAAAGAAGTCAGGAAATCAAACAGGAAGTAAAGAAGCTACTCATTTTAGGATCGATTAGAGAGGTCAATTACCCTCAATGGGTGGCTAATGTAGTCCTCGTCCAAAAGAAGAATGAACAGTGGAAGATGTGCGTAGATTTCACAGATCTGAACGAGGCATGCCCGAAAGATAGTTTTCCACTTCCGAGAATAGATCAGTTGATGGACGCCACATCAGGCCATGAGCTGCTCAGTTTTATGGACGCCTATTCGGGAAATAACCAAATCCGGATGAACAAGGCTGACGAAGAAAAAACAGCGTTCACAACTGATCAGGGTTTGTACTGTTACACAGTTATACCATTCGGACTGAAAAATGCAGGAGCAACATATCAAATGCTTGTCAATAGAATCTTCGCACGGTAAATTGGAAGGAACATGGAAGTATACATTGATGATATGCTGACCAAGAGCATCACGGCAGACCAGCACACTTCAGACCTGCGAGAGACATTTGATGTCTTGAGAAGATACCAAATGAAGCTAAATCCGAACAAGTGTTTATTCCGGGTTCCTTCAGAAAGATTCCTGGGTTTTCAAGTTCACCAAAGAGGAATCGAAGTCAACCCTGAAAAGATCCAGACCCTGCAGAAAATGACTTCACCGAGGACATTCAAAGAAGTGCAGCGCCTGCCAAGATGGTTAGCTTCTTTGGGTAGATTTATCTCAAAGGCCACAAACAGATGCGTACCCTTTTTCAAAGTAATTAGAAAAGGGAAAGGACTCGAATGGAATGAAGAGTGCGAGCAGGCATTCTTAAAAATTAAAGAATATCTAGGGCAGACTCCCATCCTTTCAAAACCTCAGATGGGGGAGACACTCCAACTGTACTTATCAATTACAGAACTAGCAGCAAGCTTAGTCCTAGTCAGAATAGAAGATGGAGTATAAAAGCCAGTATACTACACCAGCAAAGCACTTCTACCAGCTGAGACCAGATATTCACAGTCAAAAAAGATGGCCCTAGCACTAGTTTCAGCAGTAAGGAAGCTAATGCCATACTTTCAGGCTCATACAATCCAGGTTCTCACCGATTGCCCATTGAAGCAGATTTTATAGAAACCAGAGATTTCAGGGAGATTAACCAAATGGGCAATAGAGCTAAGTGTATTCGATATCCATTACATCCCCAAGACATCTCTCAAAGGGCAAGCAGTGGCTAATTTTATAGCAGAGTTCACATAACCGAACCTGGAAGAAAAAAAGATGTTGGGTAAAAATTTCACATGGGAACTGTATGTTGATGGCTCTTCAAACACTCATGACAACTGGGCAGGGATTATAGTATGCACTCCAGAAGAAGATGATGTTGAATGTGCCATGAGATTTAATTTCAAAGCAACCAACAATCAAGCCGAGTACGAGGCGCTACTAGCTGGACTCAGAGTCTGCATAGCTCTCGGGGCAGATGGGGATGAGATATTCAGCGATTCACAGGTAGTTGTCAACCAAGTCCTGGACGAGTACCATGCCAAGGATGAAGGCATGATTGCCTACCATGACATTGCAAAACAGCTCCTCTAGAAATTTAAAGAATATAAGATTGCCCAGATCCTCAGGGAGGAGAATGAAAAGGCAGATGCATTATCCAAGCTAGCGTCAGCAATAACCACAATCAGGCCAAAGATTATTCCGGTTGCGCGTCTCTTTAAATCAAGCACAGCTGAACCAAGAGACGTGAAAATTTTAGAAATCTGAACACCGCCAGACGGTTGGATGACTCAGCTAAAAAGGTTCTTGAAAGAAAGCGTGCTCCCGGAAGATCCCTTACAAGCAAAACGTATCAGGTATAGATCAGTCAGGTACACATTGATTGGAGGAGAACTATACAGAAGGGGGTATTCCCGAACACTCTAAAGATGTGTGTCAGAGGAAGATGCATATCAGATATTACGGGAAATCCATGGAGGAGTTTGCGCAGGAGGATACACTATGGCAGAAGAATAAGAGTTTACCATAGGAGGTAGTTACATGGATGGGGGAAACCCGAACAAAAAGATGTCGTGTCAAAGTCACGGAATCATAAAGGCAAACAGAAAGGAAGTAGCAAATAAAGAAGCAAAGAAAGGGGAAATGGACGTAATATTGACCAAACCAGGGAAATTTTTTAAGGAAAGTATACGAACTACACCACACTTCGGAAAATACAGGAAGAGATCCTGGCAACACTAGAAGAAAAGAATCTGGTAAAGGAGCCATGTCGGCAATCGTAATTTGCCTGACGAGACATAACTAAGTATTACAGATTCCATAAAGAAACTGGGCACAAAAACTCCAAATGTTACCAACTCAGATTATATATAAACCCTCATCCGAGAAGGACATCTGTAAGATATTATCTTGAAAAAAGATGAGAAGGCAGAAACAAGAAAAGGAACCAAGTCGGGAGATCACCACTCAGAATGGAACAGAAAGGCCAATCCTGAAGTGAGTGGAGCGATACAAACCATCTTTGGAGGACCATCAACTGAGAAAAGTAACCGAGAACTGACTTAGAAAATCTAGGAAACAGTTGAAGCAAGACATAATATTGACGTTAATTCCATCGAGCTTGATCCAAAGAGAATTAAGAAAGGATGAGACTCGATAATATTCACCGAAGCTGATTCACATGGGGCCAACGTCCGGTCAAATGAAGCTCTCGTCATTATTGCCCGAATTAGCCATAGAGAAGTCAAGAGGATACTAGTGGACAATGGTAGCTCAGCAGACATCCTCAGCGTGGCTATTTATGATCACCTGAGATTGGATTGAAAGGACTTGCAACCATTCCATACCCCGCTCAGAGGATTCAGGGGAGTCGATGTTAGATCTCTGGGGACGGCGAAATTACCCATAAAAATTGGAGTAGCACCCTACTAGAAAGTAGTGCTACTCAATTTTATGGTGGTAGATATGGACAACTGGCCTTACAATGCCTTATTAGGCCGACCTTTCCTGAACAAAACAAAAGCAGTGACAGTAACTTACACCCTGATGATCAAATTTCTGACTAAATGGTGAGTAAGAATGATCAAAGGTTCACAAGAAATGGCTAGAAAAGCCAATCTCTCCATTTATAAGGACAAGGATAGCAGCTGACACCAGGTTTGTACCTTAACTTTACCGGATCAGGCTGAGAAAGAAGAATCACTAATGTTCGAATTCGATCCAAATGAGGAACCTGAAACGTCTAAGAATAAGCCAACAGAAGAGGTGATCTTCAAGGAAGATGAACCAACTAGAAAGATCAAAATAGAAACTAATTTATAGGAGAAGGTCAAGATAGACCTCATCAATTTGCTTTCCGTACTGGGGGTAAAAGTTTGGCACATAAGGTACTCATGCAAGGCGATTATTGGCTTACTATATTCTCATATGCACAACAGTGTTCAGAAAGTTGCAATACACGCCAAAGGATTGCTAATGACATCCGACAGCCCCCTGAGCAGCTCAGAAACCTCACATCCCCGTGGCCATTTGCCATTTGGGGTTTGGATCTAATCGGCCTAATGCCAGTCGGGACAGGGGGTGGAGTAAAGCATGCCATAGTAGCTGTTGACTATTTCACGAAGTGGGTAGAAGCTGAAGCATTAGTGCATATCACAAAAGCAAATACCATAAATTTTGTGAAAAAGAATATACTTTATAGGTTTGGAGTCCCAAATACTATAATCACTGACAATAGCACTCAGTTCGACAACCTGAAATTCAGGCAGTTGTGCAAATAATACCAGATTGCCAATTAATATGCCACACCTGCCCACCCTCAAACAAATTGGCAGGTGGAAGCAGTGAACAAAATCATCAAGCACACAATCAAAGCCAAGTTAGATGCAAAGAAAGGAATTGAGGTTCATCGTCTTATTGGACATTTTCACCTTCCACTCGAAGTTCTGCCGTATAGCAAAGTGCCTAACCGGTCTCTTTAAATCCTTTTTAGTAGGAAAAAGTTACTTTTTATATAACATGCTTGTAGGTTCATTTTCTACCAAGTTCTTGCTTCCACCCATACCATATGAGTACGATTCTGCTCCTGGAATAACCCAAGTTGTGGCATTATAAAATCAACTGGATTTACATTAGGCCAGACCTTAGAGGTCCCAGCCATATCTGCTGCACTGGAACTACATCTGTGTACACGTCTTTCCATTTGGACAGGTTCTTCATCTTCCTTTTTTGTTCGCTACATTATCTACCAGATACAAAATTTGCCTTATTAGCCACCTCATGAATTGGCCCAACATTCGGTTCTTTGTTCCACTCATTGTTCACATCATTGTACATCTCATTATATTAGTTGTTGTACTACCCAACATTTATCTCAATTTGATGACCAAAGACGTCGTCGAATTGAGGTCCATCTATATCAGCATGGTTGGCTACTTTCGGTGGGACACCATATATGTTTTACTGCACTTCGATCCCACTTCTTTCTGTGAACAACTGATTGCTTCCGCTAAACGATCGAAATTGTTGGGTGTTTTCATAAGGAGGGATATCTTTAACTATCACATCTCCTGTTGCCCTCTCAATTAGACTAACACAAACTTGAGGGATCACCCTATCTTCCCCTAGCATAAACGGAAAATCATAGTCTTTTCTTATAAATGCGTGACATGTTGTCCCAGGAACGATTGATATATATAGATCAACATTGTATTTGTTCACATCGTACTTCACAACGGTTTACACGATCGATACCAGTTCTTCGTAAGTCATATTCTTTGACACATGCAATTATTGGTTATCGAAACCTAAAAACCTCTGACTTCCATCGGGTAATTGCTCCTATCAACCATTGTAAGATATGACTATTCTCACCCGATCCATTATCCTGTGAAAATCATCATCACAAACCATTATTAACAAAAAAAAAATATTACATTTAGAATTAATAAGAATTAAAAAAATTTATTAACGGTAAGGGATCGAACATTTTTTGTAAGGGATCAATCCTTTTTTTAATGTGTGACCGAGCTTATTTTAACAACAATCGAGTTTTTAAAGGGATCGAGAACTTTCAGTAAGGGATCAAGCTTTTTTGTAAGGGATCGAGAACTTTTTGTAAATGATCGAGTTTTTTTGTAAGGGATCGAGAACTTTTTGTAAGGGATCGAGAACTTTTTCCTTGGATGATCGAGCATACTTTTCAATTAATCGAGCTTTTTTCCAAATATAAAAAAACTCAATCCAATATAAAATAACCTTGATTCTTCTTAAAATAATCTCGGTAACACATAAAAAAACTCGGATCTATTTTAAAAAAACTCTTAACCTAGATATTAAATGTTCATACATGTTCATACAAAGACTGGAACAACATATCATAAGGAATTGATACATTGTTCAACCACACAAATGCATGCAAAATATTTGAAATGCATGAAAAAAATATAAGTGAAGATCATAAATATTTTTTACCTTCTTCTACAGAATCTGGAGAGATACAAGTTTTTTTGGAGAGAGAGGAGTTATAGATCGATTTTCAGACAATTTTTTTGGAGATTCAGAGAAGAGTTAAATCAGTGCCTTTTAAAGAATAAAGTTTAGAGGCAATTTGGGTAGTTCACCATAATAGGTGCCTTTTAAACTTAAGTTATTAAACAGGTGATATCATTACAACACACAATAAAAAAGGTGACATATCTTACCATTTTCACTTTACTATAAAACCATCCTCACCAAAACTTACTTTTCATGCTCCAAAATAATACTCGTATAACATTCATTACAATTCTCTCCCCATGACAGAAATGACTTCAAGCTTCGACAAAGGCGACTCTCTCTTCAACTTTGTGGTCCAAGATGGCTACGACATCAAAGGCATGGTGGACTTAGGCCTCTTCGAAAGAGATAACTGACAAGCAAAACGTGTCGGTTCCAACCCAGTGAGGGACCTGTCAAAGCTTGATGTGCCAGAGCACGACAGTGTAGATAGCTAGAGCAGCTGCAACACTTGGGTTCTTCCAAGTGGTCAACCATGGGGTGCCTATTTAATTGCTCGAAAATCTCAAGGACAAGGTGCATTCATTCTTCGGACAAGCACAAGAGAAGAAGGTGGTGTATCGAAAAGGAGCAAGCCTGAGCCCATTGGTGAAGTATGGGACCAGTTTTGTGCCGACGGAGGAGAAAGCTTTGGAATGGAAGGATTATATTAGTATGACATATACTAATGATGTTGAGGCCCTTCAATAGTGGCCTAAACAACGCAAGTAAGATTTATATTACATTATAATTTTTGTTCCTATTTTAGAATTTCTTCTCTAGTCAAGTTATTCTTGAAAAAAAAACAATAACAAAATTAAATATACGAAATTAAACGTCTAGTTTCACAATGTTATGTAGGGCTCAAAAAATTAATGACAATATTTTGGGCGGCTGTTGTGCAAATATCACCACATTAATAATTCATGTTAAAAATATACTAATTAAGGTGACCAGATGAAAATACCCCGACATATTGAGATTCAGTAGTTTGCAAAGTGAGAGAGAAAGAAAGCGACGACAAGCAAATCGACGGCGACGTAGCTAGAAGTTGGAGACCAGTGGATTTTCGACTCTTCACCAGATAATATCTTATCAATAGAGGTAAGTTGATTTAGATTTTGTTTTTATTTTTGTTGTTGATAAGTTGTTGTGCATGTTTGATGAGTTTTGTGTTGATTGAAATGGTAGATTAGGGTTGATTTGTCGATCCGAGAATGATTATGGATTATGTTAGGGTTTGAAATCATGTTGAATATTTATTGACGAAGATGGATTTCTGGGTTTCTTAGACTTTTTTAACCAGGTCCAAGCTTTTTCTTGATTTAACCCGAGTTTTTTTTTTTTTTTTGGAAAATTAGGATTTGTTTGTCCGAGCTTTTTTGTTTGGAATCCGAGCTTTTTTGAGGAAAAATCGATTTTTAACACTTCCAAGCTTTTTTGTTTAACATCAGAGCTTTTTTGTTTCAAATCCGAGTATATGTGAAACATGTCCAAGGTTCTTCTTTTAGAAAATTAGGTTGGTTAAACTCTGAGCTATTTTGTTTCAAATCTGAGTTTTTCTGAAATATGCCCGAGCTTTTTCTTTTGGAAAATTAGGTTGGTTGAACTCTGAGCTTTTATTTTTTTCAAAGGCCCGAGCTTTTTTTCCAAATGTCCGAGCTTTTTTTTCAAAGGCCCGAGCTTTTTTTTCAAAGACCCGAGTTTTTTTATACTGTGTCGGAGTTTTTTTCTTGCAATCTCTGAGACTTTTTTTTTGTTCTTTCAGAGCCTATTGTAGTATACTTATATATTGTTTCAATAAAATTGCAGATAAGGAATCGCTTAAAGGATTTGCTTAAAACTCCAGAGCGAAAATGGTATGAGGGAAAACTCACTCGCCATGACCAATTTGACGCACTTGGCAGTATAGACGAGGCACTTAACAGGTTCCCTGAAGATTTTACTATTGAAGATCGGCGTCTATTCATAGAGTCGTGTTTAGGGCATTTCATGACCATGCATTGACAGATGAAGTTTTCAGGTGGCGTTATCCATTGGCTGCTTTTACGGGAGCTGCATCATGATGGTCCAACAAATGAGATACGGTTCATGTTAAGGAATCATTCAGTGAGGTTCTCGAAGATAGAATTCTATCTAATCATCGGACTGCGGTTTGGAGACGTATCGGATACGACCCTGTATGCTAGTGTGGAGAATGGCATACAACAACAGTACTTTTCTAATATAGATATGGTTTTGTTTGAAAAGCTTAGAATTGTTCTGAGCCTCGGTGAGTTTCAGCAGCCGTAATATGCTGTGAAGATCTGCCTCCCTATATGTTGAACTGGATACTTCTGGGGTTGGACGAGAGAGTGAAGATTCCAGTTTGACAGTTTCTACTGGTGGAGGACCTCAATGCTTTCAATGGATTCTCGTGGGGTGCCCACATGTACTTGAAATCTATTTATTCATTCAAGCATGCGCTTGATGGGCGACATGAGGGGTTCAAGAGATGCCAGCAAGCAAATGGCACTAACGTACACACAGTGGAGACCTACAATGTTTACGATCTATCTCACGCCCTATCGGTAAGAATTTTGAATTACAACATTTACTTGATTGATCGTGTCCTAAATTTTATAGATTCTTATTGTACTTATCTTTTATGCAGATATTTACTTTTTAGGTGATCCTCGATCTGGGCATCCATTTCGGGACTCAGAGGGCTACGGACCTGTCTCCTCTTATTTTGAAGTGGGAGTTGAACAAACAACCTGGGGGGCAAGTTGGCCCGATTTCAGATGTTTATGAGGATAGAATTGGTGCCCACAGCAGCTGAAAAGGGTCAATTGTACTTTACGGGCATAGACGAGGGGGGTAGTGTGTATATAGAGGAGGATAGGATTCACATTTTGGAACCGATCTCTGATCAGACTACCACTGACAGGAGCAGTTGGACAGAGGGTTCTGACCCCGAAGAGTAGGGGTGGGAGGCCCAGTGAGACAGAGGGTTCAGAGCTGGAGGCTCGGTGAGAGAGGCATAGACGGATTTGATTTACAATGCCCGAAGCTACATTTTGAGGGGATTCCTGTGGAGGCGTTAGACGTGATCGAGAGGTACATAGAAATGACTATTTATTTTATTATAAACTCATGTTTGTGATTTTTTTAGTACTGACAAATTAGATATGATTTCAGGCCACATGGGAACATCAATTGATCGCAGTGTTTGAAGCCCTCCGGAAGAGTGAGGAGTATCGAAAGCAACAACACCAGGAGTTGGTGGATACGATCTGGAAGAGTGAGGCAGATCGAAAGCAGCAGCAGCACGAGGAGTTATTAGAAATAATCTATGACCTTCAGCGGTCTGGGGCAGGGTCGACGTCTTAGACACACAGGGATAAGCCATAATCTCATGATCCAGACTTTAGTCCCGGAGACAGAATAAGTGGTTATCATGAGGGGATAGAGCTAGGGATCGAACCTGCCTAGCAACCGCTTTCTAGGGGGACAGGACTTGGTACAGAGCATCAATTGCCTACAAGCCATCCCAGCCTACCAGGCCATCATTCTAATACACAGACAACTGTCTTGTCGGGACAGAGGATCCTGAAAGGCCATCATAGCCCACCAGTTTGAGAGACTGGCACAACGCATCGTAGCGCTGCATCACTTGGATGGATTCCATTCTCAAATAGCACAGTTTTGGTCCTCCCACCAGATATGTCAATGCAATCCACACAGTGCGATGACCCCTCCAATTGATCCAGGAGCAGACCACCCTAATGCAAGTTGATCGAGCCCTATCGGTCCCTTTCACTCCACAGATCGATCAAGTCCTAGCAGTCCCTTCCACCCCTCAAGAGGCGCATACTGAATCGAGGTTAGCAGTTGATTAGCCCTTACACAGATCTATACCGGTAGAAGAGGGTGAGAAAACTGCCCAGTCAACAAAGCAGATTTTTGATTCGCATGCTTTGGTGGACGCTGACCAGTTTGTGGCTTACAAAGCCTACAAGAGGAACGTTAACGGGGAACAGTACGTAAAAATTCCTTTATGTATTTGCAAGCACCTCTGTTAAATTAATGAATTTTTTAACTAATGTAACAATTATGCAGACGTGATATGAATGTGCTGGAGCCAATTCCTACCACATGGTTCCACCAGATGCAATCCAACTTCATGGAGTCGGAGGACACGGTACATTCCTTACTTGTTTTTTTTTTTAAGTTTGTTTAAGTTATGCTACATTCCAAACGGTGTATAAATTTTATATTGTCAGCATATGGACGTGTACCTGCATATTCTATGGAAACGTCAGCGAGCATTCCTCACCGTGTACAACAAGAGGATCAACGTATTGGATACACAGTTCTATGTAAGTATTTATAACATATTGTTTTCGTATGTAGGTTTTTCGGTTTTTTATTATTTATAACTTTCTCTTAATAAATGTATGTACAACTACTCCTAATGATACAGTCGTGGAGAATGATGCCTCATGACGCTCACGGGGATGTCACCACGGCGAGGTGGAATGTGCTGAAGTTTTGGTAGTCTACTGAGGACCTTATGACAGTCCGTGGAGCTACCTCAACTGGAAACCTTTTATGGCACGAGGTTGACGAGGTGAGTGTTACACAGTGTTAATTTTTTAAAATAAAATGTCTTCTTATATCTTAACAGCTTCTTGAAACACTTACATATCCTGATACCGTGCAACATTAGGCGCCAGCATTGGCTCTTGGTGGCCGTCGACCTCACTATTGGGAAGATCCATATACTAGACCCCTGGAGGCAGGAAGTCCCCGTGCATATCAGAAAGCAGCATGTCGCGCAATTGAGATGGTTTTTGCCATCCATATTGCATCAAGTGGTGTTTTACACTGCGCGCCCGACTGACCAACCAAAGTTCGACATGCAAAATAGGCTCTTTTCAGTTAGCACTGTGTCTGTATCATGTGTGCCTCAATATAACCGATCGTAAGACATTAATTTTCCTTAACTTCAAGTTTGTTTTATTAAAATCTATTGTAACACATGTTGATGTGTTCAACTGTAGGGATAACTGTGGTCCCCATACGTTGAGATTGATTGAGTACCGCTGGCAGATAAGAATGATTTTGATTGGTCAGAAGACGATATGGGGATCGTTCGGGAGAAGATGACTGTGGGGATTTTTTGTATCTTCAAGCCCATGTAGACATTACTATTTTTTATGTACAAAAACAATTGAATAAAGACAATATTATTTTTTATTGTTTCTATTTCAAGTGTCTGGAATCACAAGTATAACACATATTACATACCTTTAACAATATTAAGACTGAAAATGAAACACCATTTCATTAAAAATTAAGTTAATGAACAAGTCAAACAATTCCAAATTATTACAATGCCATCAATGTAAACGTCTCCATTCATTCTACGGTAGAGTCCTTTTCAGGGCACGTCTGTTTGTTGTGTCCAACTGAATGACAAATGCTATACTTGCAACTGTATTCCTCGAGAACAACTCTACTTGGATCTTCATTAATAAGAGGTGGGTTAGAACACTTCCTGGAATTATGACCTGATTGTCCACATCTTCTACATGATTGTGTGGTTGTCCTTTTAGAAGATGAGACATGACGACCCACCCTCGGGCTTACTGCTTGTCTCCTAGATCTTGGATTTAAAACCACATGCTCAGTGATATCGGAGGGCCCTACCCATGAAGAAGGATGGCTAGGAATCGAGTACGCAAAAATAAGTGTCTGTCTCTAATAGTAGTTTGCACACAAGGATGTGAAATCCTAGTTTCTCTCCCTACAGCAATAATGAAAACAATGAGATTCACGTTTCAGTAATATTAACAGTACACTGTAACTTGTAATGTGCCTTGCCACAGCAAGTGCGTGAGAACATGGAAAATGATCCATTTGAAATTTGTTGCATGTGCAGGTCTTCTGCGCTAAGTCAACAGTCTACTGCATTCCAGACCGTTTGACTGAGAATATGTTCTAGTCTACTAGATTTACGGCTATATAAATGCACTTCTCCACACGTTTTAGGATCACAAGATGTGTTGTGTCGGTAAACGATGACACATGGACTATGCAGCTCGATGGCGATCGTGAAACCACCGCAGTAGCATTTTCCTATTGAACTCTGCCAGTGTCAACATTGGTAGTTGCCATGTAAACTTTAGGCATAAGTTAATGCATTCTGTAGCATTTATGTCATCACCCTATACCTTCTTTAGAGACAGTGTACGCGGGTACTATTGAGTGGATCGGTAGCATTGACATAATTGAATGCATTCTGGTGCATGTTACGTAACTCTTCCATGTGCCGATTATATTTCAACTTAGTGTATGATCGAGCTGTTTTGTCCATTACTGGGGTAACATCCTTTCTATGAAATCGCTTCTAAATATTTTTAGAAAAGTGCCAACAACATATGGTATGGGTTGCATAAGGGAACAATTTAGAAATCCCTACTTCAATGCTTGCATATCGAAAACCCTACTTCAATTTAAAAATCAACTGCTATAACTGGACGCATACACCTCTGGAATCCTCTTAGATGATGGAAAATGAAAACCATATCATCTATATGACCAAGGGCACCCTTCAAGCAATCTAAAAACCACTCCATTGATAGGTTGTTTTCTGAGTAGCCGTACCCAAAAGCAATTGTATACACCTATTCGTTCCCATCTTGTGCAGTTGTAACAAACATCGTACCCACAAATCTTCCCTTCAAATGGGTATCATCAATTGCTATAACTAGACGCATACATCTCTGGAATCCTCTTAGTAAGCCACCCAACGACATAAAAAAGTAGAAAAATTTGTCATCTTCTTCGTACTGTAAGTCGGTGATTGTACTGAGATTTATTTTTTGTTCCACAGGTAATGATGGCAGTAGTTAGAAGGTTTCTTCATACATTCCATAGGCCAATGACAGCGTATAATGCAGGGCTTGATATGCCTCACTGTACATTATTTAGATGTCATACATTGTTTTTATGTCATCGATTATGTCCTTCGAACGTATGAGACCACCATCTTGTTGTTGAAGTTTAAGTGTAAAAACTTCTCCAATTATGACTACACTAGCTTGTCAGTGACGATGGTGAATCTCCTCCAACGGATGAGTGTGTTCGTTGACAAAACTTCTTACTAGGAAGTATGCCCCCATCATCTCTTCTCACCACTCTTAATTTCCATGTACAGTTGTCCATCAAATAAACAAGATGTAACGTTATCTTATTGGACCTTTTCACCTTCCACTCGAAATTTTGCCGTATTACAAAATGGCCAACTAGTCTCTTCAAATCCTTTTTAGTGGAAAAAAAATTGACCTTTATAAATCATGCTTGTATGTTCTTCTTCTACCAAGTTCCTGCTTTCACCCATACCAAACGAGTAAGAATCTGCTCCAGGAATAACCCACGTCGTGGGATTATGAGAATCATATGGAGTTACAGTAGGCTAGACCTCAGAAGTCCCAACCATATCTAGTGTACTCAACTAAATCTGTGTACATGTCTTCCACATCTTTCCATTTGGACAAGCTCTTCCTTTTCCTTTGTGTTCTCTACATGATCTACCAGATCAATATTTGTCTCATTATCCAGCTCATGAATCGGTCCAAGATTCGGTTAAGTGTTCTGCTCATTGTAGATCTTATTGTATTGCTCGTTGTACTGACCATCATTCATCTCAGTTTGACAACCAAACACATCATCTAATTGAGGTCCGACTATATCAGCATGGTCGACTACTTCCGGTGGGGAACCACACATATTTTCCCGACCTTCGATCCCATTTCTTTCTGTGAAAATTTGGTTGCTTCCGCTAAACGATCAAAATTGCTGAGAATTTTCACGAGAAGGGATATCATTACCTATCTCATCTCATGTCGCCCTCTCAATTAGACTAACACATACTTAAGGGATCACCCTATCTTCTCCTAGCATAAACTGAACATCATCACCGTTTCTTATAAATATGTGACATGTAGTCTCAGGAACGATTGATATAGAATGTAGATCAGCACTGTATTTGTTCACACCCTACTTCACAACAATTTACACGATTGACACCAATTCTTCGTAAGTCATACTCTTTGACACATACAATCCTTGGTTATCGGAACCTAAAAACCTCTTACTTCCGTCGGGCAACTGCTTCTATCGACCGTTATAAGATATGACTATTTTCACCCGATCCATTCTCCTATCAAAATCATCATCACAAACCATTAGTAAGAAAATTAAAATTAAATTTAAAATTATAATTAAAAACCATTACAAACCAAAAAAAATGCTCGGGAACATTTTCAAAAGGCTCGAACTCTTTCTAAAAAAGTTTGAACCCTTGCCATAAAAGCTTGAACCTTTGCCAAAATAGCTTGAGGTTTCTTGGGAAGGGTTCGAGCTTCTTTGGCATGGGTTTGAGCTTTTTTGGCTAGTGCTCGAGTTTTGGTAAGGGTTATAAAAATGTTCGGACCATTTTCAAAAAGTGCAGACCCATTTAAAAAAAGCTCGAATCCATTTCAAAAAAGTTCGGAGACTTATAAGAAAAACTTGGAGATTTTTTTTAAAAAGCTCAGAGACTTAAAAAAATGCTCGGAGACGTCTAAAAAAAGCTCGGACACTTATACAAAAAGCTCAAAGTATTTTGAAAATGTCGCGGACAGCCTTTAAACAGGCTCGAGACTTTATAGATTTTACAAATGGACTACATGTTTATACAAAGACTAGGATAATAAATCATTAGAAATTGATACATTGTTTCACCACTCAAAAATGCATGATAAATAAAACGAAGATCATAAATATATGTTACCTTCTTGTGCAGAATCTGGAGTGAGACAAGTTTTTTAGAGAGAGAGAGGAGTTGTAGATCGATTTTTAGATAACTTTTTTGGAGAGAGAGATGTGTTACTGCTTTTTCATCATCAAAGTGTAGATGGAAGCATAAAAATAATTAAAAATTCATTATTTAAGAGTAATTTGGGTAGTTCACCAAAATAGGTGACTTTTAAACTTAAGTTATTAAAGTAGTGACATCACTGCAACACAAAAAAAAAGTGACATTTCTGACCATTTCCATATGTATGTATGACCGACTTGAGAATTATTACTTATTTTAGTAGGAAATTAAAAAATTATATACCAATAGTACTTTACGAACAAACGCTTCATATTTAATAATTATTGAGTTAATGTTAAATACATTTCACAGGAACGTGGCACTAGAGTGCCTGAAAACATCACTGAAGATGGTGAGGAAACTGCTGGAAGTTTTGATAGAGAATCTCAGAATGAAACTGGACAACTCAAAAATCGATGCCCTAATCGGGTTAAACATGGTGAACATGAATTTCTACCCTACTTGACCTAACCCGGAGCTGACTGGTGGTATGGGGACGCCACTCGGACATGGGAGCCCTAACTATTTTATTGCAAGATGGGATCGGTGGGCTGTACGTAAAAGTTGAAGAAGGCATTAAAGATGTTGGGAAGAAGGGAGAGTGGATGGAGATTTCTCCAATTGATGGTGCTTTAGTCATCAACGTTGGTGATGCTTTACTGGTTAGATTTAATTACAAGACCTCTTGTAATTACAAGGCCTCTTGATTTTGATTTTTTATATATAAAGTATTTGATAATTAAATATTTATAATCTTCTGTAATTATGATATATATCCTGATCCTAAACAATGTAATGCAGACCTTGAATTCTCAATCGATATATTTGATGGATAAAATTTATTTATTATTTACTTAAATATTTGTGTGAAGCTGTAATAATTATAAACTCCTGAACAAATTTTAAATTAATTTTGCATGTTGCATTGTATTTTAGATAATAAGCAATGGAACTTATAAGAGTGCTGAGCACAGAGTTAGTGTAAGAACTAACACACAAAACAATTTACTGAAGAACTGTTTATTGAATTGATTGATAACAATGAACTGATGCCAACTATTTATAGTAGCTGGGATGAGGTAACATGATAACATTAAACCTCTAACTGATAATTACAATAAAAATAAATCAATGATAATCTTAACTAAAGATAAATAGGAATTATCTGAATGATAAATCTAACATAATATCTAAAATGATAAATATAAAGATAATACTTGGTTTAATCCTACATAGCTCCCCTTAAACCAAGTCCTTCATAGCTCGTCATGCCCAAAGACTTCTTAAGCATCTGAAAAATGTCAGCTTTGAGCGGCTTCGTGAAGATGTCTGCAACCTGTTCCTCTGAACGGTAGTCGATCACGATCTCCTTATCTGTCACCAAGTCACGTATGAAGTGAAACTTGTTATCAATGTGCTTACTTCTACCATGGTAGGTTGGATTCTTGGTCAGAGAAATGGTGGACTTGTTGTCGCAGTAGATCACTATGAGAGCATCCTATTGATGCTTTAACTCAGAAAGCATGCGACGCAGCCACACAGCCTATGTAGCACCACCACCAGCTACAATGTACTCAGCTTCTGTTGTCGATAGAGCAACCACTTGTTGCTTCTTCAAAGACCAAGAAAATACTCTAGAACCAAGATGGAATGCAAATCCAGAGGTGCTTTTCCTCTTCTCCGTATCACCTGGCCCAGTCACTATCTGTATATCCAACAAGCTCGACTTTGTTATCGGAAGAGTAAAAGTACCATCACCTAATGTACCTTTCACATATCGCAAGATACACTTGCCAGCCTGCAAGTGAGATTGTCTCGGAGAATCCATGAACATGCTAATAAGCCCATCCATAAGAAATATCAGGCTTAGTAGAAGTTAAGTATCTCAGACTTCCTACTAGCCTCCGAAAGATGGTAGTATCCACTCGCTCTCCAGACCTATCATTCTCTAACTTCAACCTTTCTTCAACTGGAGTCAGTATCGGCTTACATCCCTCCATCTTAAACTTTTTCAGCACATCACCAACATACTTCTTTTGACACACAAAGATGTCTTTATCTGTCTGAGTCACCTTAATACCGAGAAAATAGAACATCAACCCCAAATATATCATCTCAAAATGACCAGTCATTGCACTTTTGAACTCTGTAATCATATCAGGGTTATTGCCGGTAATAATCAGATTATCAACATATAGGTACACAATAAGAATATCTCCATTGGGAGTTGGATTTGATATACAAAGTGTGTTCATAAGGACATCTCTGGAACTCATGTTGGATAAAATATGTGTCAATGTATGTATACCACCCCCTGGGTGCCTGTTTCAACCCATATAAGGTCTTCTTCAGCTTGTAGACCTTATTTTCTTGCCCCTTCGTTACATACCCTATAGGTTGCTGTATGTAGACTTCCTCCCCTATCTCCCCATTTAAAAATGCAGATTTTGCATCCATCTGGAAGATTTTCCAACGATTATGTGCAGCAAGAGACACAATCAAGCGAACAGTGTCAAGTCTGGCAACAGGAGCAAACACCTCGAAATAATCGATCCCTGGTTTTTGCTTGTAACCATTTACAACCAGACGTGCTTTATAGCGTTCCACCTCACCATTTGGCTTGTACTTTATCTTGTACACCCACTTAACACCAATAGGATGCTTTCCACATGGCAAATCAGTAAGCTCCCATGTATTATTCTTCTCAATCGCATGAATCTCCTCATCCATTGCTTTCAACCAACAATTAAGTGATAGGATCACAATCTGTAAATAGTGCAAAGTTCACCAACTCTTCATCTGTTGGATTGTCGTTATTACTAAGAACACAATCCTGCAAACGAGCTGGCAATACCCGTTTATGTTGTGGACGACGGGAAGATTCTACTGAATGTGGGTTCACCGGGGACGGTGGAGCCACTGGGGTCGGAATTGGATCATCCCTAGAATGACCATCAATCTCATCCAGGTTAACATCAATATTAGAAGAGCTCCCCTTATCACAAGACCAGTCCCAGCATCCTTGCTCATCAAAGGTAATGTCCCTACTGACAATCACCTTTTCGGTCACTGGATTATAAAGTTTATAACCCTTTGTTACCTGATTGTAGCCGATGAAGATTCAATTCTCTTCCTTATCATTAAGCTTCTTTCTCAAAGCATCAAGTACATGAGCATAAGCGA
Source organism: Dipteronia dyeriana (assembly GCA_032871835.1). Taxonomy (NCBI): domain Eukaryota; kingdom Viridiplantae; phylum Streptophyta; class Magnoliopsida; order Sapindales; family Sapindaceae; genus Dipteronia; species Dipteronia dyeriana. The sequence goes on from CM065298.1 coordinate 85,559,447, forward strand.
TACACCCAAACACTCGTAAGTGTTCAATGCTGGGTTTGAGTCTAGTCCAGGCTTTCTGAGGAGTCTTTTCGAGAACACTGCTGGTGGGACATCTATTCAACAAATAGAATGCACATGCAACTACATCACCCCAAAAACCTTTGGGAAATTTCTTCAAGTGTAACATACACCTGACCATGTCCATGACTATTCTATTCTTCCTCTCGGCTACACCATTCTATCGAGGAGTATATCTTGTTGTCAATTGGTGATTGATGCCATCTTTTTATAAGAAACCATCATAGACAACATATTCTGTCCCCCGATCTGTTCTCAGAGTCTTGATAGACCTATCACTCTGATTCTCTATCAATGCCTTAAATTGCTTAAAGGCATCACAAGCGTTTAACTTCTGCTACAAGAAATACACCCAAGCCTTCCTGCTGAAGTCATCGATAAAGGTAATAAAATACCTATATCCTCCATTTGACGGAGTCTCCACGGAGCATAGATCTGAGTGCACTAGCTTCAAGGGTTGACTGGCTCTCCACGTCTTCTTTGTAGAAAATGGGTCTATGTGTTTCTTTCCCACAACACATGTCTTATATACCCTATTAGGAAGTTCAATGACAGGCAATCATGAAACCATATTCCTTGAAGAAAGTAGCTTCAGACTCCCAAAATTCACATGACTAAATCTCATATGCCATAACCAGCTCCTGTCTCCGATTACAGAACTAAAGCATGGTAAAGTGTCACTGTTAATATGTAGCGGAAACAAACGGTTTGGTGACATGTTTACCTTTGCTATCAGTCAGTTCTATTCATCGTTGATGGTGCATACCCCTCTGTAGATCTGCATATCGTACCCCTTCTCTGAAAGTTTCCTCATGCTCAACAGATTTTGATGCAGATTTAGAACAAACAGTACCTCTGAGATGGTATTCTTGGATCCGTCCTTCAGAGAGATGAAGATTTTACCCTTCCCCATTACTGGCACCTTTGAGTCATTCCCAAATTTCACTTCCGAAGTAAAGGTCTCATCCAATTCTGAGAACATCTCCTTCCTGCCACACATGTGGTTGCTGCAGCCTGTATCCAGAAACCATTTGTACTTGGCATCATCCACTGCTACGCTACATGCTAGCAACAATGTTTCTAAATAGTCTCCATCTTCTCCATTTACTGAATGTAAAAACTAACACACAAAACAATTTACTGAAGAACTGTTTATTGAATTGATTGATAACAATGAACCGATGCCAACTATTTATAGTAGCTGGGATGAGGTAACATGATAATATCAAACCTCTAACTGATAATTACAATAAAAATAAATCAATGATAATCCTATCTAATGATAATCCTAACTAAAGATAAATAGGAATTATCTGAAGGATAAATCCAACATAATATCTAAAATGATAAATATAAAGATAATACTTGGTTTAATCCTACAGTTAGAACCACAAGTGACACATCAAGAGTATCAATCCCAGTCTTCACCATGCCAAATCCAACGGAAAAAATCGGAACTCTGCCTAGACTGATAGGGCGAGACCGACAGTCTCAGAACTAGAAATTTAATATGGAACTTATAAGAGTGCTGAGCACAGAGTTAGAACCACAAGCGACAAATCAAGAGTATCAATCCCAGTCTTCACCATGCCAAAGCCAACAGAAAAAATCGGACCGCTACCTAGACTGGTGGGGCAAGACGAACAGGCTCAGAACTAGAAATTTAATATGGGGGGGGGGGGGGGGGGGGGATAATAGCATAAACAATCAAACTAACAATTTTTTCTACATATGTTAAACTAATAAGGGGGCGGTGGGGGGGTAAACATAACAAAATTTTCTGTTGCATACATGATGATAACATAAACAATCAAACTAACAATTTTTCCTACGTATGTTAAACTAATAAGAGTAAAAACATAGTATTCGAAAAAAGGTCATAGTGCATTCGTCTTCAACTTCCTTACATCGGGAAAGATACTCTAACAACCAAAATATCTTTAAAGCATCACTATGCTTTCAAATGTGTGTAAAAACAAAAAAATTAGTGTGGACCTTAAAAATTGTTTCGGTAGAAAAACATGATAATGTGAGAAAAAGTGACCATTTAATTTTTAGAAAAAATTAGAAAGAGGAATCAGATAAATTTTATTAATATTTAATATTTTTATCATTTTTTTTATTAAAAACACAATACAAAGTGACAAAAGTGTATCTAACAAAAATTTATATTGCATACATGATGATAATATAAACAATCAAACTAACAATTTTTCCTACGTATGTTAAACTAATAAGAGTAAAAACATAGTATTCGAAAAAAGGTCATAGTGCATTCGTCTTCAACTTCCTTACATCGGAGAAGATACTCTGACATCTAAAATATCTTTAAAACATCACTATGCTTTCAAATGTGTGTAAAAACAAAAAATTGGTGTGGACCTTAAAAATTGTTTCGGTAGAAAAACATGATAATGTGAGTAAAAGTAACTATTTGAGTTTTAGAAAAAATTAGAAAGAGGAATTAGATAAATTTTATTAATATTTAATATTTTTATCATTTTTTTATTAAAAAAACAATACAAAGTGACTAGAGCAGTAGAGGAAGTGTGTCTAGACAATAGAGTATAGGCCATACTATTATTAAACTAATAACTAAAAAAAAAAAAAAAAAAAAAAAACAAACTTAGGGGAGCCATGGCCCCTGCTGGCCTTTGCCATGGTCCACAGCATCCGCCACTGGAGACGGAGCTCGATTTTGGGAGCTTGCTTTCCAGGATTACGTGAGCAACTTCTTCAGCAATGCTCACGATGGAAAGAAATCTCTCCCTTTTGCCCAAGTTAATAATTAATTTGCTCCTTAACACTACATAATATCAATAAGTCTTTCTCTACTTATGTTCGATCTGATTTTTTTTTTTTTTTGTACGTTTCTCACATGAGATAATCACAACTCTCAAAGAAAAAAAACACTAATCCCGATCTGACTAAAGGATATACATGACTCCTGTCTTGGTAAAATAGAATAATTGCATTGAAGAGCAATACATATGATGATAGAGTGCTTGGCGCCGTTTGGCTTTTGTGAGCCTCAACCAGTCCGATTCTCATTTTATGTTCTGCATAAAGGTTATAGATCGTGAAATTTTATGCAATATGGAATCAAGAATTTCGTGATTTGGGGTCCCCTTCTTAGAGTTACGTCAGTTTCAATATTATTATTCTGGTTTGTGTTTTTTCTCTAGGGTTTTACCATATATTCGCATTTTTGAGTATCATCAGGTTAGTTTCCGAATTGTTTTCCTTCATGAAAGTTGTAGAAAATGAAAATATCTGCAATATGGAATCAATAATTTTGTGATTTGAGCTTTTCTTCTAAGAGTTACGTTAGTTTCTATATTGTTGGTCTGGTTTGTGTTTTTTGTATCGGGTTTGGCCATTGTTTCGCGTTTTCGAGCATATTTCGTTCTGTTTCTGAATTTACATCTTTCTTGGAAGTTGTAGATCGTGAAATTATAAGCAACTAGGAATCAAGAAATTTGTTATTTAGAGTTTTCTACACATAGTTACATCAGCTTCAATATTGTTGTCCTGACTCTAGATTTTTATGCATCCTTGAATAAAGAAATTTTTATTTTGAGGTTTTCGGCTTGGGGTTGTGTTTGCTGCTGTTGCCGGCTGTCCTCACTCGGACCATTGTTTCTCCTCCCATGCATGGCCTCGCGTAGGATCCCATGTCTTTGGAGGCTTCCTTGTTTTCCTCTCCACAGTCAAGTTCAACTATTGCTCCTACTTGTGGTAAGGGGACGGTTTCTTCAAATAGTAAGGGGTGCAGTTTGGGTAATGTGTTGACAACTATATCTTCTTTGGGTGATCAATTGGTTACTGTTGGAGGTTCGACTCAGTTACCTGTTATGAATTCTAATCCCTTGCCGGGTGGGAAGTTGTATGCGGATCTTTTGGAGACTCCCGAAGCTTCTGTTCAGTCCTTCCCTTTGACTTCTATGCCTTTAAAAAGGGGAGGATTTGTGTCTATTCGGGTTGATCCGGTTGCTTATCAATCCAGACTTGAGTTGTGTAAAAATGCTCTTATTGTTGGGGTTTATGCCCTAAAGATGTAATTTGTAAATGGATTTATGAAATAAGTAAAAGTAAAAGGAAAAGTTCAATTCATTCTTGTTGTATTGTTTATTTTATAACTTGTGCATATATTTAACATTGAAGATTGCCGGATGTAATCTCGAACTGTGTATATGATTGTCATATACGGATGGATACAGTAAGAGACGTGCAATCTGAAGAGTCCATAGATAGCAAATAAAGCTGTGTACTTTATTTGTGGTTAATCTATAGTTGCGATCCATTCCGTAATGTACGGTGATTCTATCCTGAATCATTCATATGGAGATATGAGAATGGAGTCACCTTGTATGATGTGATCATATAGGACAGGGCCATGATCTATATGAATCTCTCACCAAGATTCGTTTACCGATGAGATTCATATATATCAACTAATGATGACTATATATGGGTGATCTTAATCCTGAGTGTCTTCTCGACTCCTTCAGGTTCAATCGTGGTCTTTGATATACCATGGGTGAGGTCAGATGCATTTCCTGATCAATATACTCCGTATGTTGGGATTACGGTTTGGCTTGTGGCTGGGAAAGTTTGTACACAATAGTAGAATTCACTCTTTCTTGTGAGAAATAGATGGTAGTTCTCTTAAGGGTTGATTTGGGGCTTGGACAATATGAGCGCTCTCCTAATTCAGTGAGGAAATATGATTTATTGTTCATTATAGAATCAACGGTACTTAAAGGATATATGTAATTAGGGGGGTATAGCGGGCATTATGACCTAGCTCTAATTATGAACTACTGTGAAGGATCACACCATATGTAATAGCTATATCGATGGACACTGAGTTGTATCGATATGTATAAAAGTGTCTACAGTTGAGAGAGTGCAGCTTCGGGTTTTTAGTGGAATAACACCGGAGTTAATAATCAAGGAATATTAATTAAAGAGTTTAATTAATGATTCCGATGATTATTGGAGCTTAAAATACTGTGGGTCCATTAGGTAGATCGATTTAGGTAACAAGGGTCACGGTTAATTAATTAGATTGTCCAATTAATTGTGTTACAAAAGTGATACATATATTTATTCGAGAATTAATTGAATAATGAGATTATTTAATTAATGAATTTTAATAGTCAAATTAATTAAATAATTAGATTATTTAATTATATTGATAATTATGAATTATTAATTAACTATTGATTGGAGGGTGTTAGTTGATATATGGATTTAGGTGAAGATAAAATAATAGGATTATTTTATTTTTACTAAATCATTTATCTAAGTATTTAAATTTAAGTTTAAATTTAAAATATTAATTATCACTTTTAATATATTAGATATATTTGAAAAGGATAATTAAAAGATATATATCAATTAATAACACAAGAAATTGCATTGGATGCAAATTGGTGTGTGCACATGAAACATTAGTCAAAAGAGGAATTTGTATAGGATGCAAATACTTGATACACACATACTATATATATAAACGAAAGTGCAGGAGTGATTTTTAGTTTGAGAAAAAAAAAAGTTTTTTTTTTGTATACCTGATACACATGCAAAAAAAAAAAAGCATATGAGAAGTGTGTGAAGCACAAAAAAAACAAAATGTAATTTTTTTTTCGAGTGCTATACAGTCGTGCACCGTTTAATATATATATATATATATATATATATATATATATATATATATATATATATATTTATATATATATATATATATATAAGAACTATAATTATTCTAGTTAGTTTTCTTTTAGAAGAAAGAGTTTCTTCGATTCTCTCTACATCCTCCATTCAAGTTTCTGAAATCGTGACGCGTCCACGCGCAGTTACCAGTCCCAGGAGATAGCGAGGAAGATTGAGTGGTTCAGACATGAGCACATCGTAAAGTGAAGAAGCTTCCAAACGTTGGTAAGATTGGTTCAGACAAGAGCATATCGAAAAGTGAAGGAGCCTCCAAACGTTGGTAAGATTTTCTTCTTGATTATATCGATTTCAATTTCCTGTGTTTACATATTGTATGTATTAGTTTCGAAAAATAATTACGAACCCAAGTTCACCGGTCCCAGATACAGATTATGATCTGTATAAAAAAATTAAAACCTGGTTCTGCTGTGTAACAGGTGAACGGGGTTCCAACAAATTGGTATCAGAGCCAATTTATTTTTTGGAACAGGAAATTGTTTTCAATGCTCCTATATCTATGAATGTGTAGGCACCATCTATATGATTGTATGAATGTTTATAATTAAATTGTTTAATTTAAACATGGTTGATCGTAATTTTTATGGTACTGTGTATAATTTATTACTATTATTATTATTATTTTATTTTACTGTTATTGTATTGTAAATAAAAAAAATTGTAACCTGTAAATGAAGAATTGGAAACACACGCAACAACGGTACTTCTCACGGTGGCTGCACTGTTCACACAGTACTGTTCACGCACGGTTCCGTTGGCAAATGTTGCCTAGTGTGTTCCGTGCAGATTTTCCATTTCGGATTCATGAGATGAATCGGAGTGACCTGAAGAGACTGGAAGATATCTGAAGTTACTAGAAGACCAAGGAATGCCTTGGGATTTATTTTTTAATTTTAGATTCCAACTTTTTAGGTTAAATAATCCACGGTACTCGGTCAATTCATGTATGCTTTATATTATATGATGATAAAAGCATTGTCATGCATACGTATGTCATTTAGATTAGATGTGCCTATATAAATATATTTGATATGTCATACATGCATCATGGCCTGATATTTTATGTTTTTTTTTAATGTGATTAAAATGGGCAATATACATAATTGGCTATGAATAAGGAGATTAATTTTTAATGGTTAGAAAACTAGGTAATTCTCATTAATATTAATCTAGTTATTAAAGAGTTTCTTTATTGTAATTAGAATTAATATGATTAATTACCTAATAATAAATGAACCGAATAAAGTGTTAGAGTTTTAATTGTTAAAACTTGGTAAACACTATCATAATAATCTGACCTTAGTAAATAGTTTACTGAATCTTAGATTGTTCACTAATAAATTAGATTTTTAATTGTTAAAAATCATTAATAATTTATTAGTTAATTATAATTTGGTTCTAATTAGTTAATGCGTTAGATAACTTGATTAAAGTTAGTCGTTTAATCCTGTAGAGTCTAGGTGCATTAACGGTTAATAGAAAACCCTAATTTTAAAATAATGAGTGGGAAAGGGATATATGACATATATATATATTCCACAGTCTCCATCATTAGTTCAACACCGTGAGATCCGAGTGGGACCTCGTGACGGTTTTGCTTTCATACTCCCTAAGGAGGGTTTCCACAAAGGTCAATACCAAGGTTGACTTCCTAACGGATAGAATTTCTGAGGGTATTTCGGGATTGCCCGACCCTAAGGCGGTAATTCTCGAGTTAAGCTCGTGAGATCTGAAATGGTGGGTTACACTCACAAAGGTTTTGATTAAGTTTGTTAATTAAAAACCTGACTGAATGAATGATGGTTGAATGATATGGAATAAAAGTTATTCTAGAATATCATTTGATTGAGAATGTCTCGGTCCAACATGTAAAGACTTGACCGGCCCTAAGGCGGCACTTCTTTGTGGTATGTTGGATTATCGTGGTATAGTAACTAGTCTTAGGGTAGTTCTAGTTCGTTAAACATGTGCATGCATCATGTTTAAATTTATGCCAGAGCACTCGCACTTGTTTTAAATAAATGACTGAATGACTGTTTTATTTATTTCAGCAATAATGTATTCTGCATTACTTCAAATTCTCGTAAATGACATATTAACTGGTGATAACTGCACTAAGTGGAAACTTAACATTAATGCAATATTGGTCACCAAAGACCTCAAGTTTGTGCTTACGGAGGAATGTCCTCCAGCGCTTGCTACCAATGCCACACGAACTATTCGTAAGGCATACGAGCGATAGGTCTCATCTGATGAGAAAGCCCGAACATATCTGTTGGCTTCAATGACAGACGTGCTTGTCATAAAGCACGAAGCAATGACTTTAACATTCGAAATCATAGAGTCATTACAAGCTATGTTCGGGCAGCCCTCCGAGCAAAAGCGACACGAAGTTGTTTGTTCCTCTATGCTCGCTCGCATGAAGGAAGGTACGTCAGTTCAGGAACATGTCCTGAGCATGATGTCCTACTTTAATAAGGCAAAAGTCAATTGTGGGGCCATTAACGAACCCAGTCAAGTGATCATCATACTGAAGACTCTTTCGAAGAGTTTCAATCAGTTTAAGAGTAACTACGAGATGAACAGGTTAAGGTTAAATCCCACACAGTTGCTCAATGAGCTCACTACCTTTGAGTCCTTGACTAAGGACAACAAGGGCAAGACTGCTGAGGCAAATGTTGCTGAACCATCTTCCTCCAACAATAAAAAGAGGAAGAGGTATGCTGGGAAGGTGAAGGGTAAGTCCAAACCTAAGAAAGCCCAAAGAAAGAAGAAGTCCAAGAAAGGTAAATATAATGTACTTTTTCTTGAGTCATATTTAGTGGAAGATGATTCTTCGCCCTGGATAGTTGATTCAGGGGCGACTAACCATGTTTGTTCTTCTTTATAATGGACTGATTCTTGGACACAACTAGAGGAGCAAGCCTTCTCAATGCGTGTGGGGTCAGGGGATGTCTTGTCGGCATGAGCAGTGAGCGTACTTAGATTACATTTTTGTAATAATTATATATTGTTGGACAATTTATTTTTTATTCCTGGATTTACACGGAATTTGATTTCCGTTTCTAAGTTGTTAGAACAAAAATATTATGTTTCTTTTAATAATAAGTCTGTTATTATTGGAAAGAATGGTCTGAATAATTGTTCAGGAATTAATAAAACAATTTGTATGTATTAAGACCGTTAATGCATACTACACTGCTCAACACCGAAATGTTTAAGGTTGAAAAACCAAAAACTGAACGACATAAGATTTCTCCAGATAATGACATATATCTCTAGCTTCTAAGGTTTGGTCATATCAACTTTGACCGGATAGACAGATTAGTAAAAAGTGGACCTTTAAGTAAGTTAAAGGTTGGCACCCTACCTGTCTACTAATCTTGTCTGGAAGGTAAGATGACTAATAGACCTTTTACTGGAAAAGGGCTTAAAGCTAAAGAACCGTTAGAGCTTATACGTACAAACTCTGTAGACCAATGAATGTTAAAGCTAGGGGTGGTTATGAGTATTATATCACCTTTATAGATGACTACTCAAGATACGGATACATATACGTCTACCTGATGCAACGAAAGTCGGAAACATTTGAAAAGTTCAAAGAATTATGAGTTGAAGTTGAGAATCAATTAGGTAGGACTATCAAGTCACTATGATCGGATCGTGGAGGTGAGTACCTTGACCAAGAGTTTAAAGACTTCATGGTTGAGCATGGGATAGTTTCCCAACTCACAGTTCCCGGTACACCTCAGTAAAATGGTGTAGCGGAGAGGAGAAATAGAACCCTGATAGAAATGGTGAGATCTATGATTAGTTTCTTATCATTACCAAATTCCTTTGGGGATATGCGTTACAAACAGCGACATACATTTTGAATATAGTGCCATCCAAATCTGTTCCTAAGACTCCCTTAGAGTTGTGGAATAGTCGTAAAGCTAGTTTACAGCATTTTCGCATATGAAGGTGTCCACCACATGTGCTAAAGAACAGAAGTGGAAAGCTAGACTCCAAGTCTGTGGTATGACTGTTTGTATGATACTCCAAGGAGACAAGAGGTGGACACTTCTATAGTCCCGGAGATAACAAAGTATTTGTATCGACAAATGCAACGTTTCTTGAGGACAATTATATTAGTGACCATAAACCTCGTTCTAACATTGTATTAAATGAGTTGGAGCCTGGTGAGAATAGTGTTTCATCAACAAGAGTTGTTGATCCATAAACATCTGAGAGTCAGATGGTTCCTAATCAGGAGACACTGCCACTTAGACGTAGTGAGAGGGTTGTGAGACAACATGAACGCTATTTAGGTATAGGTGTGGGACAAGGTGTTATCTCTGCTGATAGTATGGATGATCTATTGACATTTAAGAATGTAATGGAAGACCCTGATAAAGAAGAATGGCTTAAAGCCATGAATCTCGAGATGGAGTCCATGTACTCTAAGTCAGTCTGGGATCTTGAAGACTTGCCGGATGAGGTAAAACCTATAGGGTGTAAGTGGATCTACAAGAGAAAGAGAGGAGTAGATGAGAAGGTAGGGACCTTCAAGGAAAGGCTAGTGGCTAAGGGTTATACCCAGAAAGAGGGGCTCGATAATGAAGAGACCTTCTTGCCATTAGTCATGTTTAAGTCTATTATGATTCTCTTATCCATTGCTGCCTATTTCGATTACGAAATTTGGAAAATGGACGTCAAGACTGCATTCTTGAATGGCAATCTTGATGAGAGCATTTATATGATGCAACCGACGGTATTCGTGTCTCTAGATCAAGAGCAAAAGGTTTACAAGCTGCAAAGGTCCATCTATGGACTTAAGCAAGCATCTAGATCTTAGAACAATAGGTTTTATGATGTGATCAAAACCTACGACTTCGAGCAGAAGGTCGATGAGCCTTGTGTCTACAAACGCATCATTGATAAGAAACTAGTTTTCTTAGCCCTATACGTAGATGATATCCTACTCATTGGGAATGATGTGGGAGTGTTGTCTGATGTAAACGGCTGGCAGGCTAGCCAATTCCAAATGAAAGATTTGGGAGAGGCGAGTTATGTTCTAGGGATCTGACTTATAAGGGATCGTAAGAACAAACTCATAGCATTGTCTCAGGCATAATATATCGATAAGATTCTTATGCGATTTTTGATGCAAAACTCCAAGAAAGGTAATTTACCTTCTAGGCATGAAGTTCACTTGTCTAAGGAACAGTGTCCTAATTCACCTCAAGAAGTTGAGGATATGAGATGTGTACCCTATACATCGGCAGTAGGTAGTCTCATGTATGCTATGTTATGCACGAGACCGGACATCTGATATACAGTGGGAGTAGTCAACAGATACCAGTCCAACCCATGATCGGATCACTGGGTTGCTGTTAAGACTATTCTCAAGTATCCTTGGAGAACGAGAAGTTATATGCTAGTGTATTTCGGGCAGGATTTGATCCCGTTAGGATACACGTATTCTGATTTTCAATCAGACAGGGATTCTAGAAAATCCACGTCTGGATCAGTATTCACCCTGGGTGGTGGGGCCATTATGTGGAGAAGTATCAAGCAATTTTTCATTGCTGACTCTACCATAGAAACTGAATATGTAGCTGCTTTTGAGGCTGCTAAAGATGTTGTTTGGCTTCGTAAGTTCTTGAGTGATCTGGAAGTTGTTCCAGACCTGGATAAGTCCATCATACTTTATTGTGATAACAGTGGTGCTGTGGCTAATTCCAAAAAACCAAGAAGCCACAAGAGAGGGAAGCATATAGAGAGAAAATATCATCTCATTAGAGAAATAATGTAGAGAGGAGATGTGATTGTCACAAAGATAGCCTCACAAGACAATCATGTTGATCCATTTACAAAGACCTTATCGGCTAAAATGTTTTCGGGTCACCTAGATGGTCTAGGGTTACGAGACATGCCTCACATGCTTTAGTGCAAGTGGGAGATTGGTATATAAAAATTTTAAAACCTAGTTCTGCTGTGTAACCGGTGAATGGGTTCCAACACTTATAGGGCTTGTGGTTCTTTCTAGTGAGGTGCGTCCTTAGAAGCTTGCTAACCTCAATGCTAAGCTTGGTAAGCATTGGATGATTTCAGTGGATTGGAGACTTATATCTTTAGGGAAAGGCTATTTCCAGTTCATTTTGAAGTCTCCAAGGGACAAAAACAAGGTGGGTTCGATTAATCTGAAGCTAGGAGTTCTTCGTCTTCAACCTTGGGTTCCAGATTTTAATCCCTCTTTGCAGAAGTCAACTAACGCACAGGTTTGGGTTAGGTTCTATGATTTTTCTTGGGAATATTGGCACCCGAAGACCATTTTTGATTTGGCCAGAGGTATTGGGGTCCCGTTGAGATTGAAAAAGGCTACTATTGATGGTGATTTTGAGCACTATGCCTGGGTTTTAGTGGATGTTGACATGTCCTTTTTGCTTCATTCCTCTGTTCTTTTAGAGAGAGGATAAGATTCATAACTCTTTTATTTCAGTGGAGTATGAAAACTTGCAGTCATTTTGCTCCATCTGTTCCTCCATTGGCTATTTGCCCAGTTTTTATCGTTGGAGCAAATCTAAGGTATCTACTGCTAGTGTTGGAAAGTCATCTTAGTCATTGACCAAGGTTTCTGTTGAGGATACAGCTTTTTAGCCAGTTCACTCTTGGTCCTCTAAGATGGTTTATCGTCCGAAAGATAAGACGGTTCAGGAGGTCCCAGTCTCTAATGCTTTTACTGCTATTTATCAAGATTTCGGACCTATAGATTTTGTGGTGGTTCATTAGTCGGTTTCTTTGGGTCCTTCTTTGGTTCAGTCCTCGGATTCGAGTTTAACTATTTCTTCGAGCAATCTTTATTCAGAGTCTTCATCCACTGTTGTGGGTTCAATCCCAATTCCTTTATTAGGCGCTCATAATATTCAACAGTTTTGTAGCCTTTTACCTCGTAGGGCTCCTCCATTTTCCTCTGTTGTTGTTTCTTTGGGCCGTCCGGTTATGGACATTATCTCTTTGGGTGTCCCTAGTCAATCCTTAGGTGTTGGAGTTTCGAGAGCTTCTTTTGGTTTGACAATTCAGATAAGCTTTTGTCGGATTCTTAAGCTGAGCTTCGCTTTATTGCTGATTCTTCTTGGCTAAGTAGGTGGAAGCTGAGGATTTAGATTCTGATGGTCTGGCTCAGAGAACCATGATGGTCAAACGTAGGCTGGAGTCATGTAAGTCTGAGTTTCGGACTACTTTTAGCAGTTCCTAAGATTAGTATTTTTTATTAGAACTGTCGTGGTATTGGGAACAACTCTTCCAAATGTGTGCTCAAAAATTTATGTTGTTCCCATCGGCCTTCCTTTGTTTGCATTTGGAGCCTATGGTGGCTTTTGATCCAATTTCTGCCAAGTTTTGGTCTTCTCTTGTTATTCGTTTGGTGGGTATGAATGATAAAGGTGTATTGATTCCGTGTATTTGGGTATTTGCTTGTGACTCTATATCAGATATTCAAACAGTTTTTTGTCATTAGTAGCATTTGACCATCTCCATTTCTATCGGGTCTATGATGCATTGGTACACTTTTGTTTATGCTAGTGCCTCTACCTCGGTTCGCTGTGTGCTTTGGAATTCTTTTCGGGAGATGGCTGGTTCTTTTTCTTCCTCTTGGAAAATGCATTTTTTGGTGCTCATGAGTGTTTGGGTTCTCAATCTCCTGCTAGGGGTTCTTGTGAGGACTTTAAGTTGATGATTGAGGATTGCAATATGATTGGTATTTGGTCTCAATTTGCTCATTTTACTTGGGTTAGGGTCGTTCTAGTCAAACTAGAGGTGAGCGGAGGTTGGACATGACTTTGGTTTCTAAGGGTTGCACTACCTGTTGGTGTGATATTTCTTGTGTGGCTCTCCCCTATCGGTTTTCTGATCACTGTTTGCTTTGGATTCGGTTAGCTGAGTCCCAGGTCTCTACTTCTAGACCATTTCATTTTCAAAGTATATGGGTGGATCATCTTGAATTTATGAATCTGGTTCGCAGGGTATGAAGTATTCCTTTTATTGTTCGGTGATCTCAATTCTAACATATCTAGGAAGTCTACTGAGCTTCGCTTCGTTCAGAGTCAAATGTCTGATTTGGGGATTTCTGATGAGCTTTTTTGATTCAGTCATGCATTCATCATGATCTTGACGTGCTTTTACGTAGGCATGAGTGCTTTTTTCGTGATCGATCTAGAGTGAAATGGTTACAGGATGGAGATCGTAATTCTTCCTTTTTTTCATTCTTCAATCAAGCGTAGGCAATGTCAGAGTGTTTTGTCCTCAATTTCGATTGATCAGGTTGTTATCAAGGATCACATTGTCAAGTTTTATATGGATATATACTCTTATGATTCGACTCAGATTGATGAGGGTTTTTCTATTTTGGATGACATTGTTCCCTCTTTAGTTTCCCAATAGGAGAACTCCCTTCTAGTCGTTATTCCCTTTACTGAGGTTATCCATGATGCAGTGTTTTCCATGGATGCTCTTTCAGCTCCTGGGCCTAATGGTTTTTCTGGTCGTTTCTTTCAGCGTTGTTGAGAGATTGTGGGTAGAGATGTGATTCATACGGTTCAGGATTTCTTCCATTCTGGAGTGGTTGCCCTGGGTTTGAATTCTAATTTTATCGTTTTTCTTTCGAAGTTGAGGGATTCAATACTGGTTGATCAGTTTCATCCTATTGTGCTTGGTAATTTTCTTTTCAAGATTTCTTCCAAAATCCTAGCTAACAGGTTAGCTCAGGTTGCTGCTAGGTCTGTCTGCAATAATTTAGTTTCCTTAGGGATCGGCACATTGAGGATTATATTGCCCTTGCTTCTGATTGTGTTAATGTGCTTAATAAGAAATGCTATAAGGAAATGTAGCTATGAAAATAGACATCCAAAAGGCTTTTGATACTCTTGACTTGAAGTTCCTTTATCGAATTCTGAGGGCTTTTGGTTTTTCTCAAACCTTCATGAATTTGATTGTTAGCATTCTGGGCTCTTTGAGATTGTTTGTTTTGATTAATGGATCTCCACCTGGTTATTTTAGTTGCTCGAGAGGGGTTAGACAAAGGGATCCTCTCTCTCCTCTTCTTTTTGGTATCATTGAGGATTTATCAGTAGGTTACTTTCGGGGATGGTGGAGTCATATCAACTTTTGTCTATCTCTTCTCCGAGGGGTTTTTTTGCTCTCACTTATTTGTTGTATGTCGATGATGTTTTGGTCTTTTGTAGGGGAACAGTAAAAAACCTGAAGAATGTTATGCTTGCTTTCAGAGTTTATGGTAGCATTTCGAGTCAACTTGTTAACTGGAGTAAGTCCTCCATCTTTTTTGGGTCTTCGATTTCTCCAGCTCGGATAAGTTCTCTTCAGTCCTTAGTTGGGATACAGATTGGTCGGCTTCCATTTTCTTACCTTGGGTTCCTCTTTTTTAGGGTAAGCCGAGGAAAGATATTTTGATGCCCATTGCAGATAAGATTTTATCTAAATTTGCCAAGTGGAAAGGTAAGTCCCTTTCTTTAGCTGGTCGGTATACTTTGATTCGCTCGGTGATTACTGGCTCCTTTGTAGACTCTTTTATGGTTTATAAGTGACCGAATTTCTTAACTAAGATGGTTACTAAGAAGATCAGAAATTTCTTATAGACTGGCTCTTGTGAGGAGCGTAAGTTGGTCTGTGTTACCTGGAACCGTTGTTGTAGACCTTATGCTCTTGGTGGACTTGGTTTGAAAGATCTGGCATTGTTGAACGATTCATTACTTCGGAAGCTCCCTTGGAAGTTGATAACTTCTAACAATTTTGCTTTTACTTTTTTACGTGAGAGGTATATTAGACAGGTGTAGAAACCTCATGGAGGTTACATCACCTCTTCCATCTTGTCTTCTTTTAGGACAAACTATGTTGAGCTCTGGATAATTGGGGAAGACTCCAAGAGGGATTTTTGGCGTGATAATTGGTTTGGGGTGCCCATTTTGGATCTACTTGGGATTCCTGATTTCCTGGCCATACATCTTCAGGCTAGGGTTTTTGATTTCATTCGAGATGATAAATGGATTTTGGATGATGGCTTTCGAGCTCAGTTTCTGGATCTCTGCTTTTGGATTGATAGGATAGCGATTTCTCCAGTGACAAATTATTTGGTGTGGCCTCACTCTAGGGACAGTATTTTTTCTTGCAAGGCGGTTTACTCTAGGATGTTTCATGACATCCAGTAGGTCCCATGGTGGAGGGACGTCAGGTCTCGCTATATCCCCCTGTTATTGGAAAATTCTAAGTAACACGACATGTCAGTAAAAGACAAGGGTCGGGAACACCACATCTAGAAGTGTCCACAGTTCAGGTTCTGTAACAAACAGTAGGTTCTTGTTCCGTTGAATGGCCTAACCGTAACCGTAATCGTAATCGTAACCGGAGTATGACGGTTTGGTTCGGTTACGTAACCATCGGTTTGGCTATTACGGTTAGATTTCGGTTAGGTTACGGGTCAGTTTCGGTTACGATCGGTTTTTTTTTTTACAAATGAATTGCCACGTGTCGCAACTCTAGTGGTTCTTTTTTTTAATAAAATATATCAAAACTGACGGTTTAACTGCTGGTTATAACCACCTGTTAAACTGTCGAATTTGAGGTGGTTTTTGGGATTGGATAACCGTAACCGAACAGCCAGAAAATTAGTTTCCAACCGATTTCGTAATCTACGGTTATGGTTCGGTTCGGTTCGGTTCGGTTCAGTTTCGGTTACGATTTTAAGATGATGGTTTCGGTTTAGTTTCGTACGGTTTAACCGAACCGTCGACACCTCTAGCCATATCACCAGGGCCTAAACAAGTTAAGTCAACATAAAGGGGGACCAAGTGAACCCGATCTGCCCTCCCCAACCAGATGACAAAGATGATCGAGTTTGAAAACCCCATCAAGTTGTCATGATGGTTGGGACTAGGGTAAGGTTGAACTACCGATCGGGGGCAAACAAGGATGATCGGGAAAAACAAACAATCGGACGCGCGACATGTATATTAACACCTAGATTCAATAAGATCACGACTCAAACACGTAAAAAGAAGAGTTCAACTTGAATAGGGTTTCTAAAAGCCCACCCTGATAAGGAAATAAGCTTCCTTATAAACACAAAAATGTGGATTAAACAAGGGATTCAATACGACCGGGACATGATCAACGTGAAACAAGGAAAAAGGGACAACACAACTCCAATAAATTAGAATTTCATTGAATCACATGAACTTCCAGTACTTGTACATCAAGAATTAGGTTCTATACATGTATAAAGAGACCCAGAAAAACACCCAAAATGGGTGAATGCAATTTTTAGCAAGAAAACAAGAGCGATAGAGTGTGTAATAGTTTATTCTTCATATAGTTGATTTCTGTTGCTGCAATTGGCAATCGTGGTCGTTTTCCCAAATTAGGGTTTTGCCACTTAAAACTCTGTGTCTTGTTTATTTTCTCAGTTTATTTTGTTTGTGCTTAACTGTCACTTTGCTCTAATTGTGTGATGGTGGATTGATCTAAAAATCACCGTCAACAACTGGTTCTAGTAGGAGGGGTTGAACCTCTGATAATATTTTGTTTACATAATTAATTGCGAGGAAAATAAGCCAAAAGCTGCATCATGGACACCGACGGACACAAAAGTCAATATCATCACAACGTTGACGCCACACATGAGACCAATGACCAGAACCTTACGGATGTTGCTGCAATACGAGGGGACCCACCCGTCAGGACCCCGTCATCTGTCAGGCCTGACACCGTTACTACTATAGGAGCGACTGTTGGCATCTCGCTAGAAGCATTCAAACAAATCCAGGAATCTTTACGAAAGGTCTTTAAAGATGCTGCTAAGTAAAGAATAAGCATATCAGCCACAGCTAACCTAAGTTCACCATATCAACTTTCCACGACAATAGTGGCCCAGGACCCAAAGATACGTTTCGAGATAGTAGCGATCACCCTAGGAGCACCCAAGAAGCCTGTAAGGAATAAGGTGGAGTATCACAAAAGAAGGGGGTGTTCACGTAGGAGAAGTGACCGAGAAGTGACCGAGAAGTCTGGGGAACAAGGCAACATCGAGAATCTAGTTCACAGGAAGGCATGGAAAGATAAAATAGAGCAGAAACTTACCCCGAACACGAGACATAAGTATGATGACCAAGAGAAAAGATACCACTCGCATTCATGCGACGGTGAAACGGCCTTTAGAAGGTGTAGGGAGCCAACTCCGGTGACGAAGCGTGACCCTTGGGGCGTTCAGATCAGTAGGAGGGTCCCTAGAGATCCATATGGGTTGATGATCCGTATGAGATTCGATGAACGTGGAGAGCCATAGGGGGAGCAAGAGATCCTGCTTAGAAAGATAGAAGCTCTCGAACGAAGGTAAAGCTTGGGAAAACCTCTGATCGGGAACTCTAAAAGCCCATTTACTAACTTAATAAGACAGGCCCGCTTCTTGGAGAAGTTTAGATTGCCATATATGAAACAATTCAAGCCTAACACCGACCCATAAGAGCATGTGAGAAGGTTTCAAAGTGCAATGGCATAATATGAATATAATGATGCTCTCATGTGCCGCATGTTTCCACAAACATTGGAAGATCAGGGGTCGAGATGGTTTGAAGGGTTGCCCACGGGTTCTGTTGGAAACTTCGAAGAGCTCCTGCAAGCATTCACCAGACAGTTCATAAGGAATATTCAGCGAAGGAAATCTATATATGTCCAGTCAACTCTGAAGCAAAGGAATGATGAGAAGTTGAAAGACTACCTAACTAGATTTTCACAAGAGGTATCAGAAGTTCAAGATCTCAATGATGATACGGTGGTATCGACATTCATTAACAGTTTACAACACAACCATTTGACCTTAAGCTTGAGGCAAAGAGGACCACCACATACTCCAGCATGGTGAACCATGTCGGAGGGTACGCTATGGCGAATGAAGAATAGTTGACCCATGACGGAGAGCTTATACACGGGGGTCGGCCCGAAAATAACCAGAAGAGTAAATACGGTAGCTCAAAGAGTGGTAGCAAAGGGGAGCAAAATGGCAGTGGAACGAGAGGAAAAGATGGGCGAAAAAATAACGATAAAGGCACCAGGCAGTTCAAAAGGCAATACACTAATTACGCTCCGCTGGTCAGGGGGTGGGAGGAAATCTTGAATAAAATAGAAGAAAAGAATATGTACAAGAAACCCCTAAGGCAGTCAAGTTTTGCCAGAAGAGATACCACCAAGTACTGTAGGTTTCACTAGGAAAACGGTCACGAAACTTCTAAGTGCTACCAGCTGAGGGATTATATTGAGAAGCTGATTAGAGAAAGACACCTTAAGGATATAACCCTCAGGAATAGAGATGATCGGAGTAAGAATGTCTTGATGGATAAGCGAGACAGAGGCCAGAGGAGTCCAAGAAGGGATCCAGGCAATGGAACAATCAACACCATATTTGGTGGCCCACACACTGGGAGTAGTAGTCGAGAAAGAATGTCTGAAGTTAGAGAAGCCATGGGTGGCCAGGGAAACCTGGAGGTGAATCGGTTAGGACCCGATCGAAAGAAGCTCAAACAAGGTTGGGGTCCTATAATTTTCACCGAAAAAGACGTGCATGCGTCTGAAGTCACGCCGAACAACGCAACTGTTGCATCAGTTTTTATAGGCCATAGGGAAGTAAGAATGGTTCTTATTTACAATGGAAGCTCGTCATGTATTCTTAGTGTGGAAGTGTTCGACCAACTCGGGTTGTAAAGAAGAGACCTCCAGCCACTCAAAGTCCCACTTAGAGGCTTTCGAAGGGCAAAGGTAAGGTCGCTCGGGACGGTAAAGCTGCCTGTAGAGATTTGAAACTCTCCCTACACCAAGACAGTATTACTAGAATTTGTAGTTCTGAGTGTTTAGAATTGTCCATACAACGCCTTGTTGGGCCGACCCTTCTTGAACAAAACAAAAGTTGTGACCATAACCTACGCGTTAATGGTTAAATTCCAAACAGAGGCGGGAGTAGGAGTCATGAAAAGTTCATAAGGGTGGGCACGAAAGGCGAACCTGGCCGTATAAAGGAAGAAAGTAAAGTCGGGAATAATGCAAGTGTACACTCTCAAGGATTACGAAAGCCAGAAGATGGATGACATGGAATTCGGAACAGAAACTCTGACTCGGTTCGACCTGGACCCAAGGGAGACACCATTGGAAGTTGGGAAAACCCAGGAAGATAAACCAACCATAGAGGTCGCCATCGATGTCAAAATTCCCGAGAAAACTGTAAGGCTCGGGGCCTGACTGACAGAGCAATTGCGAAGTGAGATGGCTAGACTATTAAAAAATAAGGAGACATATTTGCATAAAAACATGAGGATATGCCAAGAATCGACCCAAACATAATTTCGTACGGCTTAGCAGTTGACCCCGACCATAAGTCGGTTGTCCAGAAAAGGAGACGATTCAATCCAGAGAGAAGTCAGGCGATCAAAGAGGAAGTAGAGAATTTGTTGTTTGCAAGATCAATAAGGGAAAATACCCAGAATGGGCAGCCAATGTAGTGCTGATCAAAAAGTAGAATGGCCAGAAGAAGATGTGTGTGGATTTCACAGACCTCAACAAAGCATGCCCAAATGACAGTTTCCCTCTACCTTGCATCGACCAGTTAGTAGATGCGATGGCCGGTCACAAATTATTAAGCGTTATGGATGCATACTCAGGCTATAACCAAATTCGAATTTCTGAACCTGACGAGGATAAGACGTCATTTACTACTAACCAGGGTTTGTATTGCTATAAAGTCATGCCTTTTGGTCATAAAAATGTCGAAGCAACCAACCAGATATTGGTGAACAAGATGTTCGCCAGACAGAATGGCAGGAACATGGAAGTATATATGGACGATATGCTGACTAAGAGCATAACGTCGGGAGAGCATGTAGCAGACTTCAAGGAAACATTTGAAGTACTCCGAAAATACGTCATGAAGCTCAATCCAAAAAAGTAGGTTTTTAGGGTGCCATCGGGAAGGTTCTTAGACTTTCAAGTCCATCAAAAAGGGATAGAAGTAAATCCAGAAAAAATAAAAGCATTAAAGGAAATGAGATCCACAAGGACATTGAAGGAAATTTAAAGACTAACAGGGTGCTTAGCATCTCTAAACCGATTCATCAGCAAATCAACAGATAAATGTCTTCCCTTTTTTCAAAGCAACCAAGAAAGGGAATGGGTAGAATGGAGTGCCGAATGCGAATAGGCGTTCAAAAAGATAAAGGAATATCTAGGGAAAGCTCCAATACTGCCCAAACCCCTTGAAGGAGAAGTACTCTACTTATACCTAACAGTAACGCCTGTAGAGACAATATCAGTGCTAGTTAGAATGGATGAAAGCGTACAGAACCGATGTATTATGCCAGTAAATAATTGTTACCAGTAGAAATGAGATACTCAAAGCAGAGCAGATGACACTAGCACTGGTGACTGTAGCTAGGAAGCTAAGATCATATTTCCAAGCGTACAAGATCGAGGTTTACATGGATAGCCCTCTGTAGCAAATTCTGTCCAAGCCCGAAGTGTCTAGAAGACTAACAAAATGGGCAGTGGAGTTGAGCGAATTTGAGATAGAGTACTTGCCAATGGCTGTAATAAAAGGGCAAGTTGTGGCTGACCTAATCACAGAATTTACCTAACCAAATAGTGAGGTGGTCAGGATGCTGAAAGAGAGTAAAGAATTCACATGGAAGCTATATATAGATGGTCATCAAACACACATGGCAGCGGGGTAAGGATAGTCATATCCACCCCAGAAGGAGATCAAGTAGAGAATGCTTTGCGTTTTGACTTCAAAGCCACCAACAACATGGCCGAATATGAGGCACTCATGGCAAGGCTTAGAGTCTGCACAACGCTAGGAGCAGACGAGCTAGAAATATTCAGCAACTTACAGGTGGTTGTGAATCAAATATTGGACGAGTATCATGCAAAAGATGGTAACATGGCCGCATATTTGAGGATAGCCAAAGTATTATTAGGAAGATTCAAGACATACAGAATCACCCACATCCCTAGGGAAAAGAATGAAAAAGCAGATGCTCTGTCGAAATTAGCATCGGCCACCGTCGGTGTGCAGTCAAAAACCATCCCTGTTAACCATCACAAAAGGCCTAGCATTGAGGACCAAGAAGAGGTGTTGGAAGTGGAAACGATTAAAGGAGGTCAAATCACCTGAATGACCCCGATCAGGGAATATCTTGAAAGGGAAACGCTTCCAACAGAAGCAAAACGTCTCAGGTACAAAGCTACAAGGTATTCAATGGTCAGGGGCGAGCTATTTAGAAGAGGATTCTCGAAAGCTTTGCAGAGATGTGTTTGCCCAATGGAAGGCAGATGGATACTAGAAAACGTCCACGAGGGAATCTGTGGAAATCACTCAGGAGGTAAAAGCTTGGCACACAAAACTCTCAGGCAAGGCTTCTATTTGCCAACCTTATTCCAGGACGTTCAGGCCATCGCTGAACAATGTAGGAGTTGTCAAAGGGTAGCCAATGACATAAAGAGGCCTCCCAAAAAACTGTGGAGCTTTTCATCACCTTGGTTGTTTACCATGTAGGGACTAGAGCTGATCGGCCCAATGCCAGCTACAACCAAAGGTGGGGCAAAGAAACAATTGTGGTTTTAGATTACTTAAAAATGGGTCGAGGGAGAGGCGGTGGTACATATAATCGAAGCCAATATGATGAGTTTCGTCAAGAGGAATATCATCTACCAGTTTGGAATCTCAGACACGATAATTACAGACGATATAACCTAATTTGACAGTGACAATTTCAGGAGCATGTGTCAGGATTTTGAAAAAAGGAATTATTATGGAACACCAGCTCACCGACAGACCAACTGTCAGACTGAAGCAGTGAACAAGATAATCAAGCACACCCTGAAGGCAAAACTAGATGCCAAAACGGGGAATTAGACAGACAAGTTACACGAGGTTCTGTGGGTCTATCTGACCACAGAAAGAATCTCAACAGGAGAGGCCCCTTACTCATTGGTGTTCAGGACAGAGGCAGTGATCCTGATTGATGTCATTCATAACTCACCCAGGATGTATCTCTTCCACCCCAAGTTGAACGCTGAGATGATGAGACATAACTTAGATGAGTTGGAAGAAAAAAGAGACATGACAAAGATCAGGATCGCAGCCTACCAGTAAAAGGTCGCCGGATACTACAACTCGCATGTCTGAATCAGGAGATTCCAGCTTGGAGATCTAATTCTAAAAATGGTGTCACCCAATATAAGAGATAAGTAGGTAGGAGCTTTGGCGGATAAATGGGAAGGCCTGCACAAGGTGGTTGGATTAGCTGGACACAGGGCGTACCGCATTGCCCGATCAGAAGGAAGCGAGTTACCCAGACCTTGCAACGCTCGATACCTAAAATTGTTTTACCCCTAGGGGCCCTTTGGTTCTTATTTTTTTCTTACTGCTTTAGAAATTAATTTCATCTTTTTTATTGACTATCTTATGTTCTTCTTTATCATTCAATAAAAGCCCCTTCGATGGAATGGTTTCAGAAGTCAAACATATTGTTCAAAAAACTATTGCTTTCGGGTACAAAAGCAATCTCAGGGCACTTAGAAACTGCTTTGTGCCAGGTGAGAGCACTCCGAGAGGCCTAGTGAGGGGGCCAAAAATGTATGTCCTAAAGACAAAATATACTAACCGAACTAACTAGGTGCAATTAAGCATTGTTAGGGCGCCTTCAGGACATAAGCCCTAATGAGATGCACCAAGAGCTGAACAAGGGATAAATATTCTTACTTAGAGACAGGCGCGGTTCAGGCACATGTTAAGTCAGTAAAATACAAGATACCCTGTTGCATTGAATCTTGCTCAACAAGCTGTTGGGAGAAGTCCTAATAACCTAGTTGACAGATAAAAAACAAGAGCCTATAAACTAGATACCATGCAAATGGATTGTAAAAGAACACTTCATGACGTAACGACAATATAATGGCCAGGGATAGAACAATCGATGGACGCACTCGAGCAATTCCAGCGACCCTAGGCAAGAGCCCTTACAAGCTCTGCCACACGGAGTTACTTGGCCAAAGTCAAGATTACAGACTTAGTGCAATTTGGGTTAGCATAATATCCTAATCAAGATTAAGAAAACTGTGAAAGAAGATATGATCACAACCAAAGTGATTAACTAAGATGTGGCCCAAGTCACACAACTCGGTCGATGGTTACAGTTAATCACAAAGCATTCAGAAACAGTAAGCAAATTTCATTTCATTAAGGAAATATGCGATTACAAAAGTAATAAAAATGAAGCTTTTAAACATCGGAGGTATTAGATAGACCTCTGGAAGCAGCACTGCCTCTGCAATCTTGGCTCAAGTTTTCAAAATCCAGTCAGGTAATAGCATCCTCGGGGTCATCAGCCATAAAAGAATAATATTTAGTGTTTGGCAAAGGACCAAAATCGGTACCCTTAGTCAAATAATTACACTCTTTATTGGCATGGAAAGCGACTAGAGAAGATATCGAAGGAAGCTCCAGATGCATAGAATGAGGGTCCTTCCTGATCGACTGGCAGTAAGCCCTCCAGCGAATCCTATGGTTTTTGATGGCCTTCAGGGACACATCCTTATACTTCCTGATCACTCTGTCCCATCTACATTGAGCTTCATTTGAAGACCTCTCTAACCCCAAAGAAAACCCGAGCGGTGGTCAGCCCCCTCTCAAATTCCCTCAGCATGATAGCGACGAAAGCTAGATATCTTTTATAACGATCCACATTTTGAACCTCGAGGGCTGACTTAGCTTCCTGAGAAAGCACTTCCATGCTAACCTGATGCTGCTCCAATGTGGGAACCCCGTTCACCAGTTAAGCAGCGGAACTAGGTTTTAAAATTTTTATACAAATCATAATCTGTATCTGGGACCAGTGAACTTGGGATCTTAATTATTTTTTGAAACTAAAACATACAATATGTAAACACTGGTAATTGAAATCGATATAATATCACAAGAGATTGCATTGGATGCAAATTATATATATATATATATATATATATATATATTGTATGAATCAAGTATTTACATTCTATGTAAATTCTTCTTTTGACTAATGTTTCATGTGCACATACCAATTTGCATCCAATGCAATCTCTTGTGATATTAAATGATATATATTTTTTAATTATCCATTTCAAATATATCTAATATATTAAAAGTGATAATAAGTATTTTAAATTTAAACTTAAATTCAAATTCTTCGATAAATGGTTTATTAAAAATAAAATAATCCTATTATTTTATCTTCACCTAAATCCATATATCAACTAACACTCTCCAATTAATAGTTAATTAATAATTCATAATTATTAATATAATTAAATAATCAAATTATTTAATTAATTTAACTATTAACATTCATTATTTAAATAATCTCATTATTCAATTAATTCGTGAATAAACACGTGTTACTTTCGTAACACAACCAATCCAATTAGTTAACAGTGACCCTTGTTACCTAAATCAATCGGGGCTAGCAAATGGACCTAATGGGCCCACAGTATTTTGAGCTCCAATAATCCTTGGAATCATTAATTAAACTCTTTAATTAATATTCCTTGATTATTAACTCCGGTGTTATTCCGCTAAAAACCCGAAGCTACACTCTCTCAACTGTAGACACTTTTACACAGACCGATACAACTCGGTGTCCATCGATATAACTATTACATATGGTGTGATACTCCATAGTAGTTCATAATTAGAGCTGAGTCATAATGCCCGTTATACCCCTTTAATTACATATATCTTTTTAAGTACCGTTGATTCTCTAATGGACAATATATCCTATCTCCTTACGAAATTAGTCCAAGTCCCGAATCAACCCTTAAGGGAACTACCATCCACTTCTCACAAGAATGAGTGAATTCCACTATTGTGTACAAACCTTCCCAGCCACAAGCCAAACCGTAATCCCAACATACGGAGTATATTGATCAGAAAATGCATCTGACCTCACCCATGGTATATCAAAGACCACGATTTAACCTGAAGGAGTCGATAAGACACTCAGGATTAAGATCACCCACATATAGCCATCATTAGTTGATATATATGAATCTCATCGATAAACGGATCTTGGTGAGAGATTCATATAGATCATGGCCCAGTCCTATATGATCACATCATACATGGTGCCTCTATTCTCATATCTCCATAAGAATGATTCAAGATAGAATCACTGTACATTACAAAATGGATTGTAGCTATAGATTAACCATAAATAAAGTACCCAGTTTTATTTGCTATCTATGGACTGTTTAGATTGCATGTCTCTTACTGTATCCATCTGTATATGACACTCATATACACAGTTCGAGATTACATTTGGCAATCTCGGATGTTAAATATATGCACAAGTTATAAAATAAACAACACAACAAGAATGAATTGAACTTTTCCTTTCATTTATTTCATAAATCCATTTACATATTACATCAATAGGGCATAAACCCCAGCATCCAAGTCTCTAGACAAGAATCCATAATGCATCTGAGCCTCCTCATATGCCTATTGTGTTGTAAGCATAGCCTCTTGAGCAGAGGTAGTGGTGTCTTGGGCAAGCCGAGTCTTCTTCCGGGACTCTTTCGCCACCGCTTTAGCCAAAATGACCCTCGACTCAAGCTGAGCGTTCAATGTCTCTACTCTAGTGACCCTCCTCTCTAGTTCAGCACTTCTCAAATTAAGTTGTTTCAAATGTGGAAACCCTATTCTGGACATTGGCTATTGTCTTTCTTAAAGCAAGCTCGGTCGCAGCATGGGTTCTTAGCTCCTAGTCATATCGTTTGACTTTGGAAGCGCTGGCAGAAGAAGACTTGAGTGCATCTTCTTTTTCAGCAAGGGCCTTCTTTAGTTGGGATATCTTTGTGGTCTGCATCTTTTGATCAGCCAAGACCCGAGTCAGTTCCTCCACCGCCTGAAAGCAAAGTAAGAGTTAGGGAATCCGCATGGTAGGTAAATGGAAAATAATATAGAGGACACTTATAAAGATTTTATTATTAAAGACCATCTAAACCCACTTAGTTGGGCTAGCAACCCTGACCCCTCTCCAATAGCCATCATTAATGCATCCCTCACCGGCTAACATAGGCGAAGCATGGAAAGAGGGTCAGCTCGAAGCTTACTCGAGCGAGGTGACCCAGAAGTTTGAACATTGGGAGTTATTGATAGAATGGGTCGGTCGAAAGCTGAAACGGTCGGGAACACCGTAAAAAGGGTTGGACCAGCCTCGACACCCTCACCAATCTGAGGGGTAACCTTAGGAGCTTTGCGAACTTAACCTCCAATAACACCACCCTTAGCACAAGAATTAGGCGGTATAAGGGGGGACTTATCCCCAACCTGGGCTGCTAGAGCATCTTCGGTTAGTTTAATCACAGCATCAGTCTTTGACCTTTATCCCAAGTCAAGCGCCTACTCCTCTATGACGTCCAGTACATTTTTGTTAAGAGACAACTCTTCTAAGTCACGCCTCCCATCATCAGAGTCTGAATCTGTGAAGCCTATTTGGTGCTTGACTGAAAACTCCATGGGAGCTTTCCCCAGAAATTGTACCGGAATACCCATAGGTGAATGATCAGGCTGAATTTGAGGAAGCAGGGGGCTAGGCAAAGGTATAGCCACATCAGGGGAAGACATCGCAACCTCTCGATCACTCCTTTTCTTTGATCATTGCTCTTTCAGTATTAGATCGATTAAAGTCCCCTGATCGTCATCCTCCTCCTCATCCAAAAGAATGGGAGCAGTTTCCGACTGAGAAGGCAATGGGGATACCTCGTTTATAATTTCCTCTTTTCTATGGATAACTTCGGGGGAAGAAGATCTCTCGACCACCTTGGCCACCTTACTCCCAGAGGCATTAACACTAGACCTAGTTTCATGAGATTGGCCTCTATTTGGTCCCTCTCGACTCAGCATATCTCTAGAAGGTGTACCTTGGCTCGATCTCTCCCGACTCGACCTCTCACAGTCAGATCCCTCAGTAGAAGAATGAATTTGAACGGACTTATCTTTGGAAGATCCCCTCTGACTGATCCAAGAGGGATGGGCAATACGACAACTTGTCAAAACTTGTTAAGTGGGAACCGATGGAAAGTCATGATCAGATTCGTAAATGTGATCCACCATGTCATGTTTATGGGGAAGGGGGCTATGCTCTAAGCCACTTGGTCAGCAATAGCCTTTCAGCTCACCCGATCAAGGTTCTTAGCCTTCTCAGCATACTCGCTAGCGATAATATCCAGCTCGTATACTGAAAAAGAGAACATCACAATGGACAATGAGTGGAAACAACAATGACATTCCACCATCAGGATAGCTTAAAAAAAAAACTTACTGCATCTACGTCGAGCAAACACCTCGGGAAAAAGACCCTACTTGATCAACTTCTTTTCTACGTACAAATTACGATGATCTCAGACCTCCCAAGAAGTGTGCACCATCTGTTAGGTCTGTGAGTTTTGTTGGCATTATTCTATAACAAAACAACATTTCATTTGTATTGTTTGGTTTTCAGATTCATGATGATTCAAGCTTCAAAGAAGAAATGGAAACTATTCAAGCAAGTTCAAGTCTTCAAAGGGAAAAGTACTTCATGATTCTACAAAGGTATATTAAGACCTTTCTTTTCTCTTTCAAGGCTTAGGCACACACACACAAATCATACATATGTGTCCCTACATCGTTGTGCACCTTGTATAACACATTCACACACTTGAAGATGAATGCTCATGCATTGGTATGGAAATAACATGTTTTGAAAAATGCATGATTGGAGACTATCTCTATGTAGTTTGCATTCTAGTGTGAATTGTGTTTGTTTGTGTATATGTTTGTATAACATGGATATTGAACTTGATTTTAGTCTTAAATCATTCTTGATTGAGTTCCGGTCATTTCGGTTACTCATACTATTGATTTCAAGTTCTAAGTCAAAAGATACTACACTTTCAACTCATGTTACTTACATTATCTTCGTGACTGCACTCGAAATTGTACCATGGCCGAAGGCCAACAAGAGGTGCACGCCCGAGATGGGCCGTGGGAAGCGCATGGGAGTTGCACCATGGCCGAAGGCCAACAAAAGGTGTAAGCCAGAGATGGCGCGTGGCCATCTCGGCTGCAACTTCTTGCTGCCCCGAGATACCCACGCACCATCTAGGGGAAGCATCTTAAAGGGGCAGCTTTGGTCTTTTCACATATATCTCTTCCCTCTCCTTTATATATCTCTTCTCTCTCTCATATAAATTCATGGAAGAAGAAAATGTAGTGCAGAAAAATTCCAGGTTTTTTCTCTCAACTTTGAATCACCATATCTCTCTCATTTCTTATCCGATTTGAGTGATTCAAGTTGGAGAAGTTTCATATTGAAGTCCTCTAGCATCTTCAAGCAACCTTGAAGTCATTTGTTTAAGTTTTCTGGTGGATCGTACCATTTTCGTGACTGCACTCGAAATTGTCAAGGTAGTTGTTTATCTTTTGATTTCCTTGATTCTAATGTTCAAATACCTTGGGTCTTCTTCCTACTTATGTGTATTTGAATTGAACATATGTTGATGAGTGATAGATCTTCAATTAAATGCTAGTTGTGCTTAATTAGATACTTGATTGTGAGTTAGGTTTCAATCAAACCTATGTTTTCACATGATTGTGAGTTGTATTGTGCTAGCATCTTATCTAGGACTATTTGTGCTTTGTTTGACTTTATTTTCATGATTAATAGTCTTATCATGTGCTAGAACTCATTTGTTGAATATATCTAGGATTAGCACATTTGATTTTATATTTAGAGTCTATTAGAGTTTAATTGACTATTTTGTGAATATATGCTCTAAATGATTGCTAGAGATTTGATTGATCATATCTTGTGTTTCTAGCATTTTTGTGTTAGTACTAAAGTCTTGAATATGTACTTCATGAACATGTTTATTTCAAGCATTAGTAATATGAATAAAATCTAGGTTTATAGTGTGTGTTTGGAAATTTAGCATGCTCTAGATTTGTATTCATGCATAAGATCTAGACAATCTTGTTTTGTGAACTTTATTGTCTATGTCTAGATCTTCATGGAGTGTACCTAATCCATACATTTCATATGCTCATCCATCATCTTGTGTGGTGTCATTTTTGGATTATAAACTATTAAAATATACTTTGTGTGCTCATTGATTAATTCTAGTTTCCATAGAATTTGTTGATCATCTTATTCTATGTTGTGTGCTTGTTTGCGTTTTGCATTCATGATCACCTAGATACCTTATGAGAAGGAAGTCTTGACAATAGGTGTGAGACCTATGGTGTTGAGCAAGTAAGTCTTGGCTAGAGTCAGGAGGACTTGGATAGTCGAGCAAGAAGTCTTGCCTAGAGTCTGGAGGACTCGGATAGGTGAGCGAGGAATTCTTGAATAGAGTCGGGAGGACTCGGATAGTTAAGCAAGAAGTCTTGCCTTGGGTCATGAGGATCCGGTAAGGTGAGCGAGAAAGTCTTAACAAGAGGTGTGAGGCCTCGGATTGTTGAGCATGAGGGCGACATCTTCATGAGTAGGATAGGAGGGTAGTTTCTAGGTGAAGGGGTCACTTGAGAGATTGTAATTTTCTTATCTACTAGTGGATTTTGTTTGCCGGTGGTTGTTAACCAGTGGATGTTTCCTCTTCGGAAGTTTACCACGTTATATCTTATGTCAACTTTTCTCTATCTCTATATCTCTTATATTGATAATTGTTATTTGAATAATGTGGATAGAACTTTATTTGTAAGTTGACTTCCTTACACAATATTGTTTGTGTATGTTAGATAACTTTGTATCTTGTGATATTCCATTCAAGTTGTAAAGTACCACATTGTATTATTCTAAGTACTACTTATAGAATTTTATCTACATTGAATATATTTGTTCATAAGATACATTGATTCTTATTGTATGTTTTGTAGACTATGAGTGGAGATTTGAGCATACATGAATATATTATTTTCTCATAACAATCATGTTAAATGTTAATTTGTATGTTTATCAAGGTTTTGTCACTAGTCTCAAAAGATTTGTTAAAAGTGAGAGACAACCTATTCACCCCCCCCCCCCCCCTAGGTTGTTTAGTATAACCTTGTACACATTATTTCACCATCTTAACAACTGTATCAGCCTGTTCCCGAGTCATTACAAGTGCAGTTTTGTTCCATAGCTTCGGACTATAAAGGTGCTTCAGGACTCTATTTTGGTTTAGCCGATGGGATGGATCGGCCACCACGGCTTCACCGCAATCTCTGTTGATGAAAATCCAGTTGTTCTTCCAATACTATTTGGACGAGGGAACCTCTAGATAAAGACCTTATGGTCCTTATGCATTGGAAGGGTGGGTTTTTTCTTTATAACCATGAGGAATCCAGCTACTAGACGGTGTTGATTGAAGGTAAAAAGTCCCGCTTGTGTCTGAACGACCCAAGGTATAAAAATTACCTATCTCCTAGGGGGTCGAGGGATGCTTAGCTCCAACCTTTTCCACAAGTGTCGTAGACTGATCAGTACCTGGTACGAGTAGGGAGTCAGTTGAGCCGGAGTTACACCCACGTCTTCCAAGAAACGAACGATGAAGGGTTGTAAAGGGGAAGTTATCCCAGAAGACAGCATTGCCCTATAAATTGTGACCGTGCTAGGGGCAGATCCCACACTGCGCGATTGCTACCGTAGAATAGTTTTACTGAACGATGGAGGTTGAATGGTTCCATAAACTTTACAAGTTCTTTATCTACCACTACATTTATTTCCAATCAAAAGCGCAAGGATGGTCCGTAGAGCATCTAAGCAAACGAGCCCGTCGTTCCCTCGAAACGTCCTTCATTTTTAACGTCTAGGAAGTTATCTTCAGGTCGCTTGCCAAGAGATCAGTTTCCTTAGGAGAAGCCCTAAAAGTTTGCCTCGTATTCTTCGACATGTCTGGATGGACATCGAAAAAAGTGGAACCAAAAGGATTAGAGGAAGAAGGAAAAAACTAGGGACGAGCCATATAATAGTCTACATTCAGAGCAGTAGGCTGGGATAAGAAAAATCGACCCCAAAGATGGGACTCAAGCCTAGCGATATTTTCAATATCACCAACCTCGATCGTAAGGTGAGCGGAAGTGGTAAAGGCATGAAAGATTGAAGGTGGAAAGCCGAAGTCTGGCAGCAAAAAAGAGGTTAGGGTTTTTTGTGAGAAAATCACTATGAAATTGTAAGGAAAAATGAATGGCCTTCGAGTTATAAATAGGGGGAAGTGATGTCATACCACCATGCATACGCAAGTGAGGGTAGGTACATGCGGAATGAGAAACACGAGTCATTCAAAGCTTGAAAAAAAAGGTGGATAAATGATTGTGTCAGCCTAAATGAGCGTGATTGACATTGACGTCCAGCCGTAAAGCAATAAATGTGCATTTAAAGAGTATCACAGTGAAAAATAATAATAAATTAAACCTACTTCACCGAACGAGTTCTATTTCAAACTAGACGCTCGGTCTTGTATGTTAAAGGGGGTGTAGTTATTAGAAAATTATAAGTAACAAGACACGTCAGTAAAAGACCAGGGTCGGGAATGTCACGTCACCATGGCCTGATCAAGTTAAGCCAACATAAAGAGGAACAAGTGAATCCGGTCGGCCCTCCCTGACCAAATGACACAGGTGATCAGGTTTGAAAACCTGATTGAGTTGTCATGATGGTCGGGATTAGGGTAAGGTTGAACTACCGATCGGGGGTAAACAAGGATGATCGGGAAAAACAAACAATCAGACGTGCAACACGTAGATTAACACCCATATTTAATAAGATCATGACTCAAACGCGTAGAAAGAAGAGTCCAACTTGAACAAGGTTTCTAGAAGCCCACTCTGATAAGGAAATAAGCTTCCTCATAAATACAAAAGTGTGGATTAAACAAGGGATTCAATACGACCATGACACGATCAACGTGAAAAAAGCAAAAAGGACAACACAACTCCAATAAGTTAGAATTTCACTGAATCACAGGAACTTTCCTTACTTGTACATCAAGAATTAGGGTTCTATGCATGTATAATTAGACCCAGAACTTAATTTTTAGCAAGAAAGCAAAAGTGATAGAGTGTGTAATCTTTTATTCTTCATATAATGGATTTCTGTTGGTGCAATTGACAACTGTAGACGTTTCCCCGTATTGGGGTTTTACCACGTAAAACTCTGTGTCTTGTTTATTTTTTCATTTTATTTTGTTTATGCTTAACTGCCGCTTTGCTCTAATTGTGTGAAGGTGGATTGATCTAAAAATCACCGTTAACACCCCTCCTTTCATTCGGTTCTGACTTGGCGGTTTTTGCTTGATCGGTTCCCCACTGACGATCATTTATGCAGGTCTGGTTTTCATTTAGCTTCCAGATGTAGTGTTTGTGGAGCTAGTTCGGAATCTATGGATCATCGTTTTCTAAAGTCCCCTCTTGCAACAGTTATTTAGGAGGTTGTTTTCTTCGTATTTCAGAGAAGTGTCTCAGCTGACACTTGGACATCATTTTTCTAGTAGACCATGTCTGTGTGCTCGGATTAGGATTTTATGGAAAGCTGATATTCATGCGGTGGTTTAAAGTGTGGTATTCCTGTAACCAGTAGATTTTTGAAAGTAAATCTGTTGATTTTAGGTTTTGCTTTATCTCTAGTGTGGCGCTCTGTATATGATGCGAACAATTTGGGGATCGGCTGTATGCGTAAGTGTGATGATTATATGTTGATTCTTCACTGTTTGGTCTCTTTGGTCATCCTAGAAAGGCTCCAGTTATTAGGAGTGTGGTTTTTCGCCTCCAGCTCTAGTATGGATCAAGGTTAACACAGATGGTGCTGCCTTGGGTTTGCCAATTGTGGGAGGTTATGGTGGTGTTTTTCGGACTTGCAGATCATTTGTTAAGGCTTGTTTTGCGGTCCCCCTTGGTCAGGTTTTTGCTTTTGAGGCTGAGCTCCTTGCAGCTTATTTAGCCATCAATTATGCTTGGAATTTGGGTTGGCATACGATCTGGCTCGAGAGTGATTCTTCTTATATTGTGCATATTCTTTCAGTTAAGTCAGATTAGGTTTCACATAGATTTAAGGAAGGTAATCAAGTGGCGGATGTTCTCTCTAAGCGTGCTTTGGGTCTATCTTCTGATTCCTGGTGGTCTTCCACTCCTTTATTTTGTTCTTCATTAGTTGGTTATGATAGTATGGGTAGAGATTCGTTTAGATTTTCCTAGCTTTGTTTTTCTTGTGTGGCTTGCGTGCCTTTTTTTTTTTTTTGGGTTGCGTCCTCTGGTTTGTGATGTATTGATATTACTTTTTTTACTTTTTTTCTTTATTTATAAATTTTCGGATACTGCCTAAGGGTTTTTTAGCATATGATTGCCTGTGATATTTTTTTCCCTTAGGTCAGTCCAATTTCATCAAAAAAAAAATCTCATAAAGGTACTAAGTTCTTAGAATTTATTTGGTGAAATGCGCCTCTGAATTGTATTTTAAACCAGTTTATTGCATCTTCAACTCATGCACCAAATTATCAGTCAGTTGCACTTTTCTCCAACCAACATGTATTTTGTGCTTCTTCTTTATTTTTTTTAACTCCCTATATTTTAACTTGTTCACACATTGACCCCTTATTTAATAAAATTTATTCAATTCTATTTGTATCTCTTTTTTAAATGTTTTGATTAATCACAATTTTACCCCTATTTAATCAAATTTATTCCAATTGAATCCCTTTTATTTTTATATTTTTTTTTCTTTTATGAAATGTAATGTTTAAGCTAAATTAAAAATACACGTACTTTTTTAGTTAATTAAATTTTATTTCTTAATTTACTAATTTGTTAATTTCTTAACTCATTATAATATGCTGTTAATTAAGGGGTTATATGCTAATTGTTGAGAAATAATAAGCAAGGGAATATTCTTTGTAGAGTAACATTTGATACAATGAGTTAGAGATGAAAAAAGTTATTGATGTGAAAGTTACTGTAATTTGCTGTACAATTGCACCATTTTAACATTTTTGGTTGGAGATGACCCTAATATTAATAAATAATTCACACTGTGTTTTTTTTTTATAAAAAGCCTAATCAGTAAAGGAACCACTTAGTAGAAATTTATTATAATAAGAGAAATACAATGAGAGAGAAGAAAACAAACATTATTAAAACTAAAATAAAAATAAAAATGAAACAGATGAAGTGCATATCATCGTCATTGGAGGCGCTTAGAATGTCTTCCCTTGACACTAGCCATAGATAACATCTTAAAAGTCGGTTTCACTTTCCTTTTTGATTTGGTTACCACTGGGATCCAATTATCTTCATCTAACACGTAAGCATTTTCTCGTAGCATGGTTCTAATTGATGATGTGTAGAATTTGAAGCATAAATATCTTGGTCTTCTTCGGCGATGTTCTCCAAATTATTCTTTCCTCTCTTATCTCTTAAAGTGTTAATTACATCCAAAACATGCTAAATTTCTTGTTGTAGTGTGTCACCAAGACCCTCATAATTTTGGTATATCCGATCATTTGAATAAATATTAATGGTGTAAATGTGGATTGGCCCGACCCATTTGGCATATCCCGCTGTGGCATGTTTTAAAAAACAGGTCAGGTCGGGCATGGGCAGGCACGCACCGGTGTGCGTGCAGACCAGGCCTAACCCATTTTCTAAAACGGGGGCATGGCACGGCACGGCACGGTGGCCAGCCTTAGGTGGGCCATACCGACAGGCCGTCCTGGGACAGTCCGGTCCGTAGGCCTGGTCCGCCTATGGTCCATATTTTTTTTTTGAATCCAATTTTTAAAAATTAACTTTTTTGGATTTTGAGTTTAGGGTTTAGGATTTACGAAAAATACTGTAATACACAAAAAAAATATCAATTTAACAATTCAATTATATAAATGTAATTTTCAAATTAATTTGTTTATCTTTTGAAATAATTAATATGAAAAATAATAATACGTTCCGATTGTATTAGTTAGATAGATCATAGATTTAATACTCATGATAATTCCAAAAATGAATAAAGATAAAGTAATATAAAAAAATAAAATAGATGTAATTACGAAAATATGAAATGAATAATTTCTTATTTATTTTTGACTTATGGAATTCAGTATTATATATTTATATGATTGTCTCATTAAAAATCTTACCAAGAAAAATCTAGTGGGATAAAAACTCGGTAACGGAAAAAGAGTGCAATTGTATTACAACTTACAAGTAAATACACATGTAAAAGTATAATCTAGTTCTGACCCTGACCACTACTGGAAGGCTTATCCACATATAGATTATTGAAATTTAAAATAAGTTCATTATCTAAAGTTTGGTTTTGCAACCTTTTTTTAGCATGCTCTCAATCTCGAAGGCATGTTAATACCTCCACTATCTCCAGAGATAAACAGCTTCTTCTTGGTTCAATTATGTGTCCACTGGTGCTGAAAGCTTGTTTTGAAGACACCGTGGACACGGGGATAATTAGTACTTCACGTGATAGGTGTTACAGAACCGGATACCTATACATATAGGTCTTCCACCATAATAGCAAATCAAAATCTTCCTTGCCTTCGACAGCATCGAACTGTGCTTCAAGGTACCTATTTAGTTCGGCATAAGAAGATGGACCAGATCTTTGCCCTGAAGAAGTATTTGCTTATTTGTCATTTTTTTGCCGTTTAAGAAGGCTCCAACTTATTTGCTTCAGCTCTGTCTCTGGTTCTGCTGATTGGGGGGTGACAATGTAGCCAAACCTACACTCATAAATACGAAAAACTTTGAACAACTTATTTTGAATGTCAGTGACCTGTTCTGAATAAACGATTACCAAATTAGTACCGATAAACTCAAGAAAAACTTCTAAACCAGATAATTTAACCCTTGGATCTACTATAACATTTAAGGCATAAAGTAAAGGAATGTTAACCCAATATTTTTGTCAACTCTGTCTCCATGGCAATAATTGCAGGGCCTAGATGTTCATCTTCTCTATAACTGTTTAACGCTTCAGATATTTCCATTATCTGATGGATTACCTGGGAAGATGAGGAGTAATAGACCCCGAAAATAGTTATAATGGCATTGTAAAAAATCTTTAAAAGTTGAACAAAAACCCTTGCCACATACCATTCGTCTGAGGTAAGTGCTTTTGCTTTAGGACGACCAGTTTCGGCCAATTTCATGTTATTAAAACATGTACTGGTTGTATCATAATCCAAACAATTATCCAACATTAAGTAGAGTTTCACCTTATTGGCATATCAGTTTGGAATCATCAGGGTTTGAGACCGTTTAATGTACAGTGTCTCTTGAATTCTTGGAATCTAGGACTAGAACTGTCAATCCAAGAAATGACATCTTTGATGCGATCTATTTGGTCCCTTACCTGCTTTAAACCAGCCTGTACAACTAAATTTATGATATGTCATGTACACCGTTGATGAAAGAAATAACCTCCATCTTCCGGGATATTTCTTGCAACAAACAATGCAATAGAGCTAGTATTTGCAGATGCATTATCTAATGTGATAGAAATGATGTGATTCATGATTTTATAAGATTCTAAAACAAAAAGAATGACATTAAAAATATTTTCTGCAGTATGTACAAAATCCATGGAACGAAAACCAAGAATTCTTTTTGTTATCCTCCATTAAGAATCTAAATAGTGT
The DNA here is from genome assembly GCA_032871835.1 of Dipteronia dyeriana. Classification (NCBI taxonomy): domain Eukaryota; kingdom Viridiplantae; phylum Streptophyta; class Magnoliopsida; order Sapindales; family Sapindaceae; genus Dipteronia; species Dipteronia dyeriana. The sequence goes on from CM065298.1 coordinate 85,596,971, forward strand.
CTTGTGATATATAAATAGTCCTGTTTGGAACATGCGTTCCAAATATCAGAAATTAATGCAACAAATATACTTAGATGCTATATATCAACAATCAAGTCATCTCCTTGAGTTTTAAACAATCTTATCAAATCGTTTCTAGTGTTGGTTTTAGAACAGTTTAAAATTGGGGGTGGTTGAATGCAAATGTAATTAATTCTTGAAAAAAAACATTGTCACCAACATTGATCGGTTAATCAGTTTGTGCAATGTATCGTACCAAGCAATTTCTAGCATGGCCTTCGTCGTACCGCCACGTAGTAACGAACCCGTCTAAGTGCTGTTGTAGTGTTATCTAGGTCGTAGTGTCGTCTGGGTTGTAGTGTGTACCTGTCCATGTGCTAGCATACATTTGAGTATATGCCTTCTCAAATGACCGGTTCTCTTCCTACTAGTGGCATAGTCCTTACAACAAAACTTACATTTAGATTTGGACCCGGTTGTCCCGTCTAGGAGTTTCATTTTGGCCAATTGTCTTATGTAATCTAGATTAGACTGAAGTGTCTTAATCTTACTATTCTGAAAGAACTTAGCTAATTCTGTAATATTATTATTAGTCTTGTCAATATTATCTTCTAAGCTTCTTCCTAGATTTATCACTAAATCTACTAAGAAGTTTTGTTGTCCATTACTAGTATGAGGTATATGCTTATATTGATTTTCTAAATGTTCAATATTACAACTGATTTTTATATTATTTTGTAGACTAATTTTTGTCTTTTTAAAACCTGTTATTTCTAAGTCTAGATACTCTAGTCTTTTAAAGTTCATGTATTTGCTAGATCTAAATATTCTAATTTCTTTAAAACTTTAGCGCTTCCTTCTATAAGACTGAAAAAATAAGTCTTTGCTATATAAAGTTTTTCTTCAATCAATTGCTCTCTAATAGGGAACCTACTTTTAATTATTAACAGACCAAATATCTTTTCTGCTTTAAAAATATCTAAGCTTTGTATGATATTAATAAACTCACCTATAGGTCCTGCAAAGCAAATATTTAGAAAACAATTAAATATATTATGGCCACTTTCAAATATATTATTATAAAACATACTGTTCTGAAAACTCATTGTCCTAATTTTCTTTTTCTAGTTATTATCCTAAGATTTTCTTCCCATTTTTTCTTAGCTAATGTTATTCCACTTAGCCTTGCTCTTAGACTAAACCCCCTCTCTTCAGAAATGCTACTGTTTTCTAACTGATCTTTAATTTCTTTGATCTTTTCTTCACACTCTTTTATGCTAGAATTTATTATATCTACTTCTTTATTCGGGTTCATTTAATGAGCTAGTTGAGGCTTTAGAAGTTTCTTTATTCTGATGGCTATATTCGTTAAGTAACTTTTCTATTTCTTTTATTTTATTTTCACTCCTGGTTTTCATCTCTTCTAGGTCATGCAAATCCTTTTCGAAATGAGGGCACCTATGATTTGTTTTTAAATATACTTTATCAAAAACTTGATACTTAATTTTTAAAGATTCATTAATTCTTTCTATCATACCAACATGATGTTCTTTTAAAGATTCTAAACTATTTGGATCATTAATAGCTAAATTTATTAGTATAGCATCTATAACACTCATATTATCAACAATACTCATAATTAGTAGGTATGTGGCTTTGTTAAACACAGGTTTACCCTAGCCAACATCATTCTGGATACGGGTAGGTCTGAGTATTCCAGCCTATATACCTTACTTGATTATGAACAGTTCTATTATCATAGCTTATCAAATCAACATATAATCAAATCTCAGATAGATAAGAAAATTTCCAAAAGTGTAATTAGAAGTCTGTCATTGTAGCTACTCACTAGACCAGATTATTAAATTCATAAGTAACTAGGCGCTTATACCAAATCTTAAGAAGGGGTGTTGAGTAATATTAGTCTTTCTTGTTCCTATGGTTTTTAAAGATCCAAAAACGGATTTTCAATACTCTCAAAGCCTAATTTCCTCTTCACAGGTCTTACAGATAAGGCCACCAGAGAGTTTTTCACAGAAAACATATTTTTGTTTCAGTTTAAAACAGGAACCTTACTACACATACTTAAAACATCACCAGCAGTTGTTCTTAATATAAACTCCATAGATCTTGTTACTAAATGAATTTAACAAACATTTCTAGTTTTTGCTAACTTGGCAAGAATTATCGGTGTTAAAGGAAATATAAAATACTGAGAGAAATAATAGAGATGCAAAGAACTTACTGAATATTCACAGAGCTTTATTGATCTTGAGAGATTGTACAATACATAAAAGAAGAGTGTTTACAAAGAGTTTGTTTCAGATTATTCGATGATACATTTACAAAGGAAGAGACACTACTTATAGAGGAAAAAGTAAATGCCTAATCAATTGGCTGACATAATAATTTACAAAAATAAGATAAGAAGATAAGATGCTGCCGACAAAACAGTAAGGCATCTGTCTTCATCTAATAATACATGCAAAAACTTTAATAATGCAAACTCAACTTTAATAATATAGACTTTATACGTCGAAATACTGTCAGACATCTGATGTTAATCTTTTGGGACGTGATGTTGGTGTAACGACGGAACCGGAAGGTCCCGTTTAGATATGGGTCGACTCGGAAAGATCAAATTCATCGTTCTGCATGTTCAAACCGTCCGGAAAATAAGGTTGTTGGTTATGATCCATTTCCTGAAATACAAATACGAACATTATAGCCATTAATAGTCACATTAAAAATCAAAATTTAGTAACAAAAAAATAAATTAATTAATTACTACACTTAAGAATCAAAATTTACTAACAACAAATATTAAAATTAACTACTACACTTAAAATTCATAATTTACTAACACAAAATTTTAAAAACCACTAATACAAATTAAAGTGATAAATTTACTAACAAAAAATATTAATATTCACTAATACAAATTAAATTGATAAATTTACTAACAACAAATATTAAAATTATACTGCACTTAAAAATCATAATTTACTAACAAAACATATCAAAATTAACCACTACACTTAAAATTCATAATATACTAAAATAAAATATTAAAATTAATAGTACACTTAAAAATATTATTTTACTAACAAAAAATATTACCATTAACTACTACACTTAAAATTCATAATATACTAACAAAAAATACTAAAATTAATACAACACTTAGAAATCTTAATTTACTAAAAAATTATTAATATTAACTACTACATTTAAAAATCATAATTTACTAATAAAAAAATATAAAATTCACTAATACAAATTAAATTGATTACTTTACTAACAAAAAATTTTAAAATTAATGCTACACTTAAAAATCTTAATTTCCTAAACAATAATATAAAAATTAACAACTAAATATGCACATACAATGATAAACTTAAAAACTAAATAAAATAATAACAATTAATAACTAAAGTCTAAAAATAAAATTATAAATTTACTAGCCAAAAATGTTTCAACAAAAATAGTAAGAAAAATATACCTTTGGACTTTGATGTGTTGGTGGAAAATTTAGAGAATAAGATAAGAAATTAGTATTAATTTTTTTGTAGAGAGAGAATAAGAATAAAATTGAATGGAAATGTGTAGAGATTTAGAGAATGTAGAGATTGAGATTTGAAAAAATGAGAAAGTGGATAAAAAATGAAATCGATGGAAGTATTTATAGAAAAATTTGAATTGTAGGTCAAAATATAAATTAGAAGACTTTATGGGGGTTTTGTAATTTTTTTAGACTCCAATTCAAAATTCAACCATTGGAGGGAATTTTTTTTTTAAAAAAAAAATTATTCAAACGGTCGAACAGGCAAACCGACCGACCGGCCTGACGCGTGACCGTTCAATTTAGAACGCCGGGCAGGCGTGCCGTGGTGGGCCGGACCACCGAACCTGGCCACCATGGCCCGACACGCGGCTTGCGTACATTCCGAGCTTGATCCGGCCTGCCTCCTTGATGGGACATGCCAGGCACAACCCACATATCTTGGTAGGCCAATATGCCAAACGGACCGTCCTATATTGATCAGGTCCATATTTGCACCACTAATAAATATCGTAAATTTCATTCATATTAATATCAGAATCATTATTCAATAAAATATCCTTTCAATGAAGATGATAAATGACTTGATTGCTTACATTTTTAAGCTGTAGAATCATTGGATTGATTGCCTACGGATGTTTGTGCTATAGAATCATTGGATTGATTGCTTACGAAATCTTTTTCCTGATTTATTGTGCTATTATTGGTCATGTTTCTAACATTAATAATCGGATTGTCAGCAAATTGGTCACTAGCATTGGTAGCATAATTCAAAATTTGAAATTCCTGATTACCTCCTCGTGGTAAACACTGGGTTTGCGTTCTTTCTTCTTTGGATATGCTTTTGACTTTACAAAACTTTCGGTTTTCATTATAGTTACTATATTAGCGAGTCAGCGAGTGTTGTGTTGAGACACAAATAAAACATCATTATCTGGTGTTTGTTTGCTGAGAAAATATGGGAAAAGAAAAGAAATCCTTTAAGGTCCTTGACTCCCTCAACTTGAAATGAAATTGCACTCTGGCAACTTTCCTTTCTATGAATAGCCCCTTAGAAGTTTCCCTTTTAATTTAGGAACAACCCCTTAAAAATTGTTAACTAACGACTGACCACAATTATGAACCAACCTTCAATCTAGAACACTCACAATTTCCCTAAGCCTTCAACTAGACTAGTCACAATTGCTGTTATCACTCTTACACTACTTAAACACAAATTATGAGTAATGCCAGGCTACGGTTCAAGAAATTTATCTAAATCCATGTCAAAATGGTGTGAATATTTATAATATTAAAATATTTTTCTTAAAATAAAGACAATTATCAAATAGGTACTGGACTTTTTTTAAAACTTTGAAATGGTTTGCGATCTTTACAAAAGTGACTAAATTGATTCTTATGTTTTTTCTAAATGCCAATTTAGTCCCTAAATTTTCACAAATACCAAATTAGTCCTTGTTGGCTGTTAAATTAGAAGTTTAACCTTGGATGAAGTTGTAAAATTACTTTAATACCTAATTTAAAATTGATAAATTAATTTAAAAAATTAAGTTTTTTTAATAAAAAAAGTTAATTTTTTTTAAAAAAAAATATTGATTACCTAAAAATTTCTACTTGAAGCAGACCAAAGTTATGCCGATTTTGATTCCAAAGTAACAACTACATCGATTTGAAAAGTCTTCTTGTTTTTTTTTTTTGTTGAAAAGTCTTTTGGACATCCTTATTATGCTATCTTGAATTTAATTTATGCATCTAGCTTCTTGACTGTAGAATGCAGTGGTTTATAAATTGAAGAAATCAACTGGTGTGTGTCAAAAATAGATTAGTATTGATTAATGACGTTGATTTTGTATATATCACTTAACCTTCATGATGTTAATCGAATTCGAGATGGTTTCTTTTTTTATTGGGAGTCATTAGAATGGAGTGAAATCTTTTCAAGTAGGACAGAAGAAACAAAATCGATTTGTTTGGTGTTCTTTTTATTTCATAAATGATAAAAAAATGGAGACTCAAAGTCTCAAACGGGTCCAAGACAGGAACAAAAACAAGAGACAATAACCAAACTACGAGAGATACAGAAGAAAAAGAATACACAGATTTAAAGAGAAAGTACATTGATTTGAAGTTCCATTCCGGATCATGACCGAATTTAGTTTGTCCATACCGTGGAAAGTCTTCCACAATCTAAACCCAGACAATTTGCGTTTCTTAGATCGTAGAGGTATCTACAATACGGCGTTGACGATCTCCTAAAGTGGAGGAGATCGTCGGAATCCATCTCTGGCAATGAATTTAGAGTTTTTTTTTTTCTAATTATTATTACTATTATTATTTTTATATTTTTTAATATATAAAATGATTTTTTTTAGAATTTAGAAGACGATTGGTAGCGTTTTCAAAACATGTTTTTCCGTTTTTTGGATTATAAAAATATAGAAAACTTGTTCGTTAGACATTTTAAGAATAAAATAAGAAAAATCATGTAAATCGATTTCAATATTTGATTAGTTGAAAGAATACGGTTTTGAAAACGTTTCAGAGATGTTCTAAATGTTCTCTTCTCATTTTCTCGTGGCCTCCACTAGTCAAATCATTTATTATATTATTTTTTAATTAAAATATTACTTTTAACTTATCTAAACACTCTTTAAAAAAAAAAAACAAAATCTTATTTATGCACAAAAAATAAGATAAAATTAATAAAATACTAATGTAAATTAATAAAATACTCATAAAATTTAAAAATAAAATACAAATCAATATTTAAATAATTTAAATATTGCTTTGTTAATAATATATATAACTTAACTACACACAATTTTAATTTTACTATTATAATATATTTAAAAATATGTTTTTAAAATAATTTCATTAAATACATATTATAATATTAATTTTCATTTTTCTAAAAACAGTTTTTAATATTTTTGCTAGATGCGTTTTCAGTTTATAAAAATATGAAAATCAATTTCTCATTTTCAAATAAAAATATAAAAAATAGAAAAGGAAAACAAAATATTACCAAACATTCCCTTAAATTTTTTAATTTTAGTTTATATTAAAAATAGGTTAAAAGACTAAAGACGGTAGGTTAACGGAAGCACTAATTTGGTACTTACAAAAAAGTTAGGGACCAATATGATCATTTTTATAAAGGTTACAAACTACTTAATTTTTTTAAAAAAAGTCCTTGACCTATTTAGTAATCGTGCTTAAAACAAAAAGTAAAAAGGCTTCACAGATGGAGGTCCTCCCATGCACGGAGACGACCATAGTTAGAAAAGCTGTTGCTTTAAGTTCTATAATTTTTTTTGTGAAATAATATTTATTTTTGCTTTATTTTAAAACTTCGAACAAAATAATTATACTAATAAATGCAACCCAAGTGAAAATTTAAGATGACAATAATTGGATCAACAATTGCTATGACAATAATTGGATCAACAATTGCTATATTCTAAAGGGATTTTGGTCTCCTCTGGAAGAAGATTTCAATGCTTGTTCACTTATCAGATACTCTTTCACTGCAAAGAATTCTGTTTATTGAAGCATTTGCAAAGAAATCAAATCCAAACAAACAGAGAAAACACCCAAGTAATAACTAACATATCAAATACTGAGATCAGATTCGTGACAGCATACTGCATACTACAGAGCAGTGACGAAAAACAAACATTGAGCCACTAGCACAAGTAATGACCAATGCTCATGCAAGTAATACCTGGTATTCCTTTTACCAAACAAACATTAAAATCCCATCACAACAAACTAGTGGAAGCAAGCCACTTACTGACCTAAGAAAACCATCATCAGAAGAACAAAATACATGACCTAGTTCAGAAGATTATTTTCCGAAAAACAAATCATAGTTACCAGAGTACCAGGTTGAAATTCAAAATAATATATTCAAATTGATATATCCTGTAGAGCAAACTTATAGCTACCATCTGAGGCGGGTATGAAACAGATATTTATGAAATGACGGCCAACAAAAACTTTGCATCTGCATTTTCTTTGACGGATTAAAACACGAAAAGGTCACACACAAAGGGCTTCCAGTGAGATTAGCAGAGCACAAACAGAAACATGGAAAATATAATTTTTTAAATCAGAAGCATATTCAAGGAAGCAAAATTGAGATTTCAATGCAATTTATATTTGTGTAAAAGGCAGCAAATTACATTTAACACAAGGATGGAACATAAGGAACTTTTAGAGCTCTGCTATATGAAAATTTTAAAGAAGGCCTGTCATCATGAGATCCATCCATTTTTTAGCAAGAAAAGACTAAGGCATAGGGGATCATAAGTCATAACTAGAAGACCATAAGTAAATTGTAGAAGGAATGTAAAAAAGCAAGTTTAGAAACAATTATGCACGTAATCCAAACAGCAGCATGGTATTCAGCTCAATCAATTCAATACATTAACCATAAAAAGAGGACACCAACCAGCAGAATCTGTAATTAATACTTAGAGGATATCTCCTCTAAAAAAATTATTTTTCTGTTGGAGGAGAGAGGACAGCGAAGTCTGCAAGCATTCTTGAATGCTTTATCTTTCCAATGATTAAGCCATCCCCTACAATGTGTCAGACGAATTACCAATTAATCAAATATGATTAGATATACAAAACCTTTTTCATTGGTTACAACAAAGAACACCTTTTAGGCGATTGCTAAACAAAAAAAACTACCAATTCCACTGATTCATTCACTAGATATTAAGCATTTTTTATGGAAAATTATCAAGCAAGGAATTCAAACAAAAGCAATACCCTTGCAGTAGAAGATCCAAGATCAAAATGGGGAACAATAAACTTGAAAGTTGAAACTATAAGCTGCTTTAGAATTCAAAAGCTACATTAAAGAAACAGACTCGTAAACTTAGTACGGTTAGAACCGCAAGCAAAAGAAATGTAGAATTGGGTGGAAGACAGAGAGTCTTTTTGTAAATGAATAATAAAGGAGGTTTTAAATATCTGAATCACACTGTGGCTTAAATTATCCAGAGACCAACAACACTGTATCACTAAAGTGGCAGAATTTATCAAAAAACTTCACAATTATCCTAAACATCTTTCATATACAACTCTAAAAGCAATATTTACACATCAAACATTAAACACAAAATGTTAATAATTTCAGAGACATTTGCATCAATCAACCAAGTCACTGCTACAAACTCATACTCCATTCAAGAACAAGAGACTATGATTTCTGAGGAAAAGGATAATACTCCTATCTCGACATGACCACGGTTCGGTTCGAACTGTGGAACCGAATCGTAACCGTGTGAAATGAACCGTAACCGTGGGGTTGAAGGTTCGGTTCTAGTTCTCCTCCGAAAAAAACCGGCCTGGATCCGGCGGTTTGGTTCCGGTTTTGGAACCGCCGGTTCCAACCAATTTTTTTATTTTTTTTTTCTTTATCTCTTATCTCTCTCTTTCTTCAAATCTCAGACATCCCTCTCTGGCTCTCTCTCTCTAATTTTTTTTCTTTCTTCGATCTCTCTCTCTGATCTCTCTTTCTCTCTTGCTTCTTTCTTCTTTCTTCTTTCCAGAATACCTATATCCATCCTTGATCCACAGATCGATCCATCCAACAATTCTATCCATCGATTTCATCCACATGCATTGATTTCATCCACCGATTTCATCCACAGATCCATCAAAGATCGATCGATCCACGAACAAAGAAGATGAGACGAAGATTAAAGAAGAAAATGATGGCTGCATGAAGACGATGGTGAATGTGGACCAGTGAATCCGTGATGTGTGATTTGTGCGTGTGTGAGAGTGAGAGAGAGAGATATATATATGAAGATGATTTCAGAAAAATTGGGGGAGATTTGGGGTTGAACGTATATAATCGGAGATTTTGTGATTTGGGTAAATATGGGAAAATCTGGATTGGGAAGATTGGGAGATCAGAGATGTTGATCTGATATTTGGTTAAAAATAAACCGAACCGTCAGAACCGATGAACCGAACCGGGACCAGCGGTTCGGAACCGAAACCGAACCGTACCGGAACCGTGGTCATGTCTACTCCTATCCCTAGAAAAAAAAAAAAAAAAAATCTGTAACAATAAGATATATGCCTTGTCCAATAAACATAATGTTGGCTAGATAATTAAGAAGTTCAAAAGAAATTTCATAAGTTGCAAAAATAATTTGATGGGATTATGTCAATCCTAACCTATCTCTATAACAGACAAACACAGGCATCAAAGGTCTTGAACAACAGTATTAGAAGTCGGCTATATGCCAATCTCTAACGTTTTGAAACAAGCACATAGCATTGTGGTTTAAGAACACATAAACATAGATTATGTGTGTGAGCATGGACAAACCAGGACATATACATGCTGACACACTTTTGCATTGTTGTGAAGATTTAATTTAGAGTCATGATGCAAGTTCAACACTACACATCCAAGTTCAACACTACACACGTGAGTCGAACACGAAAGAAAGGCTTTGAATGTGATTATAGATAATGGCAGCAGTATGAATGTTATCTCTGGTGACGTAGTTGAACGGCTAGGTTTGCCTCAAAAAATGCATCCCACCCCGTATCAAATCAGCGAGATAAATGACACCAACTCAGTGCAGGACTCCCGATTAAGCATCGGTGTCTTTTTAAATTTTCATTGGGAAAAAGGTATGTAGATAAAGTCTGGTGTGATGTCATTTCCATGAATGTTTGTCATTTACTTCTGGGACACCCGTGGTTGTATGACCGGCATGTTACTTATGATGGCTTTGAGAACACCTATTCCTTCATGTTTCAAAATAAAAAAATAATACTTGAGCCGATCCCCATTACTGAGTTTGAAACCAACAAAAAGACAGGTTCGATTCTCACAGTTCGAGCTTTTTCTGAAACTGCCAAGAAAGAGCAAATAATTCCTCTCTTGATCAGTAGAAATACAAAGGAGGTGGATGGGAAAATACCAAATGAGCTTACTGAAATTCTTCAAGAATATGCTGATTTAATGGCAGAAGAATTACCACATCACTTGCCGCCAATGCGTGACATCCAACATGTGATCGATTTGGTACCTGGTTCAACATTACCAAATCTACCCCACTATCGAATTAGTCCATCCGAACATGTTAAGCTCCAACGCCAAATTCAAGAGCTATTAGACCGAGGGTATATTCGTGAGAGCCTTAGCCCATGTGCAGTGCCAGCATTACTCACTCCCAAGAAGGATGGTAGTTGGCGAATGTGTATAGACAATCGGGTTGTGAATAAAATGACTGTAAAATACCGATTTCCCATCCCTCGACTTGATGATATATTGGATCAATTAGGAGGTGCTATGATTTTCACCAAAATCGATTTGAAAAGTGGCTACCACCAAATCTGTCTTCGTCCTGGTGATGAATGGAAAACTACATTCAAGACAAATGAGGGGCTTTACGAATGGCTTGTGCCCTTTAGCTTGACCAATACACCTAGTACTTTCATGAGAGTGATGACGAAAGTACTTAAACCATTTTTAGGTAAGTTCGTCGTAGTATACTTTGACGACATTCTTATTTTCAGATATTCAGTATCGGATCATTTACTTCATCTTCAACAAGTGCTGGACGTTTTGCGTAAAGAACAATTATTTATCAATCGTAGCAAGTGCTCTTTTCTCAAGTCTGAAGCAAGGTTTTTGGGGTTCATTGTGTCACATAGGGGAGTGGAGGCCGATCCCTCCAAAGTCCAATGAATCCTCGACTGGCCGACACCTCGTTCTTTCTTTGATGTTCAAAGTTTTCATGGTTTTGCGACATTCTATCGGCGATTTATAAGAGACTTCAGCACTATAATGTCCCCACTTACCGAGTGTTTGAAAGCTAAAGAGTTCACATGGACTACAACAGCAAACCGAGCCTTTTTAGAAATTAAAAAAAAAATGTCTACAGCTCCTGTGCACAAGCTGCCTGACTTTTCTAAAATTTTTGAAATGGCATGTGATGCTTCACATATTGGAATTGGTGGAGTACTGAGCCAGGAGGGACACCCCATCGCCTTTTATAGCGAGAAACTTAATGAAACTCGAAAGAAATATTCTGCATAAAATGTAGAATTTTATGCACCCATTCAGACTTTGAAACACTAGCGACCTTATCTAATACATCGTGAGTTTATTCTTTTCACTGATCATGACTCACTGAAACACCTTCACTCTCAGAATCGTTTGAATGCGAAACATGCTCGTTGGTTTGATTTTCTTCAACAGTTCGAGTTCACAATCAGACATAAAGCCGGCAAAAAGAATAAAGTTGCAGATGCACTTAGTCGCCGACCTCACTTACTTTCTATTTTCTGTGTGAATGCTACAGGTTTTGATGCAATGAAAGATCAATGTGCATCTAATCCAAATTTTAACAATGTGTGAGCCGAGCTTCGAGCAAATCCTCATTCAGGTGATTTTTCAATTAAAGATGGCTTTCTTATTAAACAATCAAAAATTTGTGTACCAGCAAGGTCTAAGAGGGAATTCATTATACAAGAGCTTCATGGAGGTGGTCTTGGGGGACATTTTGGTTATGATAACACTCTTGCAATTGTGGCTGATCGGTTTTTCTGGCCAAAAATGCGTCGAGATGTGCACACAATGGTCGATCGTTGTCGAATCTGCCAAGTAAAAAAAGGAGTCAACAAAATTCAAGATTATATACTCCACTACCTATTCCTCATCGACCCTAGACCGATCTTAGTATGGACTTCATATTAGGACTGCCAAGGACACAACGTGGTAATGATTCTGTGATGGAGGTCGTCGAACGCTTTCAAAACTGGCACATTTTGTGCCATGTCGGAAAACCTTTGATGCATCTCAGATTGCAGATCTACTCTTAAACAAAATTGTTCTTCTACATGGGATACCAGCGACCATTGTTTCCGATTGGGATGTGAAGTTCGTCAGTTATTTTTGGAAAACACTATAGTCGAAATTAGGTACAAAACTCTCATTCTCTAGTGCGTTCCATCCTCAGAAGGACGGCAAACGGAAGTTACCAACAGAAGCTTGGGAAATCTACTTCATCATGCTACCAGCTAGGATCTCATCTTGCCTCAAGCCGAATTTGTTGGAGATTTTGTTGTTGTTTTCTAGGGAGCTAGATATTTAATTATGATGTATATTAGATTTCCTATTATTAGAGGATTTGGTATTAATTTCCTTATTAAAAAAAAACAAATTTCTTAGATTAAGCAGATTGTTACTGCCTAATGTATATATATATTAAGGTTGTTTGTACAGAATTATTATTCAAGAAAATAAAGAATAAACTTTCACATGGTATCAAAGCCTCCTCTGAAACCCTAATTTTTTTTTTCTCCTTCTCTTACTGCTCTTTCCGACAGTAATCTGTCTCAATTCCGAATTTTTCACTGCTTTTTCCAGCAGTAACTCCGATCTTCTTGTTGCTCTTTCCAGCAACAATCCACAAGTTCTGAAATAATCTCAGCCGAGTCTACAATTGCCGAAACAACCATTCTTGGTGGCAATGGTGGAGAACCTCAAAATTTCCCTCATATGTCCATTACTTCCTACAAACTTACTGGTCGAAACTACCTCCAGTGTACTCAATTTGTCCTACTTTATCTATACAGCAAAGAGAAAGAAGACTATCTTACAGAAAAAGTCATTAAGCCCGAAGAGAAGGATGCTAAATATAGAGCTTGGAAGAGAGATAACAGCCAAGTCATGTCTTGGTTGATAAATTCGATGATGCCTAATATCGGTGAGAATTTCCTCTTTTATGAGACAGCTGTCGATGTTTGGGAAGCAGTGAAGGAGACATACTCTCACAAGGACAACACTCCTGAATTAGTGACAATTGAAGGAGCACTTCATGACCTAAGGCAAGGGGATCTCTCGGTGACCAAGTACTACAACAAACTTCAGACTTATTGGCAGCAACTTGATGCGTTTGAAAAATATAAGTGGAGTTCACCCGAAGACTCTTAACAGTACAAGAAGATTATCAAGACTAAGAGAGTCTACAAATTCTGCTTGGGTTTAACTTCCAATCTTGATGCTGTGCGAGGAAGGATCTTCGGTACAAAGCCATTACCGAGTCTTCGTGAGGCCTTCTCTAAGGTCAGACGAGAGGAAAGCCGCAGAACTTTGATGCTTGGGCCAGAAACAAAAGAAACGGGGGGTGAAGCTTCTGCTTTGGCTGCCCACAATCATCCAGAACCACGTAGGGGAGGTAGACCGTGGTGTGATCACTGTAGAAAACCTAGACATCTAAAGGAGAAGTGTTGGAAGATTTATGGGGAAACCAGCTGATTGGAAACCAGCTAAGGACAGTGAGGGTCGAGCGAACCTGTCTTCCACCACAGGAACTGAACCTTTCAGCAAAGACCAGTTGGATGCACTACATAAGATCCTTAGCCAAACACAAACGTTTGCTAGTCCAGTTGTAATTGATACAGGTTCTATTGCACAAAAAGGTAATTTTCTTGATGCTTTGGCTGCTAACTTAGAAAAATCTCAGTCATTGATTGTTGATTCTGGAGCTTCAGACCACATGACCGGAGACAAAAGCATTTTTCATCGGTTCTCAGCTTGTGGTAACAGCCCTCATGTACGGATTGCTGATGGAACTATATCTAAAGTAATGGGCATTGGCACTGTGATTGCTTCTAAGATCCTGACTTTGCATTCTGTTTTATATGTGCCTAAACTAAATTGCAACTTATTATCAGTAAGTAAACTTATTAAAGATATGAACTGTGTGGCTGAATTTCGTTCAAATACTTGTGTTTTTCAGGATTTGACTACGGGGAGGATGATTGACAGTGCTAGAGGCCGTGAAGGACTCTATCTTCTAGAAGTTCAACCCTCTCCTAAACTACAAGCATCAACAGCAGTGAGTAGGCCTTGTGTTAACAGTATTAGCAAACATGACCTTGTTAGGGAGTCTAGCCTAGATAGTGACGTGATGTTATGGCATTACCGCTTAGGACACCCAAGTTTTATGTATCTTGCTAAACTGTTTCCTTCAATGTTTAATAATAAAAATCTTATGTCTTTCCGGTGTGAAATATGTCAATTCTCTAAACACTCTCGCACAAGTTTTCCAAGTCAAACTTACAAATCATCTAAACCTTTTTCCATGATACATAGTGATGTTTGGGGACCATAACAAACCCCAAATATCACTGGTGCTAGAAGGTTTGTTTCGTTTATTGATGATCACACAAGACTTACTTGGATTTTTCTCATGAAACACAAATCTGAGGTCTCTCAAATTTTCAAAACATTCAATACCATGATTAAAACCCAATTCAATACTAAAATTCAGATTTTAAGAACCGACAACGGTAGAGAATTTTTTAATTCTCAGCTTGGCAATTACTTATTGTGTGAGGGTATCATTCACCAGAGTTCTTGTATTGATACCCCACAACAAAATGGTATTGCCGAGAGGAAGAATAGACACATCCTTGAAGTTGCCCGATCCTTGTTGTTTTCCACAAACATGCCTAAAAAATTTTGGGGAGATGCTGTTCTTACAGCAACACATTTGATCAATAGGCTTCCCTCAAATACTCTGCAGTTTTCAACTCCTAGTAAAACCCTTCTTCACTTCTATCCCCAATGTTGCCTAATATCTAATTTACCACCGAAAATATTTGGGTGTACTGTTTTTATTCATCTTCATAAACACTCACGGGGTAAATTGGATAAGAGATCTGTTAAAGGGATTTTTCTTGGCTATTCTTCAATTCATAAGGGTTATAAGTGTTTTTGTCCTCTTAATCATAAGTTTTATTACAGCATGGATGTTACCTTTTTTGAAACAAAGCCATATTTTACCAAAACTGTTATTCAGGGGGAGAATTCTAGTGAATATCAATTTTGGAAATTTGAGAGACCTAGTTTGTCACCACAAAGCCTTGAGAGATTTGATGTATTTTGGACTCTTAGCTTGGTTGAAATTTCTTCAGTTAGTCCTCATACTCCTGAATCGAACTCTAATGAACCTTCTAGCAGTCAGTCTTTGAGGGTGCGTTTGGCGCGGATATGGGACAGGACAAGGTGGGACAGTACGGGACGGGACAGGACAGAACAGACTGTTCTATATTGTGTTTGGTAAGTCTGGGACAGAACTGTTCACTGTACTGTTGTATGTTTGGCATGACTGGGACAGGACAGGACGGGACAAAAGATTCATATGACCAGAGTGCCCTTCTTGTCCTATCCAATGTTTGTTACCACATAATAGTGATAAATATTTTTATATATCATATTTGGGAGAAGACAAGTCAATATTTATTTATTTTTATTAAAAAAATATTTTTATATATCATATTTCATAAAAATAATAATATTGTAATTAAAAAATAGTTTAATTAATAATTTTTTGGAAGACATGTGATTTTTTTTTCAAATAATAATAATATTATTATGGTCATTCCCTCATTTTTTGAATAATAATATCAATTAATAATATTATTTCCTCAATTTTGTAAAATAAAATTATTATTCAAATTTACATGCTCGTAATTGTGAATAATAGAAAAGAAAAAAATATTTTAGAAGTTTTAATTATTCAACCACACATCTTTTCTTTTCACATAATAGTAAATTACGGATAATACTTAATAACATGATCCAACAAAAAAGTTAATGTAATATATTTGTTCACAAACATAATAACAAAATCCATAACACAAACATGTTCACAATTCCAACAAAATATAAGTTTCAAATATGTTTACAATTCCAACAAAATATAAGTTTTTTTTTATAGTTGATATTTTGTAAATTTAAAAAGCTTCGAGGGTAAAAATGTCTTTTCCAGACTTGTCCCATGCATAGGACAAGTCTGGCCTAAGGTGTGAGGTGGGACAAGTTGTCATGGTTTTTGTCCCATGTTGTCCCATCCTGTCCCATGTTAATGGCGCACCAAACGTGGGACAACAAAAAGTTGTCCCGTCCTGTCCCGTCCCGTCCCGCGAACCAAACGCACTCTGAGTGAAACTCCTAGAGAACCATCTAAGTGTCATGTCCCAACTACTGTTGATAAAAAGGATATTGTTTACATAGGGGACGGGTAAAACAGAAAGAAGTAGTGGTTCCAACACACACTCAGCCAATTCAATCATCTGAGCCCGAACCTCAAATTCAAGAAATTAATTCACAGATTGAAGACAATAATTCCCCTAACAGTTCAGACCTTGACAGTGAACAAACTGATGGTGATTTGCCAATAGCAGTCCGAAAAGGGGTGAGAGAATGCAGAAGTAGACCGTTGTATCCTATAGGTAAATATGTCAATTATGAAGGGTTGTCTCAGAGATACAGAGGGTTTATTGCAAAAATTTCAGAAGTGCAAATTCCTAACAGTGTGGAGGAAGCTTTGTCTATAGCCGAGTGGAAGAGTGCTATAGAAGAGGAGCTCAGGGCTCTAGAAAAGAACAGTACATGGAAAATCTGTGACTTACCTAAAGGGAAGAAACCAGTGGGCTGGAAATGGGTATTCACTGTGAAGACTAAAGCTGATGGCAATATTGAACGGTTTAAAGCTAGACTGGTAGCCAAGGGCTTCACCCAATCATATGGCATTGACTACCAAGAGACTTTTGCAGCCGTGGCTAAGATAAACACCATCTGAGTTCTATTATCTCTTGCTGCTAATCTTGACTGACCCCTCTATCAGTTAGACGTCAAGAATGCTTTCTTGAATGGAGACTTAGATGAGGAAGTGTACATGGAAATTCCTCCTAGGACTGAAAATGCAACCAATGGCAGCAAGGTATGCAGGCTAAGGAAGTCCTTATATGGTCTAAAGCAGTCTCCCCGAGCATGGTTTGAGAGATTCTCCAAGGTGTTGAAACAACAAGGATACATCCAAGGGCAAGCTGATCATACAATGTTCACAAAGCATTCTCGTAGTGGTAAGTTGGCTGTTTTGATTGTTTATGTAGATGATATTGTGCTTCCAGGAGACTTTGAGGAGGAAATACCTAGAATTAAAGGAGTTCTTGCAAAAGAATTTGAAATCAAAGATCTAGGGGACCTAAAGTACTTCCTAGGGATGGAGATTGCTAGATCGAAGACAGGTATTGCTGTCTCACAGAGGAAGTATGTGTTAGATTTGCTCAAAGACACTGTTATGCTCGACTGTAAACCAGCTGATACACCAATGGACTCTACCACCAAACTAGGGTCAATTCAGGATAGTGCTCCTGTTGAAAAGGAGAGGTACCAGAGACTTGTAGGGAAATTAATCTATCTTTCTCATACAAGACCTGACATTGCCTTTCCTGTAAGTGTTGTTAGTCAGTACATGAACAAGCCCACTGAAAAACACATGACAGCAGTACATAGGATTCTGAGATATCTAAAAATGACTCTAGGAAAAGGACTGTTTTTTAAAAAGAACTCGGGAAGAGATGTTGAGGTGTATTCATATGCAGACTGGGCTGGGTCTGTCACTGACAGGAGATCAACTTCAGGTTTCTGTACTTATGTTTGGGGAAATTTGACAACCTGGAGGAGTAAAAAGCAATCCGTTGTGGCAAGAAGCAGTGCTGAAGCTGAATTTAGAGCCATGGCTCAAGGGATTTGTGAAGGAATTTGGTTGAAACGCTTGTTAGTTGAATTGAAGGTTCCTATTGATGGATCTATAGAGTTGTTGTGTGACAGTCAAGTAGCTATCAGTATTGCTACAAATCCTGTTCAACATGATAGGACTAAGCATATCGAAATTGATAAACATTTTATCAAAGAACATATAGAAAGGGGAGTCATTGAACCAATATACACTTCTTCATCATCACAAAATGCAGATATACTTACAAAAGCACTTCCGAGGAATGGCTTTGAAGATCTGTGTAGCAAGCTGGGTATGTTAAACATATACAACCCAGCTTAAGGGGGAGTGTTGGAGATTTTGTTGCTGTTTTCTAGGGATCTAGATATTTAATTATGATGTATATTAGATTTCCTATTATTAGAGGATTTGGTATTAATTTCCTTATTTAAAAAGGAAACAAATTCCTTAGATTAAGCAGATTGTTACTGCCTAATGTATATATATATTAGGGCTGTTTGTACAGAATTATTATTCAAGAAAATAAAGAATAAACTTTCACATAATTTACTTTTAACAATTCGGTAAACCGTACGACTGGTTGCACTCCCTTTCAGCTAGTTTATGGCCACAACCCACGAACACCGCTGGATATCAGTCCTATGCCATTGCCTCTACGTATTAGTGAAGCTGCAGTTGATTCTCCAAATATATGGTCACTTTGCATGAAGATGTTCGACAAAAGATTTCAGTGCAAACAGAAAACTATTCCAACCGAGCTAATGAAAACAGGAGGTATAAGGAATTTGCTGTAGAAGATATGGTATTAATAAGGCTTCGACAGGAGCAATTCCCTCTAGGAAGTTATAGTAAGCTCCATGCTCGTCGAGCGGGTCCATTTCCAATTTTGAAGAGACTGGTACCAATGCTTATGTCCTCGACTTACCATCAACTTACAAAATCAGTCATGTTTTAAACATTGAAGATTTAACAGAGTATCGGGGTGATGCCATTGACAACGAACCATCTGAAGATCCTGTGATCCGTATCCCTACTGCTCCAGTGACGCGTGATGAAATTGACAGGATCCTAGACCATCAATTTGTCTCTACAAGACATAGGGGGTATCATAAATTTCTTGTTTAGTGGAAGCAGAAACCGACGTCGGAATCTGTGTGGCTCTATACGGATGAAGTTCTGCATCTCAACCCAGAAGTTTTTCATGATTACCTACAACGAGTCTTGCCGGAGGCAAGCTCTTTTGGGGGGGAACGAAATTGATGCAAGTTCAACACTACACATCCAAGTTCAACACTACACACGTGAGCAGCTCCATGAGAAGAGTCGTGATTATGGGTTTAGCTTTGACCGAGTTTTCAGCATTTGACTGTTTCAATTTTTTTTAGTTCAGTAGACAGTTTATTAATTTGCTGTTCTATTTCTTTATTTCTGTATAACTCTCTTAGTTGTTAGTTATGGCATTTGTTTCAATGTTACAGTTTTCATTAGTTGGCTATATTAAGCCAAACTACCAGTCAATAAAGGATAGAGTTGAAATTCGATTATTGTTATTGGAGAGAGTCCAATATCAGTTCCAATATTCTTCTTTGTTTCGGTGAGAGGTCGAGACTAAAGAAGTTTGTTTTTTGTTTTTTTCTCTTTATATTTAGTGGGCATCAAGTCAATTCTCCAAAATTCACAAGACAGAGGGAAACATATTAACATAACAAATAGGTTCTTGGCACACTAAACATACATCATCAAAAGTACTGTGTGAAAACAGAAATCCTCAGTTTTTCTTACATCTTCTGCCGTACACTTGGAGAGAATAAAATTATAGAATGATTACTCATCATGTCACAAGCGATGCACCATATACACCTTAGTATAAGTCTAACAACTTTTTTATCAATGCGTAGATGGGTTTATCACATTTTTAGCAAATGAAACTAATTCAGAAAATTGTTAACAATCATAACAGCTAACAACCCAACACATCAATCCCAATTTACAGTAAATTGCATTTTTCTACTCGCATAATAATATTTCTATGTGCTGATAGTAAGATATTAAAAATCTCAAGCAAAAACAACACATTGAAAACACCAAAACCATGAATCTAAAGTCCGGAAAATGAGTAAACTCAAAATGCCAAGAAACATGGAAAATTAACATAACAACTAAAATGAGTAGAAATTTAAGGTTCATAAGAGAAGCCCTCTTATTCGACTAGGTATATCACCATTTATCAACAACACATAAATGCCAAATATATATATATATATATAGTACCCAGTTGAGATCACTCGGATTTCTCCATCTCCAGACGTTCAAGGGCCTTCTGGTGGGCCCATGTCTCGATGGTGAGATCGGGTTTGGCATTGAGTCCGACACCCAGAATCACGACCGTCAAGAAACTGGTGACGTAGCATGGCAGCTCCCAGTCTTCCCAGTTACGAGACTGCCCCGGCGGTGGTGGGGTCCGGTTGAAGAGGTACCCGTTCGGCTTCTCCTGGTGGCCTGGGCTCTTCCATCGGCTTGGACCAGCGTGGGTTGACCCGAACCGACTGAAGAGGCGGTGGCGGAGCGTGCTGGAGAACGACATCGTGTTTTGTTGAGAGAACAAGAGAATATGGAGTGCCAAACAGCGGAGGTTTTTTACTTTGATGCAACAAGGAAGCGGCGTCGTTTACCGTCTATGTTTTAGCAACACTATTGAAAAAAAAATACCTTAATTATAAATTTATAATCTTAAAAACAACATTGAAATTCGATAAAACTGTTTTTAAATTCTTTTTCATAAAATGACAATTAAATAATATTTTATAATTAATCACATCCTTCAAATTTTTTAGATTTTATATTATATTAAATTAAAATTTCCACTTAATATATTTTTTAATATTACAATAATTCAAGATTGAAATACTCGAATCCACGACCTCATAGTATAAATATGAGAGATTAGACTAACCTCGTCTTATCAATTATTTACTCGTACCCTTTGGAAATTGAAGTGACATAATGATACACCCTTATACTCTCGTTAATAAAAACTTCCAAATATTCGAAAACATGTACACTTTCAACTTGTAAGTTATAATCCACACCTCTAATTCAAAGATTGGGAAAATATTTAAAGTAAATGGTTGTATGTCCAAGATATTTGAGCAAATACAAAACATGAAATTTACAAGAGCCAATAGACTAAAAGCATCCTTCAACGAGAAAGTCAGAAGCCACATAACTAAATGCAGTTAAATCCATTTTCATTGTCATCAATGGATGACGAAAAATTGATCAAGCTGTTGGGTGTGCAACCAAAGTCCCACATTGGCTAGACATGGGGATGATCTTGTTATAAGTATGGAAATAATCTCCATTGGTATGAGGCCTTTTGGGTAGAGACTCAAGAGCAAATCCGTGCGGGCTTGGCCCAAAGTGGACAATATCATACCAATGTGGAGAATGTGGGTTCCGTACTTCTAACAAGTGGTATCAGAACCATGCCCCAGACTTGGCCGAGACATAGCCGAACCAAGCCAGAAGATGGTGGGCCCCAGGTAGCTCGCGATGAGTCCGTGATGTTAGCTCTCGAGGCAGGAGATCCTCCAGATCTTCACATAAGACGTGTGCTCCAGCGCGGTGGAGAGGAGTAACCTCGATGGAGTGATGCCCCTAACATTGACGGATGGATGATCGCTTGAGGGGAGGTCCGGACCGTGAAGTTAATGATGGTCCTTTGTTCGAGGGGAGGATTGTTGGGTGTGCAACCTAAGTCCCACATTGGTTAGACATGGGGATGATCTTGGGTATATAAGTATGGAAATAATCTCCATTAGTATGAGGCCTTTTGGGTAGAGACCCAAGAGCAAATCCGTGCGGGCTTGGCCCAAAGCGGACAATATCATACCAATGTGGAGAATGTGGGTTCCGTACTTCTAACACAAGCAATATCTCATAGACGTTAACTCTGGACACTTCTCTCAAATAGTGAAAGATTAATGTATTCTTTGTGCGATTGTGTCGGATAATGAAGCCTCTTTCAAATCTTAAGATTGGTATGAGCAAATTCTGTCAATCATCAACTCAGTACCCGAATGTAGTCCAATCAAAAATCCTGCAACTCCTCGTTGAATAAGTTCAGTAAAAATATGCATATCCTGCCAATTTATGTAAACTTGTCTGTGTTGAATCATCATATTTGAGCTCGAAAGAGGGTTTCATGCACTTATACAAGTCATCTCTCAAGTTCATCATAGAAATCTCCATGTTTCTTCACACCTAAGGCTGAGGAATATAGCTGTCTTTTCGTTCAAGTTTAAATTCGAGCATACATCTCGCTATTCCAATATTGCATTTTCAAGGGGATCAAAAGAATATTCTCTTCAAGAATTTTCTGAAGTCACCAGTAGTCTCCACAAGAACAGATACCGCCAACAATATGATGGAAACGGTTTTTATCCCTCACAGAGACTTTCCTTCCATAAACCTTTGACACAAACTTGGCAAAATTGTGGCAATCAACACAAATCCTGAGGTTTTTCATTAAACGGATTGGGGCTCCCTCTGGAGAGGCAATCAACCCAAAAGTCATAGCCAGTTTTTCACTGTGGCCTAGAAGTATCTTCTCCTTCTGTTCCTCATCCACATCATGTAAAACACAACTCAACTCGGGGACATAGCCAGCTTCCTTGAACTTGACTGAAAATTCTCTCACCTTCGTAAACACCTCTTCCCTCCTTGGGTGGGAATGATCACCAGCATGAAATGTGTGAAGAGTTTGGTCAAGCTCAATCCAGCTTCTACCAGGCTCCTTTGTCACAGCCTTACGATTCATAAGTTCCCGAAGGGTTCTTACATCTTCCCATCTCCCAGCAGAAGCATATATATTAGAAAGAATGACATAGTTCCCAGCATTTTCAGGCTCAATTTTTACCAACCGTTGACCTACGAATTCACCGATATCAACATTAGAATGAACCCTACAAGCACCTAAAAGCGAACCCCAAATAGCAGCAGTTGGTTCTAAAGGCATCTTTTTAATGAACTCAAATGCCTCTTCTACTCGGCCAGCTCGCCCAAGCAAATCAACAATGCACCCATAATGCTCAATCTCCAGCTCAACCCCATCTTTGCATTTCAACATCTCATCAAAAATTTCCAACCCTCTATCTTCCATACCTCCATGGCTGCAACCTGATAAAACAGCCAAATACGTGACAGAATCAGGTTTAATTTTGTTTTCTTCTTTCATCAATTTGAAAAGCTCTACCACCTTGTTCCCCATTCCATGTTTACCATATCCCACAAGCATTGCATTCCATGAGATAGCAGTTCTCTCAGGCATGTTATCAAAGACTCTCCTTGCATAAGTTAGACTTCCACATTTTGAGTACATATCTATCAGGGAGTTTTGAAGCACAACATATGAGGGAACTTTGCACCGAAGAACGTGGTTGTGAACTTGCTTACCATGATTTAATTCAGCAAGACCAGATAATGCAGTCAAAACACTTGCATAAGTAACATAATTTGAACTCATTCCTTCCACCTGCAAGTTCCGAAATAGCTCTAGTGCCTCCTCATCAAGACCTAGTTGGGCATAGCCAGAAATTATAGCAGTACAAGAAACAACATCCCTTTCTGGCAAGCATTCAAAAACTCCTCGAGCGTCATGGATTTTACCAGCTTTGGCATACATGTCAAGAAGGGAGCTCCCAACATATATGTGGGATTCAAAATTGCTCTTAATTACGAGAGAGTGTATTTGCCTTCCCAGCTCAAAGCCAGAAGCACCAGTGCAAGAGGTAAGTACAGATGCAAAAGTGAACTCATTAGGTTCCCTACCTGCAAATTTACATTTTAGTTCAGTGGCATGAAAAAAATATGAATAAATTACTTTCCAATTGTCTCTGAAAATAGCAGTTCAAAGTCATGCTAACTATAGGAATAAATTTTTAGCCTTGACCCATCTAATTGCCACATATGGGTTGGATTAATGGATTATTTAAGTTTTAAAATTTCAAGGGGTGATTCAAAAGCCACAGGAACAAATGAACTTGACAACAGTAAATTTTTTCTTCTCATAACAATGAAGGGATCCCTTCTCTGATTGTTGTAGGCTACTGATAAGAAAACATTTTCCCAGATATAGATAATCGAACTTGTCTCAATATATGAAATGTCAATAATGCTGGTAATCATATCATGAAAATCAAATTTTAAACAACCAAAACAAAATAAAATTCATTCAGTCCCAACAGTAGTTTCTAAACACCTCCGCGGCTCAATGTTAAATAGTCAACAGCATACGTATACAGTAGTAATACACACACATAATGTTATGCCTCTACAAACATACACTTGCTTACAAAGCCAATAAGTTGAGTTCCACTTATAGCTTCTTGATAGCCATACATTTTGTAACTGTGCAGCCGGGTCAATTGAAAAATCTCAGAGACTCCTAGTAGAGAAAATCTTAGCTCACTTATATTATATGTAGGAGTATATATAGTTCCTATAATGGCTAATCATGTACAAAATTTTCAAGTTCCCAGGATAACAGACAGGTTTGCCAATATATATGATATCCAAATCTCGACCTAATTGCTAACAAGTACATTTGCAACACATACACCTAATATTCATATCGTGTAAACCTTTTTAATACCTGATCTCAGCATCTGCACAAAAAGACTCAAAGCTTCATAGTAGTACTCTCTTTGAGAATAAGCTGAAATCATGGCAGTCCAAGAAACCACATTCCGTTCAGGCATTTCATCGAACACTTGTCTTCCATCCTTCAAACACTCACATTTGTTATAAAAGACAATCAACCGAGTTCTAAGGTACACTGGTGGATGATAACCAGTTGTGATCATGTGGGCATGAACCCTTTGCCCTTCTCTGAATGCTTTTCGGGTCACGCACACGTTTAACAGCGCATCATAGCCTTCAAATTTCATCCCAAAGCCTAGAATAGCCATTATCAACAATGCTTCTGTCAGTTGACCATTGGAGCACAGAGCCTTTAAAGTTTGTGGATTTGGCGGGAAGGAGAGGACGTTCAGTTGGCGGGTAAATGTTAATGGGTTCTCGAAACGAAAAGGTAGTAGCTTTTTGGGAAGATGAAAAAAACAGTTGATTTTTTGCAGCCATTTCATGTCCTGAACCAGTGTTTTTTGCAGTTCAGTGTTAAACTTGTTAAAATCTGAGTTCTGGCTTTATAGTTTATCGATGTATATTCCAGCTCAAAGCTTAGGCCAGTTTGGGAATGCATCTTGACTGATTTGGAGTTTAAAAGTGATTCCGAACCGGATCGGATCAGTGTGTTTGGTAAAATTTAAAAAGGTGCTTTTGATCGGTTCCGGTTTCCCCAACACCAATTTTGAGAAACTATTTTTTTTTTTTTTTGTTTTTTTTAGTTTTTAGAAAATTGCTTTATAGGAAATAGTAAAAGCAGTAATGAAAAGATAATAAATTATTGTATATATATTAAAATAAATTATTTATTAGGATAAATTATTTATTTATAAAAATATATACAATAATTTATTTTTAAAACATATTCAATATTTATTTATATTCTTTCTAATAATTTTATATAGTCAAAATATTTTTTAATTGATTTTTCTAGGGTAAATCTAAAAAACAATTCTGCCGAAGGCCCACAACTAAACACATATCCCTCTATGAGAGAGCAAAATCAAACTAAGCGTAAAGGCGCAAGTGCGCAACCACGCAAGGGGCTGATTATCATTTTTTTTCTTTCTACAAACCTCACTGGGCTTCACTAGTTATATAAATTTCAAAATCTGTTGGGTCGGGCCGACTAAAATTTGATATTATTTTTTACGAAAGGTCGCTCATCCACAATGGCAATGTCGCAGTTTCAAGACTCTTGCCATCGCAAGTGGTAAAAAAAAATTATATCTCTTGAAATAATAATCTTCAATTCAATTCTGGAAAAATCAAGTATTCAATTCCATTGTTTCATCAAAGAATGACATTATGGAAAGCTTTCTCTCGCTGTGTTTTCGTCACTGTTTGAACGAACCTGAGTGGAAATTAAGCAAAGAAACGTTATTTACAGTGGAAGGTCTGAAGTCCAGAGGATTATTCCATGACCCCGATCGATCATCGGACCATCTCATGTTCACATTCTCAACCTCCAAACCCTCAATGTGTTCCATGATGATCCCAGCCGCACTGTGATTCACCAGTCCCTGGCATCCCGGTCTGTAGTCCACCAACCCACCCGCGTAATTCGTCCACCTTTTGTAAGTTAGATTTACATTAATGAATCTCAAATTACTTAACAGACCGTGTTTGGAACCTGATAAGAAGACACCATTTTCTGAGTTTGCAGTGATGTTGATGAAAAGCAAATTAGAGATCGAACCCTCCTTCGAATTCGAATGCCTTGGACATGTTGTCACGTATATAGGCTCCGCTCTCCCCCACCAAGACGGATCATAGTATCTTGTACTGATATTTATGTTGGAGAAGGTGATGCCACTTACATTTCCTGTACAAGGAAAATCATTATGAGTACCAGAAACTAACAACAAAATCACTGTCATTAATAAAAAATGCTTACCTCCATCACGGATTTGAAATCCCAACCCTCTGTGAGATTCGACAATGGTGATGTTGTCGAACACCAAGCCTTTGAAATCAAACCAACTAGCACTACCAAGTTTTATAGCTGAGGACTTGGTTCTGATCCAACAATCTGTAACAGTCAAGTTATAAAGAGGGCCTGTGTATGTTTTCGGACAGATAGCATCATCTCCTGTGTGAATGGTGACTCTAGTAATGAGAGTGTTATTCGAATCCTCGATATCTATCCCATCATTGTTAGGTGAATTGAAATCTCCATAAATCGAAACACCGTGAATTGATGTGTTCTGGCATTGCACTATATGCAAGCTGCAATAATATGAATACAATCTGTCTGTCAAAACAGAATCGACAGCATAATGATCTTAATTCGATTGAACTCTGGATTGATATATGTTCAAAAGCATGATGATCCAAGTACTAATCAATCCAACAACTAATTTTTGAGACTCCACTAGATTAGAAACACGAATCTGTGTCACCAGAGACCTAGAAAACTATATTTTTGAGTTAAAAATATATTTCAATAGTTTTTCAGTACAATTTTAGCAAGAAAGTATTAATTGTTTAGTTATCATCTCAATTGTGTTAACACAGTGATAATAATAATATATTATTAATGATAAAGAATGTGATAATACGCACCACCAGTAAGCCGGCTCCGTTAAGCTAACATTGGAAACGTCGACGTTTTTGCAGCGGAGGAAACCAACAAGCCTGGGACGACACTCATCGCCCACACAAGCTCCGGTCTGGTTCCAGCTCACCATCACATTCTTCTTCTCGTTTTTCCTCACCACGAACTCCAAACCCTGACCGTCAACAACCCCACCTCCCGTGATCCCGACGTCGCTCGCGTTCTCCGCCATCACCACATACCACTTCGACGACTCCTTCGGGTAGTCCTCCAGCCGCGTGCCACCCAGCAGCGTCGCGTCCTCTTCGATGTTTAGTGTCACGTGGGATTTGAGTCGGATGGTAGCGGTCAAGTAGGTGCCGCCGGAAGGGAAGGTGACGCGGCATGGAGAGGTTGAGGGACAGGCGTCGATGGCCGATTGGATGGCGGATGTGTCGTAGTGGACGCCGTCTCCTACCGCGCCGAAGTCGTTGACGCTGTGGCTGAGTGGTTGTTGGTAGGAGGAGACTGGGAGTTGGATCGTGGGTGGTGACGTGGAGGGACGTGATTGGCTGGGAGGAAGTAGGATTTGGAGTGTAATAATTGTTATTAGTTGGAGAAGAAAACCCATCATTTCTTTTAATCGTTTTTGGTTGTATTGATTGAAACTTGGTACTTCGCCTCTTTACTTATCAACTTAGTACTACGATTTAAAGAAAAATTGAAAATGAAATCAATTTATTTATTTATTTGCTTTTTCTTTTTTTTAAAGGGGTCAAAAAATAAATAGTATTTTTTAGAGATAGCATTTCAATACTGTCTCTACTTTAATAACTTATGTTTAAAAGACACCTATTATGATAGTGAACAGATAAAAATACCCTCAATAGTTGTTCCACATCAGGTTTCTTTCATTCATTTTTATAGTGATAGTTTTAAAGTAGAGAGAGAAAATCTCGTTGAAACTCAGACAATCACTCGAACGACGACGGAGTGGCGCACGCAGACGCATTCGGGGGTCAAGCTCCCCGCCGAACTCGTGGTGGTCGAGTCCCCCCCCCCCAGAGCTTTTTTTTTATTTGATCTGTTGTGTATTGACGGAGATGAATATCTTGGTTTTTGAGACTTTTGAAACATTTTCGAGTTGTTTTTATTAAAGATATCGAGTTTTTTTTTGTAAGGGATTGAGTTTTTGTGAGGGATTGAGCTTTTTAGTATATGATCGAGCTTTTTTTGTACATGACCAAGTTTTTTTTGTAAGGGATCTAGCTTTTTTTGTAAGGGATCTAGCTTTTTTTGTTAATGATCGAGCTTTTTTTTTTCTAGGATCGAGCTTTTTTTTTTTTACATAATCGACTTTTTTTTGTAAGTGATCGAGTTTTTTTATGATGGATCAAGCTTTTTTTGTACATGATCGAGCTTTTTTGTAAGGGGTCGAGTTTTTTTTGTTAAGGATCGAGCTTTTTTTTTTCAGGATCGAATTTTTTTTTTTTTTACATAATCGAGCTTTTTTTATAAGTGATCGAGTTTTTTTATGATGGATCGAGCTTTTTTTTTTAGGGGATCGATCTTTTTTGTATATGATCGAGCTTTTTTTATACATGATCGAGCTTTTTTGTAAGGGGTCGAGCTTTTTTTATTAAGAATAGAGTTTTTTTGTTTACATGATCGAGTTTTTTTGTGAGGAATCGAGCTTTTTTTAAAGAGATCGAGCTTTTTTGTACATGATCGAGTTTTTTTATATACATGATCGAGTTTTTTTTGTAAAGAATCGAGTTTTTTTTGTTAAGGATCGAGATTTTTTTTACATGATCGAGTTTTTTTTTTGTAACAGATCGAGCTTTTTTGTACATAATCGAGTTTTTTTTGTAAGGAATCGAGCTCTTTTTTTAATATGATCGAGCTTTTTTTTAAGGGATCGAACTTTTTTTGTTAAAGATCGAGTCTTTTTTTTTTAACATAATCGAGCTTTTTTTAAAGGGGTCGAGCTTTTTTTTAAAAGTATCTAGTTTTTTTATGAAGGGCTCAAGTTTTTTTCTTAGAGGTTTGAGTTTTTTTGCCCAATATTACAACTTGTTTGCAGCATTTTAAAAATGTTTGTACCAATGTAAAAAAGCTTAGACAAATTTAAAAAAAAAAATACTCAGATCAATTACAAAATATCTCGTAACCATATCAAAAAAAACTCGAACTAATGTAACAAAAATATACAATAGCTCGTAAACTTATCAAAAAAACTGGATCATGTTCAGACAATTTGTAGATCGATTTTTAGATAAGTTTTTAAGAGAGAGACAAGTTATTACTTTCAGTGATCAAAGTGTGGAGATGGAAGTACAAAGAGAATTAAAAATTGATTATTTAAGGACTATATGGATAGTTCACCATAATATGTGTCTTTTAAACTTAACTTATTAAACCGGTGATATCACTACAACTCATCAAAACAAATGTGACATTTCTTACCATTTCCACTTTTTCAAATCCTGACACCGAAAATGGGTTAGCCAAGATGCATATAAAATGACACAGAGCGAATGAAAGAAGTCGACATCCATAATAATTACCATGATAGTCTGTTCTATGATTATACAATATGAATCAATCAATCATCTTACAAGTTAAGAATTTGATTGAATGATGATTCTGGTAGTTAGTATATACCAAGTAAGATATATAATTTTATAAATAAATATATTATAAGAATACCACCCGCAAACTTGCAAACTTGTCATCTGCTGCCGATAGAAATCTGGGTTTCCAGTAAATAGAGGACATGGAAACCCTAGATTAATCATTAATGTTGAGGCCTCCCCTCTACTTCCTGCAAACTGGCTAATATTATGACTGATATATACAAATACTAGCTACCGCTTCAACTTCAATCTTGCCTTCATAGCTCCATTTTCAGGTGATTTGAGTGCAAAGATGCTGCACCACAATCACAATATAAAGTTAGTCTAATGGTTTAAACATGATTTTATGCTATATGCATCTATGCTGATGCCGATAGATATCAAATTCACATTTGGAAACAAACTAATTTCATCCAATCACCCCTGTGATCATTTACTAATAAATTTTATAGTAATCAAGTCTAATGATTTGATTAGACTTGATTACGAGTGTAATCTGTCACTAATAGTTATCTACCTGAATTTGCTGAAGAGTCGTAACTCAAAAGCGAGTTCTCTGGAGTTAAAAAGTTATTGTTTTCTTCTCTTCCCCAAGCTGGCTGGGGATGTGCATCATGGTGCCATTGCTGTTCAAACTGTTGTCTGTTCCCACTGACTTGGAGTTCAGGCCACATTAGAGGCATGACCATGCTGGAGTAGTCCATAAGTGATCCACTCTACCGGTTTTGAAAACAATCATTAACATCAGTGATACGCAATGAGAGCGGGATCACAGCAAACATCATACAGTCATAATAACTATAAGTCTACAACACAAACACATTTAGCTTCCATGGGAACTAATTTGATCAATTGCATTCTAACAAATAGTTGAAAATGTGCCCTGTGCATGTTATTGAAGAGAACCAATCCTTTAATGCACAAAAGTGTAGTCTCATCAAACGAACCATATTAGAAGTAAAAAAGTTTCTATCCCCCATTCTACCATCATAAGTTCATAACCAAATCCAAATATACACTCGTTTACCAATCGAAGTAACATAACTAAGAGTATTAACAACAATCCAAGCTATAAGTGATTTCAGGAAGGCTACATCTAGAAGCAGCTCTCTAAAGGAACATACTAGTACAAGGCTTAGAGATCAAACCTAGGTTAAAAGCCTACACCCTGCAGAAGCTGCTTGTTGCTTCAAATGGATAAAAGGTAATAGACAAGACACTTCATACTTACTTCTGCTGCCAATATGCTGTCAAGATTGACATCAATTCTTGGATTGACTGCAGCAAGTCTCATTGACAAGAACTGAAACAAAAGAAAGATACGAACAATATAAGATGACAGTAATCAAAGCAACAAAAGATAGTGAATTTATTAACAAAACATAATTTGAAATTCTTGAAGGAAATAATTGTCATGAAAAGAGAGGATTAAGATCAAACTAACGCAGCCCAGCCAAATGAAAGCTAATTGGCAAAAGCGAGGATGATATTCACAGGCCAACTGACTTCCTATGTTTTCGAAAAGCAATTTCCATACAAACAGAATGGCTACTAAAATTTCAAAAAATTTAGATAGCCAAAATTATTTGAAAATGAACAAATTTGGGGAATCAATGAACTAGAAAAGTCCTGCATGCTCCACTACTCTGCTAAAGGTGCCGAAGATCGCATCTCCTCTTACAAACCCATTCACCACAGAATAATGCTAGACTCTAGACTGCCCAAATGATATGGCTTGTGAGCAGTAACTAGTTAGTAACACATCATCCACCACGTTATTTTATGATTTACATGGTGGTTACAACTCACATGCCACATCATTTGAGTATAAGTTTGGACAGTCTAGCACTACTCTTCGGTCTTCACAAAAATGTTTCCTACCAAACTTGTACTAATTTAAAACCTTCTTATTGCACTTTCCAATTAGGAATGCAAAAAGAAAATGACAATGCTAACAACTGATGACAGAGACGTTCAAGTCTGACCTCAACTTGATGCTGTAGGGACTGCACATGGTTGATGATCTCATCTAAAACTAATGCCGTACCAGATATCTGCAAAGCATAATTTTCTCAGGTCAGACACTACCAATTTTAGTAGTTTCACCTGTTTCAGAGCAATTTTCATACAAATTTTCAGTTAACTCAAATTCCAAACTACTGAACGTAGATAACCGAAACAGCTTTCTAACCCCTTAAGTCAGTGAGATTAAATATAAAAAAGTGATTACAAGAAACTACATGTCTGATACAAATATACAATACACTGGCTCCCTGTATAAAAAAACAAACAAACCTCTGCGAATTTGATCTGAAAGGCATTTATCGATCAAGAATTCTTACCAGTTTAACAGTAACATAACAGATAGCAGCTAAATTTTTTGGTATGGCCTTTACGGGGACCTTATTGAAGAACTCAGATGGGACACAAATTCAAATCTCCATCCTTAAATCTATTTAAAACTAAGCAGTATGTATCATTTAAACAAAATGGGCAGAGCAAACAACTAAAGTTCAATTACTTAATTTGAAGTTAAAGTTCAACTTAAATGGATGATTACAATGATCTAGTCTTTGATCTAGTCTTTGCTAAAGTAGCTGTAACTGAGAAAACTTTATCTGTTACGACGTCAGGTAGAGATATGAAACTAGTTTCTGTTCAAATCCAACCAAAACAATTAGCTTTACGGACTATCACATCACGTCTTCTTGTAGTTAGGTATGCAAGTTTGGCATATGAGTTTGTACAAGGAATCATTCTTTGTCAATTCATTTCTCATCGAGTCATCGTCCTGTTATCTAACAATACCAAACTTGTAAGTGAAGTTACTACTATGCATCTTCCCAATAGGCATCAAATTCTTATTGTCAATAGAAATGGGACCCAGAAACGAATTTGATCCAAAACAACACCACTGTATGTGTCTCCCAAGCGTTTCAATCCAGCTAGCACTACCCAAAAAGCCAGACTTTCTTGTCTAGGACCCACATAAGGGCATTATAGACATTCACATATTACACACACTTTCTTCTATTGCAAAAAATTTCAAAGTCGAACCCATCGTTTTCTCCTTAATAAAACGGACAGTAAATTCTGAATTGACAAAACTGTCCTCAAAAGGGACTCCTAACAAACTCTACCCAACCCAAATATCGAGGTACAATATTGGAATTACCATATCACCCACCTTAGGGGCTTAGACAAGACCATCTAAACAAAAAGCATCCACTTTATGTTTAAAAATGAAAAAATAAAGCGTGACAACGACAAAACCGTTATTAAAAGCACATAAGCTTAAAAAGATATGTAATTTCCACATTTTAAAACAGAATAAACAGCCTCTAATTAAATCCAAAAAGATCTTAATCAAAAAGTTTAATAAAAACACACACACACACAATCACCAACACCAACCTTACTGCATCCTGGGACCAGCTCTTGTAGAAGCTTCATTCGAGCATTAATCTTCTCTCTCCTGGCCTGTAATCAATAATTAATGATTAAACATGTGATTATTAATTATTGATTAATCAATTGTTTAAATAATGATAGAGATTTATGATTATTACTCTCTCAGCCAAGCTATGGCTATCAGTGGCTTGACCGCGACGAGCACGAACGTGAACATAAGGAAGCTTCTCTGCGTCTTCGCTGCTTTCATTTGCACCGTTTTTGCTCCTCTTTGTCGCGGCTTTTGCCTGCTAATTTACCCAAATTCACAAATTAATTTACGATCAAGCCACTGAGAGAGAGAGAGAGAGAGAGAGAGAGAGAGCAAGCTTTGAAACCCTAAATTCTTTTTCTTCATTTTTGTTTTTTTAATTTTTTTTTCTACCTTCTTCTCTCGCTCTTTTCTCTTCATAGACTTCTGATTCTGACTCGGCTGCGGTGAATTGGGATTGTCGTGATTCGAGTCCGACTCCGCCGGCTCGCTCTTCACTTTTCCGGGATTCCCGGTCGAATTCGACGGCACCGACCCCGTAGTTTCAGGCGAGTTGTTGTTGTTGTTGTCGGCGGCGGCGGCGGCAGCAAACACGGAGAATCTGGCGGCGCGTTCAATCAAGGCGATGTTAGAGGGAAAGGTCAGGTTTGCCCCTCCACTGAAATGATAGGGTGGTGCGGCAGAGGCGTTGGATTCGGGGGAGTGGTGGAGGAGCTCCATGGCTTGCGGCGCCGGAAGCTCGAGCAGGGCGGTGAAGGAGTTGGCATTTTCCGGCGGTACGGTCATCAAGTGTTGAATCTCCTCGTTCAATTGCAGAGAATCAAGGGCGTTTTGGTCCAGTGATGGTTGAATTGTAATGGATCTGGGTCTGGTTCCCGCATCTGGTTCCATTTTAAACCAAACCCAATTCAATTCCAAATACAATAATAATAATAAAACACAGACCCAGTTGAACAATTGAAATGAAACTCGAGAGTAAACGATAATTTAAAAGCTGATTTGAAGAGAGAGAGAGAGAGAGAGAGAGAGTTGAGGTCGAGAATTGCAATGGTAAGTTGTCTGTTTATGTGAGTTTTTTTTTTCTCTTTAGTGTGCTTAAGAGATTACTTCTCAGCCATATGAAGTGGAGAGAAAGCAACGTCGCTGCAGTTGGGTCCTGCGTTTTTATTGTATGGAATTTTTTTATTTTTTTTTTGAAAAAAAAAATATTTGGAAGCTTTTATTTGAGAAGAGGAACAACTATTACTAAAACCATGATTTGTACAGTTACAACTGTATAGTTCGTTGAGATTAGGGGGAAGTTGGAAAAGGGAAAGTGGAAACGAGAAACTGGAGAGATTGGAAATGGGACTCACCCGCTAATTTTTTTACAAATTATTATCAAAGCTTTCTATGTAAATATATATCAACCCTTTTTTTTTAAAATATATACTAAAATACAGCCGTCTGATTTATTGACCAAATAAAAGCTTGATTTGGTTGTTATGGTATGATGATTTCGTTCACTTCTAACTTCTTCTTTTTTTTTTTTTTAACACTAAGCTTGTCAATGTTACGTTGAAATATATCGAAATCAAATATACTTGGTTCATATATTTGCTTTCGAAAGATATATACTTCTATTCCGACTTTAGATGTTATTTTTGTTAAATCATTTCTAATATGTATTTATTTACTCATTTAGAAATTGTCACATCTATATTTGAGATGTAAATAGGATTCAAAAGATAAGATAATCAGTATTATTCTAAATTTATAAGTTTTTTTTCTTTTTTTTTTACTAAAAACAATAACTTTTGTTCCAAAAAAAAATAGATTTATATTGTTTTTGGTTACTAAACAGTACTGCATGATTGCACTAGAGAGTTTACCAAATTTTATTATTTTTATTCTTTAAAATTTTATCTCCTTTAAATTCATTGGATTTCAATCTAATATTTCGTAATTATCCAATTACAATTTTGTCATAATATGCCATGAAAGATGCTTCTATGTTCCCACTCAAATAATATTATCTAACATGAATGATGTCACATAGTGACATAGCATAAGTTTATATATATATATATATATATAATAATAATAATAATAATAATAATATAATTCAAGATTTGAGGATGTGGAGTGAATAGAACCCACATCTTGTTGTGGCTCCGAAAGTCATACCGTCGAACCAACCTCATTTTGCTTGTTATAAGTTGACTACTTTTTTTTTTTTTTGAAATATTATATTATTATATAAATTTAAAGTTTTTTTAGAAAAAAGAACTCGAACCTTAACCTCATAATGTACGTGTGATGGTTTTACTATCTGATCAATATTATCTTATCAAAAGTTTAGTATATTGTACATGTAAACACATAAAAAGTTTGTTCGCACACAAATTTTTAATAATTGACAAAAATCGAAATCCTAGTAACATATACAAAAATCCTTTGAATTTGTAAAATCAATAAGATAAGAAAATCAAAGAGTTTTTGTTTTTCAATTATTAAAAATATAGGAATTGCTAGAAATAAATACAAAACGAACCCATAAACTTATTAGGATTATTGTTACAAATGCCCCTAAAATATATGCAAATTCGCATATTGCCCTTAAATGTTTTTTTTTAAGACATTAAACCCTCCAAACTATCGTTTATTGGTGAAACCCGACGGACTGGTAATGAAACCCAGTTTTCGTTTGGTAAGCCTGACACGTGCACCTCACGTGCGAGTTTATTAAGGGCAAAATGTTAACTTTGTATTAAATTAAATAAAAAATGAATAAATGAATAAAAAAATCAAAATCATTTTCTTTCTCACCACTGTATTTAAAAAAAAATCAAATCTCTTCATCTTTCCATCTTCAGATCAAAAATCATATTTCCTTCTCTTCATTTTCAGATCAAACTCATCATCATCTCTCTCTGTCTAATATGTTTTAGGTTTCGGATTTGTATTTGTGTGGTGTGTGTGGGTGGCCGGTAGTGGTGTATTGGAGATGGGGCGGTGGTGGTGGCATAAGGGTTAGAGCGACTAGGCCATGGCAAAAATGGGAAGGCTTCGTGACGACTGTGGGGTCTGAATGGTGATGGGTTTAAAAACCGTTGTGGTTTGAGTGGTGGGGTTGGGTCGATTTCAGTTGGGTTTTGTGGTGATGATGATGTTGGTTTGTTGTTTAATTTCATTTTTTGTTTTTTGTTTTTTTTTTTTTTTTGTTTATGAATCTGTTAGTGGTTGTGGTGTGGTGGTGATGGTGATTTAGTGCAGAGGTGTTAATGTTGATGGTAGTGGTTTTTGGATTAGGTTGATTAAGGTATTTTTTTTTGTTTTTTAGATCTAGGATTTGATTTTGATTATTTTTCTTTTTTTTTTCTGGGTTTCAGTTTTGATTATGATGATTTTATTTATTTCATAAAAAAAATCTACATTGTTTTGTTTTATCATTCTTTGTAACGGGTGGACATTAAATCTAGATCTCAACTTTTTTTAAAAATAAGGATTTTTTTTTTTAGTTAAGAATTTAAAAAGAAAAAAAGGTTTTATTCCAATTTTTCCCTTACTTACAAACACACGTGTGGCAAGAAAGATAGACGGAAATTGGTTTCTGTTACCAGTTCGTCAGGTTTTTCCAATAAACGATAGTTTGGAGAGTTTTAATGCCTAAAAATATATTTATGGGACAACATGTGAATTCACATATATCATGAGGCATTTATGCCAATAAAGGATTTATCATTAGGTTACTTAAATGCACTTCAAGTTCATTTAATTTAATATATATATATTAACTTTCAAGTAAGGAATCTCTTACTTTAATTTCGATTCACACTTTGATGAAATCACATTGATTTGTTTGAAATTTGATATGAATTTTTTTATGGATAACAAGTTCGTTGAAATATACCTATACATAAAATTTGAGAATTTTTCAAACATTAGAACTAGTTTTTTTTTTTAAATTGTCCTATATATCTCCCATTTTTCCAATGCTTTTATATTTTAAAAAATCAGGATAAATAGTTATAGTGTTTGAAAAATTCTCAAATTTTATTTATAGATATATTTCAATAAACTTATCATCCATAAAAAAATTCATATCAAAATTTATACAAATCGATATGGATTCATTAAAGTGTGAACCGAAATTAAAGAAAGAGATCTTTCATTTGAAAGTTAGAGCAACTCCAACCCATCACCAATTTGCAAATTGGCACAACAAATCCTCTCCAACCCATTGCAATCAGTTGCGCT
This sequence comes from Dipteronia dyeriana, assembly GCA_032871835.1. Taxonomy (NCBI): domain Eukaryota; kingdom Viridiplantae; phylum Streptophyta; class Magnoliopsida; order Sapindales; family Sapindaceae; genus Dipteronia; species Dipteronia dyeriana. The sequence continues at coordinate 85,634,649 of CM065298.1, forward strand.
ACTTTGGAGATGGTGATGGATGTGCGCTTGATCAAGCGCACATTGTAGAAATAGCGCATCTCTTGCGCTTATTTATTTTTTTATTCCCTAAATTTTCACGTATTCACAAGTTGACAATTTTTCAATAAAATGTATTATGTTCGTATCGCCTATTTAAATATTTTGTTAATCATAGTTTTACCCTTATTCAATCAAAATTATTCTAATTGAATCCATTTTTATTATTTAATGCTTATGTTTAATTTATATTTATTTTAATTTAATTATTATTTATATTAATATTTATCGTAAACTAAAATAAAATGTATAATACACAAATTACTAAATGTTAATAAATAAACACTAAATTGTAAACAAAACAATTAAAGCAAAACACAACATTAATAAAAACATTAAAAACATGAAGGAAAATACCTGATTTGAAGAATTCTTAGCTCAACATAGACAAATCAAGGATACATAATCTCACATTATACTCCGAAATGTATTAATTGATCATTTGTGAGATGAATATATTAATTCAAAGAATTAAATGATGATCAATATGTACTTTTTGTGTTTTTTTTATTTCTTTTATGAAATGTAATGTTAAAGTTCAATTAATAATGAATGCAATATTTTAGTTAATTACATTTAATTTCTTAACTTTTTAACTTATTATAATATTATGTTAATTAATTATGTGGTGAAATGTTAATTATCGAGAAATAAAAAAAATTAAGGAATATCTTTTTTAAAGTAACATTTGATGCAATGGGTTGGAGATGGAAAAAATATATATGGAAATTGATGCAATTTGCTATAAAGTTGTACCAAATTGGTACAATGAGTTGAAGATTATTTTACTATATATATATATATAATGTTAGGTTTGCCAATAAAAATTTCAAATGGTGTTGGCACGTGTGATATCAACTTCACTTATCAACAAAATATTGACACATCACGTGCCAACACTATTTAGGAAAGAATTTGGATTTTTTTTTTGAAAAACTTAACATTACTTATTATATATTTATTGATTTAGGCCCTGTTTGATTTTTTGACTTAACACTGAATGACACTTATTGTGTTTCATTCAGTTGTTTTGTTTGATTTTATAAGTGTTAAAATCATTTAATGAGCCATTAAAACCACTTTTTTAAAAAAGTGAATTTTTTCCACTTTTCACTTAACACAAATCTAATAGAATTAATTACAAACTTTTACTTCCAAAACTATCATCACTAATTTTGCATATTTCCAATTTTGTTTTTGTTAAAGCCTTAATCATATTAATACTGTTTTTTTTCTTCTCACTGTAAAGAACTTTAACATTGTTGACGTCAATTTCTGGATGTATGAGAAAAGCCAACAATGATTGGATTTTAGCTGTGATTTCAAAGAGAAAGAAAAGGAGAAAGTAATCGGACGCAAGTTTTTTCGTGGTAAAACTCCGATGACCGGAGAAACGTCCACGGGTGGTTGAATGATGAACCAAGCCAAAATCCACTATGAAATAATATAATTACAATTCTCCATCTCTCTTTCTTCTCTCTATATTTTTCTATGATTGTTGTTTTTTCTTTATGTGACGAGATTATGGATCTATTTATATCTTCATAGAACCCTAATCTTCTTTGTACAAGTAATAAAAGATCTTTGTATTTAATTATGATTGTTTGCTTGTTCGAAGTAGTTTGTCTTCTTTCCTGTTTCGGAGACTTGTATGAGATCGAATGGGACTCTAGTAATGTATTTCAATTAGGACTTATTTCCTTATAAGAGCGTAGTCTTTTTGAATAAGTAAAATTGTTGCCTGATTAGGAACCCTCTGCTTGATTATTCAACTCTTCTTGGAATTTCTCTTTGATATGGATATCTTCGTGAATTTTAATGACTCGATTCGTGTGAGCTACACGCTGGGCTTTTTATTTTTCTTCATGTTTGTCATGAGTAGGAAATGATATCAGCTGGTCCCGAGTGACATCCTCTGATCCCGAGTAGAAAATGTTACCAACTAGTCCCGAGTATGTTTAACTGACCCTGAGTAGTATATGGCGTCAGTTGATCCCGAGCAGGTATTGTTCAATACTTGTTTATTCAGTCTTCTCTTCTTTGGTGATGTCTTGTAGGATATTTTCTGAATACCTATTCGGATGTCCACCTGGCAATTTTATCCTCTTTGTCAATGACGTGTGTATCTAATATATTTTACATACGACAATACCCCCTTAAAATATTTTTACCGAATAGAATTTCGTTTCGGGCAAAAGTATTTTAATCAATTCAAATTTTATTTCTGTGCCAGAGTAAATGTCTTATCATAATGGCGTGTCTTAATGGTGACCCTGTAAATTCGATTTGCCCCCTCATGCGTGATCTTCAATGATAGCGACGTTTTAGAATTCTGACAGCGAAAGCCAGTTTTCTTCTTGACACGTGCCCTTTGCCTCTACATTTTTTGATACCATTTATGAGAAACGACCTTCGCGTCTCCATGTGCACCGCCTACGTCATCAAGTCTCGTCACAGATTTTCCCGCCATGAGATCCTAGGGTTTCGTGCTATCACCCCTTTAAATTCTTCACTGAAGGGTTGCTCTAGTTCATTCTAAAAAACTTGAAAACCAGAAATTTTTACCAGTCCAGATTTCTTTGCATAGCAAATCGCCATTTCTCCGTAGAAGATTTTACGTTCAGATTTCTTCATTCAAGGTTAGTGTTAATGAATCCATCCTCTCGTCAACGACTTTTTACTATCGCTTTCGAAGCGCTCAATAATGGGGATTTCCAACTGGTTTCCTGTGTTCGAAGATTATTGGGGGAAATCCCCCCTGATGAACCTCCATTTTTAAAAGTTAACTTTTATGGGCTTCACCCTGACGTCCAATTTTCTGTATCCAATTCTTCATCTAGTTTTGAATATGACGTTTCTAATCACATGGTACCTCTATGAAGGATGGAAAAACATCAAAGCAGAAGTGAAGTCCATAAGCATGGCTTGGGCGGCGTTCGGATCAGGGAGCAGACTGTTAACGAGAACGATATTGAAAAGGCGTTTAGAGTATCTCGTCTAACTTTCTCTGATGATCGCCCGAGTGGGTTTGACACAGAGCCGAATATGGTCGAGACGGATGAGATCGAGAAATATCGTTCCCGATTCGATCTGGACCATTCGGTTACTCTGATTCCCACTGGTTATAGAGCTGTGTGGAATCCTCCCCCGAGCATGGTGGCAATCTGTGGATCCATGCTCTATTGCGGCGTCACACTTTCTCTTCAGCCGTTCATTGCCTGGTTTTTGGTTAAGCAGGGATTGCCCCGGCTCAACTGACCCCGAACAACTACAAGATATTGATGTGCATATGGCATATGTACAGCCGGATGAACTTGTCACCGCCTTTCACGAGTAAGATTAGACATTTATTCACGTTGAGGCGGTCCGATAAGACAGGGACTTACTTCCTTATGTCTAATCTACCAGACTGCTGGGTCCCCGAGGGGACAAAGGTGAATCAGAGAGTCGATACTTCTGATGACCCCAAAAAGATGGGGTTTGTATGGGGATTCCCTTCATCCAACAAGTTCTGGAAGAACAGTTGGTTTTTTGCCGGAAGGAATCAGGATATGCTGTGGGAGATGTCATCTGGTCGGGCTTTCATCGGGGAAGACTGCTGGAGTTGTTTTCCGGGATGGCTCCCTGACAGACCATCTTCACAACGTTTTTAACGGTGCATCTTATGTAAGTTATCCTTAACTTCATCAATTGTTTTGTTTGTTTGCCAGATTTTTAATTGAACTTCTTTGTAGATGGTAGCCGAGTTAGCTAAGCTGGTTCAGACGCAGCAACATCAAGCTGATAGAATAAGGCGTATCGAGGCTCAGTTGAAGGAAAGTGAGGATAGCCGTGCTCGGGTCGAATCAACTTATCAATAAGAGGTTGGCTCTGCCCAAGTATTTACCAACCACTGCTTGGCGAAGCAGGTGGAGGTCGAGGAAAGGGCTTCTTTGGTAGAAGAGAAAGCTGAGTCACTTCAAAATTTATTGTCTTCTACCCAAGAATCAATGCTTATGGACGAGCAAGAAGCGGAACAGTCTAAGTCGGCATATGAGCATAAGATTGAAGACTTGGAACACCAGGCTCTGACGGTCGAGTCCCTATCCAAGGAGGCCAGGCTGGAACTCGAAGTGCAAGGGGTAGATCATTTCAAGAGATCCCTCGCCCACGATGCCCTTCTCCTTCGGGAGTTTCAGCGTGGGCTGGTTTCACTTGGCGAGTTCTTCAAGGTTAAGAATCGGGCAACTGAGAAAGCCCGAACCAACTGTGAGTTGTCGATCAAGAATCATGTGAATCGGTCCTTGGAATCTCTTCGGACTCAGATAAAAGAGTGGAGGGCTTACTGCCGTAGCCGAGGCAAATAGCCTCATCCTATGCATTTGGAGGTTCCATCCGAGTACTCCCTCTCGATTTTTTACGCCATTCAGAAGTCGGTCGTGGAGGGTGTAGTCCCTGATGTCGGACCGATCCCAGGAGAAGATTATTGCCAGTGGATGGACGATTCGATAGACACGATTGCTTGGCCTTCCAATGAAAGTCTGCTCCGCAAGTACGAGATGGTACCCGACTCGAGTATTGGCAAGAGTTCAAAATCCTCACAATCTTGACTTGTACAATTTTCATAAGTTTTTTGTAGAAACTCCGTAACAATTCTTTGTAATTCTTTGTATTTCTTTGTAACAATTCTTTTGTAAAGAATTATTTGTAACAATTTTTTTAGTAACGATTCTTTGGAGAGATTAATAAAATCCCGAGTTTAGCTTTTCTGAACCGAGTGGTCTTGATCTGATTTATTGCTTCAAGGAATTTCACCTTCAACTTAACTCTATTGTTGCCGAGTATCTTATTAAACCAGCTATTTCTGATGTTCGGGTAACTTAAACGAGTATCTTATTAAACCGGTTTCTTTCCCCGAATAATTTATAACGCCAAGTATTTTATTAAACTGGCTGTTGCAATCTTCATGCCAAGTATCTTATTAAACTGGCTAATTCTGATGTTCGGGTAACTTTACCAAGTATCTTATTAAACCGGTTGTCACCCGAATAATTTTAATGTCAAGCATCTTATTAAACTGGCTCTTGCAATCTTTATGCCAAGTATCTTATTAAATTGGCTAGTATTATTAACCGAGTCATCTTAAAACAGGCAAGTAGGTTTATACTTGTGCTTCATACACGGTTGCTACCCGAACATTACTTTAAGGCTTACCATGATCATATGTTCGAGTCCTTACGCATTACCGAGGATGTCTCCTCGATTTTTATACGTAAGGGTTTACCGAATCGTTAAGCTTTTTGAATCGCTTAACACAGCTACGCATTTCACCGAAATTTTCTGATAGTGTCCCGAGCCTTTCTCCAGAATCAAGTGTATTGGATTTACCTTTTTGCTAAGGTTAATTGACCTTGCTCGGTTGGCATGCTCCTTCGAGCTTCTCCGCCCATTCAGAAATCAATGGTCCTCAGGAATCAATGGTCCTGAGTATTCTATTTGCATGTTCTTATTATCATGCTTGTCTTCCATATGTTCTTATTATCATATGCTTTATCTTTCGGAAATCCCGAGTTTGATTTTTTTTTTATAACTGCAAAATCAACAAAGATTTAAATTCCACAACCAATATCTGACCTAACTAAGATTGTCCTGACTAAAAAAAAGAACAAAAAATATTTTAAGGATAGAAAATCTTCAGATATTAGGTATTGCATGGTCGGGGTAAAACCCCTCCATTGGGTCGTGCAATCCAATATGCTCCATGACCAGCTATTCCTTCGATTTTGTACGGGCATTCCCATTTATCAACCAGGGAACCTCAAGCTTTACTTTTTGTGTTCAATGACACCTTCCTGAGTACCAGGTCTCCTAGTTGGAATTTTCTGACCCTAACATGAGAGTTGTAGTGGCGAGCTACTCTTTGCTGGTATGCTATATTTTGAATTCGGGATTTCTCCTTTTCTCTTCTAGCTCATCTAGGCTTTGTAATAGCATATCAACATTCTGCTCTTCATCATATAGCCTGACCCGGGGTGATGCATATGACATTTCTATGGGGATAACAACTTCTGTTCCAAACGCTAAAGTGAATGGAGTCTCTCCTGTTGATGTTCTTGTTGTTGTCCGATATGCCCATAATACTTCGAGAAGCTTTTCAACCCCACTTCCTTTCTTGGCATCTAGCTTTGCTTTGATTGTATGCTTGATGATTTCGTTCACTACTTCAACCTGCCAATTTGTTTGAGGGTGGGCAGGTGTGGCATAGTAATTGGCAATCTGGTACTCTTTGCACAGCTGTCTGAATTTCAGGTTATCGAACTGGGTGTCGTTGTTAGTGATTATAGTTTTTGGGACTTCACACCTACAAAGTATATTCTTTTTCATATAATTTATGGTGTTTTTTTCTGTGATATGCACCAATGCTTCAGCTTCTGCCCACTTCGTGCAGTAGTCAACGGCTACTATGGCATACTTCGCTCCACCCCTTGTCCCGAATGACATTGGGCTGACTAAATCCAAACCCCACATGGCAAATGGCCATGAGGATGTGAGGTTTCTGAGTTGTTCAGGGGGTTGTCAGATATCATTAGCAATCTTTTGTCAAGTATTGTAACTCTCCGAACATCGCTGTGCATCTGAGAATAGAGTAGACCAATAATAACCTTGCCTGAGTACCTTGTGTGCTAAACTTTTACCCCTAGTATGGTTTCCGGAAACTCCTCCATGGATTTCCTATAATATCCGATATGCATCCTCCTTTGACACACATCTTTGGAGTGTTCGGGAATACCCTCTTCTGTATAGTTCTCCTCCAACCAATGTGTACCTTGTTGATCTATACCTGATACGTTTTGCTTGTAAGGGATCTTTCGATAGCATGTCTTCTTCTAGGAACCTTTTTAGCTGAGTCATCCAACCGTCTGGCGGTGTTCGGATTTCTAAAATTTCTAAGTTTTTTGGTTCAACTGTGTTCGATTTGAGGAGATGTGCAACCGAAATAGTCTTTGGCCTGATTGTGGTTGTTGCTAACGCTAGTTTGGACAACGTGTCAGCCTTTTCATTCTCCTCCCTAGGGATCTGAGCAATCTTATATTCATTGAATTTCTAGAGGAGCTGTTTTACAATGTCACGGTAGGCTATCATGCCTTCATCCTTGGCTTGGTACTCATCCAGAACTTGGTTGACAACTACCTGTGAATCGCTGAATATCTCGACTTCATCTATCCCGAGAGCTATACAGGCTCTGAGTTCAGTTATTAGCGCCTCGTACTCGGCTTGATTGTTGGTTGCTTTAAAATCAAACCTCATGGCACATTCGACATCATCTCCTTCTAGAGTGCATACTACGATCCCTGCCCCGCTGCCATGAGTGTTTGAAAAGCCATCAACATACAATTTCCATGGGAAATTTTTTCCTAACATCCTTTTTTGCTTCCAGGTTTGGCTCTATGAACTTTGTTATAAAATCTGTCACTGCTTGCCCTTTGAGGGATGTCCTGGGGACGTAGTGGATATCGAATTCACTTAGCTCCATAGCTTATTTGGTCAGTCTTCCTGAAATCTCTGGCTTCTGTAGAATTTACTTTAATGGGCAGTCGGTGAGAACCTGGATTGTATGAGTTTGAAAATATGGCCTTAGCTTCCTTACTGCTGAAACCAATACTAGGGCCATTTTCTCTGCCTGTGAATACCTGGTCTCGGCTGGTAGAAGTGTCTTGCTGGTATAGTACACTGGCTTCTGTACTCCATCTTCTGTTCTAACTAGGACTGAGCTTGCTATTAGTTCTGTAATTGATAAGTACAAATGAAGTGTCTCTCCCATCTGTGGTTTTGAAAGGATATGAGTCTGCTCTATGTATTCCTTGATTTTTAAAAAAGCCTGTTCGCACTCTTCATTCCATTTGAGTCCTTTTTCTTTTTTAATTACTTTGAAAAAGGGTGTGCATCTGTCCGTGACCTTTGAGATGAATCTACCCAAGGAAGCTAAGCATCCTGTTAGGCGCTGTACTTCTTTTAGTGTCCTTGGCGAAGTCATTTTCTGCAGGGCTTTGATCTTCTCAAGTTTGACTTCGATTCCTCTTTGGTGAACTTGAAAACCCAGGAATCTTCCTGAAGGAACTCTGAATAAACACTTATTTAGCTTCATTTGGTATCTCCTCAAGATATCAAATGTGTCTCGCATGTCTGAAGTATGCTTGTCTACCGTGATGCTCTTGGTCAGCATGTCATCAATGTATACTTCCATGTTCCTTCATATTTTCCGTGCGAAGATTCTGTTAACCAGCCTTTGATATGTTGCCCCTGCATTTTTTAACCCGAAGGGCATTACTGTGTAACAGTACAAACCTTGATCAGTTGTGAATGCTGTTTTTTCTTCGTCAGCCTTGTTCATCCGGATTTGGTTATATCCCGAGTAGATGTCCATGAAACTGAGCAACTCATGGCCTGATGTAGCGTCCACCAACTGATCTATCCTCGGAAGTGGAAAACTGTCTTTTTGGGCATGTAATGTTCAAATCTGTGAAATCTACGCACATTCTCCATTGTCCATTCTTCTTTTGGATGAGGACTACATTAGCTACCCATTGAGGGTAGTTGACATCTCTAATCGACCCTACAACGAGTAGCTTATCTACTTCCTGTTTGATTGTCTGACTTCTCTCGAGATTGAATGATCTTCTCTTTTACATCACTGGTTTTGCATTCGGGTCTACTGTTAGATGGTGAGATATTATTCGGGCATCTATCCCGACCATGTCTTCATGACTCCAAGCGAACACATCCCTGTATTCTTTGAGCAGATCAATGAGGCTTTGTTTGACTTTTCCTTCCAAGTTGGCCCCGATCTTGATCCTTTTATCTGGTTCATCTTCTTTCAAGATAATTTCTTCGACAGGTTCAATTTTGGATTCATTCGGCTCTTCCCTTGGAACAAATTCGAATGACAGTGGCTCTTTGTTCTGACTCGGATGTGTTATAGTGCAAACCTGTTCATCATTCTTGTCTTTGTCTACTGACAGGTTAGCTCTTCGGGCCATCTCTTGGGATCTCTTGACTACATCGACCTTTGTTCGGTTGGGAACTTGATCCTTAAGGCATAAGCGGTTGTTATGGCCTTAGTTTTATTTAAGAATGGTCGACCCAACAACGCATTATACGGCTAATTGTCTAAGTCTACTACCAAGAAGTCGAGCAATACAGTTCTCTGACAAGGTGCCACTTCGATCTTTACGGGTAGCTTTACTGTCCCGAGTGACCTGACCTCAATTCTCTCGAATCCTTTAAGTGGAGTATGGAAAGACTGTAGATCCTTTCGGTCCAACCTGAGTTAATCGTAGACGGCTACATTGAGAATGTCTGCCGAAATTCCATTATCTATCAAGATTCTTCTAACTTCTCGGTGACCAATCCGAGCACTTATGACTAAGGCGTCATTTGGCTGAACGTCGACCCCGTGCGAGTCTGCTTCTGTGAATTTATTGGGTCCTATCCTTCATTTACCCTTTTCGGGTCTAAGTCCACCGAGTTCACGTTAAAGTTATGTCTTGCTTCTACTGCTTCTCTAATTTCCTGTGTTTGCTCTCGGTTACTTCTTTCAGTGGATGGTCCTCCAAAGATTGTATGTATTACTTCATTGGTCTTTGGACTGGCCCTTTAATTTTGACCAGAGCTGTGATCGGCCCTGATATCTTTCTTTGTTTCTTATTTCTCATCCCTTTTCAAGATTACATCCTGTAGATTTCCTTTCCGAATGAGGGTTTCTATGTAATCCCTGAGCTGGTAACACTTAGAAGTCTCATGACCGGTTTCCTTATGGAACCTGCAGTATTTGGTTGTATCTCGCCAAGCAAACTGAGATTGACGGCATGACTCTTGTACCAGATTTTTTGCTTCTAGTATGGCTAGGATTTCCTTCTGCTTTTTCCGAAGAGGGGTGTAGTTGGTATATCTACCTCGGTATTTTTTCGTGGTCTGTTCGACATTACGCCCGTTTCCCCCGTCCTTGCTCTTTTCTTTGTTGTTTCCTTTCTGTTTTCCCTTTTGGTTCTGCACTTTGGACTCAGCATCTTTTTCGGGTTTTCCTCCATGCATGTAGCATCCTCCAGTGGCTAACTCATCTTCTTCGGCTAGTGCATATCCTCCCGCCATATCCATCATATCTACGTATCTGGTCAGGCGGGCTCTTCTCAGGTCAAAAGACAACCGTCCATTCTGTAGGTTGTTGATGAATGTAGCAATTATCGCTTCATCGTTTGCACTGCCAATTTCTGATACTGCTTGGCTGAATCTCCCTAGGTATTTCTTTAGCGACTCATATTTCCCTTGTTTTATTTGAGAAAGGTAAGCCACTGATTTTTTCCTATGAACATTGCTCAGAAATTACCTTGAGAAACTCCTGCTCAGTTCACTGAAACTTTCGATGCTTGATGGGGGCAATCTCCCAAACCATCTTGAGCCCATGTCTACTAGAGTTTGTGGAAAGTTGAGGCATAGTAAGGGATCGCTATGGGCATACTGGGCTATAACACTTTTATATCATCTGACATGTTCCTTTGGGTCTGTATCCTTCTTAAACTGCTCCACGTGTGGCATCTTGAATCTTTCTGGGAATGAAGTCCGCGGGATGTCCCTAGTGAACGGGCTGTCAGAATCTTCGTCAGATAAATCGTTGTACCCATAATGTCTGACCAGTGCGTCCATTTGACGCTTATTGTTCTCGACTTCTCGAGTTAGGCTCTGGATTACAACATCTCTGTCTCCCATCAGACTTTCCTGATGGTTGAACCGCTGGGTGATTGTCATTCCTCTTTCTGGCTCTTCACTTTGATGTCGGGTTTCATGTATGATTCCGTGATGAAGCTTGCGATGGTGTCGATTGTTATCTTCTGATGACGACCGATCCATGTGCCGGTCATGTTTGCGGTGTCTAGCACGGACTGTCTGATCCTGGTTCTGCTTCTGGTGTTTCATGTCCAGCATGATTGATTGGAGCAGAGTTTCTTCCGGCTTTCGGTGCATTTAGCTATGGCCCTACTACAACAGAATGAAGCCTTGTAGGTGGGAGGTTAGGAGGTTGTGATTCTTCTGTAGCTAGTAGATCAACTCCTTTCCTTTGCTGCGTCTACCACTAATTGTTGCAACGCATCTTGTAAGCGTTGTGTTAGGTCTCCACTGGTCAGAGGAGCTTGCTGAATCCCCGCCAGGAATGTAGGTTGGTTCTCTGTGGTTGCAGCGAGATCTTGCGAGCTACTGCTAACATGAAAGTTATCTGGAGATTTTTGGACATCCAGAGAACTGCTTCTGCTTCCTACCATTACCTTTAATTAAATCGAAGGTTCAGACCCTCCTTCTAGCGCCAATTGTTGACGTCGATTTCTGGATGTATGAGAAAAACCAACAAGGATGGGATTTTAGCTGTGATTTCAAAAAGAAAGAGAATGAGAAAGTAATCGAACATAATTTTTTTACATGGTAAAACTCTGATGACCGGAGAAACGTCCACGGGGTGGTTGAATGATCAACCAAGCCAAAATCCACTATGAAATAATATAATTACAATTCTTGATCTCTCTTTCTTCTCTCTGTATTTTTCTATGATTGTTGTCTATCTTTGTGTGACGAGATTATGGGTCTATTTATATGTCCATAGAACCCTAATCTTATTTGTACCAGTAATAAAAGATCCTTGTATTTAATTATGATTGTTTGCTTGTTCGAAGTAGTTTGTCTTCCTTCCTGTTTCGGAGACTTGTATTGAGATCGAATGAGACTCTAGTAATATAGTCAAATTAGGAATTATTTCCTTATAAGAGCGTATTCTTTTTGAATAAGTAAAATTGTTGCCTGATTAGGAACCCTCTGCTTGATAATTCTGCTCTTCTTGGAATTCTTCTTTGATATGGATATCTTCGTGAATTTTAATGACTCGATTTGTGTGAGCTACACGTTGGGCTTTTTATTTTTCTTCATGTTTGTCCCTAGTAGGAAACGATATCAGTTGGTCCCGAGTGACATCATCTGATCCCGAGTAGAAAATGTTACCAACTAGCCCCAAGTATGTTTAACTGACCCTGAGTAGTATATGGCGTCAGTTGATCCCGAGCAGTTCTTGTTCAATACTTGTTTATTCGGGCTTCTCTTATTTGGTGATGTCTTGTAGGATATTTTCTGAATACCTATTCGGATGCTCACCTAACAATTTTATCCTCTTTGTCAATGACGTGTATATCTGATAAAATTTACATACGACAAACATCTTTTTCACTTGTTATAAAAATTAATTAGAGAATGGTTTTCATGATGATTTTGTTTTGAGTTTTTTTTTTTTTTTGGTTTTGAGATGTTAATTTAGGGAAGAAAAAAATTAATTATATATATATATGGATGAAACAAATATTATGGTGTGTATTATTAATCTAGAGGGGGAGGGTGAATAGATTTTAAATAAAATTTACTCAATTTTTGTTAAAGGTCAAGTTGACGAAAATGCCCCTATCTAGTTACAGAAATACCACAAGTGTAATAAATGCAGAAATAGTAAAGACACTTGAGATATACGTGGAAACCCTCCAAATGAGAAAAACCACGGGCTGATGAGTGCGCCACACTAGAACCTCGAATCCACTAATGGCAAAGGAATTACAACCTAATCCCGGTTTAATCCACCACCATTACCTAATCCTGATATAAGTGAACCTAGTCCATCTTGCTTGCGATTTAAGCTACCTACTCCTGGAAGCAACACAAGTCTTACTTCTCAATGAAGAGATAAAGAGTCCTAAGTGAATATATGATGATATTCAAAGAACAAACAATGCTAGGGAACCCTATATGCTTATCTAGGATAATGAGATGACAATTAATGCAATCCTAGATATCAAGAGCTAAATGACATGTTCAAGAAGCTTAGCTAAACATAGATCAAACAATCCTATGAAGCTATCACAATACAACACTCAATCATGTCATCACAACAATCTCTAATTTGTATCTAGAAAATGTTCTAAGAGGATACAAATAATTAAAGAGATGGCTTAGAAAGCAAAACACTTAACTTGTAAGAAGATAGTGAAGAACTTACCAAACAAGATGTGATGAAGCAACCTTATCCGATGATGCACTCTAAATGAACTTAGATGATGCAAGATGAAGTTTTTATGCACATGGGAATGCTTTAAGTGATTAAAAATGAGTTCTTGGAAGAGTTTTTCTTTTGAAATGTGTTCTAAGGAAAATATATGATATTCTGAACTCATACACGACCTTAAACCAAAGAGTTATATAAATATGAGATCCAAACAAAGTGAGGTCGTTTCGAAAAAAATGTTTCAGCTTCCTCTATGTGCGCTGGTGACGTGCGCTGGTCGAGTAGCGCTCAACCTATTTTTACAATAGGTGTTGGACGACTGGCGCAGCTCAGTGGCGCAACACATGCAACGATCCACTGGAATGTTACGCTGGTGAGGCTGTGCTAGTCGAGTAGCGCACCACCAGCACACTGCCCATTTTTACATCTTTGCACGGGTGCAGCAGCGTAACTCAGTGGCGCAACACATGCGACAATCCACTGGAATGTTGCACTGGTGAGGTGCGCTGGTCGAGTAGCGCACCACCAGCACAATGCCTATTTTCAACACTCAAACACACACAATCAATAAGTTCAAAAGTGATGAAAAATGCATCCTATTCTAATGCCAATCATGACATAAAACATTTAATTCCAAGATGCAAATAAATCAATAAGAGTCATTTAAACCAAAATGCACACAAGAATAAACACACAGCATATATGAATAAGAGTTATGCATGAATTTGTGAGTGTGTGCAACTATCTCTTCAAAGCAAGTAAGCACAAGAATTTTACCTTTGGTGTTTCTCCTCTTGAGGTCTTGAGAGCCTAAGCTACCCTTACATAATACCTAAAAAATGTGATTTGTTCAAGAAATAAGCCAATCAACAAATGAGGACTTTACAATAGATAAGATGCACCAGCCTATGCTATTTGGGTCAAAATCAAGTAGTATATGATTTTTTTGTTTTTATTAATATTTCTTGAGAATTTTAGAATGTATCACCATCAAATATTACGTTCATTTTTAATGTAATTCAACAAATGGAATAATGTATGAAATATTTTTAATACCTAAATAAATTTATTTTAGAATTAATTTACATGTTAGAGTTGTCCTTAATATATTAAAATGTAAATATATAACAAATAATAGTTAGAAGGGTATAGATGTAAAAATATTTATTTTCAGATATTTATAACTTAAAAAACAAATAACTTATCACTTATATTTAGTTTTCAGTGAAAAAAAACAAATATGTTTTTCAGTTTTCAACCACTATTCAGTCTTCAGTAATATTCAATACAGTTCAGTTTTCAGATAAAAAATCAAATGAGATATTAGTTTGTTTGGTTAATAACACAATAACAATAGAACATAATTGAAATCTAAAAAAAAAAAGTAGTTTAGTATAGCTGAAGTGGGTTGGAGGAGAAAAAACCGGACGGTTTTTGGGAGAAACCGTGAGGCGGAAGTTAGTATTATGTAGCGGGGACCGGGCACGAACCAAGATCCGACACTGTTTTAAATCAGAGGAGATGAGCTGTCTTTTTCTTGCATTTATTTTTAACCAATAATATTACTGATTATTATTTACGACTACAGTGTCTGCTTTGCCCTACACAGCAGGGTGTCATTGTGTCAACGTAGCGAAACGCCGAAAAGGATCAAATATAATCCACTTCCAAACACTTTGACCACCACTAAATGCTAAATCCCCTGCTCCCTCTTTTTTTATTTTTTTAAATCATCTGATGTACTATCTTATTTTTTAATTTAAAATTTAAAAATTGGGATACGATCCTAACCTACGACGTTAATATAGATATACTAGACATACTAATAAGCTAACCTGATATACTCGTATTAAATCTAAAGCTTCAATTATTTATTCTCAAGTGTGAATTTATGTATTTTTGAGGTTTCATCTTTTAGGAAAAAAAAATCATGCACAACAAATGTTTTCTACACTAAACAATTTCACTTTTTATCGTGGCAAAACGGTATTCAGATTTAAGATTTGATTTTGATATTTTTAAGTTATATATCAACATTAAATATGTAAATATCGTGATTTTATAACTTTATATTTAAAATATATTCGAATGAAAAAAATAACTACTATGATTAATAACTTTTGGAAGTTATGCATCACCGTCCAATGTAATTTGATGGTAAAAGATGCATATTAAACTTGGCAATATCAATGTCTCTAATTGGAGTCGTCGCTACCAAAGACGGTATATAAAATAAAATAGAAAAAAAAAACTTAAGAAGTTATGCAAACATCTCAATATCCAACATTAAATTATAATTTAATATCTTTTCCAAAAAAAATTATAAATGTAATATTGTAATGTACTTATTAATTTTAATTGGCATAAAACTTATAAGCATTCAAATTCGACCAATATATTCGGTTTATGATCGATTTTACGATCATAAAAAGAGTGATGAATAGATGCGGTGAATTAATAAATAAAATGCTAACATAATGTAGAACTTGAATTTCACTCAATTGAAATAATTTTAAAAATTTAAATTACAATACTTTATTTGAAAGTAATATTGACAAGTTTTTATTAAGAAATGAAAGAATTTATTTTTGTTGACTTGTAATTTTTACATGTTGATAGATTATTTTGTCACCTATAACTAAAAAATAAATAAAATTTTTATTATAGAACTGGATAGATTAACTATATGGTTGAGGATCTGAGATTGGTCCGGTGATATACCTTTCACATCCATACCACGAGGTTGAGGGTTTGAGTCATTCACCTAAAAAAAGCCTGGGATTTATATAATACTTCCAAAAAAAAAATCAAAAACATCAATATGATATAATTAGGTAGTTTTCAAATGCTTTTATTTTTTATTTTTTTATTTTTGATATGCAACCTCCGGATACGAAAGTAACATACTCTAAATGCTTTTATTAAGCTTCTATATACATTGTTTAATATATATATATATATTATAAGTGTATCAGGTTGTGTATTCAGCCTGGTTTTCACATTTTAAAATATTCACTATGTTTTTCGAAGAAAAAAAAGAAGTGTTTTAAATGAATTATCTTGATTTATAAAGATTTTAATATCTTTTAATTGAGACTTTTTTTTTAAATACATTCGTAGTCTCCAAAATTTTATTAGGGTGAATTTCCTTTAGTCCCTATAGTTTGACCTAATACATAAACTGATCCCCCAGTTTTGAGCTTTATCGTGATAGGTCCTTACAGTTTAAAAAAATCTCAATTGCAGTCCCTACCGTCCAATTCCGTTAGGGTTCGTAAAATTTCCATCCAAATGCTAAGGGTAAAATAGTAACTTACATAATAAATGCAAAAATTTTATTAAAAATTAATTATTAATTAATTAAATCAAAAAATAAACATTAAAAATATATATTAAATAAAATAAAAATCTTATATCACCACCGCCCCATTTCATCACTCAAACACACCACCGCCCATTCAAAACCGATTGAACACCACCCCAAACCAATCTGTGTTCATTCGCACCTCTCTGTCTCTCTCACTCATTCAAACATCTCACCACCGAATCTCAACCTCATCTCTCTCTAACAAACATAAATATTTCTCCAACAAATATAAATCAATTTAAATCGATTTGGTACCCTTTAAAATCTCAACTTTATAAATACCCAGAAGTTGAATTTCTTTGAAACCTCTTGATGGCAATTTCGCTTTGCTTTTTGGGCATTCAATTGATAAATCGATATGGGTTCTCTTTGAAACAATGACCTCTCTTTCGATCTCTCAAACTATCTTTTCTAAATCTCTCTCTCTGATTCTCTCTTTCGATCTCTTACTCTTTCGATCTCGATCTCTTTGTGGCGATTTGGGGTATTGGGTTTTATGGTTGGGTCTGATTTGGGTGTTGGTGGTGCTGGGTTTGATTTCGTGGATGGGTTTTAGGTATTGGTAGCTTGACAACGATTGAGTTTTGGGTGTTGGTAGCTTGACGACGATTTAGTTTTGGGTGTTGGTTACGCAATGACGGTTGATTTACTTCGGTGGAGATGGATTAAGTTTAGTTTGTGCTTGGGTTTGCTTGGTTCGATTTCTGTGCTGGGTTTGTTGGGTATGGTATTGGTTTCAGTGGTGGGAGAATGAGGGTTTGTTGGGTATGGTATTGGTTTCGGTGGTGGGAGAATGAGGGTTTGTTGAGTCTGGTCGGGGAGGGTTTGATTTGAATTTCGTTTTGGTTGATTTCTAGATTAGTTGTTTCTAGTTTCAGGTGAATGAGGAATGGTGAATGGTGTGTTGATTTTGGTATGGTGAATGATGGGTTTCTGGGTGTTGATTTTGATTAATATGTGTTGGTGTGTAGTGAGTGAATTCTGAAAAAAATTGATTCTGGGTTAGGTTGAGAAGTAGATAATTTGTGTGTGAATTCTGAAAAAAATAAATTCTGGGATTGTTTAATGTCTGGGTTTGATTTTATGTTGGGTTGGGAAGAAATTGTAGGGAAAATCACGCAACGGAAGCGTGAAAATTAGGGTTTGGTATAAATAAAATTTTTCCCTCTTAATAACAAGAACCTTAACCCTAGATTAATTGATGATGTATATAAAAAGTATCGTACATTTTTCTCATGACGATTGAACTAGTGCCAAATTGAATCCGCAAGATCTTCCAATCCAATCACGAACGTGAATCACATAGTAGTGTGGGCTCCCTCTCTTTAAATTGTATATATGATGATGAAAACAAACAAAATCTCTTTCTTTGATAGTCACAATAATCCTCCAAGAAGAAAAACAAAGAACGTTAAGTCACTTGTGAATTATCAATCGATTTGATTGAAACTCACGTGAACCTAGATTTGATGTTGTATACAAAACCTTTTAATGTAAAGGCTATTAGTGTACTATCGAATTCAAAATGTTCTTTCTTCCTTTTCCTCTTTGCCAAATTTTCGCACACCAAAGATTAGAGTTGGATGAATTTATCTAGAGCAAGAACCGAATTATCTATACTAAAAATTCTATGATGGCCGAAAACTCTTTTAGAAAAATTAAGGCTAGGCCGAATTTTTCTTCTTAGAATTATCTAATGGCCGAATTTTTCCTCTCTCTAAATTTTCTTTGGCTTGCACGAAATTTTGAGCTTCAAATCTCTCTTGACCGAAATTTAGAGGTAGTATAAATAGGCATACAAATCCTTTCCTAAGAAGGATTTACTTGGTGAGCAAAAATCTTATCCTTAGGTGGATTTGCTTGGTGACCAAGAATCCTCTTCCAAAAAGAATTCTTTCCTACACCAAGACTCCTAATCCAACTCAAATAGTGTATTTGTGACCATATTAAAGATTTTCTAATTTTACTAGTTTTATTTATCTACTTATCAAATGTAGTCTTTAATATTAATTATACTACCAACAATAGTATAATATTAGGAGACCATTGATTAACACTGAAAAGTGTATGTTTACTAAGGGATAATATCATCATTTTACACTTCCAATATGGATAAAGTATTTCTGTATGATCTTATTCAATGCACCTAGTGCACTAGATTCTTTTACCCAAATGCAACACACTTTGATGATTTTAGACTCATCATTACACATTTGATCCCACTCAAATTCCAGTAAAAGAAACTACATCTTTAACAAGGTAAAGGCACATAACCTTTATCTTAAGTTGTGAATATAATTCA
Source organism: Dipteronia dyeriana (assembly GCA_032871835.1). NCBI lineage: Eukaryota > Viridiplantae > Streptophyta > Magnoliopsida > Sapindales > Sapindaceae > Dipteronia > Dipteronia dyeriana. The sequence continues at coordinate 85,653,441 of CM065298.1, forward strand.
AGACTAACTAATGAATTGTGTCTACCTAATGAATTGTGTCTACCTAATACATATCCAGATGTACGAACAATTCTTCATTTCTCCTAGTCTTTTGACCTTATGATTATTTACTTTTAACAGTTATAATAATTAAACTTTAAATGCTATAAGATTTCTTAAATTAGAAATCACTTTATTAGTATGAAAATATTGTAAAATACATTATTACACCTTTTGCTATTGAGTATAATCCTAACAATCTCCCACTTGCTCTATAGCAAGTGTGTCATATCGCTCATCTCCATGTTCTCTAGATGCTCATCAAAACTCTTTTGTGGTAGATCTTTTGTAAAGGGATCCGTTATATTTTCTGCTCATGTGATCATAATAATCGTCACATCACCCCTATGCACAATTTCCCCCAGATGGTGATACTTCATTTCAATGTGTTTCACTCTCTTATGGCTTCTTGGTTATCTCGAATTAGCCACTGCTCCACTGTTTTCATAGTAGATAGTGATCTGCTTATTCACGCGAGGAACCACTTCCAAATCAATCAAGAATTAGCAAAGCCAGACAGTCTATTCAGCAGTTTCGCATGTGGCAACATACTCAGCTTCCATGGAGGAATCAGTAATGCAGAATTGCTTGATACTCCTTCATATGCCTGATCCTCCTCCAAGAGTAAACACATATCTTGTTGTGGATTTCCTAGAGTCAGAACTGGACTGGAAATCAGAATCTGTAAACTCAACGGGAATTAAATCCCCTCCCGAGTATACAGGCATATGATATCTCATTCTTTTGAGCTACTTGAAAATATGCTTGGCCATTGTCTAGTGATCAGAACAAGGTTTCGATTGAAACCTACTAATTATGCCAACGAAAAAACAATTATCCGGTCTAGTGTAGAGCATTGCTTACATGAGACTTCCAATTGTCGAGGCATATGGAACCCTACTCACGAATTGCTCTTCATGCTTATTCATAGGAACTTTTTCCTTAGAAAGTTTGATTCCATGTCTGAAAGGTAACATACCTTTCTTGGAATCTTGCATGGAGAATCTAGACAAGATTTTATCTATGTATGAAGCTTGAGATAATGCAATCATTCTTTCTATCCCTTATTACTTGGATACTAAGAATATAACTTGTTTCTCCTAAGTCCTTCATATCAAATTGTTTTGCTAACCATTATTTTACTGATGTCAATACACCTACATCATTTTCGATGAGCAGTATTTCATCAACATAAAGAACTAGAAAAACCAACTTGTTGCCTTTAATCCTTTTGTATACACAGGGTTCATCAAGGTTTTGAATAAAACCAAAACCTTTCATAGTTTGATTGAACCTTATGTTCCAGGATCTGGATGTTTTCTTCAATCCATATATGGATCTTTGTAACTTGCATACTCTTTCCTCTTGCCCTTTTTCAATGAATCCTTCTAGTTACATCATATAGATGCTTTCGTCAAGACTTCCATTATCAAATCTCTAGATCTAGAGATATTGTAGTGGATAAGAGTATCCTAATGGATTTAAGAAAGGCCATATGAGAGAAGGTTTCCTTATAATCGATACCTTCCTTCTGTGTGTAACCTTTAGCTACCAATATAGTTTTAAAGGTTGCCACATTTCCATCCATTCCTCTCTTCCTCTTCTAAACTCACTTGCACCCACTTGGTTTTATCTCTTTAGGTAAGTCTACAAGAGACCAGACTTTGTTTTTTGAACATAGATTCAACTTCAGATTGTATTACCTTTTGCCAATGACGACAATCACCATCCTCCATAGCTCCCTTGTACGTGTATGGATCATCGTCGTTCATTAGATTCTCCACTGATTCTCCTAGACCAATGTATCTCTCGAGTTACAAACCCTCCCACTACAAAAATGAAAGGTAGGTTGTTGATCTTGTGTTGGTGCAAAACTTACAATTGGGTTAGGTTGTGAAACCTATTATGGAATTGTTTCTCCTGAAAACTCATTCAAGACAATTCTACTCTTAGGCACAAAATTATTAATATAGTTCTTTTCCAGAAATTTTGCATTTGTCTAAACAAATATTTTAAGATCTGAAGTACTATAGAAATAATACCCTTTGATTCCTTTTGGATACCCTACAAATGTGCATGTTTCTGAACGAGACTCCATCTTTCTATCTTTCCTTTTATCACATGCACATGACATTCAAATATCCTGAATTAATATAAACTAGGCTTTCACCCAGTCCACAACTCAAGCGTGTTAGAGAAACCGACTTAAATAGTACATCGTTTAGAATGCACACGGTAGTTGGTAAAGCATATCCCAAAAAGAATTAGAAAGCGTTGAATAACTCAACATAGACCTATCCATGTCCAAAAAAGTTTTATTTCTCCTTTCTGCCACCCCATTTTGTTGAGGTGTAATTGGTGCAAAAAGCTGAGAAATTAACCCATTATCAATAAGATATTGCTGAAACTCACTAGATAGATATTCTCAACTACAATCAGGCCTCAAGATTTTTATATGTTTCTCAAGTTGATTTTCTACTTCAGCTTTTATTAATAGTGAAATTTGGCTAGGGGTCAAAGAGAAATTTTCCACTTTCCCGCCACAAGTTGAAACCCATAATCGACAACCATGAAGCCCGGATAGACCATAAAGCCACCTCGCAGGAGCAGGAAAGGCTGGCTCGACTTCAAAACTACCAAAAAACAAGCCAGGCACGACCAGGATGAGCCCTCACAAGAATACTGGAACCCGGGCTTCTCCAGACCATCTATCGGGGAACCTCAGCTTTGAGGTCGAGCTCCTCAACTACCCCGTGAATGCCATGAGAAGTCTCTAAGCTCAAGAGACATTCGAGAGAAGCCCACCAACCTCTCCAGAAGCCCGCTGTCCTTGCTGGACATAAAGGAAGAATCACGCTTAAATCTACACTACCCCGACTACCTCCCAAGAATGTCTACAAGAACACCTCAAGCCCCCAAGGTTCAGGGAAGATCCATCTCAAGCTTCTAAGAACAGACACGGAGCAGGGATCTACCTCGCTCTACGGGGCAACATGCAGCTAGCTGGGAGGCCTCCATGAAATACCATGCCGCGATAACATACAAGATCATATCTAAGAGATAACCATCATTAAATCCTGTATACGTGCGAGCCAAGAGTTTGATTCCAAAGAGGAAACAAACTCATTCACGTTAATTGTTTCCGCTTGTTTCCGCTATTTACTCAGGGTCAATAACTTTTGAATAAAGGATCCTGCCCGATAAGGAGGAAACGGATTCAAAGGATCGTACTGAGATATCAGCAAATTTAAACCAACTTGGACCATATATAAATAGGACCAAGCAGGATAAAGAAGATACGCTCACAGAGAGAAACAGAAAAACATACATAGAAAAAGAGAGAAGAGAGAAGAGAGAAGAGAGAAGAGAGAAGAGAGAAAGAAGAAAAAAAGGGAAGGCCTACATTTTGTATTCAGAACACGACCACCTTCTTTTCCACTATTTGACAGGCATAGAGTTGCCACCACCCTATATCTTAGAGAGACTGCGAGCATATAAGAGAGTGATTTGTATTTTAAAGCAAGTATCAATAATAAAAGCTCTCATTTACTGTTACTACGATCCAGCCTCCCGTCTATCACTTAACAGGTCAGGTACCAATGGTACCGACCCCGGCCACCACTTTCGTGGTAGTGGTCTCGAGGGTGTTAGCAGGAATTTCTCACCCCGAGTAAATTTTTCGTTAACACTTTCTGGCGCTGTCTAAGGGAAACTCTCACACCACCACATTTACATTCGAAAAGTTTGTTATTTCATAAAAATCATGAGGCTTCGCTCCTCACAAGGGCAGCATGGCACATCGGGATAACCTTCTGCTACATCGACATGAAAAGACCTGAGGAAAGGGAGAAAATTCGGGCTCCATAGCCAGGTTCCCACCCAACCAGCCACTGAGCGGGCTCTGGTTCCCCTTATGGGAAGTTAGCTTGACAAACATGCGGCAACCTTCGTAGAAAATGTCCGCCTTCGACTACTCGCTGAAGGTATCACTATCCAACAAGTGGGTCTCTGCAATCAGGGAGAGTCAAGCAGGTCTGGGGTTAGGTAACCAGCCTTCGATCGCCTGGGACCTGCCCCTCAGGAATCAGCTAGTAATAGAGCGAGGCTCCTAACCTCGATCCTGGATAGGCTAGGCCCATACCCCACGTTCCAGAAGCGCTGCCACGATACCAACCAAGACAAGTCAAATCCGCGGCATATGTCCTTCTCTATGAAAGGGGAGAGCTTCTCCACCCAACTACTTCAAGGAGAGAAGCCCGAGGTAGAGAAGATGAAAGTCAGCAAAGCCCCCGAGCAGACCCCTCCGAAGAAGAAACCGGGTGGAGGTGGCCAGTTCGTCAGAAGGATCCGATGGTGAGGAATCCGAGTTCAACTCAAGGAAATACGAAAGCAAACGTCTAAAGGACTAGTTGGCAGAACTTCAGAAGGAGGTCCAATTGATGAAGAAGGGAAAATACAAGGAGGACAAGAAAGATCCTCTAAGTGAAATGAATGCCTCCTTCACCTGAAGGGTCTGGGAGGCAGAGCTCCTGCCTAAGTTCAAAATGCCAACTGACAGGTTCTCAGGACTGAAGATCCCTTGAGCCACTTAGAGAACTTCATTCAACAGATGGAGGTCCAGAAAACAACTAGGGCCGCTATGTGTCGAATGTTCCCCACTACACTCACGGATTATGCTAAAACCTGGTTTAGGAAACTACCCGCTGGAAACATGGATTCCTTCACCAAGTTATCAACCGATTTCTGCTCACAATTTCAAGGAGTTAAGCCCCGATTGAAGGACCCGATCCATCTTCAATACGTGATCCAGAAAAGAGGGGAAACCCTCAGGGCTTATGTCGAGCGTTTCCACAAGGTAGTCATCCAGATGGGGGACCGAGAGAGAAACCCTCGCCAACTTCAGAAAAAACCTGTGGGCGAAAAAGCTTTTATGGTCTTTCGCTAAGAGACCTCCAGAAATATACCAAGAAGCTTATGATCCGGCTCTAGAGCAGATTAAGGTCGACGAACAGCTCAAGGTCAAGATGGAACATGACGATATAAGAGCCGTAAAGTGGCAAAAGAAGGAAGCTCCCAGACCCGAGCAAGCTCAGAAAAGCCAGAACAAACCCCCTAATAAACCAACATATGGCTTCCCCTTTCCTCAACCTGGACCGGAAAGGTATCCAGATAAGCGAGCTCCTCCTCAAGCTTTACCACCTCCCAGGATAGTGGCCCTTATAGCTCGCGATGAGAGGGGGTACGACCATTACACTCCCTTAAATACATCCCGAGAAACAATCTATCTCACCATTCGGGACAAGGGTTTGTTACAGAAGCCCGCTCCCATGAAATCTCGCTCCCATGAAAGCTAGCTCGCGATGAGAGGGGGTATGACCATTACTCGGACAGGAAGGTCCCTTGTAGGGACGAGGGGCGGGATATCTTCAAGGTCGACCAACCCCTCCCAGCTGTCACAGATCATTTTTATTGAAGCATATGTTTATAACACTGTGCAGCCTCATGATGACCCTATGGTCATCACGGTACAAATTGCCAACTTCTTGGTGCACCGTGTGCTCGTCGACACAGGTAGCAGCGTCGACGTCCTGTTCAAAGATACCTTGGAAAAACTAAACTTGAAGCAGTGGTGTTACAATAGTTGCATTACTCCATTATATGGGTTCACTAGGGACTCAATCATACCCGTAGGATCAAAAATCCTACCAGTGATTATTGGAGCCGCACCTCTCCAACAAAAAATAATGATTGACTTTGTGGTGGTGGATACCTCATCGGCCTATAATGCAATATTAGGGAGGCCATTTCTATCATCCTTGAAAGGGGTCCTTTCTTTTTTCCACAACGTCCTGAAGTTCCCGGTAGGAAACAAGGTAGGGAAAGTTCGGGGTGATCAGCAAGCAGCTAGGAAATGCTACACAGTGTCGGCCAACCCAATAGCTCTAGCAAAATAATTCACCCAGGTGACGATGATCTAAGGTAGAATAACCCCTACACTAAGCCTGGAAGACACAGGTTGCATCGATTACCCCGAAGACGGCCTCGAGGTGCCCGACATGGAAGAACAGAGAAGAGAATGGGCCAGCGGCCATCCAGTGGATAGGTTAGAAGAGATTCCTGTCCGAATAAGCGATCCCTCGAAGGTTGTCAAGATTGGAGCTACCCTTGAGCCATGAATGAAAGAGGGTTTGATTAGGCTTTTTACAGAGTTCAACGACATTTTTTCTTGGAGTCATGTTGAGATGTCGGGGATCCCGATGACATTAGCTGCACATCTACTGGCCATTAAGCAAAAAAGGTGCCACTTCAACACCGAAAGAAATGTGACGGTTCAGGAAGAGGTGGATAAACTAACCCAGGTAGGTTTCATTCGAGTAGCCCGTTACCCCTAGTGGATCGCCAACGTGGTCATGAAAAATGGAGAAGGCATTCTCAGTAGAAACTTCCAAATGCATAGAATGGGGGTCTTTGCCTTTGCTGTGACAATACACCTGCCACTCCCACGTCTAAATATGGATGGGTTTAAGGGATCTATCAATATATTTTTTAATTGATAAACTCTAGTTGGCTATGGCCTTGTCAATTGCTTTGTTCTTTACCTTGAAATATTACCCAGCCGAGACCATCCCGTGGTGAAATTCTCTAAGACGCAATGCGTTATAAGCTAGTGACCTTTTGAAATGATCAACCCATTGAATTTCCGGTTTTTTCCTTGCCTCTATGGACAGCGATTCAACAGTTAAGGCTTGACGGTTCAAATCTTTAATCCTGAGATCATAGGAAAACTTGGCTTCCTCAACTTTCTGCTTGGCCTGAAGCATTGATTCTTGAGTTACAGAAACAAAACCCTAAAATATTTAGCCTCTTCCATGGCCAAAAAATCCATAAGAGATCTACGAATTCCTGGTTCGCTCCAAGTTTCTCTTGGTAGGCCCGCTCAACTAAAATGTAGTTGTTCTCACTCTCTTTCAGTTGTGCTTCCAGACGCCTTATCCTATCTACATGATCAAAGTTGGTCTGGTAAGCCTCGGACATCTCGGTAACCATACGCACACCCAAACTATCCTAGTTGACGATCTGGGTGCTGGAGGATTTTCTGCACGTAAACCCTCCCCAATTTACTTTGCACGAATCTCCCAAGGGGGGGGGGGGGGGGCAAGCTCCTTCTTTAACAGCTTGATCTTCAGCATCATCTTCACCCAAGAAGGACTCAACATATTCTATCACTTGAGGAATCTTCCGTGCAGGCCAAAGAGGTGAGTATGAAGCTTTCCTTTTCCCACAATGCCTCACACGGGTGTCTATGTTGACCGTGGGGTAACCTCATCATTAATTGAAGGATTTTCAGGAGAAACAAACAGAGTATGACTAGAAGGCTCCATAACTTTCCCTTTTTCTCTGTCAGCAGCAGAGCCACTCTGCTCACCCTCACAATCTCTAGGAATCTCTTTAGGGATATACTCGGGCACATCCCCAACAACCTCTTCCTCGGTGGCTTCTCCTTTTAAGCACTCTTATCTTCAGATTTATAGTCTTGTGGAGGGGTGATTCTGGCAGATTGTTGGTAAGAAGCATCTCTGTGACTCGCCTCCCCGACAGCCTTTATTCGGCGTGCCTAGGTGTTCTATATAATATCCATGTCATGCACTAAGAAACAACAAAGGAAAATTTAGTCTAGGAACCAAAGATATAGAAAGAAAATAAAGCTAAGGATAAAAACCTTACATCGACTACGAGCTGCTGATATGCGAAGGGAGAAGTCAGCCTTGATCATCTTCTTTTCACCGAAGAGGTAATTTCCCCCCTATTTTCTAAGGAATGCATGGCAACCCTAGCCAAATTGGCCAACTCCCCATCAGTGAAAACATGGGATGTCCGATTCTAGGCCTCCAGGGAACATAAGTATTGGGGAACCTTGCATGTCATCTAAACGTCATCTAGGTCGAACGAAATGGTCTGACCATAGTTTTCCCTATGAAGAGCCAGTTGTTCTTCCAAAATTAATTAGAAGATCAGAACCCCTAGACGAAACCCCAGATGAAGCCCCAGATAAAGTCATTCATCCTCTCTTTGTTGGCAACCTGCACCTCATCGTCCACATCCACCCCATGAGGGATCTAGTTCACGGATTTGCTAGAAAGAAGAAAATAGGAGTTTGTCTGACCCAATTGCCTTAGAGTATAGAAATGCCTGATCTCATGAGGAGTAGAGGGTGGTAACTTCATCCTGCGCCACTTGTGCCATAAGTACATCATAATGCGGTAGTTGTTCGAGGCTAGCTTGGCCTAGGAAATATGAGATTCAGTCAGGAACAGAGCAATACAAGGTTAAAGTTGGAGAATTATGCCACAAGTCAGCATTGCCCCATTTATTGCAACCATCTCGGGCGAGGGGTTCCACGCGGCTCTATCTCCAGTCGGGACAAGCTGAACAAGATGTTAGGATTATGCTCGATAGCAAGAGTGTAATATTGTAATTAACAATCTTTTCATATGAATAAAGTGATTTCTAGTTTAACAAATCTTATAGCATTTATAGTTTAATTATTAAAATTGTCAAAAGTAAATAATCATAAGGTCAAAAGACTATGAGAAAAGAAGAATTGTTCATACATCTAGATATGTATGAGGTAGAAACAATTCTTTAGTTAGTCTTGAATAATATTCACAACTTAAGATAGAAGGTTGGGCGCCTTTATCTTGTCAAAGTTGTAGATTCTTTTGCTAGCATTTGAGTGGGATCAAATGTGTTATGATGAGTCTAAAATCATCAAAGTGTGGTGTCTTTGGGCAAAAGAATCTAGTGCACTGGGTGCATTGAATATGATCAAAATGAAATACTTTATCTAAAACCGTCAATGGATAAAAGTTTTCATTTGAAGGTAATTGGAGAGTCTATCTCAATCCTGATATAAATGATGGACTTATGGTTGCAAGTGTTATCATTTGAGCTATTAATGAGTATGATTATATAGCATAGTTTATCCTCGATAGTTTGGTGGTATTCATTTGTTAATCGATCGAGGACTTCATTTATAGATATGGACATCGTGGCTCCATTTATTGAATGAGAGTAGAATACCATCATATGGATGTTTTGAGGTATTGGATATTAAATCTTAACGTTAAGTTTTCAATAGTGTCTATTGAAACATGGCTTCTGGACAAGTCAAAATATCCAAGTTCAAAATGTGGTCATATGAGTAAATATGGTAACTTGGAGAGCTATAGGCGGTCTATGAGCTCTTGGCGATTACTGGTATTCTTCACGAGGAAACACTTTTCTCCAATCAGGTTGTCTAGGGTATGAGTGAGTAACATCAACTTATTCTATCTTTATTTAAGAGTTCAATTTTAGTTCTTTAGTGGAATGGACTAAAATTAAATAGATCGGACCTAAGTGAATAATTTGTTGATTGTGATTGAGTTGTGTCTATTGGAGCTTAAATTTAGATAGCCCACCAAGATCCCCAATCCACACGAACATGCATTGATCACTTGATATATTCTACCGGACCAATATAGGGGTCCATCTAGAAATGTATTAAGGCATGAAAACTTGTTTCTTTTTGTAAGAATAGGTCTAGTTCACATGTGGACTTTTTATTAAGGTCCAATGGATTTAATAAAATAAGAAAAATAATATATGGCCAATATATATGGTATAGGCGGCAAGGCTACTGAGAATAGCTTAAATATATTATTTTTTATTTTATTATTTAATTAAATGAAATTAATTAATTTGTTGATTAATTAATTATTTAATTAAAAGTCAAAATCTTTTTCCTAATAGGAGATGGTCTCCTAAAACTATACTATTGTTGGTAGTATAGTTAATGTTAAAGACTATATTTGATAAGTAGAAAAATAAAAGGAATTATTTATCTAATCAAATTAGGAAGTCTTTAATATGGTTACAAATATACTTTTGAGTTGGATTAGGAGTCCTGGTGTTAGGATAGAATTCCTTTTTGAAAAGTATTATTAACCACCAAGTAAATCTACCTAAGGAAAGGATTCTTAACTACCAAGTAATCATTCTTAGGAATAGAATAAACTCTCCTAATCTATATGAATGAGAAATTCGGCCAGCCCATATGGATATAGGAGAAGTTAGATTTCCTTTTAGATAAGGATTCTTAACTACCAAATAAATCCACCTAAGGAAATGATTCTTGCCAACCAAGTAAATCTTTCTTAGGAAAGGATTTATGATCCTATATATATGTGTGTGTGATTTTCGGCCAGCCATAAGAATTCTATGATGAAAATTTCGGCCATGCTAGGTACTTTTTAAGAGAGAATTTGGCATAGAAAGAGAGAATTTTGAGGGAGAAAAATCAGTTTTTGCTCTATACAAAATTCAATCAACTCATAGAAAAAGGGTGTGGAATTCGGCCAAGGAGAAAAGAGAAAAAGAGTACGTTTTTGTTTTCGATAGTACACTAGTATCCTTTACATCAAAAGGGTTTTGTGTACAACATCGAATCAAGGTTCACACGAGTTTCAATCAAATTGATTGATAATTCACAAGTGACCAGACGTTCTTGGATTTTTCTCTTGGAGGATATTTGTAACTAGCAAAGAAAAGATTTTGCTTTGTCTCCATCCTCAGGTATAATATTTAAAGAAAGGGAGCCCACACTCCAAGGTGATTCACGTTCGTGATTGGATTGGAAGATCTTGTGGAATCAATTCGACACTAGTTCAATCGTCACGAAAAAAAAGGTACGGTACTTTTTATATACATCAATTAATCTGGGTTAAGGTTCTTGTTGTATAAAAGGGATTTTTTTTATTTATACGCAAACCCTAATTTCGTTTTTATCACGCTTCTGTTGCGTTTTGAACCCGTTTTTCCCTTCAATTGGTATCAGAGCCAGGTTGTACCCTTGATTAATTGATGTATGTATGTGAATCTTTTTCTTTTTATTGTATATATGCATGTTTTAAAAAGAGATGACACTCTAGGTATTCACATATATATTTACGTTAGAATGTATGGATATATATATATATATATATATATATATATATATATATATGTTTTATATTGGTTTGTTATTGCTCAATTTTGGTCCTAGAATTTCATTGTATTTTGTTTTGGGATTGTAACAAGAAGGGTGGTCTATCATCGCCATAATTTCCTTCTTGGTAGTTGCTAAGTTTTTTTTTATTTTGTTGTTGTAATAAAAAAAAACTGTACTATTGTAATAAAAAAAAAACTGCAGATTTTTTTATTTATTTAAATTCTTCTGTAATACATTCAAGTATCGAAGACTCGAAGGTTTGAAGAATTAGGAGCAACCGGAACAAGTTTGGGACCGTGCGAGCCATAACAACGAACGTGCGTGCGAATAGCGTGCAACCACGTTTGTTGTTGCATGGGCTGCGCACGGCATCCCTTTTGGTAGCCATGGGCTGCGCATGGCAACCCTTTATGGGTTTACGGCATGCGCACGCCCATGGGCAAGGGCGAAGGGTGCGTACACCCATGGGAGGTAGCCGAGGGAGTCCGAACGATGAAGGTTGCGTGAAGACTTGTTTGCCAAGAAAGGAGTTCTTGTATTCCAAGATATATGTAATTTACTTGTTTTTCTAGGATGGACCAAAATTGTAGCTATTTATATTTTTGTAAATATTACAATGTTTGTCATTGTTTGATAACATGTCATATAGAATAGGAGTGCCACTCATATATCTCTTTTGGTATGAACATGCATTGAATGGTTTAAGTATCTAAATTGACATCTAGATAACTTGGTAAATCATTCTTAGGAATTCGATCACACGCTTTAAACAATTGAGTGGGAGAAGGTGTTTTTGGAACACCTACGGCCTCCAAGTTTAGTTGAGGCTTTATGTTTCGTGAATAACCTCCCAAAAGGTATTCTTGAATGGAATTTAGCAAGATACTTCCTCACAAGGATAGACTAGACAATTAGCCTAAACGATATCTACTCCCAAAGGAGGGATATTCGTGAGGGATTATATTGAAGGTCTATAACTTGGTAACACACTCAATGTACTTTTATTAATGTCATCCCAAGAGTTCTTGTTAATAAAATTGCAAGGCTAAAATAAAAAACGTTGATTGTTATGTTAACAATTAGGTGGGACCTAGTCCAACTAGTAAATGGTGTGTACTCCTAAAGGAGGCGTGACATTTATGGGTGTTGGATCACCGTTGAATTTTTACGATTGAATTATTTTATTTAATTCAAGAAATATTCAAAAGTGCTATATCATGATTGTTTACTTATATAATTTTTGTTATTAAAAAGAAATCATGACCTCATCCCTAATCAATATCCTAAAAGATAATAATTTAACTGGTGATAATTATGTCACATGGAAAAGGAATATTGGGTTGTTGCAAGCTAAAAAGTATAAGTTCATTCTGTATATTCTTTAACCACCAAACTAATGAATTTACTTAGGAGCAAAGAGATGAGTATCAATAGTGGAAGTCTTTATATGAGATGGCTAAATGTACGTTACATTATGGCCATCATCTCCAACGTGTTGCAACATCAACATGAAGGAATGGAGACTGCTGCCGATATTATGATGTCTCTAGACAGGGAATCACATGTTTGGTAAAGTTGCTACTATTAAGACCCGTTAGAAGGTCAAGAAACAACAGAGGAAAAAAGCAACAGAGGAAAAAAGCAACTTGGGCCTTCTTAGAAGGAGACTAAGAAAGTAACCAAGATCAAAGGGAAGTGTTTCCTTTGTGGTGAAAAGAGTCAAAGGAATAGACTGAATAAGAATGAATTCAACTTGCATTTAGGCAATGGAGCGTTGGTGTCTACTAGTGTATTGGGAGATATTAGAATCAATTTAGATTCTTAAAGGCATTTAGATTTAATAGACGTTTATTATATACCTCAATTCAAGAGGAATTTAATTTCAGTTTTTTGTTTAAATAAATTTGGTTATTCGGTTACTTTTAATAAAGCTTTTATTATTAGTAAGAATGACAAATTTGTTTGCAAAGGTACATTGGAAAATGGTTTATTCTATTTGCATGAAAATATCTCTCACTTGTTAGACACGGAATCATCGGAACCTAATCATAAAAGAGTAAAATTATCAAAAGATGAAACCTACCTATGGCATTTGCGCTTAGGTTATATTAACCTTAATAGGATTAAAAGATTGGTAAGTGACGGACCTCTAAGTGACTTAAAGGTTGATGATCTACCAACTTGTGAATCTTGTTTGGAAGGTAAAATGACAAAAAGGTCGTTTACGACTAAAGGCGCAAGTGCCATCGAATGTTTAGGATTGATACACACTGATGTGTGTGGACCTATGAGCATTCAAGCTAGAGGTGGATATGAGTACTTCATCACTTTCATAGATGATCACTCAAGATTTGGCTATGTGTATCTCATGAGACATAAGTCAGATGCTTTTGATATGTTCAAAGCATTTAAAGCTGAAGTAGAAAATCAGCTTGATAAACGTATAAAAATCTTGAGGTCCGATCGTGGTGGAAAATATCTATCTGGTGAGTGTCAGCAATATCTTATTGATAATGGAATAATTTCTCAGTTTTCTACACCAGGCACACCTCAACAAAATGGGGTGACAGAAAGGAGAAATAGAACTCTTTTGGATATGGTTAGGTCTATGTTGAGTTATTCAACGCTCCCTAGTTCTTTTTGGGGATATGCTTTACAAACTGCCATGTATATTCTAAATGATGTACCATCTAAGTCGGTTCCTAAAACACCGCATGAGTTGTGGACAGGGCGAAAGCTTAGTTTACAACACTTAAGGATATTTGGATGTCCTGCGCATGTGTTAAAAGGAAAGACAGAAAAGATGGAGTCCCGTTCAGAAACATGCATATTTGTAGGGTATCCAAAAGGAACAAAAGCATATTATTTTTTTAGTCCTTCAGATCTTAAAGTATTTGTTTCGACAAATGCTAAATTTCTAGAAGAGGACTATATGAATAATTTTATGCCTAAAAGTAGAATTTTCCTGAATGAGCTTTTAGGAGATACAATTCCACAAAAGGTTTCGCAACCTAGCCTAATTGTAAGTTCCGTACCAACACAAGATCAACAATCTACCATACCTCGTCGTAGTGGGAGGGTTGTTATACAACCCGAGAGATACATCGGTCTAGGAGAATCTGTAGAGAATCTTTCGAACGACAAAGATCTCTATACGTACAAGGAAGCAGTGGAAGATGTTGATTTTTGCCATTGGCAAAAGGCAATGCAATCCGAAATTGAATCTATGTTCAAAAACAAAGTCTGGTCTCTTGTAGACTTGTCTAAAGGGATAAAACCCATCGGGTGCAAGTGGGTATACAAGAGGAAAAGAGGAATGGATGGTAAGGTGAAAACCTTTAAAGCTAGATTGGTAACTAAAGGTTATACACAGAAGGAAGGTATCGATTATGAAGAAACGTTCTCTCCTGTGGCCATGCTTAAATCCATTAGGAAACTCTTATCCATTGCGGCATCTCTAGACCTAGAGATTTGGCAAATGGATGTTAAGACATATTTTCTTAATGGAAGTCTCGATGAAAACATCTATATGATGCAACCAGAAGGATTCATTGAAAAGGGCCAAAAGGAAAGGGTATGCAAGTTGTAAAGATCCATATATGGATTGAAGCAAGCATCCAGATCTTGGAACATAAGGTTCGATCAAGCTGTAAAAGGTTTTGGATTTATTCAAAACCTTGATGAACCTTGTGTATACAAAAGGATTAAAGGCGACAAGTTGGTTTTCCTAGTTCTTTATGTTGATGATATACTACTCATCGAAAATGATGTAGGTGTATTGACATCAATAAAAGAATGGTTAGCAAAAAAAATTGATATAAAGGACTTAGGAGAAGCAAGTTATATTCTTGGTATCCAAGTCATAAGGGATAGAAATAATAGAACGATTACATTATCCCAAGCTTCATACATAGATAAAATCTTGTCTAGGTTTTCCATGCAAGATTCCAAGAAAGGTATGTTACCTTTCAGACATGGAATCAAACTTTCTAAGGAACAAGTTCCTAAGAATGAGCATGAAGAGCAATTCATGAGAAGGATTCCATATGCTTCGGCAGTAGGAAGTCTCATGTATGCAATGCTCTGTACTAGACTAGATATTTGTTTTGTTGTGGGCATAGTTACCAGGTTTCAATCGAAGCCTGGTCCTGATCACTGGACGGTTGTCAAGCATATTTTCAAGTATCTTAGGAGAACAAGAGATATTATGCTTGTATACTCTGGAGGGGATTTAATTCCCATTGGGTATATAGATTCTGATTTTCATTCAGATTCTGACTCTAGGAGATCAACATCAGGATCTGTGTTTACTATTGGAAGAGGGACAGTCATATGGAGGAGTATCAAGAAATCTTGTATTGCTGATTCCACCATGGAAGCCGAATATGCTGCCGCATGCGAGGCTGCTAAAGAGGCTGTCTGGCTCTGCCAATTCTTGATTGACTTGGAAGTGGTTCCTGATGTGAATAAGTATATCACTATATATTGTGACAATAGTGGAGCAGTGGCTAATTCGAGAGAACCAAGAAGTCATAAGAGAGGGAAACACATTGAAAGAAAGTATCACCTTTTAAGGGAAATTGTGCATAGGGGTGACGTGACGATTACCAAGATCGCGTTAGCATCTATCTCAATCCTGAGATAAATGATGGACTTATGGTTGCAAGTGTTATCATTTGAGCTATCAATGAGTATGATTATATAGCATAGTCTATCCTTGGTAGTTTGGTGGTATTCATTTGTTAATCGATAGAGAACTTCATTTATAGATATGGATCATATGGATGTTTTGAGGTATTGGATATTAAATCTTAATGTTAAGTTTTCAATAGTGTCTATTGAAACATGGCTTCTGGACAAGTCAAAATATCCAAGTTCAAAATGTGGTCATATGAGTAAATATGGTAACTTGGAGAGCTATAGGCAATCTATGAGCTCTTGGCGATTACTGGTATTCTTCATGAGGATACACTTTTCTCCAATCAGGTTGTCTAGGGTATGAGTGAGTAACATTAACTTATTCTATCTTTATTTAAGAGTTCAATTTTAGTTTTTTAGTGGGATGAACTAAAATTAAATAGATCGGACCTAAGTGAATCATTTGTTGATTGTGATTGGGTTGTGTCTATTGGAGCTTAAATTTAGATAGCCCGCCAAGATCCCCAATCCACACGAACATGCATGGATCACTTGATATATTCTACCAGACCAATTTATGGGTCCATCTAGAATTGTATTAAGGCATGAGAACTTGTTTCTTTTTGTAAGAATAGGTCTAGTTCACATGTGGACTTTTTATTAAGGTCCAATGAATTTAACAAAATAAGAAAAATAATATATGGCCCATATATATGGTATAGGTGGCAAGGCTATTGAGAATAGCTTAAATATATTATTTTTTATTTTATTATTTAATTAAATGAAATTAATTAATTTGTTGATTAATTAATTATTTAATTAAAAGTCAAAATCCTTTTCCTAATAGGAGATGGTCTCCTAAAACTATACTATTGTTGGTAGTATAGTTAATGTTAAAGTCTATATTTGATAAGTAGATAAATAAAAGGAATTATTTATCTAATCAATTTAGGAAGTCTTTAATATGGTTACAAATACACTTTTGAGTTGGATTAGGAGTCTTGGTGTTAGGATAGAATTCCTTTTTGAAAAGGATTCTTAACCACTAAGTAAATCTACCTAAGGAAAGGATTCTTAACTACCAAGTAATCATTCTTAGGAAAAGAATAAACTCTCTTAATCAATATCAATGTGAAATTCGGCCAGCCCATATGGATATAGGAGAAGTTAGATTTCCTTTTAGATAAGGATTCTTAACTACCAAATAAATCCACCTAAGGAAAGGATTATTGACAACCAAGTAAATCCTTTTTAAGAAAGGATTTATGATCCTATATATATGTGTGTGTGATTTTCGGCCAGCCATAAGAATTCTATGATGAAAATTTCGGCCATGCTAGGTAATTTTCAAGAGAGAATTTGGCATAAAAAGAGAGAATTTTGAGGGAGAAAAATCAGTTTTTGCTCTATACAAAATTCAATCAACTCATAGAAAAAGGGTGTGGAATTCAGCCAAGGAGAAAAGAGAAAAAGAGTACGTTTTTGTTTTCGATTGTACACTAGTATCCTTTACATCAAAAGGGTTTTGTGTACAACATCGAATCAAGGTTCACACGAGTTTCAATAAAATTGATTGATAATTCACAAGTGACCGGACGTTCTTGGATTTTTCTCTTGAAGGATATTTGTAACTAACAAAGAAAAGATTTTGCTTTGTCTCCATCCTCAGGTATACAATTTAAAGAAAGGGAGTCCACACTCCAAGGTGATTCACGTTCGTGATTGGATTGGAAGATCTTACAGAATCAACTCGATGTTAGTTCAATCGTCATGATAAAAAAAGGTACGGTACTTTTTATATACATCAATTAATCTAGGGTTAAGGTTCTTGCTGTATAAAAGGGAATTTTTTTTATTTATACCCAAACCCTTATTTTCTAATTTTCTCACGTTTCCGTTGCGTTTTGAAACCATTTTTCCCCTTAACAAGATTCCTAGGCAAGTTAAATCTACCCATGTACTGCCGAATGTTATTGTCACTGACCATGTTTGGCTCAACGTCATAAGCGCACACTCTCTGTGCAGAAAAAAGAATACAGACTTCCTTGTGCTGTACTTCCATGTCAGCCTCATTTATAGTTGGGGCCTTAACTTTGATATCTTCGGGAGGGGCACTCTTAGTCCCTTGACGTTGAAGGGTGTGTTTGGCTCTCATCATCGAAGGATTGATGTCACTATGGGTATAAAATGAAGGATTAGATTGGGGAGCATCATTGGAATTAGAATTAATGGGAACTTCCTAGCCAGGTCCCGAAACGTCATAAACAAAGAAATGTGGCTGGTGTGATGGTTGGGCTTTGAATAGTCTGAAAATACGCTCAACCGTAAAGCTGTCATTCCGCTCAATGGCAGCCATCACGCTAAGAAAAATATGATGCCTAGCTATAGGATCCATGGGAACTAACCATAAGAATATGTATGTTGTGGCTTAGTTCAATCAATCGCGGACTGGAAATCTGAAGCAAGGAAAGTAAATCTGGGACTGCAAATCCTTGATTTCGAAGATTTTTTTTTTTGATGAGAATAGAAACAGGGTCTGAACTTTGAAGAATAAATGGGCGAAGAGTAAGGATCTGGAATAAATATGGGTTCAATAAAGAGAGGTAAGAGAAAAGTTGCTTTAACACAAGCTTAAATATAAGTGAGGCATCGGTTTTCAAAATGGAAACCCTAGGTTAGAATACAAAAGAGTGGGAAAACAAAGGGACACGAATGATGACATATTGACTAGTACGAGAGTCAAGTCCTATAAATTCTGACCGACGCGCCTACCCGTATGAGGAAAAGTGGCAAGACAGAAAGACTTCAAGCCGTCAAACATCACTATCAAAGAGTATTAATTAGTGGCACAATCGAATACAAACGGAAACAATTAAAGCAAGTCATCACTATTTTGAATTAATAAGGAGTAATGATTGCCACATTTATGAGGCATTTACGAAGAAAACGACAACTCTTAAAAAAAACTTCGCCGAACAAAGAAGCCAACCAAGAAATATAGCATGATCCAGAAAAACCTGAGTAGGCTTTTTAAATTTACCCCTAGTTGCTCATGGATTGAAGTTGGTCAAGTCAAAATAGTTTCTTGGAGATTCTCTCTCAAAGGAAATACTTTCTGTCGCTATAAAAATGGTTTGGAAGCTCTTAAAAATAAGTGAGCATATATATATATATATGATGCCATAAACAAATTAGAGTTGTTTTGAACTTGGGAAATAAAATCCCGTCAAAACCATTGTGCATACCGTGGTCTAGGCAAGGGTCCAAACCGCGGTGCATCTAGCATGGCAAGGCTAGGAAGGACCACTTTGGAGACGTGTACAAATAGCGCTCAAGAATAAGGTGAATGAAGCAGGGCACAACTGGAGAACACTGCTCTATGTGCCACGATATACGCAAGAGCACATCTAATGGTCTAGGCTACGGTAAATGGCAAATAGCTCTTTTAAGGCTTACACACTTAGTCTATGCCTTTGTGTGAACTGTAATGCAAACACAACAAGTAAACATAGTTAACAAGAAAGACATGCAATCACATGAAGTGCATGACTACAAATGCATAACCACTCAAGTGCATGTAGGTGTGTTGTGTGTGTGTGTGTGTGTGTGTGTGTGTGTGTGTGTGTGTGTGTGTGTGCGTGTGTGTACATCAACAAGTGCATGTTCGAACAATACATATATGAATAAAATCATACATGAAGTGTGTGTGTGTGTGTGTGTGTGTGTGTGTGTGCACTAAATCTCCTGAAGGAAGGTTAAATAGAGTACTAAGAGATATACCTTTGAATAGTCATTGGGCTTGGTCAGGAACAAGGTTGACCCAAACTACCCTTACACATATATATCCCAAATTATGGTTTGTCAATGAAATGAGCCAATCAACAAATAAAGAACTTACAATACCCCCCATTTGGCTATTTCGTGACAAAACCACTGCTCACAAAATATCCCCATAAGAAACACAAAAACAAATACAAGAGGTCAACAAAGCATATTCTACATTACAATGAGAAATCTAGATACTAGATCTTCAATTCTTCAAGCTCTTGTAGAATAGACATCCCTACAAAACAATGAGAACTACGCTTTTCCAAGACAAATTTATGTGAGGTGATCAAGAGATAATGAAATATAAAAATAAAGGCAATTTGCATTAAAGAAATCAAACAACAATGCAAATGCAAATGCTCCCTTTTAACAAGTCAATCTCCCATTATATGCAACTCTCAAATCCCCCTAATTCATGCCACACTCAACTACCCCTAAATACAAACTACTCCCCCCTTTTGTCACAAGATAGACAAAGGGGTAATCCCTAAATGGGTCACTTTAACAAAGAGAGTTATTAACATTAAAGATAAGTGCGTAATCATATACATCAACTTTATACAACTTAATTAAGTGAGAGAGAAGAGCAATGAGAGTTTATTTTTAAGAAAATGTGTGAGATTATTGCCTTGGATGGAAGACAAGCAACATTAACTTTCAAAGGCATGGTATTTGGTAAAGCAAATATCAAAAGATTTTCTCAAAGAAGTCAAACAAATTTGTACCCTTTTGTCAAAAATGAACAAGATATAGCATTGAAAATTTTCAACATACATATAAGCAACTTTTTTAATCCTTAATGACCAACCAAGATATGGATATAAAATCCTTATTGATTGAATGGATATGAAATCCTTATTCGTTGTTGTCTCGTTCAACCATTAAAAAGAGAAACAAGACTAAATTTTGAGACATCCTTATTTATAGAATGAACACGAGGTTCTTATTAAGGTTAGCCTTGTCAGAAGCTTTCATACATATGAACCATGAATAATATTTAAGCGTGTCAACATCAAGTTCTCATAACATGGAGATAAATTATAGGTCAAACAAATGTACTCCCCAATTAATTTTCCTAGAACAAAACTGCATGCATAACCATGATTCTCAAGCAAATTAATTAAAGAGCAAATGCACACTTATTAAAAAAAGCATATATATATATGCATAACCATGATTCTCAAGCAATTAATTAAAGAGCATAAATTTGATCAATTTTCTACTTTATTTTAATAATGCAAGGTTGCTCTCTTTGCTTGAGCATCCTACATGGGGTACATCACAAATCTCATCAAGGCAAGTGACAAATCCCAATAGACCTACATATGACTTGAACCTAGTTGAGTTTTAGGACTTTATAAAGAGATCTGCTAGATGATCATTTGTGCCTACATGTTCAAGTGTTATGCGTTTGTTTTTAACTAGCTCTCTAATAAAATGATATCTAATGTCTATATGCTTAGTCCTATAATGTTGAACAAGATTTTTTGAAATATTAATATCACTCAAGTTATCACAATAAAGGGTAAGAGTACCTTGATCAATGTCATAATCCACAATCATTTGCTTTATCCGTAAGAGTTGTGTGCAATGACTCCATGTAGCTATGTATTCCGCATCAGCTGTGGATAGGGAGATCGAATTTTTCTTCTTACAAAACCAGGACACTAAGTTGTTTCCTGGAAAGAAATAAACTCCCAAAGTACTCTTCTTATCATCATAATTACCTGCCCAGTCTGTATCACTATAACCAACTAAACTAGCATTAGTATCAAAAGAGTACCATATCCAATAGTTGGAAGTCCTATTCACATATCTAATGATTCTCTTCACAACTAAGAGATGGGACTCCTCAGGATCTACGTGGTACCTAGCACAAACACTCACACTAAATGCTATATCGAGCCTACTAGTTGTCGAGTAGAGCAAGCTACCAATCATGCCACAATATAGACTTTGATCCACACTTTTCCCACTAGCATGCTTGCTAAGTTTTAAAGTGAAACTCATGGGTGTGTCAAAACGTTTGGCATTCACAAGGCCAAATTTCTTCACTAGGTTCTTAGCATACTTAGCTTGGGATATAAAGAACCCATCATACAATTGCATGATTTGCAAACCTAGGAAGTAAGTGAGCTCTTCAACAAGACTCATCTCAAATTCATGAGGCATAACATCAACAAATTGTTGGACTTTGACTTTGCTGGCAGAGCAAAAAACAATGTCATCAACATAGATTTGAGCTATGAAAAACACATCTTTATTGCCCTTGATGAACAAGGTCTTGTCAAAATTACCTCTAAAGTAGCAATTGTCAACAAGATAAAAGGTGAGACGCTCATACCAAGCTCTCAGTGCTTGTTTCAACCCATATAAGGCCTTCTTGAGGCGATAGACATGATTGGGGTGGTGTGGATCCACAACCCCTTGAGTTGTTCAACAAATGCTTCCTAATGTAGTAAGCCATTGAGGAAGACACTCTTAATGTCCATTTGATACAATTTGAACTTATGCACATATGAAATGGATAAGAGAAGCCTAATAGACTCAAGACGTGAAACAAGAGCAAAAGTCTCCTCAAAGTCAATACCTTAAATTTGAGAGTATCCTTGTGCTACAAGTCTAGCATTGTTGCGCACAATGTTGCCATCTTTATCAGACTTGTTCCTAAACACCCATTTGGTGCCTACACATTAGAGTTCTTTGGTTTAGGAACTAGAGTCCAAACCTCATTTATTTCAAATTGGTTTAGCTCTTCTTGTATGGTAAGAACTATAGGTCTATAGTCCTTACTGTTTAGAGCATAACCAATAAAAATTTAAAACTTCGAGTCTTTAAGTTGAAACCTCTACAGGCTTTACTATTTATGGCATAACCAATAAATATCTCCTTATCACTCTTAGCATTGAATTTGCTAGGTTGATCTCGGTCATTAAGTATGTAGCATTTGCTTCCAAAAGAGTGGAAATAGCTAACATTTGGCTTTCTACCCTTCCACAATTCATAGAAGGTTTACCTAGTACCAGGCTTTAGAAAGACTCTATTTCCTATGTAACAAGCCGTATTAACGGTCTCGGCCTAAAGATTCCTAGGCACATTGTAGCTAAGCAACATCACACGGGAAATTTTTTTGAGGACCCTATTTTTCCTCTCTACTACCCCATTTTGTTGTGGAGTTCGAGGTGCTGAAAACTCATGAGAAATGCCAACACTATTACAAAAATTCTCAAAACAAGCATTTCAAATTCCTTACCTTGATCACACATAATTATCTTAATGCTTTAATGTGAAAACTCTTATCATTTTGAATCTTAGTGCAAAGCATTTTAAAATTTTCAAAAGTTTTAGATTTTTCTCTAAGAAAATAAGTCCATGTAAATCTAGTGAAATCATCAACACAAACAAAAATGTATATGTTACCACCAAGACTCTCAGTTTGCATGGGACCCATAAGGTCCATATGAAGAAGATCTAATGGCACTTTGGTGGTGAGATACTTACCCTTTTTATGCACACTCTTAGTTTGCTTCTCTTGTTGGCAAGGTCCACGAACTCCCTCAACCTTCTTTCCAAACTTGACAAGAACTTTCACTTATTTAAAATTCATGTGGCCAATCCTTTGATGCCATAATTCAACTTAATCACAACTAGACAAGTTACAAGAGACATCATTAAAATCAAGACAATAACAGTTGTCACTTGATCTCTTGCCTTTCAATATGACTTGCCCATCTTCTATTAGAATAGAGCAATCAACTTTATCAAACATAACGAAAGCCTTTCATCACTTCAGTGTGATATACTAATAAGATTGGCTTACAAGCCATCCACATAAAGAGCATTAGGCAAGAAGGGTAAACCGGGAATAGATATGTTTCCTTTCCCTATAACCTTTTTCCGTGAACCATCTCCAAAGGTGACAAATCCACCATCTTCCATCACAAGAGTCTCAAAGAAACTCTTGTTTCCGGTCATGTGCCTAGAAAACCACTATCAAGATACCAAGTGTCAGAGGCTTTGGCTTTCAAGGCTACTTGAGCCACATAGCAAAAATATACATCCTTTCTAGTCCATATAGTAGCAATATTTTCATTCCTAGAAGCATTGGGTTCATTGACTCTATAATTCCTAGGTGCATGCTTTCTGGCTATTCTAAGCATATTTTTCTCAATCATGCTTTCTATTCTATACAAATTAATATACTTAAAATAATTTGGCCTTATGTGGCCTTCAACACCACAATAATGATAAATAGAAGTAAAGTAAGAATTCATACCATAGCCTTGTGCCAACATGGAAGGCTTCCTCTTCCTTTGAGTTGTTTTTTGATGTTGAGTAAGTCTCATCTTTGTGGTTGAGTCAAGATTGCATCCCTTTTTGATTGAGCATGGAAAATTCTTTATTGAATTTGGGGGATCCTTAGAGGTTGAGGCTTTGTTTGATGTACTTTAACTTGTGGTGGTTGAGCTTTGGCTTGAACTTTTGTTGAAGCCTTGACTTGAACTTGTTTCGAAGATTCTCCTACTTTAACCCTTTTTGATGGTGGGTGTTGGGTTTTCTTCAACTCTTCACTCTTTTGACACGTCCTAAAAAAGTGTTCATACTCCCAAGTATAAGTGTGTCAAAGTAATAAATTAACCAGTAAGACCGGGTCGAACCGTAGAGAGGTTGTTCACTTCTCGTTATAGAATTAATTATCTAGATTAATTACTATGCTTGTTATAAAAATGTAAATCAATTAATATTAAAACTAGGGCTAAGGATTCCACTGTTAGTAATTCGAATATGATTCAATTATTAATGTTTAGTCTAGGTTAATGAGAGGGTATTCCATTCCACTGACCACTCTCTGATAGATATGAGTAAATTACCCACTGTGCTAAACATTATTTGTCTGTCTACAGTGAGTCAAAAACTCCATAAAAATCGGAGGAGATAAAGCAAAAAAAAATAATAAACTTACCAAAATTGGATCATATTTTCCATACCAACAGTATCATCTTTGACCCTAGCTATATTAAATTAGCCCGACATAATTTAACTAGAAAATAACTATTTTATTTAAACTGAGAATTTGAGAATATTAGAGAGAGAATTTCATAAATCTAAGGTCAGATTTGGATTCAGGATGTCCAAATTAGGGGGTGGTCCCCTAATTATACAAAATACGGATGAAAATTGACCATCAGATTAATTTAGAATGGATCGTCCAGATTTCACCATGTCATCATTGAATAGTCAATAGTGAACAGTGCATAGTGAATAGTAACCATGTCAGTGAAAGTCAACAGTAAACAGTGCACCGGCTTCTAGAATATGATTCCTTGCAGCACATGTACGGTGCACCCATAATTCGGAACAATAGAAATGTGCCATGTCATAAGTCAACAATCTTCTAAAATGTGATTCCCCGCAGTAGCGTGTACGGTGTACTCACAATTCGGTCTAGTAGGAATGTGGCACATCATCAGTGAACATGGAAATTCAACTATAAACAGTGAAAGTCAACTGTGAATAGTGAATAGTTAAATTACAAAAATGCCATTCGTGGCCTTCCTAGGATTTTTTACGTTATGAACTTGAAAATGATGTTTGTTTTGCTATCTGACTTTCTCAATATTTCTGAATTGACCATATTACCTCTGAAATACAAAGAAAAATACATTGATTACTACACAACACATTTATTTAAGCGAGCGAACGAAAGAAATTATGTATATATTAGGGAATTAATCATAATGGAAGTGTAAAATGATGATATTATCCGTTAGTAAAAATACACTTTTCAATGTTAATCACACCCCTAAACCAGTTTATCGCTAGTCTCTAGCAACTAAAGCAAAAATAGTAAAAACTCAAATTCAAATCTATTAAAAAACTACCAAATAGACAAACTTTCCCAGACCTCTTTTCTCACCCTCTGACAACCGGTCATCAATCGAGACATCAATCATACTTTCTTGTGCTCAGTAAAGATCAACACCATAACTATGAGATTTAGTTGAAATCAAGCAACATTTTTATTCTAAAATTTCATTAGGGCTTCTTCCTTAGGCAACAGTTTTTTTTTTTTTTTTAAAAAAAACTAGAAAATATAACAAAATTGAAAACAAAAATTCCATCTTTAATCCATGTAGCAAGCTTTAGGCCAATGACTCCCAAATCAATTGGCTTTAGGGCATTAAGTGTTAAAACACTCCTACAGGCTTAATTACTCGGATTGCAGATGTTTTTTTTAGTACAATTCCCTTAAACTTTCTCTTTAACCCATATAATGAGCTTTGGGTCAATGACTCCCAAACCAGCTGGTCTTAGAGCATTAGGTGTTGAAACACCCCTCAGACTTAATTGCTCGAGTTAAAAAGGCTACGAAACTGTACTTTATTCTTATCAAGACTCCATTGTTTTGTGCAAACACTCTATGCTTACTGAGGCATGAGGCTCGGCTACTAAGTAAGAGTTTTGGTCCAAACAAACAAAATTATTATTATTGTTATAACTATTATTATTATTATTACTATATATATTTTTAAACAAGACCATTGCCTTTGGTTGTCACCCTTGAATGATGTTTTAGAACTAAATATAGCAAAATCTCAACTTACTGCACATAATCACGTGTCAATGTGCATGTGTGTCTAGAATAATTCGAAAAATTTCTCAAGATGATTGAAAGAACAAAAGGATTAGTCAATGATATCACAACGGAGTGTTCATAAATCCTGAAACAAATATTATGGTGTGTATAATATTAATCTAGAGGGGGGGAGGGGCGTGAATAGATTTTAAACAAATTTACCCAATTTTCGTTAAAGGTCAAGTTGACGAAAATGCCCCTAGCTAGTTACAACAAAATCACAAGTGTAAAGATTGCAGAAATATTAAAGACACTTGAGATTTACGTGGAAACCCTCCAAATGGGAAAAACCACGGGCTGATGAGTGCGCCACACTAGAACCTCGAATCCACTAATGGCAAAGGAATTACAACCTAATCCCGATTTAAATCGACCACCACTACCTAATCCCGGTATAAGTGAACCTAGTCCATCTTGCTTGCGATTTAAGTTACCTACTCCCGGAAGCAACACAAGTCTTACTTCTTAATGAAGAGATAAAATGTCCTATGTGAATATATGATGATATTCAAAGAACAAACAAGGCTAGGAAACCCTATATGCTCATCTAGGATAATGAGATAACAATTAATGCAATCCTAGATATCATGATCTAAATGACATGTTCAAAAAGCTTAGCTAAACATAGATCAAACAATCCTATGAAGCTATCACAATATAACACTCAATCATGTCATCACAACAATCTCTAATTTGTATCTAGAATATGTTCTAAGAGCATACAAATAATTAAAGAGATGGCTTAGCAAGCAAAACACTTAACTTGTAAGAAGATAGTGAAGAACTTACCAAACAAGATGTGATGAAGCAAACCTATCCACAGATGCACTCTAAATGACTTTAGATGATGCAAGATGAAGTTTTTATGCACATGGGAATGCTTTGAGTGTTTAAAAATGAGTTCTTGGAAGACTTTTTACTTTGAAATGTGTTCTAAGGAAAAAATATGATATTCTGAACTCTTGCACGACCTTGATGCAAATAGTTATATATATATATGAGATCCAAACAAAGTGAGGTCGTTTTGGAAAAAAACCTTCCAGTTTCCTCTATATGCGCTGGTGACGTGCGCTGGTCGAGTTGCGCACCACCAGCGCACAACCTAATTTTTCAATAGGCACTGGACGAGTGACGCAGCTCAGTGGCACATCACATGCAACAATCCACTGGAATGTTGCACTGGTGAGGCTGCGCTAGTCAAGTAGCGCACCACCAGCGCACTGCCCACTTTTTCAACTATGCGCGGGTGCAGTTGCGTAGCTTAGTGGCGCATGACAATCGGCGTTCCACTGGAATGTTACGCTGGTGAGGCTGCACTAGTGGAGTAGCGCACCACCAACGCAACGCCCACTTTTTCAACACTCAAACACATAAAATCAACAAGTCCTACAGTGATGAAAATGCATCCTATTCTAATGCCTAACATGATATAAAACTTTAATTACAAGATGGAAATAAATCAACAAGAGTCATTTAAACCAAAATGCACACAACATATATGAATCAAGAGTTATGCATGAATTTGTGAGTGTGTGCAACTATCTCTTCAAAGCAAGTAAGCACAAGAATTTTACCTTTGGTGTTTCTCCTCTTAAGGTCTTGAGAGCCTAAGCTACCCTTACATAACACCCCAAAAATGTGATTTGTTCACGAAATAAGCCAATCAATAAATGAGGACTTTACAAATCTGAATATTCTGAAGAGAGGAAAAAATGTATCAGAACTACAAAGATGCGTCTCAGAAGTATCTGAAAGATCTCCTTACTCGACCATCTTTACATAAAAAAAATAGTCAGAAGTTTTTTTTTTTGAAAAACTAAAGTTATTAAATCAACTATCCCCTCTCCCTAACCAGAACAAGACATTGTCCCCAATGTCTTTAGAAAGAGTTAAGGTTTAGAAGATATCATCTTAACAACTTGAAAGACAACAAAATCCTACAAAACAACAAAATTAATACAAAATAAAATAAAATAAAATGCATAAAAACCATTGGATAATTGCAAACTAAGATTCAAATCAATTATGTGTTTCTTATTGTCTTCATCAATGGACCAATCTATTTTGGAGGTTGAGGGATCTGGCTCATAATTAAAGGCTTATAACTGGTTAATCAACTCATGAGGGCTTGAAGCAGAGATAAATATTTTTCGGATTGATGGTGGAATGTAATAATTTTTTTGAGCATGATCAAGAAATGAAAGCAAACCATCATAAAATCTATTAATGTTCAACAAACCGATGGGTGGTTTCTCATGGATGTGTAGTTGCGCCTATGATGCCATTGTAAAGATTTCTTCTAAGGTTCCAAAACCACCTGACAAAGCTATAAATGCATTAGTATGATGTAGCAATGTAGTCAGCCTTTCAGGCATACGTGAAACAACTAGCTCTTCACCGTTTGTCTTTCCGATGATGTCTGCTACGACCATAGGTTTTGGGACAACAATCAAAACTTGACTACCTCCGTCTTGTGTAGCTTGTGCAACACACCCCATTAATCTCAAGTTACCTCCTCCATACACTAGGTGTATTTTCCGCTCAGCCAAAACCTTACCAAGATGAGTTACAACCTCAACAAACTCTCTGTTTTTCCCATAATTAGTGCCACCAAACACACAAATGTTTGTGAATCGTTTAGTTGAATGTGACACCATTAATGCACTCTCTGAATTTTTCTTTTGAATGTTTATGAGTGCTTTGAAGCTAAAAAGGAAAACAAATGCTTGTATTTATAGATCCAGAAAAGGTAACACAATGATACACCTATATGTATAGGGCAGTGCATTTGTGAATGATATTAGATCCAAATGGTTCAAAAATCAAAAGTAAACAACAATAATTGCAAAAGACATTAAATGTAGATGGAAAAAGATAATAAAAACAAAAGGATATTTACTTGTATTTGTGATTTTGGCTCACATCTTCCTCTTGCTTTATGTCCAGTAACAGCTTCAACACCCTTTATGGGTCGTGGATATACTTTCCATCCAATTTTCTTATAAATTGGCAAACAGGGTCTTTAAAATCAGATTCCCAAGACTATATTTTGCATGTTCTTTTTGAAATTGTTGCCATAATCGGTCAATTGCTATTTTCACATATCCACTAGGATGTGCATCAAGAGTCGTTAGGATATTATCCAATGACTCCCTACGCAAACCATGCCTAATGAATAACATTTTATCTTCCCAATTATTAGACACCATTCCTAAAGAACGACAACGTGTGTTGCAAGTTATACATGCACATTTGTGACAAGTAACGCCTAACTTCTTAGCTCTTCATTTTTTTGCAAGGTTACTTCTTCCAAAACCAGACATGTAAGATATAAATGAATCTGCAGACTCACCTGCTAGACGTACCTTATCTTCGATCAACCAGCGAATATCAGCAGGAATGTTGTACATCATCAGTAAGGGTAATCTTTTGGACCGGGCTTTGTAAATCTTTTACAGAGCATTTTGGGGCAACGATGGAAAATATTTTCAAAGGTTTGTGAAAATTTTGTCCATGCCTTGTTTTCAGGAATCAGTTATTTAGGAAACTGAATTAAATCGACTTAAATTGTCACGGAGTGTCGTTATTCGCCAATTAACCGAGGTTATATAACAAAACACACAAAGAAAAAATTAAACCTAGAAATTAATCCTGTAAAAATTCAAAACGTAAAAAGTGAACAAAAACAAAAATAATAATTGCAAACACAAATAAAGTCAAAAGTAAGAGATTTGTTTACTCACCGTTGTAACAAGGGTCAGAAAGGATGACCGAATCTTTTTTGAAAATCTGTATTTTCGAAGAATGGTTTCACATGTTGTCTGTTTACTCTAAACACATTACCATTCCTAGGATTCTCAATGTCAAGGCCACCATACGGATACACGTGTTTCACAACAAATGGACCACTCCACTTTGATTTCAATTTATCAAGAAATAAATGAAGTCTAGAATTATAAAGCAAAACCCTTTGACAAAATTCAAATGATCTCCTTAAAATTCATTTGTCATGAAAGGTTTTAGATTTTTCTTTAAGAATTTTCACATTTTCATATGCATAATTTCTTAATTCTTCAAGTTCATTTATTTGCATCAATTAGGTTAGAATTGAAAGCTTTAATGGCCCAATATGTTTTTTTTTTCAAGTTCAACAGGTAAGTGACAAGGTTTTCCATAAACTAAACGATAAGGAGACATACCCAAAGATGTTTTTAATGCAGTGCGGTAAGCGCAAAGGGCATCATTTAATCTAAGAGACCAATCTTTTCGATTAGGGTTAACCGTTTTTTGCAAGATCGGTTTTATCTTCCTATTCGCTAACTCAACTTGACCACTTGTTTGAGGGTGGTATGGTGTGGCAATTTTGTGTGTGACTCCATATTTCTTCATTAAAGGGTCTGTTACAAAAGTGTTTGCCTCCATCACTGATAATAGCTCGAGGGATACCAAATCGACTCAAAAGACTTTCCTTTTAAATCTTAATCACTGTTTTGTGATCATTATTTCGACAAGGAATTGCCTTAGACACATAATCAATGGCAACCAAAATATACAAAAGTCCAAATGAGGGTGGAAATGGACCCATGAAATCAATTTCCCAACAATCAAATATTTCAATGACAAGAATGGGGTTTAAAGGCATCATGTTTCACATAGAAATGGATCCTAATTTTTGACAATTTTCATAGGTTTTGCAAAATGTATGTGCGTCTTTAAACAAGGTGGGCCAATAAAATCCACATTGCAAGATTTTTACAGCCGTTTTCTTTGACAAAAAATGATCACCACATGCTTTAGAATGACAAAATTCAATGACACTACTTACCTCATTACTTGGTATACACCGTCAAATGATTTGATCAGGACAATACTTGAATAAGTACGGGTCATCCCAGTAAAAAAGTTTGACCTCGGTCAAAAATTTCTTTTTTGTCCTGTGCATTCCAATCGAGTGGTATAATTTCTATTGCAAGATAAGTAACAATGTCAGCATACTAAGGCATAGTTGTGACAGAGAATAAAAGATCATCATGAAAAGAATCATTGATGGGTGCTTTATCAAATGACGACTCAGTGGTGAGTCGTGATAAATGGTCTGCAACGACATTTTCAGCACCCTTTTTGTCATTGATTGTGAGATTGAATTCTGGTAGCAACAAAATCCAGTGAATCAGTCTCGACTTTGCATTCTGTTTAGATATTAAATACGTTAAAGCATGATCAGTAAAAACAATGGTTGAAGCACCAATCAAGTATGACCGAAATTTATCCAATGCAAATATCATAGCAAATAATTCTTTCTTAGTGGTGGAGTAATTCATTAGTGCTCTTCTTTGTCCTGAGACAGCTCTAACAACAAAATAACTACTATCACACATCACTTCAAAAGGCAAGGACCAATCAAGGGATTGTATGATAGGAAAAGATGTTAAAAGATCAATTATTTTTTTAAAAAGACTCTCGACATTCTTGTGTCCATTCAAATTTTGCATCTTTTAATAAGAGGTTACAAAGTGGTTTAGATATGACACTGAAATCTTTAATAAACCTCTTATAAAATCCTGCATGCCCTAAAAATGACCGCACATCTTTGACTGTCTCTAGTGGTGGTAACTTCGAAATAACTTCAATTTTTGTATTATCAACCTCGATTCCTTTTGATGACATAACATGACCCAAAAAAATTCTAGATTTGGTCATTTAATGACACTTTTCCCAGTTAAGCACAAGTCCTTTTTCAATGCCTCCAAGTTATTCAGACAATCATCAAAAGAATTCCCAAACACAGTTAAATCATCCATAAAGACCTCTAAACAATGTTCAATCATGTCACTAAAAATGCTTAGCATGCATCGTTGAATTGTGGCTGGAGCATTACACAAACCAAATGGCATTCTTCTAAATGCAAAGGTTTCAAAAGGACATATGAATGTGGTCTTTTCTTGGTCTTCTAATGCAATAAGAATTTGATAGTATCATGAATACCCATCAAGAAAATAGTAGTAGGGATGTCCTGCTACTCTTTCTAAAATTTGGTAAAGGAATGGAAAGGAAAATGATATTTTCTAGTGGCATCATTTAATTTTCTATAATCAATGCACATGCTCCAACTGATGGAACATGAGTTAGAATTAACTCTCCATTTTCATTTTTAACAACACTGATTCCAGATTTTTTTTGGCACAACTTGTGTAGGACTCACCCACTTACTATCAGAGATAGGGTAGATAATTCCCACGTCAAGTAATTTATGGACTTCAGTCTTGACAACTTTTTTCATGTGTGGGTTAAGTCTTCTTTGGGGTTGTCGATATGTTTTAGTATTTTCCTTTAAATTTATTCGATGTGAACAAACCAATGGGTTAATACCTTTCAAATCTTTCAAAGTCCAACCAAATACAATCTTATTTTTCTTTAAAACATGTAGCAACTTACCTTCTTGCTATTCTGTGAGGTTAGAAGAGATTACCACTGGGTAGGTCTGCTCATCTCTAAGGTATGCATATTTGAGTCCCTCTGGTAAGGGTTTCAAATAAAGTTGAGGTGCTTTTTCTTCTAGCTCGTCATCTTTCTGTCCCAATTCTTCAAAATTTGAAGTGTCTCCTTCTTCTTCGGTAACCTGCAAACAATTATCAAGATGTGAATGCATGCATGACTTAGGTGAATTGATCAAACAAACTTCAGATGAGTTAAAAGAATCCTTTTGAACATGATCTTCAACAATGGTTTCAATAATGTCTACATCTTCATCTTTATTTTCATCATCAAATGGTTTCTTAGACATGTTGAGAACATTAAGCTTAATTTTCATATTTCCAAAAGACATGTTCATTATTCCATTCCTGCAATTAATCAAGGCATTAGCAGTAGCTAAAAGTGGATGACCCAATATAACAGGAATTGATTTATGCTCATTAACAACATGTTGTGTTTCCAAGACAATAAAATCTACTAGGTAGATAAATTTATCGACTTGTACTAACACATCTTCCACTATTGCTTTTCATATTTTAATTGACCTATCAATAAGACCAAGTGTGGTTGAAGTCTGTTTTAACTCATCAAGTTTAAGTCGCTGATAAACTGAGTATGAGAACAAATTTACACTAGCACCTAGGTCAAGTAAAGCATGCCTAATTTTTACAGTTGCCATTTATGCATGAAATAGTGGGACAACCATGATCTTTATATTTCAAAACATTTTTGTTAGAAAGAATGAAACTTACCTGTTCAGCCATAAAGGCTTTCTTTCTGACCCGATGCTTCATTTTCACAGTGCACAGATCCTTTAAAATTTTGGTATAGGAAGGTACCTGTTTGATCATGTCTAACAAGGGGATATTGATCTTTACTTGTTTGAAAATTTCAAAAATCTCTAGGGGATGCTTTGATTTCTATGAATTTTTAAAAACTTGAGGAAATGGAAGTGTAGGTAGGGATTCAATTATTTCTTCGTCAACAGTGGTTTTATCAACCCCTTCCTTACCCTTGGAAAATGACTCATCATCAATTTTACCAGATTCAAGAATTGGTTTTACGATGACCTTACCACTACAAAAAGTGATAATTGATTTGACTTGATCTGGGTGTTGGTTATTGTCATAGGAACTTGACTAACTCTTGGGATTTGGTTGTGGTTGAGATATAAACTTTCATTTTTCATGTATGGTGAGTGTAGAAGCAATGTTTTCCAAAGTATCTTTAACATCTGTCAAGGTTTGTGCAGTTTGGTTGTTAATGGCTTCTTTCTTCTCAATGAATGAGTGCAAAGTGTCTTCAAGGTTTTTCCTAGATGGTGGGACATAAGGCGTATAACCTTGAGGGTTTTGGAAATTCTGGTGTGCTTGTGGATGTGATGGACCTGGTGGTTATAAAGACTGGGCTTGATTGTTGTTCCTCCAACTAAAGTTTGGGTGATTTCTCCAACCAGGATTGTAGGTTTGTAAGTATAGGTTGGAATTTGGCTTGTTGAAAGTGTGCAAAACATTGGCTTGTTCATGAAGGCAATCATTTAAGGCTGGGAAAGTTAGGCAAATATGAGTGATATGATCATCAGAATCACATACATGGCATGCAATTTCTTGTACATATATTACATGTTAACTCTTTTTAGTTTCTAAAGCTTTAACTTTCCTAGTTAGGGATGCAAATTTAGCTTGAAGGTCATGGTCTTCCCAAGGATTGTAAACACTTTCACTATATAGAGATGGTTGTGGTTTGCTCATGGACTTATAGGAACCAATGGTGTCCCAATTTTGAGCATTTTCAACGATGTGGTCAAGCTAGTCAAATGCTTATTCGGGATTTTTATCCCTGAACTCCCCATTACACATTATCTCAATGACTTGTCTACTTTGGGGTGTGAGTCCCTCGTAGAAATATGACACTATCCTCCATGTTTTAAAACTGTGATGTGGACAGACATTTAACAACTCTTTGAACCTATCCCAACATTGGTAAAATATTTCCCCAGGTTTTTGGGTGAATGAAGTAATTTGCCTCTTAAGGGAGTTTGTTCAATGAGATGGGAAAAATTTCTTTAAGAACTGTTGTTGCATGTCATTACAAGTTCGGATTGATCCTGACCTAAGGTTTTGTAACCAAGGTTTAGCTTTATCTTTTAAGGAAAAGGGTAAAACTTAAGCCTGATTATATCCATTCTAACATTTTGGACAGAGCAAGTGTTACAGACTTCCTCAAACTCCTTAAGATGCAAATATGGGTTTACAGATTCAGGACCGTGAAAATTGGGCAAAATTTGACTGATTCTCGGTTTAAAATTAAAGTGTGCTGCATTTGGTTGAAAATATATAAATGAAGGTTCTCTAGTATGTGTGAGGTTCATGTAGTCTCTAAGAGTTCTAGATGGATTTGGGTTACTGTGTTGGCCGTGGTCAACATGAGGCGGATGGTTGCTGTGTTGAGACATGTTGTCAAGGTTGTCTAAAAGGTTATCTGCTTGGTTTCCAGGTGGATGTCTAAGTGGGATTTCAGCCTTGTTGTTGGTGAATGTGGGTGATCGTGATCTCCTAATTAATCTACCGTTAGATGTTCGAGATCAACGTCTCATGCAAGTTTAATGAGGGTTCATGGAGGAGAAATACACAAAAATGAAGAAAATAAAAGAAAAAGTGATGAAAATAACTAAGATGCAAAATTTAAGGGTGTAAATGCAAATATACACAAGTGTTAGGGTGAAAGTGTAAATACCTATAAATCTAGGGACTAAAGTGAAAATATGAGAGATAAGGGACTGATCTGTAAAAGTGAAAAGTAAAATGACCTAATGCAAATACAAACTATATTTAGGCTAAAACGCAAAACTGAATACAAAATGAAAACAGGGAAGATTAGAGAGAAAAAAAAGAGCAAAACTAAAATAAAATTAAAAAGAAATTACCTCTACAAAGAAAAGACAGACTTACCTCCCCCGGCAGCGGTGCCAAAAACTTGACACGTCCTAAAGAAATGTTCCCGATAAGACCGAGTCAAACCATAGGGAGGTTGATCACTTGTCATTGTAGAATTAATTATCTAGATTAATTACTATGCTTGTTATAAAAATGTAAATAAATTACTATTAAAACTAGGGCTAAGGAATCTACTGTTGGTAATTCGAATCAGATTCAATTATTAATGTTTAGTCAAGATTAATGGGAGGGTAATCCACTCCATTGGCCACTCTCTGATAGATATGGGTAAAATACCCACTGTGCCGAACAACATCTGTCTGTCTACAGTGAGTCAAAAACTCTATAAAAATCAGAGGGGAGAAAGCAAAAAAATAATAATAAACTTACCAAAATTGAATCATATTTTCCATACCAATAGTATCACATTTGACCCTAACTATATTAAATTTTTCAGACATAATTTCACTAGAAAAGACTATTTTATTTAAACTGAGAATTCTAAGGTCATATTTGAATTCAGGATGTTTGTATTAGGGTAGGGTAGGGAAGGGAAGGGAAGGGAAGGGAAGGGAGGGGGGGGGGGGGGGGGGGGGGGGGTCCGCGGTCCCCTATTTATACAAAATACAGATGAAAATTAACCATCGGATGAATTTAGAATGGAGTGTCCAGATTTCACCACGTCATCAGTGTATAGTAAATAGTGAATAGTGAATAGTAAATAGTAACCGTTTCAGTGAAAGTCAATAGTAAACAGTGCACCGGCTTCTAGAATATGATTCTCTGCAGCACGTGTACGTTGAACTCATCATTCGGGCCAATAGAAATGTGCCACATCATCAGTCAACAGTCTTCTAGAATGTGATTCTCTACAGTCGCGTGTATGGTGCACTCGTAATTCGGTCCAATAACATCATCAGTGAACATTGAAAGTCAACTATAATAGTGAAAGTCAACTATGAACAGTGAATAGTTAAAATTACAAAAATGCTCTTCGTGGCCTTTCTAAGGTTTTGACGTTCTAAACTTGAAAATGATGTTTGTTTTGCCATCTGACTTCTCCATAATTCTGAATTGACAATATTACCTCTGAAATATAAAGAAAAATACACCGATTACTACACAACACATTTATTTAAGCAAGCGAACGAAATTATGTATAAATTGAGGAATTATTCATATTGGAAGTGTAATATGATGATATCATCCCTTAGTAAACTTACACTTTTCAGTGTTAATCACTCTTGACAAAAGTAGTATTCTTTAAGGATGTGGTATCCATGTCGTCCATATATCCTAAGCCTCTTTTATCACTAGAGCTCTTCCTATTTGAGAGATCTTTGTCAAACTTCTCGATTCAGGAGGTCATCTTAGCAATTAATTCTTTAGCATCTCTAAGCTCCTCCTTCAAGCTTTCTTTACTCTTATTGACAATGACAAGCTCTAACTTTAAGCTTTATTCTAACTCTCTTCCACTATTGACTTTCTCACTCAAGTGAGTCACCTTAGAAGTCAACTCGAGATTCTCATTTTTCAACTTTTGAATCTCCTTCTGTTATTGGTAAAATCTGAAGAATGATGAGTCAGCATAACTACCCAAAGTTACAGAAATTAGAGATGTGACATCACAAAGGGTCAACCTTCCTGAACCTACCTAAGCTGACCAAAGATGGTTTCATAACACCCGGTCGGGGCTATCAAGATGGTCGGGTCAAAGCCTCTGATCGGGATTGAATCACTGGTCGGGGAGAATAAGGCTTGATCAGATTTTGGTAGATGATCGGTAGATCAACACATGGATACTATCAAATACATGCAGTCACGACTCAAATACATGCAGAATGAGTCATACTCCAGTAAGGTGTCTCGAAGAACACTTTGATAAGGAAGCAAATTTCCCTATTGATGCCAGAGTCCAAATTAGGCAAGAGACCTAATGAGTGAAGAACGCGAAAGAGGAAAGAAGAATAAAATGACTCATACACGTCAACTTCATTTACTTTTATAGCACGAATTAGGGTTCTATGCATGTATAAATAGACCCTAATAATACCCATGAAAAGGTTAAAGATGAATTAAGACTCTAGAGAGAACGAGAGACTCATTGTGTAATCGATTATTCATAGTGAATTTCTTTCCTCACCGGTTACCCGTAACCGTGGACGTTTCCCCGTTCTTGGGGTTTTACCATGTAAAATTCTGGTGTTTCTTTTGCTTTCTTAACTATTCGTAATTAGCAATTGTGTGATTTCATAGACATTCTGTTTGACGTGTGATCTATCCAAAAAATCACACGTCAACAACTGGAGCTAAAAGGAGGGGGTGAAACTTCAACGCTATAATCAGCCAGAGATTTAGTCATACAAAGTAAAATCATTGTTTCCAGTGTCGACAGAGATTTGTCCCCACGCAACGTTGATGTCTCACGAGAGGCGAATGTCATGGACACCAATGTACCTGTAACAAATCCATCTTCAAGAACTCCACCATCAAGCAGACAAGACGTTGTCATAACCACGGGCTTGACTACAAGAATATCTCCAGATGCATTTAGGTAAATTCAAGAATCCCTACGGGGAGTCATTGATGATGCCGCTAGATAGGGAATTAGCATAACCGCAACCTTAAATCTGAATTTACTGTACCAGCTCTTTACACCTGTGGTAGCTCAAGGACCCAAAGTGCGCTCTGAGATCGTGGCTACTACTCCAGGCACACCTAAAAAATCTGGAAAAGATAGGGCATAGAAACGGGATAAAAGAGGACGTTCACACAGAAGAAACAACCAGGATAGAAGAGCAAACGAACATGAGGATTCAAGATCACGCGATGATACCGTAGGGTATGACAATGCAAGACAATAGCTTGAGAAAGAAAACATGTATGATGGACGGAGAAAGAAACCTCGACCAAATTTAAGTGATGACGAGCGCGCTCCTAGAGGGTGAATGGTCCCATATGGGCCTACAGCTCACCAAACGTTAGATAGGCGTGGTGAACCTGAAGGGGAGCGCGAAGTTCTTTTTAGGAGGATAGAAGCTTTGGAAAAAAAGTAAAGTCAAGATAACCCCCTGGTCGGGAGTTTTGGGAATCCGTTTGTTGATGCTATAAGGCAGGCTCGCTTTTTGGAGAAATTCAGGATGCCGCATGTGGAGCAATTTAAAGCCAATACCAATCCGCTGGAATATGTCAGGAGATGCCAGAGTGCCTTGGCTCAGTACAACTATAATGATGCCCTCATGTGTCGTGTGTTCCCTCAAACATTAGGAGATCAGGGGTCTTGGTGGTTCGAGGATTATCATCGGGATCCATTAGGAGTTTCAAAGGATTGACGCGAGCGTTCACTAGATAACTTATGGGAAATATCCAGATGAGGAAATTGGTGTCAGCTCTTTCTACCTTGAGGTAAAGAAAAGATAAAAAATTAAAAGACTATTTAACTAGGTTTTCGCAAGAGGTATTAGAGGTTCAGGACCCTAACGATGATGAGGTAGTATTTTCATTCATCAACAGCTTGCAACACAGTCACCTAACCTTAAGCCTGAGGTAGCGGGGACCGACCATATATGTAAGCATGGTAGATCATGTTGGAGGATACGCCATTATAGAAGAAGTACAAATTGCCCATGGGGGAGAATTTATACACATGGGTCATCTTGCCAGCAGTTAAAAGAGTCCAATAGCGGTTAGAAAAACAACAGTAAGAATGACTAAATGGCCAACAGAGGAAAAGGAAAAGGAAAAGACGGGCGAAAAGATGATGATAGAACACGGAGGAACCCAAGGCGCCCATACACCAATTATACCCCATTAGCCAAATAGCAGGAGGAAATTCTGAATGTAATAAAAGATAAAAACTTGTATAAAAAACCCCTGAGGCAGTCAAACTTCACCAGAAGAGATACTACATAGTACTGCAAGTTCCACCTGGAGAATGGCCACGAAACTTCCAAGTGTTATCGACTCAGGGATTACATTGAGAAGCTAATCCGGGAATGACATCTTACTGATGTCATCCTCAGAAGAGGTGAAGATCGATAAAAGGATATCACACAAGGGATCGGGAAAGGAGTTATAAGAGCCCAAAGAAAGACTCGGATAACAGACCAATCAACACCATTTTTGGTGGTCGCAATACTAGAAGTAGTAGCCGAGAAAGGATGTTTAAAGTTAGGGAAGCCATGAATAGCCAAAGAAGTATGGAGGTGAATCATCTAGGTCCCAATCGGAAGAAAGCAAAGCAAGGATGGGGACCAATAATTTCACTAAAGTAGACGCACCCGAGTTTAAGGTTAGACTAAATGACGCGATTGTTATGTCAGTTCGTATCAGGCATATACAAGTGAGACGAATACTGATCGACAACGGTAGCTTAGCAGACATTTTGAGCATTGTGGCGTTTGATCAACTTGGACTATAGAAGAGTGATCTCCAACAATTGAAGGTTCTATTGAGGGGTTTCAGAGGAACCGAGGTCAGGGCGTTAGGAACCGTTAAACTACCAGTAGAAGCTAGAAGCTTTCCTTGTACGAAGACAATATTGTCGGACTTCGTGGTCGTAAATGTTGAGAATTAGCCATATAAAGCTCTGCTAGACCGGCCTTTCCAGAACAAAATAAAAGTTATAACTGCAACCTACGAGCTCGACAACAAGTAGGAAAGAGGGCTTATCTAGCTCCAGTTACCTCGACCAGGAAGCTCCATCCTTATTTTCAAGCCCATACAGTGGCAGTGATAATGAACCAACCTCTCCACCAATTTTTGTAGAGGCCGAATATATCTGGAAGGCTGGTTCTATGGGCTTTGGAGATCACCCAGTTTGACCTGAAATACAAACCTCAAATGATGATCAAAGTTCTGGCCCTAGTGGACTTTGTTGTTGAGTTCTCAACAACTTTGAGCGAAGAGATACCGGTAACAATAGGTCCAGCTCCGGAAAAATTTCAAGAAGGCAACGATTGGCTGAAAGACAGTAAAGCCTAGACCCTATACATTAATGGGGCATCTGGGCAGGTAGGTGGATGTGTTAGCATAGTCCTGATCGATCCTAAAAAAGTGGAGTGTTGCCACTTGTTAACGGAAAATTTACTCGAGGTGAGAAATTACTGCTAACACCCTCGAGACCACTACCACAGAGATGGTGGTCGGGGGTCGGCACCTTAGGCATCTGACCTAATTTAAAAAAGGTGGGCGTTCATGCATAAATATAATGAAAATGGGAATATATCTCTTTATTACAAAACGTGTCTTTCATACAAAAATCTCTCGATCACTCTCAATCTCACTAGGATACAGTAAGGTGACAACCTCGTGCCAGTCGAATAGTAGCATATAGTGTCTACCGTGTTCTGATTACAGATTTTCTTCCTCTCTTTATGCATTCTTAGGTATATTTATACATGATCAAAGTAGGTTAGACTAGAGAATCTCCCACCACGATTCTTTGAATCTCTTCCCTTCTTATAGAATGGGATATCTTATTTGAAAGTCATTGACTTCGTATTTGTTAACAGGAAATTTGTTTAGGATGAGAAATCCCTATTAACACCCTCAAGACCACTACCGCGAAAGTGGTGGCCGGGGTCGGTATCGTTGATACCTAACCTGATCTTGTATGAATATGAAGGAGGATAAAACAGTAGGTAGAAGACAAGCCATCCCGTCCATCGGGCTTCATGTTTATGAAGTAGATCTGGGGAGCTCAAGGTTCCCTTGCTGGTGCGAAGGGGGTGATCCTGGACTTTGTTCTCGGTCGGGGTCGGAGCCAGTCCTGGTACCCATAGCTTGGTTCTAGAGTCCGATTGCTTTCTGTAATACCCCGACCTCGATAGCAAGTGAGAAAGGGGGCTTATCTATCTCCAGCGTCAAAGAGCTTGATTTCTTCCATAGAGAGGATACGGGAGAGCTTCGATGAAGATGATCTGTGACAGCTGGGAGGGGTTGGTCAGTCTCTGGTCGACCTTGAAGATATCCCGCCCCTCATCCGTATGAGGGACCTTCCTCATATGGTTTTTCCTGGAATTATTAGAGGTTTCGACCAGAGTGGGACCTCCGCTGATAGTATGTATTATCCGAATCTGTTGCATCAGGTCAGCCTGCTCTCCCTTCCTCTTCTCAGCATGTTCTCGGATCTCGGCTTGCACCTCCCTTCCAGTCTAAATGTTATCCCTGACTTGTTGTAAGAACTCTATCAAGCATCCTCCCCTTATCAAGGCCTCAATCTGGTTCCGCAGGTTGTAGTATTCTGAAGTGTTGTGCCCTACGTTCTCGTGAAGGTCGTAATATTGATAAAGATTTCTTTTATCGACAGGAGATTTCACAGGAGCAAGCTTCTGTAACAAACCGTTGTCCCGAATGGCAAAGTAGACTGTTTCTTAGGGTGCATTTAAGGGAGTGTAGTGTTCGTACCCCCTCTCATCGCGGGCCATAGGGGCCACTGTCCTGGGAGGTGGTAAAGCTTGAGGAGGAGCCCATTTATCCGGATACCTTTTCGATCTGGGCTGAGGAAAAGGGAAGCTGTATGTCGATTTATTAGGGGGTTTGTTCTGGCTTTTCTGAACTTTCTCTGGTATGGGAGCTTCCTTCTTTTGTCTTTTTACGGCTCTTATGTCGTCATGCTCCATCTTGACCTTGAGCTGTTCGTCGACCTCAATCTGTACTAGAGCCTGATCATAGGCTTTCTGGTAGGTTTCCGGAGGTCTATTGGCAAAAGATCAGAATTGTTTTCCCACCCACAAGTTTCTTTAGAAGTTGGCGAGGGTTTCTCTCTCTGTGAAGACCCACATCTGGATGACTTCCTTTTGGAAACGTTCGACGTAAGCCTAGAGAGTTTTCCCTCTCTCCTGAATCATGTATTGTAGATGAATCGGGTCCTTCAGTCGGGGCTTAACTCCCTGGAATTGTAAGCAAAAATCGGTTGATAACTTAGTGAATGAATCCACGCTCTCATCGGGTTGTTTCCTAAACCAGTTCTTAGCATAATCTTTGAGTGTAGTGGGGAACATTTGACACATAGCGGCCCTGGTTTTATTCTGGACTTCCATCTGTTGAACGAAGCTCTCTAAGTGGCTCAGAGGATCTTCAGTCCCGGAGAACCTGTCAGTTGGCATTTTAAACTTTGGCGGGAGCTCTGCCTCCCAGATCCTTCTAGTGAAGGGGGCGTTCATTTAACTTAGAGGATCTTTCTTGTCCTTCTTGTACTTCCCCTTCTTCATCAATTGGACCTCTTTCTGTAGCTCTTCCATCTGGTCCCTTAGTCGCTTGCTTACGGATTTCCTTGAGTCGATCTAGGATTCCTCACCTTCAGATCCCTCTGATGAACTGGCGACCTCTACCCGGTTCCTTCTTCGGAGGGGGCTCGCTCAAGGGCTTTGCTGACTTTCTTTTCCTCTATCCCGGGCTTCCCTCTTTGTAGTCGTTGGGTGGAGGAGCTCTTCCTATCCCCAGGAAGGACATCTGCCTCAGATCTGACTTTTCTTGGTTAGTAGCGTGGCAGAGCTTCGGGAACATGGGGCATGGGCCCTAGCCTATCTCGGATTGAGGTCGGGAGCCCTGCTCTGTTACGAGTTGCTTCTCGAGGGGCAGGTCCCAGGCCTTCAAAGGCAGGTTGCCTATCCCTAGGCCTGCTTGACTCCTCCTGGAAATTTGATCGAGATGTGAAATTCCTGTTAACACCCTCGAGACCACTACCATGAAAGTGGTAAACCGGATCTGTACTGTTGGTTCCCGACCTGGTTAAGAGATAGACGAGAAGCTGATTAGTAAATGGGAGCTTTATTATTGATATATTGTTTTAAAGTACAAATCGCTCTCTTGTATGCTCACAGTCTCTCGAAGGTGTAAGGTGGTGGCAACTCGGTGCCTGTCGTATAGTGGAAATGAAGGTAGCTGTGTTCTGAATACAGAATTTAGGCTTTCCCCCTAACTCTATATTTTTTGTACGTATATCTATTCTTGTAAGTTGTTCTCTGTTTTTCTTCCTCTTTCTTGTATCTGTCGTTCCTTTCCTACCATGCTTGGCTTCACCTATTAATATCATCCAAGTAGGCTTTTAATTCGTAAATACTTTACGGTGATCCCATGAATCTGTTCCCTCCTTATCGGGCATGATTAGTTATTTGAATTTGAATTGTTACGGGATTTGATGATATCATTGACGGAGATAAGTTTAATCCCTTATTTGAATCAAACTCTTGACGTGCATGTAAATATTATATGGAGACGATCCCGTGTGCACTCGCGCCATGAATCTTAATGGAGGTCACCCTACCAGCTGCCTGTTGCCCCGTAGAGCGAGGTAGATCCCTGCTCTGGCTCTGTTCTTAGAAGTTTAAGATAGATTTTCCCTAACCCTTGGGGGCTTGAGGTGCTCATGTAGACCCTCCTAGGAGGTAGCTGGGGTAGTGTAGATTTAGGCATGATTCTTCCTTTATGTCCAGCAAGAACAACGGGCTTCTAGAGAGGTTGGTGAGCTTCTTTTGAATGTCTCTTGAGCTTAGAGACTTCCCCTGGCATTAACGGGACGGTTATGGAGCTAGACCTCAGAGCCGAGGTTCCCTAAAAGATGGCCTGGGGAACCCCGGGTTCCAGTACTCTCATGGGGAGCTCGTCCTGGTTGCGCTTGGTTTGTTTTCTAGTAGTCTTGAAGTCGAGCCGGCCTTCCCTACTTTGGCGGGGTGGCTTTATGACTTTTTCTAGGCTTCATGATTGTCGACTATGTGTGGAAAATTTGTCTTTGACCCCTGGCCAAATTTCACTATTAACAGTATTGCTACAAGGTGATGCCTTTTGGGCTCAAGAACGCTGAAGCTACTTATCAACGGCTAGTCAATCGGTTGTTCAAGCGCGAAATCGGGAGGTCACTGGAGGTGTATATCGACGACATGATCACCAAGTCTTCAACCTCAGAAGGCCATCTAGATGATCTTCGTAGAACCTTCATGATCCTAAGGGAGAACCAGATGAGGTTGAACCCTTCCAAATGCAACTTCGGGGTAACTGTAGGGAAGTTTCTGGGCTTCATGGTCCATGAGAGAGGCATAGAGGCTAACCCGGAAAAGATCATGGCTATCCTGGATCTAGAATCCCCCACGTCTCTTAAACAGTTTCAAGCCTTGACCGGACAGGTAGCAGTGCTCAATAGGTTCATCTCTCGGTCTACTGATAAGTGTCTACCATTCTTCAAAGCCATCAAGCAAAGAAGAAACATGAAGTGGGATCAGGAGAGTGAACAAGCTTTTCAAGCCTTGAAAAAATACCTATCAAGCCTTGAAAAAATACCTATCAAGCCCTCAACTCCTGGTTAAGCCAAGTCCTGGAGAAGAGCTTCAAATATACTTGGCCATTTCAGAAACCGCCGTAAGCAGGGCCTTGGTCAAGAAATGTGGGAATAAGG
Source organism: Dipteronia dyeriana (assembly GCA_032871835.1). Lineage (NCBI taxonomy): Eukaryota > Viridiplantae > Streptophyta > Magnoliopsida > Sapindales > Sapindaceae > Dipteronia > Dipteronia dyeriana. Next base: position 85,698,416 of record CM065298.1, read on the forward strand.
TCATGCGACCTATTTATTACGTAAGTCACACTTTAACCAAGCCTGAAAAGTACTATACCCTGTTAGAGAAGCTCGCTTATGCCTTGGTGACCCGGCAAGAAAGTTTCGTCCCTACTTCCATGCTCATTCAATAGTAGTGGTGACGGACCAACCCCTCCGTCAATTCCTACAAAGGCCAGATGATTCTGGAAGGCTGGTTTTATGAGCCCTGGAGCTTACCCAGTTTGATTTAAGGTACAAGCCTAAGACCGTAATAAAAGCTCAGGCACCAGCAGAATTTGTAGCAGAGCTCTCCGTATCTTCAGGGCAAGCAACCCCCACAGTAGCAGATGTAACCCTCGAGAGGATTCAAGAATCTAAAAACTGGCCGAAAGGTTGCGAGTTGTGGACCCTCTACACTGATGGAGCTTCCGGGCAAGCTGGGGAAGGAGCGGGCATAGTCTTAATAGACCCAGAAGGAACTGAGTCCTGCTACTATTTGATATTTGAATTAAAAGTCATGAACAATGAGGCAGTGTATGAAACCCTTCTTGCAGGAATAAAAGCAACCATAGAGCTTAGGGGTTGATTACCAGAATGTTAAGAATGACTCTTTGCTCGTGGTCAACCATGTTGTTAATCGAAAATTCGCACTAGGTGGAAAATCTCGATTAACACCCTCGAGACCACTACCACGGAGGTGGTGGCCGGGGTTGGTACCTTTGGTACCTTGGTGATCTTGTATGAATATGAAAGAGGATAAAATAGTAGGTAGAAGACAAGCCATCCCGCCCGTCGGGCTTCATGCTTATGAAGAAGATCTGGGGAGCTCGAGGTTCCTTTGCTGGTCCGAAGGAGGTGATCCTGGACCTTGTTCCTCGGTCGGGGTCAGAGCCTGTCCTGGTACTCAGAGCCTGGTTCTGGAGACCGATTGCTTCCAGTAATACCCCGACCTCTATAGCAAGTAAGAAGGGGGGCTTATCTAGCTCCAGTGTCGAAGAGCTTGATTTCTTCCGTAGAGAGGATACGAGAGAGCTCATCGACTCCCTTCGAACTGGTCTGGATGGTTTCTCTTTATCTTGATGTGCAACTTTGGCATGTAGATAAGAGGATAAGAGCATTAGGCCCAGCGAGGTAGGAATCTAGATTTGGTTCCTTAGGTCTTCGTTGTTGTTTCCCGATCTCATATAAGAAAGATTAGAGAGCTACGACTAATAGGGTCGGTACCTAGCCCGTATACACATGCGTAATACAGTAGATAATACGAAAAACACAATTCTTATGTAGATGGAGGTGGACTGACCAATGAGGGAAAAAGCATCACGAGTGATCACATGCTGAAAAACCCCTAGGCAGTATCACAGATGCTTCAGGGAGCTTACAACAATGGAGAAATAATACCACCATGGTGCTTCGGAAAGATGATCAAGTGTTAGCTGATACCAGTATATTTCTGGTCACGGTACAGGTACAATGACGATCTAGAGAGAACTTTAAACGAAGCATGTGTCTTCTGAGATATCAGATCCCTTAATATGCCTTTTACAGGCATATTAATACATGGTGACCACCTTGGCGTGCAAGTTCAGGACTCTTCAATTAGTCTTTTTTTCCTTCTTGAATACGATTCTTCCTTTAATGTAGTTGATCGGCTTGTAGCTTATATCTTGGAGAAGATATGATTGTTTCCTCTTCGGACTCTTCCTTCCTTGATAGGTTGGATTTTCTGTTATAGTTGACCCCTAATAATAGGTTGTGGAGGATATCTTAGAGGAAAAGGTATATGTTTCCTCTTTGGACTCTTTCACTAATGGTGGCCATTAGAGAGTTGAATATTCTCTTATTAATGGCGTTGATCATGTCATTAATTGGGTTGACTACCTCTATTAATATAGTTGACTTCATTAATAAGGTTGACTACCTCTATTAATACGGTTGACCTCATTAAATAGGGCTGACTACCGATATTAATACGATTGACCTCATTAATGGTAATCATGAAAGTCAACTCTCTCTCTTGGAGGAGAACTCTGGTTCAATATTCTGGTGGCGCGGTACCTTACTGATATTATTCTTCCTACCTTACAGAGGAGACGTACCCCCAATGGGTCCCGAAACAGGTATCCCAGTACTTGGGTATCGATCTGAGGGCGAGATACCTTAAGGTACCAGTCTGGTTTTATGGAGCTTGATTCAACCTTACAAGGATTTCGGTGGAGCTTGATTTAACCGTGATGGAATCCGACAGGGTAGCGAAGCTTGGCTAGCAAGCCCTGGTAAGGTGTTCACAATAAACAAGCGGCCTTGGCTTGCTTCTGGAAGGGTGGAGAGGTACGCTCGAGTACTGCTCTTGCTACTTGATTTAACCATGCCAAAATCTACAGTGGATCTTGACGCTTTTGGTGATGATGAGGCTTTACGGGTTTCTTCCTTTTATGCTCGGATATGTCGAGATTATACCTCGATGAGGTAGGAGGGCCTTTGCAAGATAAGTTCGGAACCTTGAAGGTCTCCTAGTGAAAGTAGAGATAGTAGCAAGTTCTAGAAGAGTGTCATGAGATACCTTGATGTCGGGGGACCCAAGTCCTTTCACGCCGACCTAGCTTCGGGCTTTTATCCTGGTATAAGGTGCTTGACGCGGTCTCGTTAGGCTTTATTTGGTAAGCCTGGACATGTGTAAAATGCTCAGATGGTATGGGCAGCCTCGCCTTGCTCCTGTAGGATCGCGTGGTAGCTCGACCTCAAGGACCTTAATACCCCATCATATAAGCCCGAATTTGGACCCTCGCGGAAAGGTTAGGAAGTGGAAAATTCTTCTTTGGTCCGTAGCCAAATTTTGCTATTAACAGAAGTCCCCTATGACTTGAACACCGGTAAGTATTTGGGGTTATAGTCTGAATCTTGTACTACATGAAGAATTTTACTTTTCGCTTCTTACTTGTAACCAGAATCGCTCATAGTGCTTGGCTTAGCGAACTGGGGTACTAGTCATTCATGTTTTAGGAGTCTTGGTACATTTGGCGAAGAAGATCCTGGTAGGCAACTAAGGCCATTTTCTCATCTGGTCTTTATACATAGGCAAAACAAAGGTCCAATCGGCATACTTGCGAAATAAATGAGCTATGGCGGACCACAGAAGGGATATTCCCTTTGTGGAATTTCCGACGCTATAGTCAGTGTAAAATTTGGTAAGCGAGAAAGTTCACAAGCCGTATTGCTCGATCATGTCGGATGAAGCACTAGTGGCTAATTTGAGAGCCTGGCGGGGTTGGCTCGGCCATGGCAATAGGATGACCTTTTGGTTGTTCAAGTCTCATGATCTAGCAGGCAACTATGCTCTTACGCTCAGATTCTTCTTGGGGGAGGTCAAGCGAACATGGCATTCGGAACGCTAGCTACCCTGGTCTTGGGATCCAGATGGCAACAATGCACTTATACTCAGATCCCTCTTGGGCATGGTAGCCCAACAAAAGCATCAGGAGTGCTATCTAGCTATTCCCTGGTCTCGAGGTCATCATTGTCAAAATACCATGGCGTTTCTCTTTGACAGATTGATCCGGTCCAAGGCATCAAGAGGGTTATCTAGATATATCCTGGTCTTAAGATCTGGATGGCAACTATGCTCTTACACTAAGATTCTTCTTGGGGGTCGTATCCCGACCAAGGCAGCAGGAGCGCTATCTAGCTATATCCTGGTATTTTGATCCGGATGGCAACTAGGCTCTTACACTCAGATTCTTCTTGGAGTCGTTGCCCGACCACGGCATCAGGAACACTATCTAGCTATATCCTGGTATTTTGATCCGGATGGCAACTAGGCTCTTACACTCAGATTCTTCTTGGGGTTGTTGCCCGACCACGGCATCAGGAACACTATCTAGCTATATCCTGGTATTTTGATCCGGATGACAACTATGCTATTACACTCAGACCCTTCTTGGGGGTCATAGCTTGACTTAGGCATCAGGAGCGCTAACTAGCTATATCCTGGTATTTTGATCTGGATGGAAACTATGCTCTTACACTCAGATTCTTCTTGGGGGTCGTAGCCCGACCAAGGCATCAGGAGCGCTATCATGCTATATCCTGATATTTTGATCCAGATGGCAACTATGCACTTACAAACGAACCCTTCTTTAGGGAGGTCACCCGACCAAGGCATCAGGGTTGATGAAGGGGCTTCCCCGATCAATCCCTGGTCTCGAGATCTGGATGGTAACTATGCTCTTACACTTAGACCCTTCTTGACAGGGGGTGGTGCTCGGCCGAGGCATCAGAGGTAGTGAGGGGGCTTCCCCGACCAGTCTCTGGTCTTGAGGAGATCACTGTCGAAATATTATGGCGATCCTCCTAGAATGAGTAATCCAGTCCAGGGGATTAGGAGGGCTATCTAGCTCTCATAGTTAAAGCGATCACATGATATCTATTACGGATATCGAAACTGAAGGAGATGCAAACCCATACCGAGGCGATACGAAGTTGTATCAATGCATGGTGGTATCGGTTGATAACCAATCTCGCTCTAGAAGCTTTTTCACAAGTAGAATCTCTTGAGATGATCTGTATTATGAATGTAGATAGTAGAATGGCTCACCGTAAAAGACACCTTTTATTGCGAACTAGGGGAAATGGTCTTATGCTAGGGTCATCGCCCCTCTCACTAGAGTACTGAGAAAATATTGAGCTTCTAGTCCCTAAGTGATGTAACCGGTTTGGAAGTTCGCTTGGGGTAGATGAGAGTTTTCAACAATTGCAATGGAGCTCGAGACCCCACTGTGAACGAATCAGGACCTTTGGGTGCTTCCCGAATGAATCGAGACATCGATGGCTCACTAGGGCATTGGATGGCCCATTACAAATGGAGATGAGCCATCGGTATGATAATTTTTTAGAGCAAGCTGGTGTTTGCTAAGGTCGAGCTCGTGCAAGCCAAGGAGGATGGATACTTCTTCACAACTTACCAGGTAGAGCTGGCTCTACTTCTCTCCTTTGACTTAAGAGTCATTGATGGAGGAAAAAGAGAGGGGATTAAGAAGAAAGCCGCTGAGATGGTTATGTATGTTCCCATCGTAGTTGGCAAGTCTTGGGTTGCTGAAGCAGACCTGAGCTCGAATCCATGGTGCAGTAGATGATCAATTTGAAGAAGGAGTTTCTCTCTTAAATAAAGACCACAGTTGAGGCGGTTGTTTATATAGAAGGTGAGCCCCGGTTGATCCAAAAGTAGATGTTTCGGATGGAGAAAACTACTCTCTTAGGTGACGTCAAACAATAAGAAGAAAGACATGGCCAGAATTGAGGCAACCATGGCTAATGTGTAGGTTACCAGAGAGTGGATCCAACGTGCAGATGATCTGGAGAGACTCAAGTCCATACATCGTGCCATGCGAGGATTGCTCTGAATGAGGAGGTAAACTCTTGATTGAGTGGTTTAAACTCTGCATGGCAGCGTGGATACCTTGGAAGCCAATGTGGGTGCTTCATTTGCTGAAGGACGCTTCCTTGTTGCTTGTTAGGCAGCTCGAGCTTTTCTTCCCTCTGACCTGATCATCATTGGAGGATGGATACCTTGAGTAGATCACAGAGAAAGTTGAGAATTACCTGGGTCAGCTCCGATTGAAGCTGGACCTTATTGAGATGATGGATGCGCAGATGATGAGGAGGACTTGGTTCCCATTCTTCTTTCATGTCTAGTCGTGTTGGGGTAGGAACTACAAGTCCTCTGCTGTTGTATATACATGTGGGGCTCTAAAACTTGCAGCGGTGCTGCTGTTGCTCCAGAGGCTTACTCAAACACGTAGGAGGCCTGATATGAATGGAGCAAAACCACCGATATGATGCTATTTAGGAGCAGGTTGTTGCTGCTAAAGTCGAGCTTGAGCAGACCAATGAGAAGATGATCAAGATGGGTGCGCTTGTCTTGAGCAAAGCCATGACCAGAGCTGAGGTAATCACAACTAAGATGCATGTAGACAGAAAGCAGATGCAGTATGCATACGATATAGAGAGACTCGAATATGTGCTCCGTGCCATGTAAAGACCGCTCTGAATGAGATCATGGAGAGAGCTGAGAGTTTATTGGGTCCACTCTCACTGAAGCCGGTCCATCTCGAGCCACAAGATACACTGATGATAAGGAGGACATGTTGTCCATCTCCACATTCATGCCAGGCCATACTAGGGTAGAAACTATCTCAAAGTCCCCAAGGTAGGAGAGGTAGGAGAGGTAAGAGAGGTATGAGAGATCTCGATTAATCCAACTGAGGAGATGGAGGTCAAGGCTGATTGAATTTGATCCAACCAAAGTGGTAGAAGCTGGCTCCGAAGTAGCAGTGTTAAGGGATGATGACCTGCCCTTCAACAAAGCAATGAGACTAAGAAAGAAGAAGCTGCTATTGTTGAGGAGACTAACCAGAGAGGTAGATCGGGACCAAGGTAGCTCGCTAGGGTGATGATGGTCCCATACAAGTGGAGAGGAGACACCGACCTAGTAACTGTCTAGAGAAATGCTCAGGATTCTAGAAGTTTCCAGCGATTGAGAGAAGACTTTGAACCCCTCCGGGATGAGTGGTGAATCACTTGAGCATTGGATGACCCTATATGAATGGAGATGGGCTACCTGTCTAGTACCGGTCCAGAGGCATACTTGGGATTTAAAGGAGCCCCTAACAAATGAGTGAAGGCTCTGGACCACGTAAAATGTGGGAAGCCTCTAGGCTGTCCTCGATCAGATCGGGCTTCGGTGGCTTGCTATGACAGTGAATGGCCCGGTACACATGGAGTAAAGCCACCGGTCTGATACTGGTCCAGATAGATGCTTGGGATCCTAGAAGTCCCTAGCAACTAAGAAAAAGCTCTGGACCCTCATGGAATGAACCGAGAATATAGTGGCTCACTTGGGCATTGACCGGCCCGATATAAGAAGTAAGGAGCCACTTGGCCTTACAGTGAGGCTGCTACACCAGAGGTTAGCTTAGGCATGTAGGAGGCCTTACCAAGAGTGGGAAACCTTTGGGCTCTCCACGATCAGATCAGGCTTTGCGATGAATGACCCGGTACATATAGAGCGAAGCCACTGGTCTCGTAGCGGTGTTACTGCTCTAAAAGCTTGCTTAGGCATGTAGGTGGCCTTACCAAATGTGGGAAGCTTCTGAGACCTCCTCGATCGTATCGGGCTTCAGTGGCTTGCTGGGGCAGTGAGTGGCCCGGTAAACATGGAGCGAAGCCGCCGGTCTGGTACTGGTCCAGAAGCATGCTTGAGATCCTTAAAGTCCCTAGCAACCGAGAGAAAGCTCTGCACCCTCCTGGAATAAACCTAGAATTTAGTGGCTCACTTGGGCGTTGACCGGCCCGGTATAAGAAGTGAGGTGCCACTTGGCCTTACAGTGAGGCTGCTACTCCAGAGGTTAGCTTAAGCATGTAAGAGGCCTTACCAAGAGTGGGAAACCTCTGCCCTCTCCTAGATCAGATCGGGCTACGGTGGCTTGCTAGGGCGATGAATGACCCGGTACATATAGAACGAAGCCACCGGTCTTATAGCGGTTCAACAGCTCTAGAAGCTTGCTTAGGCACATATGTGGCCTTACCTTATGTGGGAAGCTTATGAGACCTCCTCGATCAAATCGGGCTTCGTGGCTTGTTAGGGAGGTGAATTGCTAGGTAAACATAGAGCGAAGCCACCAGTCTGGTACTGGTCCAGAAGCATGCTTGGGATCTTTGGAGTCACATGCAATTGAAATGAGGCTCTGGACCATGCTGAAACGAAACAGGAGCTCAGTGGCTCAATTAGGCGTTGATCGGCCCTGTATAAGAAGTGAGGAGCCACGTGGCCTTACAGTGAGGAGCCACGTGGCCTTATAGTGAGGCTGCTACTCTAGAGGTTAGCTTAAGCATGTAGAAGGCCTTACCAAGAGTGGGAAACCTCTGAGCTCTCCTCGATCAGATCGGGATTCGGTGGCTTGCTAGGACGATGAATGACCCGATACATATAGAGCGAATCCATCGGTCTTGTAGCAGTGTTACTGCTCTAGAAGCTAGCTTAGGCACGTAGGTGGCATTACCAAGAGTGGGAAACCTCTGGGCTCTCCTCGATCAGATCGGGCTTTTGTGGCTTGCTAGGGCGATGAAAGACCCGGTACATATAGAGTGATGCCACCGGTCTTGTAGAGGTGCTACTGCTCTAGAAGCTAGCTTAGGCACGTAGGTGGCCTTACCAAATGTGGGATGCTTCTGTGACCTCCTCGATCTGATCGGGCTTCGGTGTCTTGCTAGGGCAGTGAATGGCCCAGTAAACATTTAGCAAAGCCACTGGCCAGGTACTGGTCCAGAAGCATGCTTGGGATCTTTGGAGTCCTCTGTAATTGAAATGAGGCTCTGGACTCTCTTGGAGTGAATCGAGAGTTCAGTGGCTCGCTTGGGCGTTGACTGGCCCGGTGCACGAGGCGTTGATCCACTAATCTTCTACTAGTCGTGCTGCTCTAGAAGCTACACAGCTGAGTTGACTTCTTAGATTCATGAGTCGACCTGCTACCACTACCTAGGAGCTTCTGAAGGGTGGATACAGTGACATGATGGGCCTCGAATGACCAGGTCTAAGTCCAACGGATCTAATGGATAAGAGTTCTACAGGTAACAGAGCAAATCTTCTGTAAATAAGCAGAAGAGGTCTAGTTCTATTATATAGGAGCTCTCGATGTATCAGAATGGTTCAGCTATATAAGAGATCTTCAAGCAGGGAGCTAATGTATTGGAGCTCCACGATTGTCTGAGCAGGTTCGCTTCATAGGAGTAACATAATGAACTAGTTCCACCAAGAATCCCACGTACCATATTTGCTCCATAATGAACGAAACTCGTTAAATGATAAAATGAGCACCACATGCGATGCATAGGCGATATAGACAAGTATGGAGAAAGAACATCGTATACAGTAAATGATATTCCATGAATAATGAATCTGTTACCTCGATAGTATAATGATACTCAGGTAGAGACATTGAAGCTTTCAAAAGGGGTATGGAAATTTCTCACAGAGGACGCCAGAAAGTGTTAACGGGAAATTTGTTTAGGATGAGAAATCCCTATTAACACCCTCAAGACCACTACCACAAAAGTGGTGGCAGGGGTCGTCGGTATCGTTGATACCTGACCTGATCTTGTATGAATATGAATGAGGATGAAATAATAGGTAGGAGATAAGCCATCCCGCCCGTCGGGCTTCGTGCTTATGAAGTAGATCTGGGGAGCTCGAGGTTCCCTTGTTGGTGCGAAGGGGGTGATCCTGGACCTTGTTCCTCAGTCGGGGTCGGAGCCTGTCTTGGTACCCAGAGCCTGGTTCTGGAGCCTCATTACTTCCTGTAATACCCCGACCTCGATAGCAACTAAGAAGAAGGGCTTATCTAGCTCCAGTGTCAGAGAGCTCGATTTCTTCCATAAAGAGGATAAGAGAGAGCTCATCGACTCCCTTCGAACTGATCTGGGCGGTTTCTCTTCATCTTGATGTGCGACTTTGGCGTGTAGATGATAGGATAAGAGCATTAGGTCTAGTGAGGTAGGAATCTAGATTCGGTTTCTTAGGTTTTCATTGTTGTTTCCCGATCTCATGTAAGAAAGATTAGAGAGCTAGGACCAATAGGGCCGGTACATAGCCCGCATACACACATGCGTAATACAGTAGATAATAGGAAAAACACAAGTCTTATGTAGATGAAGGTGGACTGACCAAGGGGGGAAAAAGCATCACGAGTGATCACATGCTGAAAAACCCCAAGACAGTATCCAGAGGAAGGAGGAATACCCTTCCTTGTATATATCACAGATGCTCCTAGGAGCTTACAACAATATAGAAATAATACCATCATGGTGCTCCGAAGTAGGGGTGGGCGTTTTCGGGTTGGGTTGGGTTGGGTTGAAAATTTGTCAACCCAATCCAACCCAACATAAATTTTAACCCAACCCAACCCAACCCAATATTTGTCGGGTTGGGTTGGGTTGGGTTGATAGGGTTGGGCTTTTTAAGCCCAATAGAAAAAATATATTTAAATTCAAATTTTGTTATATCAAAATTCAAATTTCAAATTTAAAATATTTTTTCACCATAATATCATATCACGTTGAGTTTAGATTGCTTAAAAGTATCAAAATCAAATCATAACATATAATATAAATTGTTTAAATATCTTTTACATAATAAAAAAATTAAAATATAGCAATTTATCCAACTTGGAAAGTCTCCATCTAAGTCTCCTATCCATTTTACAATTACAATCACTTCGTCAAATATTCTGTGGTTGGATAATCTATTATTTATTTTAACCAACATAATAGTTTGAGTTTATATACAATTATTAAACTTTTTCTTCTAAATTCTTAATCAAATCATAAGGAAAAAATAACATTTTAAAGTATAATCAATGATGTGTCATTTAATACAAAAGATGAAGATAATATATTAATATAATCTCATATGTTTAATAATTGTATTATATATTACGGTATACAATATTTAAAATTATGTATTTATATTTGTCATTTAAAATATTATAAATGGTGCATGAGTAAACTTTTTAATTATTAAAAAAAAAGATTTCATAATAAATCTAATAGTAAATAAAATTATTTAATCTATTTTTTATTATTTATATCGGGTTGTCGGGTTGGGTTGGGTTATATTTTATTAACCCAACCCAACCAAATCTTAAAAGCAACCCAACCCAATCTAGTCGGGTTGGATCGGGTTGAGTTGGGTTGGGTTGGCGGGATGGTGCCCACCCATACTCCGAAGAGCTTACAATAATGATCGAGTGTTAACCGATACCAGTATATTCCTGGTAAAGGTACATGTACAATGACGATCTAGAGAGAACTTTAAACGAAACATGCGTCTCCTGAGATATCAGATCCCTCAATATGCCTTTTACAGACATATTTATACATGGTGACTACCTTGGCGTGCAAGTCCAGGACTCTTCAATTAGTCTTTGTTTCCTTATCGAATACGATTCTTCCGTTAATGTAGTTGATCGGCTTGTAGCTAATATCTTGGAGAAGATATGATTGTTTCCTCTTCGGACTCTTTCTTCCTTGATAGGTGGGATTTTCTGTTATAGTTGACCGCCAATAATCGGTTGTGGAGGATATCTTGGAGGAAAAGGTATTTGTTTCCTCTTTGGACTCTTTCACTAATGGTGGCCGTTAGAGAGTTGAATATTCTCTCATTAATGGCATTGATCATGTCATTAATTGGGTTGACTACCTCTATTAATATAGTTGACCTCATTAATAGGGTTAACTACATCCATTAATACGGTTGACTTCATTAAATATGGTTGACTACCTCTATTAATATGATTGACCTCATTAATAATAATCATGAAAGTCAATCCTCTCTCTTGGAGGAGAACTCTGGTTCAATATTCGAGTGGCGCGGTACCTAACTGATATTATTCTTCCTACCTTACGGAGGAGGCATACCCTGGATGGGTCCCAAAGTTGGTATCCCAGTACTTGGGTATCGATATGAGGGCAAGATACCTTAAGGTACCAGTCTGGTTGTATAGATCTTGATTCAACCTTACAAGGCTTTCGGTGGAGCTCGATTTAACCACGCTGGAATCCGACTGGGTAGTGAAGCTTGGTTGGCGAGCTCTGGTAAGGTGTTCGCCATAAACAGGTAGCCTTGGCTTACTTTTGGAAGGGTGGAGAGGTACGCTCGAGTACTGCTCTTGCTACTGGATTTAACCATGCCAATATCTATAGTGGATCTTGGCGCTTTTGGTGACGATAAGGCTTTACGAGCTTCTTCCTTTTATGCTCGGATAGGTTGAGATTATACCTCGACGAGGCATGAGGGCCTTTGCAAGACAAGTTCAGCACCTTGAAGGTCTCCTAGTTAAAGTAGAGATAGTAACAAACTCTAGGAGAGTGTCATGAGATACCTTGATGTTGGAGGACCCAGGTCCTTTTACGTTGACCTAGCTTCATGCTTTTATCCTGGTATAAGGTGCTTGACGCGGTCTCATCAGGCTTTATTTGGTAAGCATGGACACATGCGAGATGCTCAAACGGTATGGGCGGCCTCACCTTGCTCCTGTAGGATCTCGTGGTAGCTCGACCTCGGGGACCTTGATACCCCGTCATATAAGCCCAAATTTAGACCCTCGCGGGAAAGCTGAGAAGTGGAAAATTCTTCTTTGGTCCCAAGCCAAATTTTGCTATTAACAGTATTAATAGTAGATTCGAGATTATCTTGGTGGAGATGAGTTTGTTTCCTCTTTGGACTCAATCCCTTGGCTTACACATACGTAATATTTTAATGTTCGTCACCGAGTAGATATGATCTCGTGTGTATTCATGGTGTGATTCTTTATGGAAGTTGTTCAATGTCCGATGTTTTATATGGTGTGATAGATCCATGTCCCGGTCTAAGTACTAGGAGCTTGGTCGGACCCTTCCATGTTTCTTGGAGTTAGTGATGGCTTCGTGGGCTTCTTTTGGTGGCAGCGGGCTTCTATGGAGGTTACGAGGTAATTTTGATCTCGGGGAGCTCGGGTAGTCATGCGTTCAGACTTTTCACGAGCTCTAGATATGGTGTAAGGAGATCGATCTGGCCATTTCAGGCTATACCTTAGATGTCTCATAACCCAATGATCTTTATTTGCATCTACAGGGCGACCTCCCCAACCCGACTTCAGGATCTATGGTTCCAAGGTGGGCCATCTTGGGCTTGGAATTGGGCTAGGAAAGTGGAGAATTTCCCTTTGGTCCCTAATCAAATTTGGCTATTAACAGAAGTCCCCTCTAACTTGAGCTACGGTGATTGAGTTAGGGTTATAGTCAGATTTCCTATTTTAATTAGGAATTTCTTTTTTCTTCATCGTTGTCAAGAATCTTGGTGGAGATTTTCTCATTGATTGCATCAGTGACATGGTGAGCATATGCCAGTGCATTCCCCAAAGTAATCTGGCTAAGTTACGATCGACTCCGAGATTTATGGCAATCCCGCCGAAGATCTTGCTTTCATGTCACCGATGTCATCACTTTATCCACTCCTATTTTTACACGGCTATTTCGCTGCCTTCTTCACGCTTTCTTTTAAACTTCAAACATTCAAAAAATCCCTCTTTTTTACAGATCTCTTCAGCTACGCCGCTGCCCACCTTTTTTTTATATGCTTCCAAACCCTATTCCACTATGTAAAAAGCCAGCCATGATTCTGTCGATTCCCTTGTTGATAGAGCAGAGGTTTCCAGTATTTCCCATGGAAAACGGGCTCGACTATACTTTGACAGTGATGACTCGCCTCTGACCCTGCAGCACCGTAAGTCGAATAGGAACGTGGCTATCGGGACTGGGTTTTCTAACTGTTCTGATAACCTCTTGAGCTTGGTTGATGAATAATCCGGTGAGGAAATTAGGGATGGTGCTACTGGGAAAGATCAAGTCACAGTTGACAGTCCTTTTCTGGAGAGGCCTCTCCTTATGATTTTAGGGTCATTCCAGGCTCCACCGTTGACCCGCGGTCGATCTATCGTATGAGGTCCAAGTATGGCATTCCTGATAACGTATCTCTCACAGTTCCCCATAGAAACTACGACATCTTCAATCTACACAAAAGCTTTTTCCCCATCCATGTAGCGGCCCTGGAGAGCGGGGTCAGGCTTCCCCTTTATCTACTCTTCGACGGGCTCTTAATGCCTTACAACTACCTCCCCTCTAGTTGTCGCCCGACTTCTGGAGACACCTGATCAGCTTCCTCATGCGTTAGAGGGAATAGTGCGAGCTGAGCAATGTCACTATGGACCCTAGAGTAGAGGAGTTGGCCAACCTTTTTCAGATCGGAAGGCTGTCCGAGTTCCCTGAGGTCAATTCTATGCAAAAGCTAAAAACAAAATAAATTTCATTATCCCAAGCACTTCAAGGAAGAACCCATCTTAGAAGGAGGAGTGGGTCATAGCAGGAAATGATTGGTGAAGCTCGATATTTATTGGCAGGCATGAATTTACTGTTTCCACCGCTTTTAACAATAAACCCATGTGGGGATGGGAATCCTTGCCTGCCGAGTCCGAGGTTGTACTGAAGGCCATTCCCGATAGGAACTATTTGAATCCAAAGTTCCCAATTGTTGATCCCTTCGATTCTCGCCGAGTAAATTGTTATCTATGGATTTCTGAAGCTACTCCTTATAAATAACACTGAGCCATCTTGTTTTGTTCCATTGATTAGCTCGGTTCTGACGGCTTTTTTCTTCTTCTTTTCTTATTTTTTTTTAAAAGAGTTTTTGTTGTTGCTCCAGCTTCTCGCGGGGTACAGTAAGATCGTATACCTCCACCCCGTGTTAGACTGCTCCGGGAAGCCCCCTTGGCTGCTTTAAAGAAAGAGGGGTCTACTTATCCTACTGGGGTCCAGCATGCTCTCCCACTTTGTCTCCTTCCCAAGTTAAGACCAAGTTGGCTATTATTACATTACGGGCTTCCAGAGCTCTAAACCAAGGAAGGCCCGCTTCCCAGGCTGCTGATATAACCACGGTTGGCCCTCCATCAGCAACTTCTGCTACTGCTGCTGCCCTTTTAGTCATATTTCCTGACACCTCTACCCCTTCATCTATGAACCGAGCTCCTCAAGCTTCGGCGGATCCTAAGGGAGGCATTATAGAGGTTCCTCCTGCCCGCTCCCGCCATCAGTCCAGCTCGGTAGGGCAGGACGAGGTCTTTGACTGGTTCATTGCATCTTACCTGGGTGGCGGGCTCTCTAGAATGACCTCAATGCTCATGGACATCTTGCTTACTAAGGGGTCCTCTCTTCTAGCTGAGGTAACTATCTTCCTCTGTTCCTTTTCTATGACTGCGAGCTTGACCGTTTCCTAACCTTGGTCTTGTACCTTGTAGGCCTTTAAATTCAATGTGGTGATGGGCAACTAGGTAACATCTTTTCGTGACCGAGATGCACAAGCTGAGGCCAAAGCCGAGAGGTCTATGGGGTTGCTTGCACAAGCTTAAACTTTGGTACAGGAGATGACTTCAAATCAAAAGAAAATGGATGATTATCATTTCCGTGGGTAATATAATGAAAATGGGAATATATCACTTTATTACAAAATGTGTATTCCATACAAAAATCTCTCGATCATTCTCAATCTCACTAGGATACAGCAGGGTGGCAACCTCGTACTAGTTGAATAGTAGAATAAAGTGTCGGTTGTAATCTGATTACCGATTTTTTTTCATCTCTTTGTGCATCTTAGGCATTTTTATACATGATCAAAGTAGGTTAAACTAGTGAATCTCCCTCCACAATTCTCTAAATCTCTTCCCTCCTTATCGGGTGAGATATCTTATTTAAAAGTCATTTACTTCACATCAATAACAGATTCGAGATTATCTTGGTGGAGACGAGTTTGTTTCCTCTTTGGACTCAATCTCTTGGCTTACACATACGCAGTGTTTTAATGTTCGTCGGTGAGTAGATATGATCTCTTTTGTATTCATGGTGTGATTCTTCATGAAAGTTGTTCAGTGTCCGCTGTTTCATATGGTGTGATAGATTCATGCCCCGGTCCAGGTACTAGGAGCTTGGTCGAACCCTTCCAGGTCTCTTAGAGCTAGTGATGGCTTCGTGGGCTATTTTTTGGTGGCAGCGGTCTCCTAGGGTGGTTGCAAGGTATTTTTGATCTCAAAGAGCTCGGGTGGTCAAGCGTTCGGACTATGCCCGAGCTCTAGCTGTGGTGTAAGGAGCTCGATCTGGTCATGTCGGGCTCTACTTCGGATGTCTTAGAGCCCGATTATCCTTATTTGCATCTACGGGGAGACCTCCAGCCAGACCCCAGGATCCATGGTTCCACGGTGGGCGATCTCGGGCTTGGAATCGGGGTAGGAAAGTGAAGAATTTGCGTTAAGTCCCGAGCCAAATTTGGCTATTAACACCACTGTTTAAGGTTTGAATTAAAATCAACCAATAATGAAGCCGAGTACGAAGCTCTCATAGCCGTAATGAAGGTCGCCATCAAGCTTGGGGCCGATTACATTCATGTCAAATGTGATTCACTGCTCATTGTTAACCAGGTTACATGGCTTTATCAAGCCAAGGGCGACAACATGGCAGCCTATCTGAAGCTAATCTAGAAACAAAGGGAAAGGCTCAAGGGATTCCGGATCGAACAGATACCTTGATAGCAAAACCATCGGGCGGACATCTTGGCAAAGATAGCCACGAATGGAGGACAAGTTTTACCCAAGGGAATACACCTCCGGGTGATCTCCCAGTCGAGCATAACTGCAGGCAAAGAAATCTGCCAAGTGGATTGGCCCCCTTGTTGGATGGACCGATAGCTGTTTACCTCAAGGAAAGAAAGCTTCCCGTGAACCCCGACCAAACCCGAAAGATGAAAAGATTATCAGTTCGGTACTGCCCGATTGACCGATACCTCTACCGGAGAGGGAAATCCCTTCCTCTAATTTGATGTCTTCATCTGGACGACGCCAGTTGGGCGATAAGAGAAGTCCATTCTGGGACTGCGGGAATCACATTGGCGAGGAGACTTTAGCATATCAAGTGCTCCGCATGGGGTATTACAGTCAAACTATTCATCAAGACGCAAAGAGTTTTGTGCAATCTTGTGAACCATGCCAGATGATCTCTAACTTGACTCACCTACCACTAGAGTCATTGTCATCTTTCAGTTCACCTTACCCCTTTGCAATATTGGGGGCCGACTTGATCGGACCGCTTCCTACCGCTCCTAGGTAAGCTAAGCATGTTATTGTGGCCATCGACTATTTTACAAGATGGGTCGAGGCTGGACCTCTCACCCAAATTTTAGAAGTAAACATGAAGAGGTTTATCAAAACCAACGTAGTTTTAACATTTAGGACTTTAATCATCATTATAGCCGACATAGCCAAACAGTTTGACAATGCCCGATTCAAGAACTTCTATAAAGGTTAAGGAATTGACCTTAGGTTCACTTCAATAGCCCACCCTCATACTAATGGGCTGGTCGAATCCACCAATAAGGCTATCAAGAAGTTGTTAAAAAAGAAATTGTAGCAGAAGAAAGGCAAGTGGGCCGATGAGCACCCCGAGGTTCTATGGGCACACTGGACTATAAATAGAGCAGCTATCAGAGAGACACCCTACTCCTTAGCCTTCGGGGTTGAAGTAGTTCTTCCCATCGAGCATAAATTGACCTCATTCAGGGTACAACACTTTGAACCTGAGAGCAACGAGGTCAAGCTCCGAGCTAATCCAGATCTCGTAGAGGAGGACAGGACCGGGTAGCTGAGAAAGTAGTGATATACCAGAACAAGTGTGCCCAGTATTTCAATAGAAAGGTCAGAGTCCGGAATGTCAAGGAAGGGGATTTGGTTATCGAGAAAGTGACCCTGAACACTCAGAAAAGGTTGGATGAAGTCTTAGGACCCAACTGGGAAGGACCTTATTTGGTAAATATAGTGGTCCGTAACGGGGTATACAAGCTCGAAGATATGGAGGGTCGACTTATCGACAACACCTGGAATGCAGATTACTTGAGGAGGTTTTACCCTTAGGCAGGGGACTCCTGAGCAGACTACCACCATATAGGTTTCAATAAAATTCCCAACAACAATATACTCCATTTTGATCATCAATAAAGTCTGTTATTTTCTCCATCTCCGATTGTGCTCTCCACAAGCTGTTAAATTCTCCATATACGATTAGCTTCTCCAGGAGTAAGTTCGCATCGAGAACATTGATTAATCAGGGAAGCCCCTTTGCCACCGCTGACGCCTTGGTTGAGTACCACCTCTTAATAAGAAGGGTCTGAGTTTAAGAGCGTAGTTGTCATCCAGATCCTGAGACCAGGATATAGCTAGATAGCCCTCTTGATGCCTTGGTCAGGCTACTATCCCCAAAATGGTCTAAGTGTAAGAGCATAGTTACCATCCAGATCTCGAGGCCATGATATACCTAGATAGCCCTCCTGATGCCTCTAGCGAGTCGCCACCCCGGGGAAGGATCTAAGTTTTAATGCTAATTTTCTTGTTGGACTGAGGTCACCATTACAAGGTACCTTCCCAAATGTCGGGAGAAAGGGTACCTACGTCGTTACCACACAACTTTCGCCTAAGTATCAAACACTTTATCACTACCAACCAGTGATTTTTCATAAACGTGTGGTTTTTTATTGCCAGGTTAAGTTTTAAACGGGGAATCATCAAGGATGCAAGATATAGGATTCAAAATTCTTCTTTACCAAATTTGATTAAGTCAGGATTATTCTAAAGGTCGCATCAAGGTCGAGGTTAGAAATTGTGCAAGGAATGCACAATAGAGTTTGAAGTCCGCGAACAGAATTAATCAAAGTTAGAGCGAAGAAATAAAAAAACAAAGCGTTCATTAATGCTAAAGGAGTCTATCCCCTTATAAGGCTACAGTCATCGATTAAGGAGCCCAACACTTGGTTCCAGGATACAAATAAAGAAAAAAAATTGATTAAACAAGTCATGAGGGCGCCTACCCCCCTTTATTGGCAATAAAAAAAATTATGAGAAGATTGAATAAAGCTCCAGCATCCTCCTGGTTCCCTCCAGTTGCTCCTCATCCAAGATGGTCCTCGCCCTTTGCCCCTCATTCTAGTGGTTGCTCATCCTGGTTGGCCAATTCAGCTTCTCCTTCCTTCAGAGGCTGCTCATCTGCGTGTTGCTCCGATTGATCCTCCTCCAGGACCTCATTAACTATGGCCATAACCTTAGGGGGAATGGCCGCATCTATAAGGGTAGTCGCTTCCTCAGTTTTGCTCAACCTCCAATTCTATTCTAGGGGGCTCTTCAAAGTGATCTCCGGTTCTGTCGGGCTTCTGTTCGAATGCGTTCGGGCTGCACAAGCTAAACCCTACTTGAGGATTTCTCAGGACCCGAGACTAGAAGGACAGAAGAAAGAGAAGGAAGGTCTACCATAATCGAAAGTTTCCCGGTTCCAACCATGCTAGAAAGACCTGCTCAGTCACCATCGGGATGAGACATCTCTGGGACCTTAGCAATGATCTCATCTCTATCCCAGTTGGTAATAGTGGATAGGTCGAAAGGAAAAGGGAGAGCTTCAGCGACCTAGAAGGAGGTATAAAAATACCCATCACTGAAGGAAGCATCCACCTCGGCTTGCAGCTTGGCCACATGTGCGTGCATGTTCTGGTTATCGATGTCTAGCATCTTAGACTCAGATTTCCACGTATCCCTTTGCTTAGCCCGGCGTTCAGAGTGAAGGTGTTAATAGTAAAATTTGGCTAGGGTCATAGAGAAATTTTCCACTCTCCTTGCCCAAGTCGAAGCCTAAAGTCGATATTCGTGAAACCTCTGATGTACCATAAAACTACCTCGCAGAAGCACGGAGAGGGCATCAAGCTTCAAAACTATAAAGGAAAAAGCTAGGCAAGACCAGGTCAAGCTCTCACGCCAGCATTGGAGTCTGGGCTTCTCGAGGTCACCTACCTGGGAACCTCGGTTAGTGGGGTCGGGCTCCTCCACCACCCCGTGAAGGCTAAAGGGGTCGCCAAACTCAAGAAACATTCAAAACAAACCCAACAAGCAAAGCAAGCCCCCTCTGGGTTAAGGCTTTTAGAAGACAAACGTAATTCATGGCCTGAATGAGAAGCCCACCAACCTTTCTAGAAGCCCGTCGTTCCCGTTGGGCATGAAAAAAGAATCTCACCTAGTCTACACTACCTCTAGTAAGTGCCCATGAGTCTATCCTAAGCTTCTCTAAATAGAGCCAAAGCATGGATTTACCTCGCTCTATAAGACAACGATTAGTTAATTCGGTGACATCCATGAAGAAAGTGCTGTGAGTACACACAGGATCAAATCTACGTAACAAACAACATTAAATCCACGTACGCGTAAGTAAAGAGTTTGATTCCAAAAAGGAAACAAACTTATCACCGTCAACGATATCATCGAATCCAGTAAGAAGTCAAATTCAAATGACGAATCCCGCCTGATAAGGAGGGAACAGATTCATGGGACCGTGGCAGGATATTTGTGAAATTAAAACCTACTTGGACCAAATATAAATATGGCCAAGCATGGTAAGAAGAGGGAGATAGGGAAAAAAAGAAAAGAGAAATACGAGATATAGACGATAAGAAAAAGAGGAATGGAAGGCATAAATTACGTAATCAGAACATCGCCGCTGTAGTTTCCACTATTTGACAAGTACAAAACGACCACCTTCCTACGTCCTAGATAATGTATGAGAGAGAATTATGTATATCAAAGTGATCGACAATAAAAGCTCCCAGTTTTTCATTATTATACAAATCTTCATCCCATCTAAGCAAGTTAGATATCAAAGGTATCAACCCCGGCCACCACCTCTGTGGTAGTGGTCTCGAGGGTGTTAGCAGGAATTTCTTATCCTGAGAAACTTTCCTGTTAACAGAAAGGTTTCTTGATCAAATAATCGTTTCACCCGCTCATAGTCATAGTGAAGCTCGGTCAGCTCTAACTCCATCCCCCTTTGGAAAGAAGTCATCTTCTGCACTAAAGCTTGATCTCGCACCAGCAACCCACATGGCCCTCTCAGCTTCAGCCTTAGCTTTAGCTGCACGATCGCAAAGAGAGGCCACTTGATGACCCATGGCCACGTTGAAATTGAAAGCCTACAAATTGAAAAAAGTTAAAGTTAGAAAACAATCAAGCTAGCCATCACAGGAAAAGATGAAACATGATGGTTACCTCGGCCAAAAGAGTGGATCCGTTGGTGATCAAGATGCCAATGGGCATTGAAGCCATCATAGAAAGACTATCACCTGGGCAGGATGTGAGAAACTGCCTAAAGACCTTGTCAAGCATGACAGAGCTCGATAGATGTTGTGGGTGAGCGGCAAGAACCTCCTCGACACCAGCCTAGGGATCCTTCAAAGCTCAAGGAATCGGGGACATAGATGGAGGGGCAGAAACATCCAAAAAGTTAATCGTGGGAGCAGCAACGATAGCAACAGTAGCAGCATGGGAAACTAAAGAAGGTACAATATTAGTTGCATCAGCAGCATGAGAAACAAAAGTCCCCTTGCTCCGTACCATTGTAGCCCGTGATGCGAGGAGTGCCATCTTAGACCTAAGCTGGGAAAGGGACAGAGCAAGAGCAGGTAAAACCCCAGCTGGAACAGTTGGCCCCATTTCTCCTAGGTAGCTAAAGAAACTCCTCGGGTCAACCTAGCAGGTGGGGGAGAGGTGGGAGCTTGCTAGGCTTCACTAGAAGCTAGAGCAATAATAAAAAATGTTAAAAAAAATATCAGAACCAAGCTAGCCAGTGAAATAGAACGAGATGGCTCAGCGTTACTTCACTTACAAGGAGTAACAACGAAGATGCGCAGGTAGTGATTCACCATACAAGGACTGAAGGGATCTGCGGTAGGAAACTTCATGTTCAAATAATTTCCGGTGATGATGGCCTTCAAGATTACTTCAGATTCAGCGGGCAGAGAATCCCGGTCCCACGATGGTTTGTAATTAAAAGTTGTGGGGACCTCAAACTCGTGTCTGCTAATGAAGATCGAGTTTCCCTAATTAACCACTGCCAGAATCCATTCCTCCTTCCAAGTGGGATCTTTCTTAGAAGCGCCGGGAATGATGAAGTTGAGCTTGTTTTTAGCTTTTGCATAGAACTAACCTCAGCGGGGCACCGGACAGGCTTCTGATTTGAAAGAGGTAATCCAGCTCCTCTGCACCAGGCTCATGTGTGACTTTGCTTAGCTTGCACTATTCCCTCCACAATACAAGGAAACCGACTAGATGCCTCCAAAAGCCAGATGTCAACTTGAAAGAAGCTAGATGTAGGGTGCTAAGAGCTCGTCGGAGGGTGGGATGAAGGGGAAGCCTGACCCTATTCTCGAGAGTCGCTGTATGAATTAGAATCACGTCTTTATGAGGATAGAAGACATCATAATTTTTGGGAGAAACCAAGATGGAAATGCGATCGGGGATGACTGATTTTTCCCTCAGGCGATTAATCGACCTTGGTGGAATCCGGGATGACCCCGAAATCGTAGGGAAGAAGTCTCTCTAGAAGGAAACCAGCAACCGTAACTTGATCCCTTCTAGCCACAACCTTCTTGGACTCCGTATCAGAGTCTTCATGAGCCAGGTTCAGAGGGTTATCCGGATTATTAGAAAACCCAGCTCGGATAGCAACGTTACTATTCGACCAGCGATGTTGAGGGTTAGGAGGAGAGTCGTCGCTGTCAAAATTCTTTTGCGTTTGTTTCCTGTGAGCAAGACTGGAAACTTCCTCATCGTCTGCTATAAAGTCTGTAGAATCACAGCTAGCTGTCGATATAGTGAAGGGAAGTTTGGAGTTAGACAAAGGAAGATAGCGAGAGAAATATTTCTCTTTTGAAAGTTTGAAATTTGAAAAGAATAAAGAATGAAGAAGGCGATGAAACGACCGGATTTAAATAGAGGCAAATAAAGTAATGACATCAAGAACACAGAATCGTTGGTGAAGATTGCCCCGGATAATTTTAAACACACCGGTCTCTGCTTACCACGCCACTCGTGCATTTAGAGAGCGGATCTTTACCGAGATTCTAGAAGCAATAATGGAGGGAAAATTTACCAATTAAAATGGGAATTCTAACTCCAACCCCAACTCAATCACCGATGTTCAAGTCAGAGGGGACTTTTGTTAATAGCCAAATTTGGCAAGGGACCAAAGGAAAATTTTCCACTCTCTTAGCCCGAGTCCAAGTCCGAGATCATCTACCATTGTGCCAATGTTCCTAGGGTTGAGCTGTTGGAACATCCCTCAGAAACGAGGAAAGGTCATCACGACCTGGGAATGCCCTAAGTAGAGCCCGACATGATCAGATCGAGTTCCTTACACCGAAGCAAGAACCCAGGATAAGCCCGATACATGACGATCCGGTCACTTGAGGTCTAAATTACCTCGCAACCTCCCTAGAAGCCAGACATTCTCGTCAAACACAGGGAGAGCTCTATGAGGCATCAAACACATACTACAGTATCATTCCATCTTGCCAAGAGAAGAAATAAAATTATCTGAGCAGATGAAAAGAAGCCTGCAAAGGCCCTGTCATCACTAACAGGATCCAATGTGATCATTCCTAGCTCCAACGGGGACCTGGAAAGGTCAGACCAAGATCCTAGTACCAAGACCGGAACATAAGTACACTTCGCTCTTTGAGGAAGCAAACGCCATACTTAAGGACTTTTATAAGGCGTCACACCTTGAAGGCACACATGATCATATCTACACTCCAACAAACACTAAATCGCCATGCATGTGCAAGGCAAGTGATTGAGTCCAAAGAGGAAACAAACTTATCTCCGCCCAAGATACTCTCGAATACGTTATTAATCAAAGTCAATGACATTTAAAATAAAGGATCCCGCTCGATAAGGGGGGATTGGATTGAGAGAATAATGGTGGGAGAACTATGACTTTAACCTAGTTGGACAGTGTATAAATAAGCCCGATCATGCACAGGGAAGGGGGAGGTGAAAAGAGAGAAAAGAGAGTGTTTTGACTTGGCCTAAATTATGTGGACAGAACACGGCCACAAAGTTATCTACTTCTTGACAGGCACAAAATTACCACTCCACTACACCTTAGAGAGATTGAGAGTATTTGAGTGATTTTTTTATACGCCATGTAATTAATCAATAAAACAATTCAAATTCCCTTTACATGTCCTATTTGCACTTATCTTGACATTCACCTTCACACTTATCATCATACAAATAAACTAGGTATCAATGGTACCATCCTGACTGCCACCTCTATAGTAGTAGTTTCGAGGGGGCTAACCGAAATTTCTCACCCCTTGAGAATTTTTGGTTAACACATACAATAGGGTTGTGCAGCTATTGTAGCACCAATGCTTCAAATTTAGTTTCTCCAAGGTGTATTTAAAGAGAATGTTTACACATGCCTGTATCGACGAGCACGCGGTGAGCCACACAATTGACAATCTGTACCGTGATCACCATAGGGTCATCGTGAGGTTGCACATTATTGTAGATGTCTGCCTCTGTGAAAATAATTTATGCTAATTATGATGAGCCAGTCGAGCTTTGGTCGACCTTAACGATACCCTGGCCTTCATCGACACGGGAAATCTTCCTTGCATATTATTTTCTGGAATTATTATAGGTGCCAGCCAGGGTGGGCCCTTCACTGATGGTATGTATAACCTAGATTTGTTGAATAAAATCCTTCTGATCCCTTTTTCTCTTCTTAGCATGATCACGGATATCTGCTTGTACCTCCCTTCCAATCTGGATGTTGTCCCTGACCTACTGTAAAAATTCTTCCAAGCATCTTCCCCTTATCAGAGCTTCAATCTGGTTATGTAGGCTATAACACTCTAAAATGGTATGCCTTATATCTTTATGAAGTCGAAGTACTTGTACCGTTTCCTTCTATCTAATGGAGCTTGTATGGGTGCAGGCTTCGAGAGTAAGCCCTTATCTCGAATGGTGAGGTAGATTAATTCGTGGGACACATTGAAGGGGTATAACGATCATACCCTCTTTCATCTCGTGTTACTGGGGCTACATTCCTTGGAGGGGGAAAAGCTCATAGAGGGGTTCGCCTAGCTGGGTACTGTTCTTACCGAGGTTGAGAATGGAGAAAATGATATGTTGATCTGTTAGAGGGTTTACTCTGGTTTTTCTGAGTTGGCATGGGTTTGGATTCCTCCTTCTTCTGGTGCTTCGCCGCTTTCATATCGTCACTCTTTATCTTGACCTTGTGACCTTGAGGTGTTCGTTAATCTTGACCTACTCGAGAGCCCGATCATAGGCCTCTTGGTAAATCTCTGGAGGTCATTTGGCAAAAGATAGAAAGAGCTTGCCTACCCACAGGTTCCACCGGAAGTTAACGAGGGTTTCCTTTTCAATGAAAACCCCCTTCTGGATGACTTCCATACTAAAACGTTCCACATAAGACCGGAGTGTCTCAAATCGCTCATGGACCACATATTGAAGGTGGATGGAATCTTTTGGGAGCGGTTTGATCCCTTGAAACTGCGAGCAGAGGTCGATTGATAGCGTCGTGAATAAATTCGTGCTACCAGCGGGCAACTTCCTAAGCCAAGTCTTTACGTAGTCAATCAGAGTGGTAGGGAACATCCTACACATGGCAGCCCTGGTGGTATTCTAAACCTCCATTTGCTGGATGAAGCACTTCAGGTGGCTCAGGGGACCTTTGTACCAAAGAATTTATCTGTTGCCATTTTGAATTTCAGTGGGAGCTTAACTTCCTGGATCCTCCTGGTGAAGAGAGCATTCATTTCGCTCAAAGGATCCTTCTTAGCCTCATTGTTTTTCCTTTTCTTTATTTGCTGGATCTCTTTCTGCAGCTTCACCAGTTGATTCCTCAGGCGCTTGTTCCCATGCTTCTTGGGATCTACCTCGAAAACCTTTACTGTCAGATCCCTCAAATGAATTGGATACTTCGACTCGGTCTTTTTTACGAGTGGGATCTGTCTGGGGGCTTTGCTGGCTACTTTCTCCTCTATCCTGAGTTTCCCTCTAAGAGGCTGCTAGGTAAGGGACTTCTCACTGCTCCCGCGGTAAGGCATCTGTTACAGATTTGACCCGCCTAGGTTGATAACACGATGGCCCTCCAAGCACTGGACATAGGCCCTAGCCTATCTTGGATCGAGGGTTAAGGCATGCCTTATCGTGGGCCGGCTCTGGTGGGAGACGTCCCAACCTGGCGATGGTGGGTTTTTTGGATCCGGGTCTGCTCGTCTCTCCATTAGTGTTAGGATTTACCGGCTTGGTTGTAATGCGCTCAGCGACCAGACAAGGAGGACGTTCTCCACGAAGGCTGCTGCTTGTTGGTCGAGCATGGTCTGGCTTATCATAGGGGCACCGGAAGCCCGTACAACGGTCAGGTGGACCGGAGATTTGCAATGGCGCTCAGATTTTCCACCCTTTTTTAGGGCCTTTCGAGTTGAAGCAGCTTGCAGTTATCCCGAAACCTCAGGCTATCCCTGAGACGAGTGAATCCTCAACGTTCCTGTAAAAAAACAAACACGTAAACTTTGCATAAATTAGGTGTGGGTTTTTTCCACAGACAGCGCTAGAAAAGGTTAACCAAAAATTTACTCGAGGTGAGGAATTTCAGATAGCATCATCGAGACCACTACCTTAGAGGTCATGGTTGGGGTTGGTACCTTTGGTACCTAGTTTATAGATGAGACGGCGGATATGAAAACATGTGGTAATGAGATACACGTAGGATATATAGGAGGAGTTATACTAATTTTTTATTAATGTAAATGGATCTAGTTATGATATATACAAAAAATCATTCGGAATCTCTCAATCTCTCTTGGACACAATGGGTGTGGCGAATATGTGCTTGTCGAGAAATAGATCACAACGGTAGTCGTGTTCTGTCAACAGAATTTACGAAAAGGCAAAACTTTCTTCTCTCTCTCCCTTGTTCTATCTCATGTCTCCTTTATTTGTCATGCTTTGGCATATTTATACGCAATCCAACTAGGCTATACTCATGATTCTCCCGTCATGAATCTCTGAATCAAATCTCATCTTATCAAGCGGGATATTTTTTTAAATGTCATTGACATTGGCTTAATGATGAACTCAATAATATCTTGGATGGAGATAAATATGTTTCCTCTTTGGACTCAATCACTTGCCCTGCACGTACGCAGTGTTTCAATGTAAGTTGGAGAGTGAAAGTGATCCTGTGTACTACCCCAGTGAGATGCATCATAGAGGCCACCAAATATGGCTTTCACTATAGCGAGGTACTTCTATGTTCCAGTCTTGGTACTAGGAGCTTGATCTGACCTTTCCAGGTCCCTCTTGGAGCTTCAATTGTCCATGTTGGTGCTCTTAGTGACGACAGAGCTTTCATGATTTTCCTTCTGCCTATCTGGGTAGTCTAGGATCGTCCCCCGGTGAAACAGAGTGATACTGTTGGGTGAACATGTCATCTTGAAGGTCTCTTTGTGCAACTGGAGAATGTAGCATGCTTTTGGGGTGGTCACGTGATATTCAATCTTGGAGAGCTTAGGTCCTCCTCTGTCGGCCTTTTTTCGGGCTCGTGTTTCGTTGTAAAGAGCTCGATTCTATCATATCAGGCTTTAACTAGTTACTCTGAGTGCTTACAGGGTGTTCTAAGGGTATGGTCGACCTCGCCTTGTTTCTATAGGGTCGTATGGTAGCTCGACCCTAGGAACCCCGGTATCCTATTGAATCCGGACCCTTGCTTGGGAAGTGGAAAATTTACCTTTGATCCTTTGCCAAAATTGTCTACTAATAGGTACCTACCCTGACCGTGACCTCCGAGTTAGTGGTCTTGTGGGATATTCCTTACCCCGAGAGAATTTTTGGCTAACAGTTTTCGGCGCTGTCTGTAGGAAATATCCACGCCTTTTTACATTCATGCATTTAAATTTCTTTTGCAAATGCAGTCATGCCATGAAGCTTAGATCTTCCCAGGGACATCTTAAGGCATCAGGGCACCAATCTGCGGTATTCACTCGAAAGGCTCAGGGGAAAGAAGAGTAGAAGGACTTGTTGCAAAAGATCCAGGTCATACATACTGCCAATGGATACCCCAATTGGGCCGGCCAGGAAGATACCCGGATCGAGGAGGGTCAAGGGATATTCATGGTCGATAGGGATTCTATGGGGACCTCCTAGTCTGCTAAAATCATTTTTATCAAGGCTGATGTATATAATACTGTCTAGCCACATGAAGATCCCATGGTAATCATGGTACAGATCGCCAATTGTCCAGTCTACCGCGTGTTAATCGACACAGGTAGCAATGCGGACATTCTGTTCAAGGACACCCTAGAGATGCTCAACTTGAAACGGTGGTGCTACAACAGTTGTACCACCCCTCTGTATGGCTTCATAGTAGACTCCATCATGCCAGTAAGATCGAAGATTCTGCCACTAGTCATTGACACTGCTCCTAAACAGTAGAACATTATGTTTGTTATGGTTGACACCCCGTCGATCTACAATGCCATTTTGGGAAAGCCCTTTTATCATCACTCAAAAGGGTGCTATCCATCTACCATAACGTCCTGAAGTTTCCAACAGGGAACAAGGTAGGCGAGGTAGGGGAAGACCAGCAAGCCACTCGTAAGTGTTATGCAGTGTCAGCCAACCCTACGTCGATGGCAAAACAGTTCGACCAAGTTACAGTAGTCGGTGAATAAAAATTGCCAGAAATGTTTAATAAAGCCTTAGAGCCTAAGAGAGGTTTAGGGGATGCCATCTAAGATGAGGACGAGGTAGAGAAGGATCGGGAATGGGCCAGTGGCCACCCAGTAGATGAACTAGAGGAATGCTAATCAGAAGTGATGACCCATCCAAGATAGTCAAGGTTGGGGCCACCTTAGAGCCAAGAGTTAAGGAATGACTGATCAGTCTACTCTAGGAATTCAACGTTATATTCGCCTTGAGTTTTGATGAGATGCTGGGAATCCCAATATCCTTGGCTGTACATCGGCTAGCAATCAACCCTATCATAAACATAAAAGGCATCACTTTAAAGCTGAAATAAACGGTGCGGTTCAATAGGAGGTTGATAAACTTATCAGAGCAGGGTTTATCAGGAAAACCCGATACCCCGACTAGATCGTGAATGTTGCAATGGTAACCAAAACAAACTGGAAGTGGCATATGTGCATCGACTACATTGACCTTAACCGAGTCTACCCCAAGGACACTTTCCCACTGCCAAAGTTCGATCAGTTAGTGGATGCTACTGTGAGGGAAAAACTCCTAAACTTCACGGATGCTTTTTTGAGGTACAACCAGATCATGATACACCCTACAGACCAAGACAAAACCAGTTTCATCACTAGGTAGGGCCTCTATTGCTTCAAGGTGATGCCAGTCATCCTCAAGAATACAGGTGCTACATACCAATGTTTGGTCAATCGGCTGTTCAAGTCCGAGATTGAAGGGAAAATAGAGGTATATACTGACGACATGATTAATAAGTCCCAGGTAGCAAAATAGCATCAGGACCACCTGCACAGAACCTTTCAAATTTTAAGGGACAACCGAATGTGTCTGAACCCAGCCAAGTGCACATTCGAAGTAACTGTGGGAAAGCTCCTTGGATTCATGGTCCATGAGAGGGGTATAGAAGCCAACTCGGACAAGATCCGAGCTATACTGGACCTGGAGTCCCCGGCCATGCTCAAACATGTTCTAATTTTGGTCGGTTGTGTGGCAGCACTCAATCGTTTCATTTCACAATCAACAGATCAGTGTCTTCCTTTCTTCAAGGTGATCAAGCTGGGAAGGAACATGAAATGGGACCACGATAGCGAGTAGGCTTTCCAATCCCTTAAAGCCTACCTTGTCTGTCCGTCGTTATTTGTCAAGCCAGACCTCGGGGAGAAGCTGTAGATTTATTTGGCCGTGTCTGAATCAGCTATAAGTGTGGCCTTGGTCAAAGAGTGTAAGGACGGGGTCCAGCAACCTATCTACTACGTGAGCCATGCATTGACCAAGCCCGAGAAAAACTACATCCCCTTGGAAAAGCTCACATTTGCCCTGGTAACCTCGGTAAGAAAGCTTCGCCCTTACATCCGGAAGCATATAGTTGCAATAGTGACAGACCAACCCCTCCGTCAGTTCTTACAGAGGCCAGACATATCTAGAATGTTAGTCCTTTAGGCACTAGAGCTCACTCAATATTATTTGAAGTATAAAGCAAGAACAACAATCAAGACGTAGGCACTATCAGACTTTGTGGCAGAGTTCTCAACTCTCTGAAAATGAGACTTACCAAATCTGGCTTTCCAGGAGCCTCCTCAACTCTATAGCTTGCTAGTTGATTGCCTTCCTTGTACCATCTACACAGATAGAGTGTTAGGACAAGAAGAATGAGCTAGCATAGTCTTGATCGACCCTGAGAAAGTATAGTGTTTCCTCTATTTCAGGTTTGAATTCAAGACCACCAATAACAAATCAGAGTATGAGGCTCTTTTGGCCGGAATGAGGGTCACCATTAAGCTCGGAGCCAATTACTTGTGCACCAAGAGTGATTCACAACTGATTGTCAACCGGGTTACAAGACTTTACCATGCTAAAGGTGACAACCTGGTCACATATCTCAAAAGGGATCAACTGCTAAAAAACCAGTCAAAA
Source organism: Dipteronia dyeriana (assembly GCA_032871835.1). Taxonomy (NCBI): domain Eukaryota; kingdom Viridiplantae; phylum Streptophyta; class Magnoliopsida; order Sapindales; family Sapindaceae; genus Dipteronia; species Dipteronia dyeriana. The sequence goes on from CM065298.1 coordinate 85,728,547, forward strand.
TTTATCTGATTTCTCATCAACAGAACTACCGGGCAGATGTCCTGGTAAAGAATGCTGTAAATGGGAGGTAAGCTCTACCTAAAGAGATACCCCTGTAGGTGATATCTCAACACAGCATAGCGGGGGGGAATAAATCTGTTCAGTTGGTCCATGTGGATGAACCCCATAGACGCCTACCTCCAGAGGAAGAGCTCCTAGGGACTTAGACCGAGCTCATAAAGCCAAAAGAAACTTTGTTCGCTATTGTTTAGTAGACGGTTACCTCTGTAGGAGTGGGAAATCTCGACGATGCCAATTGGGCATTGAGAGAGGTCCATTTTGGGGACAGCGGGAGTCACACTGGTGGAGAAGCGTTAGCATACCAGGTGTTTCACATGGATACGGCAAATAAAACACCAAGACGCGAAGTCATTCATAAAATCATATGGACCGTGCCAAAGGACTTCGAATTTTTACCACTTACCCTTTCGAGCAGCTATCCACAATCAACTCACCTAAGTCTTTCACGATCTGGGAAATCGATTTGATCGAACCTCTCCCTACCACTTCAGGATAGACCGAACATAATTTTGTTGCAATTGATTATTTCATCCGATAGGTAGAAGAGGGGGCCACTGTCTTAGATTACAAAGGAGAACACCACCAGGTACATCAAAACAAACGTGGTATGTAGGTTTGGTACCCCGGTCACCATCATCATCGACCTCGGGTAACAATTTGACAATACGCGGTTTATAAAATTTTGTGAGGACTTGGGAATCAACCTCCGTTTTGCCTCAGTAACCCATCCCCAAACAAATGGCCTAATGCAAATTTCCAGTTAGTTTTCCACCTCACCATTCTATCTACACTTCTGCTAGTGCAAATTTACCACGATCGCCTTAAACTGGGAAGGTTACATGCCTATCCCGATACCTTGGCCGGGCACTACCCCCTGCCAAGAAGGATCAAGACGTAAGAGCATAGTTACCTATTAGATCGTAAGACTAGATTGGTCGGGTAAGCCCCCCCCCCCCCCCAACTCTGAAGCCTTGGCCGGGCACCATCTTCGCTAAGAAGGGTCTGGTTGATAAGGTATAGTTGCCTGCCAAACCATGAGACCAGAGACCGGTCAGGAAAGACCTCCTATCATCTCTAATGCCATGGCCGAGAACTACCCACCACTAAGAAGGTTCAAGAAAACAAGGCATAGCTTCCCGTTATATCGAGATCGCAACATATGATACCTCTTTGTTATAATGACTGAAGGTACCTAGATCAGTTCGACCAAGGTGTTTTTCTAAAAGACCAGGATCTCGGGGGATAGGGATACCAGGAACCTAGATTCTCCTAGAAAGGGAAATCATTATGGTAAATGGCCCTAAGAGGGGTACTCCGGTTGGAGTACGCCGGCCATCTAATACCTATGATTGGTCTACTCCTACTTTTCTTTTCAACAGTTTTTTTAAAGTTGCTTTGTTATGATAAGTCCGAATTAGGCCCAGTGCAGAATAGAATCTCAAGTCAGTGCCTGAGAAGGCCTCAACCAAGCTATTATCTAGGTACCAAGGTACCACTACCGACAGAGGATCCTTAGTGTACAAGCATTCACCGAAGTCTAGCTATACGAAAAGTCTAAGTCAGATACATATTGATACGGTTAAAGGAAATAAAGAAGATATCATTCATAAAAACAAAGGAGCTACATCAAACTCAGCAGGCAGCTCATCCCCAGGTTTCGGGCTACAAGTTCAAGAGAAAAGAGACAATATCTTAATAACTGATTTAAGAGAGATGTTTCATGATTCAAGCAGGTCACCCACCCCCATTTTTAGGCAACATAAACAAAATCAAGATCAGGGTAATGCATCGGTCTCCATCTGGTTTCTCCTCTTGCCGCTCCCTCATCTGGTGGATGTTCACCTCCCTCATCTAGTGGATATGCACCTCCCTAATGCTTCTCGACCCGCTCTGCCATAGACACCTAGGTTACCTCGGCTAGGATCTCAAGAAGAACTATCTCTACTTGAGAAGTCGGGGTCACCTTACCTTAAGTTGCTTCTCCATTTGATCTGCCCCAGCTACGGTTTTTACGAAAACTAGATCAGATTGACCCCCTATACCACCTCTTTGGAGGTTGATTGATCTTCTAGCAAGACTTGAACAGCTGGCAGTCCTTCTTCTACCACCATAGATATAGGTATAACCACTACGACCTCAAACTGCTATTCACCACCATCTGTACTTTCATCAGCGTCAACAACATCACTGGTGGACAGCTTCTTTGCCCTCTCCAAGATCTCTTCCTGGTTCCAATCTATGATGGTTGACAGATCGAAAGAAGAAAGCAATGTTTGGGTAACCAGAAAAGCAGTATAAAAAAAATCCATCACCAAAGAAGGAGTCCATTTCAGCTTTCAGGTTGGGCACTTGGGTTTGCAGAGCACGGACCTACCCCACCTATTCCTCGACTCTCTTTCACCAGGTGTTTCTCTCCGTAGCCCGTTCCTTCAATACGAGGATCTCCTGATCAAGGGAGCACTTCAACCTTTACCGGTCAAGAAGAGTATCTTCCAGTTTCTTCTCACAAGTAGTCAGAATGAGGTACATCATCTGTGCCACTTTCCGAGCTTGAGCAAGCCCTCATTTGGCTTCCGCTGCATCACATTCAGCCTTCTCAGCATGACTCTTTAGCGTTGACATCTAGATGTTCACTACTACATTGTATTTGAAAGTCTGCAACATGCAACAACCAAGTCAGCTAACACCCATTTACCAGTAATATGAGCGCCTGATCAACGATGGAACAGGATAAGTCTCCACTCTTACCTCGGCTATAAGGGCAAAACCCTTGGTGATCAGAATTTCAGAGGTCAAGGAGGTCGTATGAGCTAGGCCCCCACCCGAGCAAGAAAGAACGAACCCTGTCGAGGACCTTGCTTTGTTCAGAGAACCTCAGTCAGGGTCTAGTGTTGACTCGAGGGGCCACAGATATCGTAACAACAGTTGTCTCAAGGCCATCTTGAGAGCAAAAAAGCATTGAAGCGGGGGGATGATGTGAAATGTAAGCAACAACAGTATAAGTAGAGGTAACAATGATAGAATGAGCAATAACAATAAAAGTAGTAGAGCCCTGACTTCTCACCCAGGTTAGATTGGATACGAAGACATCCATTTGGGACATGGTTTTCGTGGTGGAAGGTACCCTAGGAATTTCAACCGGTATACGCTTTGCCGTGACCAGGGGAGAAGGGTACTTGACATTCAGAGCGACGTAAGAGCTAGATAGAGAGGGAATCTTAGAGAAAACCGGGTGCTATGCAAGCTGGGCACCTGCTGAGCTGTTAGAGGAACATCTGAAACTGTATAAATCAACAAGGAGTTAGAATAAACGAGTGACAATGAAAGGATTTGAGGTTATAAAAGTGGAGAAATATTGACACACCAGGGAAGCAGCAGAAATACACAGATACTGGTTCACTCGGCTGGGGTCGTAGGCATCCGAGGTCGGGTACTTTAGATTAACAAAGTTTCACGTGACGATCGCCTCCAGAATCGCTTGAGATTTAGCGATAAGAGAAAAACAATTTCCCAGACCGGCTTGTCACTACAGAGGGTTAAGACTTGGTACTCAGTGCCGCCGATAAAGACCGAGCTCCCCTGGTTTGTACTCAGTACCACCCATTCTTCCTTCCAAGGGTTGCCCTTCTTAGTAGCACCAAAGACTAGGAAGTTCAGGCGGTTCTTCGCCCGGAGGTAGAATTGTCCCCTAGAAATTGGGAAGTATTCAGTAACTTGGAAAAGGGACCCCAGCTCATCCGATCCAGGTTCCTGATCGACACCCTTCTTCTCCCATTGTTCCTACCATAGCACGAGAAAGCCTAGAAGGTGTCTCCAAAACTCTGACGTCAGTTGAAGGGGAGCAAGCTATAGGGCAAAGAGGACTCGTCGAAGAGAAGGATGGAGAGGCAACTTGACCCAACTATAGAAAGCAGTGGTATGGATAAGCAAACACTTCGGGCAGAGGAGTGATTACGTCGTAGGTCCTGTAGGGGACAGTAATCGAGACACTGTTAGGGATGTTGAACCTCTACCTCTGGCGGTTAATTGATTCGACGGTGGTGCTGGATTCAGGAATTAGGGATGCACGTTTGAGGAATAGGGATGGATATAGGTCCCTCCATCCCCATCCCTATCCCCACTTCCCAGACCCTACCCCCACCCCCCCCCCATAATTTCCCCATTAGAGGAAAATAGGGATGGGGATTTTTGGAGGGACGTATATCAATCCCCATCTCCAGTTCCCCATTTTCCCCGCTTTTCCCCATCTCCCAGTTTCCCCCGGTCCTCCATTTCCCTTTACCCCAATTAACTAAAAATTACAATTTAAACTAAAAAAAAAAATCAAACATTTCAGAGCAAGAAAGCATTTAAGCGGGGGGATGATGTGAAATGTAAGCAACAACAGTATAAGTAGAGGTAACAATGATAGAATGAGCAATAACAATAAAAGTAGTAGAGCCCTGACTTCTCACCCCGGTTAGATTGGATACGAAGACATCCATTTGGGACATGGTTTTCGTGGTGGAAGGTACCCTAGGAATTTCAACCGGTATACGCCTCGCCGTGACCAGGGGAGAAGGGTACTTGACATTCAGAGCGACGTAAGAGCTAGATAGAGAGGGAATCTTAGAGAAAACCGGGTGCTATGCAAGCTGGGCACCTGCTGAGCTGTTAGAGGAACATCTGAAACTGTATAAATCAACAAGGAGTTAGAATAAACGAGTGACAATGAAAGGATTTGAGGTTATAAAAGTGGAGAAATATTGACACACCAGGGAAGCAGCAGAAATACACAGATACTGGTTCACTCGGCTGGGGTCGTAGGCATCCGAGGTCGGGTACTTTAGATTAACAAAGTTTCACGTGACGATCGCCTCCAGAATCGCTTGAGATTTAGCGATAAGAGAAAAACAATTTCCCAGACCGGCTTGTCACTACAGAGGGTTAAGACTTGGTACTCAGTGCCGCCGATAAAGACCGAGCTCCCCTAGTTTGTACTCAGTACCACCCATTCTTCCTTCCAAGGGTTTCCCTTCTTAGTAGCACCAGAGACTAGGAAGTTCAGGCGGTTCTTCGCCCGGAGGTAGAATTGTCCCCTAGAAATTGGGAAGTATTCAGTAACTTGGAAAAGGGACCCCAGCTCATCCGATCCTGGTTCCTGATCGACACCCTTCTTCTCCCATTGTTCCTACCATAGCACGAGAAAGCCTAGAAGGTGTCTCCAAAACTCTGACGTCAGTTGAAGAGGAGCAAGCTATAGGGCAAAGAGGACTCAACGAAGAGAAGGATGGAGAGGCAACTTGACCCAACTATAGAAAGCAGTGGTATGGATAAGCAAACACTTCGGGCAGAGGAGTGATTACGTCGTAGGTCCTGTAGGGGACAGTAATCGAGACACTGTTAGGGATGTTGAACCTCTACCTCTGGCGGTTAATTGATTCGACGGTGGTGCTGGATTCAGGAATTAGGGATGCACGTTTGAGGAATAGGGATGGATATAGGTCCCTCCATCCCCATCCCTATCCCCACTTCCCAGACCCTACCCCCACCCCCCCCATAATTTCCCCATTAGAGGAAAATAGGGATGGGGATTTTTGGAGGGACGTATATCAATCCCCATCTCCAGTTCCCCATTTTCCCCGCTTTTCCCCATCTCCCAGTTTCCCCCGGTCCTCCATTTCCCTTTACCCCAATTAACTAAAAATTACAATTTAAACTAAAAAAAAAAAACAAACATTTCGTTACAAATACATAACATAATCCATTAACGTATTAAAAATAAAAAATAAAGTATTTCAAATAATTCAAAGTTTAAAACTAAACGAACATCATATGTGAAGTAATACAAACTATTTTTTAACAAAATAGCTTCACATAATAGATAATCTAAAGCGATTAACCGTCAATTCATTGAAGGTAAAAAGAGTAAATGTGTTTATATACCTAAGGTTTAAAAGAATAAAAAAAAATTATTATAATTACATTTATATATGTTTAGGGAAAATATAGAAATGGGAATAAGGAGGGGTTCCCCCATCCCTATTCCCATTTCAATTTGGGGATGATTTTCATCCTCATCCCCCCCTATTTCCCTATTTTTTCCAAAAAAAAAATCCTCAAATGGGGATGAGGGTGCGGGAATTTGGGGCCCCTAGGAAAAGTGTGTATCTTTATCAGGAATGATCCTACAATCATGCGAAAGAGTGAGCACCCCTTCTACTGCGATGGTGCCAGCTTCGGCCTGATCTCCCGGAACCCCATCAAAGTCTCCTTTTTCAAGTAGGGCGTCTGGATTATTTGAAAATTCGACCCCGATAGCGACTTTCCGGTTGAAGTGGCAGCGTGTTTGTAGAGAAGGGGCATCACATTCCCCACTATCTTCCTCCCGAGCTCGTTTTTTCCTAGTGGAACTTGTTGGAACCCTATTCACCGGTCACGAAGCGGAAGTATGGTTTCAAATTTTTTTATACATATCGTAAACGATTTGGAACCAGTGAACTTGGGATCATAATTTTTTTCAGAACTAATACATATGAAATTATTACAATAATAAATAAATATGTATACACGGAAACTGTAATCAGTATAAAGAAGAAGAATAAAATAGAATCACACCAACGTTTGGAGGCTCCTTCACTTTTCGATATGTTCCTATTTTGTACCACTGATCTTCCTCACTATATCCTGGGACTAGTAACTGCGAGTGGACACTTCACGGTACTCAGGAACTTAGGAGGATGTTGAAGACATGCAACCCCTTACATCAACAATCAAGAGATCATACACTGATAAATATATATATATATATATATATATTAATCACACAAGCACTGATATATTTCTATTTTCAATGAATGTTGCGTGTCTCTTTTTCTCTTAGATAAGTTCAATGCAGACTTGCACATATGATTTCAATCTCACACACACAATTGCTCTCTTGCAATTCTTGTTGTGCGTTTTTCAATCATATTTCATGCCTATACAACTTACATCGTATGCAAATTTTTTGTCTACACGTTCTTCTTACTTGTCTGTTTCACACGCATATCTGTTTGTATCCTATACAAACATTAATAAGTGCTTTTTTTTATGTTGATGTTTTGTTTGTTAATAATAAAATTTGGCTAGGGGGTCAAAGAGAATTTTTCCACTCTCCTAGCCCGAATTAAAGCCCATAAACGACATTCATGGGGCCTCGGGCAAGTCCTAGAGCTACCTCGCAGAATCGAGGAAGGATCATTGAGCATCAGAGCTATCAGGAGCGAAGCTAGGCAAGTCCAGGTCGAGCCCACGCAGCGAACACTAGAATCAGAGCTTCTCGAGGTCACCTATCCCGAAACCTCGATTACTGGGGTCAGGCTCCAAAACCACCCCGTGAGAGCGAGAAAAGATCGTCCGAGCTTAGGAAGAACTCGAAGCGAAGCCCGACACAAACAAATATGAGCTCATTCCAGACCACGGCTTCCCAAGGTCAGGTTGGACTCGTAGCCTAAGCCAGAAGCCCACCAACCTCTCTAGAAGCCCGTTGTCCCCGCAAGGCATGAAAAAAGAATCTCAACTAAACTACGCTACCACTAGTAAGTGCCCACGAGTCCATTCCCGAGCTTCTGAGAACAGTTTACCTCGCTCTACAGGACAACGCGCAGCTAACTCAATAATCTTCATGAAGAATCATGCCATGAATACAAAGAAGATGGTATCTACGTTATAACAGCCATTACTTCTACGTGCGTGTAAGTCAAGAGTTTGATTCCAAAAAGGAAAAAACTTTTCCTCGTCAAAGATATCATCGAATCCGTTATCAATTCAAAGTCAACAACTTTTAAAATAACGAATCCCGCCCAATAAGGGAGGAACGGATTCTTAGGATCGTGGCGGGATATTTATGAGTTTAAACCTGCTTGGATCGGATATAAAATAAGGCCAAGCAGAGAAGAAACGAGAGGAAGAAATAGAGTGAAAGAAAAGGAGAATTAGGTCGGGCCTCAATTCTATGATCAGAACACGGCCGTCGTGGTGCCCACTATTTGACAAGCACAAAGTTACCTCATTCCAATGTTCTAGAGAGATTGGGAGTGTTCATGAGAGATTTCTGTATATCACGAGTGTTCAATAATAAAGCTCTCATTTGCTATTGTCATTCAGTCATTCATTTCTATCTAAGTAGGTCAGGTATCAAAGGTACCGACCCCGGCCACCACCTCCGTGGTAGTGGTCTCGAGGGTGTTAGTTGGAATTTCTCTGCTTAAGCAAATTTCCCGTTAACACTTTCTGGCACCGTCTGTGGGAAACTCCCACACCACTATTTTTTATTCATAAGTTTGTTATTTTACAGTTGAAATGAGGCTTCGCTCCTCCCAAAAACTGCCAAAAGCATCGGGACAACCTTCCGCTGCATTAATAAGAATGGTCCCGAAGAAAGTAAGAAATCTAGGCTCCATAGCCAGGTCCCAGACCAGCTAGCTAGCCACTATGTGGGCTTTGGATCCCCCTATGGGAAGCCAGGTCGTGCTTGATCAACAAGCAGCGACCTTCATGGAAAACGTCTGCCTACGGTTGCTCGCTGAGGGTATTACTGTCCTGCAAGCAAACCTTTGCAATAGAGGGGAACCAACTAGGCCCGGGACTAGACAACCCGCCTTTGATCACCTGGTACCTACCCCTCTAGAGCCAACTCGTAATAGAACAGGACTCCAACCCTCGATCCTGGATAGGTTAGGACCCATGCCTCCATTCCCGAAGCGCTGCCATGCTACCAACCCGGGCAAGTCAAGTTCGTGGTGGACGTCCCTCCTCGAGAGCGACTAGAGTTTCTTCACCCAACGACTTCAATGAGAAACCCGATCTAGGGAGGAAGAAAGAAAGCAAAGCCCCATGGCATACTCCCTCCGATGAAGGAATCAGGTGGAGGTCGCCAGCTCTTCAGAAGGGTCTGACAGTGAGGAGACTGAGATCAACTCAAGCAAAACCTGAGAACAAGCGCCCGAGAGACCAGTTGGGAGAGCTTCAGAAAAAGGTTTAGTAGATGAAGAATGGGAAGTACAAGGAAGACAAGAAGGACCCTTTAAGTGAGATTAACGCTCCCTTCACCAAAAGGATCTGGGACGCGGAGCTTCTGGGAAAATTTGAAATGCCGACTGACAGATTCTCCATGGTTGGGGATCCCATGAGCCATTTGGAGAGCTTCGTTCAACAGATGGAGGTCTAAAACATGACAAGGGCCGACATGTGGCCAATGTTCCCAACTACGCTGACAAATTACGCTAAGACCTGGTTTAGAAAGCTACCCACTGGCAGCGTGGATTTCTTCACGAAGTTGTCAACTGATTTCTGCTGACAATTCCAGGGAGTTAAGCCCCGATTGAAGGATCCAATCCATCTACAATACGTGATCCAGGAGAGAGGGGAACCCTTTGGGCTTATTTTGAGCGTTTCCATAAGGAAGTCACCTAGATAAGGGTCTTCAAAGAGAAAGAAACCCTTGCCAACTTCAGATGAAATTTGTGAGCAGGCAATCTTTTTCGGTCTTTTGCCAAGAGACCTCTAGAGACATACCAAGAAGCCTATGATAGGGCTCTGGAGCAAATTGAAGTCGACGAACAACTCACAGTCAAGATGGAACACGACGATATGAGAGCCTTAAAGCGACAGAAGAAGGAAGCTCCCAAACCTGAGCAAGCTCAGAAAAGTCAAAACAAACCCCTCAATAGGTCAACGTACCGCTTCCCCATTTCTCAACCCAGATCGGAAAGACATCCAGAAAAATGAAATCCTCTGTGGGCTTCACCTCCTCCTAGGACAGTGGCCCTTATAGCTCGAGATGAGAGAGGATATGATTATTACACCCCCTTAAATGCATTCCGTGAAACAATATATCTCGCCATTCGGGACAAGGGGTTGTTACAGAAGCCCGCACCCATAAAAGCCCATATCGATAAGAGGAATCGTTATAAGTATTGTGACTTTCACGAAGACGTGGGACACAACACCTCGAAGTGCTATAACCTACAAAATCACATCGAGGCTTTGAGAAGGGGAGGATGTTTTGTAGAATTCTTACAGGAAATCAGGGATAAGATTCAGATTGGAAGGGAAGTGCAAGATGAGATCCGTGAGCTTGTTGAGAAAAGAAATGGGGAGCAGGAGGATCTAATGCAACATATCCAGATAATACATACCATCAGTGGAGGGCCAAATGGTTGGGACCTCTAATATTTCCAGGAAAAACCACGTAAGGAAAGTCTCTCATATGGACAAAGGGCGAGGTATCTTCAAGGTCGACCAGAGCCCGACCAACCTCTCCCAATTGTCACAGATCATTTTCACCGAAGCGGATGTCTACAACACTTTGCAACCTCATGATGATCCCATGGTGATGATGGTACATATTGCAAATTGCATGGTACACCGTGTGCTCGTCGACACAAGCAGCAGAGTCGACGTCCTATTTAAAGACACCTTGGAAAAAATAAACTTGAAACAGTGGTTTTACAATAGCTGTATGGGTTCACTGGGGACTCAATCATACCCGTGGGATCAAAAATCCTGCCAGTAATCATTGGAACCACACCTTTCCAGTAGAATATTATGACAGACTTCGTGGTGGTGGATACGCCATCGGCCTACAATGCAATATTAGGAAGGCCATTTTTATCATCATTGAAAGGTGTCCTATCAATCTATCACAACGTCCTGAAGTTCCCAGTAGGAGACAAGGTAGGGGGAAGTTCTGGGTGACCAGCAAGCAGCCAGGAGATGCTATGCAGTGTCTGCCAACCTAACAGCTTTAGTAAAACAACTTGCCCAGGTAAGATCCAGGATGAGGCAACGCCTGCATTGACCCTAGAAGATGTAGAACCCGCAGATCACCCAGATGATGACCCCGTGGTGCTAGACAAAGAGAACAGATAAAGGAATGGGCCAGTAGCCATTCAGTGGATAAGCTAGAAGAGATTCTCATCCGAATGGACGATCCCTCGAAGGTCGTCAAAGTCGGAGCCACCCTTGAGCCGGGAGTGAAAGGGGGTTTTGTCGGGCTCCTCAAGGAGTTCAATGAGATCTTTGCTTGGAGTCACGACGAGATGCCTGAGATCCCGATGACTTTGGCTACTCACCGATTGTTGGTGGATCCGACCTTCAAGCCCATCAAACAAAAAAAAATGTCACTTCAATATCAAAAGAAATGTTGCGGTTCAGGAAGAAGTGGACATATTGACCCAAGCAGACTTCATCAGAGAAGCACTCTACCCCGAATGGATCTCCAATGTAGTTATGGTCACAAAGGTGAATGGAAAGTGGCGCATGTGCGTCGATTATATCGACCTCAATCGGGCATTCCCGAAAGATAGTTCCCCCCTATAAAAAATTGATCAGTTAGTTGACTCCACCTCCGTAAATAAGTTCCTGAGCTTTATGGATGCTTTTTCAAGATACAATCAAATTATGATGCACCTCGTCGACCAAGAAAATACCAGTTTCATCACCGGACGAGGTCTGTACTACTACAAGGTGATGCCTTTTGCGCTTACGAATGCAAGAGCTATATACCAACGGTTAGTCAATCGGCCGTTCAAGCCTGAAATTGGAAGATCAATGAAGGTGTACATCGATGACATGATTACCAAGTCATCAACCTCTGAAGGCCATCTAGGCAACCTTCGCAGAACCTTCATGATCTTAAGGGAAAAATAGATGAGATTGAACCCTTCCAAGTGTGCCTTTAGGGTGACTTCGGGGAAGTTTATGGGCTTCAAGGTCCATGAGAGAGGCATAGAGGCTAACCCAAAAAAGATTAAGGCTATCCTGAATCTAGAGTCCCCCACATCGATTAAACAGGTTCAGGTCTTGACCGTGCAGGTAGAAGCGCTCAACAGGTTCATTTCTCGGTCTACCGATAAGTGTCTCCCATTCTAGAAAATCCATTCAATACGGAAAAAACATGAAATGGGACCAGGAGATTGAACAAGCTTTTCAAGCCTTGAAAAAATAATTGTCAAACCCTCCGCTAATGGTTAAGCCAAGCCCTGGAGAAGATCTGTAAATCTACTTTTCCATTTTAGAAACTACGGTAAGTGGAGGCCTTGGTCAAGAAATGTGGAGATAGGATCCAGCGACCTATTTACTACATAAGCCATGCTCTAACCAAGCCTGAGAAGAATTATACCTCTTTGGGGAAGCTCGTTTATGCCTTGGTAATCTCAGCAAGGAAGCTCAATCCTTACTTCCAAGCTCATTCAATAGCAGTAGTGACGGACCAACCCCTCCGTCAGTTCTTGCAATGACCGGATGTTTCTGGAAGGTTGGTTTTATGGGCACTTCAGCTCATCCAGTTTGATTTAAGGTATAAGCCCAGAACCACGATTAAAGCCCAGGCTCTGGCAGACTTTGTAGCGGAGCTCTCAATACCCCCAGACCAAGCAACCTCTGCAGCAACAAACCCAGCCCCTGAGAGGATTCCAGAATCTGGCAACTGGCTGGAAGGCTGCAAGTCATGGATTCTCTACACCGATGGAGCTTCCGGGCAAGCTAAGGGAGAAGCGGGCATAGTTCTAATCGAATTAGAAGGGACTGAGTGCTTCCACTGCTTCAGATTTAAATTTAAAGCCACTAACATTGAAGCAGAGTATGAAGCCTTTTTAGCTGGAATAAGGGCGGTTGCAAAGCTCGGGGTCGATTACCTACAGGTTTGTAGTGACTCGCTGCTCATAGTCAACCAAGTCTCTGGGGATTATCAGGAAAAAGGGGATATCATAAATTCCTACATGAAGCTAGTTCAACAACTTGGGAGCAAATTCAAAGGTTTCAGGATTTAGCAGATGCCTCAACAACAAAATCGTTGAGTAGACATCTTAGCCAAGATAGTTGCGAATGGCGGTCAGACCCTACCATAGGGAGTCTCTCTCCAAGTGATCCCTCAAACAAGCATCGCATCAAGTAACGAGACTTATACTCTGGATCGGTGGCCATGTTGGATGGATCCAATAGTGGATTATCTCCAAGAAGGAAGGATCCCTAGGGAGCCAGACCAAGCTAGGAGGATCAAAAGACTCACGGTTCGATATTGGTTAGTGGATGGGTACTTGTACAGGAGGGGCAGATCCATCCCTTTGCTTCGATAATTACATCCTGAAGATGCCAACCCTCCATCAAGACGTAAAGATCTTGGTACAATCATGTGAAGCTTGCTAGAAGACCGTAAACTTGAGTCATCTACCGCCATAGCGATTGCCATCCCTTTGCTCACCATACCCCTTTGCTATGTGGAGAGTCGACTTGATTGGACCGCTTCCAACTGCTCCTGATCAAGCCAAGCATGTTATCGTGACAATCGACTATTTCACAAGATGGGTTGAAGCTGGACCACTCTCCTAGATATCAGAAGAAAATACAACAAGATTCATAAAAAATAATATAGTTTGCAGGTTCGGAACCCCTCTTGCTATTATAGCTGACCTCGGCAAGCAGTTTGATAATGGCTGATTCAAAGAATTTTGTAAGGGCTTGGGAATCGACCTTAGGTTTACTTCAGTAGCCACCCCCAGACTAACGGGTTGGTGGAATCCACCAATAAGACTATCAAGAAGCTGTTGAAAAAGAAACTACAACAGAAAAAGGGTAGATGGGCTGAGAAGCTTACCGGGGTTCTTTGGGCTTATCGCACTATGATGAGAACGACTACCGAGGAAACTCCCTACTCTCTAACCTTCGAGGTTCAAGTGGTGCTTCCCATTAAGCATAAACTGACCTCCTTTAGAGTCCAACATTTAGAACCGGGGAGCAATGAGGGCAAGTTCCGAGCTAGCTTGGATCTCTTGGAAGAAAAACAAGACCGAGTAGCTGAGAAGGTAGCAGTTTACCAGAGCAGGATTGCTGGATACTTTAACCGGAGGGTTAAAGCCCGAAACTTTAAGAAATGAGACCTAGTTCTCAGGAAAGTGATGTTGAATACCAGGAAGAGGTCAGATGGGGTCCTGGGGCCCAACTAGGAAGGGCCATACTTGGTAAAGGTGGCGATCTGCAATGTGGCATACAAGCTCGAAGATATGAATGGCCGACTCATCCATCATACTTGGAATACAGATCACTTGAGAAAATTCTACCCCTGAACGGGGGACTCATGAGTAAGCTACCTCCACCTAGTTTTTAATCTCCAGCAATAATGTACTCTTTTTTAAATCAATAAAGCCTGTGTTTTCTCCATCTTCAAATATGTTCTACAAAGATTTAGGTCTACAAAGGAAATTCGACTTTAGCATCCCAAGACCAGGGATTAGCTAGGGAAACCCCCTGACTATCCCTGATGCCTAGGTCGGACACTACCCCCCGCTTAGAAGGGTCTGAGTGTAAGTGCATAGTTGCTATCCAGATCTCGAGACCGGGAAATAGCTAAAGAGCCCTCCCGATGCCTTGGTCAGACTACCACCCCCAAGAAGGGTCTGAGTGTAAGAGCATAGTTGCCATCCAGATCTCGAGACCAGGAAATAGCTAGATAGCCCTCATGATGCCTTGGTCGTGCTACAACCCCTAAGAAGGATCTGAGTGTAAGACCATAGCTGCCATCCAGATCTCAAGACCAGGACTAGATAGCCCTCATAGTGTCTTGGTCGGGCTATAACCTCTAAGAAGGACTTGAGCTTAAGAGCGCGATAGCCATCTCGATCTCCAGACTATGAGAGAGCTAGATAGCTATCATTAATACCTCACTTGGGCTATAATCCCCTAGAAGGGCTCAAGAATGGAAAGCTCTTCTACTTAAACTCCAATGTCCAGTCACTGCTGATCGATAATTCCCCGTGTATATATGGTTGCTTACTGAGACAGGTGCGAATTAGCTTACAATCATACTAGGGGACTATTTACTAAAGTCATTGAGTTGCAAGTTTCTGTCAAGAGTCGAAAAGCTCGTGCTAGCTATCTACTTTTACACTTAAGCAGTTTTCCTATCTTGTTACTTTTCCCAAGCTAAGTCAGGTTGCTATAGAGGCTACACCTAGATAGAGATCAAAAATGAAGCAAGTACATGCTAATCAGAATTTGAACCAGATCTAAAGTTAAATTACATTATTAAAATGGAGAGCCTATTCCCCGGTAAGGCTACAGCGATTGAGCAGAGAGCCCAACACCTGGTCCCGGGCTATTAAAAAAATGATAATAATGATAAAGCATGGGTAAGGATGGGATGCTCACCCCTGTTTCCGGGCATTCAGAACAAGCTACAAGGAGATGGATTCAAACTTCTGGGTCTTCCTGATTTCCTCCAGCTTCCCCTCATTCTGGATGAACCTCGCCCCTTTTTTTTTTTTTGGTGATCGCTTATCCCGGATAGCTGCCTCTGCCACCTTTTCCTGAGGATGCCTCTCGATTGCATGTTGCTCAGCAGGGTCCTCCTCCCAGACATCGTTGACCACCGCTATGACCTCAAGAGGTATGACTGTATCAAGAAGGTTAGCCATTGACTCTGGCAAAATCTCTCATACTGCTGACTTCTCCCTTGAAGTCACATTAGCGGGACCTAGGACTTTGGTAGAGCCTCTTTCTGGTTGAACCCCCTTAGAAGATTCTCCAGGACCTGACGTTGGGAAGGTCAGGACATGAGGAGGCAGATCTGGTATTTCAAGCTGCTTCCCAGCTCTGTCTCCAGTAGAAGGATCTGCTTCTTCATTATTGAGGCCAGACATCTCTGCAGCCCGAGACATGATTTCATCCCTATCCCAGCCGATGACACTGGAGAGGTCAAAGGGGAGGGGGAGGGCTTCCGCAATCTGGAAGGAGGCATAGATATACCTTTTGCTAAAAGAGGCTTCTACTTCGGCCTGAAACTTGGAAACCAGGGACTGCAGATTTTGGTTCTCAATATCCAGTGCATTTGCTTTATCCTTCCAATAATCCTCCTGACTGGCTCGACGTTAAGACCGAAGGGTTTCCTGATTGAAAGACCGTTTCAACCTCTCATGATCACACTGAACCTCGGCCAGTTGTGCTTCCATCCCCTTCTAGCGAGAAGTAATCTCCTAGACCAGGGCTTGAGCTCGCGCCAAAATCCCATGGCTCACTCAGCCTCAACTTCAGCCTTAGCTGCCCAATCGCGAAGGAAAGCTACCTGGTGTCCCATGACTACTTGAAATGTAGAGGCCTACAAAGGGAATTCATGTTAGAAAATGATAAGTCAAGTTATTACATGAGAAAATAAAGGTGATGACTACATCGGCCAGGAGGGCAGACCCCTTGGTAACTAGAATATCCACGGGCATGGAAGCCATCCTAGAGAGCCAGCCACCTGGGCAAGACGCAACAAACTGCTTCAGAACCTCGTTCTGGCCAATCAAGCCCGACTGATGGTGGAGGCGAGGAGGGTAATCTCAGGAATACCAGCCTCATAACCCCCTCGAGCCTGAACTGCTCGGGACGCAGATGGATCAGCTGAAGGAGTGGGTAATGTGACTGGAGAAGCAGCAGCTGTAGTGAGGGCCACTGATGAGGGGACTGAGGAGGACATATCAGTGGCCTAGAGAGTGGGCCCTCCTCGACTTAGAGCTTTAGCAACCCGCGATGCGAGAATAGCCATCTTAGATCTCTTCTGGGAAGGTGATGGAGTTAGAGCTGGCGAAGCAGCAGCTAAAAGGGTTGGCCTTCCTTTCTCCGAGGTAGCCAAGAAGGTTCCCTAGGACGACCTTGTAGGAAAGGGAGGGGTCCGAGCTTACCGGGCTTCACGGGAAGCTGGAACAACCATAAAAACTGTTAAAAAAATAAAGGATGTCAGAGGCAAATCAGCTAACAAAACAAAGCATAATAACTTAATATTACTCACGAGGGGAAGCATCAGAGATCCGCAGATACTTGTTCACCCTGCAGGGATCGAAGGGATCAGCGGCTGGAAACCTCAGGTTTAGATAATTCCTGGCGAATATAGTCTTCAGCACAACATCGGACTCGATAGGCAGGGAATCATGGTCCCATAAGGGTTTGTCGTTGAAGATGGTGGGAACCACAAACTCATGCCTACCGATGAATATGGAGCTTTCCCAATCTCCCCCCGCTAATATCCATTCTTCCTTCCAAGCTGGGTCCTTTCTCGAAGCGCCAGGGATGATGAAGTTGAGCTTGTTCTTGGCCTTCACATAGAACTGTCTCTGGGGACCTCCTGACACACTCCCGATTTGAAAGAGGTAGGCCAGCTCTTCTGCTCCGGGTTCCCAGGTGACCTTACTCAACTCGTACCGTTCCCTCCAAAGCATGAGAAAGCCAATCAGATGCCTCCATAAGCCGAGCGTCAGCTAAATGGGAGCTAGTTGAAGGGCTTTAAGAGCCCACCGAAAAGTAGGGTGAAGGGGGAGTCTGACCCCGTCCTCAAAGGCCGCCAAGTGAATGGGGAGCACACCTGCGAGAGGGTTAAAAACATCATAGTTCCTATAGGGAACTGTGAGGGTGACACCTTTAGGAATGCCATATTTATCCCGAATTCGGTTGATCGATTGTGGGTCAACAGTAGAGTCGGGGATAACCCTAAATTCAGAAGGAAGAGGTTTCGCTAAAGAAAGCCCAGCCATAGAAATTTAAACCTCCCCAGCGGCGTCGACCCTCTCTCCTACTTCGGAATCCTCATCAACCAAGTTCAGAGGGTTGTCGGGTTGATTGGAGAAGCCTGAGCCTATCGAAACATTCCTACTAGAGCGGCAGTGCTGACAGACCGAGGAAGAGTCCTCGTCGCTTGAGATTCCTTACACCCATTTCTGAGGAACCAAATTAGAACCGCTAGTGCCTCGACCATGGCTTCAATACTGTTAGAGGAGTTCGACATTATTGGAAGAAAAGAGCTTGAAGGTGGGTCAGAGAAAACAGTAAGGGATAGGAAGTCTAAAAATTTGAAATTGAAAGAAAGCGTGAAGAAAGGGATGATGAGGCCGGGATTAAATAAAGGTGGAATAGCCATTGACATCAGTCAAATCTTTGGTAAGATCGCCTCGAATCTCGAAGCGGCCGTAACGTAGTCGGATTATTTAGGTGAACGTACAAATCCGCCCATGACACATCACCCGAACAATTAATGACAAGATTTCATTCGAGATTCCCAGTAATTAAATTGTAACGGAAAATTTCCCAAATAAACAATGAATCTGACTCCAACCCCAACTCTACCTCCAGTGTTCAAGTCAGATAGGACTTCTGTTAATAATAAAATTTAGCCAGGGAAAGAGAAATTTTCCACTCTCCTAGCCCGAATCAAAGCCCAAATTCAATATTCATGGGGCCTCGAGCAAGTCTTATAGCTACCCCATAGAATCGAGGAAGGATCATCGGGCATCAGAGCTATTAGGAGCGAAACTAGGCAAGTCCAGGTCGAGCCCACACGGGAACACTAGAATTCGGGCTTCTCAAGGTCACCTATCCCGGAACCTCGATTCCTGGTATCGGGCTCCAAAACCACCCCGTGAAAGCAAGAAAAGATCCCCCGAGCTCAGGAAGCACTCGAAGAGAAGCCCGACACAAACAAAAGTGAGCTCCTTCCAGACCACAGCTTCTCAAGGTCAGGCTCGACTTGTAGCCTAAGTCAGAAGCCCACTAACCTCTCTAGAAGCCCGTTGTCTCTGTTAGGCATGAAAGAAGAATCTCACATAAACTACTCTACCCCTAGTTAGTGCCCACGAGTCCATTCCTGAGCTTCTGAGAACAGTTTACCTCGCTCTACAGGACAACGCGCATCTAACTCAATAACCTCCATAAAGAATCATGCCATGAATACACACAAGATCGTTCTACGTTATAACCAACATTGATTCCGCGTGCGTGTAAGTCAAGAGTTTGATTCCAAAAAGGAAACAAACTTATCATCGTCAAAGATATCATCGAATCCGTTATCAATTCAAAGTCAACAACTTACAAAATAACGAATCCCGCCCGATAAGGGAGGAACGGATTCATAGGATCGTGGCGAGATATTTACTACTTGGACCGGATATAAAATAAGGCCAAGTAGAGAAGAAAGGAGAGGCAGAAATAGAGTTAAGGAAAAGGAGAATTACGTCGGGCCTAAATTCTGTGATCAGAACACAGCCGTCATGGTATCCACTATTCGACAAGCACGAAGTTGCCACCTTCCTATGTCTTAGAGAGATTGTGAGTGTTCACGAGAGATTTCTGTATATCACGAGTGTTCAATAATAAAGCTCTCATTTGCTATTGTCATTCAGTCATTTGTTTCTATCTATGCAGGTCAGGTATCAAAGGTACCGACCCCGGCCACCACCTCCGTGGTAGTGGTCTCAAGGGTGTTAGTTAGAATTTTTCATCTTGAACAAACTTCCCGTTAACAATTTTTATCTTATATAAATCTTTAAAACATATATATCATATATATATATATATATATATATATATATTGATAAAATTAATCAATTCAAATCTTTTAAGATATCTTATATCTTTAAAGATATTAATCAATTTGTTTTGAATTCAAACTCTTTAAATTCAAAATTAAATATCTAATTTAATAAAAATAAAATAATCAAAATGTCTTATCTTCAAAAAAAAAAAATTATCAATCAACACCCTCCAACTAATGATTAATTACATAATTAGATAATCATTATCATAATCACAATCATTCATTAATGATTATGATAATGATTATTTAATTAACATAATCATTATCATTCATTAATTAAATAATCTTATTATTCAATTAATTCCTGAATAAATATGTACCAATACGTGTCACTTTCGCAATACAATTAATTGGACAATCCAACTAATTAACTGTGATCCTTGTTACCTAAATCAATCAAGCTAGCAAGGGGACCTAATGGATCCATAGTATTTTGAGCTCCAATAATACTCGGAATCATTAATTAAACTCTTCAATTAATATTCTTTGATTATTAACTCCGGTGTTATTCCACTAAAAACCCGAAGCTGCACTCTTTCATTTGCAAACACTTTTACACAGACCGATACAACTCAGTATCTATCGATATAGCTATTACATATGGTGTGATCATCCACAGTAGTTCATAATTAGAGCTAGATCATAATATCCATTATACCCCTCAAATTACATATATCTTTTAAGTACCGTTGATTATCTAATGGACAATTTGAAGAATGGTCATATTTTCCAAGCCTCAAATCAACCCTTAAGGGAACTACATCTATTTCTCACAAGAATGAGTGGATTCCACTATTGTGTACAAACCTTCCCAACTACAAGTCAAACCGCAATCCTAACATACGGAGTATATTGATCAGGAAATACATCTGACCTCACCCATATATAGCTATCATTAGTTAATATATATGAATCTCATCAGTAAACGGATCTTGGTGAGAGATTCATATAGATCATGGCCTAATCCTATATGATCACATCATACAAGGTGTCTTCATTCTCATATCTCATATGAATGATTCAGGATAGAATTATCATACATTACAGAATGGACCGCAGCTATATATTAACCACAAATAAAGGACTCAACTTTATTTGTTATCTATGAACTCTTTAGATTGCACGTCTCTTACTGTATCCATATGTATATGACACTCATATATACAGTTTAAGATTACATCCGGCAATCTTGGATGTTAAATATATGCATAAGTTATAAAATAAACAACACAACAAGAATGAATATAACTTTTCTTTTTATTTATTTCATAAATTCGTTTACAAATTACATCTTTAGGGTATAAACCCCAACAGGACTCGGTGACTCACCCTCCACCATCATCTCGATACTGTCACTACCAGAATGTGACATGGTTCAAACGAAGAATTCGGTTTGAAGCTCGAAAGAAAAGAAGAAGCTTGAAAGCTGAGGGAAGAGTTTAGTAAGAAATTTCAAGCGTGGGATAAACAAAACGAAAGCCGGATTTATATAGGCGTAGTATGGAAGAAAACGATGACAAGGGCGAGATCGAGTTTTTTGCCTCGATGCCTGCGTGCCGCCAAAACCGTCGCCTCTTTCAAAAGAGAAACCACTCCCTTGCTCACCATGTATAGCTTGCATTTAATGAGATATCTGCTCCAGATTCTTGCAACCAATTTGAAAACGAAAAATTTCCCATGTAAGATAGGAGTCTGACTCTAACCCCAAAACAATCACCGGTGTTCAAGTCAGAGGGGACTTCTATTAATAGCCAAATTTGGCTAACGACCAAAGTGAAATTTTCCACCCTCCAGCCTACATACAAGGGTCCAAATTCGAGCTTAAGTAACTAAATATCAAAGTTCCCGAAGTCGAGCCACCACGCAATCCTGTAGGAGCAAGGTGAGGCCGCCCATACCATCTGAACACCTTGCACTAATCTAGGCTCACCAGTTAAAGCCTGATGCAAACCTTTCAAGCCCCCTATACCAGAATAGGAGCTCGAAGCTAGGTCGACGTATGAGGACTCGAATTCCCTAAGATCGAGGTATCTCGTGACCTCCCCTAGAGCATGCTACAATCTCTCCTTTCACCAAGAGGCCTTTAGATGCCGAACTTGTCTTGTTATGTCCTCATGCTTCACCGAGGTGTAATCTTAACCTGTCCGAGCAGGCAAAGAGGAAGCCGCAGAGCCCGTCATCACCGAAAAGTGCCAACACAGTTAGTTCATGCTCTAATGAAGACCCAGAATGGTCAATAACAATATTGATACTGAAACACACCTCGGTGATCGAAGTAACAAGCGACACGTTCGATAGCCTCTATGAGACACCTTGCCAGGGAAACACACTGTATCAGAACTACACTCCAACATGCATTAAACCATTACATGCGTGCAGGTCAAGTGATTGAAACCAAAGAGGAAACAAACTTATCTCCCTCCAAGATATCTTTGAATCAGTTACTCAGCTAAAGTTAACCACATTTAAACGTAATATCCCGCCTAATAAGGGGGATTTTATTTAGTGATTGAAGACGGTAGAATAACTAGCTAAACCTAAAATCTACAGTGTAAATACGTCTGATCATGCACGAAAGAAGGGAGGTTTTTGATACACACAAATCGAGACTGAAATTCGCCACCAAAAAACAAAGCTTTATTATCGCCTAAGTTCTGCTGACAGAACATGACCACCAACCGGAAACTTTGTCCACTTATCGATAAGTACGGGGTTGCCACCTTTAGTCCACTCGGAAAGAGAGAAAGGGATTGAGTGATACACTTCCTTTGTAATCAACTAATAACAATCAATAAAACAGTACCATTTCTTCGTATATCTCCTTCGTAAAGTTTCGTTATAATCTATAACCTTTCATTTTAAACACTTGATTTCGGTACCAAGGGTACCTACCCCCGACCGTGACTTTCGAGGTAGCGGTTTTAAGGGTGTTAACTGATATTCCTCGTTCCGAGAGAATTTTCGACTAACAAATGTTAATTAAGTGGGAGAAGTGTAAAGTCACGTATGTTAAAAAATTAAGGGTTTGTTTATTAATGGTATTGGATAATTAAATTTTTTATCTCTTTAATGAAAGTCAAATGATTAATTAGTAGGGAGTGTACTCAAAGGAGTTAAAAAAAAAAAATTACCAACTTCAACACCAGACTTCCATTGTTTCAGAAAATATGATAAAAAAAAACATTAGTCTTCCTCGCATGCAGCCATAGACCGTGCAAGAACCAAAATAAAATACAATTTCAAACCCAAAAATAAATACACACTTCTGATCATCATTTAAAACAAAGATTCATTGATTTATATATATAATCAACCACTTCCTCAACTGCCACTCTCTTTAATCTATAAAACCCAATTAAAGAATTTAATGGAGAATTTAAATTTATAAAATATGGATTCAAAAAGGAGGGTTGTTTTAATTAAAACTTTTAATTAATATATATAGATTAATAGAAGAAATATTGCATAAAAAGAATATAAAATGTCATGGGAAAAAATAGAAGTAATTTATATACAATAATAATGGCCATAAAGGGATCTCGATATACTTCTTTAACAAAAAAGAAACTAACGAAAGCCATTTATATACGACAATAGAACTTGCAAAAAGTAAAACAAATACAAGAATTGTGGCACGGCTCTTTGTTTATGGACAAAAATCAATCAATAGAAGCCATTTATATTATATACAACAATTGTGTCACGACTCTCTAGTTCCATAACAAAAACAATATTATATTTTATTAACAAAAAAACAATTAATAGAAGCCATTTCAATATATATACAATAATAGTGTTACGAGTCTCTAGTTCCTTAAAAAAATTGAATTTCCTGTTAAGGTCGTGAGGTTAATCTCAACAAAAAAATGAGACAGTCAAATTGTTACCTTTAATTATTAACAGAATTGGAAAATGAAACGCAAATAATTGCATTTGGATTGTATATATAAACAGTTGGGAAATTATTCCAGTCAAGTTGAAGAAATTTGAATATTACAAAGACGTGTTTTTACACTAAAACAAATCAATCTCACAGGATCAAAATAATACCCAACTTGAAATCCTTTATTGTTTATTTCTGCTAAGTAACGATAAAAAATTATTTTCTTCTTGTTTGATCCATTTTGTATTGCGATGACAACTTTTCCGGATTCATTGTGTTACGAAATGGTTCAACTCCTAAAACAATCTTTTTACCCTTCTAAATGATAACATTGCAAGACCCCCTTATATGCTGGGATAAATTCCACCTTGTATCAACTTTCCAACATAAAACACTCACCTCCATAAATATTGCAACACCGCCAACCTGTTAACCATTTATATTGCAATTTTTGTATGGTTAGTCAAAGCAGAGTAAAGAGTGAATGATGATACCTCATCTCAATAGTCTCGGTTGATCATGTCTTCATTGTAATCTCATGAACAACACCATTCTCATTACAGAACTCAAAATCATTCTCACTCTCGAAGCCACCATAATGGACCTGCTATATTTGTAATCAACAATTAAATAGCACTTTTGATCATCATTGAGACATAAAAAGTACTAACTTGCAGAAAAAAGGCTTACTTCAATAGGATAATGGAGAAAATAATAGAAGAACAAACCTTCGGATAGAGAAATTCAAATCGGGAACAAATTTAAGTTTGGGATATACCTTCAATACAATAAATAATGAATATATCTATCAAGAAGAACTATGGAATCTCAAATCAAAAGATTAATTTTAGCGTTCAAGGTACATGTAGTTAAAGCTCAATAATGCAATTAAATTAAAACAATAAAGAAATTGCACAACAGTCTATAGTCATTTTCTCACAAATCCTATTTAATTCCCACCTCAATTTCCAATCCCATAAGTTGAAGACATAGTTTATGGGAAACCATTGTCAATTAGTCATAAAATTTTCATCTCAGTTTGGCATAAGAAATAAAATAATCAATGAAAAGAGAAATACCTTTGAGGTTTTGTGCTTGTGTTTCGATTCATATGAGACTTTTACCGAGGGTTTCCTTTAATTGAAATCATTTTATAACTAAATAGAAATAGGGGTCAAAAAAATATTGGTACTATTTGGAGAGGTATTGTGCAAATATGACAACTTTACTAATGTATGTTTAAAAGGCACCATTGAACGTGTTCAGACGAAAATACCCCGAAATATTAAAACAGTGAGGAATTTTTAGTTTTCTAAGTCAGAGAAAAACAACAGTCAAACCGATGGGAAACTAATTGAAGATGAAGTGACTGGAACGAGAGTACACGAGAACAGCTGCGATTAACAAAGGTAAGATTAGTTTTTTTTTCCTCGTTTTTGTTGTTGATAACTTGCATTACATGTCATAATTGAGTTTTGTTGATTGAAATTGTAGAAACCAGTTAAAATAGAGATCTGAGAATGGTTGTGGTTTAGGTTAGGGTTTGTAATTTGGTTGAATATCTGTTGAGGAAGATGAAATCTGGGTTATCGAGACATTTTGCAAGAGAATTGAGTTTATTTATAGTTGAGTCGAGCTTTTATTTTCGTGAAAATTAGGTTTTGGTAAGTCAAGCTTTTTTTGTAAGGTTTCAAGTTTTTTTTGAATGGGATCGAGCTTTTTTGAAAGGGATCGAACTTTTTTGAAAAGAAATCGAGCATTTTTCAATAGGCATTTTACAAAAATTATATTGGTTAATTATTTAATCAATTTGTTTATAGTTGTAATAATATTAAACAAAATACTAAAATTGATATTTCAATTTTTAATAGTTTTCGGTTAACCTACAAGACGCATTTTTTCCGTTTTTATTTTTAAAATACAGCTTTCAGTATTTGCTACCTGACGTGTTTTCAGAATTTGAAAATGAAACCAAAAATACTGTTTTCATTTTCATTTTTATTTTCGAAAAACAGCAACCGAAAAACGCTTACAGGACGGGCATGAAGAGCTTGATTGTTTTATTATTTTTTTTAAAATAAAAATTAATACAAAACATGTGTAACATAAGAAATGCCGAATGTCAAATTCAATTTAAAATAAAAAAATTACTAAAAGAGAAAGTATTGCTAAATATCAAATAATTCAAATTTTAGATAATCTTTGAATGAGACACGTGGTAGGCCTTTCCCATCATGGTTTTTCTTTATAATATTTAGTGATAGATTATACATGTATTTGGAAAAGAATCTTTTTTTTTTTTTTTTAAGTTTAATGTTTCAACGTGTCCAATTTTTTTTTTTATTTCCTTATAAAAAATATATGAAAAATTAATATTAATTTTAAATGTTTGTTGAGTCACTCTTCCTATTTTCTTTTTTATTTTATTTTCTGACAAAAAATATGAAAAATTAATATCAATTTTATATGTTTACTGAGTCAGTCTAAAAAAGGGTTGTGCAACAAACCGTCTGAAAGTGGACGGTCGTATTGACAATATCTATTTTTTTTAACATGTCACTTTGAGGTTGAATATACACGACTGTATTGGAAAAAGATTTTTTTAAAAAGAATTTCTATTAATCCTATGTTGCATCTTTTTTTTTTCACAAGTCACGTTTGTACCAGAGATACTCTAATAATCGCTATTACCCATTCAGTGAGTTGTCGACGACAACATGTAAATAAGGTAAATCATATATATGGACATTAACTTATAAATCTTTTGGGCAATCTAGCATTGCTATTTTCGGAATTGTTCAAATCTCATAAAGTTTTTTCGAAATTGATCAAACATGGAGGGTTTTCAAATCCCAAAAAAAGAAAAGAAAAAAAACATTTTCATTAAGGGTAAGTTCAGGAGAGACCAGAGATAAAAGCCTTATTGCTCTGGATATAGCAACTTTATTATTGCACTGCTTACACGACCATCAAATCTTTAATTTATTGTCCAATTTTTTATATGTTTTACTTTTGACATGGCTGTTTGGTCTTATTTATATGTAATAAAGAAGCCTTTGTAAAGAAGGTATTCTGTGCTAAATAGTTGATATTTATTTATTTATTTGAAATAGGTTTAATATTAAAAAAACCACTCCCCTTTAAACTATTATCGGATGTATAATTATAAATACTTTTATTTTAGAAACCTCTCCTATAAACTAACATCATTAACATTCCATTTGTGTTGACTGAGTTTGACCGTTAAAAAGTCTAAAATTTAAGCTTCAATTGTATGAATTGATCATTATAACATCATACTTTTACAAAATAAATTAATACAATGATACAAAATATGGGAATGTTAACATGTAAATGGGAAGTTAGTTTGTAGATAATTTTATCCCTAAAAATAACAAAATAACAAAATTACAAATAAACCAAAAGCCTTTAAAATAATCCAAAATATGTATTTATTTATGTATTTATTTATCTTTTTTTTTTAAATCCAAACAAATACTCATTTTCAATACTTTTAGTTCATTTGTAATTCTGTTATTTAAGATTTTTTTAATAGTCAAACACAATCAACACAAACGGAATGTTAACGGTGTTAGTTCATAGAGGATGTTTCTAAAGTAAAAGTTTTTGTAACTATACATCCAATAATAGTTTAAAGATAAGAGGAGATTTTAATATTAACCCTTTGCAATATAATGATTTAACGAAGCTATTAAACATATAAAATAGTGAGTTCTCTACCAAAAAAAATGTACAATACTGTAAGATCTAACGGGTAGAATCAAATGTCCACCGATTTGGTGGCTAGAGACTTACACTCTTTATTAACTCATCAAGGTTCAAACATTAACACATGGTATATATTGTTTTACTATTACTTATAAAATCACAATAAGTGTTGAGAGATCTCTTTCGATGTTGGGAGCCAACTTCTTTCGATTATGGAAGTTGATGTTCGGATATTACTTGATCTCGATAGGTTATGATAGACAATTGTTATATATATATAGAGAGGATCAATTATTAATACTTAAAAAAAATAGCAAAATAAAAAAAAGCTTTGTTGTATGTAAATTTTACCAAGCATACACGTCATTGACAGGAAGGAAAAAATAGCCAGGTGTATGCTTAGATGGACATCCGCGAAATATCCTACAAGGCATCATTAAAGAGGAGCAAGCCCGAGTAAGCATATACCGAATAAAGACCTACTCGGGACTGACTAAAACAACGCATTCACTCGGGCTCACACGGCACTACTCGGTACCATCAGATATTAGTCTTACTCCGGAGTAAATACAACCCGAATAAGAACTTATCGTACGGGTTAAGTCGTTAAATACGCGAAGATATTCTTCATGAAAAAATCCCAAATAATGGACCTTTGAGTTAGAAAAGTCCCCCAATCAGGAAACAACTTGATTCCTTTTCGAAGACTACATTCTTATAAGGAAACAAGTCAAATTGAACTACGCTACTAGAATCCCACTCAATTTCCATAAGAGACTCCGAAACAGGAAAGAAGACAAATCAACCTCAAACAAGTAACCAAATCATAATTAAATACAAATATCTTGTATTACTTGTACAAAACAGATTAGGGTTCTATAAGCATATAAATAGACCCATAATCTGGCTCGAAAAGAGAGGGACAATATAGCATACAGTAACCACGAATAATACAGAGAGAAAAAGGGAGATCGAGAGCTTGTAAAAACATTTTATTCTCTTAGTGGATTTTGGCTTGGTTGATCTTTCAACCACCCGTGGATGTTTCTCTGACCATCGGAGTTTTACCACATAAACCTTGTCTTTTTTACTCTCTCTCCATCTCTTTCTCTTTGAATCAATAGCCAAAATCTAGTCCTTATTGGCTTTTCTGGCATAAGCCAGAAAACGACATCAACAATTGGCGCTAGAAGGAGGGGCTGAACCTCCGAACTTGTTAGAAAGCAATGGCTAGAAGCAGAAGTAGTTGGAGAACGACCAAAGATCACCAGGCGATTTCCATACTGGCAATACGTCACAAAATCCTGCAGCAAACACAGAAAACCAACTTACGCATCTGGCAGGGATCCAGTAAGTTCCTCCAACCAGTAGAGATCTTACGCTGCGTTTCCAAGAGGCCCTACAACAATTAGTGACGGACGCAGCAAAGGAAGGGATTGACCTACTGGCCACAAGAGCGCATACTCCCAATCCTCCATCCGTAAGGCTCCGTTCAATGGTGGTAGGACCAAGAATAACTATGCCAGAAACCAGAAGGAACTCTTCCCCGATCAATCCGGTTGGACAGAAAGCACTAGGGGAGGAGAATCACCAAAAGCTGTATTGCAATCAAACAGTAAGTGCCAGACATTGTAAATATGATCGGCACAGAGGACGATTATCATCAGAAGACAGTGATCAACACCATCGTAAACGTCATCATGGAGTCACACGAGGGTTCTGGCATCAGAGTGAAGAATCTGAGGAAAGACAGTCACCCAACGGTTCAACCGTCAGGGAAGCCCGGTAAGGGACAGAGATATTACAATCCAGAGCCTGACTCGAGAAGTAGAGAATAATAGGCGACAGATGGAGGCACTTGTTAGACTTTACGGTTACAACGATCTATCCGACAACGACTCCGACAGTCCATTTACCAGGGAAATTTTGCGGACCCTTTTCCCAGAAAGATTCAGGATGCCACATGTGGAACAATTCAAAAAAGATACAGATCCAAAGGAGCACGTTAGGCGCTATAAAAGTGCTATGGCTCAATATGCCCCCAATGATCCCCCCTGTTGTGTCTCAACTTTCCACAAACACTTGGGGACACAGGCTCAAGATGGTTCGGAAGACTACCTCCGGCAAGCATCAGAAATTTCAACTAGCTGAGCAGGAGCTTCTCAAGGCAATTCCTGAGCAACGTTCACAGAAAGAAGTTGGTTGCCTACCTCTCTCAAATAAAACAAGGGAATGACGAGTCGTTAAAAAAATTCTTGGGCTGGTTCGGCCAAGCAGTATCAGAGATTGGCAGCGCTAATGATGAAGTCATTATTGCTGCCTTCACCAATAACCTGCAGAATGGACGATTATCCTTCGATTTGAGAAGAGCACGACTGACAAGGTATGCCGACATGATGGATATGGAGGGAGGATAGGCTCTGGCTGAGGAAGAAGAGTTAGCTACAGGAGGAAGCTATATGCATGGAGGAAAGCCAGAATAGAGAAATACCGAATCCAAGGGGCAGAATCAAAAAGAAAAACAGAAAGGGAACAGCAAGGAGAAAAATAAGGATGGGGGTAATGGGCGCAACGCCGAACGGTCCACAGAGAAATACAGCGGCAAATATACCAATTACACCCCTCTTCGGAAGAAACAAGAAGAAATTCTAGCCATCCTGGAAGAAAAGAATATGGTACAAGAACCGCGGCGACAGTCACATTTCGTACGGAGAGATACAACCAAGTATTGCAGGTTTCATAAAGAGACCGGGCATGAATCTTCGAAGTGTTTTCAGCTTAGAGATTACATAGAAACCTTTATTCGGGGAAGGCACCTGCGGGATGTAGTCTTAAAAAAAGATGAGAGATCGGAAGTCAAGAAAGCCAAGGCTGATAACAACCCTGGTAAAAACCGAAGAGCCAGCCCTGAAGCCAATGAAGTAATACATACAATCTTCGGAGGACCTTCTACTGGGAGGAGCAACCGAGAACGGACTAAGGAAGTCCGAGAAGCAGTAGAAGCCAGGAATAACTTCGACGTGAATTCGGTTGAACCAGACCCGAAGAGGGTAAAGGTAGGATGGGACCCGATAGTCTTCACAAAGGCAGATTCCCACGGCGTCGATGTTCGACCTAATGACGTTTTGGTTATAAGTGCCCGGATTGGCCATAGGGAAGTCCGAAGAATTTTAATAGATAATGGGAGTTCAGCAGACATCTTAAGCGTGGCCGTATACGACCAGCTAAGATTGGACCGAAAATATTTACAATATTTCCATACTCCATTAAGAGGATTTGGGGGAATAGAGGTCAGGTCACTTGGGACAGTAAAATTACCTGTGAAGATTGGAATGGCACCATGCTAGAGGACTGTCCTGCTCGACTTCGTGGTACTTCATTTGGATAATTGGCCGTATAATGCGTTATTGGGTCGGCCATTCCTAAATAAAACAAGAGCCGTGACGGCCACTTACGCATTAATGATCAAATTCCTAACAGAACAAGGGGTTGGGATAGTCAAGGGATCCCAAGAGATGGCCCGAAGAGCAAACCTGTCGGTATACAGAGACAAGCATGATGCCGAATAAGTGTGCACCATAATACAGCCAAATGAAGAATCCTTGTCATTCGAACTAGATCCAATGGAGGGCTCGAATGAATACAAGACAGAAGTGGCCGAAATACTACTCGAAGAAGACAAACCAGACAGGAAAGTGAAGATCGGGGCAAACTTGAAAGAAAAAATCAAGCGAGAATTGACCAATTTGCTCAGAGAATACAAAGATGTATTCGCCTGGAGTCATGAAGATATGATCGGAATAGATGCCCGAATAATATCCCATCACCTCGCAGTAAGCCCGAATGCCAAACCGGTAGTACAAAAGAGAAGATCGTTCAATCCTGAAAGAAGTCAAGCAATCAAACAAGAGGTGGAAAAGCTACTAACGACGGGATCAATCAGAGAAGTCAACTACCCCTAGTGGGTCGCCAAATCAGAGAAGTCAGCTACCCCTAGTGGGTCGCCAACGTAGTCCTCGTCCAAAAGAAAAATGGACAATGGAGGATGTGCATAGATTTCAAGGATCTAAACAAGGCATGTCCGAAGGATAGCTTCCCACTCCCAAGAATAGACCAACTGGTGGATGCCACAGCAGGTCATGAACTGCTCAGCTTCATGGATGCTTACTCGGGATACAATCAGATCCGGATGAACAAAGCTGACGAAGAAAAAACAGCCTTCACAACGGATCAGGGTTTATATTGCTACACGGTGATGCCCTTCGGTTTAAAAAATGCAGGAGCCACGTACCAAAGATTGGTCAACAAGATCTTCACTCGGCAAATCGGAAGGAACATGAAAGTCTACATTGATGACATGTTGACTAAAAGCGTCTCAGCAGATGACCATGGCCGCGACCTCCGAGAGACATTTGATGTATTAAGAAGGTATCAGATGAAATTAAACCCAAACAAATGTTTATTCGGAGTCCACTCGGGAAGATTTTTGGGTTTTCAAGTCCATCAAAGAGGAATCGAAGTTAATCCAGAGAAGATCCAGGCTTTGCAGCAAATGACTTCACCTAAAACATTGAAAGAGGTACAACGCTTAACAGGGTGTTTAGCCTCCTTGGGAAGATTCATCTCAAAGGCTACAGACAGGTGCGCGCCTTTCTTCAAAGTGATCAAAAAAGGAAAAGGCCTGGAGTGGAATAAAGAGTGCGAGCAGGCATTCTTAAAGATAAAAGAATACTTGGGGCAAGCTCCCATCCTCTTAAAACCACAAAAAGGGGAAATACTTCAGCTGTATCTTTCAATAACCGAGCTTGCAGCAAGTTCAGTCCTAGTCAGGACAGAAGATGGAGTACAAAAACCAGTGTATTATACAAGCAAGGTACTCCTACCGGCCGAGACCAGATACTCACAGGCAGAGAAGATGGTCTTAGCATTGGTTTCAGCTGTAAAAAAGCTGAGACCATACTTTCAGGCTCATACGATCCAGGTTCTCACCAATTGCCCATTAAGACAAATCTTGCAAAACCAGAGATATCAGGAAGACTTACTAAATGGGCAATCGAGTTGAGTGAATTCAATATATATTACGTCCCCAGAACTTCCCTCAAAGGACAAGCAGTGGCAGACTTCATAGCCGAGTTCACAGAACCGAACCTGGAAGCAAAAAAATTGTTGGATAGAAGTTTCCAATGGAAATTATATGTTGATGGTTCTTCGAATACTTATGGCAGTAGGGCAGGGATCGTAGTTCGCACCCCAGAAGGAGATGATGTTGAATGTGCCATGAGATTTGATTTTAAAGCAACCAATAATCAGGCTGAATACGAGGCTTTGTTAGCTGGACTCAGAGTCTGCATAGCTCTTGGGGCAGACGAAGTGGAGATATTTAGCGATTCACAGGTAGTTGTCAACCAGGTTATGGATGAATCCCAGGCTAAAGATGAAGGAATGGTTGCCTACCGTGACATCGCAAAACAGCTCCTCCAAAAATTTAAAGAATACAAGATCGCTTAAATCCCTAGAGAAGAAAATGAAAAGGCAGACGCTTTAGCTAAATTAGCGTCAGCAACAACCTCGATCAGACCAAAAACCATTCCAGTTGCACACCTCTTTAAACTGAGTACGGCTGAACTTAAGCATTTGGAAATTTCAGAAATCCGAACACCGCAAGACGGTTGGATGAGCCAACTGAGAAGGTTCCTGGAAGAAGGCATACTCCCAAAAGATCCGATATTAGCAAAGCGCATCAGGTATCGATCGGCTAGGTACACCGTGATCGGAGGAGAATTATACAGAAGAGGGTTTTCTCGAGCTCTCCAGAGATGTATACCGGAAGAAGATGCACATCGAGTACCTCAAGAGATCCACGGAGGAGTTTGCGGGAACCACACTGGGGGTAGAAGTCTGGCACATAAGGTACTCAGGCAAGGCTATTATTGGCCTACACTTTTCTCAGATGCACAGCAATGGTCAGAAAGTTGCAATACCTGTCAAAAAATTGCCAACGATATCTGACAACCCCCAGAAAAGCTCAAAAATCTCACTGCCCCATGGCCATTCGCCATGTGGGGCCTAGACCTGATCGGGCCAATGCCAGCTGGAACACGGGGTGGAGCGAAGCACGCCATAGTAGCTGTCGATTATTTCACAAAATGGGTCGAAGTTGAAGCGTTGGTGCATATCACGTAAGCCAACACCATAAATTTTGTAAAGATAAACATATTTTACAGGTTTGGAATTCCGGACACTATAATCTCCGATAATGGCACTCAGTTCGATAACCAAAGGTTCAGGCAATTGTGCGAGAAGTATCATATTGCCAACTACTATGCAACACTAGCTCATCCACAAACAAACGGGCAAGTAGAAGCAGTAAATAAAATTATCAAGCACACTATCAAAGCAAAATTAGATGACAAAAAAGGAAACTGGGTTGAAAAGGTTCCTGAAGTATTGTGGGCATATCGGACGACAGGAAGGATTTCAACAGGAGAAACTCCGTTCAGCCTAGCATTCGGAACAGAAGCTGTCATCCCCATAGAAACATCGCATGCGTCCCCCCGGGTAAGGCTATATGATGAAGGAAAAAACATCGATACACTGCTACAAAGTTTGGATGAGCTAGAAGAAAAAAGGGAAAATTTCCGAATAAGAAATGCAGCTTATCAACAAAGAGTGGCACGACACTACAACTCTCGTGTTTGGATCAGGAAATTTCAGTTAGGAGACCTGGTGCTCAGAAAGGTGTCACTAAACACAAAGAATTGAGCCGCGGGATCCTTGGCTGACAAATGGGAAGGTCCATACAAGATCGAGGGGATAGCTGGCCATTGAGCTTATTGGATTGCTCGACCCAATGGAGGGGTGTTACCCCGACCATGCAATGCCCAATATCTAAAGATTTTCTATCCTTAAAATATATATTTATATTAAATATTTTATTCTTTTTCTAGTCAGGACAGTATTAGTCAGAATAAATATTAAAATTGTAATAATCTTTGTTGATTTTTCGCAGTAATAAATAAAACTGAGAATTTCCAAAAGGAAAACACCTAGCTCGAGATTTCCACAGCATACGACAATAAGAAATGGAAGAAGAGCATGATAATAAGAACATGCAAATAGAATTCTCGGGACCATCAAATCCCGAAAGGGCGGAGAAGCTCGTAGGAGCATGCCAGCCGAGCAGGGTCAAAATGACCTTCGCAAAAAGGCAAACCCGATGCACCAAACTGGAAAAATGCTCGGGACGCTATCGGGAGAAATTCCAGTGAAATGCGTAGCTGTGTTGAAGCAACTTTAAAAAAAAAGCTCAACGATTCGGCAAACCCTTGCGCATAAAAACTGGGGAGACATCCTTGGTATTGCGTAAGGACTCGAACGCATAATCATGGTGAGCCTTGATATAACGTTCGGGTAACAACAGGGTATGAAACATAAGTGAAAACTTTCCTGTTTCAAGATGATTCGGTTAATAAAAAAAGCCAGTTCAATAAGATACTTGGCAATTGAAGTTATTCGAGTAACAACCGGTTTAATAAGATACTCGGTTAAGTTACCTAACCACCAGCTAGTTTAATAAGATACTTGGTAATTGAAGTTATTCGGGTAACAACCGGTTTAATAAGATACTCGGTTAAGTTACCCGACCACCAGCCAGTTCAATAAGATACTTAGCAATTGAAGTTATTCGGGTAACAACCGGTTTAATAAAATACTCGGTTAAGTTACCCAACCACCAGCCAGTTCAATAAGATACTTGGCAATTAAAGTTATTCGGGTAACAACCGGTTTAATAAGATACTCGGTTAAGTTACCCGACCACTAGCCAGTTTAATAAGATACTTGGCAATTGAAGTTATTCGGGTAACAACCGGTTTAATAAGATACTCGGTTAAGTTACCTGACCACCAGCCAGTTTAATAAGATACTTGGCAATTGAAGTTATTCAGGTAACAACTGGTTTAACAAGATACTCGGTTAAGTTACCCGACCACCAGCCAGTTTAATAAGATACTTGGCAATTGAAGTTATTCGGGTAACAACCGGTTTAATAAGATACTCGGTTAAGTTACCCGACCACCAGCCAGTTTAATAAGATACTTGGCAATTGAAGTTATTCGGGTAACAACCGGTTTAATAAGATACTCGGT
The DNA here is from genome assembly GCA_032871835.1 of Dipteronia dyeriana. Classification (NCBI taxonomy): domain Eukaryota; kingdom Viridiplantae; phylum Streptophyta; class Magnoliopsida; order Sapindales; family Sapindaceae; genus Dipteronia; species Dipteronia dyeriana. The sequence goes on from CM065298.1 coordinate 85,763,729, forward strand.
TAAGTTACCCGACCACCAGCCAGTTTAATAAGATACTTGGCAATTGAAGTTACTCGGGTAACAACCGGTTTAATAAGATACTAGGTTAAGTTAACCGACCACCAGCCAATTTAATAAGACACTTGGCAATTGAAGTTATTTGGATAACCGGTTAAATAAGATACTCGGTTATGATTCCGACCATCAGCCAGTTTAATACAACCTCCAGCAACAAAAAAAAAGACAAACCATTCAAACTCAGAAAATCGTATTCTATTGCTTTTGAAAAGGATGGTTACAATTCAAAGAAATGATTCTTTACACAAGCAAAAAAATAAAGAATCTATCAGAATCCCCTACAAATTTACAAAATCAAGGTTACGAGGATTTTGAGCCTTTGCCAATACTTGAGTCTGGCACCATCTCGTATTCACGAAGCAGGCTCTCATTAGACGGCCAAGTGAAGTCATCAACAATGTCGTCCCTCCACTGGCTGTAATCGTTACCCGGGATTGGCCCGACATCAGGGATTACACCCTCGACAGACTCTCGACTTGTGTAAAAGGTCGAGAGAGAGTGCTCGGACGGAATCTCTAAATGCATAGGATGGGGCTCCTTGCCTTGACTACGGCAGTAGGCTCTCCATTCCTTCATCTGAATCCGAAGAGATTCCAAAGATCGATCCATATGGTGTTTGATTGACAGCTCCCAGTTAGCACGGGCCTTCTCGGTTGCCCTACTCTTTACTTTGAAGAATTCATTGGTCGAAACTAGCACACGTTGAAATTCCTGAAGAAGTAGGGCATCGTAGGCGGGGGATCTTTTAAAACGATCCACCCCTTGAACTTCCAGCTCCAACCTGGCCTCTTGGGAAAGGGATTCAACTATCAGCACTTGGCGCTCCAAATCTTCGATTTTTTTGACATACGCCGACTTCGCCTGCTCCGCCTCCTACTCGGCCTTGAGCATAGACTCTTCAGTAGAAGAAAGAAGGTTTTGAAGCGAAGCAACCTTCTCCCCTACCAAAGATGCCTTGTCTTCAACCTCAACCTGCTTAGCCAGACAATTGTCGGCAAATATCTGCACAGAACCGACCTCCTGCTGGTAAGCTTGCTCAGCTAGAGCACGACCCTCCTCACTCGCCTTCAGCTGAGCCTCCAGACGCTTTATTCGAACAGCCTGACATTGCTGTGTCTGAACAAGCTCAACAAATTCGGCCACCATCTGCAAAAGAATATACTTAGAAATCCAGTGAAGAAAAAAATGTAAAAGAGTCGGAATTAACTAAACTTACATAAGATGCGCCGTTGAAAACGTTTTGGAGACGTTCGGGCAGGGAACCATCTCTAAAATTGCTCCAGCGGTCTTCCCCGATATAAGCCCGACCAGAGGACATCTCCTAGAGCATATCTTTCTGAGAAAGGGATAAGGGAACCCCCGAGGGTTGAGTTCCCAGATTTCCAGACTCGGGGACAGGAGAAGCTCTATTTGGCTCTAGGGATGGAGAGGGAACCCCCGAAGGTTCAGCCCCCATATCTCCAACCTCGGGGGTAAAGGAAGCCCTACTTGGACCTGAAGTGACATCTGCCGATACTCCATCACCTTCACTCGGGGCAATCTCACCTGCCACATCTTCGTCGCTGGAGTCGATGAATGTGACTACCCCAGGAACTTTGAGAAGTCGATGAGGCGAACTAACTGCTTTTCGCTTCACACCCCGAGAACGGTGGAAGAGATCAGCAACAGGATCTTCCAGTAAATCATCCTCAAAAGACTCAAAAATCTCGGCAATGACAGGCATTTATTTCGACAAGATGCTACCACCATCGCCAGCTTCAGACAGTCCAACAGGCTCTCCACTTGGAGTCCCACACTGCCTCTCCCTATTTTCAGGCAATTGTGTCACGGTCGGCTCGCCTTGGCCACTTGAACCAGCGAGATCCTGAGCAGGAGACTGAGCACCCCGATCAACGCAGTCGAGAATTTGCTCAGCAGTGTCAATTTCCTCATCAAGCTCGGGTTGAGCAATACCCTCATCGCCCTGAAGGGATGCCTCCTTCCTGCTCGCTTGAAGAAATGCCTTCACCTAACGAGCCAGAAAATCGCAGACAACGTTCGTATCGAACACTAAAGAAAAAAAGAGTAATAAGGTTAGAAAAGGAAATGGAAAAATGAAGAAACACAGCAGAAAGGGCGATGGGTTACTTACAACACCTGCGATGGCCCAAAACCTGTTCGAAGAAACCGAGTTTGATCAAGTCGTCCTCTTTGAAAAGAAAGTTCTTGCTTCTCTTTTCTAGAGTACAAATAGCAGCCCGGGCCAGCCTCTTCAACTCTGAATCGTTATAATAAATTGTTTTCTTATTCCAAGCCTCAGGGAAACAGAAGAAGTGGGGAACATTCAGCACCATTAGGGAATCCCCAAATCGAACAGTGACGTCCAGCCCGAGAGCCCCTCCAGCAAAAAACCAACTGTTCTTCCAGACCTTGTTGGATGTGGGGAATCCCCATATAAAGCCCTTCTTTTTCGAGTCATCAAAAGCCTCGACCCCCTGATTCGCCTTCACTTCTTTAGGGATCCAACTTTCCGAAGGAGTTGACGCAAGAAAGTAGGTCCCCGTTTTACTAACCTGCCTCAGCGTAAAGAAATATCTGATTTCATTAGGGGAAGGCGGTGAAAGGTTCATTCGGCTGAACATGTGCCACATGCACATCAAGATTTTATAACTATTCGGGGCTAACTGAGCTGGGGCTATCCCTGCTTCAGCTAAAAACCGGGCAATAAAAGGCTGAAGGGGAAGTGTGACGCCACAGCAAAACATCTATCCATAAATCGAGATCATCCCCTCAGGAGGATTCCATACGGCTCTATTCCCCGTAGGAACCAAAGTGACTGAGTCTGGCAAATCGAATCGGGATCGGTATTTATCTATCTCAGCTGGCCCGACTACATTCTGTTCAATATCAAAGCCACTCGGGCGAGTGTCACAAAACGAAAGGCGAGACGCCCTGTGTACATCAGCGTCCCCCTCATTAACAGCTTGTTCCCCAGTCTGAACACTGCTCGAGCCATGCCTGTATACCTTGCTTGTGCTTTGATGTTTACCCATCCTTTTAAAAGATACCCTGTGATCAGAAATATCAGAATCAGAACTAGATGAAGAACTCGATACGGAACTGAAAGTGACGTCAGGGTAAAGCCTAGAAACATCGACCTCTAAAAATGGAGGTTCATCTATTGGGATATCCCCCAGTAATCGTCCAATACAAGATACTAACTGGAAATCCCCACGCTCTAATGCATCAAAGGTAATTTTAAAGAGACGATGACGGGAAGATGACCCCATTGAAACTAACCTTGAATTGAGACTGACGCAAGATCTTCAAAGCGGAGAGTCGCGAACTTCTGAATAAAGAAATTTGAGTTTAAAGAAATTTCTGCTGGATTTTTTAGAATAAACCAACAGTCGCTTAACGAAGGATTTAAAGGCGAGATGGCATTAAACCCTAGGGTTTCAAAGCGGGAAAAAGTTATGACAAAACCATATGACATTGGCAGCGTTTGGATAAACGCAAAAGTCACTTCTCATAAACGATATTGAAAAACGAAGAGACAAGGGACACGTGTCAAGACAAGAAGTAGCCCTCAACCGTCAAAACTTTGAAACGTCGCTATCATTTAAGATCTTGCGTGACAAAGCAAATCGAAATTACAGAGTCACCATTAAAATACATCATTATGGCAAGACGGTTTTTCTGATGAAAGGAATTCAAAACGATTAAAATATTCTTGCCCGAAATAAAGTCTTCTCAGCAAAAATATTTTAAGGGGGTATTGTTGTATGTAAATTTTACCAAGCATACACGTCATTGACAGGAAGGAAAAAATAGCCAGGTTTATGCTTAGATGGACATCCGCGAAATATCCTACAAGGCATCATTAAAGAGGAGCAAGCCCGCGTAAGCATATACCGAATAAAGACCTACTCGGGACTGGCTAAAACAACGCATTCACTCGAGCTCAAACGGCACTACTCGGGACCATCAGGTATCAGTCTTACTCGGGAGTAAATACAACCCGAATAAGAACTTATCGTACGGGTTAAGTTGTTAAATACGCGAAGATATTCTTCATTAAGGAATCCCAAATAATGGACCTTTGAGTTAGAAGAGTCCCCCAATCAGGAAACAACTTGATTCCTTTTCGAAGACTACATTCTTATAAGGAAACAAGTCAAATTGAACTACGCTACTAGAATCCCACTCAACTTCCATAAGAGACTCCGAAACAGGAAAGAAGACAAATCAACCTCAAACAAGTAACCAAATCATAATTAAATACAAATATCTTGTATTACTTGTACAAAGCAGATTAGGGTTTTATAAGCATATAAAAAGACCCATAGTCTGGCTCGAAAAGAGAGGGACAATATAGCATACAGTAACCACGAATAATACAGAGAGAAAAGGGGAGATCGAGAGCTTGTAAAAACATCTTATTCTCTTAGTGAATTTTGGCTTGGTTTATCTTTCAACCGCCCGTGGATGTTTCTCCGACTATCGGAGTTTTACCACGTAAATCTTGTCTTTTTTACTCTCTCTGCATCTCTTTCTCTTTGAATCAATAGCCAAAATCCAGTCCTTGTTGGCTTTTCTGGCATAAGCTAGAAAACGACGTCAACAAGCTTCATTATCATCACAAATGTACATGCATTTATAAACATTTATTTAGTTTTAATTCACTTGCTTTAGTTGCTTAAAGTATTTCAATTTGTTTTCATGGATTTTTAATAACGAAATTAGAATTATATTCTTAAACTTTTTTTCTTTTTACCTTTTCATACTAAAATTCATTTGCAGTCAATAAGTTCTACGTCTTCAAAAGTTTGAGCTAAATATCCAAAAAATTCAAGTTTTATAAGAATTTAGTTTTACTTTATGTTGTTAAATTAATAATTTATATGTCCACATAACTACAATTTATACTTCAATATTGTGGGCTCCAAAGTTTCAATACTAATCACGAAAAAACTGAATATTTTTATATATATATATAAACTATTGAAAATATATCAAGAAAAACTAGTTAAAATATGTCAATGAAACTATTGTATCAAGGAAAACAAATGAAAATATATCAAGAAAAAACTGTAAACATATATCATAAAATAATGAACATTTATCAATAGAAACTACTGAACATTTATCACGAAGATTACTGAAAATATATCACAAAAAGCTACTAATAAACATATATATATATCCCTGAAAACTAAACATTTATTATGAAAAACTACCGAAAGTGTATCCTAGAAAACTAAAATTGAATATATATATCAGGGAAAACTATTGAAAATATATCATGATAAAGAGATCTGTCACAAATTCATGATATATTTGCTCACCCAAATTTTTATCAAGAAAATCAACAATTAATATTCATAAATCACACAATAATACAATATATTATCAAAACTCTAAATAGTGGAAATTGTAAGGAATGTCACTTTGTTTTTTTGTTATGTTGTAATGATATCATTACTTTAATAACTTATGTTTAAAAGACACATGCTATGGTAAACTATCCAAATTGTCCTTAAAATCTGTCTTTGTACTTCCATCTACACTTTGAAAAAAAAATTGTCTTCTCTCTCCAAAAAAGTTGTCTGAAAATCAATCTCCTTATTTTCTTCACCTCCAACTATTTAATTTTTAAACCCAATATAAATACTTAAAACCCATTTTAGTGAGAAAGTAATTAACTCACATGAACCTCAATTCACTCGATCAAAATTGTTGGTCACTAATGGAGCATATATTGCTTAAATCTTGTTTATTACCATATCTTGATGAGTTGATAATCTAGTATTTTTTTTTATATACAATTTGATGATGAAAAGTGACTTGATTTAACTAGGTTTAAAGATAGAGAGCAATTTTGACAAAAGTTTAAGAGATAAGACATAATGTGTTAAGGGTATTTTTGGACTTTTTATTGTTACTTCTTGCAGTTAAGGTTATGAAAACCAGTTTTGTTTTAAAACTAGAATGACTTTTTTCTTCTTCAAAGTATGATATAAATTTAAGGTTTTTTTAAGGAGAGAGAGGACTCAAACCCTAATTTCATGGAGAAGTGTGAGGGATTTGTCATTTAACAAGTCTCATCTAATCCAGAATGATTTTTTTTTTTTTTTGGCAATTCCCACCTATGTTTTTATTAATACTTTCATCCAGTTTTAAGACAAAAATACACGCACTTCCCCTTTGCCCCAGTATCCCACAACCATAATATTTTGGTTATTTTAGCAGTAGGAAATGCATTATATATCATTTTATTTTATTTCTTATTTTTAATATTTTGGGTTAGAATCAGTCCAAACAAAACGGCGTTAGGCCGTGCAATTAAGAAAGAAGCTGCGGCAAGTAGAAGAAAAGTGGTCCATGCCAAATTTCCAAGCCATTACTTTTTATCAAAAAAATTATTGGTGGGGGATCCACCAATTATAGCTCATTTAATTTGCTTTGCTTTATTTATTATGACCTAATTAGTACAAACTCGGTCCAAATCATCGTTATTTTTGAGGTGGGCAATCAAATTGGTCAAATATAAAATTGGTCAAGAGCCATTGCTAGGCCTAGCCAGCTCATTATATTAAGAGCAAGTAAATGCAGCATTAAAACAGCAAACACATTCTTTTATAACCATTTATCATCAAAAACTTAACTTGGGTGTTTTGGGTGTCAATATATGATTGGATGGACAACTAGCATACATCTAACATCACAATACTTGTGCTACGAAATCCGAAATCCAAATCCATTTGTGATCCAAGTAAGATGACAACATAGATTACAAGTGTTTGAATTCAAAAAAAAAAAAAAAGTCGGATAAGCCCTCCCCCTCCCCTTTCACTTTGATATGTAAGTGGGTTCAAAAAATCCTTACATACCTTACCTCCGTGAATTTGCAAGGATACATTCTAAATAGTATAATTTTTTTAAGAGTCTAATTTTTTATAAAATGGGCTTCTTGAATGAGGAGAGATAACCCATCCAAAAGGTTGTCCAATTTACCACCAATTATGCAAAGAAAAAGAGAGAAAAGTAACAATCAAGCAGAGAATTGCAGATTTGCAGATACTATCAGGGAAATTGTGGCAAATTGTACGAGCTATAGCAATGTACAATGGCATGAGTCATGACAATTTGAAGAATACAAAACAATTTTGAAGTTTCCAATGGGTTCAAAAAATAAATAGTACTTTTTGAAGGTGACGTTTCAATACTGTTACTGCATTAATAACTTATGTTTAAAAGGCGCCAATTATGGTGAATGGACAAAAATACCCCCAATAGTTGTTTCATCAGAATCTTTTATTCATTTTTTTACAGTGAGAGTTATGAAATAGTGAGAGAAAGTTTCGTTGAAACTCAGGCACTACGCAGAAGAATTAAGGGGGGCAGGGGGCAGCGCCCTCGGAGTTTTTTTTTTCTTGTCAATACTTTAAAAAAAATATTCTCGATCTTTTGAAAAAAATCTCGATCCTTTGAAAAAAATTCTGGATCCTTTGAAAAAATCTCGATCATTTGAAAAATATTCTCGATCCTTTGAAAAATATTCTCGATCCTTTGAAAAAATATTCTCGATCCTTTGAAAAAATCTCGATCCTTTGAAAAAACTTCCCGATCCTTTGATAAAAATTCTCCATCATTTAAAAAATATTCTCGATTCTTTGAAAAAAAATCTCGATCCTTTGAAAAATATTCTCGATTCGATCCTTTGAAAAATATTCTCGATTCGATCCTTTGAAAAAAATCTCGATCCTTTGAAAAATATTCTCGATCCTTTGAAAAAATCTCGATCCTTTGAAAAATCTTCTCGATCATTTGATAAAAATTCTCGATCCTTTAAAAAAATATTCTCGATCCTTTGAAAAAAAATCACGATCCTTTGAAAAAAATCGCAATACTTTGAAAAATATTCTCGATTCGATCCTTTGAAAAAAAATCTCGATCCTTTGAAAAATCTTCTCGATCATTTGACAAAATTTCTCGATCCTTTAAAAAATTTTCTCGATCCTTTAAAAAATTTTCTCGATCCTTTAAAAAAAATATTCTCGATTCGATCCTTTGAAAAAATTTCTCGATCCTTTGAAAAAATTTCTCGATCCTTTGAAAAAAAAATCTCGATCTTTGAAAATTATTCTCGATCCTTTGAAAAAAATCTAGATACTTTGAAAAATCTTCTCGATCATTTGACATAAATTCTCGATCCTTTAAAAAATATTCTCGATTCGATCATTTGAAAAAAATTCTCGTTCCTTTGAAAAAATTCTCGATCCTTTGAAAAATATTATCGATCCTTTGAAAATTTCTTGATCATTTGACAAATGCTCGATTCTTTCAAAAATAAGTTCGATCATATTAAAAAAAAAGCTCGATTTGGCTGCAAATATGCTCAATTTAACTAAACATTATTTTTAAAAATAAAATGCTCGATCCTTTGAAAAATAAACTGTTCATACAAGCACTGGACAACAAATCATAACGAATGGATACATTGTTAAACCACACAGAAATATATAAAAATATATAAACGAAGATCACAAATATAAGTTATCTTCTTCTGCAGAATCTGGAGAGAGACAAGTTTTTTGGAGAGAGAGATGAGCTATCGTTTTCAAAGTGTAGATAGAAACACAATGAGATTAAAAAAATAGATTATTTAAGGGCAATTTGGCTAGTTCACCATAATTGGTGTATTTTAAACTTAAGTTATTAAAATGGTGATATCACTACAACACACATAAAAAAAGTGACATATCTCACAATTTCCACAGTTACCAATCGGGTAAGAAGATGCAGAAAAAACTTGTTGGGAGGAGTTGCCTTTCTTTTTTTCGGTAAATGTTTGATTGTTTAGTGGTTGAAAACCATTGATCATGTTTGACAACTATGAATTCAATACGTGGAAATTGTGAGGAATGTCACCTTTTTTTTTTTGTAATGATGCCACCAGTTTAATAACTTATGTTTAAAAGGCACCTATTACGGTGAACTACCCAAATTGTCTTTAAAATTTATCTTTGTGCTTCCATCTACACTTAAAAAATAAAAGTTATCTTCTCTTTCTAAAAACGTTATCTGAAAATCGTTCTCCTTATTTTCTTTCATGCATTTGTGACTGGTTTAACAATGTATCAATCCGTATATGAACATGTAGTTTCCATAATTTATACGAGCTTTTTTTTATTCTTTTCGACATTTGTTTCATTTTTTTCAGAGATTTTTTTTCTATTGGTTCAAGCTTTTTTTCTAATAGTTCAAGCTTTTTTTTATTGGTATGAACTTTTATTTTTTTGATTATTTCCGAGCTTTTCTGGAAAGAATTCGAGTTTTTTTTTATTGGTTCGAACTTTTTTTTGTATTGGTTCGAGCATTTTTTCTATTAGTTCGAGTTTTTTTTTATTGGTCCGAGCTTTTATTTTTTTGATTATTTTTGAGCTTTTTTGGAAAGAATTCGAGCTTTTTTTGTATTGGTCCGAGCTTTTTTTTTTCCATTAGTTCGATTTTTTTGTACTGGTCCGAGCTTTTTTTGTACTGGTCCGAGCTTTTTTTTCATTAGTTCGAGCTTTTATATTTTTTTTACTATTTCCCAGCTTTTTTGCAAAGATTTTGAGTTTTTTTTTGTACTGATCCGAGCTTTTTTTATATTGGTCCGAGCTTTTTTTCCATTGGTCCGAGCTTTTTTTCTATTAGTTCGAGCTTTTTTCTATTAGTTCGAGCTTTTTTTGTATTGGTTCGAGTTTTTTTGTATTTGTCCGAGCTTTTGTTGCATTGGTTCGAGGTTTTTTTTATTGGTCCGGGCTTTTTTTCTATTGGTCCGAGTTTTTTTCTATTAGTTCGAGCTTTTTTTCTATTGGTTCGAGATTTTATTTTTTTCACTATTTTTCAGCTTTTTTGGAAAGAATTCGAGCTTGTATCAACACATAACAGATCTAAAATTGGTTTAGTTAAATCGAGTGAGCTTTTTAGTAAAGGTTTTGAGCATTTTAAGTACTGATCAGAAAAAAAAAGTTCAGGGGGCGCTGCCCCCTTCTATGCCACGAGCTGATCGGGCAGCTCGACCACCGCGAGTTCAGCGGGAAGGTCAACCCCCGAATGCGTCTGCGTAGCGCCTGAGTTTCAATGAAACTTTCTCTCTCTATTTCACAACTTTTTATGTAAAAAAAATAAATTCAAGAAATATGATGGAACAACTACTGGGGACATTTTTGTCCGTTCACCATAATAGATGCCTTTTAAACATAAGTTATTAAAGCAGTGACAATGTTGAAATGTCACCTCAAAAAAGTGCTATTTAATTTTTGAACCAATTCAATATTGTCCCCACAATGGATCGGGATCCTCTCATGATATATTATTTCATTGGCTTTTTAACCGATGTTAACACGTGGCAAAGTAAAATTTTAATGGCCAAGATTATTTTATCTCCCATCCTCCCGGTGAAACCTACCGTTTTTTAATCATAAGACCATCTTCAATGCTCATGTTATTCACAATGTTAAATTTAGCACACAAAAAAGCCAAATACTATATTTGGCAAAACAAATTAGCATTGTGCTCCAATGCACAATGCTAAAAATTAAACTAAAATACTATATTTTATTCATTAAACTTATAAAAGTTAATTAATATCATTAATGCATTACTGGATAACCATTGGATTTCTTAAAAATTGTTGTTGATGAAATAAATTGGATTGAAATAACTTAATGTGCATAAAATTTAAATTCTTTAAAATATTTAAAATATATAAATAATGAAATTTTTATAATTTAAAAATGAACATTTATTGCTGTGCCAAATTTGGCATATGCAATATTGTGTGACAAATTTGGCATGGTATTTGGCACTCCATTGGAGATGGGTTTTTACACTCAATGCTAAATTTTAGTATTGACATACAATTTTGACACAACATTGGAGGTGCTCTAAGAGATTTTTTATCACTCTTCTTTAACTCTGTTCGTCTCCGTCTATAATAACAAGTTTAATTCACTGTTATTTATTTTTAATCTTTTAGTCAAAAAAAAAAATTTGATTCACTGTTATATTCTGTTTGTGGTCACATAATCATCCACAAATCTACAATAACAAGTTTGTTCCCTTAAACTCTGAAGCACAAATCTCTTATAATAACGTTGAAATGGAAACAACTTTGTAAATAAAGAAAAAAAGAGTGAATCATAGCATTAAAGAGAGAAAGTGAATTAGAAATTATAGAGAAAGAAGAAACCGAATATGATTTTTATAGGCAAAAAAACCTAAACTTTGTCGATAAAAAACAAACAATAACATGTGTTGTACGATAAAGTGAACTTTTGGTATTGGATAATTGTGTGTGAAGGATGATAATTTGATTTCACTCAATAATTCCCCTATAGAATGTAGATAGCAAGTAAGATATTAAAGTTGAGAGAAAACTCAATCCTCAAAGTCAACGTAAAAATTGGATCCACTAAAACGGTAAAAAAAAATGGAGTTTAAATAGGTTGTGCGTTCTGGCATGCAGGTTGTGTGTCTTGCCTTCATTGGCTGGAGGTCAAATCAGTTGTAATTGGGACATCAGTGGTGGTTGAGACGTTTAACCTCCTTTCTTATCTTATAAGGATAAAGCGAGAGCTTCTTAAGCAATTGCAATAATCGGGTTCATTGATATTCCTGGTATAGTAGATGCTATCATACATACAATCATACTATTGAAAAAGAAGTTGAAGAGGGCGGACGCTATATCGCATTTGGCGATCGACTTATCGGAGTCCAGGTATTCAGAAGTGATCTATGAAGAATGGTGAAAGGGACTCCGTTGAAGTCTTCGGCAAGTAAGTGACACCGAAAATGGCACCGTTGTGGTTGTCCACCGAAGCTCACAATTTATGTCAAACAATTCCCCCTTAAAGTCATCGGTTAGAGCTAGTAGAGGATTATTGTGCAGCACTCGACCATGGGTTTGACATTGGGGTCCAATCAAAATGGGCCATTGGAACATTGGGTTAGGGCCCACTCTAACAGAATTGCGGGGAGAGCCATGTAGCGTGCGGTGTACGAGGCGGTTGATTGACTGTCGAGCGTGGTGACTGACCGTCAGATCGCTTTTGATTCTCCTGCTATGTGGTGAAAGCTATAAATAATGGTGGGGACCTTATCACTTCTCATTTGTGAATTTTTATTTAGTTAGAGCCGCTTCAGATATTTAACACTCGATGTCCATTCATTCGATAAGGTTAGCTTTCTGAACTCACTCTTATCTTTACTTTATTTTGCACTCGTATTTTACCGTCTCTGGTTCGAAAAGTGAGACGTCTTTGGACAGGATATCATCTAGCTCTTTGGAGTCCACCAGTGGTTCTTTAGAGAGCAGTAGTACAAAGAGTTTGTTTTGTCTTGCCAAAATGAGGGGTCAGATCCAATCCATAGAATCTCGTATGAGGCCCGCTGATTATGAGGAAGGATATAACTTGGAGGAATTCTATCAGCATGAGATGGATTATAGCAGATTTGCCATCAATCAGGCAGTAAAAAAATATTATTACCGAGGCCATGATCGAACAAATTACGACAGAGTTTTCCATTTCGAACTCGGTTGGCATGAGGTTGCCTTCAGCACAGAAGCTGACAAGCAACCCACCAGGAGTATAAGTGGTCTTTCATCTAGCTTTTTTAGAAATTGGAGTCGGATTACCTCTTCAACCTGTTCGTGCAGAGGCTTTTAAGTGAGATTGAGGTTGCCCTGGCCCTACTAAACCCAAAATTCTGGAGAATAATAATCAGGATGTCCTCTTTGTGGCAGGGAATGGGATTTCCCGGCCCTGACCTTTAAAGAGATTGGGCACTGCTATAGCCTCGTTTCTCATAAATCGGGAGGTGATGGCTGGTGGGTTCTTGCTTGTTTTGATAAGCAAGCGGGTGAACCTCTGATCACTGGGCTTCCATCTTCAAACAAGGAATGGAAGAAAACCTGGTTCGTTACATAAGAAGACTGAGGTAAAGACGTTGGGTTTGGTGGTAGATGACAGAGAGTTTGTTCGGTGTTCAATTTTCTAGGTTTTTAGGGGTTCTTTATATTTGTTGATATATACATATATATATATATATATATATATATATATGCTTTGTTCCCCTTTAGTTTCGTCTGTATTATCTAATTGTGTATTTTTAGCAGCCTTGTAGGAGCATGTTTCGGTGGAAGATCTTTCTAGCTAAGAGAGGAAGCATATATCGACGGCGTGGTCTGTTTCGCCGGCTAGGAAACACTTAGATTTCTTGTTGGATAATCTCTACGATTTGGGAATCATTCATGTCTAACGGAGGATAGGAAGAAGACCGTGGAGAGGAATTTAGATAAAAAACGTATTGGTTCTTCGTTGAATGTTTTCTTAGCTGTCGTTCTAAAATATATTTTGAGTGTTCTTATTTTGTTCTCCGATGCAGGGAAGCTTGCTAAATGAGCTAGGAGAAAGATGGCTGATAAGGGAAAAGATACGGAGATAAAGAAGAAAAAGAAGAGACGGATCCCATAAATACCGTTGCTAATAAAATGGGGGAAGTCCTCTAATGTTGATCCCCCCTCCCCCCTCCCCCCTCCCCCCTCCAAAGTGTACACGGGCAGAAGTTTTACCGCCTCTATTTCTATAGCATTCGTATCTATTCTTGAATCCAGAAGCCTGCCTTTGGATGCCATTCCACTGCATGTTTCTTCTAAAGGGATACCGGAAGTGCCGGTGGTCCACGTTGAATAGAGTCCAATGAGGGATAGGCTGGAGGATCTGTAAACCTATAATCTAAGAATATCTCCTAATTACTTCATCAACCCCCTATCAACAAAGTTCAATCCAAAGGAAAGCCCGATCACCCCCGAGACGGGTGTGGAATTCATGTGCTCATACGGGAAGAACATGTTGATGAGCCAAGAGTCTGTTCATTTTGGCTAAATGTCAAATATTGACCGGATCAGGCAGTCTCAAGGTACCTTATGGTAGGTAAAAGATCTTATTCATTCATACATTCATATTTTATATGCTAATCCCTTCGGGAGCTAACGTGTTTGCTTCTACGTTTACAGGCCATGGGGAATCTTCTGGAAATGGAGAAGAAGTATGAGGGGAAGAAGAAGAGCTATGAGGAATTAAAACAGAAGAAGACTGAGGTGGATGACTAACTTCAGCTTGCCCAAAGGAAGGATGAATTGTAGAAAGCTGAGATGAATGAGCTGATTGCACACTACCGGAAGGGTAAGACTGACCTTTTGAAAAAACATACAAAAATTTACGACTACCATTAGTGGATCAAGGATGCGAACAAGACCATCAGAGGGATGAAAGATGATCTGGGCGACAATGCAGCTGACCTGTTCCTGGCCTCTAATGAATTCTACAGAATCAAAACTGAGAACTTTGATCGCGTAGTGGAGAAGCTTAAGGAGATGCTAATAAGGTTGTACCCCGAGTTAAACTTAGCACGTTTGATGCCAAAGTTCGAAAGGGAATTAAAGATCAGGTAAGTCCAGTCCATGATCTGGTAGCAGATAATTCCTCAGCCTTTACAGAGGTGACTCTCTCAGATAATGATTCTACAGATATTTCCTCGGATGATGATAGATTTGCTGAAGCTGGCAGAGCTGATGATGCATCTGGCAAAGGAAAAGCTGTTGTTCAAAGTTGATCTCTCTTTCCTTTCGGTTTTTTTTATTTTTCTTTTTATTGGATGTAATAAACCTACTTGAATATTTAATCGGATTGCAGGCACATGATACTATTTTATCTTAAGACTTTTTTATTTTTCACAAGTCATTTGTATCAGTTGTGATTTGTGATCCATTCATTTTTATTTCCCAAGCTTTATATATCAATTACGATTTGTGAGTTAGGATTTGGGATCCATTCATTTGTATCGGGGGGAGTCTTAAGGGACCTTTGCACCAGCGGATGATGTTTTGGGAACGTTTCCCTCTAAGACTCGTTGCTCCCATCGGGAAGGCTTTGTATTCGCACCAGCGGGTGCAGTCCAGGACATTGCTCTCAAAGACTCGTTGCACCCATCGGGGAGGCTTTGTATTCGCACCAGCGGGTGCAGTCTCGGGGATATTTCCAGACTAGTTCCTCCCATCGGGGAGGCTTTGTATTCGCACAAGCGGGTGCAGTCCCGAGGATATTTCCCTCGGAGACTCATTACTCCCATCGGGGAGGCTTTGTATTTGCAACAACGGGTGCAATCTCGAGGACATTTCCTTCAAAGACTCGTTGCTCCCACCAGGGAGACTTTGCATGCTTCTGACCAAACGCATTTTACATAGAGTATCCGGAAAGACACTTATTTTTATATGGGCATATCAAGGTTACATAATAAGCTGGTATACTACTGCTTGTATTTTTTCAAGTGATCTGCGTTCCAGGGGTTCTTTATTGGTGCCCTTTCCTCTGTTTTAATTTGTATACTCCTCTCATTGAGACAGAGGCAATGATGTATGGTCATTCCCAACTGTCACCCAAACAGCCGGAGGCAAGTTGTCTGGTGCTTGGGATAATCATCTTGAGAACCAGGCCCCTTGAGGAAACTCTCTGAATCTTGGCCCGGGTGTCATAATACTTGGCGACTTGTTGTTGATGGCGTGCTGTTCGAATCCTTACGAAGCCTCACATTTCCTCAAGCTCTTCGAGGCAGTGTCGAATTTCTTCTTCGTTGTCTCGGGGGTTATAGTAGGAGACTCTACAGCTGAGGATGTTCACCTCAGTCGGTATAATCGCTTCTGATCCGAACACTAATGAGTATGGGTTTCCGTCGTTAAAGATTGAAGGGTTTTCCAGATCACAAACAAGACCTCCAAGAGTTTGTCTACCCACACCCTTTTCTTCGCTTGTAATTTTCTTTTCAACAGTGTTTTGATGACTTTATTAACCATTCAACTTGTCTGTTGCTATATGGATGAGACGGTGAGGCGAACCTTAGGCATATGTGGTGCTCTGAGCAAAGTTTTCGAAGGTTGGCATTGTCAAATTTCATTCCATGGTCAATAACTATAGTATCTGGAATCATGAATCGGTAGATTATGGAATGCTTGATAAAATTGGTGGTGTTGGCTTCGATAATATGTTTTAAGACCTCCACCTCTACCCAGTTGGTGAAATAATCTATAGCAACAAGTACATGTCTCTTGTCCAAGGTTCTCCATGGCATATGACCGATTATGTCAGATCCGAACTTTTCAAACTGCCATGAGGAAGCTATCGAGGTCAATGGCTCTACCGAAAGTCGTGGAACGAGAGATGTTCTTTGACACTGATCGCAGGCTTTGGCGTGTTCTTTGGAATCTTTAAAGAAGGTTGGCCAGTAGTACCCTTGCCTTGTGAACTGATGCCCAAGGTTATTACCCGCCGAATGGCTACCACAAACTCCCTTGTGCACCTCTCGGAGGATGGAATCTGTATGTGGCGGTACGATGCATTAGAGGTATGACACAGAGAAATAGCGTTTGTATAAGATGCCATCAATGGTGATGTATATGGGGGACGACCTCCTGATTCTCTATGAATCATCCCTTTTTGGTAGTAGAGTGCCATCACAAAGGAAGTTCAATGTTAGAGTCATCCATGTCTCAGACTAAGCCTCAATATTCGGAGCGATAAAGCCAATAGGCTCTTCCTCAGTGATACTAGATTTGGGTAGTCTGAAGATGGTTATTGTTCTTGGTAGCTTCATATCCGTGGTGGAAGCCAATTACGCCAGAGCATCGGCTTGTAAGTTGTTATTCTTGGGTATTCGAATGATGTTGCATTTCCTAAATTTGCTTATCAAGGTTCTAACCTTCGTCGAGTATCTGATAATTTCCTCATCCTTCGCTTGACATTCCTCGTTCATCTGGTTGACAATCAATTGTGAATCGCTATAGATGACTAGATTCTCCGTGCCCATACTGAGAATGATTTTTAAACCAGTGGTAAAAGCTTCGTATTTCTTAACAATATTGGTTGCCTTGAAACCAAATTGGAGGGCGATATGCGTTACGCTTCAATTAGGGGTTCTAATGATTATCCCTGCCCCACTGCCGTGACTATCACAGGAACAATCGACAAACATTTCCCATAGCTAGATTGCTTCATTTTATAGATTTATAACTTCCGGATTCGATTATTATGATATGAAATCGGCTATAGCCTGGCCTTTAATAGAGGTTCTAATTTTAAAGTGGATCTCAAACTCGCTGAGTTCCATGGACCATTTGATAAGCCTTCCTGCGGACTCCGGTTTTTGTAAGATTTGCCTCAGAGGTTGGTTGGTTAGAACCACAATCGGATGCGATTAGAAGTAAGGTCGGAGTTTTCTTGAGGAAACAATAATGCTAAGGGCCAGTTTTTCGATCTCTAGATATATGGATTTAGGACCATTCATGCTCTTGTTGACATAGTACACATCCCTTTGGACGAAACCTTCTTACCGGAGGATGAGTGCGAAGCTCATCGCTACTTCTGAAACTACTAGATAAAGGAAGATGGATTCTCCAGTTGTAGGTTTTACCAGCATCAGTAGCCTCTGAAGATAATTTTTAAGATCCTGTAAGGTTGTTTGACATTCGAGGGTCCAGGAGAAATCACCCTTCTTTCTTAATGCTTTAAATAACTGTAGACATTTGTCAGTTAACTTTGAAATGAATCGGAGAGAGGGTGACGATCATGCCATTCAATTTTTGAACTTCCTTCATTCTCTTCGGTGGTTGCAGGTGTATCACTACTCTAATTTTATCGGGGTTGGACTCTATCATCCTCTGATGAACTATGAATCCGATGAACTTTCTAGATAAAACTTCGAATGTACATTTATTCGGGTTTAGATGCATCTGGTATTGTCTTAACAAGAAGAAGGTTTCCCTAAGATCACTCGTATGCTCTTTTAAGGTTACTGATTTTGTGAGCATGTCATCAACTTTGACTTCCATTGTTCTCCCGAGATAAGATTTGAATATCCGGTTGACCAGCCACTGATAGGTCACTCCAGTGTTCTGTTGGCATTACCCGGTAGCAGTACGCTCTACGGTTTGTGATGAAATCCTGTCATGTTAGTTCATTCAAATTTGGTTGTAACTAGAGTATGCATCCATGAAACTCAAAAGCTGATACCCGAATGTGGCATCTACGAGCTGGTTGATTCTCGAAAGTGGTCTTTGGGACAGACTTTGTTAAAGTCTATGAAATCGACACACATCATCCACCTTCCGTCCTTTTTCTTCACCAGGATCACGTTTGGCAGCCACTCATTGTAGTCCAAGTTCCTTATAAATCCAGCCTCTACAAGGTTTTCTATTTCGGTGGTCATTGCTTGGCATCGCTCGGTGTTGAACGATCTCTGCTTCTGGTGAATTGGTTTGAAAGTTGGATTAAAATTGAGGGAGTGAGTTATAACGGATGGATCGATTCCCGGCATGTCACTATGAAACCAGGAAAATATACTTGAGAACTCCTGGAGAAGATCGATCAGGGAGCCTCTTATCTGTGGATAGAGATTATCGCCGATGAGGATGGATTTTTCTGCGTCATCCGTTTAAAGTGTCACCTTCGTTAACGGCTCGGTTGGTTCTCCTGTTAGGTGGGATCCAACTGTAGGGAAATATCGGTTCAAAACGTGGCAGAAGCGTAGAATGAGGGTTTTGTATATTTTAAAAAATTTCCCCTTTTATAGAAAGAACATTTCCCTAGATTAATTGACCTATACTAAAAATATCATACCTTTTTTTCCGTGACGATTGAACTAGCGTCGAATTGAATCCGTAAGATCTTCCAATCCAATCACGAACGTGAATCACGTAGGAGTGTGGGCTCCCTTTCTTTTAATTGTATAACTGGGGATGGAAACAAACAAAATCTTCTTTTTTGTTAGTCACAATAATTCTCCAAGAGAAAACCAAAGAACATCCAGTCACTTGTGAATTATCAATCTATTTAATTGAAACTTGCGTCAACCTTGACTCGATGTTGTACACAAAACCTTTTGATGTAAAGGGTGCCAGTGCACTATCAAAAACAAAACGTTCCTCTTTTCTCTTCTCCTTGGCCAAATTCAATACACAATATCTATGAGTTGGACGAAGTTTTTTATTTTATAACTATAAAAATAAAAATAAAAAACACCTTCTCACACCAAAAATTCTGTCTTGGTCGAAATTTTATATAGGAGTATATATAGATGGCCGAAAATCCTCCTAGAAAGAGGATTTATACTTCACCAATCCTATCAAAATTTGGATTCAATCGTCTTAAAAATAGGATTTCTTTTACACACCAAGAATCCTAATCCAACTCAAATAGTGTATTTATTCAATAACCAATTATTGAATATAAATTAAATTGTGACTAAATCAAAAACTTCCTAATTTGACCAATTTTAAATTAGAGTTCTAATGGAAATAAAAAACTTCCTAATTTGACTAGATAAATAAATTCCTTATATTTATCTACTTATGAAATATATTATTTGATACTTATCATATTAACAACAATAATATGAGTCTAGGAGACATTCTCCAACTAGAAAAAAGGTTTTGACTTTTAATTAAATAATTAATTAATTAACAAATTAATTAATTTTCATTCAATTAAATAATAAAATAAAAACCAATATAGTAAGCTATTATATATAGCCTTAGCCACCCAAGCCAATATATATGGGCCAAATATTGTTTTTCCTTTTTTATTAAATCTATTGGACTTAAATAAAAAGTCCACATGTGAACTAGACCCATTCATACTAAAGGAAACAAGTCCACATGCCTTAATACAATTTTCGATGGACCCAAAAATTAGTTTAGTAGAATATATTAAGTGATCCATGCAAGTTCGTGTGGATTGGGGATCTTAGCGTGCTATCTAAATTTAAGCTCCAATAGATATAACCTAATCACAATCAACAAATGATTCACTTAGGTCTGATCTATTAATTTTAGTTCATTCCACTAAATAACTAAAGTTGAACTCTTAAATAAAGATAGAATAAGTTAATATTGTTCGTTCATACCCTAGACAATCTTAATGGAGATAGTTTATCCTCGTGAAGAATACTAGTAATCGCCAAGAGCTCATAGACCGCCTATAACTCTCCTAGTTACCATATTTACTCATATGGCCACATTTTGAACTTGCATATTTTGACTTGTCCATAAGCTATATTTCAATACACACTATTGAAAACTTAACGTTAATATTTAATATCCAATACCTCAAAACATCCATATGATGATATTCTACTCCCATTTAATAAATGTAGCCACGATGTCCATATCTATAAATGAAATCCTTTATCGATTAACAAATGAATACCACTGAACTATCGAGGATAGACTATGCTATATAATCGTACTCATTGATAGCTCAAATGATAACACTAGGAACCATAAGTCCATCATTTATCTTAGGATTGAGATAGACTATCTGATTATCTTCAAGTGAAAACTTTTATCCATTAACGGTTCTTAGATAAAGTATTTCACTGTGATCCTATTCAATGCACCATGTGCAATAGATTCTATTGCCCAAAGACACCACACTTTGATGATTTTAGACTCATCATAACACATTTGATCCCACTCAAATGCTAGCAAAAGAATCTATAACTTTGACAAGATAAAGGCTCCCGACCTTTATCTTAAGTTGTGAATATTATTCAAGACTAACTAAAGAATTGTGTCTACCTCATACATATCCAGATGTACAAACAATTCTTCTTTTCTTATAGTCTTTTGACCTTATGATTATTTACTTTTAACAATTATAATAATTAAACTATAAATCCTATAAGATTTGTTAAACTAGAAATCACTTTTATTAATATGAAAAGATTGTCAAACACATTATTACACTCTTGTTATCGAGCATAATCCATGGTGAAATTAGCAATACAAGATTGTTTGATACTCCTCCATATGACTGCCCCTCCTCCAAGTGTAAACACAGATTCTGATGTTGATATTCTGGAGTCAGAATCTGATTGGAAATCAAAATTGTATACCCAATGGGAATTAAATCCCCACCGGAGTATACAAGCATATAACCTCTCGTTCTCCTGAGATACTTGAAAATATGCTTGACTGTCGTTCAGCGATCAGGACCAGTATCTAGCCTTGTCCAAAGCATTGCATACATGAGACTCCCAACTGTCGAGGCATATGGAACTCTACTTATGTATTGCTCTTCATTCTCATTCTTAGGAACTTGTTCCTTAGAAAGTTTAATTCCATGTCTGAAAGATAACATACCTTTCTTGAGAGCATGGAAAATCTAGACAAGATTTTATCTATGTGTAAAGCTTGGGATAATGCAATCGTTCTATTCTTTCTATCCATTATAACTTGGATACCAAGAATAAAACTTGCTTCTCCTAAGTCCTTCACGTCAAATTTTTTTGCCAACCATTCTTTTACTGATGTTAATACACCTACATCGTTTCTAATGAGTAGTATATCATCAACATAAAGAATTAGGAAAACTAACTTGTCACCTTTAATCCTTTTGTATACACAGGGTTCATCAAGATTTTGAATAAATCCAAAAATTTTCATGTCTTGATCGAACCTTATGTTGCAGGACCCGGATGCATGCATCAATCCATATATAGATTTTTCAACTGGCATACCCTTTCATCTTGGCCTTTTCAATGAATCCCTCTTATTGCATTATATAAATGCTTTCGTCAAGACTGCCATTAAGGAAAGCTGTCTTGACTTCTATTTACCAAATCTCTTGGTCTAGAGATGTCGCAATGGATAAAACTATCCTAATGGATTTAAGCTTGACGACAGAAGAGAAGGTTTCCTCATAATCGATGCCTTCCTTCTGTGTGTAACCTTTAGCTACCAATCTAGCTTTAAAGGTTTCCACCTTTCCATCCATTCCTCTTTTCCTTTTATATACCCACTTACACCCGATAGGTTTTATCCTTTTGGGCAAGTCTACAAGAGACCAGAATTTGTTTTTGAACATATAATCAATTTTGGATTGCATTGCCTTTTACCAATTGTGACAATCAACATCTTTCATTGTTTCCTTGAATGTATAAGGATCATCGTCATTTGGGAGATTCTCTACAGATTCTTCTAGGTTGAAGTATCTCTCGGGTTGTCTACTAACCTTCCCGCTACGATGAGGTATGGTAGACTGTTGATCTTGTGTTGGTGCGGAACATACAATTGGACTAGGTTGTGAAACTCTTGTAGAATTGCATCTCCTAAAAGCTCATTCAGGACAATTATACTTTTAGGCACAAAATTATTCATATACTCATCTTCCATAAATTTAGCATTTGTAGAAACAAATACTTTAAGATCTGAAGGACTATAGAAATAATATCCCTTTGGTTCCTTTTGGATACCCTACAAATATGCATGTTTCTAAACGGGACTCCATCTTTTGTCTTTCCTTTTAACATGTGCGCAGGATATCCAAATATCCTTAAATGTTGTAAACTAGGCTTTCGCTTGATCCATAACTCATGCGGTGTTTTAGGAACAGACTTAGATGGTACATCGTTTAGAATGTACATAGCAGTTTGTAAAGCATATCCCTAAAAAGAATTAGGAAGCATTGAATAACTCACTGTAGACCTAACCATGTATAAAAGAGTTATATTTCTCCTTTCTGCCACCTTTTTTTATTGAGGTGTACCTGGTGCAGAAAACTGAGAAATTATCCCATTATCAATAAGATATTGCTGAAACTCACCAGATAGATATTCTCCACCACAATCAGACCTCAAGGATTTTATGTGTTTCTCAAGCTGATTTTCTACTTCAGCTTTAAATGCTTTGAACATGTCAAAAGCATCCGACTTATGTCTCATGAGATGCACATAGCCAAATCTTGAGTAATCATCCGTTAAAGTGATGAAGTACTCATATTCACCTCTAGCTTAAATGTTCATAGGACCACATACATCAGTGTGTACTAATCTTAAACATTCAATGGCTCTTGTGCCTTTGGTCGTGAATGACCATTTGGTCATTTTACCATCCAAATAAGATTCACAAGTTGGTAGATCATCAACCTTTAAGTCACTTAAAGGTCTATCACTAACCAATCTTTTGATCCTATTAAGGTTAATATGACCTAGGCGTAAATGCCATAGGTAGGTTTCATCTTTTGATAATTTTATTCTTTTATGATTAGGTTCCGTTGATTTTGTGTCTAACAAGTGAGAGATATTGCTATGCAAATTGAATAAACCGTTTTCCAATGTACCTTTACAAACAAATTTGTTATTCCTACTAATAATAAAACCTTTATTAAAAGTAACCGAATATCCAAATTTATTTAGACAAGAAACCAAAATTAAATTCCTCTTGAATCATTGAACATAATAAACGTTTATTAAATCTAAATGCCTATAAGAATCTAAATTGATTCTAATATTTCCCACTACATCTCCCACTATACTAGTAGACACCAATGCTCTGTTGCCTAAAAGCAAGTTGAATTCATTTTCATTGAATCTATTCCTTTGACCTTTTTCACCACAAAGGAAATACTTCCCTTTGATTTTGGTTACTTTCTTGGTCTCCCTTTTAGTAGGTCTTAGTTGCTTTTCCTTCTGTTATTTATTGACCTTTGTACGGGTCTTAACAGTAACAACCTTACTAATCGTATGAATCTCTTAACCCTTGTCTTTCATAGGGATTTTCTCGGTGCTTTTATCATCTTGCATCAGGCTTTGCAAGGTGCATTCCTTATTGATCAAGTTGTAGTCCAACTTGAACTGATCAAAGGAATCCAGTAAGTTGACGATCATGTCAATTTTTGTTTCACCATTTATCTCAGCACCATTCAGTTCAGCAATGTTAAGACGTGCTATGACTTTCATCATGTGATATTTCACAGTTTGTCCAGGTTTCATCCTAAGATTCATTAAAGCAGTCACTACCTCTCTCTTAGTCTTCCTGGACTTTATATAAAATATCTCTGCCAGAGACATCATTATATCAGCAGCAGTCTCCATTCCTTCATGTTTTTGTTGCAACACGTAGGAGATGGTGGCCATAATATAATGTATATTTAGTCATCTCATCTGAAGACTTCCACTACTGATACTCATCTTTTTGCTCCTGAGTAGATTCATTAGTTTGGTGGTTAAGGAATAAACATAACGAATTTATGTTTTTCAGCTTGAAATAAAAACCCAATTTCCCTTTTCCATGTGACTTAATTATCATTAGTTAAAATATTATCTTTTAGGATGTTAATTAGGGATGGGGTCATGATTTCTTTTTAATAACAAAAATTATATAAGTAAATAATCATGATAAATCACTTTCGAATATTTATCTTGAATTAAATAAAATAATTCAATCGTAAAAATCAATGGTGATCCAACACCCATAAATGCCATGCCTCTTTTGGGAGTTCACACCATTTACTAGTTGGACTAGGTCTCACCTAATTGTTAACATAACAACCAACGTTTTCAATTTTAGCCTTGCAATTTTATTAATAAGAACTCTTGGGAGGATATTAATAAAATCACATTGAGTGTGTTACCAAGTTATCGAATTTCAATATATTCTCTCACTAATATCCCTCTTTTGGGAGTAGATATCGTTTGGGTTAATTGTCTAGTCTATCCTTGTAAGGAAGCATCTTACTAAATTCCATTCATGAATACCCCTTGGAGGGTTATTGTACGAAACATAAAGCTCAACTAAACTTGGAGGTCGTAGGTGTTCCAAAACACCTTCTCCCACTCAATTGTTTAAGGCGTGTGATCGAATTCCATATAATGATTTACCAAGTTATCTAGATGCCAATTAGATGCCTAAATCATTCAATGTATGTTCATACCAAAAGAGGTATATGAGTGGCACTCTTATTCTTTATGACATGTTATCAAACAATGACAAACATTGCAATATTTACGTAAATATAAATAACTACAATTTTGGTCCATCCTAGAGAAGCATGTAAATTACATGTCTTGAAATACAAAAAACTCCTTCTTGGCGAACAAGTCTTCATGCGTCCAACATTTGCGCACACCTTGGCTGCCTCTCATGGGCGTGCGCACCCCACAACCCCATAAAGGGATGCCATGCGCAACCCATGGCTTTTATAGGGTTGCTGTGCGTAGCCCATGCCACAACAATCGTGGCTGCGTGCTCATTCGCATGCACGTTTGTTGCTATAGCTAGCACGGTCCCAAACTTGTTTCGGTTGCTTCCAATTCTTCAAAACTTTAAGTCTTCGATACTTGAATGTATTACAAAAGAATTTTAAATAATTAAATACTGCAGCTTATTATTATTATTATTACAACAACAAAATAAAAAAAACTTAGCAACTACCAAGAAGGAAATTATGGCGATGATAGACCACCTTCTTGTTACAATTCCAAAACAAAAATACATTGAAATTCTAGTACCAAAATTGTGCAATAACAATCTACATATAAAACATATATACGTGAGGGCCTAGATTCCTCTTTCTAAAACATGTATCATTACGATAAAACGAAATAGATTCACGTATATATACATTAATTAATCAAGGGTACAACCAGGCTCTGATACCAATTATGGGAAAAAGATTGGTTAAAAAAGCGGCGGAAGCATAGAATAAGGGTTTGGTATATTTTAAAAATTCCCCCCTTTAATAGAAAGAATCTTAACCCTAGATTAATTGACATATATTAAAAGTATCATACCTTTTTTTTCTTGACGATTGAACTAACGTCGAATTGAATCCGCAAGATCTTCTAATTCAATCACGAACATGAATCACCTAGGAGTGTGAGATCTTGTTCTTTTAATTGTATACCTGAGGATGGAAACAAACAAAATCTTCCTCTTTGTTAGTCACAATAATCCTCCAAGAAAAAACCCAAGAACGTCTGGTCACTTGTGAATTATCAACCTATTTGATTGAAACTCGCATGAACCTTGATTCGATGTTGTACACAAAACCTTTTGAAGTAAAGGCTATTAATGCACTATCGAAAATAAAATGTTCATCTTTTCTCTTCTCCTTGGCCGAATTCAATACACAATATCTATGAGTTGGAAGAAGGTTTTATTATATAAATAAAATAAAACAACTTCTCACACCAAAAATTAGGTCCTAGTCGAAATTCTATATAGGAGTATATATAGGTGGCCGAAAATCTACTTCACCGATACTCCTATCAAAATTTGGATTCAATCCTCTTAAAAGTACTCTTTTACACACCAAGACTCTTAATCTAACACAAATAGTGTATTTATTCAACAACCAATTATTGAATATAAATTAAATTGTGACTAAATCAAAAACTTCTTAATTTGACCAATTGTCAATTAGAGTCCTAATAAAAATCAAATACATCATAGTTTGACTATATAAATAAATTCCTTTTATTTGTCTACTTATCAAATATAGTATTTGATACTTATCATATTACCAACAATAATATGACTCTAGAAGACCTCCTACTAGGATTTTTTTTTTTGACTTTTAATTAAATAGTTAATAAAATAACAAATTAATTAATTTATATTTAATTAAATAATAAAATAAAAAAACAATATAATAAGCTATTATATATAGCCTTAGCTGCCCAAGCCAATATATATGGGCCAAATATTGTTTTTTCTTTTTTATTGAATCCATTGGACTTAAATAAAAAGTCCACATGTGAACTAGACTCATTCTTACTAAAAGAAACAAGTCCACAGGCCATAATACAATTCTAGATGAACCCATAAATTGGTCCAGTAGAATATATCAAGTGATCCATGCAAGTTCATGTGGTTTGGGAATCTTGGCGGGTTATCTAAATTTAAGCTCCAATAGGCATAACCTAATCACAATCAACAAATGATTGACTTAGGTCCGATCTATTAATTTTAGTTCATTCCACTAAATAACTAAAATTGAACTCTTAAATAAAGATATAATAAGTTAATATTGCTTATTCATACCCTAGACAATCTTAATGGAGATAGTGTATCCTCGTGAAGAATACCGTTAATCGCCAAGAGCTCATAAACCGCCTATAGCTCTCCTAGTTACCATATTTACTCATATGACCACATTTTGAACTTGGATATTTTGACTTGTCCAGAAACCATATTTCAATAGACACTATTGAAAAATTGACGTTAAAATTTAATATCCAATACCTTATAACATCTATATGATGATATTCTACTCTCATTTAATAAATAGAGCCACGATGTCTATATCTATAAATGAAGTTCTCTATCGATTAACAAATTAATACTACCAAACTATCAATGATAAATTATGCTATATAATCGTAATCATTGATAGCTCAAATGATAACACTTGTAACCATATGTCCATCATTTATCTTATGATTGAGATAGACTCTCCGATTATCTTCAAGTGAAAACTTTTATCCATTGACGGTTCTTAGATAAAGTATTTCACTGTGATACTATTCAATGGACCCAGTGCAATAGATTCTTTTCCCCAAAGATATCACACTTAGATGATTTTAGACTCATCATAACACATTTGATCCCACTCAAATACTAGCAAGAGAATCTACAACTTTGACAAGATAAAGACGCCCAACCTTTATCTTAAGTTGTGAATATTATTCAAGACTAACTAAAGAATTATGTCTTCCTCACACATATCCAGATGTACGAACAATTCTTTGTGTCTCATAGTCTTTTGACCTTATGATTATTTACTTTTGACAATTATAATAATCAAACTATAAATGCTATAAGATTTGTTAAACTAGAAATTATTTTATTAATATGAAAAGATTATCAAACACAGTATTACACTCTTGCTATCGAGCATATTCCTAACACCAACCTCCCTACGGTCGAGGCTGGTGACTTATATATCACCGTTATTAGGACATTTTCGCTCCGGTATTCCTCATATTATTCCTTTCTTTGGTCTCTTTACCTTTCCTGTTGATTTCCGATGGTCAGCGACCGCCATCAATACCGGGTTTGACCCAATTTGGATGCACCTCTTGTATTCTTCTTGATCAGCTCTCGCCTCTCCCAAACCCATAACGGTGGGGAACTTAATCCTTAAATATTATATACTCGTTACATCCTTGAGGGTGTAAAGGGTCAATTTTTTGACAAGCACATTGAATGGAAACGATATGTCAACAATTTGGAAAGATACCCATACAGTTAGGATCTGAGGTCTTGTGCCGAAACGTACATAAAGTTCAATTTATCGGAGAGGCAATTTGAGGTGTCTTTCAGTGCCCTTGATACAATATCATGAGGCTTGGAGTTATAGTAGGGTGTACCCAAGTTGTTGCAGTGCATCCCAATGAATAATGTCAAGGTAGCTTCTATGGTCGATGAGGGTCCGTTTTACGACACGGTTCCTGACCTATACCAAAATGATGAGTGCATCAAAGTATGGGTATCAGACACCTTCTCAGTTGAACAGAAATAAGTTTATTGGTTCTCAATTTTCACGGTAATCTTTTATGGTAGAGGTTAGACAAACATTAGTTGATACTCCTACGGATGACAATGAGGCGAGCCCACCCGTTTTATGCTCTAACAGGATGAAGTGATTAGGCACTTCTTATCATAGTTGGAGGTATCCAAACTTATTGGGGAAAAACACAGTCCTAGAGGTTTCC
Source organism: Dipteronia dyeriana (assembly GCA_032871835.1). Taxonomy (NCBI): domain Eukaryota; kingdom Viridiplantae; phylum Streptophyta; class Magnoliopsida; order Sapindales; family Sapindaceae; genus Dipteronia; species Dipteronia dyeriana. The sequence continues at coordinate 85,792,364 of CM065298.1, forward strand.
ACTCATGATGATATCATCGATTTGTTCTTTCAATGCGTGGCATTTTTTGGTTTCGTGGTCATGATCCTTATAGAAGTCGTAATGTAATTGCCTATTTCTTATGTTGGGGGTGCCAGCATCTATGCCGATCATTGGAGAAGATTGTCTTTTCTCGCTATCTCGAGCACCTTGTCAACCGAATACTTTAACGGGTTATAGCGATCGAATTTACTTCTCGGCATCAGGGGGATTCTAGCACTTGAGCCGGTGTTTACCTGTTTCGACGTCAAGGGTTCCTTCCCCATATCTTTAGTTGGCTTAAACCATCTTTTGAAATTGGTACTGACATCCGAAACACTCGAGGTAAATGAAATATGAGTCTAGGAGTGGTTAATGTCTTTTGCGGTGGCATATTTCTCGGAACTCTCCATAAGCTCACGGTAGGTTAACGGGCCTTTTCTTCGAGAGTGACCAGCTCAGACGCCCCTGCTGGAGTCTGAGTGAATGCCATAACAGTCTTAATCTCGTTGAAGTCTTTGATTTGCCTTGATATCTTGTTAAACATTTTCACGTAATCCCTAACTATTTCATCGTCTGCATGGCTAACGAAGATTAGGTTGACAATACGCCTCCATCTCTTTCTACTTACGGTGAATCCATTACGAAACTCTTTAGAAAGCTTGTGAAAAGAGAATCAACTATCTCTTGATTCCTACATACCATGTGCGTGCATATCCGAAAAGCTTAAGGGGAAAGACCCAACACTTTACACCGTCCGATGCTTTTTGCATGTTCATCCAATTGAGGTAGGTATCGAGGTGATCTTCGAGGTCTCAGGTCCCTACAAAATTGCGCATATCCTTACGAGGTAGTTTGACATCACTCAGGATTGAGGTAGAGGTGACAGGATTGAGGTAGAGGTGACCTCAACCGTAAAGGGGCTCTCTCGATGTCTGCTTCGGTGGCGATGACTTGAGTGGAATTGTTATTGTATCTCTGCTAGTAGATCTTGAAGTTCACGGAATGTGCTGGGGTTTGCGATGGTATTTCGATCGTAATCATGGTCTAAATATCGGGGTCCGCCTCTCTAGCCCGATCGATGCCTTGTTTCCCGAGGCAATTTCTTTCGATCGTTACCGTTACATTCTTCCTTACTGCATGTTGTTTGGGTAAATATATGTGGTGGGAGGAGATCTACGTGTTCCCCAAGTTCTGGCTCAACAAACTGAGTTGTTTGTTGCGACATCATCCTCCTCATTTCTGTCGTCGGAGGATGGACGTTTCTCTTTTCAGCCCGAGAGTTACCTTCATCTGATTCTCCTTACTGACAGTCGCCTCAGTCCATGAAATTGGCCACCCGTGTGACATTCTATGCAAGGGCATCAAACTGATACGTAAATTCCCGAATGGCCTCATCGGCAACTTACAAAAAAATTTGATGGGTCTGTAGCGTCAGATGCATTTCTTGAGGTCCCCTAGTGTAACAGAGCTATTGTTAAAATGGGAGATAGTATTGTGGCTGGCTTTTATAGCCGGTGTTGTAGCCGAGTAAAGGATATGGAGTCGGGAATGGGTAATATCCGTAACCGTGGGGTTGTGGTAACTGATTGGCAGTCTAATTATGATAAGGCGATACATGGTGATGAAAGACATGAGGCTCAAGGTTCTCTGCGGGGTTTGGAATGTGATGTTGTGCATACAGGGTTTGCTCATTGCCCTCAACCCCGGGGGGTTACATCCCTAGATAGTTTTCAGATAATCATCTCCCGATCATGAATTCATTCTTATTGCGAAGGTTTTGGTTGTCGAATCTCCACTTCATTCTTCTAACGCCAAATGTTGTACGATAAAGTGAACTTCCGGTATTAGATAATTGTGTGTAGGGGATGATTATATGATTTCACTGAATAATTCCCCTTTATTGAATGTTGAAAGCAAGTAAGATATTACAGTTGAGAGAAAACTCAATCCAAAAAGTCAAGGTAAAAACAGGATCCCCTAAAATGGTAAAAAACGGGGTTTAAATAGGTTGTGTGTTATGACATGCGGGTTGTGTGTCATGCTTGCATTGGCTGGAGATTAAATCAATTGTTTGGGACGTCAGTGGTGGTTGAGACGTTTAATTCCGATCAACCAATCAGAGTCTAGGTATTCTGAAGTGATCTGTGGAGAATGGTGAAAGGGACTTCGTTGAAGTCTTCGATAAGTAAGTGACTCCAAAAATGGCACCGATGTGGCTGTCTACATAAGCTAACAATTTATGTCCAACAACATGTGAATCACATTATTCTAGAAAGAGTGCAAAATTTGTTTAGATAAAGGGAGAGTGATGAAAACAAATAGACTATTATAGTGGGATGATATGAGAAAAGAGAAAAAAATCTCTGACTTATGATCCAAAAACAGTGTGTTTCATGGAGAGGGTGGGAAAGAAAATTAAAAAATTAATCTTAGCCATTCAATTTCAAATTTGCCACATGTCATCATCAGATAAAAAACCTAGAAAAAAAAGGAAATGAGAGAATCCTGATCCACGAAGAATATATGGTACATTGTATGCGGTTCACAATAATGACCCTACCCCATTTATTTGTATTTATTTTGTACAATAAAATCAATCTATGATAATACCCTCGGGGACTTTCTGGTTTGGTCTTATTTTGATAATTACCATTAAATACGTAAAGTTCAATATTTAATAAATGGGTATCGATATTGTTTCCTATAAAACTAATTAGTATATCCATATTTTATAAAAGAGATTTTCTTCTTACATTCCAATATTTTTGTCATTTCACATACTTTTTCTAAATACACTCTTTCTACAACTTCAATTTTAAAAAATTCTAAAGACACCCTATTTTTTCGAGATAATTACCTTAGTGACCATCAATTTGGGTCACCACTATTAAAATTGTCGTTATATGGGAATTAGTTTCAAAATGACCATTTTTTACGAACACTGTTACACCAATGGTCATTCCATCCAATTCCATCCATTTCCATCTAATTTTTATCTAATGAGTGGTGTTTTGGTAAATTAGGAGATAACATTAATTTATTTAGATGTTTTTTTTTGGAAATCAATTTTTCTTTTGTTTTTCGAAACAAATAATTATATTTAGTATGTGTATATACGTATAGCATATCTAATATATATATATATATATATATATATAATATGTGTGTGTTTGAGATATGTTATATATATATATATACGCACACTAAATATAATTATTTGTTTTAAAAAACAAAAGAAAAAATTGATTTACAAAAAACATATAAAATAAATTAATATAATTCTCTTATTTACCAAAATGTCACTCATTTGATGAAACCGAAGAACGCGGTGCATTCCAGGTGACTTCAACAGTTTAGGAAGCTATTGCACAACTGTGACCCGAATCGTAGTCAATTATAAGCATATGTGAAACGAAAAATCTTCAACGGAAAATAAAAAAGCGTTCTTTTGGAAAGTTCTTGTGCTTGAAGGAGAAGGAATACTCCTTACAAGAAGATTTATCATAAACGGAAATAGTATTTATGTGATACAAGTAAGTCTTGTACGTTTAGCCAGTTTAGGAGTAGGATTTCCTTTTACCTTAAACTCCATGTAACTAGTATAAATAGAACCTTGTATCATAGTTATTTTATGTGGAGTAAAAAAGAAACAACATGTAACATTAGAGAGTGTAGAGATCCGGGTGAGAGACTCATGGGAATATATGAGATATTTGCATGTCTTACATGAAATACCGCATATCGAAGATATTTCATGTCCAACATGACATACATGAGATATTTCATTTCCAACATGACATATATGAGATATTTCATACCCAACTTAACATATATGGGATATCTCTTGTCCAACATGACACACATGAGATTTTTCATTTCCAACATGACATACATGAGATATTTCATACCCAACAAGACATATATGGGATATTTTCATACCCAACATGACATACATGAATTATTTCATGTCTAACATGAAATAATTCATACATGGGTTATTTTATAGTCAACACGACATACATGAGATATTTCTTTCATACCCAAAATGATCTACATGAGATATATCATGCCCAATATGACATACATGAGATATTTCATACCTAATATGATATACATAAGATATATCATGCCCAATATGATATACATGAGATATTTCATGTCTTCCATGAAATATTGCATACATGTAATGTTTCTTGTCGAACATGACATTCATGAGATATTTCATTTCCAACCTAACATACAAGAGAAATTTCATGTCAAACATGATATACATGCATATTTCATGTTTTACATGAAATACTGTAAATATGGGATTATTCATACCCAACATGACATACATGAGATATTTCATGTCAAACATGACATACATGAAATATTTCATGTCTAACATGCTATATATGGGACATATCATGTCCAACATGACATACATGTTCATGTCATACATGAGATATTTCATGTTTTACATGAAATACTGCATACATGAGATACTTCATGTCCAACATGACATACATGAGGTATTTCATTCCCAACATGACATACATGAGATATTTCATGCCAAACATGATATTCATGGCATACTTCAAATTTTACATTAAATACTGCATACATGGGATATTTTATGCTCAACAAGAACTTTGAAAAGCTTAAATTTAGCAATCAATTACAATGGTCGTTGAGAGGCTTTAGATTATGTGGATGGGGAACTTATTAAGGAGTGAGTAGAAAACAAGTTGTCTTACAATGAGTTTGAGGAAGGGTGGAATAGAGGTGTCCACGGTTCGGTTAAACCGTTCGAAACCGGCCTCTAGAAACCGAAATCGAAACCGTAACTGAAACCGTCAGTTACAAAACCGGTTGGAAACAGGATCCGACGGTTCGGTTACGGTTATGGGATATGAAAAACCGACCAAAAACCGCCGGTTTTGAAATTAAAAAAAAAAACAACCAATGAAATGCTTACACGTGGCAGCATTTCAGAAAAAAAAAATTAAATGACCGTTGGGCGTTGGAGGATAATGACCGTTGAACAACGGTCATCTTCCTTTTTTGTTCCCAACACCCAACGGTCATATTGTTTTTTTTTATTTCTTTTATTTTCAAAATTACCCCTCCACACCAAAATTCTATAAATACCCCCCCCCCCCCCCCTCCCACAATTCATTCTTCTTCACACCACTCCCACCTTCTCTCAATCTCTCTCAATCTCAAATTCTAAATTCTCTCTACATTCAACAATTTTATTTTATTCTCATTTCTCATATAAATTAAAAAACATATATTTCTTCCATTTTTTTTAATAATATATTATTTACTTACAATTATCTTCTTTTTTTTCAATTAGTATTTATAATTAATTTTTTAATGGTAAGTGGGGGAGAAGGTTCAGGTCCTACAAATTTGGACAGAGGAAAGGGTCCATTGCAAAATTTGTTGGAACACGAAGGTGAAGACGTCAATTACAATGACCGACTTTACCACGAGTTCCTTCAAAGTCATTTTGAATCCGATCCCCCTCTTAATCTTAATCCCCCCATTTTGTTGCTGAGCCGAATCCCAATATCCCCATTAGTAATGAAAATATATCTACCCCTTCTACTATGCCACCCCCTTCAGATGAATTTGATGCAGATGAAGAAGAAAAGCCATTGAAGTCCGATCTCTTCAGAGTGCATATGAAGAAAATTGAGTTAGATGATGGAACAATCAAAATCATGTGCAACTACTGCCCCAAAACATACAAGGCCGTTAAGTCCTTTGGATATGGCACGTATTTTAACCATGTTAAAAGAAATCATCCATCCGAATTGGTGAAAGCTAGTAACCAAGGGCAAATATCCAGGTATGGTACCTCTACCAATCAATTATTTCATTATACGTCTGAAAAAAATAAGGAAGAATTAGCAACAATGGTTGCAGTAGAACACTTACCTTTTAGTTTTGGTGAGAAAGTTGGTTTTGTTAATTATTGTCAAACTGCATTAAATCCTGCAATGCAACGTGTTCCTAGAGTCACTCTCACACGTACACTGTTTTCCATTTACAAAAAAGAAAAACACAAATTGAAATCATTTTTTTTCCAATATCAAGGTCGCGTTTCCGTATGTGCTGACATATGGACCGATAATTTTGGTAGCCACCATTACATGGGTGTGACATGTCATTATATTGATAATAATTGGAACATGCAAAAATGAATTATTGCATTTCGTGTTTTCGATGAGTCACATACAGCTCATAATATTTTTAGACACCTTAAAATTATTTTTGAAGAGTTTCATATCCAAAACAAAATTTTTGCAATTGGTTTTGATAATGCGGCGAGCAATACCGCATCTATTCCTATGTTAAAGGAATTATGCAATCTCTATTTTGGGGGTAAATTATTTCATCAACGATGTGCATGTCATGTTTTAAATTTGTGTGTTCAAGCTGGATTACAAATTCTTTCTGTTTATATTAGACCAATTAGAGATAGTATTAATTATATCTGGACGCATAACAAAATCCAAAAACAATGGTTGAAATTTTGTTCTCAAAATAATAGGCGTCCCATAAAATTTTCTCGAGATATTAGTACGCATTGGAATTCTACTTATAAGTTGCTTAATGAAAGTGTTGAATATAAGGAAATATTAGTTTCTTTTATTACTTATAACGTTCCTTCAATTTCGCTTCAATTGAAGCATTGGGATGTATGTATAAAAATTCTTGAATTGTTACGTGTTTTTAATGATGCTACCAATGCTTTATCTGGTATTTACTATCCCACTACTAATTTATTTATTGTTCAAAGTGTTAATATTGCTGGTGCATTCAGTGACTGTGAATTAGATGTTCAATTGAGTCAATGTGTTGCTACAATGAAAAAAAAATGGATACAGTATTATAAGGATATTCCAAATATTTATTTGCTTGCATCTTGTTTTGATCCCCGCTTTAAATTAGAATGTTTGCAAGATTATTTAACTCATTACTACAATAGTTTAGGAATAGAAGCTGATGTTCTTAGTTGTTGTAATTCCGTTAAGACTTTACTATATGAATTATATGATGAATATCTTAAAATATATGGTCCGTCTTTGAACATATCGGTTTCACAACCCCAACCCACATCTGATGGTACTACCAGTTCCTCACAATTAAAATTAAAGGGTTTAGGGGATCGATTGTTTTCCTAAAGAGCCAAAAAGTTACGAGCATCTTCTTTATCCTCTAACACACATTCTAAGCTTGACCGATTTTTAGAAGCCAATCATGTATTTTTAGAAGATAAATTTAGTATCCAGGGTTGGTGGAAGGATTATGAACAAGAATATCCAATTTTGGCTATTATTGCCAAACAAATTCTTGGAACACCGGTTTCTACCGTTGCTGTGGAACAAGAATTTAGTGCAGGTGGAAATATTTTAGATCCTAGACGGTCGGTTCTGTGTCCACAATCACTTGAAGCCCAAGCATGTGTTGATGATTGGACAAAGGCGAAATTTAGACAACAAGAAATCGAGCCAGAAACAGTGAATGATTTCTTCGAAGATGATCAAACCACGAGAACAGAAGGCAGCGAATAGATTCTGTTCAAATCTTCCAACCACTAACACCGACTATCCCACTACAGGTAAAAGAACTACGTGGCCTTTGATTCCTCTACATTGGCGGAGGATACGTAGGCAGCTTAATTGTGGTCAACATTAAGTGCAAGGCTAATTTTTTCTTTTTTCAATGTGTTATTTGAACTTTGTTAGATTTTATATTCAATTAAGGCTAACTTCTAATTTTTTTATATAAAATTTAGATGCAATTGTAAATTTTTACTTATTAATTAATGTCAATTTCTTTTATTTTTACACATTCATTGTTAAATAGTTCAACGGTTCAATTGTATATTTAAATAATTGTATTTCATATTTTATGTGAATATTTAAAATATAGACATTGTAAATGAAATTTGATTACAAATAAAAATGTTTGGCCATTTTTTAAATTTTAAGTTTATCAATTTGTAATTTTGTATTTGTAATTAGACTATTAGTTGTATATACTTTTATAGTTCCATTAAAAACAAAATCATATTTATGTGTATATAAAAGTACAAATATTAGTTGTATAGTTTCATTTTAAAAAAACATATGTATATATATATATAAAAATGAAATGTATATAAAATAATATATATATTAATTTTTGTAAAAAAAAAAAAAAAAAAAACCGAACGAACCGAAACATAACCGAACCGTTCGGTTTCACAAACCGAAATCAAAACCGAACCGAACCGAACTGTTCGGTTTCGGAAAACCGAAACCGAAACCGAACCGAAAACCGTCGGTTCCGAAACCGCCCAAAACCGTCCTATTCCGGTTACGGTTACGGTTAGGGTTCGGCCTTTCCACGGAACCGAAACCGGCGGTTCGAAATCGAAACCGAACCGAAACTGAACCGTGGACAACATTAGGGTGGAATATGTTAGTTCTTGCTTTGTACATCCACCTAAAGGGAGAAGACCATCAGGCATGCCAGAATAAATTAAGATACACTTGTTATTGGTAAAATCTGAAAAATGATGAGTCAACATAACTACCGAAAGATGCAAAACATAGAGATGCTATGTCACAAAAAGTCATTCTTCCTAAACCTACCTAAGCTAACCAAAGAGGGTCTCGTGACACCTGGTCGGGGCTGTTGAGACGGTCGGGGACAAAACCCCAGTCGGGATTGAATAACCGATCGAGGTGAATAAAGCTTGGTCGGGTTTTGGTAGATGATCAGCGGATTGACAAGTAGATTATGTTGGAACCCCGTTCACCAGTCACACAGCAGAAATGAGTTTTAAATTTTTTTATATAGATCGTAATCTGTATCTGGGACCAGTGAACTTGGGATCGTATTTATTTTCGAAACAAATACATATACTAATTATTACACTAATAAAATATATATGTAAATAAAGAAAATTGTAATCAATAATAAAAAGGAAAATTAAAAGAACCATACCAGTGTTTGGAGGCTCCTTCACTTTTCGATATGCTCCTGGTCTGTACCACTGATCTTCCTCGCTATATCCTGGGACTGGTAACTGTGTGTGAGCGCGTCACGGTCTCAAGAACTTAGAATGGAGGAAGTAGGAAAACTAATAAACTCTTTCTTAATTTTCACTATACAAAACGTGCATTGTTTGCATCTCATGCACTTAAAACTTTTCTCTCTTTGATTTCATGCAGGTTCCACACACTCCTTTTCAAAACCTAAACAAAAACAAACAAAAAAAAACGTTTTGTCTTTTTGATTTCATGCAGGTTCCACGCACTCATTTTCAAAGCCAAAACAAAAAAACAAAAAATTGTCATTTTGTTAGTGGAACCATATATACTCACAATAATATATATATATCTTTTGTTTAAAAAACCGAAATCATCTTTTATTCGTTTTTTATAAATAATATATATCTTATATATAATATTCAAAAATTTGATCAAATCTATATTTGATTTTTAAAAACTTTCAAATACAAAATATCTCATATCTTTTATTTGATTTTATTTGAATTCAAACTATTTAAATTAAAAAATTAAATATTTAATTTAACAAAATAAAATAATCATATTATCTTATTTTATTAAAACAAATATCAACATATACCCTTTATTTAGTGATTAATAACATAATTAAATAATCTCATTATTTAATTTATTTTATCACCATTATTCATTAATTAAATAATCTCATTATTTAATTAATTCCCGAATAAATACGTGTCACTTTCGTATCACAATTAATTGGACAATCCAATTAATTAACCGTGACCCTTGTTACCTAAATCGATTGGCTAGTAAGGGGACCTAATGGACCCAAAGTATTTTGAGCTCCAATAATCCTCGGAATTATTAATTAAACTCTTTAATTAATATTCCTTGATTATTAACTTCAGTGTTATTCCACTAAAAACCCGAATCCGTACTCTCTCAACTGCAGGCGCTTTTACATAGACCGATACAACTCTGTGTATAGCTATTACATATGGTGTGATCCTCCACAGTAGTTCATAATTAGAGTTGGGTCATAATATCTGTTATACCCCCTAGTTACATATATCCTTTAAGTACCATTGATTTTCTAATGGACAATAAATTCTATTTTCTCACGGAATTAGGAGAGCGCTCATATTGTCAAAGCCCCGAATCAACCCTTAAGGGAACTACCATCTACTTCTCACAAGAATGAGTGGATTAAAAACCTTCCCAGCCATAAACCAAACCGTAATCCCAACATACGGAGTATATTGATCAGGAAATGCATCTGACCTCACCCATGGTATATCAAAGACCACGATCTAACCTGAAGAAGTCGATAAGACACTCAGGATTAAGATCATCCACATATAGCCATCGTTAGTTGATATATATGAATCTTATCGGTAAACGGATCATGGTGTGAGATTCATATAGATCATGGCTCAATCCTATATGATCACATCATACAAGGTGCCTCCATTCCCATATCTCATATGAATGATCCAGGATAGAATCACTGTACATTATGAAATGGACAAATTTATAGATTAACTGCAACTAAAGTATAGATTAACTGCAACTAAAGTAAACAACTTTATTTGTTATCTATAAACTCTTTAGATTGCATGTCTCTTACTGTATCCATCTGTGTATGACACTCATATACACAGTTCGAGATTACATCCGGCAATCCAAGATGTAAATATGTGCACAAGTTTATCAAATAAATAACATGACAAGAATGAATTGAACCTTTCTTTTTATTTACTTCATAAATCCATTTACAAATTACATGTTTAGGGTATAAACCCCAACAGATTCTACCAAACACGTGCAGAACAAGTCCTACTCCAGTAAGATGTCTTGAAACTCACCTTGATAAGGAAGCGAATTTCCCTATCAATGCCAGAATCCAAATTGGGAAAGAGACCTAACACGTGAAGAACGTAAAACAGGAAATAAGAATAAAATGACTCAAACACGTCAACTTTACTACTTGTATAGCACGAATTAGGATTTTATACATGTGTAAATAGACCCTAATAATACCCATGAAGAGTGAAGATAAGAGATTGGGCGTGTAATCGATTATTCGTAGTGAAATTCTTTCTTTGTCGATTTTCGGCAACCGTGGACATTTCCCCGTACTTGGGGTTTTACCATGTAAAATCTTTGTATTCTGTTTAATTCCTTAGTTGTTCATAATTTGTAATTAAGTGATCTCATACACGTTCTGTTTGACGTGTGATCCATCCAAAAATCACCATAAACAACTGGCACTAGAAGGAGGGGTCAAACCTTCGACGTTATAATTATCCAGAAATTTAGTCATACAAAGTGAAACCATGGTTTCTAGCATCGACAGAGATTTGTCCTCGTGCAACGTTGATGTCTCACGAGAGGTGAATGTCATTGATGACGATGCACCGGGAACAGATCCACCATCAGGAACTCCACCATCAAGCAGATAGGATGCCATCACAACCACGAGCTTGACTACAGGAATATCTCCAGATGCATTTAGGAAAATTTAAGAATCCTTACGGAGTGTCATTGATGATGCCACCGGACATGGAATTAGCATAACTGTAACTGCAAATCTAAGTTCACCATACCAACTCTCTACACCTGTGGTAGCTCAAGGACCCAAGGTGCACTCTAAGATCTTGGCAACTGCTCCAGGTGCACCCTAAAAATCTGGAAGAGATAAGTCAAAGAAACGAGGCAAAAGAGAACGTTCATGTAGAAGAAACGACCCACACCAAGATAGAAGAGCTGAGGAACATGAAGAGTCAAGCTCACGCGAGGATGCCACAGGGTACTGCGATGCAAGACAATACTATAAGCAAGAAGAAAAGTAAGATGGACGGAGTAAGAAGCACCGATCGAATTCGAGTGATGATGAGCGCGCTCCTAAAAGGTGAAAGACCTGTATGGACTCACATTCCACTAAAGGATAGATAGGCATGGCGAACTTGAAGGGGAGCGTGAAGTTCTTCTTAGGAGGGTAGAAGCTTTGGAAAAAAAGCAAAGTCAAGAAAACCCCCTGGTCGGGAATTTTGGGAGTCTGTTTACTGATACCTTAAGGAAGGCTCGTTTTTCAGAAAAATTCAGGATGTCGCATATGGAGCAATTCAAAGCCAATACCGATCCACATGAACATATCAGGAGATACTAGAACGCCATTGCTCGGTACGACTATGATGATGCTCTCAAGTGTCGTATGTTCCCTCAGACATTGGGAGATCAGGGATCTAGCTGGTTCGAAGGATTATCATCAGGATCCATCAAAAGTTTCGAAGATTTGACGCGAGCGTTCACCAGACAATTTGCGAGAAATATCTAATGAAGGAAATCGATGTTAGCTTTTTCTACCTTGAGGCAAAGAAAAGATGAGAAATTAAAAGAGTATTTAACCAGGTTCTCGTAGGACGTATCGAAAGTTCAGGACCCTAACGATGATGCAGTGGTGTCCGTATTCATAAACAACTTGCAACACAGTCATCTAACTTAAAGCCTGAGACAACGGGGACCGACCACATATGCAAGCATGATAGATTATGTTAGGGGATAAGCCATGGCAAAAGAAGAACAAATTGCCCATGAGGGAGAATTTATACACGTGGGTCGTCTAACCAGTAGTCAAAAGAGCGAAGAAAGTGGTTCGAAAAACAGTGGTAAGAATGACCCGAAAGGTAATGAAGGAAAAGAAAAAGACAGGCGGAAAGATGATGATAGAACAAGGAGGAACCCAAGGCGCCCATACACCAATTATACCATGTTAACCAAATAACTACAAAAAATCCTTAATATAAGAGAAGACAAAAAATTATATAAAAAACCCCCGAGGCAGTCAAACTTCGTCAGATGAGATACTACCAAGTACTGCAGATTCCACAAGGAAAATGACCACAAAACCTCCAAGTGTTACCAACTCAGGGATTACATTGAGAAGCTAATCCGAGAAGGCCATCTTACCGATGTCATCCTCAAAGGAGAGGAGGATCGACAAAAGGATCTCTACACAGGAGATCAGGATAAGAGTTATAGGAGCCAGAAGAAAGACTCAGATAATGGGGCAATCAACACCATTTTTTGTGGCCGTAATACCGGAAGCAGTAGCTGAGAAAGGATGTCTGAAGTTAGGAAAGCCATGAACAACCAAAGAAGTATGGAGGTGAATCATCTAGGTCCCGATCAGAAGAAAGCAAAGCAAGGATGGGGACCAATAACTTTCACTAAAGCAGACACACACGAGTAGAAGGTCAGACCAAACGACACGATTGTCATGTCAGCCCGTATCTGGCACAAACAAGTAAGATGAATACTGATCGACAATGGTAGCACGATAGACATTTTGAGCGAAGAAGCGATCGACCAGCTCGGGCTACAGAGGAATGATCTCCAACCACTTAAGGTGTCATTGAGGGGTTTTGGAGGAGCCGAAGTCAGGGCGTTAGGAACTGTTAAACTACTAGTAGAAGCTGAAATTTTTCCTTGTACAAAAACAGTATTGCTGGACTTTATGGTCGTAAATGTTGAGAATTGACCATATATCGCTTTAATAGGTCGGCCCTTCTTAAACTAAATAAGACCCGTAACTGTAACCTACGCACTCATGGTGAAATTTTCGACCGAAGCTGGGGCGGGGATTATGAAAAGCTTATTGGAGTGGGCCAGGAAAGTGAATCTCGCCGAGTACAGGGAAAAGGCAGAGTAACGGGTAATGCAAGTGGATGTTGTCCAAAAAAGGTAAAGACCTAAAAATAGACCCAATTAAGTCAAAGGTTGAGACCTTGACCAGATTCGACCTAGACCTGAGAGAGGCAGTGCCAGAGAATGACAAAGGCCCAAAGGAATAGACCATGGAAGTTTCCATGAGCAACGATGATCCAAAGAGGACTATTAGGCTTGGGTCCCAACTGATGAAGCACGATCAAAGCAAGATTGTCGAACTTCTGAAATAATACAAGGATGTGTTCGCTTGGGAACGCGCGGATATGCTAGGGATCGATCCAAGGCTAATTTCACATTACTTAGTAGTGAATCCCGATCCTAAACCAGTTATTCAAAAGATGAGATGCTTCAACCCAGAAAGAAGAAAGGTGATCAAGAAAGAGGTGGACAAGCTAATAGCTGTATGATCTATTTGGGAAGTGAAATATCCCCACTGTGTTGCCAACGTAGTTCTGGTAAAAATGAAAAATGGCCAGTGGAGGATGTTTATGGATTTCACCGACCTGAATAAAGCATGTCCGAAAGACAGCTTCCTTTTGCCTCGGATTGACCAATTGGTAGATGCAACGGTCAGTCATGAACTGTTAAGTTTCATGGATGCCTATTCAGGTTACAACCAGATCAGAATGTTCGTACCAGATGAGGAAAAAACCTCATTCACAACTGACTAGGGGTTGTATTGCTATAAGGTCATGCCGTTTGGATTAAAGAATGCTGGGACAACTTACTAAAGGTTGGTAAATAAAATGTTTGCTTGACAGATTGGAAGGAATACGAATGTATACGTGGATGATATGCTCACCAAAAGTGTAGCATCTGAAGATCATCCAACCGACCTAAGGGAGACATTCGAGGTACTACGAAAATATGGGATGAAGTTAAGTCTAAAGAAGTACGTATTCGGAGTACCATCAGACATGTTCCTAGGATTTCAAGTTCACCAAAGAGGGATCGAAGTAAACCTGGAGAAAATAAGAGCCTTTGAAGAAATGAGGTCTCTCAAGACATTGAAGGAAATCCAAAGATTGACGAGTTGATTAACGTCTCTAAGCCGGTTCATAAGTAAATCCACGGATAAATGCCTACCCTTCTTCAAAGCAATAAAGCGAGGCAAAGGGATAGAGTGGAATGATAAGTGTGAGCAAGCGTTCAGAAAAATCAAAGAATAGTTGGGAAAAGCTCCGATATTATCTAAAACCACTTGAATGAGAAGTGCTCTGTCTTTACCTATCTATTACAAATGTAGCGACAGAGTCAGTATTGCTCAGATTAGAAGAGGGAACGCAGAAACCTGTATACTACACCAGCAAAGCTCTATTACCTACGGAAACAAGGTACTCTCTAGCTGAACAAATGGCTTTGGCCTTGGTAACAACAGCGAGAAAGTTGAGACCATACTTTAAAGATCACAAAATTGAAGTATATATTGACTGTCCAGTGAAACAGATTTTATCAAAACCAGAGGTGTTAGGAAGGCTGACTAAGTGGGTAGTGGAACTGAGTGAGTTTGACATAGTCTACTCACCAATAGTGGCGATCAAGGGACAAGTTGTAGAGGATCTAGTCGCGAAGTTCGCTGAGCCGAACAACGAGGTAATCAGGATGTTAAGAGAAGAAGACATGTTTGCTTGGAAACTACCTATAGATGAATTGTCAAACACTCATGGCAGCGGGGCAGGTATAGTTATATCCATGCCAGAAGGTGACCAGGTGGAATGTGCCTCACAATTTGACTTCAACGCCACTAACAATATGGCAGAGTATGAGGCGCTTCTGGCAGGCATTAGGGTGTGCACGGTATTAGGAGAATATGAGTTTGGAAATATTAATTGACTCACAGGTGGTAATCAATCAAGTTCTTAATGAATACCAAGCCAAGAACAACAACATGGCCGCGTATTTAACCATAACCAAAACCCTCCTCGAAAGGTTCAAAGCATACAGAATCACCCAAATCCCGAGGAAGAAAAATGAGAAAGCAGAAGCGTTGTCAAAATTGGCATCAACCACCAGTGTTTGATCAAAAACGATACCGATCGTCCACCTGTAAAAGCCGAGTATCGAAAACAAAAATCAAGCCAAAGTATTGGAGGTAGAAGTGATTAAAGAGGAACAAACTACTTGAATGACCCCGATTATAGAATATTTAGAGAATAGGGTGCTTCCGATGTCGACAGTTGAGGCTAAACATCTCGAATATAGAGCCACATGATATTCGATAGTAGAATGAGAGCTATACAGAAAAAGGTTCTCCAAAGCCCCTCAGAAATGCATGGATCTGATCAGAGGTAAGTAAATATTAGAAAGTATCCACAAGGGAGTCTGTGAGAATCACTCGGGTGGCAAAAGCTTGGCAAATAAAACGCTCAGGCAAGGCTTTTATTGATCGACTTTGTTTGGGATGCACAAGGTGTTGCAAATCAATGTGGTGGCTATCAAAAAGTAGCTAATGACATCTGGAGACCACCTAAGCATTTGAAAATTTCGACATTGTCGTAGCTGTTTGCCATGTGGGGAATAGATCTGATTGGTCCGATACCAACTGCAACTAAAAGAAGGGCAAAGCATGCTATAGTGGCCATCAACTACTTCACAAAGTGGGTTGAAGCAGAAGCACTAGTAAATATCAACGAGGCTAACATGACCGGTTTTGTGAAGAAAAATATCATATATCTGTTTGGAATCCCGAAAACTATAATCATAGAAAACAGAACTCAATTCGATAGTGACAACTTCATAAATATGTGTCAAGACTTTGAGATAGAAACACTATTACCCCACACCAGCTCACCCTCAGACTAATGGTCAAATAGAGGCGGTGAACAAAATAATCAAGCATACTCTGAAGGTGAAACTAGAGGGATGGAAAGGAAACTGGGCAGAAAAATTACACGAAGTCTAATGGGCTTATCAGACTACAAAAAAGACTTCAATAAGGGAAACACCTTACTTATTGGCGTTTGGGATGGAAGCAGTGATCCCAGTTGAGATAATTCACAAGTCCCCTAGAGTACAGCTCTTTGATTTTCGAAGGAAATGTGGAGATGATAAAACAAGACTTGGATGAGTTGGAAGAGAGAAGAGACATGTCCAGGGTAAGAAATGCCGCCTACCAACAGAGGGTAGCAAGGTATTACAATTCGTATGTCAAAGTTAGAAGATTCTAGCTCAAAGACCTAGTTCTGAGAAGAGTGACACTCAATACAAATGACAAGTCCGTAGGATCGTTAGCTGACAAATGGGAAGAACCATACCAAGTGGTCGGGATAGCAGGACATGAAGCATATCGACTCTCCCGACCTAAAGGGATCGAGTTGCCCAAGCCATGTAATGCATAATAATTAAAGATATTCTACCCATGAGAAATCTAATACGTTTGTTTTTATTATTTATTTCCATAGTTTAAGCTTTAAATTATTATTAGCAAATTGTCTTTTATCTTTTACGAAATCAATAAAAATCCACAGGTGGAGCAGTTATAAATATCAAGCACAGTGTTCGAAGCCAAATATTCACTCGTAAGCGTATTTACAAGATACCTCAAAATATCGGTTGAGACTGAAAGGGATCTTGAGAGGCCCAGTGAGGGGGCCAAAAGCATAAGTCATCAAGACAATGCACACTTACCGAAACTAACTAGGTGCATATGAAGCACTGTTAGGGCACCTTTGGGTATATAACCCGACGGGATACGCCAAGAGTTGGATAAGGTGTGAATCCTACCTATAAGATAAGGCAGACACATCCGTAGATGCTTATAAAGCTGGTGGGACAAGTTACGCCTTATTGCAATGAATCTTGATCAATAGACTGTCGGGAGACGTCCCGACGACCTAGTTGATAGATAAAAGATGAAAACCTATAAATATAAACTACAGAATTGGTTTACAAACGAACACTGCTTAACAGAAAGATATACAGCAAACGATCTGGAGCAACCAGAACCTGAGCAACAAGATACAGTAGATCTACCCGAGGTAAACCTAAAAATGTTGCAGAGCACGATTCAGTTCACCAAGGGTGGTTGATCACCGAAAATGAGGCAAATAAGTCGATCATTACATGGCGACGCAGCCTTAGAGGGATGGATTATCAATCCCAAATAAACGGTATATAAGTGGTTCTGCTTAGCCTAACTCATGACTATCAATCTGGCATGGATCAACATGCATAAATCAGGTTGTGCAAAAATATGAATGAGCGCAAGCATAAGAAACCACGCACAAAAAATGGTACATATCTTAAAGACAAGCAAATAAGGGAGAAATATGCATTAACTGTCATAATATGTCAAGTATTACAAATGTAAATACATATAAAATTGCTACAAAAGCAAAGATGCATCAATTGTTCGCAACAACTGAGGAGCCCCCAGGACCGAAAGGAGGGACATCATCGTCTTTACTGAAGTCTCCAAAATCTGGCCAGGAGATATTGTCATCAGGATCAACAGATACAAAGGGAGAATAATCTACATCGGTTGAAGGACAAACGTTAACCCCTTTAGTCAAAGCGTCACTGTCCTGACCAACGTGGAAAGACACAAGGGATACCTTCGAAGGGATCTCAAGATATATGGGGTTGGGATCCTTTCTGATAGATATACAATAGGCCTTCCACTTAATCCGCTGGTTCTTGATCGCTTCCAGGGACTCCCTCCGATGCTTAGATATTATCCAATCCCACTTCAAGCGAGTCTCTTTGGAGGACCTCTCATTCGCGCTAAAGAACATTCCGGCAGTTGCCATGCCTCTCTCAAACCCCCTCAATAATGTAGCATCGAAAGCAGCGGACTTCTTATATCGATCAACATTTTAAACCTCGAGGTCCAACCTGGCTTCATACGAAAGAACTTCCATACTGACCTGATGCTGCTCTAAGTCTTTGGCAAGATGTTCATAGTGAACCCTATCCTCTTCAGACTCCTGTTGTACCTCTAGCATCTTCTGATGAGATGATGTAAGGGAGTACTACATAATCTGAGCTTCTTTCCAAGCTTTCTTCGCTACTGTCTCAGCCAAAATGGCCATTGATTCAAGTTCAGTGTTTCGTAGTTCAGCCTTGGCAACTCTCTTCTCCAGCTCAACGTTTCTTGTTATGAGTTCCTTGAAAGCTTATCAGATTCAGTAGCTCTAATCTGAATGTTCACAAGGGTCTTTCTCATAGCTATCTCAATTGCTGTATACGCCTTCAGATTCTTCACATACTGACTAGCCTTGAAAGTGCTAGCAACAAAAGACTTCAAGGCCTTATCATTCTCGGTGAGAGTTAGCTTCAACTGAGAAATCTCAACAGCAGGTTTATTCTTCTCAGAAAGATCCTGAGTCAACGCTTCTATTGCCTGTAAAGGATCAATAAAAGGTAAATCAGACAGATGAAAAGATCGGGAGAAAAGCAATCAAGATAGTAGAAAGACTTACAAAAACACCATTATTAAATAACATACTAACCCGCTCAAAATCTACAGCATCTTTGGCATCCTTCCAGTACTCTTCACTCACGCCAATGTATCTGACCCAAATGACATTGAGTGAAGCATGAAAAGGGGGTCGGTCTGAGAACTGCTGGGAGAAGGGAAATGAGAAAGCCTAGGGGCCGAAATGGCAGGAGCAAACTGATCCCGAAGAGTCTTTGAAATCCCAATGTTTTCCCCAGAAAGATTAATAGATGTAGTAACCCGGGAGGCCTCGTTCTAAAAAATTTAACTTTCGATAGCACACTCAAGATGAAGAAACCCAACAGGCATAGTGGAAGGGGCACCAATGGGCTCACTCATCCTAATATCCCTCTTCAACTGCATAGCTGCTCATTCCCCTGATTCCAAAATAGAATGGAGAGCCTGCTCCTCAAACAGATCAAGGAAGCTTTCATTAGCTATCTTCTCTTCCTCATCGGGACCACCATCGTCACCTTTAAAATCAGAGAAAACGATCTGGTGCCTAGAGGTAAACTACATAGGAGCCTTCTCAAGGCAATGAGAGGGTGGCATAGCCTGAACTTGGGGAGACTCATTCGAAGAAAGTGCCTAGTCCATAATCTTGATTGATTCTGGGCTAGTGGAAGACAAGCTTAATGTACCCCGATCACTCTTTTGCTTGGATCGTAGTTCTCACGAAATAAGGATAGAAACCATATCCCGGTCCTCCTTCTTCTCTAAAATGATTGGATCGACCAATGGGGTAGGCAATGTCGGATCAACTCTAGATACAAGACCTGCTCTCATGCGAAAGGCATCGGGAGTGGATGAGCCTTTAGCAGTCTTAGCTACCTTATGGCATGTAGCCTAATCTATCACATCCACTTCATGTGATTCCTTTCTTCGCGAATCATCCCTTCCCCGATGCTTTCTTTCAGACCTATCTCGATCACGACTACCTTGATTAGATGCTTTAGAACTGAACCGCATCTGACCGACCCTTTCTTTGGAATGACCCCGGTGATCACTTTAACCCCAGTGAGGGTGGCGGTCACTTGTACCAACCTGTTCAGAGGGGACATCTGAGGAATGGCGGTAAAATTCATACGTATGTTCCACCAGATCATGTTTAGGTGGAGCAATTCCCTAAGCAACCTGATCAGCTGCAGCCTTTCATATTGATCCGATCGACATGCTTGGCCTTCTTAGCTTGATCACCTGCGATGATGTCCATAGCATATACTAAAAGGAAAAAGTACCACACGATAATCAACAATCGACGAAGGGGAAAGGTACGCATGACAGTTTACACTAAAAATAAAGTAAGGATGACTCACATCATTTACGACGAGCAGAAATCATGGGAAAAAGCCCTGCCTCAATCAAGTATGCTTCAACATAAAGGAAACGACGATCCATTTCTTCTCAAGAGGTCTCAGCCGCTTTAAGAGCTATGTCAGCATGCTCTTTGTCAAAGATGGGGAAGTTTTGTTCCAATATTTAGGATTACAGAAGTGCCTTGAAATTCTGTTTCATATCAGCCCTTGAACGGGGTCAGCGACGACCACTTCACTCCAGTCACCTCCAATAAAGAACCAACTATTCTTCCAGTACTTGTTTGAGGAAGGGAATCCCTTGATAAATCCCTTACGATCTTTATCCGAAGTGGGTACAGGTTTCCCCTTATATCAATGAGGAATCCAAAAGCTTTGAGATGTGGATTAAAGGTAGAAAGTTCTTCCACTATCAGATCGGTTCAGTGTATTATAAAAGATGCGGATCTCTTGTGGGGTTGGGGGCTATTTTGTCCTAAGCTTTTTTCTTAGATGCCCCAAGCTGACCAAGATCCAGAAAGAATTGGGGGTCAGTTGGGCAGGAGCAATGCTAGTATTCGTCAAGAATCGAGCAATAAAAGGTTGAAGTGGGAGAGTGATCCCTTAAGATAACACGGCCCCGTAGATAGCAACTGCACCAGGGGGAGGGTTCCATACAGCTTGATAGCCACTACAGTATAATTTCTGTGCACTGGTCAAATCAATCAGTGCTTGAACTTTGCTAGCTCGACCTCAGTCATAACGTTTATCTCTGAGTCAAATGAACATGGATAGTCGGCGGTGTACCTCAACATCGAAGCTTGTCGCTCCTATGGTACGCCCTTTATTTTGAGAAGTTACAAGGATATTTTCAAGTTGATTGTTGCGCATGCAGATTCGTTGGGAAAGGCTCTGTTAGTCCACCTGGAACTGCTTTGTTTCAACATATCTACACAAAAATCAACTGAATCAGAGTAAAAAAGATCAGAGGGGAAATGAGCAAACTCTAGGTGAACCATAAAATAATCCACGTTTAATGCAGTGGGTTGGTAAGAAGCGGGAAGATGACCCCAAAGAATGGATTCGAGCCTAGCAATATTCTCATTATCACCAACATCACTGGCATGAAGAAGAAGATCAAAATATTGATGACGAAGAATAGGGTCCATACCTTGAACAAATGTTTAAAATGATGAAAGATCCGAGAAGACAAAGGGCTCGAAGAAAAGGAAAATTAGAGATCAACCACTCTGCTAAAGAAAAATGTTGAATCGTAAAAAGAAAAGTGAAATGCCTCAAGACAATATATACAGGCAAGTAACATCACCAAGGTAAGCATGCGTCATCAGCCGAAAGTGGGGGAAGGTGCACGAGAACCCAAAACCACGCACCATTTGAGTTTCAAAAAAGATGCGTAATGATTTCATCAGCTGAAGTATGCGTGGTTGATTACTGTAGCTTATTAAAGAGCAATAATGGATTACAAGATAAAAATAATAGAGTGAATTAAACACACGCAGCCGAACGTGCTCTATTTGTAACAATTATTTATCTGACCCCGTGTGTTTAAGGGGGTATTGTTATTGGTAAAATCTGAAGAATGATGAGTCATCGTAACCACCCAAAGATACGGAAAACAGAGATGCCATGTCACAATAAGTCATTCTTCCTAAACTTACCTAAGCTTACCAAAGATGGTCTCATGACACCTGGTCAGGGCTGTTGAGACGGTCGGGACAAAACCCCAGTCGGGATTGAATAACCGATCGGGGTGAATAAAGCTTGGTTGCTTTTGGTAGATGATTAGCGGATCGGCACGTGGATTCTACCAAACACGTGCAGAACGAGTCCTACTCCAGTAAGGTGTCTTGAAGTGTACCTAGAATTTCTCTATCAATGCCAGAATCCAAATTAGGCAAGAGACCTAATGCGTGAAGAACGCAAAACAGGAAAGAAGAATAAAACGACTCAAACACGTCAACTTTATTTACTTGTATAACATGATTTAGGGTTATATACAAGTATAAATAGACCCTAATAATACCCATGAAGGGTTGAAAAAGAGAGAGAGAAGATAAGAGATTGAGCTTGTAATCGATTATTCAAAGTGGAATTCTTTCTTTGTCGATTTTCGACAACCGTTGACGTTTCCCCGTACTTGGGGTTTTACCACGTAAAATCTTTGTGTTCTCTTTAATTCCTTAATTGTTCATAATTTGCAATTAAGTGATCTCATATACGTTCTGCTCGACGTGTGATCAATCGAAAAATCACTGTCAACAACATTCTTCCTCAAAAGTGCCTATTTTAAAGGTATGTACCAATTATGGAGGATCTTGACCAATTATGCTTAGACATAATATTCAGACATGCTTAAACGTGGAAGTAAAACTGTGACCTACCATAACGTTACAACTTTTAATGAGTGTTGGTTGTTAACTGTTGAAACTTTCATTTTATGTTAGTCGTTAAATGTTATTTACAGTCTTAGTTTTTGTTGGTCGTTTAAACAATTGAGAATGTTAAAAAGTTTTCCTCTATTTAAAGATACTTTATTATTTGATTTTAAAGATTGGTTAATAACTTTGGACTAAAAACAGATGCATGACTGAAATTTCAATAGACTTTCCTCTGTTTGTTGATATTACCAAAAAATTTGATTACTTACGTTAATCACAATATCATATCTCATTAACACAACACCGTAAGGAAAAATTGATTCAAAACCTGGTGGAAGCGTAAAATTAGGGTTTGGTATATTTAAAAAAAAATCCCTTTAAAAACAAAGAACCTTGACCCTAGATTAATTGACGTATATTAAAAGTATCGTACCTTGTTTTCGTGACGATTGAACTAGCACCAAATTGAATCCGCAAGATCTTCCAATCCAATCACGAATATGAATCACCTAGAAGTGTGAGCTCCCTTTCTTTAAATTGTATACCTGAGGATGGAAACAATATAAATCACTTTCTTTTATTAGTCACAATAATCCTCCAAGAGAAAACCCAAGGACGTTCGGTCACTTGTGAATTATCAATATATTTTATTTAAACTCGCGTGAACCCGATTCGATTTTTGTACACAAAACCCTTTTGATGTAAAGGATACTAGTGTACTATTGAAAACAAAATTGTTCCCCTTTTCTCTTCTCCTTGGCCGAATTCAATATACAATATCTATGAGTTGGCCGAATTTTGTCTAGAGCAAAAACTAATTTTTTGTCTTTCAAAATTCTCTAGCTTGGCCGAAATTTTCTCTCATAAAAACCTTAGCCTTGGCCAAAATCTCACTTGGAAATTATCCTTGGTCGAAATTAATATGGAGATATATATATAGGTTCTCAAATCCTTTCCTAAAGAGCATTTACTTGGTGGGCAAGAATCCTATCTCTAGGTGGATTTACTCGGTGACAAAGAATTCTTTTTCAAAAAAGATTTCTTTTCCACACCAAGAATCCTAATCCAACTCAAATAGTGTATTTATTTAATAACCAATTATTCAATTTAATTAAATTGTGAGAAAATCAAAAACTTCTTAATTTGACCAATTTTCAATTCGAGTCCTTATAGAAATCAAATACTTCCTAATTTTACTAGATCAATAAATACTTATTATTTATTTACTTATCAAATATAGTATTTGATACTTATCATATTACCAACAATAATATGACTCTAGGAGACCATCTTCTACTAGGAAAAAGATTTAGACTTCAAATTAAATAATTAATTATTTAATTTCCATTTAATTAAGTAATAAAATAAAAAACAATATATAAGGCTATTATATAGTCCCTTGCCGCCCAAGCTATATAAGTACAGGTCAAATATTATTTTTCATATTTTATTAAATCCATTGGATTTAAATAAAAAGTTCACATATGAACTAGACTCAATCTTACTAAAAGAAACAAGTCCACATACCTTAATACAGTTTTAGATGGACCCATAAATTGGTCCGGTAGAATATATCAAGTGATCCATGCAAGTTCATGTGGATTGGGGATCTTGGCGGGCTATCTAAATTTAAGCTCCAATAGACATAACCTAATCACAATCAACAAATGATTCACTTAGGTCCGATCTATTAATTTTAGTTAATTTCACTAAAAAACTAAAATTGAACTCTTAAATAAAAATAGAATAAGTTAATATTGCTCATTCATACCCTATACAATCTTAATGGAGAAAGTGTATTCTCGTGAATAATATCAGTAATCACCTAGAGCTCATAGACCGCTGATAGCTCTCCAAGTTATCATATTTACAAATATGACCACATTTTGAACTTGGATTTTTCGACTTGTCCAGAACCCATATTTCAATAGACACTATTGAAAACTTAACGTTAAGATTTAATATCCAATACCTCAAAATATCCATATGATGACATTCTACTCTCATTAATAAATGGAGCCAAAATAAAGTCCTCTATCGATTAACAAATGAATACCACCAAACTATCAAGATAGACTGTGCTATATAATCGTACTCATTGATAGCTCAAATGATAACACTTGCAACCATAAGTCCATCATTTATCTCAGGATTGAGATAGACTCTCCGATTGTCTTCAAGTGAAAACTTTTATCCACTGACGGTTCTAGATAAAGTATTTCAATGTGATCCTATCCAATACACCCAGTGCTATAGATTCTTTTACCGAAAGACACCACACTTTGATGATTTTAGACTCATCATAACACATTTGATCCCAATCAAATGCTAGCAAAAGAATCTACAACTTTGACAAGATAAAGACGTCCAACCTTTATCTTAAGTTCTGTGTATTATTCAAGACTAACTAAAGAATTGTGTCTACCTCATACATATCCAGATGTACGAGCAATTCTCCTTTTATCATTGTCTTTTGACCTTATGATTATTTACTTTTGACAATTATATTAATTAAACTATAAATGTTAAGATTTTTTAAACTAGAAATCACTTTTATTAATATAACAAGATTGTCAAATATATTATTACACTCATGCTATCGAGCATAATCTCAACAATCTCTCACTTGATCTATAGCAAATGTGTCATATCTCTTATCCCCATATTATCTAGGTGGCAGTCAAAACTCTTTTTTAGATGAGCTTTTGTGAAGAGATCATCTAGATTTTCTATTGACGCAATCTTGGTTATCGTCATGTTTCCCCTATGCACAATTTCCCTTAAAAAATGATACTTTCTTTCAATGTGTTTCCCTCTCTTATGACTTCTTGGTTCTCTCAAATTAGCCACTGCTCCACTATTGTCACAATAGATAGTGATCTGCTTATTTGCATCAGGAATTACTTCCATGTCAATCAAGAATTAGAGGAGCCAGACAACCTCGCATGTAGCAACATACTCAGCTTCCATGGTGGAATCAGAAATACAAGATTGATTGATACTCCTCCATTTGACTGCTCTTCCTCCAAGGGTAAACACGGATCCTGATGTTGATCTTCTGGAATCAGAATTCGATTGGAAATCAAAATCTGTATGCCCAAGGGGAATTGAATCCCCAGTGCAGTATACAAGCATATAATCTATTGTTCTCCTGAGATACTTGAAAATATGATTAACTGTCGTCCAGTGATCAGGATTAGGTTTCAATTGAAACCTGCTAACTATACCAGCAACAAAACAAATATCTGGTCTAGTGCAGAGCATTGAATACATGAGACTCCTAACTGTCGAGGCATATGGAACCCTACTCAAGAATTGCTCTTCATGCTCATTCTTAAAAACTTGTTCCTTAGAAAGTATGATTCCATGTCTGAAAAGTAACATACCTTTCTTGGAATCTTGCATGGACAACCTAGACAAGATTTTATCTATGTATGAAGCTTGGGATAATGCAATTGTTCTATTCTTTCTATCCCTTACGACTTGGATACCAAGAATATAACTTGTTTCTCCTAAGTCCTTCATATGAAATTGTTTTGCTAACCATTCTTTTATTGATTTTAATACACCTATATCGCTTCCGATGAGTAGTATATCATCAACGTAAAGAACTAGGAAAACCAACTTACGTCTTTAATCCTTTTGTACACACAGGGTTCGTCAAGGTTTTGAATAAATCAATAACTTTTCACAGCTTGATCGAACCTTTTCAATGAATCCTTCTGGTTGCATCATATAGATGCTTTCATTAAGACTTCCATTAAGGAAAGCTGTCTTGACGTCCATTTACCAAATCTCAAGGTCTAGAGATGCTGCAATAAATAAGAGTATCATAATAGATTTAAGCATGGCCACAGGAGAGAAGGTTTCCTTATAATTGATACCTTCCTTCTGTGTGTAACATTTAGCTACCAATCTAGCTTTAATGGTTTCTACCTTTCAATCCATTTATCTTTTCCTCTTGTATACCCACTTGCACCTAATGGGTTTTATCCTTTTAGGCAAGTCCACAAGAGACCAGACTTTATTTTTGAACATAGATTCAATTTCGGATTGCATTGCTCTTGGCCAATGGCAACAATTAACATCTTCCATGGCTTCCTTGTACGTATTGGGATCATCGTCATCCGAGAGATTCCAAAAGATTCTTGACTGATTCTCTTAGACCGATGTATCTCTCAGGTTGTTTACTAACCCTCCCACTACGATAAGGAATGGTAGAGTGTTGATCTTGTGTTGGTGCAGAACTTACAATTGGGCTAGGTTGTGAAACATCTTATGGAATTGTATCTTATGAAAGCTTATTCAGGACAATTCTACTTTTAGGCATAAAATTATTCATGTAGTCCTCTTCTAGAAACTTAGGATTTGTCGAAACAAATACCTTAAGATCTGAAGGACTATATAAACTAATATCCTTTGGTTCCTTTTGGATACCCTACAAATATGCATGTTTCTGAACCAGACTCCATCTTTTATGTCTTTCCTTTTAACACGTGCACTGGACATCCAAATATCTTTAAGTGTTGTAAACTAGGCATTCACCTAGTCCATAACTCACGCGGTGTTTTAGGAACTAACTTAGATGGTACATCGTTTAAAATGTACATAACGGTTTGCAAAGCATATCCCCAAAAGGAATTATGGAGTGTTGAATAACTCAACATTGATCTAACCATGTCCAAAAGAGTTCTATTTCTCATTTCTGCCACCCCATTTTGTTGAGGTGTACCTGGCGTAGAAAATAGAGAAAATTTTCCATTATCAATAAGATATTGCTGAAACTTACCATATAGATATTCTCCAACATGATCAGACCTCAAGATTTTTATGTGTTTCTCTAGCTGATTTTCAACTTCAGCTTTAAATGCTTTGAACATGTTAAAAGCGTCTGACTTATGTCTCATGAGATACACAAAGCCAAATCTCAAGTAATCATCCGTGAAAGTGATGAAGTACTCATATCCACCTCTAGCTTGAATACTCATAGAACCATACACATCAGTGTGTATCAATTTTAAACATTCAGTGGCTCTTGTACCTTTTATCGTGAACGACCTTTTGGTCATCTTTTTCTTCCAAACAAGATTCATAAGTTGGTAGATCATCGACATTTAAGTCGTCAATAACCAATCTTTTGATCTTCTTAAGGTTAATATGACCTATGTGCAAATGCCATATGTAGGTTTCATCTTTTGATAACTTTACTCTTTTGTGATTAGGTTACGTTGATTCTTTGTCTAACAAGAGAGAGATATTGTTATGCAAATAGAATAAACCGTTTTTCAATGTACCTTTGCAAACAAATTTTTTATTCCTTCTAATAATAAAAGCTTTATTAAAAGTAAACGAATAGCCAAATTTATTTAAACAAGAAACTGAAATTAAGTTCCTCTTGAATTGAGATACATAATAAACGCCTATTAAATCTAAATGCCTATAAGAATCTAAACTAATTCTAATACTTCCGACTACACTAGCAGATACCAACGCTCCATTGTTTTAATGCAAGTTGAATTCATTCACATTCAGCCTTCTTCCTTCCTTGAACCCCTGTAAGGAAAAATAAACATGATTAGAGGCTCCAGAGTCTATGATCCAAGAATCCATAGAATCCTCCAAAATAACATGTTTCAAGATAATTAGTATTACCTTCTTCCTTCTTATCCTGGGACTTTGGGTAATTTCTTTTCCAGTGTCCCTTTTCACCATAAAGGAAACATTTTCTTTTGATCTTGGTTACCTTCTTTGTCTTATTCTTAGTAGGTCCTAGATGATTTTTCTTCTGTTGTTTCTTTACCTTCTTACGGGTATTAACAGTAACAACTTTACCTATGGCATGAATCTCTTGTCCCTTGCCTTTCACAAGGATTTTCTCAGAGCTTTGAACATCTTGCATCAGGCCTTGCAGGGTGTGTTCCTTATTATTCAAGCTGTAGTCAAACTTGAAATGATCAAAGGAATCTGATAGTGAGTTGACAATCATGTCAATTTTCGTCTCACCATCTATCTCAGCACCATTCAGTTCAATAATGTTGAGATGTGTTATGACTTTCATCATGTGATCTTTCACAGACTGTCCAGGTTTCATACTAAGATTCATGAAAGCAGTCACTGTCTTTCTTTTAGTCATCCTGGACTTCATAGCAAACTTCTCTTCCAGAGACATCATTATATTGGCAGCAGTCTCTATTCTTTCAAGTTGTTGTTGCAACACGTCGGAGATGGTGGCCATAATGTAACATTTAGCCATCTCATCTGAAGACTTCCACTGTTGATACTCATCTCTTTGCTCCTAAGTAGATTCATTAGTATGAGTAGGTGGTTTAAGAGTACACATAACGAACTTATGCTTCTTAGATTGCAATAAAAACCCAATTTTCCTTTTTCATGTGACATAATTATCACCAGTTAAAGTATTGTCTTTTAGGATGTTGATTATGGATGGGGTCATAAATTTTGAACAATAACAAAAATGATAAAAGTAAACAATCATGATAAAGTACTTTCGAATATTTATCTTGAATTATATAAAATAATTCAATTGTAAAATTCAACTGTGATCCCATAAATTTCACGTCTTCTTTGGGAGTTCGTACAATTTACTAGTTGGACTAGGTCCCACCTAATTGTTAATATAACAACCAACGTTTTCAATTTTAGCATTGTGATTTTATTAACAAGAACTCTTGGGAGGATACTAATAAAATCACATTTAGTGTGTTACCAAGTTATTGACCTTCAATATAATCTCTCACCTATATCCCTCATTTAGGAGTAGATATCGTTTGGGTTAATTGTCTAGTCTATCCTTGTAAAGAAGTATCTTGCTGAATTCCATTAATGAATACCCCTTGGGGGGTTATTACGCGAAACATAAAGCTCAACTAAACTTGGAGGTCGTAGGTGTTCCAAAACACCTTCTCCTACTCAATTGTTTAAGGCGTGTGATCGAATTCCATAGAATGATTTGCCAAGTTATCTAGATGCCAATTAGATACCTAAACCATTCAATGCATGTTCATACCAAAAGAGATATATAAGTGACACTCTTATTCTATATGACATGTTATCAAACAATGAAAAACATTGCAATATTTACAAAAATATAAAGAGCTACAATTTTTGTTAATCCTAAAAAAGCAGGTAAATTACATATGGCTTGGAATACAAAAACTTCTTTCTTAGCGAACAAGTCTTCACGTGACCATCGTCCATTTGCACACCCTTCGGCTGCCTCTCATGGGTGTGCGTACCTATTGGCTTCATAAAGGGTTATTGTGTGTATCCCATATAATCCATAGGGAGGCCGTGTGCAGCCCATGCCATAACAACCGCGGCTACGTGCTCATTCTCACGCACAATTGTTGCTATGGTGTGCATGGTACCAAACATGTTCCGGTTGCATAAAATTCTTTAAATCTTTAAATCTTCGATACTTGAATATATTACAACAGTATTTTAAGTAATAAAATACTGCAGCTTTTTTTTATTACAACTGTTAACAGCCTTTTTTGGCTAGGGTCCAAAGAAGAATTTTCCTCCTTCCAACCTTCAAGCAGAGGTTCAAATCCAGGCTTAAGTAGCGAGGTATCGAGGTCCTCCAGGTCAAGGTACCTTGCGACCCCGTAGAAGCAGGGCGAGGTAGTCAACACCTTGTATGCATTCAGGCTCTCCAATTAAAGCCCGCTACCTAGTCAGGAATCTTGTATAATTAGGTCGAGCTCCATGACAAAGCTCGGCGTAGCTAAACCAAGCTCGCAGCTACAAGGTTAGAACCTTATGGGATATTTTACCCCTAGAATGGTTAGCATAAGCTCCATAGGAAGACCGGAAAGACCGATCTAGCTCCATGACAATCGAGAGGTCACTTGGGGACCCCGCCAGTATACTGGAACCTGAGGTACATCACCATCGAGAAATATCAAGCATCACCTCAGGTATCCTCTATGAAGTACCTCTCCAAAGTGACATACAAAACTAGAGCTCTCCACCAAACAGCGTAGGAAGAGTGGGTTGACCTTCATGACACTTACGATACCATTAATGAGGTCAAACAGTATTTATGGAGGTAGTCAACCGTATTAATGGAGGTAGTCAACCCTATTATTGAGGTGAACTGTATTAATAGAGTTAGTCAACCCAATTAATGAGGTCAAATCGTATTTATGGAGGTAGTAAACCCTATTAATGGAGGTACTCAACCCTATTAATGAGGTCAACCGTATTAATGGAGGCAATCAGCCTTATTAATGATATAGTCAACGCCATTACTGTGAGGATATTCAACTCTTTAATGACCACCATTAGTGAAAGAGTCCAAAGAGGAAACAATCACATCTCCTCCAAGATATTAGCTATAAGCCGATTCTTTAGGGTCAACTATATTTAACAGAAAATCTTGACGAATAAGAAAGGAAGATATATCCAGTAATCTTCAGAATGGGCAACAAGCAATTGGAACATATAAATGTGACAAAGCTCTCTCTAAGAAGGGACACGCCAAAATAGAAGCTCCAGTCAATTCCCGAAGGTGCCAAAATACATTCTCCAAAACACGACTCATATCTCAGATCTCATCTCTCAAATGACATATCTGAGATCTCATATCTCATCTCCAATCCCAGAATAGACCAGCTCGAGGCAAGTCTACATGTTTCGCCTAAGTTCACCTTAGATCACCATTGTTGTATCGTCTCAATGACATGTATTGCCTCTCCCGGAAACATACCTAGATTGGCTAACTTTCTATTACTATTGTAAGCTCTCTAGAGCACATACATCGTACTACTTCGTCAAATTTGGAAGCACATAGGAGCATCGCATGGTATATATATATATATATATACATAAGGAAGGGTCTTCCTCCTTCCTTTGGATACTACCTTGGGGTTTTTCAGCATGTGATCATTCGTGATGCTTTTTCCCCCTTTGTCAGTCCACCTCCCACTATATAAAACTTGTGTTTCTCCTATTTATCTACTGTATTATGCATGTATGTATGCGGGCTAGGTACTGACTACATAGGTCCTAGCTCTCTAATGCTTCTTATATGAGATAGGGAAACTACAACTAAGATCTAGGAAACCGGATCCAGCTCCTACCCCGTTAGACCTAGCACCCTTATTCTTTTTATCTAAACGCCAAGTCATACATCGAGATGGGTGAAACTATGCAGACCAACTTGAAGGGATTCAAGGAGCTCTCTTGCATCCTCTCTATGGAAGAAATCGAGCTCTCTAACACCGTAGCTAGATGAGCCTTCCGTCTTACTGGCTATCTGGATCAGAGACGTCTAGAGAGGATATCAGAGACCAAGGCCTAGAGACCAAGATTAACCCCTTTACACCAGTAAGGTAACCTCAAGCTCCCCGTATCTCCACCATATGCACGAAGTTTGACGTGTAGGATGAATCCTCTCCTACCTACCACGAAGCCCGATGGGTGGGACGACTCCTCTCCTACTTACCTCTCCATCCTCCACATTGATACAAGATCTCTCTAAGGTACGAGGTACCTACCCACGAGTTACCTACCCCGATGGCCACCTCCGTGGTAGCGGTCTCGAGGGTGTTAGCTGTAATTTCTCACCCCAAGTGAATTTTCGGTTAACACTTTCTGGCGCCGTCTATGGGAACTTTCCACACCTTTTTTGAAAGTCTCCATGTCTCTACATGAGTATCATTATTTTATCGAGGAAATAGATTCGTTATTCATGAAATATCATTTACTATTTACGATGTCATTTCTCCATACTTTTCTATATTGCCTACGCATCGCCTGTGGTGCTCATTTTATCATTTAACGAGTTTTGTTTGTTATGGAAGGAGTATGGTATGTGGGATGCATGGTCGAACCAGCCTACGACACCTTCCCAATGAAGTAATGCTGCTCATCTACTGGTAGAGCTCCTCTACAGTAGCTCCGTGCCTGGAGGGCTCTTCCACAGTAGATCTGTTATAGTACAGTTAGAGGTCCTTTACAGTAGCTCCGCGCTTGGAGGGCTCTTCCACAACAGACCTACTTCGGTATCGTTATATCTCCTCTACAGTAGCTCCACACCTGAGGGGCTCTTCCATAACAGACCTACTCCGGTACCGTTAGAGCTCCTCTACAGCAGCTCCGCACCTAGAGGTGTATTCCACAACAGACATGACCTGGTACCGTTATAGCTCTAGTGCAGTAGAGCCTTACATGTCTAGCTCCTCTATAGCAGATTTGCTTCAGTACCTCTAGAGCTTCTGTACAGTAGAGTTGCACCTCTCCTACTTTTTTACAGCAGATTCGCTCCGCCACCAGTGTATCACCTATCTATCAGATCCACTGGGCTTCGACCTGTTCATACGGATCCCCTCATGCCTCGGGATCCAGCCTTCATAAGCCCTTAGATAGCGGCAGCAGATCAACTCATTAATAGAGCTAACTCAGTTTTATGATTTTAGATGCAGTACAACCGGTAGGGGCTTAGTGGCTTCTAACTTTGCATACCAGGTCAATCAACGCCCAAGTGAGCCATTGAGCTCCCGATTTGTTCTAGCAGGGTCCAGAGACTTCTCTCGGTTGTTGATAACTCCCTAAATCCCAAGAAGGCGTCTGGACCAGTACCAGGCAGCTAGCTTCCCTCTATTTATATCAGGCCATCAAACTCCCAAGTGAGCCACTGAGCTGTCGGCTGGTTCCGGAGGGGTCTAGAGCCTTTTCTCAGTTGCTGGGGACTATTAGTATCCCAAGCATGCCTCTGGACCAGTACCATACCGGTGACTTTGCTCCTTATATACTGAGTCATTCATCGCCCTAGCAAACCATCGAAGATCAATCTGATCGTGGAGTTCCCAAAAGCTTCCCACATTTTGGTAAGGCCTCCTACGTGCCTAAGCAAGCTTCTAGAGCAGTAGCAACGCTACAAGATCGGTGGCTTTGTTCAATGTATACCAGGTCTTTCATCACCCTAGCAAGCAACCGAAGTCCGATATGATCGAGGATAGCCCAGAGGCTTCCAATATTTGGTAAGGCCTCCTACATGCCTAAGCAAACCTTTGGAGTAGCAGCTCCGCTGTAAGGCCTAGTGGCTCCTCACTTCTTGTATCAGGCCGATCAACGTCCAAGTGAGCCATTACAGCCCCGATGGATTGTAGGATGGGCCAGAGCCTCATTTCAATTGATGGGGACTTCAAAGATCCCAAGCGTGCTTCTGGACCAATACCAGACCGGTGGCTTCACTCCTTGTGTGTCAAGCCATTCATCGCTCTAGTAATCCACCAAAGACTAATCTGATCGAGGAGTTTAAAAAGGCTTCCCACATTTCGTAAGGCCTTCTACGTGTCCAAGCAAGCTTCTGGAGTAGTAGCAACACTACTAGATCGGTGGCTTTGCTCAATGTATGCCGGGTCATTCATCGCCCTAGCAAGCCACCGAAGCCCGATCTGATCGAGAACAGCCCAAAGGCATCCAATATTTTGGCAAGGCATCATACATGCCTAAGTAAGCCTTTGGAGTAGCATCCCCACTGCAAGGCCTAGTGGCTCCTCACTTCTTGTACCAGGCCCGTCAACGCCCAAGTGAGCCACTACGACCCCAATTCATTCCAGCAGGTTTTAGAGCCTTCTTTCAGTTGCTAGGGGCTTCTAGGATCCCAAGCATGCCCTTGGACCTGTACCAGACCGGTGGCTTCGCTCCATGTGTACCAGGTCATTCATCGCCCTAGCAAGCCACCGAAGCTCTATTTGATCGAGGAGTTCCCAAAAGCTTCCCAAAACTTGGTAAGGCCTACTACGTGTCTAAACAAGCTTCTAGAGATGTAGCACCGCTACAAGAATGGTGGCTTCGCTCCATATGTACCGGGTCATTCATCACCCTAAAAGGCCACCGAAGCTCGATCTAATCAAGGAGAACCCAGGGGCTTCCTACATTTTGTATTACCTCCTATATGTTAAAGCAAGCCTTTAGAGCAGCAACCCCACTGCAAGGCCCTGTGGCTCCTCGCTTCTTATACCGGGTCGGCCAACGTTCAAATGAGTCACTGCTGCCCCAATTCATTCCAGCATGGTCTAATGCCTACTCTCGGTTGTTGGGGACTCATTGGATCCCAAGAATGTCTCTGGACAGTTACCATACCGGTAGCTCAACTCCATTTGTATCGGGCCATTCATTACCCTAGTGAGCTACAAGGGTCTCAATTCACCTCTCTAATTAGTCTTCTTAATAGTAATTACTCATTCCTACATGGTCCCACTGCTTGTTTGGAGAAAGGGTCGCCATCCTCTAGCACTGGTACTTCAAAACTAGCTTCTACCACCTAAGTTGGATCAACTTCGATCAGCCTTGACCACCATCTCCTCAGTAGGATTAATCGGGACCTCTCCTACCTCTCATACCTAGGTAACATCAATCTAGACCTCTACTTTGACAAATTCAGATAGAGAGGTAGGCAAACTTGAAGCCCCCCATGCATTCCCTACCTTGCAGCATGGGACTTTGAGATAGGTTCTACCCTAGTGCGATTTGGCATGAAGGTTGAAATGGGCACAAAGTCCCCTTCATTATCTACGCACCTATCAGCTCAAGAAAGTCCGGCTTCAGTCGGAGCAGACCCTGGTAATTCCCAGTTTTCTTCATGATCTACTCGAGGTATCCATCCTCCAATGATAATCAGGTTAGAGGGAAGAAGAGTTCGAGCTACTGAGAAAGTAGTGTAGAAGCATCCTTCAGCAACTGAAGCACCCACCTTGCCTTTCAAGGCAGGCTTCTATACGAAATTTAGACCACTTCCTCCAGATTTTATTTCCTCCTTTAGAGCAATCATTATGAGGCAAAGTATATGGACTTGAGTTTCTCTGTATCATATGCATCAACTCTCTATCTACATGCGCCTCAGCCGTGTTTACCCAAGCTTTGATTAGGGCTCCATCCAGAACGACTGCAACCTCCGCTACATTGGTCAATTCCTCATACTTCTGGTTTAACCTTCTTTGAAATGGCAGTTTCCTTATCCGAAGCACCTACCTCTAGACCACCTGGGGCTCACCTGCCACTTACTCAACTACCTCAGTTGTGGCCTTTATTTAAACGGGACCTACAAGAATGTCCACCACCTCGGCTTTGTCAGCCTGGACCACCACCCTCCTCAGGGTAGGATCAACCCCGGTATCTCCCTCTTTAACCAAACCAGTCTGAACCTCCCCCTCATTGGTAGTTTCAATCTGGTCATCTACATCCTTAGCGGAGGTAGAGAGGTATGATGGTCTGAAGCTTCTCCTTTGGATAGATCATCTACTGTGATATAGGACTTTGCACCAGGGTCTGCATCAGCAGCCTCAAGACTGGCCAGCCACAGTGGAAGCATACACAACCATCTTGGTAACTTTTTTCTTGATCTTCTCCATTTTCTATCCATCGTTGACACTAAAGGCGGAGAGGTCGATCCAGCTCTACCTGGCAGGCTGTAAAGAAGCAGACATCCTCCTTGACCTGCCCAAGCTCGACATTGACAACATTATCTTGCTCTCGAAGATTATCACACTGATAGCTCCTCTCTTTTTGTACCGAGCCTTTTAACTCCCAAGTGAGCAATCGATGTCCCGATCCGTTCAGGGAGCACCCAGAGGTTCTAATTCGTTCACAGTGGGGTCTCGAGCTCTATTAGGATTGATGAAGACTCTCATCTACCCTAAGCGGACTTCCAAACCGGTTACGTCACTTGGGGACTAGAAGCTCAATATTTTATCAGTACTCCAGTAAGAAGGGCGATGACCTCAGCGTGAGATAATTTCCCTTTTTCGGAATAAAAAACGTGTTTTACAGAAAGTCATTCTACTATCTACACCCATAATGCAGATCATCTCAAGAGATTGTACTCATGAAAAGGCTCCTAGAGCGAGGCTGGTTATCAACCGATACCACCTTACATTGATATAACTTTGTATCGGCTCGCCATGAGTTTACATCTCCTTCTATTTCGGTATCCATCATAGTTCTCCTATGATCACCATTCGTTTATGATCGAGATACCCTAGACTAGATCAAATCCCTCCAGGAGGATAGTCATTACCAGGAGAGCTACATCGCACTCCTGATGCCCTGGACCGGATCAAATCCCTCTAATAGGAACCCCTTGACTGGGAGAGCTAGATAGCCCTCGTGATGCCCTGGACTGGATGAATCCCTACAGGGGGATCGCCATGGTATTTCGACAATGATCATCTCAAGACTAGAGACTAGTCAAAGAAGCCCCTTCACTACCTCTGATGCCTCGACCGGGCACCACCCCCCGCCAACAAGGGTCTGAGTGTAAGAGCATAGTTGCCATCCAGATCTCGAGACCAAGGATTGATTGGGAAAGCCCCCTCATCACCCCTGATGCCTTGGTCTGATGACCTCCCCCAAGAAGGATCAGAGTGTAAGTGCATAGTTGCCATCCAGATCAAAATACCAGGATATAGCTAGATAGCCCTCCTGATGCCTTGGAACGGATTTATCCCTCCAGGGGGATCGCCATGGTATTTCGACAATGATAGCCTCGAGACTAGGAAATAGCTAGATAACACTCCTGATGCCTTTTTTGTGCCACCACCCCAAGAGGGATCTGAGTATAAGTGTATTGTTGCCATCCAGATCCCAAGACCAGGGTAGCTAGCGTTCCCGATGCCATGATCGGGTGACCTCCCTCAAGAAGGATCTGAGCGTAAGAGCATAGTTGCCTGCTAGATCACGAGACCAGAACAACCAAAAGGTCATCCTGCTACCATGGCCAGGCCAACCTCATCATGAAGGATCAAGATGGAAAAGTTGCCTACCAGGATCATTTCCCAGGTCACCAAGCACCATGATTCCTGAAAAGGAATGCCAAGTACCCAGATTAGCCACAAAAGCTTCATCCCATATAATTGAGCAGAATAACAGATACTGTGATTCGCTATAGCTAAGTATACTGGGAGCGATTTTCATAAAAAGCGACATGCAAAATTCTTCATATAGTACAAGATCCTGACTCTAACCCCAACTATGAACCGGTGTTCAAGTCAGAGGGACTTCTGTTAACAGCCTTTTTTGGCTAGGGTCCAAAAAAGAATTTTCCACATTCCAGCCTTCAAGCAGGGTCCAAATCCGGTTCTACCTAGCGAGGTATCGAGGTCCTCTAGGTTGAGGTACCTTACGACCCTGTAGAAGCAGGGCTAGGTAGTCAACACATTCTCAACATCTTGCATGCA
This sequence comes from Dipteronia dyeriana, assembly GCA_032871835.1. Classification (NCBI taxonomy): domain Eukaryota; kingdom Viridiplantae; phylum Streptophyta; class Magnoliopsida; order Sapindales; family Sapindaceae; genus Dipteronia; species Dipteronia dyeriana. Next base: position 85,830,440 of record CM065298.1, read on the forward strand.
TTCAAGCTCTCCAATTAAAGCCTGTACCCCGTCAAGAATCCTACATAATTAGGTCGAGCTCCATGATAAAGCTCGACGTAGCTAAACCAAACTCCCAGCTACAAGGTTGGAACCCTATGGGATATTTCACCACTAGAATGGTTAGCATAAGCTCCATAGAAAGACCGGTAAGATCGATCTAGCTCCAAGACAATCGAGAGGTCACTAGGGGACCCCGCCAGTGTATTGGAACCTGGGGTACCTCACCCTCGAGAAATATCAAGCGTCACCGTAGGTATCCTCCGTGAAGTACCTCTCCAAAGTGACATACAAAACCAGAGCTCTCCACCGAGCAGCATAGGAAGAGAGGGTTGACCTACATGACACTTACGATACCATTAATGAGGTCAAACCGTATTTATAGAGATACTCAACCCTATTAATGAGGTCAACCGTATGAATGGAGGTAGTCAACCCAATTAATGAGGTCAAACCGAATTTATGGAGGTAGTAAACCCTATTAGTGGAGGTAGTCAACCTTATTAATGAAGTCAACCTTATTAATGAAGTCAACCGTATTAATAAAGGCAATCAGCCCTATTAATGATATAGTCAACGCCATTAATGAGAGGATATTCAACTCTTTAATGACCACCATTAGTGAAAGAGTCCAAAGAGGAAACAATCACATCTTTTCTAAGAAATTAGCTACAAGCCGATTCTTTAGGGTCAACTACATTAAACAGAAAATCTTGATGAATAAGGAAGAAAGATATATCCAGTAATCTTCAGATTGGGCAGCAAGCAATTGGAACCTTTAAATGTGACAAAGCTCTCTCTAAGAAGGGACACACCAAAATAGAAGCTCCAGACAATTCTCGAAAGTGCCAAAATACATTCTCCAATACATGACTCATATCTCAGATCTCATCTCTCATATGACATATCTAAGATCTCATATCTCATCTCCAATCCCAGAATTGACCAGCCCGAGGCAAGTCTACATCTTTCACCGGAGTTCACCTTAGATCACCATTGTTGTATCGTCTCAATGACATGTATCGCCTCTCCCGGAAACATACCTGGATTGGCTAACTTTCTATTACTAATGTAAGCTCTCTGGAGCACATACGTCGTACTACTTCGTAATCTTTGGAATTTCCTAGGAGCATCACATGATATATATACGTATGGAAGGGTCTTTCTCCTTCCTCTGGATATTACCTTAGGGTTTTTCAGCATATGATCATTCGTGATGCCTTTTCCCCCTTGGTCAGTCTACCTCTTACTACATAAAACTTATGTTTCTCCTATTTGTCTCCTGTATTATTCATGTATGTATACGGGCTAGGTACCGACTCCATTGGTCCTAGCTCTCTAATCCTTCTTATATGAGATCGGGAAACTATAACGATTATCTAGGGAACAAGATCCAGCTCTTACCCCATTAGACCTAGCGCCCTTATTCTTTTTATCTACATGCCAAGTCATACATCGAGATAGGAGAAACTACGCAGACAAACTTGAAGGGAGTCAATGAGCTCTCTTGCATCCTCCCTATGGAAGAAATCGAGCTCTCCAACACCGTAGCTAGATGAACCCCCCGCCTTACTGGCTATCTGGATCATAGACGTCTAGAGAGGAGATTAGGGACTAAGATCAGCCCCTTTACACCAGTAAGGGAACCTCGACCTTCCCGTATCTCCACCATATGCACGAAGTTTGACGTGTAGGATGAATCCTCTTTTACCTACCACCAAGCCCAATGGGTGGGATGACTCATCTCCTACCTACCCCTCCATCCTCTACATTCATACAAGATCTCTCCAAGGTATGAGGTACCTACCCACGAGGTACATACCCCGGCCGCCACCTCTGTGGTAGTGGTCTCGAGGGTGTTAGTTGGTGTTAGTTGTAATTCCACACCCTAAGCGAATTTTCGGTTAACAACAACACTAAAAAAATAGCAACTATACAGAAAGAAATTGTGGCGATGATAGGACACCCTTCTTGTTACAATCTCAAAACAAAAAATACATTGAAATTCTAGGACCAAAATTGAGCAATAACAAACCACATAAAAAACATATATGTATATATATATATATATATATATATATATATATATATATATATATATCCATACATTCTAATGTAAATATATATTTGAATACCTAGAGTGTCATCTATTTCTAAAACATGCATATTTACAATAAAAGAAATATATTCACATATATATATACATCAATTAATCAAGGGTACAACCAGGCTCTGATACCAATTGTAGGGAAAAATCGGTTCAAAATGCGGCGGAAGTGTTAATGGCATATTTAAAAAAAAAATCCCATTAAAATGAATGAAGCTTAACCCTAGATTATTTGATGTATATGAAAAATATCGTACATTTTTCTCATGACGATTGAACTAGCACCGAATTGAATCTGCAAGATCTTTCAATCCAATCACGAAAGTGAATCACCAAGGAGTGTGGGATACCTTTCTTTAGACTATATACCTGAGGATGGAAACAAATAAAATCTGTTTCTTTTGTTAGTCACAATAATCCTCCAACAGAAAACTCAAGAACGTTTGGTCACTTGTGAATTATCAATCTATTTGAATGAAACTCGTGTGAACCCAATTAGATTTTTGTAGACAAAACTCTTTTGATGTAAAGGATACTAGTGAACTATCGAAAACAAAAACGTTCCACTTTTCTCTTCTCCTTGGCCGAATTTAATACACAATATCTATGAGTTGACCGAATTTTGTCTAGAGAAAAACTAATTTTTTGTCTCTCAAAATTCTCTAGCTTGGCCGAAATTTCTCTCATAAAAACCTTAGCCTAGGTCGAAATCTCACTTGGAAATTATCCTTGACCGAAATTAGTATGGATAGATATATAGGTTCTCAAATCCTTTCCTAAAGAGGATTTACTTGGTGGGCAAGAATTTTATCTCTAGGTGGATTTACTTGGTGACAAAGAATTCTTTTGAAAAAAAGATTTCTTTTCCACACCAAGAATCATAATCCAACTCAAATAGTATATTTATTCAATAACCAATTATTGAATTTAATTAAATTGTGAGAAAATCAAAAACTTCCTAATTTGACCAATTTTCAATTAGAGTCCTAATATAAATCAAATATTTCTTTATTTAACTAGATAAATAAATTCTTATTATTTATCTATTATCAAATATAGTAGTTGATACTTATCATATTACCAACAATAATATGACTCTAGGAGACCATCTCCTACTAGGAAAAAGATTTTGAATTTTAATTAAATAATTTATTAATTAATTTTTATTTAATTAAATAATAAATTAAAAAACAATATATAAGGCTATTATATATTCCCTTGCCGCCCAAGCTATATAAATATTGCCAAAATATTGTTTTTTCTTTTTTATTAAATCCATTGGACTTAAATAAAAAGTCCACATGTGAACTAGACTCATTTTTACAAAAATAAACAAGTCCACATTCCTTAATACAATTTTAGATGGACCCATAAATTGGTCCGGTAGAATATATCAAGTGATCCATGCAAGTTCGTGTGGATTGGGAATCTTGGGGGACTATCTAAATTTAAGCTCCAATAGACATAACCTATTCACAATCAACAAATAATTCACTTAGGTCTGATCTATTAATTTTAGTTCATTCCATTAAAGAACTTAAATTGAATTCATAAATAAAGATAGAATAAGTTAATATTACTCATTCTTACCCTAGACAATCTTAATGGAGAAAGTGTATCCTCGTGAATAATATCTCCATGTTACCGTATTTACTCATATGACCACATTTTGAACTTGGATATTTGACTTGTCTAGAAGCCATAATTCAGTAGACACTATATTAAACTTAATGTTAAGATTTAATATCCAATACCTCAAAACATTCATATGATGACATTTTACTCTCATTTAATAAATGTAGCCACGATTTCCATATCTATAAATGAAATCCTCTATCGATTAACAAATGAATACCACTAAACTATCAAGGATAAACTATGCTATATAATCGTACTCATTGATAGCTCAAATGATAACACTTGCAACCATAAGTACATCATTTATATCAGAATTGAGATAGACTTTCCGATTTTCTGCAAGTAAATTTTTTTATCCATTGACGGTTCTAGATAAAGTATTTCACTGTGATCCTATTCAATGCACCCAGTGCACTAGATTCCTTTACCTAAAGACACCACACTTTGATGATTTTAGACTCATCATAACACATTTGATCCCACTCAAATGCTAGTATAAGAATCTACAACTTTGACAAGATAAAGGCGCTCAACCTTTATGTTAAGTTGTGAATATTATTCAAGACTGACTAAAGAATTGTGTCTACCTCATACATATCCATATGTACGAACAATTCTTCTTTTATCATAATCTTTTGACCTTATGTTTATTTCCTTTTGACAATTATAATAATTAAACTATAAATGCTATAAGAATGGTTAAACTAGAAATCACTTTTACTAATCTGAAAATATTGTCAAATACATTATTACACTCTTGCTATAGGGCATAATTCCAACAAACACAACATTGTATTACAAAACCATATCACTCTTCCCACTATGGAGTCTCGATTAATTTGTTCTAATTAGAAATAATATTTTTAATGTCTAGACAACATTTATCTAATGTCATTAGCATAGCAACAAAGATTGAAAAACCTATTATACAGTTTAACTCCTAATGTCCTTCATATCATCCGCTATGAAGTCCATTTGGTAAGATTTATTTTGAACAATATTTTCAATGTACTTCTTGAAGTACAAACAACAAATCCTCGTGCATTTACCAATAATAATTGTCAATGTCAATAAGTGGAAATAGTAATAAGAAATTGAAAAAAAAAAACTTGTTGAACAGATTCAACGGCTAATAACCAAGTTAAAAAAAAACATGTTGCTGAGTCGTTTTTCGTAGCAGATTTGCCTATTGTTTTTCGTTAAGTTGTTTTATCAAACACCTTGAGTGCCTCACTTTCAAAATGTTGTTCTATAGCTACTCAACTTTTCATCATCACAAACTCATCTTCAAAACATGTTCCTTCACAAAACCAACCAAAATATCATTCAATTTCTCAACAAAAACCACACCAAAGCTCCACCATTTTGGACCAATAAAAAATAAAAAATTTAATGAAGAAAAATAAAATTAAATAAATAATATTTTAAAATAAATTAAATGGCCAATTGTTTGGGAGATCTAGGAACTCATATCTCCCAATATTTTTTAAAATTAAAAAAATATATATGAAATGAAAAATAAATAAATATTATTTTTTGGAAGATAACCAAGTCTTCCAATTCTTCTTTCGCAGGAGAAAAAACACAGTAAAAATCATGAAAGCAACAAAATTAATCAATTAAATTGAATCAATATAATACAAGGAAAAATAACCTAGTTATAGGAAAAAAAAGAAGAGAAAGAGAACAAAAAAGAAAGTAAAAATCACTTTTTTTTAGCAAAAAATTAAAGAAATCAAAGCATAAAAAAACAAACTTCAAGAACCAACCTTTAAGACTCATATACTGAAAAATTATTCTTTTTTCTCCAAAAAGCTAGCAGTTGTAGTCTGATCTTCAAAACTTCTCTCACTTTCAAAACCTATCAACGTCTCTTAAATCCTACAAAATTTAAACACATATTAACAAAATATCAAGAAATTAACAACTAAAAAACCATTAAAAACCAACCCCACAAAAAAAAAAGATATAAACAAACCAACAACCAACCTAAAAACAAAAGGCCGGTCAATCAAACACAAAAGAGAATTTAAATTCAAAGACCAATCAACATAAAATGTTGGGAGTGAAAAAAACAAGAAATAATAAATAATAAATAATAAAAAGACAAATGGTGGGTACAAGACTCAAGAACAAAACGGAACCGATTGTAAAGAAGAAAGTGAAGATAGAAACTCATATGATTTATAAATCCCAGTTTCTACGCTCAATTCCAAGAAAGTTTCCACCAACGGTAACGAAGAAAAGAAGAAAAATAGTAAATACATACATACAATAGTAGAAGCGGTGGCAGAAGAGATGACGGCGGTTGACGGATCTGCAGAGATAAACCATAGACTACGGAAGTAAAATGAGAGATTGAGAGAGTGAGTGAGGTCAGACGCTTTTTAGGATTTAGGGTTAGGTTTAAAGGTTAAGAAAAAAGTATATATATTTAGTAAAATAGAAACAAATTCGTCATTTTTTTTACAAACTAAGGTATTTTAGACTATTTAACTTACACTTTGTTAAAAACAACAGCTTAAATATTTTTGATTAAAAACAATAATTCATTATGTAGTTAGGTTATTTTTTACAATTTTCACAAAAAATTATCTATGAAAAATATAAATTTCATATTTAAGTGTACTAGTTTATGGTCCACACGATGTGCAGCTAGTAAACACGATGTGCGAGCATATATATATAAATCAGTCTCTAATTATATAGTGAATAAATTTATAAATTTTTTAAAATATGAATATTCAACTGTCATTCTCAATATGTAAAGCAAAAATAGTATCTAAACCATAGATAAGGGTTTTCACCATCATCTAACTAAATAGAAAACAGAGGACAGATGATGCTAAGCGAAAATTGTTTAAAAAAAATCATGAATTGCGAATCAACAATTTAAAATTTTCAAATTATTGCATCTATCTGTAAAAGTCCCTGGTCAAGTATTTAAATAGAAGAAAAAACTTGTTATATGTATATTTTTATCGAATCTACACATCACTGACAAGGTGGATAGTCCTTTAAAAAATTACCAGGTAGATATCCGAATAGACATCCAGAAAATGCCCTTCAAGACATCGCGAAGGAATAGGAACCCGAGTAAGTGAGAATACAAGTATTCAGAAAAAGCCATGACCTGTTCGGGACCAAGTGATGACATGTTCTACTCGGGACAGATACGATAAACCCGAATAAAAAAATTCAGCACATGATTTACACGTGGAAGAACCAAGAGTTATGCTCAAATACGCAAGACATCCATATCAAGAAGAATTTCTAGAAGAATAAAATACCAAACAGGAAACAGGTTCCAAATCAGGCAACAACTCTACTTCGAGAAGACTGCATATTTATAAGGAAATAAGTCCTAAACGGACTATATCACCAGAGTCCCAATCGATCTCCATGCAATCTTCAAAATAGGAAAGAAGTTAAAGAAGACTCCAACAAGCAACTAATTGTAATTAAATACGAAATTCTTTCATTACTTGTACAACAAGGATTAGGGTTCTGTTCATATATAAAGAGACCCATAATCTCATTGTTGAAGAAGAGGAACAGAAAATATGCAGAAAATCCATAGCAGGAGAGAAAAAATAGATCTATTGGTGTAATTTTCTATTTCAATAGTGGATTTGGCTTGGTTGTTTATTCAACCACCCGTGGACGTTTCTCCTATCACTATAGTCTTACCACGTAAACTTGTGTCTTATTAACTAAAAAATTGCTTTCTCTTTCTCTTTCACTTTGACAGGTCATAACCAAATCTAATCTTGTTGAATTTTTCATCCATCGAGAAATCGACCTCAACAATTGGCGCTAGAAGAAGGGGCTAAAACTCCGATCTAATTAAGCGATGACTGGTAGTGGAAGCAGAAACAGTTATGGGGATACCTAAAAATCTCCTGATAATGCTCACATAGGCGGGAGTACACGAGATCTCACCACAACCGCTAAGAACTAACCAGCATCCGTGGTTGGTATCCAACAAATTCCTCCTACTTGTGAGGACATAACAAGTCGTTTCTGTGACGCATTGCAACAGCTACTGACGGACGCGGCAAAAGAAGGAGTAGATCTATTAGCTGCGGAAGAGGCGCATCCTCCAAATCCCCCACCTACATGGCTTCGTTCAGTTATAGTTGGGCAGGAACCAAATATACCCGAAACAGGTAGGAACTCTGGTCAAATCAATCAAGCTGGGGATATAACACGTAACCAGGACAAGGGACATGAAACACCTGAGGAAGAATGACCACACCAAAGGTGGAGTCACGGTCAGATGGCCCATGATAGACACCATAAATATGACCGATGCAGGGAACGACCATCATCATCAGAGGATAGCGAACGACACCATCGTAAACGTCATCATGGAACCATACGCCTGTAAGGATAAGCCCATGATACTCGGGAACGGAGTGAAGAGAGGCTAGAAACAGGCGTGACAATCACCCGATAGTTTAACCATCATGGAGAACCGGTGGGGGACAGAGATGTTATGATTCGAAGCTTGACCCGAGAAGTCGAAAACATCAGGCGTCAAATGGATGCGTTGGTTAGGCGATATGGATATAACGAGTTGTCTGATGATGATTATGACAGTCCTTTTACAAGGGACATCCTGTGAACCTCTTTCCCATAAAGATTCAAGATGCCACACGTGGAACAGTTCAAGAAGGATACAGATCCTAAAGAACATGTTAGGCGATTTAAAAGTGCCATGGAAAAGTATGCACACAGCGACCCTTTGATGTGTCTCAATTTTCCACAAACTCTGGGAGACACAGGCTCAGGATGGTTCGTAAGATTACCCCGGCAAGCATTGAGAGTTTCGGTGAGTTGAGCAGAAGTTTCTCAAGACAATTTATGGGCAATGTGCAATGGAAAAAACCGGTGGCTTACCTATCTCAGTTGAAACAAGGGAAAGATGAGTCATTGAAAAAATACCTGGGGAGATTCGGCCAGGCGGTCTCAGAAATTGGCAGTGCGAATGACGAAGTAATAATTGATGCATTCACAAACAACCTACAGAATAGACGGCTGTCTTTTAACCTAAGAAGATCTCTCCTAACCGGATATACAGATATGATGGATATGGCTGGAGGATATGCATTAGCCGAGGAAGATGAGTTAGCAACACGGAATTGCTACATGCATGGAGGGAGGCCCGAACAGAAAGATGTTGAGTCGAAGGTACAAAATCACAATGGAAAACAAAAAGGAAACAGTAAAGAAAGAAGCAAGGTTGGGGGAAGTGGGCGTAATGTTGACTAGACCACGGAGAAATTCTGAGGAAACTACACAAACTACACCCCTCTCCGAAAAATAGGAAGAAATCCTGGCAATATTAAAAGAAAAGAATCTGGTAAAGGAGCCACGACGACAATCTCAATTTGCTCGGCGAGACACAATATAATACTGCAGATTCCATAAGGAACCGATCATGAGACCTCCAAATATTACTAGCTTAGAGACGATATAGAGACCCTCATTCAGGAAGGACACCTCAAAGATATAATCCTGAAGAAAGATGAGAAGTCAAAAATGAAGAAAGAGATCAAGGCCGATCATAGTTCGGGTCGGAACAAAATGTTCAGTCTCGGTACGAATGAAGAAATACAAACTATCTTCGAAGGACCATCAACTAGGAGAAGTAACCGAGAGCAGACTCAGAAAATCCAAGAAGCAGTGGAGGCAAGGTAGAATTTTGATGTCAACTTTGTCGAACAAGACCATAAAAAAATAAAGGAAGGATGGGACCCGATAATTTTCATAGAGGCCGACTCACATGGGGTCGATGTCCGACAAAAAGACATTCTCGTCATAAGTACCCGAATTGGCCACAAGAAAGTCAGAAGGATTTTAGTAGACAATGGCAGTTCGACTGACATTCTGAGTGTGGCTGTCTACGATAAATTTAGGTTGGACTGTGAAACAAATATTATGGTGTGTTTAATATTAATCTAGAGGGGGGGTTAAATAGATTTTAATCAAATTTTACCCAATTATCGTTAATGGTCAATTAGACAAAAATACCCCTAACTAGTCACAATAATATCACAAGTGTAATAAGTGCAAAAATAATAAAGACACTTGAGGTATACATGGAAACCCTCCAAATGGGAAAAACCACGGGTTGTTAAGTGCGCCACACTCGAACAACGAATCCACTGATGATAGAGGCGTTACAACCTACTCCTGGTATATATCCCACTACCACTACCTAATCCCGGTATTAAGTGGACCTAGTCCAATTTGCTTACGTTTGAAGCAACCTACTCTCAGATGCAACGCAAGACTTACTTCTCTTAAATGAAGAGATAAACACCCTATGTGAACATATGATGACATTCAAGCAACAAACAAGGCTAGGGTACCTTATATGCTTATCTAGGATTATGAGATGGCCATAAATGCAATCCTAGATATCAAGAGCTAAATGACATGTCATAAAGCTTAGCTAAACATAGAACAAGCAATCCTATGAAGCTATCATAAAAGCCAAATCAACACATGTTGTCATTAAGCATGGCAAGGACTATAATGCAATTACTAAATGCAATCAATGAGTCCTAAACAATATCTAAATGCAAAGCATAAAGATTTAGTTAGAAGTTATCAACAACAACAATCCTAGCTATCAAAATACAACACTCAATCATAGCATCACAACAATCTCTAATTTGTATCTAGAAAATGTTTTAAAAGCATACAAAAAATTAAAGAGAAGGTTTAGCAAGTAAAATACCTAACTTGTAAGAAGATAGTGAAGAACTTACCAAACAAGATGTGATGAAGCAACCTTATCCATTGATGAACTCTAAATGAACTTAGATGATGCAAGATGAAGTTTTGATACACATGGAAATGCTTTGAGTGATTAAAAATGAGTTCTTGAAAGAGTTTTTCCTTTGAAATGTGTTCTAAGGAAATATGTGATGTTCTGAACTCTTGCACGACCTTAAGACAATGAGATATATATATGAGATCCAAACAAAGCGAGGTCATTTTGGAAAAAACGTTCCAGCTTCCTCTGTGTGCGCTGGTGACGTGCGCTGTCAAGAAGCACACCACCAGCGCACAGCCTATTTTCACAACAGGCGCTGTACGAGTGGCGTATACCAGTGGCGCAACACAAGCGTAGATCCTCTGGAATGTTTACGCTAGTGAGGTGCGCTGGACGAGTAGAGCACACCCACTTTTTTCAACTGTGCGTAGGTGTAATGGCGCAGCTCAGCGGCGCATGACTAGCAGCGTTCCACTGGAATGTTGCGCTGGTGAGGTGCGCTGGTCGAGTAGCGCACCACCAGCGCACAACCTGATTTCAACACTCAAACATACAATTTCAACAAGTTCAAGAGTGATGAAACATGCATCTTACTCTAATGCAAACATGACATAAAATATTTAATTACAAGATGCAAATTAATAAATAAGAGTCATCGAAATGCATACAAGAAAACACTCAACATATAAGAATTAAAGTTATGCATGAACTTGTGAGTGTGTGCTACTATCTCTTCAAAGTAAGTAAGCACAAGAATTTTACCTTCGGTGCTTCTCCTCTTGAGGTCTTGAGAGCCTAAGCTACCTTTACATAACCAAAAATGTGATTTGTTCACGAAATAAGCCAATCAACAGATGAGGACTTTACAAACTCCCCCTTTGGCTATTTCTTGACAAAACCACCACTCACATTGATCCTCACAAAACAAAATAAAACACCGGGAAGATATTCTACATTACAAAGAGATAAACATAAAAAAAAAACTTCAAATCTTCAATCACTTGTAGAACTATCAACCCTACAAACAAAGCAAGCATAAATACACTTTCCAACCAAGTGCATGTGAGATGATCAAGTAAATATAAAACAAAAACAGTTGCATTCAATAATATGAGTATGACATCATGAAATGCTCGTGCAATGCTCCCCCTCAACGGGTTACTCCCCCTACATGTAATCTCCCCCTCAAACAAGTACACTGATGCAATGCTCCCCCTCAAAGCCAACACATGCTACTCCCCTAACATCACAATGCTAGGTCAATGCTACTCCCCCTTTTTGTCATGATATAGGCAAAGGAGAAGTCCCCAACCGGGTCACTCAAGGCAAAGAAAGAAAAGAGCATACAAGATTGTTGCATAATTATATAAGCCACATTTATGCAACTCTATTAATATGAGAGAAACAAAGAGATTTATTTGAAAAAAATGTGTGAATAAAAAATGCTTTGAATACAAGACATGTTGCATTCAAGTCCAAAAACAATGGTATTTGGCAAAGCAAATGACAAAGGTTTCCAATATAATTCAAACCAATTTCACCATTTGTCATGAGAGAAGCAAGGATATAGAGTTTTATAGATTCATGTTTTAAATGGCACTATATCCAACTTTATAAGCTAAACATGGCATGAGCAACTTTGTACCCTATTTGATTTTTCCGGGAGGATACCCGTATGATAGTAGCCATGTTCAACTCATAAAGAAAGAGAGACATTGATTTAACATTTTAGTCTCACTAGCTTCTTTTCACACAATATTTTGCATTCAACAATTGGAATCAACAATTCATGCTTTATCATTTTTTATTAGCATGTCATTAAAGAATCATCATGTCATGGAGATAATTATAGGTCATTCAACATGTACTTCTTATGTAAATCTCCTAGTCCAAAAATGCATGTTTGAACATAAATATGACATGGATTGTAATCAAAGCAAAGTTCACACTTATTGAAGAAAATACAATATAATATATAAGTGCAACCAAGCTACTCAAGCAATCAATAAAGGAGTATAAACATTTAAAGAAAAAAAATGGATGCAACAAGTATACAAAAGGTCGCTTTGCTTGAGTTCCCCTTAAGGGGTCAAAGACCATAACTCATCACTCCATGTGATAAATCCTTATCGATCTACTAAATCCATTGAACCCAGTTGAGCTTATGGGTGAAAACTTAGCACATTGACAAGCGGGTTCATCTTTCTTAATCCACTTAGGTGACACGTTGTTATTCCTAGTGGTCAAGATCATCATATTACTCCTAGGATCATTAACAATAGCTTTCCTAGGCTCATACATATCGGCTCTACCCCTTTTTCTTTCAATCATGCTCTTAGTTCTACACATGTTAATGTACTTAAAGCAATTTGGTCTAATATGACCATCAACACTACACAAATGACATGAAGGAATAAAATGAGGGGTCATACCATTCCTTTGTCAGGACAAAAGTGCTTTCCCATGTCTTTGAGCTTTCCTTTGGTGTGGTATTGATTCTCTTCTCCCTTGTTGTTGAGTTGGAGAAGATTACTTCCTTTGTTGAGCATGCAAGAAATGCTTCTTGGCTTGATGGCTTTTAGTTTGAGGGATAGTTGCTTGAAGTGCTTTCATTGGTTGAGCTTGAGCTTGACTTCTTGGTGCCATCTTGACTTGGACATTTCTAGAACACTCTTCTAGTTCAATTTTCTTCTTAGGATGAAGTGGAGGAAGAGGTTCTTTGAAGTCCAAGCTCTTGACAAATACCGTCTTACTAGGAGTTGGGGTCTCCTTGTCATTTTCAAACCCTAGACCTATCTTGTCACTTGGCTTCTTGCCAACTCCCAACATATGGTCAAGCTTCTCCGTACTTGAAGTCATCTTAGCAATTAACTCTCTAGCTTCTCTAAGCTCCTCCTTCAAGCTTTCTTCCACTTTTCTACCGTTCTCCACTTTCTCAATTAAGTGAGTCACTTTGGTTGATAACTTGAGGTTCTCTTCCTTTAGCTTCCAAACCTCTTTCTTCATATTCAACCTTGAGCTTTGAAAATGCTCAATGAACCCTTCATGGTTCATATTATCTACATGAGTGAGATAAAGAACTCTTATAACTAGAGTCATCACTAGTGTCACTTGTTGCCATGATGGCATCATTAATGTAAGTAGCTTCACTTATCACTCTCTTAGCTACTTTTTCATCACATCCTTCTTCAAGGTTGCAAACTAAGGCCTTGTTGCCTTTTTCTACATCTTCCATAAAGGAGGCTCCAAAAGCCGTGTAGTTAAGAATAATCTCTTCATCACTAGAGGAATCATCTCCTTCATTGGAGTTATCACTTCCACTATCAATTGATGGGGTGGTCACCACCTTTCCTTTCTTCTTCTTCTTCAAATTAGCACATTCGGGGGCAAATTGACCTATCCTACCACATTTATAACATCAGACCCCTTTCCTTCCGGTCTTTTCTTCCCTAAGCTCAAACTTCTTTAAAGGAGTCTTTTTCTTCAAGTCTTGATCCTTGGATCTGAAACCTTTCCTCTTGGACTTGTAGAATTTCTTGAACTTCCTCATTAGTAAAGCCATTTCCTCATCCGAGTCATCACGTTCCTCTTTCTCGACTTTGGAGGCTTTCAAAGCAATTTCCTTTTGCTTTTTAGGAGATGTGGTGGTAAGACCCTTCCTAGATTCATAAGTTAGTAGTCTCCCAATCACTTCACTCGGCTTCATATCCTTGTAAGCACTATTCTCTTCTAAAGCCGTCACCTTAGACTCAAATCTTTTGGGTAAAGATCTCATAATCTTTTGCTTGATTCTCTTACCCGAATAAGGGTCACCAAGTAGATGACTTTGATTCACAATGTCCATTAATCTTACTTCAAAGTCATTAAAGCACTCGTTCTTATCCATCTTGAGCAATTCGAATTGCGTTTGGAGAACTTAAAGCTTCGATTCCTTAACCACATCGGTTCCCTCATGTGCAACCTCTAGGATATCCCAGGCCTCCTTAGCTATCCTAGTATTTTGAACCAACTTGTACTAGTTCTCATCCATTGCACATATGATGGCATGCATTGCCTTTCTATTCCATTTTGATGCCTCAAACTCTTGTTCATTCCACTGTGCCTTTGGCTTGAGTACATCATCTCCTCTATCCGTAGGAGTCATCATGGGTGGAGTGTAGCCATCTTCAACCGCCATCCATGCCCTGTCATGAATTTGGCAAATATACGACTCCATCTTGCCTTTCCAATAAGCATAATTCAACCCGGTGAGGAGTGAAGGTCTAGTGCTGGAAGCTCCCTCATTGCAACCGTTTCCACTCATTGTGTTTTTGAATGAATGATATGAATGCAAGTGTATGAATGGTCAACACAAACTCAGAAAATGCAACACACACCAAAGTGAGCAAAGATCACCTATGTATGTCTAGGAACCTGCTTTGATACCAATTGAAACAAATATCATGGTGTGTTTAATATTAATCTAGAGGGGGGTGAATAGATTTTAATCAAATTTTACCCAATTTTCATTAATGTTCAATTAGACGAAAATACCTCTAACTAGTCACAATAATATCACAAGTGTAATAAGTGCGGAAAAAATAAAGACACTTGAGATATACGTGGAAACCCTCCAAATGGGAAAAACCACGGGTTGTTAAGTGCGCCACACTCGAACAACGAATCCACTGATGATAGAGGCGTTACAACCTACTCCTGGTATATAACCCATTACCACTACCTAATCCCGGTATCAAGTGGATCTAGTCCAATTTGCTTACGTTTGAAGCAACCTACTCCCGGATGCAACGCAAGACTTACTTCTCTTAAATGAAGAGATAAACACCCTATGTGAACATATGATGATATTTAAGCAACAAACAAGGCTAGGGTACCTTATATGCTTATCTAGGATTATGAGATGGCAATAAATGCAATCATAGATATCAAGAGCTAAATGACATGTCATAAAGCTTAGCTAAACATAGAACAAGCAATCCTATGAAGCTATCATAAAAGCCAAATCAACACATGTTGTCATTAAGCATGGCAAGGACTATAATGCAATTACTAAATGCAATCAATGAGTCCTAAACAATATCTAAATGCAAAGCATAAAGATTTAGCTAGAAGTTATCAACAACAACAATCCTAGCTATCAAAATACAACACTCAATCATGGCATCACAACAATCTCTAATTTGTATCTAGAAAATGTTCTAAGAGCATACAAATAATTAAAGAGAAGGTTTAGCAAGTAAAACACTTAACTTGTAAGAAGATAGTGAAGAACATACCTAACAAGATGTGATGAAGCAACCTTATCCATTGATGCACTCTAAATGAACTTAGATGATGCAAGATGAAGTTTTGATGCACATGGGAATGCTTTGAGTGATTAAAAATGAGTTCTTGAAAGAGTTTTTCCTTTAAAAAGTGTTCTAAGGAAATATGTGATGTTCTGAACTCTTGCACGACCTTAAGACAATTATATATATATATATATATATATATATATATATATATATATATATATGAGATCCTAACAAAGCGAGGTCGGTTTGGAAAAAACGTTCCAGCTTCCTCTGTGTGCACTGGTGACGTGCTTTGGTAGAGTAGCGCACAACCTATTTTCACAACAGATGCTGGACGAGTGGCGCATACCAGTGGCGCAACACAAGTGCAGATCATTTGGAATGTTTGCACTGGTGAGGTGCGCTGGACGAGTAGCGCACCACCAGCGCACGCCCACTGTTTTCAACTGTGTACGGGTGCAATTGCACAGCTCAGTGGCGCATGACTAGCGGTGTTCCACTAGAATGTTGGGCTGGTGAGGTGCGCTGGTCGAGTAGTGCACCACCAGCACACAACCTGATTTCAACACTCAATCATACAATTTCAACAAGTTCAAGAGTGATGAAACATGCATCCTATTCTAATGCCAAACATGACATAAAACATTTAATTACAAGATGCAAATAAATCAATAAGAGTCATCAAAATGCACACAAGAAAACACTCAACATATAAGAATTAAAGTTATGAATGAATTTATAAGTGTGTGTAACTATCTCTTCAAAGTAAGTAAGCACAAGACTTTTACCTTCGGTGCTTCTCCTCTTTGTTGTCTTGAGAGCCTAAGCTACCCTTACATAATACCCCAAAAATGTGATTTGTTCACGAAATAAGTCAATCAACAAATGAGGACTTTACAAACCGAAAGGATTTGCAACATTTCCATACCCCGCTCAGAGGATTCAGGGGAGTCGAGGTCAGTTCTCTCGGGACAGTGAAGCTGCCCGTGAAAATCGGTGTAGCACCTTGTCATAAAACAGTGCTACTCGACTTTATAGTGGTAGACCAGGACAACTTGCCTTATAATGCGCTGTTAGGTCAACAAATTTCCAACTGAGTGGGGGGTAGGAGTAGTTAAAGAGTCCCAAGAGAAGGCTAGAAGAGCTAATCTCTCAGTTTATAAAGACAAGGACAACAGTGAACAAGTGTGCACCGTAACACGATCAGATCAGATCGAGAAAGAATCATTGTTGTGTGAGTTCGATCCAAGGGTATAGCCAAAGGTGTCTAAAAGTTAACCAATATAGGAAATAGCCTTAAAAGAAGATGAACTAGAAAAAAAGATCAAAATCGGGGCCAATCTAGAAGAAAAGGTTAAGCAAGACCTTACTAATTTACTTAAAGAATACAAGGATGTATTCGCCTAGAGTCATGAAGATATGGTAGAAATAGATGCCCGAGTTATATCACATCACTTGGCGGTAGATCCAAACGCAAGACTAGTAATACAAAAGAGGAGGTCATTCAACATTGAAAGTAGTCGGGAATAAAGCAGGAAGTGGAGAAGTTACTCACTGTAGGATCAATAAGAGAAATCAGCTACCTCAGTGGGTAGCAAATGTGGTCCTAGTCCATAAGAAAAATGGCCAGTGGAGAATGTGCGTGGACTTCACGGACCTGAACAAGGCTTGCCCGAAGGACAGTTTTCCACTCCTAAGAAAAGACCAACTGGTCGATGCTACATCAGGCCATGAGTTACTTAGTTTCATGGACGCTTACACGGGATATAATCAAATCCAGATGAATAAGGTTGATGAAGAAAAAACAGCATTCACAACCGATCAAGGCTTATACTGTTACACAGTAATGCCTTTTAGGCCGAAAAACGCTGGAGCAACATACCAGAGATTTGTCAATAGGATATTTTCTCACCAAATAGGTAGAAACATGGAAGTTTACATAGACGACATGTTAACCAAAAGCATCTCGGCAGACGAATATTCTTCAGACCTGTGGGAAACATTCAATGTCTTGAGGAGATATCAGATGAAGTTGAATCCGAACAAATGTCTATTTGGAGTTCTTCAGGAAGGTTCCTAGGTTTCCAAGTTCACCAGAGGGGAATCGAAGTGAACCATGAGAAGATCCAAGCCCTTCAAAAAATGACTTCACCAAGGACGCTAAACAAAATGCAACGCTTGATAGGGGATTAGCTTCCTTGGGTAGATTTATTTCAAAGGCCACAGATAGATGTGCTTTTTTTTAAAGTGATCAAAAAAAGGGAAAGGGCTCGAATGGAACGAAGAATGTGAGCAGGCACTCCTGAAAATCAAAGATTACTTAGGGCAGGCCCCCATCCTTTCAAAACCTAAAATGGGAGAAACCCTTCACTTATACTTATCAATTACAAAATTAGCGGCAAGCTCGGTTCTAGTCAGAACAGAAGATGGGGTACAAAGGCCAGTATACTACACCGGCAAGGCTCTTCTTTTGGCTGAAACCAGGTATTCACAGGCAGAAAAAATGGCACTAGCATTGGTTTCGACAGCAAGGAAACTGAGGCCATACTTGCAGGCTCATACGATCTAGGTTTTCACCGATAGCCCACTTAAGTAAATCTTACAAAAGTCAGAAATTTTGGGGAGATTAACTAAATGGGCAATCTTGCTAAGTGAGTTCGATATTCAGTACATCTCAATGACGTCTCTCAAAGGCCAAGCAGTGGCAGATTTCATAGCAGAATTCACATAACCTAACCTGGAAGCGAAAAGGATGTTGGACAAGAATTTCTCGTGGAGGCTATATGTTGATGGTTCCTCGAACACTCGTGGCAGCGGGGAAGGGATCGTAGTATGCACCCCGGAAGAAGATGATGTTGAATGTGCCATGAGATTCGACTTTAAAGCAACAAATAACCAAGCCGAGTACGAGGCATTACTAGCTAGACTTAGAGTATGCATAGCCCTCGGAGCATATGAGGTCGAGATATTCAGTGACTCGCAAGTAATCGTCAACCAAGTCCTGGACGAATACCAAGCTAGAGATGAAGGTAAGATAGCTTATCGAGGCATAGCAAAACAACTCCTTTAAAAATTCAAAGAATATAAGATTGTCCAGATTCCTAGGGAAGAGAAAGAAAAGGCTGATGCTTTGTCCAAACTAGTATCAGCAATAACCACAATCAGGCCAAAAACTATTCCGGTAGCACATCTTCTCAGACCGAGTATAGTTGAGCCAAAAAACTTGGAAATCTCATAAATCCAAACACCGTCAGACGGTTGGATGACTCAGCTAAAAAAATACCTGGAAGAAGGCATCCTCTCGGAAGATCCTCTAGAAACCAAACGCATCAGGTACCGGTCAACAAGATACACGTTGATTGGAGGAGAACAGTACAGAAGGGGGTTTTTCCGAACACTCCAAAGATGTGTATCAGAGGAAGATGCATATTGGATACTATAGAAAATTCACGGCGGAGTATACGAAAACCATACTAGGGGTAAAAGTTTAGCACACAATGTACTCAGGCAAGGTTATTATTGGCTCTCTTTGTTCTCGGAAGCACAGCGATGTTCAGAAAGTTGAAATACATGCGAAAGGATAGCTAACGATATCCGACAGCCCCCTAAACAATTTAGAAGCCTCATATCCCCATAGCCATTTTCCATGTGGGGACTGGACTTAATTGGCCCAATACCAGCAGGGACTGGGGGTGGAGCAAAGCATGCGATAGTAACCGTTGATTATTTCATGAAGTGGGTGGAAGGAAAAGAATTAGTACACATCACGGAGGCAAATACAACAAAATTTGTAAAGAAAACATACTTTATAGGTTTGGAGTCCCGAGTACTCTTATTACTGACAACGACACACAGTTCGATAATCAAAAATTTAAACAGTTGTGCAACGAGTACCAAATAGCAAATTATTATGCCACACATGCCCACCCTCAAACCAATGGGCAAGCTGAAGCAGTAAACAAAATCATCAAGCACATACTCAAAGCAAAGTTGGATGCTAAGAAAGGTAGCTGGGTTGAAAAACTTCCCGAAGTATTATGGGCCTATCGGACAACAGTAAGGACTTCTACAGGAGAGACTCCATTCTCTTTGGCATTTGGAACTGAATTTGTTATCCCGGTAGAAACCTCATACATGTCGCCTAGGTTTAGGCTATATGATGAAGACCAAAATATTGATATGCTTTTACAAAGCTTAGATAAGCTAGAAGAGAAGAGGGAGAAATTTCGAGTACGAAATACAACATATCAGTAAAGAGTGGCTCGACACTACAACTCTCATGTTCGGATCAGAAAATTCCAACTAAGAGACCTGGTGCTCAGGAAAGTGTCACTGAAAACAAAAAACAAAGCAGCAGGCTCATTGGCCAACAAATGGGAAGACCCGTACAAGATTGAATGAGTAGCTGGACATGGAACATATTAGATTGCCCGACCAGATGAAGGGGTTCTACCCCGGCCATGCAATGCCCAATATTTGAAGATTTTTTATCCTTGAAATTTGTTTCTTTTAGTCAAAACAATTTTGTTAGTCAAGATAATTTTTAGTTTTTAAGATTTTATCTTTGTTAATTTTACAGTTATAAATAAAGGCCCACAACGAGATTCCAGAAATCTAAGCATATGATAATAGCATATGAAAGACGAGCATGATAATAAGAACATGCAATAAAAAATAAATGATCGGGACCATTAATTTGGTAAAATTCTTGAATTTGCGAAGAAGCTCGAAGGAGCACGCCAACAGAGCAAGGTCAGTCGACCTTAGCCAAAAGGCAAACCTGATACACCAGATTCTGGAAAATGGCTCGGGGCGTCGTCGGGAAAAAACCTGGTGAGATGTCCAGTTGTGTTAAGCAATTTAAAAAATAGACATAATAGGAGACGTCCTCAGTGATCTGCATAGGAACTCGAACATATGATCATGGTGAGCCTTGACGTAATGTTCGGGTAGTAACCGAGTATGAAGCACAAGCATAAATCTACTTACCTGTTTTCAGATGATTCGGTTAATATTAGCCAGTTTAATAAGATACTTGATACAGATTGCATTAGCTAGTTTAATAAGATAATTGGCACAAAGAAATTGCATTAGCCAGTTTAATAAGATACTTGGCATGGAAATTGCATTAGCCAGTTTAATAAGATACTCGGTAAAGTTACTCGGGTAACAGAACTAGCCAGTTTAAGATACTTGGCATTAGAAATTGTTTGAGTAATTAAACCAAGTTAAATAAGATACTCAGTGAAATTAATCGGGCAATAAGTTAGCTGGTTTAAATGCTTGGCATTCCAAATGAAGCAATTGAAAAAAACCTTTAATTGATCGAAAATTTTACAAAGCATAAATTTTACAAAAATGCCTAAGATTGAGATGAGGATTCGGAGCTCTTGCCAATACTCGAGTCGGGCACCATCTCGTACTCATGGAGAAGACTCTCATTTAAAGGCCAGGCAATTGTGTCGACCGATTCATCCATCCATTCTCTATAATCCGTTCCAGGAACCGGTCCAATGTCAGGCTTCGACCCGTTAGCACCAGCTTCCTGACTAGCGTAAAAGGTCAAGAGGGAATGTTCTGATGGAATCTCCAAATGCATAGGATGGGGCAATTTGCCTTGACTTCGACAATAAGCTCTCCATTCCTTCATTTGAGTTTGAAGAGACTCCAAGGACCGGTCTACATGGTTTTTAATTGATAACTCCCAGTTCGCCCGAGCTCTATCAATTGTCCGATTTTTTACTTTGAAAAATTCAACAGCCGAAATCAACCTTCGCTAAAACTCCCTAATGAGAAGAGCATCATAGGCTGGGGACCTTTTGAAATGGCCAACCCCTTAAACCTCAAGTTCCAGCCTAGCCTCCTTCAAAAAGGATTCAACAGTCAGGGTCTGGCGCTCGAGGTCTTTGATTTTTTGTTCATAAGATGACCTGGCTTGATCAGCCTCATGTTCAGCTTTAAGCTTCGACTCTTGGGCAGCAAAAAGTAGATTTTGAAAGGACACAACCTTTTCTTTTGCAGAAGAAGCTCTTTTCTCAGCATCCATCTGCTTAGCCAAACATTGGTCGGTAAATTCTCTGGCAGAGCTCACCTCCCTCTAGTAAGCCGCCTCAACCCGAGCACGACTATCCTCACTCTTCTTTAGCTAAGCTTCAAGAACCCTTATCTGATCAGCTTGATATTGTTGTGTCTGGACTAACTCAGCGAACTCGGCCACCACCTGCAAGGAAGATTTGAGTTAAAAATCCAACAGGAATTTAAGATAATAGTTGAGGTAGAAGACTTACGTAAGACGCACTGTTGAAAATATTTTGAAGACGGTCTGTTGGAGAACCATCCCTGAAGCGGCTCCAATGATCATCCCCAATAAAATCCCGACTAGATGACATCACCCTTAGCATATCCTATGGGTGGGACAGAAAGGGTTTCCCGAGAATTTAGCCCTTACGTCTTCAACTTTTGGGGGTAAAAAATACCAGTTAAAATCCAAAGTTTCCACTCTTCCCAAAGGCACATCAGCCTGGTCACTCAGGGAAACTCTAGCATCGGCATCATCATCACTTGATTCAACAAATGACACCACCTGAGGAATATTTTGAGGGTGACCAAGAGAATCAGCCGCTTTCCTTTTATTGGCCCGAGTAGAGTAGGAGCCAAGGTCAGCCATAGGATCTTACTGATCCTTAGTAATATCCTAAAAAGATTCAAAAAAGCCAGAATCATTATTAATTTGCTAATCCGGGGGTACCCTGACTCCCTCATCTCTAACGCAAACTGTTCAACAGGTGTTTCCTCGACCAAGGAACTCAGCTAGCCAAACACTGCGCCAGTCAGATATCCTCCCTGTCTGCCCTCATCCTCAGACACCTTCTGAGCATCGTCAGTCCCGATAGGGCCACTCGGGCAACTTGTTTCCCCCACGGTCGATCGGATGACCTCTTCAAAAATATGCTCATGGATTTGTTCATTGGCTTTATCAAAATTTTCATCTGTTTCGCCATCAGGTGAAGCAACCTCTTCCTTATTTTCGTGAAAAGCTTCTTTTTAGCTCGCTTGAATAATCGACTTCACCTGGTGAGCTTGAACATCACAAATGATATCCGAGTCATAAACTGCACAAGTTAGAGAAGAAAAACCAAGTCAGATAATGTAGAAGGTAATAACGTAGGAAACAAAAATGAGAGGTTCTACTTACATTGCCTGCGATAATCTAAAATATGAGCAAAGAAGCCAAGTTCAATCATTTTCTTTTCGTTGAAAAGATAGGACCTGCTTCTCTTTTCCAAAGCACGCACAGCCGCCCGAGCAAGTCTAGTCAACTCTGCGTCAGTGAAAATGAGTTTTTTCTTGTTCCAGATGTCAAGAGAAAAGAAAAAATGGGGAACCCTTAGCACTTCCTGGTTTTCGCCAGATGAGAGATTGACCTCAAGTCCCAAGTTTCCCCAGTAAAAAACCAGTTGTTCTTCCAATGCTTGTTCGAATAAGGGAATCCCCACACAAAGCCTCTCTTCTTGATGTCAGAGGAAATATCAACTCCCCGATTCACTTTCGTTCCTTCAGGGACCCAGCAATCTGGCGGGTTGGACATAAGAAAATAAGTCCCAGTCCGACCAGATTGCCTTAGTGTGAAGAAATGCCTGATCTCGCTAGGTGAGGATGGCGACAAGTTCATCCGACTCCACATGTGCCACATACACATTAGTATTCTATAGTTATTCCGGGTAAGCTAGGCTGGAGCAATCCTTGCCTCAGTAATGAACTAAACGATGAACGGCTGGAAAGGAAGAGTTACACCACAATAGAGCATAGACCTATAAATCGCAACCATGCCTGGAGGTGAGTTCCATATCGCTCAGAAGGAACTAAGCGATGAACGGCTGGAGAGGAAGAGTTACACCACAACAGAGCATGGACCTATAAATCGCAACCATGCCCGGAGGTGAGTTCCATACGGCTCTTTCGCCAGCAAGAGTCATTATAACCGAGTCATCTAGGTCGAACCGAGCATGATACTTCTCGATTTCATCATCCTCGACCACATTTGGCTCGGTATTATATCCACTCAGACGATCAAGAGAAAAAGGGATAGGAGATGCGTTGTGTTCCTTCTCAACATCATTTTCGTCAAGTATTTGCCTCTTGATTTGGAAGCTCCTTGAGCCATGTTTGTGAACGACACGCTTACTCTGATGATTTCCTATCCTCGATCGTAAAGGAACCCTATGATGATCAGAAACAGAAGATTCAGAACTAGAAGAAGATTCAGATCTAGAACTAAAGTGAGCATTAAGATGAAGCCCAGAAACATCAATATCCAGAAAAAGAGGATCGTCAGGAGGAATTTCCCCCAATAATCTATGAACACAGGAAACCAATTAAAGGTCTCCATGTTCGAGCGCTTCGAAAGCTATTACAAAGAGGCAATGACGGGAAGCTGGATTCATCGAAACTAACCTTTAAAGTAAATGTAAGTAAATCTTGAAAAGCCTCAATAAAGAGTTGGATGATGAAATCTCTGTGCAAGAAAATTTGGGTTGAGTATTTGCTTCTATAAAAATGAACCGGAGCAGCCCCTTTCAGTAAAACATTTAAAAGGGTAATGACACAAAACCCTAGGGTCTCAAAAAGCAGGAAAAATCAAAATAAAGATTTGATGATGAAAGCGGTGCATCGGCTAACCCACCAGTCGCATCTCATAGATGCTACCAGAGAAACCGAGTTGTTAAAGGACACGTGTCGTGGAAAGAACTGACCAAGCCGTTAGAATTTCAAAACGTCATAATCACTGGGATTTCGTATGAAGAGACAAATTGAACATACATGGTAGCCATTAAGACACGTCATTAATACGATGCGCCGTTTAAGAATTAATTATTCCAGTATTAATGAAGACAAAAAGCTAGTTGGGAATTCGATTAAAATACTTTTGCCAAGAACCAATTCCTACTCTGTAAAAATATTTTTAAGGTATATTTTTATCTAATGTACACGTCACTGACAAGGTGGATAGTCTTTTACAAAATTGCTAGGTAGATTAGATATCCGAATAGGCATCCAAAAAGTGCCCTTCAAGACATCGCAAAGGGATATGAACCCAAGTAAGTGAGAATACAAGTATTCAAAAAAAGCCATGACCTGCTTGGGACCAAGTGATGACATGTTCTACTCGAGACAGATACGAGAAACCAGAATAAAAAAATCCAGCACATGATTTACACGTGGAAGAACAAAGAGCCATGCTCAAATACGTAAGACATCCATATCAAGAAGAATTTCTAGAAGAATAAAATACCAAACATGAAACAGGTTCCAAATCAGACAACAACTCTACTTCGAGAAGACTGCATATTTATAAGGAATAAGTCCTAAACATACTATATCACTAGAGTCCCAATCAATCTCTATGCAATCTCCAAAATAGGAAAAAAGTTAAAGACGACTCCAACAAGCAACCAATTGTAATTAAATATGAAATTCTTTCATTACTTGTACAACAAGGATTAGGGTTCTATGTATATATAAATAGACCCATAATCTCATTGTTGAAGGAGAGGAACAAAAAATATACAGAAAATCCATAACAGAGAGAGAAAAAAGAGATCGAGTGGTGTAATTCTTTATTTCAATAGTGGATTTGGCTCGGTTGTTTATTCAACCACCCGTGGACGTTTCTCTGATCACCGGAGTTTTACCACGTAAACTTGTGTCTTATTAACTACAAAATTTCTTTCTCTTTCTCTTTCTCTTTGACAGGTCATAACCAAATCCAATCTTATTGACTTTCTCATCCATCGAGAAATCGACGTCAACAAAACTGAAGACAGAGGATGCTAGGCCAAACAAAAAAATATATTATATCTTAATATAATTAATTTTTCTCGATTTAAGGGGGTACTAAAGAAACATAACTTCATCTTGTTAGCGAACAAACGTCACTACACGGAAACGTTGTCAGATAGCACACAAACAAAAAATAGTAAAATAAGAATACGAAAGAAGAGACAATAATAAATCCAAACCACAACACAACGATTTTACGTGGAAACCCAAATCGAAAAAAAACCATTACCGTCAGGACGATAAGAGATCAATCCACTATGAAGAAAATTATTACAACCTCACTCAAGATTCTCTCTCTAAATATACCCCAACCCAATTACACACTATGCTCTCTTGAGATCTCTCTAATATTTGCTAATTTACTCCACACACAATAGCCTAGCTATTATGTCTAGTTATATGAATTACAGGGAGTTTAAGATAAAAGAAAATCTTATTCCTATACATACAAGAATTATTTGTTCCACATAAATACTATTTCCTATTTATGACAAGTCTTTTTGTTAAGGATAAATCTTTTTCCTTTCAAGACTTTCCTATTCTTTATAACGAGAAACTCTTTTTCCTTTTCCGATTAGCACAAGATTTTTAGGATAAAGAACCTTCCTATTTTTGCGCAACATTCCTGATTTGGGCAAAATAAGCTATTATCAAGGTTTGGGTTACGGTTGTCCACTTGTGCCCTACACCATGTTAAGCCACTGAAGTACACCATTCAGAATACCGTGGTTGGTGCCTTTGCCACAACCACAGTCTATGCCACGTTGATCTCACTGGTGTTGACCACTCCCTATATTGGAGGAGATTCACCACCGATACCGATAAGCTAGTGTAGTCATAATTGTAGAAGTCGTTGCACCTAGACTTCAACAACAAGATGGTCGGCTAATGTGTCCGGAAGACATAATCACCGACATGAAAACAATGTATGACATCCAAATCATGTACAGTAAGGCGCATCAAGCCTGCATTATGCATTGTCACTAACCTGTGGAATGCATGAAGAAACCTTCCAACTACTGCCACATTCGGTTATGTGTTAGAACAACAAAATCCCGACACAATCATCGACTTACAGTGCGACGAATATGGTAAATTTCCCTATTTTTTATGTTTGGGTGCCTCTCTTAAAGGATTCCAGATGTGTATGCATCCAGTTATTATAGTAGCTGGTACCCATTTGAAGGGAAGATTTATGGATACAATGTTTGTTGCAACTGCACAATATGGGAACGAACAGGTGTATCCAATTGCTTTTGGGTACGGCGACTCAAAAAACAACCTTTCATGGGAGTGGTTTTTTGATTGCTTGAAGAGCGCCCTATGTCATATTGATGATCTGGATTTCATTTTTGAACGGCATGTAAGCGTTAAAGCTGTGATTTCTAAAGTTTTCTCTGATGCAACCTATACCATAAGTTGCCCGTACTTTTCTAAAAATGTCAAGAAGGGATTTCACATAAAGGATGTAGCAGCCATAATGGATAAAACAGCTAGATCGTACACTGGGTTGAAATATAACTGGTACATGGAATAGTTACATAACATGCACCAATATACATTCGATTATGTCATTGTTACCAGTCCACACAAGTGGTCCTGTGTACACTGTCTAGAAAGAAGGTACATTGTAATGACAATAAATGTTACTGAATGCATAAGCTCATGCCTAAATTTTGTACAGCAACTGCCTATGTTGATACTGGCAGAGTTCACTAGGAGATATTGGCTCTAGAAGATCCACATCGCCTATGCATTTTTTTTTCAAAACGTCAAAAAATTAAACAAATTTACTAAGGTGTTTTAATAATATAGACAATTAAAACAATTTTTTTTTCTTTACCTGGCCACACACCTTTTCCTTTTCTTCTGTGTGGTTTTTTTATGCAATATGCATCACATGTAAGGAAATAGATATCGATAGATATATCGAAATATCCTCTGATATATCCATATTTTAGTGGAACCGATATCGAAACAGGTAAATATCCAATACTGTAGAATATCCGACCGATTTTGAAATATCCATAAATATTTTCTGATATTCCCGAAATATCCCGATATCCCAAAATTTCAGGAATTTCACCCTGAAAGTCCATGGATATTTTGTATAATATTAAAATAATTTTTTTAATCCTAAACAATTAAATTATTGTTAAAATAATTTAGATTGAAAATTATTTTAGAAGAATCATTAACAAATTTATAAAAAATTTCCAACATAACAGTCAGTAATGAAATATTGAGGACTTAAAGTAAAATTGGATAAAGAACCAAAGAGCGGGCATGTCAAAATATGTAAAATTTTGTGAACGAGCGGCCAGTTCAGCTAGAAGCAAAATACAACCGGGTATATAACTTTTATTATAAAAACTTATAGATAATAATAAATAGGAATAATTGCACAAACCTCCCTTAGGTTTAGATATAATTGCATGGATATGTAACTTTTATCTATAATTGCACAAACATTCCGTACCATTAGTTGACTTTTATCAACTTTAACATTTGATCACAATTTTTAACAGAAATGAGCAAAAAGCCGTAATCACTTATTTTAGCTTTTATTTTATTATTTTAAATATATTATAACGTTAAAAAAAATCGATGCACTTTTTTCTCTTCCAAATTTATTTTTTTTCATTCTTCCATTTTCTTGGAATTGAATAAAGATGAAAGTTATGTTAATGGAAAAATAGTTTTTAATTTGGTTTCTTAAAACTTGTTTTACATTTGGTATCTTGAATTTTTTATTGATTGAAAATCTGTTTGTATTTGATTTCTAAAAAATTGTGTTTAGAGAAAAAATATTAAATTTTGGTGTTTTGATAGTAAGAAAAGTTATGAAAATAAAATATAAGAAATGACAAATAATTTGGAATATAAATCTTTTTTTTTTTTAGAATCTGATCTCCATAAATTCTTTTATTTTGTTTTTTAAGCTTTCCAAATATATTAATAATATCCATTTGGATGGTGGAGATCTAATTTTCTCCATCAATTTATTTTATTTTTTTCCTAAAAACATTTATTATATGTTTTTATTAATTTATTATTTAAATAGCTATTAACTAAAATGGACGATTTACCCTTGATCCGTTAACGTCTAATGGAGGATAACAGACGGCATGGGACATTTGTGTAATTATGGAAAAAATTTCAATATCAGTGTAATTATGCTTAAACTGGAGGCTGTTTGTGCAATTAATCCTACTAAATAATAATATTAGTGAAATAATAATCATACTTATAATACTTAATAATTTTTACTACAGCTGATTGGTCGGTAATGTATGAAAATTGTTTCTGCATGTGAAAGAAATTGATCTTTATTTGCATTAATTGATACAAAACAAAGAAGCTTTCTTGTCTATTCTAAACATGAACAACTTGTTTATTATTATTATAATATGAAGTTTAAACTTAGGGATATAATAACTGAAAAAGATAAAGTAAATGAAACTAATTTTATGAATCTACTTCACGTAGTTGCTGAAGTAGGAGACGATAATGAGAATCATATTTTTGACTGGGTTAGACTTGCCTCCTTCGATGATGATGATGGAAGTCCTGATCAACATATTGCTTCTCATACTTGAGACATGAGAATAAATGTTGAACAAGTGATTAGAGAAGAAGTTAGTGTAGATTGTGGAGTTATTGTTACTAGCTCCTCCGATGACTAACATACCTCTGATGTAAATAGCGGAGAAAAAGATGATGGATATGATGGGGATGGTAGGGATAAGGCAAGAGGTTAGGATTATGGTATAGGAGGTTGGAATGCTGGTGCAACATGATGGGATGTTCGTACCGGAGGTTGGGATGTTCGTACCGGAGGTTGGGATGCTGGTGTAACAAGTTGGAATGCTAGTATGGAAGGTTGAGATGCTTATGTAGGTGATTTTGATCAAAATCGTGGTAGACAATATGGAGGAATAAGTCAGATTGATGAAGATTCTTTAAATATGACTCTCTTCTCAATGAGTGTAGACACACAAAATAGTTCTTTGGATGATTCGCAGACAAGGTCAAGTTCTCATGTACCATATTATGGTAGTTATGGTGACTGCAATATATTAAATTATCCTTCTCCACAAATGCCATATGCAATACATATGCATGTAGATAAAAAATATCCACCAAGTTAGGTAAATCCAAACTACCCGATTCATGGATCAATTGAAAGAGATCAAGCAACATACGTATGGCATATTAATAACTACCTTGAAAACTTTGCAAGCACGTTTTCCTAAAAAAATATTGTTCGAATCAAAATAGAAATGTTTCTTATGTATTTGAACTAGTAAGGAATTCATTTTAGTTTTAAATTTCAGATATATAATCTATTATTATATATGTATTATGATTTATGTTAGAATCTTGGAAGTATGGAACTATATATAATTTTTAATGATAATTTTGTTTAGTAAATATTTAATCTCTTTATATTGTATATAATATTATAAAAGTGAAACAAAATATTATTTTATTTAATACTCAATTTTAAAAATTATATACATACTCTATATATGTTATAATTTATAATAAACTCAAAACTATGTTAATTTATTGTTGAGATATGATTCATTTTATGTATAAATACTTGTTTAAGTCTGTCCTAAAATTTCACAAAAAAAAAAAGAAATCTAACTTTAAATGTAAATATCCATCATTTTTTTAATTTTTGACAGAATATCTACCGATATCGATAATATCTCAGATGTATCCATGAATTTAAAAGCTCGATATTGATACCGATACCGATATTTAATTCCTGGATCACATGCAATTGAGAGAACTCATTCTCTCGTAGTGTGACATCTATTGTTTCACGTGCACCAATTTGCATCATATGCAAACACTGTTTTCTGTCTCACGTACACAATTGCTTTTAATTGCAATTCTCTTTTAATTGACGTGATTGTGTTCAATTCACACACTTGCACTTATTGTGTTTTTTGATAGAGTAATGCTAGACGTCCCAATTTTCTTTTTCAAATTCTATCCCAAATGATGTGGCACGTGAGGTGTCAACATCATATCATTTACCATATAATATCATGATTTATAAGATACTGACACCTCACGTGCCACATCATTTGGGACATCTAGCCTTACTCTTTTTGATATTATTTGTCTTCGGATTTCTTAGAATAATATATATCTAATATATAATTTTTATCTCTTGAAAACCTTATCACAACTTATTTATTTTTAAAACTTTTAAATGATATCTCAAAACATATATTTTAAAAGATAATTAAATATTTATTTTTAAATTTAAACATTTTAAATTCAATTTCAAATATTTAATTTAATAAAAAAAATAATCAAATTCTCTTATTCTATTTAAAATCAAATATCAAATAACACCCTCCATTTAGTGATTAATAACATAATTAAATATTATTAATATTTAATTTATTTAATCACCATTATCAATTAATCAAATAATCTCATTATTCAATTAATTCCTGAATAAATACGTGTCACTTTCGTAACCCAATTAATTGGACAAATCAATTAATTAATCGTGACCCTTATTACCTAAATCGATCGAGCTAGTAAAACGACCTAATAGACCCACAATATTTTGAGATCCAATAATCATCGGAATCATTAATTAATATTCCTTTATTATTAACCCCGATGTTATTCCACTATAGACCCAAAGCTACACTCTCTCAAGTGCAAACGCTTTTACACAGACCGATACAACTCTGTGTTCAGCGATATAGCTATTACATATGGTGTGATCCTCCACAGTAGTTCATAATTAGAGCTAGATCATAATGTCTGTTATACCCCTCCAATTACTTATATCCTGTACGTACTGTTGATTCTCTAATGAACAATAAATCCTATTTTATCACGGAATTATGAGAGCGCGCATATTGTCCAAGCCTCGAATCAACTCTTAAGAGAACTATCATCTACTTCTCACAAGAAGAAGTGGATTCCACTATTGTATACAAACCTTCCCAGCCACAAGCCAAACCACAATCCCAACATACAGAGCATATTGATCAGGAGCTGCATATAACCTCACCCATAGTATATCAAAGACCATGATCTAACCTGAAGGAGTCGATAAGACACTTAGGATTAAGATCACACACATATAGCCATCATTAGTTGATATATATGAATCTCATCAGTAAACGAATCCTGGTGAGAGATTCATATAGATCATGGCTCAGTCCTATATGATCACACCATACAATGTGCCTCCATTCCCATATCTCATATGAATAATTCAGGATAGAATCACCGTATATTACGAAATGGACAGCAACTATAGATAACTGTAACTAAAGTATCCAACTTTATTTGTTATCTATAAACTCTTTAGATTGCACGTCTCTTACTGTATCCATCTGTATATGACACTCATATACACAGTTCGAGATTACATCCGGCAATCTAGGATATTTTTATATGCACAAGTTGTAAAATAAACAACATAACAAGAATGAATTGAACTTGTTTTTTATTTATTTCATAAATTCGTTTACAAATTACATCATTAGAGCATAAACACCAACAATCTCCCACTTGCACTAAAGCATGTGAGGCATGTTTCATAACCTTAGACCATCTAGGTGACCCGAAAACACTTTAACCGGTATGGTCTTCGTAAATGGATCAGCATGATTAATTTGTGAGGCTATCTATCTCTCTAATGAGGTGATACTTTCTCTCCATATGCTTATCTCTTTTGTGGCTTCTTGGTTCTTTGAAGTTAGCCACAACACCACTATTATCGCAATAAATTGTGATAGGTTTATCCAGATTTGGAACAACTTCCAGATCACTTAAGAACTTGCGGAGCCAAACAACATTTTAAGCAGTTACATATTCGACTTCCATGGTGAAGTTAGCAATGCAAGATTGCTTAATACTTCTCCACACAATGGCTCTACCACCTAGAGTGAATACTGATCCAGACATGGATTTCTTAGAATCCCTATCAGACTGAAAATCAGAATCTATGTATCCTAACGGGATCAAATCCTGTCCGGAATACACTAGCATATAATTTCTCATTCTCTGAAGATACTTGAGAATAGTCTTGACAACAACCCAATGATTCAATTCTAGATTGGACTGGTATCTGCTGATTATACCTACTGTATAGCAGATGTTTGGTCTCGTGACATCGTATACATGAGACTACATACTATTAATGCATAAGGTAAACGTCTCATGTCCTTAACTTCTTGAGGCATCTTAGGACACTAATCCTTAGACAAGTGAACTCCATACCTAGAAGGTAAATTACCTTTCTTGGATTCTGTATCAAAAATCGCACAAGAATCTTATCGATATACAATGCCTAAGACAATGCTATGAGTTTTTTTTAACGATCCCTTAAAAGTTGGATCCTTAGAACATAACTCGACTCTCCCAAATCTTTCATTTGGAATTGGCTAGCCAGCCAGCCAGCCCTTTACATCAGATAACACTCTCACGTCATTTTTGTAGGACCAAGAAAACAACATTTTTGTCAATAATGCACTTGTAGACACAAGGCTCATCGACGTTCTGCTCGAAGCCATATATTTTGATCACATCATCAGACCTGATGTTCCAAGATCTAGATGCTTGCTTATGTCCATAGATGGACCTTTGTAGCTTGCAAACCTTTTACTCTTGATCTGGCGATATGAATCCCTCTAGTTGTATCATATATATGGTCTCGTCAAGATTTCCATTCAAGAAAGCAGCCTTGACGTCCATTTATCAAATTTCATAAACGAAATAGGCAGCAATGGATAAAAGAATCCTAATAGACTTAAAAATGGCTACTAGGGAGAAAGTCTCTTCATAATCGACCCCCTCTTTCTGAGTATAACCCTTAGCCACTAGCCTTGCTTTGAAGGTCTCTACCTTCCCGTCTACTCCTCTTTTTCTCCTGTAGATCCACTTACACCCAATGGGTTTTACCCCATCGGTAAGTCTACAAGATTCTAGATTGAGTTAGAGTATATGGACTCAATCTCGAGATTCATGGAATTAAGTCATTCCTCTTTATCAGGATCTTTCATTGCATTCTTGAATA
This sequence comes from Dipteronia dyeriana, assembly GCA_032871835.1. Lineage (NCBI taxonomy): Eukaryota > Viridiplantae > Streptophyta > Magnoliopsida > Sapindales > Sapindaceae > Dipteronia > Dipteronia dyeriana. The sequence goes on from CM065298.1 coordinate 85,864,189, forward strand.
TCAATGGATCATCCACACTATCAGTAACGATAACACATTGTCCCTCACCTATACCTAAATAGCGTTCAGGTTGTCTTACAACCCTTTCATTACGTCTAGGTGGTAGTGTATCCTAATCAGAAACCATCTGACTCTCAGATGTTTATAGATTAACAACTCTTGTTGATGAAGCATTAGTCTCACCAGGCTCCAACTCATTCAATACAATCCTAGAACGAGGTTGTCTTACAACCCTTTCACTACGTCTAGGTGGTAGTGTATCCTAATCAGGAACCATCTGACTCTTAGATGCTTGTGGATCAACAACTTTTGTTGATAAAGCACTAGTCTCACCAGGCTCCAAATCATTCAATAAAATCCTAGAACGAGGTTATGGTCACTAATATAATTGTCTTCAATAAACATTGCATTTGTCGATACAAATACTTTGTTATCTTCTAGACTATAGAAGTGCCCACCTCTGGTCTCTTTGGAGTATCCTATAAACAGGCAGACCACTGACTTGGAGTCGATCTCTCCATTTCTATTCTTCAATACGTGTTTTGGACACCCCCCATATAAAGAAATGTCACAAACTAGCTTTACGACCATTCAACAACTCTTGGGGAGTCTTAGAAATATATTTGGAAGGCACTAAATTAAAAATGTATGCCACTGTTTATAACGCATATCCCTAGAAGAAATTTGGTAATGATGAGAAACTAATCATAGATCTCACCATTTCCATCAGGGTTCTTTTTCTCCTCTCCGCTACACCATTTTGTTGAGGTGTACCGGGTGTTGGAACCCCATTCACCGGTTACGCAGCGGAACTAGGTTTTAAAATTTTTAATACAGATCATAATCTATATCTGGGACTAGTAAACTTTGGATCGTAATTATTTTTCCGGAACTAATACATACAATATGTATACATAGAAAATTGTAATCAATAAAATCAGAAGAACATACCAACGTTTGGAGGCTCCTTCACTTTACGTTATGCTCATGTCTGAACCAATCTTACCAACGTTTGGAAGCTCCTTCACTTTACAATGTGCTCCTGTAAGAACCACTCAATCTTCCTCACTATCTCCCGGGATTGGTAACTGCATGTGGACACGTCACGGTCTTAGGAACTTGAATGGAGGATGTAGTGAAAAAGACTTGAAGAAACTCTTTCTCCAAAGAAAAAACTAACTAGAACAATTCTAGTTCTTAATATTTATATATATATATTAACAGTGCACGACTATTTAACATCTGATGTAAAAACGATTTTTTTTCTTTTTTTCTCTTTTTTTTTCTCTTTTACGTTATTTTATATTTTATATATATATATATATTTTTCGTGTTATGCGCACACAGAAATATATATATATATATATAATATCAAAACTCTTTTTTGACTTTTTATTTCATGTGCACGCACCAGTTTGCATCCAATGCAATCTCTTGTGTTATAATTGATATATATCTTTTAATTATCCTTTTCAAATATATCTAATATAATAAAAGTGATAATAAGTATTTTAAATTTAAACTTTAGTTCAAATACTTAGATAAATGATTTAGTAAAAATAAAATAATCCTATTATTTTATTTTCACCTAAATCCATATATCAATTAACACCCTCCAATTAATAGTTAATTAATAATTCATAATTATAAATATAATTAAGTAATCTAATTATTTAATTAATTTAACTATTAACATTCATTAATTAAATAATCTCATTACTCAATTAATTTTTGAATAAATGCGTGTCACTTTCGTAACACAACTAATTGGACAATCCAACTAATTTACCGTGACCCTTGTTACCTAAATCGATCGGGCTAGCAAGGGGACCTAAAGGACCCACAGTATTTTGAGCTCCAATAATCATCGGAATTATTAATTAAACTCTTTAATTAATATTCCTTGATTATTAACTCCGGTGTTATTCCACTAAAAACCCGAAGCTGCACTCTCTCATTTGTAGACGCTTTTACACAGACCGATACAACTCGGTGTCCATCGATATAACTATGACACCGATATAGCTATTATATACGATGTGATCCTCCATAGTAGTTCATAATTAGAGTTGGTTCATAATATCCGTTATACCCCTCTAATTACATATATTCTTTAAGTACCGTTGATTCTCTAATGGACAATAAATTTTATTTCTTCATGGAATTAGGAGAGCGCTCATATTCCGCGTAAATTCAGGAATAGAAAATATATTGTCCAACAATATATAATTATTACAAAAATGTAATCTAATTACTCCCACTGCTCGTGCCGACACGACATCCCCTGACCCCACACGCATTGAGAAGGCTTGTTCTTATAGTTGTGTCCAATAATCAGTCCATTGTAAAGAAGAATAAACATGGTTAGTGGCCCCCGAATCAACTATCCAGGGTGAAGAATCATCTTCCACTAAACACGACTCAAGAACAAGTAAATCATATTTACTTTTCTGGGACTTCTTCTTGCTTTAGGATTTCTTGGGTTTGGGCTTACCCTTCGCTTTCCCAGTAGACCTCTTTCTCTTCTCATTATTAGAGTATGAAGATGTTTCGGTAACATTTACCTCACTGGTCTTACCCTTGTTGTCCTTAGTCAAGGACTCAAAGGTAGTGAGCTCATTAAGCAACTATGTGAGATTGAACCTTAACTTGTTCATCCCATAGTTGCTCTTAAGCTGATTGAAATTCTTCTAAAAAGTCGTAGTATGATGCTCACTTGACCGGGTTTGTCAATGGCCCCGCCATTGACTTCTACCTTGTTGAAGTAGGACATCATGCTCAGGACATGTTCCCGAACTGATGTACCTTCCTCCATACGGGTGAGCATAGCAGAACGAACAACTTCGTGTCGCTTTTGCTCGGAGAGCTGCCCGAACGTAGCTTGCAATAACTCCATGATTTCGAATGCTGAAGTCATTGCTTCATACTTTGTGACAAGCATGTCTGTCATAGAAGTCAACAGACATGTTCGGGCCTTCTCATCAGATGAGACCCATTGCTTGTATGCCTCACGAACAGTTCGTGTGGCATTGGCAGCAGGTGCTGGAGGACATTCCTCCGTAAGCACAAACTTGAGGTCTTTGGTGACCAATATTACATTAATTTTAAGTTTCCACTTAGTGTAGTTATCACCAATTAATATGTCATTTGCGAGAATTTTAAGTAATGCAGAATACATTATTGCTGAAATAAATAAAACATTCATTCACCATTTAAAACAAGTGCGAGTGTTTTGGCATAAATTTAAACATGATGCATGAACATGTTTAACGAACTAGAACTACCCTGAAACTAGTTGCTATACCACGACAATCCAACATACCACAAAGAAGTGCCGCCTTAGGGTCAGTCAAGTCTTTACACGTTGGACCGAGACATTCTCAATTTTATGATATTCTAGAATAACTCTTATTCCACATCATTCAACCATCGTTCATTCGGTCATATTTTTAATTGACAAACTTAATCAAAACCTTCATGAGTGTAACCCATCATTTCAGATCTCACGAGCTTAACTCGAGAATTGCCGCCTTAGGGTCGGTCAATCCCAAAATACCCTCAGAAATCCTATCTGTTAGGATGTCAACCTTGGTATTGAACTTTTTGGAAACTCTCCTTAGGGAGGACGAAAACAAAGTCGTCACGAGGCCCCACTTGGATCTCACGGTGTTGAACTAATGATGGAGACCGCGGGATATATATGTCATATATCCCTCTCCCACTCACTATTTTAAAATTAGGGTTTTCTATTAACCGTTAATGCACCTAGACTCTACAAGATTAAACGACTAACTTTAATCAAGTTATCTAGCGCATTAACTAATTAAAACCAAATTCTAATTAACTAATAAATTATTAATGATTTTTAACAATTAAAAATCTAATCTATTAGTTGATAATCTAAGCCTTTGTAAACTATTTACTAGGGTTAGATCATTATGTTAGTGTTTACCAAGTTTTAACTATTAAAACCTTAACACTTTATTTGGATCATTTATTATTAGATAATTAATCATATTAACCCTAATTACAATAAATGACCCTATTAATCTAACTTATTAAACCCTTTAATAACTAGATTAATATTAATGAGAATTACCAAGTTTTCTAACCATTAAAAACTTATCTCATTATTCATAGACAATTATGTATATTACCCATTTTAATCACATTAAAAAACAAATACATAAAATATCAGGCTATGATGCATGTATGATATATCAAATATATTTGTGTAGGCACATCTAATCTAAATGACATATGTATGCATGGCAATGCTGTTATCATCACATAATATAAAGCATACATGAATTGACCGAGTACTGTGGATTATTTAACATAAAAAAAATAGAATCTAAAATTACAAAAAAAATCCCATGGCATTCTTTGGTCTTCTTGTAAATTCCAAGTCTTCCAGTCTCTTCAGATCACTCCGATTCATCTCATGAATCCTTCTATATAGGTTATATTTTTTTTTACAATACAATAACAGAAAAAAAATATAAACAAAAAAAATAATAATGCAACTCATAAACCCTAAATCCACAGTACCATATAATTAATGATCAATCATGTTTTTGTAAATTTTTTTAAAAAAATATACATACAAAAACATCATACAGTCAATTTAAATTGTACCTACACAATTCATACATACAGAAGCATCGAAAAAAATTTCTTGTTCCGAAAAATAAATTCTGGCTCTGATACCAATTGTTGGAATCCTGTTCACCGGTTACGCAGCGGAACTAGGTTTTAAAATTTTTAATACAGATCATAATCTGTATCTGGGACCAGTGAACTTTGGATCGTAATTATTTTTTTGGAACTAATACATACAATATGTATACATAGAAAATTGTAATCAATAAAATCAAAAGAACATACCAACGTTTGAAGGCTCATTCACTTTACGTTATGCTCATGTCTAAACCAATCTTACCAACGTTTGGAAGCTCCTTCACTTTACAATGTGCTCATATCTGAACCACTCGATTTTCCTCGCTATCTTCCAGGATTGGTAACTGCGTGTGGGCGTGTCACGGTCTCAGGAACTTGAATGGATGATGTAGAGAAAAAGACTTGAAGAAACTCTTTCTTCAAAGAAAAAACTAACTAGAACAATTCTAGTTCTTAATATATATATATATATATATATATATATATATATATATATTAACAATGCACGACTATTTCACATATGATGTAAATACGAATTATATTATTTTTTTCTTTTTTTTTTCTCTTTTGTGCTTCACACACCTTTTATATAATTTTTCACAAAAACCAAACTTGCATCAGTCATGTATATAAATCTTTTATATACGTTATTTTATTTTTGATATATATATATATATATATATATATATATATATATATATATCTTTTTTTTCTAGTTATGCGCACACAGAACAATATATATATATATAAATCAAAACTCTTTTTTGACTTTTTATTTCATGTGCACACACCAGTTTGCATCCAATGCAATCTCTTGTGTTATAATTGATATATATTTTTTAATTATCCTTTTCTAATATATCTAATCTTTTAAAAATAATAAGTATTTTAAATTTAAACTTCAATTCAAATACTTAGATAAATGATTCAGTAAAAATAAAATAATCCTATTATTTTATCTTCACCTAAATCCATATATCGACTAACACCATCCAATTAATAGTTAATTAATAATTCATAATTATCAATATTATTAAATAATTTAATTATTTAATTATTTAACTATTAACATTCATTAATTAAATAATCTCATTATTCAATTAATTTCCGAATAAACACGTGTCACTTTCGTAACACAACTAATTGGACAATCCAATTAATTTACCGTGACAATTGTTACCTAAATCGATCAGGCTAGCAAGGGTACCTAATGGACCCACAGTATTTTGAGCTCCAATAATCCTCGGAATCATTAATTAAACTTTTTAATTAATATTCATTGATTATTAACTCCGGTGTTATTCCACTAAAAATCCGAAGCTGCACTCTCGCAACTGCAGTTGCTTTTACACAGACCGATACAACTCGGTGTCCATCAATATAGCTATTACATATGGTGTGATCCTCCACAGTAGTTTATAATTAGAGCTGGGTCATAATATCCATTATACCCCTCTAATTACATATATCATTTAAGTATCGTTGATTCTCTAATGTACAATAAATTTTATTTCCTCATAGAATTATGAGAGCGCTCATATTGTCCAAGCCCCTAATCAACCTTTAAGGGAACTACCATCTACTTCTCACAAGAAGGAATGGATTCCACTATTGTGTACAAACCTTCCCAGCCACAAGCCAAACCGCAATCCCAATATACGGAGTATATTGATCAGGAAATGCATCTGACCTCACCCATGGTATATCAAAGACCACGATTTAACCTTAAGGAGTCGATAAGACACTCAGGATTAAGATTACCCATATATAGTCATCATTAATTGATATATATGAATCTCATCGGTAAACGGATCTTGGTGAGAGATTTATATAGATCATGGCCCAGTCCTATATGATCACATCATACAAGGTGCCTCCATTCTCATATCTCCATATGAATGATTTAGGATAGAATCACCGTATATTACGGAATGGACCACAACTATAGATTAACCACGAATAAAGTACCCAGCTTTATTTGCTATCTATGGACTCTGTAGATTGCACGTCTCTTACTGTATCCATCCATATATGACACTCATATACACAGTTCGAGATTACATCCGGCAACCTTGGATGTTAAATATATGAACAAGTTATTAAGGAGTCGATAAGACACTCAGGATTAAGATCACCCATATATAGTCATCATTAATTGATATATATGAATCTCATCGGTAAACGGATCTTGGTGAGAGATTTATATAGATCATGGCCCAGTCCTATATGATCACATCATACAAGGTGCCTCCATTCTCATATCTCCATATGAATGATTTAGGATAGAATCACCGTATATTACGGAATGGACCACAACTATAGATTAACCACGAATAAAGTACCCAGCTTTATTTGCTATCTATGGACTCTGTAGATTGCACGTCTCTTACTGTATCCATCCATATATGACACTCATATACACAGTTCGAGATTACATCCGGCAACCTTGGATGTTAAATATATGAACAAGTTATAAAATAAACAACAAAACAAGAATTAATTGAACTTTTCCTTTTATTTATTTCATAAATCCATTTGCAAATTACATCTTTAAGGTATAAACCCCAACACCGGGAGTTATGAGTTGGGAAACTATCCCATGCTCGACGATGAAGTCTTCAAACTCTTGGTCAAGGTACTCACCTTTACGATCCGATCGTAGTGACTTGATAGTCATACCTAATTGATTCTCAACTTCAGCTCGAAATTCTTTAAACTTTTCAAATGTTTCCAACTTTCGTTGCATCAAGTAGACATATTCGTATCTTGAGTAGTCATCTATAATGGTGTCATAATACTCTTAGCCGCCCTTAGCTCTAACATTCATCGGTCTGTATACGTCAATATGTATGAGCACCAGTGGATCTATAGCATTAAGCCATTTTCCAGTAAAAGGTCTCTTAGTCATCTTACCTTTTAAACAGGATTTGCAGATAGGTAAGGTGTCAACCTTTAACTCACTTAAAGGTCCACTTTTTACTAGTCTGTCTATTTGGTCAAGGTTGATATGACAAAGCCTTAGATTCCAAAGATACGTGTCATTATCTAGAGAAATCTTATGTTGTTTAGTTTTTGGTTTTTCAACCTTAAACATTTCGGCGTTGAGCAGTGTAGTATGTATTAATGGTCTTAATACATACAAATTATTTTCAATAATTCTTGAACAAACATTCAGACCATTCTTTCCAAAAATAACAGACTTATTATTAAAGAAACATAATATTTTTGTTCTAACTACTTAGAAATGGAAATCAAATTTCGTGTAAATCAAGGAATATAAAATATATTGTCCAACAATATATAATTATTACAACAATGTAATCTGATTACACTCACTGCTCATGCCAACACGACATCCCTTGACCCCAAACGTATAGAAAAGGCTCCATCATCAAGCTGTGTCCAAGAATCACTCCGCTGCAAAGAAGAACTAACATGGTTAGTGACCCTCGAATCAACTATCCAGGATGAAGAATCATCTTCCATTAAACACGACTCAAGAACAAGTAAATCATATTTACCTTTCTTTGACTTCTTCTTGCTTTGGGCTTTCTTGGGTTTGGTCTTACCTTTCGCCTTCCAAACATACCTCTTCCTCTTCTTTTAATTAGAGAAAGATGGTTCAGCAACATTTGTCTCACCGATATTTCCTTTATTGTCCTTAGTAAATGACTCGGAGGTAGTGAGCTTGTTGAACAACTGTGTGAGACTGAACCATAACTTGTTCATCCCGCAGTTGCTCTTAAATTGATCGAAAATCTTCTGAAGAGTCGTCAGAATGATACTCATTTGACTGGGTTCGTCAATGACCCCCCATTGACTTCTGTCGTGTTGAAGTAGGACATCATGATTATGACATGTTACCGAACTGATGTTCCTTCCTTCATGCGATCGAGCATAGTGAAACGAACAACTTTGTATCGCTTTTTCTTTGAGGGCTGTTCGAACATAGCTTGCAATGACTTCATGATTTCGAATGATGAAGTCATTGCTTCATGCTTTGTAACAAGCACGTCTATCATAGAAGCCAACAGATATGTTCAGGTCTTCTCATCAGATGAAACTCATCGCACGTATGCCTCACCGATAATTTGTGCGGCATTAGAGCCAAGTACTGGAGGACATTCCTCCATAAGCACAAACTTGAGGTCTTTTGTGACCAATATTGTATTCATATTAAGCATCCACTTATTGTAGTTATCACCAGTTAATTTGTCATTTGCGAGAATTTGTATTAATGCAAAAGACATAATTGCTTAAATAAATAAAATGTTCATTCAGTCATTTATTTAAAACAAATGCTAGTGTTTTGACATAAATTTAAACATAATGCATGAACATGTTTAACGAACTAGAACTACCCCAAAACTAGTTACTATACCACGAAAATCTAACATACCACAAAGAAGTGCTGCATTAGGGTCGGTCAAGTCTTTGCATGTTGGACCGAGACATTCTCAATCAAATGATATTGTAAAATAACTCTTATTTCATATCATTCAACCATCATTTAATCAATCAAGTTTTTAATTAATAAAACTTAATCAAAACCTTCGTGAGTGTAACTCACCACTTCAGACCTCACGAGCTTAACTCGAGAATTATCGTTTTAGGGTCGGTCAATCCCGAAAGACTCTCAGAAATCCTATCCTTTAGGAAGTCAACCTTGATATTGACCTTTGTACAAAACCCTCCTTAGGGAGGACGAAAGCAAAACCGTCACGAGGCCCCACTCGGATCTCACAGTGTTGAACTAATGATGGAGACTGAGATATATATATATATATATCATATATCCCTCTCTCACTCACTATTTTATATTTAGGATTTTCTATTATTCGTTAATGCACCTAGACTCTACATGATGAAATGTCTAACTTTAATCAAGTTATCTAACACATTAACGAATTCATTATTAGAAACAAGTTCTAATTAACTAATAAATTATTTATGATTTTTAACTGTTAAAAATCTAATCTATTAGTGAATAATCTAAGCCTTTGTAAACTATTTACTAAGGTCATATTATTATATTAGTGTTTACTAAGTTTTAACTATTACACTTTATTCAGTTCAATTATTATCAGGTAATTAATCATATTAATCCTAATTATAATAAATGACCCTATTAATTTAACTTATTAAACTCTTTAATAACATATTAATATTAATGAGAATTACCAAGTTTTCAAACGATTAAAAAACTAATCTCATTATTCGTAGCCATTTATGTATATTGCTCATTTTAATCACGTTAAAAAAATACATAAAATATCAGACTATGATGCATGTATGACATATCAAATAAATTTGTGTAGACACATCTAAACTAAATGACATAGTATGCATGACAATGCTTTTATCATCACATGATATAAAGCGCACATGAATTGATCGAGGACTGTAGATTATTTAACCAAAAAAAATGGAATCTAAAATTATAAAAATACCCCCAAGGCATTCCTTAGTCTTCTTGTCATTTTCGAGTCTTCCAGTCTCATCAGATCACTCTGATTCATCTCATGAATCCTTCTTCGTGATTTTTTCTAGTCTTCAATATAGGTTACAATTTTTTTTTTATTAACAATATAATAACAGTAAAAATAAAAATAAAATTATACAACCCATAAACCCTAAATCCACATTACAATAAAAAATGACGATCAACCATATTTAAATTGAACAATTTATTTATAAACATTCATACAATCATATAGATTGTGCCTACATATTCATACGTACAGGAGCAATGAAAACAATTTCATATTCCAAAAAAATGGCTCTGATACCAATTGTTGGAACCCTGTTCACTGGTAACACAACGGAAATATGTTTTAAATTTTTTTAATCAAATCGTAAATGATCTGAGACTAGTGAACTTGGGATCGTAATTTTTCGAAACTAATACATACAATATTATTACAGTAATAAAATATATGTATACAAGGAAATTGAAATCAATACGAAGAAGAAGAAGAAATCATAACTTTACCAACGTTTGGAGGTTCATTCACTTCTTTCAAACTCCTGATCTGAACCACTTGATCTTTCTCGCTATCTCCTGCGACTGGTAACGGCTTGTGGGCATATCACGTACTCAGGAACTTGAATGGAGGTAGAAGAAAACATAAGAAAACATGAGAAAACAACTCATGTTTTCTATGTGTGGAATTTTGGCCAACAAGAATAAAAGACAATTAAAACAATTTTTTTTTCTTTATATGGCCGCACACCCTTTCTTTTTCTTCTGTGTGGTTTTTCACGCAATATGCATCACAAAAAATTAGGGGTGGCAATATGGGTTATGACACGATGGGTTGACACGACACGAACACATTTATTACGGGTTTTTCGAGCTTAAACGGTTCATGTCATTAAACGTGTCAACCCGTTTAACCCGTTTAATAATCGTGTCGTGTTCGGGTTTAGCTTAATGGGTAATGGGTTGACACGATTAATGGAGGGTAAATATGTAATCTAAGTTTTAATGGCATTTCTGTAAATTTCGCTAGGGTATAAATTGAAACTTTAAACCCTAGATCATTTCTTTCTCACATTCACTTTCTCACATCAGCCACTTTTTATCCTCCCATACCAGCTCTCTACACATCTGACATCTCATCCCGTTTCTTCTCTCCGTTTGTCAGTCGTCACTACACATCTCATCGTTGTTCCTTCTCCGCAACACGCGTTGTCTCTATTCTGTTATCTTCGTTACATCACACCAGGTCATCGTCGTTCCTTCTCTTCCACGGATTATGAAGTGTGGATTTTTGTTTGTTGATTTTGTAGGTTTGGTAGATTTGTTTCATATATAATATAGAAGTCTTCTTTTATTTGGTTGTTTTGCAGATTCAACCTAGTGGTTTTGCAGATTAAAGTATTAGATCTTACTCTTTTATTTGGTGGTTTTGAAGATACAACTCGGTGGTTTATTGGATGGCTTGGGTCTTCAATTTCTTTTTTATGATGAGATTTTTTTTGTAATTTTTATTTTTATGTTTGTAGATTCTTCTTTAGTTACATTCTTCACTCGGTGGTGTTGTTGGGTTGTAATCTTTTTATTGTTCAATTGCTACATTTTATTGACAAAAAGAAAAATTGTTTGAGAACCTGATTAAACCAACAAAAAAATTAAAATCAATTTGAATCCTTACAACTATAATTAGTTTGGTTTGAAAAAATATATATTAATAGATCACGGGTCATATAAATGAGTCATTTGACACGATCTGCATTACCTGTTTATTAAATAGGTTATGCATGTCATGTTCCTGTTGATCCCTATTTAATTATGTTGTATTTAGACTGAGAGGGTGTGATCCGTTTAATAATCGTATCGTATTTAGATTGATCTAAAATTAATCATATCGTGTTTGGATTGACCATTCAACCCGTCAATCCGAATGGACACCCGTACGTGCAATTGAGAGAACTCATTCTCTCTGTGTGATATCTATTGTTTCACGTGCATCAATTTGCATTATATGCAGACAATGTATTGTGTCTCACGTACACAATTGCTTTTAATTGCAATTCTCTTTTAATTGACGTGATTGTGTTCAACTCAAACACTTGCAATGATTGTGTTTTTTTTTATATTATTTGTCTTCGGTTTTCTTAGAATAACATTTATCTAATATTTTTTTTTTCTTGAGAACCTTATCACAACTTTTTGATTTTTAAAATTTTTTAAAATATATCTCATATCACATATTTCAAGAGATATATATTTTTTTAAATTTAAACATTTTAAATTCAATTTTAAATATTTAATTTAATAAAATAAAATAATCAAATTATTTTATTATATTTAAAATCAAATATCAATTAAAACCCTCCCTTTAGTGATTAGTAACATAATTAAATAATTTTATTATTTAATTTATTTATTCATCATTATTCATTAATCAAATAGTCTCATTATTCAATTAATTCTCGAATAAAAACGTGTCACTTTCGTAACCCAATTAATTGGACAATCCAATTAATTAACCGTGACCCTTGTTACCTAAATCGATCAGGCTATCAATGGGACCTAATGAACCCACAGTATTTTGAGATTCAATAATCATCGGAATCATTAATTATAATTTTTAATTAATATTCCTTGATTATTAACTCCAGCGTTATTCCACTAAAAACCCGAAACTGCACTCTCTCAATTTCAGACGTGTTTACACATACCGATACAACTCGATAGCCATCGATATAGCTATTACATATGATGTGATCCTCCACAGTAGTTTATAATTAGAGTTAGGTCATAATGTTCGTTATACGCCTCTAATTATATATATCCTTTAAGTACCGTTGATTCTCTAATGAACAATAAATCATATTTCCTCACGGAATTACGATAGCGCTCATATTGTTCATACCCCGAATCAACCCTTAAGGGAACTATCATATATTTCTCACAAGAATGTGTGGATTCCACTATTGTGTACGAACCTTCTCAACCACAAGCCAAACCATAATCCCAACATACGAAGCATATTGATATGGAGCTGCATCTGACATCACCCATAGTATATCAAAGACCACAATCTAACCTGAAGAAGTCGATAAGACACTAAGGATTAAGATCACCCACATATAGCCATCATTAGTTGATATATATGAATCTCATCCGTAAACGGATCTTGGTGAGAGATTCATATAGATCATGGCCCAATCCTATATGATCACATCATATAAGGTGCCTTCATTCCCATATCTCATATGAATGATTCAGGATAGAATCACCGTACATTATAGAATGGATCGCAGCTATAGATTAACAGAAAATAAAGTACCCAACTTTATTTGCTATTTATGGACTCTTTAGATTGCACGTCTCTTATTGTATCCATATGTATATGATAATCATATACACAGTTCGATATTACATCCGACAATCTAGGATGTTTATATATGCACAAGTTATAAAATAAACAAATCAACAAGAATTAATTGAAATTTTCTTTTATTTATTTCATAAATCCATTTACAAATCACATCATCAGAGCATAAACCACAACACCAACGGGATGGATTGAATGTGCCTAGGGGGGGGGGGGTATAACGGGATGGACCAGTGCTATCTCTATGAGGAAGGGTTCGACGGGATGAACCGAAGATGTTCATAGAATGAGGGGTCTGACGGGATCGATCGAGGGTGTCCCTAGGAGAAGGGGTCTGACGTGATCGACTAGAGGTGTCCTTGGGAGGAGGGGTCTGACGGGAGGGACCGGAGGTGTCCCTGGGAAGAGGCGTGCCATGCGATCGAACTGCAGAGAGCGGTCCAATCGGATGGACCGAAGTGGAGGAAAAACTCTGCCTACGAGGATCGGATGATGTAGCCTGGACCTCCATAACTAGGGGAAACTCTGGTAAACCCACGGTAGGTATCTCCTGCTCTCATACTGTAACTCCAGTCCTGGTACCATGTGTCTCAGGTCCGATACCCCTGCATCTAAGGTAGGGTGCCAGGGTTTATGCCCTCGACATGACTACGTCGCTCGTCTATATCTCTTGGTCTGGAGTCTCGTTCATAGGACGGTGGAACATCACTGTCTGATTGTGATGTTGAACCTCACCGTTCCAGAAGAAAGTCCATCACCTCTTTATGTTGCCTGTCTTATTCCCTATAACTGTTCTGGAGATCATCCCGTAAAGCAGCGACGGAAGCCTTAAAAGCTTGGATTCTACGGTCCAAAAGGTCCTAAAAGAAAATAGAAATTGTCAGTACCTAAACCTGTATAGGCGTTTCAAATAAATTCATGCAAAACAAGATATTTAACATACCTCGCGATCCCCTCCAACGTCTCCTCCTGACTGATCGATCTCCTGCAGTATATCCAGGCATCCTAAATCGAACCCTCATCTGCCTCCGGTGTCTCCCACCACCTAACTCTGGCTCCGAATCCTCTGAATTCATATATGGACTCCCACCACCATACTCAGGCTTCGAACCCTCTGTATCATTGGGTCTGGCACTTGTATGGCCTATGGAATCGTAATCCAGTAACGGATCTTCAATAATATCGCCAGTCGTATACAGACTGCCCCCCTCATCTATGCCCGCATAATCCCGTTCACTCATCTCAGCTGTTATTGTCACCAGTTTCGTCCTTGCAAACATCTGAAACTGTTGTTAGACCGTTGTAATTGTATACATAGTAACAACTATAAACATTAACAAAAAAGATACTTACCCTTACTGTGAATATCTTGGACAGCTTATCCCCTCACGATTGTTTGTTTAACTCTCACTTCAGAATACAATGAGACAAGTCGGTGGCCCTCCAGGTTCCGAACTAGATGCCATGGTCGGGGATCATCTCGAAAGTAAATATCTGCATAAAAGATAAGTACGATAAGAATCCGTAAAATTTAGGACACAAAAAATAAAGTAAATGTTGTAATTCAAAATTCTTACGAATAGGGCGTGTGATAGACCGTAAATGTTATAGGTCTCTAGCATGTGTACATTAGCACCATTTGCTTGCTAGCATCTCTCGAACCGCTAGCGTTGCCCGTCAAGTGCATGCTTGAAAGAAAAAATGGAATGCTTATACACGTGGGCACCCCATAGGAACACATCGAAAGCATCGAGGTCCTCCACCAGCCGAAACTGCCAACCTGGAATCTTCACTCTCTCGTTCGACCCAATATGTATCCAATTCAACATATAGAGGAGGCAAAGCTTCATAGCATCGTACGGCTACTGAAACTCACCGAGGCTCAGAACAACTCTCACTTTCTTGATCAAAAACTTATCTATACAAACGAAGTGCCACTGATGTATGTCATAATCCATGCTAGCATACCGGGTCGTGTTTGGTACGACTCCGAACTGTAATCTGGTGATCAGGAAGAATTCTACCTTCTAGAACCTTACCGAAGGATTCCCTAACATGAACCGCATATCATCTGTCGGACCATAATGATGTAGCTCCCGCAAAAGCAATCGATGGATAGCACCACCCGAAAACTTCATCTGCCAATGCATCGTCATAAAATGCCTGAAACACGACTCCATGTATCGACACCGATCTTCAACAATAAATTCTTCAGGGGCCCGGTTCAGTGCATCGTATATACTGTCAATGGAGTCAAAATGGTCGTGGCAAGTGAGTTTTCCCTAATACCAGTCTGCCTCTGGAGTTTTAAGCATTTCCTTCAAGTGATTCCTCATCTGTAATTTCACAGAAACAATACATAAGTATACTGTAAAAGTCTCGGAAAGAACATAAAAAAGTCTCGGACACAGTATAAAAATGGTTGAGTCTATGAAATAAAAACTCAACCCTTAGAAAAAAAAAGCTCGTGCCTTTGTAAAAAAATCTCGGGCATTTGATAAAAAAGCTCGAATTTTAACCAACCTTATTTTCCAAAACAAAAGCTCGAGCCTTTGCAAAAAAAGTTTGGGCCTTTGAAGAAAAAAAAACTCTAAGCTTGAAAAAAAAAACTCGGAGCTTTGAAAAAAAGCTTGGATTGTAACCAATTTTTATAAACAAAAAGCTTGGGCATGTTTCAAAAAAGCTCGTATTTAAAACAAAAAAGCTCGGACGTGTTAAAAAAAAGCTCGAAGTTTCCTCAAAAAAGCTCGGATAAACTAAACCTAATTTTCTAAAAAAAAAAACTTGGTGTTCTTTAAAAAAGCTCGGGGTTTAGGAAAAAAATCTCGGACCTATATCAAAAAATTTCGGAAACCTAGAAACTCATCTTTCTCAACAACTATTCAACTTCATTTCGAACCCTAACCTAACCCAAAACCTTTCTCAGATTCTCAATTCAACCATAATCTACAATTTCAATCAACAAAAAACATATCTAACATGCAATGCAACTTCTCAACAACAAAAACGATAACAAAATCAAACTCAACTTACCTCTATCGATTGTAAATCTTCTGGTGAAGTCTCGAAATTCGACTGCTCTCCAACTTTCAATTACTTCACCGTCAAAATCGTTGTCGTCGATTCAATTTTCATCGATTAAACTCACTCTACTTTTTCTCTTCCAGTTTGAAAACGACAACTCACTATTTCAGACTATTTTGGTCTCGTCACCTAACTTGGTATCTTTTAAATATGGATTATTAATGTGGTGATATTTACACAACAGTCTCTCAAAACAGTGTCATTAATTTTTTAAACCTTAAAAATAAGAGATTAAAAACAACAATACTTTAGAAGGAAGAGCACAAGAAGACGATTCTTTGGAGTCGAACAATCCATTAGTTACCGAACAAGCCGAACCCACTTACTTTGTTGATTGAAAGTATTGTTCAGCTGACCTTTAAATATGGCTATAATTATATCACTAATCATGGTTACTGCTATGCATTAATTTTTAGAAAAAATGATAAGTCATCTGGATATGGCTAAATTCATCTTCATCCTTTGCCAATGTATACCAAAAGGTACATAATTATTAATAATATGAATTTAATAATTATCAATAATATAAATAATAATTAGAATTTAATGCAATTTGGGTTCCATTATAAGGTATTATATAGATACAAAATATTGATTATGTTACTTTGTAGGGGTAAATTCAATTACCTCCCCTTAAATTTGGCATAAATACAGCTGGAGAGCAAGTACATATTTATCTACATATACAAGACTATTAAAAAACCAAATTACTCTTAGTTATTAAAATTTAAAAATAAAGATAAATATTTATAAAAAAAATAATTAAAGTAAATTAATTGAAGATAATCCATTCAATGGAATAGAATTAAAAAAAAATATTAAAATTAAAATATAGAAAACTATTTTTAAAATTTTAAGGCCTTGTCCTACCGCTGTTTTTCAGTCCATTTTCATTTTTATTTTTCAAAAACGATTTCGAAAATGCGTTTGTTAACCGTTTTTCATTTTATTTTCAAAAAAAAAAATGAAAAACTAAACCAGTGTTAAAAGTGAAAGATTTTATAAAACACAAAATACTTGTTTTTTGTTTTTCATTTTGTTTTTCACTTTTTTTATATAAATTTTTTTAAAAAACTATTAATTATACTGTTATGTGTTTGATATAGCTATGAAAAGATGGGACAAGATTTTCAAATGACTAAAATGCCCCTCTTATATATATATATATATATATATATATATATATATATATTCCAGAATAATTTATTTCCAACTAGAACTAAAAACATTCATGTAATAATATATAATATAGTTTATATACATTATAATATATAATATTACAGAATATTAATATATAATATATATTATATATATTATAATATATATATTATATATAATATATCTGTATATTTATTAGCACTATATAATTTATAATATATATATATATATACATATATATAATGTTGTTATATACAATAATATATTATATAATATTATATATATATATATATATATATATATATATATATATATATCAAATATTATATATTTGTAATTTAATAAAATATAAAAAATATAATATAAATTATTATTGTAATATAAATTATAATATATGTAATAATATTTAATAAATATTTTATATATTATTATAATATGTATATATATATATATATATTAATAAAATATATATAGTTATATTTTTATTGCATAATATATATATATATTATAATTATTTAATTTATAATTTAAGAGTTTAGTTTTGATTTATTCATTTTTTTGATATGTTTTTTTTAATTAAATTTTAATGTGTTACTTTTGTTTAATTAAAAAATTACAATACAAAATTTATATTGGTTAATTATTTAATCAATTTGTTTTTAGTTGTAATAATATTAAACTAAATTTGAAAATTGATATTTCAATTTTTGATAGTTTTCGGTTAACCTACCATAAGCGTGTTTTTCATTTTCATTTTCAAAATACAGTTTTCAGTATATGATACCAAACGCGTTTTCAGAATTCGAAACTGAAACAAAAAATACTGTTTTCATTTTTATTTTTATTATAGAAAAATAACAACTAAAAAACGCTTACAGGACGGACCCTAAATTATCTTCATTTTTTAATATAATTTTTTTAATTAGTAAAGTTTAGTTATTAAAAATTAAAATAATTTAATTTTTTTTTTCTATTTTTAAATTTTAAATTTTAAAACCGTCAAACAAAAAAAAAGATATATTTTTTAAATAAAAAACATTTTTTTTTCTATAAAAATAGTAAGAATTAAATTTAAAAATAAAGATAACTTAAAACTTTAATTTTTTTTTCAATGCTAAACTTCAAGGGGAGGTGAGTATATTTAACCCTAATTTGTATTATAAGAGTACATATTAAATATTGATAAGTGAACAAAAATTCATATTTATTCTTTTAAAATATTGAAATACTACAACAATGTCTTTGAATAAATTGATTTAACTATTATATGGACATGTATAGTTATGGGGTAGTAATGATAGGGTTATTTTCTTTTAATTTTAATTTTTTGTAATATTTAATCTACAATTTATATAGATTCTTATATTGAAATCCAATTACTAATAATTAACCTTGTAACTATACAATATTTGTAATTTTGTGTAGTAGTTGAATCCTAAATGAATATATGTTATGTTATCAACCTTTTAGATTTAGATCCCGTTTGGTATTGTTTTTTAAAAGTTAAAATTTGATTATTTAATAATTTTGATATAAAAAAGATGTTTGGTAAAATTTCTAAAAGTGGTTATTTGAGAATCTGGGTTGATTTGGTAGCAATTTTAAGAGGTGAGAGTTACTTGTACAAAGTGATTATAATAGAATCTACTGTTTGATTTATTGAATCTTTTTAAAAACTAAAATATCCGTATTGAATTAATATAAATACGCATATATCTTATGTTTAATTTCATAAGATTTAATTTTATTTGTTCATCATTGATTAAATATAAGATTAATTAAAATATTTTTAAAAATAATTTGTTCATCTTCTCAACCCAATTCCAGAACACACTCAAACTTAGAACTTAAAACAAAACCCTAAAACTCATATTTTTTGTCATCTATTTCTTCTCATCTACCATCTTTCTTCTTTACCATCACAAACTCATCCAAAAATACAATCAATAAAATTTATATAAACAAAAGTGATAAAAATTGAAGTGTTGTAATACAGGTATACGCATGTCAAGTAAAAGAAATAAAAGAATATTGTAGTGAAAACAAAATAAAGGAGTAAAGGAAGAAGCATCAAATTTTTTATTTTTTATTTTTTATTTTTTTAGACTTGCTACTATCAAACCTAGATTTTTCGGTTGCCATGGGAGTTTGAGATTGAAAGATATGGAAAAAAAATTGATTTGCTTGACAATTCAATTTCATGTCTATTTTAGTCATTATGTAAAATCACAACAATTAAAGGTAAAGTTTATCAAATACATGAATAATGCTTTTTTATCCACAACAGTTTCAACAGTATTAATCTAACAATTGTCTGATTAACTTCATAGCAGATTATTTATTCAACACAACTAACGGTGATTATTTTAAAAACTACAGCAATACCAAATTGACTTTTAATGTGCACCCTTCAAACTAGCAATTGGTGATAATCGGGTTCGGGTTCGGGTTCGGGTTCAGGTTCGGGTTCAGGTTCATAATCGTGTCAACTTGTTTAACCCTTTTAACGGGTTGTGAGTTGACATGGTTATTACTTATTAGTAATGGGTTTAAATTTGTAAATTATGAATTATGTAAGAGTATAGTTATAATTTATGCATTAGTTACCTAGTATACTATATTAGTATCTTGAGATGAAACCGAAGAGAAGAGAGTAGTGGAGGTGAGAGAAAGACATGTCATTTTTGCACGGCTTATCATAATCATTCACGTACATGTTGGCATGTTGTAATGTTGATGTTGTCGTCCAGTTGGCAGTTGCAATGAAAAAACGCAAATCGTCACATCTCAACATTTCGCTTTGTCCTGCCATACAAAACCACTATTTATGATGTTACCTCTTAACATCACACGACATGTCTTACCTCTCTACTTGTTCATATGATAGCTACTTTCCAACTATCACTAATTCACTACTCTTTACTGTCAAAATATTTGTTGGAAATCAATAATCAAGGGTTACTGTTAAAAACCACCCTCCAATTTGGCTGGGGGTTGATGGCTGGGGGTTGATAAGATGACGTTGGTCTAATGATATACAGAGCCGGCCCTGAACCGGTGCAAGAGGTGCATCTTCCCTGGGTTCATAAAAAATATCTAAAAATGTTATTATATTTTAATTTAGAAAGGTCTAAAATTTAGTTATTTTTTAAAACTGGACCCAATAATAATAAAACACATTTTCACCTTGGCCCCTGGAATGTTAGGGTAGGCCCTGGTGGTATATATATATATATATATATATATATATATATATATATATATATATGACAATATCTATTAATTCGGGACCATATACTTTTTTGAAAACTTTCGTCAATGGTAGGATTCCAATCGATGACCTTGAAGTCATTTGTCTAAGCCCGTATGCATTATATTTCACACATATACAGCTACACCATAAGGTTGTGAGTTCGAGTCTTATCCTCTCTACAAACCCTAAATTATTGTAATATTTCAACAACAACAACAAAATAGGTTGGTGTGTTTCGTATGGTAGTTGTGGAGGCACAGAACGACCCTATTTGCTAAGACCACAACAAACCTTCCAAGTAATGGATCTAGTCCACCGTCCATTTCAAGGTGGGCGGTGGAGATACATCTTTGTTTCCTAATTATTATTTTTTGAAGTATTACAACAAATACAATCGTACTACCGAGACCTATTATGATCAGACAATACATATGTCATCTGGAAACTCCTCACACATGCTCTAATCATGAATTGCATGATCGGGACCTCTAATGGCTCATAATTTATGGGATTATGACACGTTGAAGCATGACTATTCCTCCAAGAAGATTGTTTTTTTTTTTTGAAAAAAAATTCCTCAAGTATATTTAGCATACAGAAATGAGTAAATGAGTATACTTATAAAAAAAAATTGAATTTATCAAATGTGTTTCTCTTAAATTTTAAAAAGAGAAAATAGCACTAGACACCATTAATTGGTAGGTGGAGTCCCAAAAAGGTCATTGATTGTTTAAATTATTCCAAAATCATCATTTTGATAAAACATTGTTCCCAAATCATCATTTTGACAAAACAGTGTTCATTGGCAACCGTTTTGTTAAAATCTAACGGAAAGTTACTGTAATTTATGACATGATACACATAAAGAATTTTATGAGCAATACTTTATGTATTTTGATTATTTGATTATATATAAAAATTAAGAATTTAATTATATATAAAAATTAATGATTTAATTATATATAAAAATTAATGATTTGATTAATGTATTATTTTTGTGGGTAATATTTCCTGTTTATGGATGACATCAAACTCATTATTATTCCCTGATTAATTTGGAGTGACATTAAACTTATTTCATGATTAATCTATTATTTAATTATATATATAAAGTAATGATTTGATTATATGAATTTTATGGACAATATTTTCTGTTTTATAAAGTAATATGATCAAAAAAATATTCAAAATGCAAGTAAAAAAAACATATTAAAATCAGTTAAAAAACCGGTGTAAAACATGTTTTACTAATTTTTTAGCCATATTCTAATAGGTTATAACATAAACAAATGGACTTCAAACAATTAATGGGTAATGTGACAGCAATTGATGTTTTCTTTTTATAAAATGACTAATTTAAACTATTTTAAAAAATTAATAGTCATTTAGGGATTATCTCACCAAATCAATGACTTTATATATCACTGACCCAAAAAACTTTTAAAAAATATGTGACATTGTTTTATGAGTCGAGGTTTTATCGCAGCTACTTAGAATAAGCACTACCGATAACAATTTTTACACAAAATAGGAGAAATATCTCCACACTTCGTTTGTGAGTAAGTTATAACTTAAATCATCAACACTGAATAGAATATGTACAACCAAGTAACCAACTCAATTATGCGATTTTATTTTTCCTTTTTTGATAGATACAAAACAACTTTAGCTATTTTATAACATTTTGATCATTATTCCAAATGACTTTTAAATATCTAATATAAAAAAAATGGCAAAGAAAAGGACACAATTTAATATAAATTTAAAATATTAAATTGACAATGATTTATTAGATAGAAACATTAAATCTTAGAGATTTCAATGGACCACAAATAGATATTCTTCAAATTCCGCACATATTAAATCCTTCAATGATCATGAATTGAAGACTAAAGAGAATGTCTGATTCAGTGGACCTGCCTTCACGTGCTTTCCACATGAACATATATTCATTTGATTTTCTGAATTGGATGTTCAATCTTGTCTAAAAATTTAATTTTTCTAAATTATAGTCGTTTAAACTGATTTATAGTAAGTTAGTAACTATATTGATTATAAAATAATATATTGATGATACGATTGTTATATGTCCGTATATAATGATACTAAAATTTTATATACCATTTAGCAAGTACAAGATGTCCAATTCAAAAAAGACCCCTATTTCAACAGAATTGGGGCCCATTTGAGAAGCCATTTTCCTCCCAACTTCTAAATGTTTTAACACAATCCAAATTTATTAGTTCGGATGGAACTTGGAAGTTGGAAGGGAAGTTGGAAGGGAAGTGAAGTGATTGTGCAATTGTTCATATCACATCTTATGCATATGCTCCTCTTTTTTTGTTAGGGACCATCTAATAATTTTATGCTTTGCACCTAGATCTTCTCTCAAGTCAACCACATATTTTCTTTTTCTTCTTCTAATTTTGACAATCCAGACTCCCAAAATCAACGTACGAATGCTATTTAACTGCTCAATTGATTGACATTAACTTGTGTGTTTGAAAAAACAAAAACACTTTTGCAAGAAATGCTATTATTTGATAGTGTTTTCTATAAATCTCACCGAACAATGATGTGTAAATGAAACTGTTTTTTTCTCATTCTTTTTTAAATTTGACGTCAAATGGTACATACATCTGTTAAAACTTGTTAAAATCAAACGTTACTTAAGTGGTCTGCATATTTACTCCCACGATTGAGAGAGATCTAATTCACACAAAACAAGAGAAAAATGTTAAATTATTGTTGTCAACGAAATGCTTCCAATATGTCATTAATTAAATAACCACCCAAAAAATTGACAATAAAATGTCTATCCTCTAGTAATAAGTGAATTGTATACTATAATTAAAAGTGTTAGTAGTGGTGTAACATTGGGCCGGCACAACCTGTTTTGGCACGGCCTGCCGAGCCTGTTTTCTAAAACAGGCCGGGCCTGGCACGACATGCCCAATTTTGGAAAACAGGAGCCCTGTACGGCACGTGGGTACGGCCATGGCAGGCCGTGCCGGCCTCCATGCCGGCCTGGCAGGCCAAACAGGTCGGCCAACTTTTACTTTTTTAAAAAAAAAAATAATATAAAATTTATTAATAATATCATAGAGTATGGACATCATAGAGTATTGGGATGTGACCCATAACCCTTGTTCAAATAAGTATGTTTTCTTTTACTTTTTCCTCATTTATATATAGGTTATATCTCTATTTATTCCTCTTATTTATCTGTGTGGGATGTGGGATTGAATTTCCATTTCCATTCATTGATACAAGTATATAACATAATGATATTCTTTTGAGTCCATTTTTTTAATCTAAATATGGAAAACATAAAGAGAGTTAGGAGGTCTATTCAAATTAAATAATGATTTAGTTAAAAAAAAATCAAATAAACCATCTGTTGATATTTTATTATCATACAATAATTTTCATCTTTTTCATCTATGAAAAAAAATTATATATATATATATATATAATCATTAAATATCATTCACATAGTATTCTTCTCTAATCTTGGTTATAGTAATTGTTTATAATCATAGTTGTATTTAATCTCATATCCCACATCGGATAAAATAAGAGTATTGAAGAGTTGTCTAATGAATAGAAAAAGAAAGGAAAGATAAATGAAAACTTATTTATCTAAACAAGGGTTATGAACCATGGTTCAATACTCTTCAATATCATTTATCCTTAAAACATTTTTTTTATAAATAAAATGTTTTTTTTTAAGTTTTTTTTAATGTATAAATGGGCCTACTGTGCCTGCCCGCCGTGCCGACAGTTGGGAAAGGCACGCCGGCCAAGCATGCCTGGCCAGGCCAGCACGGCGTGCCTCGATCTAGGGCCCGGCACGGCACGCCCCTTCAGGCGAACCGTGCTAGGCATGACCTGCCTTCCTTGGCAGGCCGAGCAGGCCAGCCCATATTTACACCACTAAGCGTTAGTAGCACCAGTACCCCCTGAACTTATAATGCGGCAGTAAAGTGTCTCCTGAGCTTTTCTTCTTGGCAGTTTGTATCTTGAACTACCATAAATTGACAAAAGCTGACAGAAGTGAAACGGGCGTCAAAGGAAAATTACACTTACACACTCTGGTTATATGAATAATTGTATTAAAACTTAAAAATATAATAATATCACACAAACACCCTTTGACCTGTTTGACTAATGTCCAAAATAAAAATAAAAATTATTATTAGTTTAAAAATATATATAAATATAATCTCCATCAGTTTCCAAAAATCCAACCACCCCAAATCCAACACCCACCACCAAATCACACCCACCACCAAATCAAACCCATCAAAAAATAAAATAAAAAAACTTAAATAATTTAAGGTTTTTTTAAAAACAAAATCACTATATTCACGAATCCAACACCTGATTCCTTAAAAAAAAACAAACACATGATTTATTCATTTCTCTTTCTTCACGAATCTCTCTCTCTCTCGCTTGCTTTCTCTCTCTCTCTCTCATAAAAAACAACTACACAAATCCTCTGATAATCTCCCTCTACTTCCTTACCAAAACGACACCCAAATCCGTAGATCTCTTCCACATGAAACCCTAAATCTCAAATCCTTCTTCCATAAACCTCTGATTTCTTCTATCCTGACAGACGAGGAGGTTGGGTTTGGATTGAGGGTGGTGGTTGGTGTGGTTGTAGTAGAATGAGTTTGGTTGGATTTGAGTTATAGGTTTTGTGATTGACTCAAAACTTTGGGTAAAGTGAGAGGCATGGAAGCCGAATCTGGAAAAAATTTCATCTTTGAAGCGGCAAATGATGAAGAACAGATAATGTGGTGTCTTGAGTTTTTTGTAAATTATTTATTTATTTTTTAATTTTAATTCGTGCTTGAACTTTGAAGTAGTAGATGAAGAAGAAGGGAGATGGGTGTGGTGAATCTGGTGATTGTTTCAGAGAGAGAGAGAGAGGTGGTTGACAGTAGTGAATCTTACGGTGGGTGGTTCAATTTCTAGTGATTCCTGTTGAATATGGTAATGAGGTTTCTAGATTTCTGGAAAAAAAATTATTATTTACATGTTTAATTTTTTTTTTCTTTGAATTTAATGGATATGGGCTTGGTTTGGCGATAATTTAAAATGTGTTGTTAAAAACATAAAATAGAAAAGAAAACCAGAATTGATTTTTGGTGTTGGTAATGATGAAATGCTTTTTTTTTTCTGGTGGCGACTGCAGCGCCCTGAGTTTTAGTGGTGTGGGTTCTAGTGTTGGTGATGATGGCGGTCTGGGTCTGAGTCTGGGTCTGATGGTGATGATGAAGGTCAGATCATGGGTTCTGCTGGTTTGGTGGTGCGTTGATTTTTTTTTTCTGGGTTTGGTGGTGCTTTGTATGCTGATAATTTTTTTTTCTAGATTTGGAATCGTTGGACGATGATGGTGATGAAGATGTTGATTTTTTTTAAAAAAAAGTCTTTGGTACAAACTACAAAGACAATTCATTTACATGTAAAGGTTTAAAAATTAAAAGTTGAGCTTCAAAGGGTGTTTGTGTAATATTATTATATTTTTCCAGTTTTAATGGAATTATTCATGCAATCAGGGTGTGTAAGTGTAATTTTCCTTTAATGCCTGTTTCACTTCTGTCAGCTTTTACCAATTTATGGTAGTTCAATGGGCAAACTGCCAAGAAAAAAAATTCATGGGACACTTTGCTACTGTGCTATAAGTTCAGGGGCCACTAGTGCTATTAACCCTAATTAAAAAGCATTAATAAGTTTCTTGAACAATCGATGCAAAATTGAAATCATAACATGTTAAAACTTATAATATATATATATATATAAATAGATGAATTCATAAGTAGCCAAAAAAATTATCAGTTTATAGTTTTTAGCCACCAATATATTTTTTATTGTTTTCATCATTTTTACCACTTTTGGACAATAATACCCATAGATTTAAAATTAGATAGAAAAATGATATGGGTGGTTAAAAATTGTTTTAGTTACTCTAAGTTAAAAAACCAAACAGTTTTTTAGGGTTTGTCACATCAAGTGAAAAAGAAGAAAGAGAAAGAAATGAAGAGAAGAGCTCGTCGGTCGTCGCTGTCTCACTATGGTTGCCGCTTCCTGTCGCTGCTGCTTTCTATCGTCGTCGCTATTTTATTGGCGTTGCCACTCCCTGTCATTGTCGTTGCCACTCCCCGTCGCTGTGGCTGTCTCACTATCGTTTTCGCTAGCCTTGCCGTCGCTGCTGCTAGATCTTTTTTCAATTTTGATTTTCTCTGTCTCCCCTACGCCGTTGTCACATCATCTTTTTTATCTTGCCAGACTTCTTCAAATCTCAAACCTGATTCCTCGGATTAGGTAAATCAACCTGATTCTTTAAAGGTATAATTTTCTTTGCTTGTCTGATGTTTTTGGCTTAGTTAGTTCATTGATCAAAACTATCATGCCCTCTTTTTTGTGAAATTTTTTAAGGTGCTTATTCAAAAATTAAGATGGTTGGTTGTGCTATATGAATTCTTAGATACATCTCTTTTTGATTCAGGAATGTTTCTATAATAGGTTTGACAAAATAGGATTTATGTAGATGACCCGAAGTAATTGACAGATGAGGTTATGTTGTTGCTGTTATTCATGTTGTAGATATGATTTCATGATGTAGTTTTCTTGTAAAAGAAGATATTTGTAATTTCTTTTTGTATTTTTTTGTATTTTTTTGCTCATATAGCAATATATATGTTGTCAAATTTCTTACAGATGTTGGACTGAAATTTTAATAGCAGTATTTTGGTCAATATTGATTTTCTACCACCAGATGCTATACTCTATAACTTATATATTAATCCCTACCCTACCCTACCATAGAAAAATATACATATAAAGTAAAAACCTTCACCATTTCACCCAGAAATATACTTATGTTTTATGTGTTTATATGGGCATGATCTAAGGGAGGAAACAACTGCTTATACATAAGAAAACGCTTTTGGGCCCGTAAGGGAATATCTTTTGTGTTGTGATGTTTAGGTGTCGATAGGTTGGCAATGATGGTGGGATCCATCATCCATGAAAGGCGGGTTGTG
The DNA here is from genome assembly GCA_032871835.1 of Dipteronia dyeriana. Lineage (NCBI taxonomy): Eukaryota > Viridiplantae > Streptophyta > Magnoliopsida > Sapindales > Sapindaceae > Dipteronia > Dipteronia dyeriana. The sequence continues at coordinate 85,892,265 of CM065298.1, forward strand.
ATAAAATAAAATAAAATGTGTAATGATCGATGAGATGAGACCTTTAATTTAATTGTTGGATGTAGTGGGGCAATGATATGTGGTCAAATTTGTTGCTCTTCCCCTGTGGCTTTGTTGGAACTAAACCCTTACTATTTGATTATCTTTAATCATTTTTAAATTTTAGAGTTTTTTGTTGGTTATTCTATAATGGAATTTATTGTAAAAAGAAGTTTGTTTAATTATCAATTATAGAAGTATTTTTGTATGATTTTGTAAATGGAGAACTAATGAGTGAAATGTCAGATCGCTTTGAAAACATTGTGAAGAAGGAGCTTTCGGTAATGAAGGGGCTCCTAATCGCATGCCTCGGGTTTAGGGAGGATATAACACTAGAAATTTTTGCAAACATTGTAATGGTAGATTGATATATTTGTTGATTATGCATAGTTGTTTTGAAAACTGTTCTTTGTCAGGTAACTCCATTACCAACTGTGATTGATTACGTTTTTGAAGCATCATCGTTGTTTTTTAAGTGTATGAAATGAATGATGCTCGAATTTTGTTCTTTGAAGTGTATCAAATTAGTCTTCCAAATATAGTGATTAAGAGTGCGTTTAGTACGCGGGACAGGACATGACAACGTGAGACAATTTGTTCTTGTCTCATGTTTGGCGCGTCCTTAGCATGGGACAGGACGGGACAAGGTGGGATAAAAATCACAAAAACTTGTCCCATGACATGGGGCAAATGTCAAAAGACCAATTTACACTTTAAATTTTCAAACAATTACAATCATGTCCAATAAATTATATTATAATTACATATATAATATTTATATTATATTACTAAATATAATAATATAGTATAGTATATATATATATATATTATATATTATTATTATTATTATTATTATTATTATTATTATATTACAACACATAATATATACGATATATATATATATTGTTAACGGGAAATTTGCTCAATATGAGAAATTCCGACTAACACCCTCGAGACCACTACTACGGAAGTGATGGTCGGGGTCGGTATTTTTGATACCTAACCTGTTTAGATAAAAATGAATGTTTGTATAAAAATAGCAAGTAGAGGCTTTATTATTGATTATTCGTGATATACAGGATTCTCTCTATCATATGCTCACAGTCTCTCTAGAACATAGGAAGGTGGTAACTTTTTGCTTGTCAAATAGTAGACATTATGATGACCGTGTTCTGTTCAAAGAATTTTGGCCCCTCATCTCTTTCTGTTTTTCGATCTCTCCCTTGGATTCTGTCGTCTCCCTTTTTCTTCTTTTTTTTCCCCATTCCTCTCTTATCATACTTGACCCTATTTATATTCGGTCCAAGTAAGTTTGAATTCACTGATATCCCGCCACGATCCTATGAATCTGTTCCCTCCTTATCGGGCGGGATCCTTTATTTAAAAGTTGTTGACCCCACGTAAATAACAAAAACGAAGATTTTTGTTGACGAAGATAAGTTTGATTCCTTTTAGGAATCAAACTCTTGACTCACACATATATGGAATTAATGTTGGTTATCACATAGATATAATCCTGTATGTTCTCACGACATTATATTTCATGGAGGTCACCGAGCTAGCTGCCTATTGTCTCATAGAGCGAGGTAGATCCACGCTTCGGCTCTGTTCTTAGAAGCTTGGGGTGAACTTTCCTCGACCCTTTAGAGCTTGAGATGTCCCTGTAGGCATTCTTGGGAGGTAGCAGAGGTAGTGTAGATTTAGGCGAGATTCTTCTCTCATGTCCAGTAGAGACAACGGGCCTCTGGAGAGATTGGTGGGCTTCTGTCTTAGGCTACGAGTCAAACCTGACCTCGGGAAGCCTTGGTCTGGAAAATGCTCACTTTTGTTTGTGTCGGGCTTTGATTTGAATGCTTCTTGAGCTCGGTGATCTTCTCTCACTTTCACGGGGTGGTTTTGGAAACAGACCTTAGGAACCGAGGTGCCTGGGTAGGTGGCCTTGAGAAGCCCGGATTCCAGTGCTCGCGTTTGGGCTCGACTTTGTTGTGCCCAGCTTCATCCCTGATGGTTCTGAAGCCCAGCCACCCTTCCCTGCTCTGGTGGGGTAGCTTTATGTCTGTCTGGGGTCTCATGAATGTCGAATTTGGGTTTTGATTTGGGCTAGGAGGGTGGAAAATTTCTCTTTGACCCCTCACCAAATTTTACTATTAACAGAAGTCCCCTCTGACTTGAACACCAGAGGTAGAGTTGGGGTTGGAGTCAAATTCCTTATTTAATTGGGAAAATTTTCCGTTACAAGATAATTACTGAGAATCTCGAATGAAATCTTCTCATTAATTTACCCAATGATGTGTCGAACTTGAATTGGTGTGTTCTTCGAGGAACACCGGTTGCGTTACGGCTCTCTGTGTGGCTCAAGGTGATCATCCAGAGGATATCGCCGACGTCATTACATCCATAACCTCTATTAAAAATCAAACTCTTTACCCGTTTCTTCACACTTTCTATCAATTTTGAATTTACAGATTTCTTCTCTCTTGTTATCCTCTGTCGATTTCCCTTTCTTCTCAAGCCCCAAAACCTATTCTACCATGTCGAATGCCAGTCGTGACTCCAATCACTCCCTTGTCGAGGGCACGGAGGTCTTAAGTCTCACCCACGGGAAAAGGGCTAGACGAGACCTAGGGGGGACGACTCCCCTCCGTCCTCACGACGTCGTCGATTGAACCGGAATGTAGCCATCGGGGCTGGGTTTTCTAACCAACTGGACAATCCTCTGAACTTGGTCGATGAGGACTCAAGCCAAGAGAATAGGGTTGGTGTCGCTGGAGTGGACCGGGTCACAATCGCCGGTCCTTCCCTAGAGAGACATCCTCCATATGACTTCAAGGTAATTCCAGATTCCACTGTTGACCCAAAGTCACTCAGTAACCTTAGGACCAAATATGACATCCATGACACCGTCTCTCTCACAGTCCCTTATAGAAATTACGATGTCTTCAGCCTGCCCAAAGGCGTACTTCCTATCCATGTTACAGCCTTCGAGAGTGGGGTAAGACTCCCTCTTCATCCTATCCTTCGACGGGCTCTAAACTCCCTTCAGCTGGCTCCCCTCCAACTAACACCCAGCTTTTGGAGGCATCTAGTCGGCTTCCTAGTGTTACGGGTGGAGCAGTGCGAGCTAAGCAAGATAACTTGAGAGCCTAGGGCAGAGGAGCTTGCTTTCCTTTTCCATATTGGGAGCTTGGCCGGGGTCCCCCGAGGTAAGTTTTACGCCAAGGCTAAGAACAAGTTTAATTTCATCATCCCTGGGGCTTCAAGGAAGGGCCCGGTCTAGAAGGAAGAATGAGTATTGGTTGGCAATGATTAAGGGAGCTCGTTTTTTATAGATGGGCATGAGTTCACGGTTTCGACCACCTTTAATGATAAGCCCTCATGGAACCGAGACTTCTTGCCCGCTGAATCTGAGATGGTGTTGAAGGCCATCCTTGCCAAGAACTACTTGAATATGAAGTTCCCGACTACTAACCCTTTTGATCCTCGTTGGGTAAATCGCTATCTTCGGATATCCAACACTACTCCTCGTAAGTATCTTGTACCCTCAAGCTTTTGGGTTGTTGCATGGTTTAGTTCTAATGGTTTTAACCCTTTTTTTTAATAGTTTTTATTGCTGCTCCAGCTTCTCGCGAAGTGTGGCAAGCTTGGACAATCCCCCTCTTTCCAAATAGTCCCCAGGAACCTTCTTGGCTACCTTGGAGACGTCCCCGGGATCCTTTTTGGCTACCTCGGAGAATGGGGGGTCAATCCTTATGGCTGTTGCTTCGCATGCTCTTGCTCCATCGCTTTCTCTGATGAGATCTAAGATGGCTATTCTTGCATCTCGAGCCGCTAAGGCTCTAAATCGAGGAAGGCACGCTCACTAGGCCACTGATACGTCTACCTCCGCTCCTCCACCAGTGGCTCCTGCTACATTTGTTGCTTCCCCAGCTACATTACCCCCTCATTCCGCTGATCCAACTGTGTCCTGGGCAACTCAAGCTCCAGAGGATCCCGAAGCTGGTATTCCTGAGATTCCCTCTTCTCGCCCCCACCATCAGCCGGGCTCGGTTGGCCAGGATGAGGTTTTGAAGCAGTTCATTGCTTCATGCCCTGATGGCGGGCTCTCTAGGATGGCTTCCATGCCCGTGGATTTTTTAGTTACCAAGGGGTCCGCCCTTCTGGCCGAGGTAGTGTCTGCCTTTATCTCTTGTGACTGTGAGCTTTGATTGCTTTCTAACCTTTGTCTCATGCTTTGCAGGCTTTCAAGTTCAATGTAGTAATAGGCCACCAGGTATCTTTTCTCCAGGATCGGGCAGCTAAGGCTGAAGCTGAGGTTGAACGGGCCATGGGATTACAGTCGTAAGCTCAATTCTTGGTCAGATAGATGACTTCCAGCCAAAGGGAAATGGAAATACAACTGGCTGGGCTTCAGTGTGACCACGAGAGGCTGAAGTGATCTTTTGACCACGAAACTCTTCGGTCTAAAGGACGAGCCAGTAAGTGGGATGACTGGAAGGAAGAAGCGAAGGTGCTAGATACTGAAAATCATACTCTTCAAGCCCAAGTTGCCAGGCTTCAGGCTGAGGTGGATTCCTACTTCAGCGAGGGATACTTCTGCCCCTCGTGCCAAGTTGTTGAGGCCCTTCCCTCCCATTTCGACCTATCAATTATTGCTAACTGGGATAAAGAGGAGATACTGGCCAAGGTCACTGAGATGTCTCGCTCCATAGGTGATGATATGGATTACTCTAAGGTGGCCGAAGCCAGGAAGCAACCAGCTGGGTCAGACCTTTCTCCTCCCCATCTTGTTTTCCCAACATCAGGTCCCAGAGAACCCTCGAGGGGGGTTTTACCCACGGAGTAAGAAAGAGATCTTACGAAAGCCTGCAACCTTTCTAGAATTGCTTCAAAGAAAGAAACAACAGAGGGAGAGAGCATGCCAAAGTCAATGGCTAATCTCCTTGACGCAGCCATACCACCTGAGGTTATGGCGGTGGTCAATGAGGTCATAGAGAAGGATCCCATTGAGCATCAGGAAATTGAGGGGCATCTTTAGGAAGAGGTGGTGGAGGCAGCTATCCGGGGTGGACGATCACCCAAAGAAGGAGCAGAAGCTGAGGTTCACCTAGAAATAGGAGAAGCTAGAGGAGACCAGGATGATGCAGAAACTTGAGTATATCTTCTTGTAGCTTGTTCTGAATGCCCGGAAAGGGGCGGTGGGCACCCCATCTTTACTCATGCTTGATCATTATCATTTTTTTTTGTTTGCGTATAGCCCGGAACCGGGGGTTGGGCTCTCTGTTCGGTTGTTGTAGCCTTACTGGGGGATAGGCTCCCAAATTCATCAATGAAATTTAGCTTTTAGACCTAGTTCACATCTTGTCTTGCAAGTACTTGTTTCATTTTTGATTTCAACCTAGGTTCAACCCCTATAGCAACCTGCCTTAACCTTGGAAAAGTAACAAGATAAGAAAATTGCTTAAGTGTGAAAGCAAATAGCTAGTTCGGGCTTTCTGACTTGCCAAGGACTTGTAGTCCCCGTGCTTACTCGTAGGCTAGTCCCCGTGCTTACTCGTAGGCTAGTCCGTACCCAGAGTCAGGTATCAATGAGAATTGCCTAGCCCTCTCATAGGCTGGAGATTAGGATGGCTACCACGCTCTTAAGCTTGAGTCCTTCTTGTGGGTTGTAACCCGTCCAAGGCATCAGGAGGGCTGTTCTAGCTATTTCCTGATCTCGAGATCTGGATGGCAACTATACTCTTATACTCAGACCTTTCATGGGGGTGGTAGCCCGACCAAGACATCAGGAGGGCTATCTAACTATTTCCTGGTCTCGAGATCTGAATGACAACTATGCTCTTATACTCAGACCTTTCTTGGGGGTGGTTGCCCAACCAAGGTATTAGGAAGGTTATCTAGCTTTTTTCTGGTCTCGAGATCTGGATGGCAACTATGCTCTTATACTTAGGCTTTCTTGGTGGGGGGTAATGCCTGACCGAGGCATCAGGGGTGGCGAGGGGGCTTCCCCAGCTTTCCCCAGCTTTCCCCTGGTCTTGGGACTATAATGTCAAAATTTCCATGTAGACCCAAATCATTGTAGAACATAGTTGAAGATGGAGAAAATAACAAGCTTTATTACATTATTGTTAGAGACTAAAAACTAAGTGGGGGTAGCCCGCTCATTAGTCCCCTGTTCAGGGTAGAATTTTCACAAGTGATCTGCATTCCAAGTATGATCGATGAGTCGACCATTCATGTCTTCGAGTTTGTATGCCCCATTGCGGATCACCACTTTTACCAAGTACGGCCCTTCCTAGTTGGGCTCCATTACCCCGTCCGACCTTTTCCTAGTATTCAACGTCACTTTTTCTAAGAACTAGGTCCCCTTCCTTAAAGTTCGGGCTTTAACTCTCCGGTTGAAGTATCTGGCGATCCTGCTCTGGTAAACTGCTACCATCTCAGCTATTCGATCTTGTTTTTCTTCTAGAAGATCGAAGCTAGCTCGAAGCTTACATTCATTACTCCCCGGTTCAAAATGTTGGACTCTAAAGAAAGTCAGTTTGTGATCGATAGGAAGGACTGCTTCAACCGCGAAGGCTAGAGAATAAGGGGTTTCCCTGATGGCTGTTCTCTTCGTGGTACAATAAGCCCAAAGGACCTTGGGAGGCTTTTCGGCCCATCTGCCTTTTTTATGCTGCAGGTTTTTCATCAACAGCCTCTTAATGGTTTTATTAGTGGATTCCACCAACCCGTTAGTCTGGGGGTGGGCTACCGAAGTGAACCGAAGGTCAATTCTCAAGCCTTCGTAAAAATATTTGAATCAGCTATTGTCAAACTGCTTTTCGAGGTCCGCTATAATAGCAAAGGGGTTCCGAACATACAAACTACATTAGTTTTGATGAACCTTGTTCTGTTTTCTTCTGATATTTGGGAGAGCGGTCCGGCTTCGACCCGTCTTGTGAAATAATAAATTGCCACGATATCATGCTTGGCTTGACCAGGAGCTGTGAGAAGTGGTCCGATCAAGTCGACTCCCCACATAGCAAAGAGGTATGGCAAACTAAGGGACGACAACTGCTTCGGGGGTAGGTGACTCAAGTTTGCGGCCTTCTGGCATGCTTCGCAGGTTCGTACTAAGCTCTTTGTGTCTTGATGGATGGTTGGCCAATAATACCCCATGCAGAGTACCTAATATGTCAGAGCCTCCCCACTAATGTGGTTTTCGCATTCCCCAGAATGAACCTCTCCTAATGTCCTCTTGGCATCTTCAGGGTGTAAACATTAGAGCAGAGGAAGGGATCTTCCTCTCCTGTACAGGTGCCCATTCACTAAGCAATACCAGACCGAGAGCCTTTTGACTTTCCTAGCTTGGTCGGGCTCCCCGGAAAGCTTCCCATCCTGTAGATAATCAGCTATTGGATCCATCCAGCATGATTGTCGATCCAAGGCATAAGTTTCCCTACCTGCCACTGTGCTAGGTAGAGGGATCACTTGAAGAGGGACCCTGTGGGGTAAGGTCTGGCCACCATTTGAAACTATATTGGCAAGGACGTAAGCTCGACGATTCTGTTGTCGAGGTACCTGCTCGATTTTGAAACCTTTAAACTTGCTCTTGAGCTGTTGAACCAGTTTCAAGTAAGCGATCATGCTATCTCCTTTTGCCTGATAATCCCCGGAGACTTGGTTGACTATAAGCGACGAGTCACTCTTAACATTCAAGTAATCAACCCAGAGCTCTATGACTGCTCTTATTTCGGCTAGAAGGGCTTCGTACTCTGCCTCGTTCTTAATGGCTTTAAATTCAAATCTGAAGCAGTGACAACACTCGATTTTTTCTGGATCGATTAGAATTATGCCCGCTCCTCCCCAAGTTTGCCCAGAGTCTTCATCAATGTAGATGATCCACGACTTGCAACCTTCTGTCCAGCTGTCGGACCTTGGGATCTTATCAGGGCTACGTCTGTTGCTGCGGAGGTCGCTTGGCCTGGGGGCATCGAGAGATTTTCTACAAAATCTGCTAGAGCTTGGGTTTTAATTGTGGTCCTAGGCTTATACCTCAAATCAAACTGGGTGAGTTTCAAGGCCCACAAAACCAATCTTCCAGAAACATCTGGTCGTTGTAAAATTTGACGGAGTGGTTAATTTGTCACCACTGCTATCGAATGAGCCTAGAAGTAGGGTTGAAGCTTCTTCGTCAAGGTTACCAAGGCATAAGCGAGCTTTTCCAAAAGGGTATAGTTCTTATCGGGCTTGGTTAAAGCATGACTCACGTAGTAGATAGGCCGTTGGACCTTATCTCCACATTCATTGACTAAAGCCACGCTAACCGCAGTTTCGAAAATGGCCAAGTAAATCTGTAGCTCTTCTCTAAGGCTTGGTTTAACCAGTAGCGGAGGGCTTTACATGTATTTTTTCAATGCTTCAAAAGCTTGTTCACTCTTCTTGTCCCATTTCATGTTTCTTCCCTGTTTAATGGCTTTGAAAAAGGGGAGACACTTATCGGTGGACCGAGAAATGAACCTGTTTAAAGCTGCTACTTGCCTGGTCAAGATTTGAACCTGTTTAAGCGACGTGGGTGACTCTAGATCCAGGATTGCCTTAATCTTTTCTGGGTTAGCTTCTATGCCTCTTTCATGGACCATGAAGCCCAAAAACTTTCCCGTGGTCACCCTTAAGGCGCATTTAGAGGGGTTCAATCTTATCTGTTTTTTCCTTAAATTCAAGAAGATTCTGTGAAGGTCGGCCAGATGGCCTTTAAAGGTTGATGACTTGGTGCTCATGTCATCGATGTATACCTCCATTGATCTTCCAATTTCAGGCTTAAATAGCCGATTGACTAACCGTTGATATGTAGCTCCTACGTTCTTAAGCCCGAAAGGCATCACCTTGTAACAATACAGTCCCGCCCAGTGATGAAACTGGTCTTTTCCTAGTCTGCGGGGTGCATCATAATTTGATTATACCCAAAAAACGTGTCCATGAAGCTTAGAAGCTTGTTTCCAGAGGTGAAGTCAACTAACTGATCAATTTTTGGTATAGGGAAACTGTCATTCGGGCATGCCCGGTTGAGGTCACTATAATCGACGCACATGCGCCATTTCCCTTTTGCCTTTATGACCATGACCACATTGATGATCTACTCGGGGTAGCGTGCCTCTCTGATGAAACCCGCTTGGGTTAACTTGTCCACCTCTTCCTGGATTGCAACATTTCTTTCAGTGTTGAAGTGGTGCCTTTTTTGTTTAATGGGTTTGACGGTCAAAACTATTGCCAATCGATGAGCAGCCAATGTCATTGGGATCCCAGGCATCTAACCGTGACTCCAAGCAAAAATGTCATTGAACTCTGTGAAACCCTCTTTTACTCCTGGCTCAAGGGTGGCTCCGACTTTGACGACCTTATAGGGATCTCCCAATCGGACAGGAATCTCTTCTAACTTATCCACTGGATGGCCCCTGGCCCATTCCTTTCTTTGTTCATCCTTGTCTGGCACTATGGGGTCATCCTCAGGGTGATTTGTGGGCCCTACATCTCCTAGGGTCAATACAGAGGTTGTCCTATCTTAGATTGTTGCCACATGGGCAAGTTGTTTTACTAGAGCCGTTGGGTTGGCAGACACTACATTGCATCTTCTACCTGCCTGCTGATCACCCCGAACTTCCCCCACCTTGTCTCCTACTGGGAACTTCAGGATGTTATGGTAAATGGATAGGACCCCTTTTAAGGATGATAAAAATGGTCTCCCTAATATTGCATTGTAAGTCGATGGGGTATCCACCACGACGAAGTCTGTCATGATATTTTGATGGAGAGGTGTGGGTCCAATAATCACCGGTAGGATTTTTGATCCCACGGGTACGATTTAGTCCCCAGTGAACCCATATAGCGGGGTAGTGCAGCTATTGTAACACCTCTGTTTCAAATTTAGCTTTTCCAAGGCATCTTTAAATAGGACGTCAACGCAGCTACCTGTGTCGATGAGCATACGGTGTACCATGCAGTTGGCAATCTGTACCATGATCACCATGGGATCATCATGAGGCTGCATGGTGTTGTAGATATCTGCTTTAGCGAAAATGATCTGTGACAACTGGAAGGGGTTGGTTGGTCTCTGGTCAACCTTAAAGATATCCCTCCCTTCGTCCTTACTAGGAATCTTCCTTGCATGATTTTTCCTTGAATTGTTAGAGGTGCCAACCAGAGTAGGCTCTCTATTGATGGTGTGTATTATCTGGATTTGTTGCATCAGGTCTGACTATTCCCCCTTTCTCTTCTCAGCGTGCTCGTGGATCTCGGCTTGCACCTCCCTTCCAGTCTGAATGTTATCCCTGACTTGCTGTAAGAACTCCACCAGACATCCTCTTCTTATGAAAGCCTCGATCTGATTTCGCATGTTGTATCACTTTAAAGTGTTGTGCCCCATGTCTTCGTGAAAGTCACAATATTATAGCAATTTCTCTTATCGACAGGGGCTTTCATGGGTGCAGGCTTCAGTAGCAAACCCTTGTCCAGAATGGCGAGATAGACTGTTTCACGGGATACGTTTAAGGGGGTGTAGTGATCATACCCTCTCTCGTCTCGAGCTATTGGGGCCTTTGTTCTGGGATTAGGTGAAACTCGTGGAGGAGTTCGTTTTGCTAGATATCTTTCCGACCTAGGTTGAGAAATAAGAAGTGATACATCGATTTATTAGAAGGTTTATTCTTGCATTTCTGAGCTTGCTCAGGTTTGAGAGCTTCCTTCTTTTGTAGCTTTACGGCTCTCATGTCTTCGTGTTCCATCTTGACCTTGAGTTGTTCGTCGACCTCAATTTGCTCTAGAGCCATATCATAGGCTTCTTGGTAGGTCTCTGGAGGTTTCTTGGCAAAAGACAGGAAAAGCTTGCCTGCCCACATGTTTCTTCAGAAGTTGGCTAGGGTTTCTTTCTCAGTGGAGACCCCCATCTGGATGAATTTCTTATGGAAATGCACGACATAAGCCTGGAGGGTTTCCCCTCTCTCCTAGATCACGTACTATAGATGGATTGGGTCCTACAATCAGGGCTTAACTTCCTGGAATTGTGAGCAAAAATCGATCGATAGCTTGGTAAAGGAATCCAGACTGTCGGCAGGTAGCTTCCTAAACCAGTTCTTAGCGTATTCTGTGAGGGTAGTAGGGAAAATTCGACACATAGCGGTCCTAGTCATGTTCTGGACCTCTATCTGTTGAACGAAGCTCTCCAAGTGGTCAAGTGATCCTCAGTCCCGGAGTATCTGTCAGTTGGCATTTTGAATTTAGGCAGAAGCTCCGCCTCCTGGATCCTCCTGGTGAAGAGAGCATTCATCTCACTTAGAGGATCCTTCTTGTCCTCTTTGTACTTCCCTTTTTTTATCAGTTGGACCTCCTTCTAAAGCTCTGCCAACTGGTTTCTTAAACGTTTGCCCTCAGGTCCTCTTGAGTTGATCTCAGTCTCCTCGCTATCGGACCCTTCTGATGAACTGGAGACCTCTACCTGGTTCCTCTTCAGAAGGGATCTGCCAGAGGGCTTTGCTAACTCTCTCCTTTCTTAACTCGGGCTTCCCTCCTTAAAGTTGTTGGGTGGAGAAATTATCCCCGTTCTCAGGGAAGGATGTCTGCCGCGAACTTAACTTGCCTGGGTTGGTAGCGTGGCAGCGCTTCGGGAACATGGGGCATAGGCCCCAACCTATCCCTGATTGAGGGTAGGAGTCCCATTCTCTTACGAGCTGGCTCCGGAAGGGTAGGTCCCAGGTGATCAAATGCGGGTTGCTTAGCTCTGGGCCTGCTTGACTCCCCTCGATTGCTGGGGTTTGCTTGCTGGATACTAATACCCTCAACAAGCAGTCGAAGGCGGATGTTTTCCACGAAGGCCGCCACTTGTTGGTCAAGCTCGAGTTGGTTTCCCATAAGGGGATCCAAAGCCCGTACAGTGGCTAGCTGGTCCGGAACCTGGGCACAGAGCCCGGATTTTCTCACTTTTTTCTGGACCTTTCGTGTCGACGCGACAGAAGGTTGTCCCGATGAGCCTGACTGTCCTTAGGAGGAGCGAAGCCTCATGACTCCTATAGAACAATAAACTTGTGAATATAAAGATAGTGGTGTGAGATTTCCCACAGACGGCGCCAGAATGTGTAAATGGAAAATTTGCTCAATATGAGAAATTCCGAATAACACCCTCGAGACCACTACCACGGAGGTGATGACCGGAGTCGGTATTTTTGATACCTAACTTGTTTAGATAAAAAATGAATGTTTGTATAACAATAGCAAGTTAAGGCTTTATTATTGATTATTCGCGATATACAAGATTCTCTCTCTTATATGCTCACAGTCTCTCTAGAACGTAGGAAGGTGGTAACTTTTTGCTAGTCAAATAGTAGACATTATGGTGACCGTGTTCTGTTCACAAAATTTTGGCCACTTTTTCTCTTTCTGTTTTTCTATCTCTCCCTATGGTTCTGTCGTCTCCCTTTTTCTTTTTTTTTTTTCCCCAATTCTCTCTTATCATGCTTGGCCCTATTTATATTTGGTCCAAGTAAGTTTGAATTCACTGATATCCCGCCACGATCCTATTAATTTGTTCCCTCATTGGATCATTTATTTAAAAGTTGTTGACCCCGTGTTAATTTGCGAAAACGATGATTTTGTTGACAAAGATAAGTTTGATTCCTTTTAGGAATCAAACTCTTGACTCACACGTGTACGGAATTAAAGTTGGTTATCACATAGATATGATCCTGTATGTTCTCACGACATGATATTTCATGGAGGTCACCGAGCTAGCAGCTTGTTGTCTCATAGAGCGAGGTAGATCCATGCTTTGGCTATGTACTTAGAAGTTTGGGGCGAACTTTCCTCGACCCTTTGGAGATTGAGATGTCTATGTAGGCATTCCTAAGAGGTAGCAGGGGTAGTGTAGATTTAGGCGAGATTCTTCTCTCATGCCAATCAGAGACAACAAGCCGCTGGAGAGGTTAGTGGGCTTCTGTCTTAGGCTACGAGTCAAACCTGACCATGGGAAGCCTTGGTCTGGAAAAGGCTCACTTTTGTTTGTTTCGGGCATCGCTTCGAATGCATCCTGAGCTCGGCCATCTTCTCTCACTTTCACAGGTTGGTTTTGGAAACCGACCTTAGGAACCGAGGTGCCTATGTTGGTGGCCTTGAGAATCCCGGATTCCCACGCTCACGTTTGCGGCTCGACCTTATTGTGCCCAGCTTCATCCCTGATGGTTTTGAAGCCCAGCCACCCATCCCTGCTCTGGTGGGGTAGCTTTATGGTCTGCCTGGGGTCTCATGTATGTCGAATTTGGGTTTTGATTTGGGCTAGGAGAGTGGAAAATTTCTATTTGACCCATAACCAAAATTTAGTGTTAACATATATAATATATAATATGTGTAATATATGTAATATAAATATATATATTTATATTAAATATATTATATTATATATATTATTATAATATATATGATGGGTATATTTTTTTTAATATTGTTTTTAACGAGAAATTTGTTTAGGATGAGAAATCCCTATTAACACCCTCGAGACCACTACCAAAGAGGTGGTGGTCGGGGTTGGTATCGTTGATACCTGACCTGATCTTGTATGAATATGGAGTTTGGAGTGGTAGGTAGGAGAGGAGTGATCCCACTCGACGGGCTTTACGATAGGTAGGAGAGGAGTCATCCCTTCTTCTAGGTTTCGTAATAGGTAGGAGACGAGTCATCCTTTCCGTCGGGCTTCGTGATAGGTAGGAGAGGAGTTATCCCACCTGTCGGGCTTCGTAGTAGGTAGGAGACGAGGGAACTCGAGGTTCCCTTACTGGTATGAAGAGGTTGATCTTGGTCCTGGTCCTGGTCCTGGTTCTGGTTCTCGGTCAGGGTCGGAGCCCTTCATGGTACTCTGAGCCCGGTTTCAGAGCCTGATTCCTTCTTGTAATTCCTCGACCTAGATAGCAAGTAAGGAGGGGGCTTATCTAGCTCCAGTGCCGGAGAGCTCGATTTCTGCCATAGAGATGATGTAGGAGAGCTCATCGACTTCCTTCAAGCTAGTCTGGGTGGTTTCTTCTCATCTTTGTGTGCGACTTTAGCATATAGATGAGAGGATAAGGGCACTAGGTCCAGCGAGGTAGGAATCTAGCTTGCACTCATATACGCATGCATTACACAGGACACAAGTAAGAGAAACACAAATCTTTTGATGAAGGAGGTGGACTGATCAAGGGGAAAAAATCATTACGAATGATCACATGCTGAAAAACCCCAAGGCAGTATCCGAAGGAAGGAGGAATAACCTTCATTATGTATATATCAAAGAATGCTCCGGGGAGCTTATAAGAATGATGAAGTAATACAACGTAGTCGCTCCGGAGAGCTTACAATAGTTGTCGAATTTAGACCGATACCGGTATATTCTAGGTAAAGGTAACACATACATTGATGATGTCGAGAGATCTCTAAATGAAGCATGTATCTTCTGTTATTGATTAGAGCCCGATACAATATGCCTTTTACAGACATATTTATACATGATGACAACCTTGGTGTGCAAGTCCGGGACTCTTCAATTAGACTTTATCTCCTTATCGGATATGATCCTTCATTTAATGTAGTTGATCGGCTTGTAGCTATTATCTCGGAAAAGATATAATTGTTTCCACTTCGGACTCTTCCTTCCTTGATAGGCAGGATTTTCTGTTATAGTTGACCCCCAATAATCTGTTGTGGAGGATATCTTGGAGGAAAAGGTATTTGTTTCCTCTTAGGACTCTTTCACTAATGATGGCCATTAAAGAGTTGAATATTCTAATATTAATGGTGTTGATCATATCATTAACTGGGTTGACTGCCTTTATTAATGCGGTTGAACTCATTAATGGTACTTTAAATGTCATGGAAGTCAATCATCTCTTCTTACATTAGCGAGAGGAGAGCTCAAGTTCTGCATGTCACTTTGAAGAGGTACTTCATGGAGGTTACTCGAGGTGACATTTGATATTCCTTGAGGGCGAGGTACCCTAGGATTAAGTACACTGGCGGTGTCCCCTAGGGACCTCTCAATTGTCACGGAGCTAGATGCTGGTTTTCCCATGGAGCTTGTGCTAACCATTTTAGGGGAAAAATATCACATAGGGTTCGAACCTTATAGCTGGGAGCTTGGTTAAGCTACGCCGAGCTTTATCATGGAGCTTGAACTAATTATGCAGGCTTTTTAGCGGGGTAACGAGCTTGGCTGGCAAGCCCTGGCAATGTGTTTACCATAAATAGGCGATATTGGCTTACTTCTGGAAGGGTGGAGAGGTACGCTCGAGTACTGCTCTTGCTACTTGATTTAACCAATCTTGGATCTACAGTGGATTTTGGCGCTTTTGGTGACGATGGGGCTTTACGGACTTCTTCTTTTACTGCTCGGACAGGTCTAGATCATACCTCGATGAGGCAGGAGTGCCTTTGCCAGACAAGTTCGGTACCTTGAAGGTCTTCTAGTGAAAGTAAAGATAGTAACAAGCTCTAGGAGAGTGTCTCGAGATACCTTGTTGTCGAGGGACCTAGGTCCTTTCACATCGACCTAGCTTCGGGCTTTATTCTGGTATACGTAGCTTGACGCGGTCTCGTCGGGCTTTATTTGGTAAGCCTGGACGTGCAAGATGCTCAGATGGTATGGGCGGCCTCGCCTTGCTCTTGTAGGATCGCATGGTAGCTCGGCTCAGGGACCTTGACACCCTGTCATATAAGCCCTAATTTGGACCCTTACGGGAAGGCTGGGAAGTGGAAAATTCTTCTTTGGTCCCTAGCCAAATTTTGCTATTAACAGAAGTCCCCTCTGACTTGAACACAGGTAAGTATTTTGGGTTAGAGTCTTGATCTTATACTACATGAAGAATTTTACTTGACCCTTTTTATTGGTAACCAGTATCTTTCCCAGTGATTGGCTTAGAGAACCAGGGTAGCTCGATCAAAATAAATGAGAGTATTGCTCGATTATGTCGGATGAAGCTTCTGTGGTTAATATGGGTACCTAGAGTTCCTTTTCCAGGAATCACGGTACTTAGATGAGCTGGTGAAATTATTCTGGTAGGCATCTGTGCCATATAGATCCTTCATAGCAGGGTTGGCCTAGCCAAGGCAACATGATGACCTTTTGGTTGTTATGATCTCGTGATCTAGAAGGTAAGTATGCTCCTACGCTCATATCCTTCTTGGGGGTCGTAACCCGACCAAGGCATCAGAAGCGTTATCTAGCTATATCCTGGTATCGAGATATGGATGGCAACAATGCTCTTATACTCAGACTCTTCTTAGGGGTCGTAGCCCGACCAAGGCATCAGGAGAACTATCTAGCTATATTCTGGTATTTTGATCTGGATGGAAACTATGCTCTTACACTCGGATCCTTCTCAGGGGTTGTAGCCCAACCAAGGCATAAGGAACGCTATCTAGCTATATCCTGGTCTTTTGATCCGGATGGCAACTATGCTCATACACTCAGACCCTTCTTGGGGGTCGTAGCCCAACCAAGGCATCATGAGCGCTATCTAGCTATATCCTGGTATTTCAATCTGGATGGCAACTATGCTCTTACACTCAGACCCTTCTTGGGGGTTGTAGTCTGACCAAGGCATTAGGAGCGCTATCTAGCTATTTCTTGGTCTTTTGATCCGGATGGTAACTATGCTCTTACACTCAAACCCTTCTTGGGGGTCGTAGCCCAACCAAGGCATCAGGAGCGCTATCTAGCTATATCCTGGTATTTCGATCTGGATGGCATTTATGCTCTTACACTCAGACCCTTCTTGGGGTTCGTAGCTAGACCAAGGCATCATGAGCGCTTTCTAGCTATTTCCTAGTCTTTTGATCCGTATGGCAACTATGATCTTACAATCAGACCCTTCTTGGGGGCTGTAGCCCAACCAAGGCATCAAGAGCGCTATCTAGCTATTTCCTGGTCTTTTGATCCAGATGGCAACAATGCTCATACACTCAGACTCTTCTTGGGGTCGTAGCCCAACCAAGGCATCTTGAGTGTTATATATCTATATCTTGGTATTTCGATCTGGATGATAACTATGCTCTTACACTCAGACCCTTCTTGGGGGTCGTAGACCGACCAAGGCATCAGGAGCGCTATCTAGCTATTTCCTGGTTTTTTGATCCGGATGGAAAGTATGCTCTTACACTCATACCTTTCTTGGGGTTCGTAGCCCGACCAAGGTATCAGGAGCGCTATCTAGCTATATCATGGTATTTTGATCTGGATGACAACTATGCTCTTACACTCGGATCCTTCTTGGAGAGGTCACCCGACCAAGGCATTAAGGGTGATGAGGGGGCTTCCCCGATCAATCCTTGGCCTCGAGATCTGGATGGCAACTATGCTCTTACACTCAGACCCTTCTTAACGGGAGGTGGTGCCCGGCCGAGGCATTAGATGTAGTGAGGGGGCTTCCCCGACCAATCTCTGGTCATAAAGAGATCACTGTCGAAATAGTATGGCGATCCTCCTAGAGGGATTAATCCAATCCATGGCATTAGGAGGGATATCTAGCTCTTCTAGTCAAGGTGATCCTCCTGGAAGGATTCGATCCGGTCCAGGGCATCAGGAGTGCGGTGTATCTCTCCTGGTAATGGCTATCCTCTTGGAAAGATTTGATTCTGTCTAGGTCATCGGGAGTGCGGTGTAGCTCTCTTGGTAATGGCTATCCTCTTGGAAGGATTTATTACGGATACCGAAGTCGAAAGACACACAAACTCATTGCGAGCTAATACGAAGTTGTATCAATGCATGATGGCATCAGTTGATAACCAGTCTCGCTCTAGGAGTTTTTTAACATGTAGATTCTCTTGAGATGATCTGCATTATGAGTGTAGATAGTAGAATGGCTCTCCGTAAAAGATGCTTTTTATTACGAACCAGAGGAAATTGTCTCACGCTAGGGTCATGGCCTCTCTCACTGGAGTACTAAGAAAATATTGAGCTTCTAGTCCCCAAGTTATGTAACCGGTTTGGAAGTCCGCTTAGGGTAGATAAGAGTCTTCAGCAATTGTAATGGAGCTCGAGACCCCACTGTGAATGAATCAGGACCTTTGGGTGCTCCCCGAACGGATCGAGACCTCGATGGCTCACTAGGACATTGGAAGGCCCCATACAAATGGAGAGGAGCCATCGGTATGATAATCCCAGAGAGCAAACTTGTGTTTGCTAAGGTCGAGCTCATGCCAGCCAAGAAGGATGGTTACTTCTTCAACCCACGACCATATGGTGGGAATGGTTTAAACTCTACATGGCAGCACGGCTACCTTGGGAGCCAATGTGGGTGCTTCATTTGCTGAAGGACGCTTCTGTGTTGCTTGCTAGGCAGCTCGAGCTCTTCTTCCCTCTGACTTGATCATCATTGGAGGATGGATACCTTGAATAGATCACAGAGAAGGTTAAGATTTACCTTGGTCCGCTCTGACTGAAGCGAAAATTATTGAGATAATGGATGCGCAGATGATGAGGAGGACTTGGTTCCCATTTCCACTTTCATGTCTAGTTGTGTTGAGGTAGGAACTACCTTGAAGTTCTCTGCTGCTGTAGATGCATGAGGGGCTTCAAGTCTGCCTACCTTTCTATCTGAATCTGTCAAAGTAGAGGTCCATATTGGTGTTACTAAGGTAGGAGAGGTAAGAGAGGTAGGAGAGATCTCGATTGATCCAACTGATGAGTTGGAGGTCAAGGCTGATTGAAGTTGATCCAAGCAAGGTGGTGGAAGCTGGCTCTGAAGTAGTTGTGTTAAAGGATGATGACCCATCTTTCAACCAAGCAAATAGACTAAGGAGGAAGAATCTGCTACTGTTGAGGAGACTAACCAGAGAGGTAGATCGGGACCAAGGTAGCTCACTATGGCGATGAATGGCCTCATACAAGTGGAGAGGGGACACCGGCCTAGTAATAATCTGGAGACATGCTCGGGATTCTAGAAGTTTCCCACGATGTAGAGAAGACTTTGGACCTCTCCGGAATGAGTGGTGACTCACTTGAGCATTGGATGACCCTATATGAATGGAGATGGGCTACCTGTCTGGTACCGGTCCAGAGGCATACTTGGGATTTCAAGGAGACCTCAACAACTGAGTGAAGGCTCTGGACCACCTAAAATGTGGGAAGCCTCTAGGTTGTCCTTGATCAGATCAGGCTTCGGTGGCTTGCTAGGACGGTGAATGGCCCGGTAAATATGGAGTGAAGCCACCTGCCTAGTACTGGTCCAGAAGCATGTTTGGGATCCTAGAAGTCCCCAGCAATTGAGAGAAAGCTCTGGACTGCTGGAATGAATCAGGAGATCAGTGGCTCACTTGGGCGTTGACCGGCCTTGTATAAGAAGTGAGGAGCCACTTGGCCTTACATTGAGGCTGCTACTCCAAAGGGTTGCTTAGGCAGGTAAGAGGCCTTACCAAGAGTGGGAAAACTCTAGGCTCTCATCGATCAGATCGGGCTTCGGTGGCTTGCTAAGGCGATGAATGACCCGATTCATATAGAGCAAAGCCAACGGTCCGGTACTGGTCCAGAAGCATGCTTGAGATCTTTGGAGTCCCCAACAATCTGAAAGAAGGCTCTGGACCATGCTGGAATGGATCGGGGTCGTAGTGGCTCACTTGGACGTTGACCGACCCTGTACATGAAGTGAGGAGCTACTTGTCCTTACAGTGAGGCAGCTACTCCAAAGGTTTGCTTAGGTATGTAGGAGTCCTTACCAAGAGTGGGAAACCTCTTGGCTCTCCTTGATCAGATCGGGCTTCGGTGGCTTGCTAGGGCGGTGAATGACTCAGTACACACGGAGCAAAGCCACCGGTCTGGTACTGGTCCAAAAGCATGCTTGGGATCTTTAAAGTCTCCAGTAATTTGAAAGGAGGCTCTAGACCATGCTGGAATATAACAGGGCCGTAATGGCTCACTTGGGCGTTGACCGACCCTGTACAAGAAGTGATGAGCCACTTAGCCTTACAGTGAGGCTGCTACTCTAGAGGTTTGCTTAGGCATGTAGGAGGCCTTACCAAGAGTGGGAAACCTCTGGGCTCTCCTCGATCAGATCGGGATTCGGTTGCTTGCTAGGGCAATGAATGACCCAGTACATATAGAGCAAAGCCACCGGTCTTGTAGCGGTACTACCGCTCTAAAAGCTTGCTTAGGCACATAGGAGGCATTACCAAATGTGGGAAGCTTCTAGGTTATCCTCGATCAGATCGGGCTTCGGTGGCTTGCTAGGGCGGTGAATGGCCCAGTACACACGGAGCAAAGCCACCGGTCTGGTACTGGTCCAGAAGCATGATTGGGATCTTTAGAGTCCCCTACAATTTGAAAGGAGGCTCTGAACCATGCTGGAATGAGCCGAGAGTTCAGTGGCTCACTTGGGCGTTGACTGGCCCGGTGCATGAGGCGTGGAACCACTAATCTTCTACTGCTCGTGCTGCTCTTGAAGCTACACAGCTGAGTAGGCTTCTTAGATTCATGGTTCGACCTGCTACCTCTACCTATGAGCTTACGAAATGAAGACTTGGAGGCATGAGGAGATCCGTATGAGCAGGTCGAAGCCAAGTGGATCTGCTGGATAAGTGATACACTGGTGGTGGAGCGAATCTGCTGTAGAAGAGCAGGAGAGGTGCAATTCTACTGTATTGGAGCTCTCGATGTATCAGAATGGTTCAGCTATATAAGAAATCTTCAAACAGGGAGATACTGTATTGGAGCTCCACGATTATCTGAGCAGGTTCACTTTATAGGAGTAGAATAATGAACTGGTTCAACCAGAAATCCAACGTAACATATTTGCTCCACAATGAACTAAAATCGTTAAATGATAAAATGAGCACCACATGCGATGCATATGCGATATAGACAAGTATGGAGAAAAGACATCGTATATAGTAAATGATATTCCATGAATAATGAATCTGTTACCTCGATAGTATAATGATACTCATGTAGAGACATAGAGGCTTTCAAAAAGGGTGTGGAAACTTCCCACAGACGGTGCCAACAAGTATTAACGGGAAATTTATTTAGGATGAGAAATCCCTATTAACACCCTCGAGACCACTACCACGAAGGTGGTGGTCGGGTTTGGTAACGTTGATACCTGACCTGATATTGTATGAATATGGAGTATGGAGCGGTAGGTAGGAGAGTAGTGATCCCACTCGTCGGGCTTTACGATAGGTAGGAGAGGAGTCATCCCTCCTGCCGGGCTTCGTAGTAGGTAGGAGATGAGTCATCCTTTTCGTCGGGCTTCGTGATAGGTAAGAGAGGAGTCACCCCACCTACCAGGCTTCGTAGTAGGTAGGAGACTAGGGAGCTTGAGGTTCCCTTACTGGTATGAAGGGGTTGATCTTGGTCCTGGTCCTCGTCCTCGGTCGGGGTCAGGGTCGAAGCCCTTCATGGTACCTAGAGCCCGATTCTGGAGCCCGATTCCTTATTTTAATTTAACGACCTAGATAGCAAGTAAGGAGGGGGCTTATCTAGCTCCGGTGTCGGAGAGCTCGATTTCTGCCATAGAGATGATACAGGAGAGCTCATCGACTTCCTCCAAACTTGTCTGGGTGGTTTCTCTTCATATTGATGTGCTACTTTAGCATGTAGATGGGAGGATAAGAGCGCTAGGTCCAGCGAGGTAGGAATCTAGCTTGCAATCATATACGCATGCATTACACATGACACAAGTAAGATAAAGACAAATCTTTTTTAGAGGAAGGTGGACTGATCAAGGGGGAAAAAGCATCACGAATGATCACATGCTGAAAAACCCCAAGGCAGTATCCGAAGGAAGGAGGAATACCGTTCCTTATTTATATATCAAAGAATGCTCCGGGGAGCTTACAAGAATGGTGAATTAATACAACGTAGTCGCTCTGGAGAGCTTACAATGGTGATCGAATGTAGACCGATACCGGTATATTCTAGGTAAAGTTAACACATACATTGATGATGTCGAGAGATCTTTAAACGAAACATGTATCTTCTGTTATTGATTGTAGCTTGATACAATATGCCTTTTACAGGAATATTTACACAAGATGACAACCTTGGCGTGCAAGTCCAGGACTCTTCAATTAGTCTTTGTCTCCTTATCGGATCCGATCCTTCCTTTAATGTAGTTGATCAACTTGTAGCTATTATCTCGGAGAAGAAATGATTGTTTCCTCTTCGGACTCTTCCTTCCTTGATAGGCGGGATTTTCTGTTATAGTTGACCCCCAATAATCGGTTTTGGAGGATATCTTAGAGGAAAAGGTATTTGTTTCCTCTTTGGACTCTTTCACTAATGATGGCCATTAAAGAGTTGAATATTCTCTTATTAATGGTATTGTTCATGTCATTAACTGGGTTGACTGCCTCCATTAATGCGGTTGACCACATTAATGGTACTTTAAATGTCACGGAAGTCAATCCTCTCTTCCTACGTTACCGAGTGGAGAGCTCTAGTTCTGCATGTCACTTTAGAGAGGTACTTCATGGAGTTTACCCGAGGTGACATTTGATATTCCTTGAGGGCGAGGTACCCTAGGATCCAGTACACTGGCAGGGTCCCCTGGGGACCTCTCGATTGTCACGGAGATAGATCTTGGTTTTCCCATGGAGCTTGTACTAACCATTTTAGGGGCGAAATATCCCATACGGTTTGAACCTTATAGTTGGTAGCGAGTTTGGCTGGCAAGTGAGGTAGGCTCGAGTATTGCTCTTGCTACTTGATTTAACCATTCCAGGATCTACAGTGGATATTGGCACTTTTGGTGACGATGGGGCTTTACAAACTTCTACCTTTAATGCTCGGACAGGTCGAGATCATACCTCGACGAGGCAAGAGTGCCTTTGCAAGACAAGTTTGGTACCTTGAATGTCTCCTAGTTAAAGTAGAGATAGTAGCAATCTCTAAGAGAGTGTCACGAGATACCTTGATGTCGGGGGACCTAGGTCCTTTCAATTTGGTAAGCCTGGACATGTGTAAGATGCTCAGATGGTATGGGCGGCCTCGCCTTGCTCCTGTAGGACCGCGTTGTAGCTCAGCTCGGGGACCTTGACACCCTATCATATAAGCCAGAATTTGGACTCTTACGGGAAGGCTGGGAAGTGGAAAATTCTTCTTTGGTACCTAGCCAAATTTTGCTATTAACAATTGTTAATAGAAAAATTTGGCTAGGGACCAAAGAAGAATTTTCCACTTCCCAGCCTTCCCGCAAGGGTTCAAATTTGGGCTTGTTTGACGGGATATTAGGGTCCCCGAGGTCGATCTACCACGCGATCCTACAGGAGCAAGGCAAGACCGCCCATACCATCTGAGCATCTCGCACGTTTCTAGGCTTACCAAATAAAGCCTTACGAAACCTCTTCAAGCTCCTTATACCAGGATAAAGCCCGAAGCTAGGTCGACATGAAAGGACCCGGGTCCTCTGACATATGGGCATCTCATGACACTCTCCTAGAGCTTGCTACTATCTCTAATTTCACTAGGAGACCTTCAAGGTGTCGAACTTGTCTTGCAAAGGCCCTTTTTCCTTATCGAGGTATAATCTCAACCTGTCCGAGCATTAAAGGAAGAAGCCCGTAAAGCCTCATCGTCACCAAAAGCGCCAAGATCCACTGTAGATTCTGGTATGGTTAAATCAAGCAGCAAGAGCAGTACTCGAGCGTACCTCTCCACCCTTCCAGAAGTGAGCTAAGGTCGCCTATTTATGGCAAACACCTTACCAGGGCCTGCTAGCCAAGATCGCTACCCCGCTAGAAAGCCTGCATAATTAGGTCAAGCTCCATGATAAATCTCGGCGTAGCTAAACCAAGCTCCCAACTACAAGGTTGGAACCCAATGGTATATTTTGCCTCTAAAATGGTTAGCACAAGCTCTATGGGAAGACCAGCATCTAGCTCCATGACAATAGAGAGGTCCCTGGGGGACCCCGCTAGTGTACTGGATCCTAGGGTACCCCGCCCTCAAGGAATATTAAACGTCACCTCAGGTAACCTCCATGAAGTACCTCTCCAAAGTGACATGCAGAACTAGAGCTGTCCTCTCGGCAACGTAGAAAGAGAGGGTTGACTTTCATGACATTTAAATTACCTTTAATGAGGTCAACCATATTAATGGAGGCAGTCAACCCAATTAATGACATGATCAACACCATTAATAAAGAGAATATTCAACTCTTTAATGACCATCATTAGTGAAAGAGTCAAGAAAGGAAACAAATACATTTTCCTATAATATATCATCCACAACCTATTCTTTGGGGTCAACTATAACAGAAAATCTCGCCTATCAAGGAAGGAAGAGTTCGAAGAGGAAACGATCATGTCTTCTCCAAGATAATAGCTATAAGCTAATCAACTACACTAAAGGAAGGATCGTGTTCCTTAAGGAAAAAAAGACTAATTGAAGAGTCCCGGACTAGCACTCCAAAATGGTCATCATGTATAAATATGCATGTAAAAGTCATATTGTATAGGTATCCAATAAATGACAGAAGATACATGCTTCGTTTAGAGATCTCTCGACATTATCGAATGTATGCGTTAACGTGCCCGGTGAATGAGGCGTGGAACGACTAATCTTCTACTGGTCGTGCTGCTCTAGAAGCTACACAACTGAGTTGGCTTCTTAGATTTATGAGTCGACTTGTTACCTCTATCTAGGTGCTTCTGAAGGGTGGATACGGTGACATGAAGGGTCCCGTATGACCAGGCCCAAGTCCCACGGATCTATTGGATAAGAGGTCTACCAGTAACAGAGCAAATCTTTTGTAAAGAAGTAGGAGAGGTGCAGTTCTACTGTATAATAGCTCTCGATGTATCAGAATGGTTCAATTATACAGGAGATCTTCAAGCGGAGAGCTATTGTATTGGAGCTCCACGATTATCTGAGCAGGTTCACTTCATAGGAGTAGCATAATGAACTGGTTCCACCAGGAATCCCACGTACCATATTTGCTCCACAATGAACGAAACTCGTTAACTGATAAAATGAGCACCACAAGCGATGCATAGGCGATATAGACAAGTATGGAGAAAAGACATCGTATATAGTAAATGATATTCCATGAATAATGAATCTGTTACATCGATAGTAAAATGATACTTATGTAGAGAAATAGAGGCTTTCAAAAGGGGTGTGGAAATTTACCACAGACGGTGCCAGAAAGTGTTAACGGGAAATTTGCTTAGGATGAGAAATCCCTTTTAACACCCTAGAGACCACTACCACTGAGGTGGTGGCCAGGTTTGGTATCATTGATACCTGACCTGATCTTGTATGAATATGAAGGAGGATGAAATAGGATGTAGGAGATAAGCCATCCCGCCCGTCGGGTTTCGTGCTTATGAAGTAGGTCTGGGGAGATCGAGGTTCTCTTGTTGGTGTGAAGGGGGTGATCTTGGACCTTGTTCCTTGATCGGGGTTGGAGCCCGTCCTGGTACCTAGAGCCTGGTTCTGGAGCCCGATTGCTTCCTATAATACCCCGACCTCAATAGGAAGTAAAAAGGGAGGCTTTTCTAGCTCCACTGTCGGAGAGCTCGATTTCTTCCATATAGAGGATACGGGAGAGCTCTTCGAATCCCTTAGAGCTGGTCTGGGCAATTTATCTTCATCTTGATGTGCGACTTTGGCAGGTAGATGAGAGGATAAGAGCGTTAGGTCCAGAAGGGTAGGAATCTAGATTCGGTTCCTTAGGTATTCGTTGTTGTTTCCCGATCTTATGTAAAAAAGATTAGAGAGCTAGGACCAATGGGGTCGGTACCTATCCCGCATACACACATGCATAATACAGTAGATAATAGGAAAAACACAAGTCTTATGTAGATATAGGTGGACTGACCAAGGGGGGAAAAAGCATCACGAGTGATCACATGCTGAAAAACCCCAATGTAGTATCCAGAGGAAAGAGGAATACCCTTCCTTGTATATATATCATGCGATGCTCCGAGGAGGTTACAAAGATGTCAAAGTAGTACAACGTATATGCTCCGGGGAGCTTATAACAATGAGTGTTTACCGATACCTGTATTTTCCTGGTCGGGGTACACATACAATTATGATGTAGAGAGAACATTTAACGAGCATGTGTCTTCTATAATTGATCGGAGCCCGATCACTATGCCATTTACAGGCATATTTAAACATGGTGACTACCTTAGCGTGCAAGTCTAGGACTCTTCAATCAGTCTTCGTTTCCTTATCGAATATGATTCTTCCTTTCATGTATTTGATAGGCTTGTAGCTATTATCTTAGAGAAGATATGATTGTTTCCTCTTCGGACTCTTCCTTCCTTGATAGGCGGGATTTTCTGTTATAGTTGTCCCCCAATAATCAGTTGTGAAGGATATCTTGGAAGAAAAGGTATTTGTTTCCTCTTTGGACTCTTTCACTAATGATGGTCATTAAAGAGTTGAATATTCTCTTATTAATGGTGTTGATCATGTCATTAATTGGGTTGATTGCCTCTATTAATATATTTGACCTCATTAATAGGGTTGACTACCTCCATTAATACGGTTGACCTCATTAATGGTACTTTAAATGTCATGAAAATCTTCCCTCTCTTCCTACGTTGCCGATAGGAGAGCTCTAGTTCTCCATGTCACTTTGGAGAGGTACTTTATAGAGGTTACCTGAGGTGACATTTGATATTCCTTGAGGGCGAGGTACCCTAGGGTCCAGTACACTGGCAGGGTCCTCTGGGGACTTCTCGATTGTCATGGAGCTAGAACGATCATGCTGGTCTTCCCATGGAGCTTGTGCTAACCATTTTAGGGGAGAAATATCCCATAGGGTTCCAACCTTGTAGTTGGGAGCTTGGTTTAGCTACGCTGAGCTTTATAATGGAGCTTGACCTAATTATGCAGGCTTCCTAACGGGGTATCGAGATTGGCTGGCAAGCCCTGGTAAGTTGTTCGCCATAAACAGGTGATCTTAGCTTGCTTCTCGAAGGGTGGAGAGGTACGCTCGAGTACTGCTCTTGCTACTTGATGTTACCATGCCAGGATGTACAGTGGATATTGGCGCTTTTGGTGACGATGTGGCTTTACAGGCTTCTTCCTTTTATGCTCGGACAGGTCGAGATTATACCTCGACGAGGCAGGAGGGCCTTTGCAAGACAAGTTCGGCACCTTGAAGATCACCTAGTGAAAGTAGAGATAGTAGCAAGCTCTTGGAGAGTGTCACGAGATACCTTGATGTCAGGGGACCTAGGTCCTTTCACGTCGACCTAGCTTCTGGCTTTTATCCTGGTATAAGGAGCTTGATGCGATCTAGTAAGGCTTTATTTGGTAAGCCTGGACACGTGCGAGATGCTCAGATGGTATGGACGGCCTCACCTTGCTCATGTAGGATTGCGTGGTAGCTCGACCTCGGGGGACCTTGATACCCCTTCATATAAGCCCGAAATTAGACCCTTGTAGGAAGGCCTTCTTTGGTCCCTAGCCAAATTTTGCTATTAACGTATAATATATTATTATTATATATAATATTATTATTACCTATACAATAATATATATTTATATACATATATATTATACATTATATAATATAAATAAATGTTGACGGGAAATTTGCTCGGGATGAGAAATTCCTGTTAACACTCTCGAGACCACTACCACGAAAGTGGTGGCCAGGGTCGGTACTATTGGTTCCCGACCTGTTAAGAGATAGACGAGAGGATGGATCGTTATAACAGTAAATGGGAGCTTTTATAATTGATATATTGCTTTAAGATACAAATCACTCTCTTGTTTGCTCACAGTCTCTCTAAGATGTAGGGTGGTGGCAACTCCGTACTGGTCTAATAGTGGAAACGAATGTGGCCGTGTTCTGAATACAGAATTTAGGTATTCCCCTCTTCTTTTCTTTCTCTCTTCTCTCAGTTGCTATCTATCTTTTTCTGTGTAAATCTCAGTCTATGTAGATTTTTCTCTTATTTCATATATATTAGTCTATCTCCTCTACCATGCTTGGCCTCACATATACATATCGTCCAAGTAGGGTTTTAGTTTGTAAATATTTTACCATGATCCCATGAATCCCTTCCCTTCTTATCGGGCGAGATTCATCATTTGAACTTGAATTGTTGCTGGATTCGATGATATCGTTGACGGAGAAAAGTTTGTTCCCTTTTTTGAATCAAACTCTTGACGTGCATGTAAATATTACATGGAGACGATCCTGTGTGCACTCGTTCCATGAATTTTAATGTAGATCACCCTGCCAGCTACCTGTTGCCCCGTAGAGCGAGGTAGATCCCTGCTCTGATTCTGTTATTAGAAGCTTAAGATGGATTTTCCCTGACCCTTAGGGGCTTGAGGTGCTCTTGTAGACATTACTGGGAGGTAGCCGGTGTAGTGTAGATTTAGGCGTGATTCTTCCTTTATGTCCAGCAAGGACAGCAGGCTTCTGGAGAGGTTGGCGGGCTTCTTTCGAATGTCTCTTAAGCTTGGAGACTTCCCCTAGCATTTACGGAGCGGTTGTGGAGCTCGACCTCAGAGCCGAGGTTCCCTAATAGACGGTTTGGAGAAGCCCAGGTTCCAGTACTCTTGTGGGGGCTCGTCTTGGTCTCGTCTGGCTTGTTTTCTAGTAGTTTTGAAGCCAAACCGGCCTTCCCTACTCTTACCATGTGGCTTTACGGTCTTTCCGGGCTTCATGATTATCGATTATAAGTGGAAAAATTTTCTTTGACCCTTAGCCAAATTTCACTATTAACAATAAATATTATATAGAAGAATATTTAATATTGTTAATAGTAAAATTTGGCTAGGGGTCAAAGAGAAATTTTCCACTCTTCCAACCCAAATCGAAGCCCAAAGTCGACATTCATGAAACCCCGGATGTACCATAAAACTACCACGTAGAAGCACGGAGGGATCACCGGGCTTCAGAACTATTAAGGAAGAAGCTAGGCACGACAAGGTTGAGCCCCCATACGAACATGAAACCTCAAATGTACCATAAAACTACCCCGCAGAAGCACAGATGGATCGCCGGGATTCAGAACTATCAGGGAAGAAGCTAGGCATTACTAGGTCGAGCCCCAAAGCGAACACTGGAATCCAGGCTTCTCGAGGCCACCAACCTATGAACCTCGGTTACTAGGGTCGGGCTCCTCAACCACCCAGTGAAAGTCAGGGAGGGTCACCAAGCTCATGAAACATTCGAAAGAAGCCCGACATGTAAAGCAAGCCCCCTCCGGGTTATGGCTTTTAGAGGTCAAATTTAATTTTTAGCCTGAATAAGATGCCCACCAAACTCTCCAGGAGCCCGCTGTCCCCTCTACGATACAAAGAGGAAGAAGGTCTCTAAGTGAATCAGATCCATGTTACCTCATAGGAATGCCTACTAGGGTGTCCATTCCAAGCTTTCGAAAATGGAACCAAAACATATATCTACCTCGCTCTACGAAAACTACGAATGGTTAGCTCAACAACCTCCATGAAGAATCATGCCGTAAGTACGCACAAGAACATATCTATGTAATAACCAGCATTAACATACGAGTCAAGAGTTTGATTCCAAAAAAGAAGCAAACTAATCTTCGTCATCAATATCATCGTTTCCACTATTCACTCAGAGTCAACAACTTTCAAATAGAGGATCCTGAGCTTGGAGACTTCCCCTGGCATTCACAGGGTGATTGTGGAGCTCAACCTCAGAGCCGAGGTTCTCGATAGATAGCCTGGAGAAGCCTGGGTTCCAGTACTCTTGTGGGGGCTCATCTTGGTCGTGCCTGGCTTGTTTTATGGTAGTTTTAAAGCCGAGCCGGCCTTCCCTACTCCTATGGGGTGGCTTTACGGTCTTTTCGGGCTTCATGATTGTCAATTATGGGTGAAAAATTCCTCTTCGACTCCTGGCTCAATTTCACTATTAACAGAAGTCCCCTCTGACTTAAACATCAGTGGTAGAGTTGGGGTTGGAATTAGATTCCATATTTAATTAAGAGAGTTTTCTGCCATAAAGATAATTAATGAGAGCGAAATCTTCTCATTAATTACCCAATATTTGAATTTGAAATAGTGTGTTATTCGAAGAAAGATGGCTGCAATACGACTCCAAGTGATCTTCCCGAAGATATCGCCGATAGTCTTCTATTTAAACCCGGCCTTACCGTCACTTTCCTCATACTTTCTCAAATCTTAAAATTTCAAAATTTTCCTTTTCTGCTTTCTCTGCCGATTTCCCTCTATCTTCCGCTTGCTTTTAAAACTTTCTTACCCAATAATGTCGACTTCCTTAGACAGCATTGACGCCTTAGTTGAGGGCACTAAAGGCCCTAACCTAGCTCCTCGTAAACGGCTGTGAGAAATTTCGAGCGATGAGGAATCTTCCCTGCTCTGCCAGCGCCGTCGTTCTTACAAGAACGTCTCTATCGGTTCTGGCTTCTCAAACCAACCCGACAATCCTCTAAACCTAGTCGACGAAGATTTTGATGTCGGAGAGAGAGTCGATGCGGTCGGGAGGGCTCAAGTCACAGTGGTAGAGCTTCATTCATTGGTGACCCTTCCTTTCGAACCTAGGGTCATCCCTGACTCCACTATATACCCTCAGTCGATTAGCCATCTTCGGGACAAGTACGGTATTCCTGACACCGTTTCCCTCACTGTCCCCCTCCGGAATTATAACATTTTTAGCCCATCTATAGGGGTACTCCCTATCCACGTCAAAGCTTTTGAGAGCGGGGTGAGGCTTCCTCTTCACCCTACCCTTCGACGGGATCTCAATGCCCTTCAGCTGGCTCCGCTTCAACTGACGCCCTGCTTCTGGAGGTATCTAGTTGGCTTTTTTGTATTAAGAAGGGAGCAATGCGAGATGAGCAGCGTAACCAAGGAGCCCGGGGCTGAGGAGCTCACCTTCCTTTTCCAGATAGGTAGCCTGGCTGGGGTTCCACGAGGATAATTCTATGCCAAGGCCAAGAATAGGCTCAACTTTATCATCCCTGGGGCTTCAAAGAAGAACCCCACTTGGAAAGAAGAATGGGTACTGGCGGGGGAAGACTGGGGAGCTCTGTATTGGTCGGCGGGCATTAGCTCGAGGTTCCCACCGCCTTTAGTGACAAACCCTTATGGGGTTGGGATTCCTTGCCCGCTGAGTCTGAAGCCGTGTTGAAGACCATCATGGCTCAAAATTACTTAAATCTAAAGTTTCAAACCACTGACCCCTTCGATCCCCGCAGGGTAAACAAGTACATTCAGATCTCTGATGCTAATCCTCGTAAGTATCTCGCTCTATACTGTCTTTAAATTGTTGGATGGTTCAGTTATGATAATCTTGATTCCTTTTTTTTAACAGTGTTTGTTGTTGCTCCAGCTTCTCGCAAAGCTCGGCAAGCTAGGATTCCTCATTCTTCTTCTAGATCGTCCCCAAGAGATCTCTCGATGGTTAAGAAGAAGGGGGGGTCAACGACTAAGGTAACTGCCCCGCTCGTTCCTTCCCCCTACCTTTATTAAGTGAAGTCCAAAATGGCTCTTCTTGCATCTCGGGCAGCGAAGGCTCTATGCCGATGAGAGTCTGCCTCATAAGTCGTCAATAAGTACATTCATGCCCCCTCACTAGTAGTCTCTGCTTCAACTGATGCTCCCCGAGTCACATTATCCCTCTCTGTTGATCCGCTTGTATCCCGAACAGTTGAGGCTCCCATGGAGCCGGATACTGATATTTCTGAGGTCGCCCATTCTCTCCCTCACCAGCAATCGAGCTCAGAGGGTCTGGACGAGGTTCTGAAGCAATTTGTTGCATCCTGTCTAGGCGGTAGTCTTTCTAGGATTACCGCGATGCCCATGGACATCATGACTACCAAAGGGTCCGCCCTTCTAGCCAGGGTAATCGTTGCTTTTATTTCTTCATTCAGATGCTTGATTTGTCATTTTCTAACATGATTTTAATTTACAGGCTTTCAAGTTTCAGGTGGCCATGGGGCATCAGGAAGCCTTCCTCTATGATCGGGCAACCAAGGCTGAGGCTAAAGCTTAGCGAACCATGGGGTTGCTTGTGCTGGCTTAAACCCTGGTCTAGGAGATGACCTCTAGCCAACAAGGAATAGAATCATAGCTAGCTGAGCTTCAGTGCCACCATGAGAGGTTGAAACGGACTTTTGATCAGGAAACTCTCTGGTCGAAATGGTGGGCTAGCCAGTGGGATGATTGGAATCGAGAGGCGAAGGCTCTGGATGTAGAGAAAAAAACTTTCCAGCCTTAAATTACCCAGCTCCAGGCCGAGGTTGAAGCCATTTTTAACGAGGGGTACTTCTATGCCTCATATCAGGTTGCAGAGGCCCTTCCTCTCCCATTCGATCTCTCTAGCATCGCCGGCTGGGATAGAGAATAGTTTATATCATGGGCCGCGGAGATGTTTCACCCCGAAAATGATGGAGCTGGTCCTTCCGGGAGGAAGCTAGGAAGCGGTAAGAGGTGCCAGATCTGCCTTCTCATGTTCCAAACTTCCCAACATCTGGTCCTGGTGAATCCTTGAAGGGGGTCCAAACCGAGGTGCTAGAAGGAGGCCTTGCTAAAGCCTGAGACCCCCTTGCAGTGCTCTCAGTAGTAGAGTCAACAGAAGGCGGGAACATGCCTGGGTCAATGGCCAGCCTTCTTGATGCAGCCATACCACCTGAATTTATGACGGTGATCAACAAAATTATGGAAGAGGATCCTGTTGACCCCGAAGCAGCCGATGAGGATACCTATGAGGAGGTAGAGGCGGTTGATGCAGCTTATCAGGACTAGCTATCACCAGAGAGGGGAGCAATGGGCGAAGTTCATTCTGTGGAGGAGACTGAAAACCATTAGGAAGATGAAGAAGTTTGAATTCTCTCTTTTGTGATTTATTTTAGGTGCTCGGAAAGGAGGATGGGCATCTCATCTCTAAACGTGTTTGACCCTTTAATTTTTTTTTTTGTAGCCCAGAATCAGAGGTTTGGATCCCTGCCTGATGTAGCCTTATCGGGGAATAGACTCCCCCGTACATTAATGAATTCCAACTTTAGATTCAACTCATTCCCTGACTTGCATGTATTTCCTCGATCTCCCTCTAGGTCCTGCATTCACAGCACATTGACTTATCTCGGGGGAAATAACAAAATAAGAAAAACGTTTAAGCATGAAAACGGACATTTAGCGTCGTGCTTTCTGACAATCAAACCTCACAGCTCAACTTCCTTAGTCGATAGTCCCCTTGTTTGATTGTAGGCCTGTTACAGTGAGTGACCACGTATCAAGAAGGGTTAGTAACAAGAACTAACTGGTATATTTAGAGTTAATCGAGCCCTCTATCCCTTATTCCTTTTAGGGGGTTGTAGCCCGACCAAGACATCAGGAGTGCTATCTAGCTATTTCCTGGTCTTGAGATCTGGATGACAACTATGCTCTTACACTCATATCCTTATTGGGGGTGGTAGCCCGACCAAGGCATCAGGAGGGCTATCTAGCTATTTCCTGGTCTTGAGATCTGGATGGAAACTATGCTCTTACACTCAAACTCTTCTTTGGGGGTGGTAGCCTGACCAAAGCATCAGAAGGGTTATCTAGCTATTTCCTGGTCTTGAGATCTGGATGGCAACTATGCTCTTACACTTAGACCCTTTTTGGGGGTGGTATCCCGACCAAGGCATCAGGAGGGCTATCTAGCTATTTCCTGGTCTGAAGACCTGGATGACAACTATGCTCTTACACTCAGACCCTTCTTGGCTGGGGGTAGTGCTAGACCGAGACATCATGAGTGGCGGGAGGGGGAGGGGGGCTTCCCCGGCTTACCCTTGGTCTTGAGGTGATAATGTCGAACTTTCCATGTAGACCCAAATAATTGTAAAACATAGTTGAAGAAGGAGTAAACAAGAAAGGCAAGCTTTATTGATATGGAGGATATAGTACATTATTGTTGGAAAAAAAAGAAACTAGTCGGAGGTCGCCTGCTCCTGAGTCCCTTGTTCAAATGCAGAATTTCCTCTGGTGATCCGCATTTGAAGTATGGTCGATGAGTCAGCCATTCATATCCTCGAGCATGTACGCCCCAATACTGATCACCAACTTTATTAGGTATGGTCCTTCCCAATTGGGCCCCAGGACCCCGTTTGACCTCTTCCCGGTGTTCAACATTACTTTCCTGAAGACTAGGTCCCATTATTTGAAGTTTCGGGCTTTAACCCTCTTGTTGAAGTACCTAGCAATCCTGCTTTGGCAGATCGCTACCTTCTAAGCTATTCGATCTTGCTTCTCCTCCAGGATGTCCAAGCTAGCTCGGAGCTTACTTTCATTGCTCTTCAGTTCTAATCGTTGGACTCTAAAGGAAGTCAACTTGTGCTCAATAGGTAGTACTGCTTCAACCCCGAAGGCCAGCGAGTAGGGTGTTTCCCCTTTAGCTGTTCTTCTTATAGTGCGGTAAGCCTAAAGGACCTCGGGAAGCTCTTCTACCCATCTTCCTTTCTTCTGTTGTAGCTTTTTCTTAAACAACTTCTTAATAGTTATGTTCATGGATTCCACCAAACCATTGGTTCGAGGGTGGGCTACCGAAGCAAACCGAAGGTCTATTCCCAATCCTTTGTAGAAATCTCTGAATCGGCCATTATCGAACTGTTTTTCGAGGTCGGTTATGATGGCAAGAGGGGTTTCGAACCTGCAAACTGCATTGGTCTTGGTGAAACTTGTTGTGTTTTCTTCTGATATCAGAGAGAGTGGTCCAGCTTCAACCCATCTTGTGAAATAGTCAACTGGTACGATACCATACATGTCCTATCCAGGAGCTGTAGGAAGCGGTCCAATCAAATCGACTCCCCACATAGCAAAGAGGTATGGCGAGTTAAGGGACGACAAGCGCTCCGGAGGGAGGTGACTCAAGTTTGCAGCCTTCTAGCATGCCTCATAGGTTTGTAACAAGTTCTTAGCATCTTGATGGATGTTCGACCAATAATACTCCATGCGGAGAACCTGATATGCCAAGGCTTCTACACCAATATGGTTCTGGCATTCCCCTGAATGAACCTCTCTCAAAGCCCACTTAGCGTCTTCAGGCTGTAGACATCAGAGCAGGGGAAGGGATTTCTCCCTTCAGTATAAATGCTCATCTACCATACAATACCAGACTGAGAGCCTTTTAACCCTTCTAGCTTGGTCTGGCTCCCCGAAGAGTTGCTCGTCCTGTAGATACTCCACAATTGAATCCATCCAGCACGGCTGGCGGTCCAAGGTATAAGCTTCCTTACCTGTCGTAATGCTAGGTAGGGGGATTATTTGAAGAGAGACTCCGTGAGGTAGGGTCTAGCCACCATATGCAGCTATCTTGGCAACGACTTTAGCCCGGTGATTTAGCTACCGAGATTTCTGCTCGATTCTGAATCCCTTAAATCAGCTTTTGAGTTGTTGCACCAATTTCAGGTAAGCGATCATGTTATCCCCTTTAGCCTAATAATCCCCATAAACTTGGTTGACCACGAGTGAAGAGTCGCTCTTGATATTCAGGTAATCAACCCCGAGCTACATGGCAACCTTTATCCCAACTAGCAGGGCTTCGTACTCCGCCTAATTGTTCGGGCTGCGGAGATGTCTCACCCCGAAAATGATCTAGTTGGTCCTTCTGGGAGGGAGCTGGGAAGAAATTGGAGGTGCCAGATCTGTCTCCTCCTGTTCCAACCTTTCCAGCATCTTGTCCCGGTGACTCCTCAAAGGGGGTTCACAACGAGGAGCTAGAAAGAGGCCTTGCTGAAGCCCGAGATCCCCCCGCAGTACTCTTAGGAGTGGAGTCAATAAAAGGCGGGAACATGCCTGAGTCGGTGGCCAGCCTTCTCGATGTAACTATACAGCCTGAAGTTATGGCGGTGATCAATGAAATATTGGAGGAGGATGCTGTTAGCCCCGAGGCAGCCCGGGTTGATCCTTAAGAGAAGGTGGTGGAGGCGGTACATACAGTTGACCAGGTCGAGCCGCGACCGGAGAAAGGAGAAGGGAGAAGGGGTGAGGTTCATTCTGTGGAAGAGGAGGCTGGAGGTCCTCAGATTGACGAAGAAGCTTGAGTTTTCTCCCATGTAATCTATTATGAATGCCCGGAAAAGGGGTGGGCATCCCATCTTCAACTGTGTTTGCCATTTTATTATTGCTTTTGTAGATCGGAACCAAGGATTGGGCCCCCCTTGTTTATTGTAGCCTTGTTGGGGGATAGGCTCCCTTACTTGATAATTAAATTTTAATCTCAAATCTACCTCTGGCTTGCATGTACTCTCTTGGTCTCCCTCCAGGTCTAGCTTTTATATCGAAACGATCTATCTTTGGGGGAAAAACAAGATAAGAAAAAAACTGCTGGCATTGAGCCCCTACACTAATGAAACTCCTAGCTCAACTTCTTCTACTAACAGTCCCCTTATTTCGTTGTAGGTCTGCTGTAGTAAGTGACCACGTATCAAGGAAAAAATAGTGATCATCAATTATCAGAATATTTAGAGATTAAGTAAATCGAACCCTCCATCCCCGAGCCCCTTTAGGGGGTTGTATCCTGAGTAGAACATTAAGCAAAGAACTGTTTAGCCCCTTCTTAGGCTTGGGATCGAGAGGGCTTCCGCGCTTTCAAGCTCGATTTCTTCTTGAGGGGAGTGGTAGCCCGTCTAAGACATCATGAGGGCTATCAAGCTATTTCCTGGTCTCGAGATCTAGATGGAAACTATGCTCTTACACTCGGATCCTTCTTGGGGGTGGTAGCCCGACCAAGGCATCAAGAGGGTTATCTAGATATTTCCTGGTCTCGAGATCTGGATGGCAACTATGCTCTTACACTCAAATCCTTCTTGGGGGTCGTAGCCCGACCAAGGCATCATGAGCGGTATCTAGCTATATCCTGGTATTTTTATCAGGATGGCAACTATGCTCTTACACTCAGATCCTTCTTGAGGGTGGTAGCCCGACCAAGGCATCAGGAGCACTATCTAGCTATATCCTGGTATTTTGATCAGGATGGCAACTATGCTCTTACACTCAGATCTTTCTTGGGGGTGGTAACCCGACCAAGGCATCAAGAGGGCTATCTAGCTATTTCCTGGTCTTGAGATCTGGATGGCATCTATGCTCTTACAGTCAGACCCTTCTTGGCCGGGGGTAGTGCCCGGCCCAAGCATCAGGAGTGGCGGGGGGGCTTCCTTGGCTTACCCCTGGTCTTGAGGCTATAATGTCGATTTTTCTATGTAGACCTAAATCGTTGTAGGACATTGTTGAAAACAAGAAAAAGTAAGCTTTATTGATATGGAAGATGGAGTACACTTATGTCAGAAGAAAAAGAAAACTAGTCGGAGGCTGCCTACTCTTGAGTCTCCTGTTCAAGGGTAAAATTTTTCTTAGGTGATCCGCATTCCAAGTATGGTCGATGAGTCGGCCATCCATATCCTCGAGCTTGTACGCCCCATTATGGATCATCATCTTTATTAGATACGGTCTTTCTCAGTTGGGTCCTAGGACCCTGTTTGACCTCTTTCTGGTGTTCAACATTACTTTCTTGAGGACTAAGTCCCCTTCTTTGAAGCTTCGAGCTTTAACCCTCTTGTTGAAGTACCTGGCAATTCTGCTTTGGTAGATCGCTACCTTCTCAGCCATTTGATCTTGCTTCTCCTCTAGGAGGTCTAAGCTAGCTCGGAGCTTACTTTCATTATTCCTCGGTTCAAATCATTGGACTCTTAAGGAAGTTAACTTGTGCTCTATAGGTAGAACCGCTTCAACCAAGGGAGTAGAGTGTTTCCCCTGTAGCTATTCTCCTTATTGTGCGGTAAGCCCAGAGTACCTTGGGAGGCTCCTCTACCCATCTACCTTTCTTTGTACTTCCATGTCGAGCATCATGAGTCCTTCTTCTAGGCAATCGGTGTATCCCGAATCTTCCAGGTTTAGTGCAAGGGCTACCCCACCTTGGATAGTCGTCACCTGTGCGAATTGCTTTGCTAGAGCTGCTAGGTTAGCTGACACTACGTAGCATTTCCTAGCTGCATGTTGATCACCCCGAACCTCTTCCACCTTGACTCCTTCCGGGAATTTCAAGCCATTATGGTATATAGAAAGGACCCCTTTCAAAGATGACAGAAATGAAATCCCTAATATTGTATTATAGGCCGACGGTGTACCCACCACTACGAAGTCGGTCATGATGTTTTACTGGAGAGGTACGGCTTCAATGACCACTGGTAAGATTTTTGATCCCACGGGTGTGATGGAGTCCCAGTGACCCGTATAATGGAGTAGTGCAACTACTGTAGCACCACTACTTCAAGTTTAGCTTTTCCAAGGTGTCTTTGAACAGGACATCGACACTACTACCTGTGTCAACGAGCACACGGTGCACCATGAAGTTGGCAATTTGTACCGTGATGGCCATGGGGTCATCATGAGGTTGTACAGTGTTATAGATATCTGCCTCAGTGAAAATGATCTGCGACAGCTAGGAAGAATTGGGCGGTCTCTGGTCGACCTTGAAGATATCCCCCCTCGTCCGTACGAGGGATCTTCCACGCATGGTTTTTCCTAAAATTGTTGGAGGTGCCAGCCAGAGTGGGACCCTCGCTGATAATATGTATTATCTGAATCTATTGCATCAGGTCCACCTGTTCTCTATTCTTTTTCTCGGCGTGTTCTCAGATCTCAGCTTGCACCTCCTTTACAGTCTAAATGTTCTCTCTGATTTGTTGTAAGAATTCTATCAAGCATCCTCCCCTTATCAAAGCCTCAAACTGGTTCCGCAGGTTGTAGCATTCTGAAGTGTTGTGCCCTACGTCCTCATGAAAGTCTCAATATTTATAACGATTTCTTTTGTCGACCGGGACTTTAGTAGGAGCGGGCTTCTGTAACAAACCCTTGTCCCGAATGGCAAGGTAGACTGTCTCTCGGGATGCATTTAAGGGAGTGTAATGGTCATACCCCCTCTCATCGCGAGCTATAAGGGCCACTGTCCTAGGAGGTGGTAAAGCTTGAGGAGGAGCCCCATTTATCTAGATACCATTCCGATCTGGGCTAAGGAAGAAAGAAACAGTATGTTGATTTATTATGGGGTTTGTTCTGGCTTTTTTTGAGCTTGCTCGGGTCTGGAAGCTTCTTTCTTTTATCACTTTTCGGCTCTCATATCGTCATGCTCCATCTTGACCTTGAGCTGTTCATCGACCTCAATCTGTTGTAGAGCCCGATCATAGGCTTCCTGGTAAGTTTTTAGAGGTCTCTTTCAAAAGACCAGAACAACTTTCCCACCCACAAGTTTATTCTGAAGTTGGCGAGGGTTTCTCTCTCGGTGAAGACCCTCATCTGGATTACTTCCTTGTGGAAATGCTCGACATAAGCCTGGAGAGTTTCCCCTCTCTCCTGGATCAGGTATTATAGATGGATCAGGTCCTTCAGTCGGGGCTTAACTCCCTGGAATTGTGAGCAGAAATAAGTTAAAAACTTGGTGAAGGAATCCATGCTCCCAGCAGGTGGTTTCCAAAACCAGGTTTTAGCATAATCCGTGAGTGTAGTGGGGAACATTCAACACATAGCGGCCTTGGTTGTGTTCTGGACCTCCATCAGTTGAACGAAGCTCTTTAAGTGGCTCAGAGGTTCATCAGTCTCGGAGAACCTGTCAGCTGGCATTTTGAACTTAGGCTGGAACTCTGCCTCCCGGATCTTTCTGGTGAAGGGGGGGTTCATTTCACTTAGAGGATATTTCTTGTCCTCCTTGTACTTCCCCCTTATTCATCAATTGGACCTCTTTCTGAAGCTTTACCAACTGGTCCCTTAGTCGCTTGCTTTCAGATTTCCTTGAGTCGATCTCGGATTCCTCACCATCAGATCCCTCTGATGAACAAGCGAACTCTACCCGGTTCCTTCTTCGAAGGGGGTTCGCTAAGGGGCTTTGCTGACTTTCTTCTTCTGTACTCCGAGCTTTCCTCCTTGAAGTCGTTGGGTGGAGGAGCTCTTCCCGTCCCCAGGGAAGGACATCTGCCGCGGATCTGACTTGTCTTGGTTGGTAGCTTGGTAGCGCCTCAGAAACATGGGGCATGGTCCCTAACCTATCCCGGATCAAGGTCGGGAGCCCCGTTCTGTTACTAGTTGATTCCCGAAGGGCAGGTCCTAAGCAATCAAAGGTGGGTTCCCTAGCCCCAGACCTACTTGACTCCCCGTTATTGCAGAGACCCGTTTGTTGGATACTGATGCCCTTAGCGAGTAGTCGAAGGTGGATGTTCTCTACAAAGGCCGCCACTTGTTGGTCAAGCTCAACTTGGCTTCCCAGAAGGGGATACAGAGCCCGCACAGTGGCTGGCTGGGTGGGAATCTGTCTATGGAGCCTGGATTTTCTTCTTTTCCTCTAAACCTTTCGTGTCGATGTAGTAGAAAGTTGTCCCGAGGTGCCCTACTGCCCTTGTGAGGAGCAGAGCCTCATGATGAGTTTGAAATAATGAACTTTTTGATTGTAAAAAGATGGTGGTGTGAGAGGTTTCCCACAGATGGCGCCAGAAAGTGTTGACTGTAAATTTGCTCGAGATTAGAGATTCCTGTTAACACCCTCGAGACCACTACCACGAAAGTGATGGCCTGGGTCTGTACCGTTGGTTCCTGACCTGTTTGAGAGGTAGACGAGTGGCTAGAACGTAATAACAGTAAATGGGAACTTTATTATTGATATATTGCTTTATGATACAAGTAGCTCTCTTGTTTGCTCACAGTCTCTCGGAGGTGTAGGGTTGTTGCAACTCAGTACCTGTTAAATAGTGGAGATGAAGGTGACCGTGTTCTGAATTCAGAATTTAGGCCCTTCTTTTGTATGTGTATCTGTTGTTGTCTCCCCCCTTCTGCCATGCTTGGCCTCACATATATATATCGTCCAAGTAGGCTTTCAATTCGTAAATACCGTGATCCCATGAATCTGTTCCCTCTTTATCGGGCGGTATTCGTCATTTAAATTTTAATGTGGTTGACCCCGAATAAATAGCAGAAGCAATTAACGTGAATGAGTTTGTTTCCTTTTTGGAATCAAATTCTTGGTTCGCACGTATACGGTAGTGAAAATGATCTTGTAGGTTATCGTGGCATGGTGTTTCATAGAGGTCGCCCAGCTAGCTACCTGTTGCCCCGTAGAGCGAGGTAGATCCCTGCTCGGACTCTGTTCTTAGTAGCCTAAGTTGGATTTCCCCTGACCCTTTAGGGCTTGAGGTGCTCTTGTAGACCTTCCTGGCAGGCAGCTGGGATAGTGTAGATTTAGGCGTGATTCATCCTTTATGTCCATACAGGACAGCGGGCTTCTGGTATTCACGGGGCTGTTATGGAGCTCGACCTCAGAGTCGAGGTTTTTGATAGATGGCCTGGAGAAGTCTCTTGAGCTTGGAGACTTTTCCTGGTATTCACGGGGCGGTTGTGGAGCTCGACCTCAGAGTCGAGGTTTTTGATAGATGGCCTGGAGAAGCCCGGGTTCCAGTACTCTTGTGGGGACTCATCCTGGTCGCGTCTGGCTTGTCTTCTGGTAGCTTTGAAGCTAAACAGGTCTTCCCAGCTCCTGCGGGAAGGGCTTTACGGTCTTTTCGGGCTTCATGATTGTCGATTATGGGTGGAAAGTCTATTTTTGACCTCTGTCCAAATTTCACTATTAACAATATATATTTGTCTGTCTCTTCTACCATGCTTGGCCTCACATATATATATCGTCCAATTAGATTTTTAGTTCACTAATATTTTACTGTGATCCCATGAATCCGTTCCCTTTTTATCGGGCGGGATTCGTCATTTGAATTTGAATTTGAATTGTTACTAGATTCGATGATATCGTTGACTGAGAAGTTTGTTCCCTTTTTTTGAATCAAACTCTTGACGTGCAGGTAAATATTACGTGGAGACGATCCTGTGTGCACTCGTGCCATGAATTTTCATAGAGGTCACCCTGCCAGCTGCATGTTGCCCCATAGAGCGAGGTAGATCCCTGCTCTGACTCTGTTCTTAGAAGCTTAAGCTGGATTTTCCCTGACCCTTGGGGGCTTGAGGTGTTCTTGTAGACATTCCTGGGAGGTAGCCGGGGTAGTGTAGATTTAGGCGTGATTCTTCCTTTATGTCCAACAAGGAAAGCGGGCTTCTAGAGAGGTTGGCTGACTTTTTCGAATGTCTCTTTAGCTTTGAGACTTCCCCCGGCATTCACGGTGCGGTTGCGGAGCTCGACCTCAGAGTCAAGGTTCCCCGATAGATGGCCTGGAGAAGCCCGGGTTCCAGTACTCTTGTGGGGGCTTGTCTTGGTCGCGTCTGGCTTGTTTTCTGGTAGTTTTGAAGCCGAGCCAGATTTCCCTGCTCCTACGGGGTGGCTTTACGGTCTTTCCGGGCTTCATGATTATCGATTATGGGTGAAAAAATTCTCTTTAACCTCTGGCTAAATTTCACTATTAACTATAAATATTTTATAGAAGAATATTTAATATTGTTAATAGTAAAATTTGGTTAGAGGTCAAAGAGAAATTTTTCACCCATAATGCCCAAAGTAGACATTCATGAAACCCCGGATATACCATAAAGCTACCACGTAGAAGCACAGATGGATCGCCGGGCTTCAGACCTATCAGGGAAGAAGCTAGGAATGACCAGGTCGAGCCCCCACACGAACATGAAACCCCGGATGTACCATAAAACTACCCCACAGAAACACGGAGGGATAGCCGGGCTTCAGGTCTATCAGGGAAGAAGATATGCATGACCAAGTCGAGCCCCAACGTGAACACTGGAATCCGGGCTTCTTGAAGCCACCTACCTAGGAACCTCGGTTCCTAGGGTCGGGCTCCTTGACTACCTTGTGAAAGCCAGAGAGGGTCACCAAGTTTAAGAAACATTCGAAAGAAGTCCGACAAGCAAAGCAAGCCCCCTCTGGGTTAGGGCTTTTAGAGGTCAAACTTAATATATAGCCTGAACGAGATGCCCACCAACCTCTCAAGGAGCCTGCTGTCCCCTCTACGATATGAAGAGGGAGAAGGCCTCTAAGTGAATCAGATCCATGTTACCTAACAGGAATGCCTACTAGGGTGTCCATTCTACGCTTCTGAAAATGGAACCAAAACTTATATCTACCTCGCTCTACGAAAACTACGAATGGCTAGCTCAGCAACCTCTATGAAGAATCATGCCGTAAGTACGCACAGGAACATATCTACGTAATAACCAGCATTTACATACGAGTCAAGAGTTTGATTCCAAAAAGGAAGCAAACTGATCCCCGTCAACAATATCATGCTACTTGGAGTCAATGACTTTCAAATAGAGGATCCTGCCCGATAAGGGGGGAGTAATGTCAGACAATCAAGACGGGAGATACACCCATTCAAATTGACTCGGTCGTATATAAATATACCTAAAAAAGAGAGTAAAAGAAGAAAAAGAAGAAAAAAAAGAGAGAGAAGCAGGTCGGGCCTAAATTCTATGATCAGAACACGGCCACCATCATATCCACTATTCGACAAGCACGAAGTCACCACCTTGCTATGTTGTAAAGAGATAGCGAGCATATGAGAGGGAATTCTGTATACCACGAGTAATCAATACTAAAGTCCCCACTTACTATCATCATACAAACATTTATTTTTATCTAAGCAGGTTAGGCATTGAAGGTACCGACCCCGGCCACAACCTCCGTTGTACTGGTCTCGAGGGTGTTAGTGGGAATTTGTCATCTTGAGTAAATTTCCCGTTAACACTTTTTGGCACCGTCTGTGTGGAACTCCCACACCACCATAATTATATTCACAAATTTGATTATTTTAAAGGAGTCATGAGGCTTCGCTCCTCGCAATAACATCCAGGTGCGTCAGGACAACCTTCTGCAGCATCGACATGAAAGATCTCGAAGAAAGAAAGAAAGAAAATCCTGGCTCCATAGCCAGGTCCCAGACCAGCCAGCCATTGTGTGGGCTTTGGATCCCCCTATGGGAAACCAGGTCGAGCTTGACCAACAAGTGGTGGCCTTTGTGGAAAACGTCCGCCTTCGGCTGCTCGCTGATGGTATTACTATCCAGCAAGCAAACCTCTGCAATCTATCGGAGTCAATCAGAACTGGGGCTAGGCAACCCTTGATCGCCTATTACCTACCTTTCCGGAGCCAGCTCATAACGGAATGTGACTCCCACCCTTGATCAGGGATAGGTTGGGCCCATGCCCCACATT
The DNA here is from genome assembly GCA_032871835.1 of Dipteronia dyeriana. Classification (NCBI taxonomy): domain Eukaryota; kingdom Viridiplantae; phylum Streptophyta; class Magnoliopsida; order Sapindales; family Sapindaceae; genus Dipteronia; species Dipteronia dyeriana. Next base: position 85,936,390 of record CM065298.1, read on the forward strand.
CTCGAATCTCTACCACGCTACCAACCCAGGCAAGTTAAGTCTGCGGTAGATATCCTTCCCTGAGAGCGATGAGAGTTTGTCCACCCAACGACTTCAGGGAGGGAAGCCCGAGTCAGGGAAGTAGAAGGTCAGCAAAGCCCCCAACAATATCCCCTCTAAAGAAGGGACCGGGTAAAGACCGTCAGTTCGTCATAAGGGTCTGATAGTAAGGAGACTGAGATCAACTCGAGGGAACCTGAGAGCAAACTCCTGAGAGACCAATTCATAGAGCTTCAGAAAGAGGTCCAACTGATGATGAAAGGGAAGTACAAGAAGGACAGGAAAGATCCTCTAAGTGAGGTGAATGCTCTCTTCACCAGAAGGATCTAGGAGGCGGAGCTCCCGTAAAAATTAAAAATGCCGACTGACAGAATCTCTAGAATTGAGGATCCCTTGAGCCAATTGGAAAGCTTCGTTCAACAGATGGAGGTCCAGAACACGAATAGGGCCTCTATATGTCTAATGTTCCCAACTACGCTCACGGATTACGCTAAGACTTGGTTTAAAAAGCTACCTGCTGGCAGCGTGGATTCCTTCACGAAGCTGTCGACCGATTTTTGCTCACAATTCCATGTAGTTAAGCCTCGATTGAAGGACCCAATCCATCTTTAATACGTGATTCAAGAGAGAGGGGAAACCCTCCGGCTTTATATCGAGCATTTTGTATAAGGAAATCATCCATATGGGGGTCTTCACCGAGAAAGAAACCCTCGCCTGGGATCCCGATGCCTTTGGTAGCTCTTAGACTAGCAGTGAATCCAATCTTCAAACCCATCAAACAATAAAGACGACACTTCAACACTGAAAGAAATGCGACGGTCTAAGAAGTGGAAAAATTGACCCAAACGGGCTTCATCAGAGAGGCACGTTACCCCGAGTGGATCGCCAACGTGGTCATGGTAGCAAAGGCAAATTTGAAATGGCGCATGTGCGTCGATTATACTGACCTCAATCGGGCACGCCAGAAAGACAGTTTCTCTTTACCAAAAAATTATCAGATAGTTGACTCTACCTCCGGAAACAAGCTCTTGAGCTTCATGGACACGTTTTCAGGGCACAATCAAATTATGATGCACCTCACCGATAAGGAAAAGACCAGTTTCTTCACTGGACGAGGTCTGTATTGCAACAAAGTGATGCCTTTAAGGCTTAAAAATGCAAGAGCTACGTACCAACGGTTGGTCAACTGGTTGTTCAAGCCCGAAATTGGAAGATCAATAGAGGTGTACATCGACGATATGATCACCAAGTTATCAACCTCCAAAGGGAATCTGAGCGACCTCCGCAGAACCTTCATAATCTTAAGGGAGAACCAAATGAGATTGAACCAGTCCAAATGCGCCTTTGGGGTGACCGCGGGGAAGTTTTTGGGCTTCATGGTCCATGAGAGAGGCATAGAGGCTAACCCGGAAAAGATTATGGCCATCCTGTACCTAGAGTCCCCTATATCACTCAAACAGGTTCAAGTCTTGACCGGGCAGGTAGCAGCGCTCAACAGGTTCATTTCTCGGTCTACCGACAAGTGTCTCCCATTCTTCAAAGCCATTAAGCAGGGAAGAAACATAAAATGGGACAAAGAGAGTGAACAAGCTTTTCAAGCCTTGAAAAAATACCTGTCAAGCCATCCACTACTGGTTAAACCAAGCTCTGGAGAAGAGCCACAGATTTACTTGGTCGTTTTAAAAACTGCGGTAAGTGGGGCTTTGGTCAAGGAATGTGGAGATAGGGTCCAACGGCCTATCTACTACGTGAGTCACGCTTTAACCAAACCCAAGAAGAACTATACCTTTTTGGAGAAGCTCACTTATGCCTTGGTAACCTTGGTGAGGAAGCTCTGACTCTACTTTCAAGCTCATTCGATAGCAGTAGTGACGGATCAACCCCTCCATCAATTTTTGCAATGGCCAGATGTTTTGGGAAGACTGGTTTTATGGGCCCTGGAACTCACCCAGTTTGATTTGAGGTATCAGCCTAAGACAAGCTCTCCAAGCTATCACTCTTACTCAATTCTTGAACCTAGTGATCTACTAAGTCGACTTCCTATCAAAGACCTCATGTCTCTAGGAAGATTCCTTGCTCACCTATCTAGATCCTCCTGACCCTAGGCAAGACTTCTTGCTCAAGTGTCTGAGTCCTCCCGACTCTAGTCAAGACTTCCTTGCTCAACAATCCGAGGTCTCACACCTCTTGTCGAGACTTCCACTTGCTTAGCTATCCAAGTCCTCCCGACTCTATCTAAGATTTCCAATTGCTCAAATCAAAGAATCACTCTGAGATATGAGACTTTCTACCTCTTCACAAGGCATCAAAGTGATCATGAATGCAAAACGCAAACAAGCACTCAACATAGAAAATGATGATCAACAAATTCTATGGACATGTAACTAGATAGCTAAATTATGCTTTCAAAGAACAATAAAAAATGTATCTAGGCTACCTAAGCATGTTATCAACTAAGAAGAAAATCAATGAAATGAATATACCAATTGATGTAGACCTAGTTCATAGAAAATTAAATTAAATCTAGAAATAGTCAATCAAGCATAAGAACAAAAGATTTCTAGAAACAATTTCATGTTTATCAAGTTTAGCACAAATCAATCAACTTATCACAAATCTAGCTAAACTTGAAAATCAAATGAACAAACCATTAAATTAGATCAAAATCATCATAGTCATGCTTCTTAATCAAAAGGCATCAAACAATAAGAAGATCTAAGAAGAAAACTAAGAAGAAGATGAATTTACCAACAAGGATGAAAATCACGAACTGAAGATGTGATCACAACGAAATATCTAGACATTATTTGGTTCTAGAAATGCTTGGGGTTTGTAGAAATCTTCAAGACACTCGAAATCGGTTTTTGAATCAAGTGATTCGGAGTTGAAATAAAGAAGTTATCACAAAAACAAAAATCAAAATGTTGAGAGAAAAATTCTGCACTTGTTTTTCAAATTCGTTTTTCTCAACTTGTTATTGAATGAGAGGGAAGGAGAGGTTTTAAAAAGAAACAAACCAAAAGATCAAATTGCCCTCATGCCTTAGTGCCTCCCCGAGATGGCACATGGGCATCTCGGGGCAGCAAGGCTTTGGGGCCGAGATGGCCACGCACCATATCGGGAAGGTGCCAAGTGATGGCTTGTGCCATCGCACCTCTTCCCTTGCGCTCCTCTCGCGTTCTTCGACCTTTCTTTGGTCTCCGAAATCTGAATTTGAATCCCTTTGAAGATTAAGAACCAAGAATCCCTCATGGACATGGAAATATCAGATAATCAGCCCATAAAATAAGAATTCGACTCAATATATGAAGACGAAGACAATGTATGCAACATGAGTTGAAAGTGTAGTATCTTTTGACTTAGAATTCGAAATCAGTAGTATGAGTAACCGAAATGAACAGAACTCAATCATGAACAATGTAAGACTAAAACCAAGTTCAAGAACAATGTTATACAAACATATAAACAAACAAACACATTTCACACAAGAATGCAAACTACATAGAGATAGTCTCCAATCTTGCAATTTCAAAACATGTTACTTTCATACCAATGCATGAGCATTCACCTTTAAGTATGTGAAAGTGTTATACCAAATGATGCGCTATGATGCAGGGACACAAATGTATGAATTGTGTTTGTGTGCACCTACTCCTTGCAAGAGGAGGAAGAATCTTGATACCTTAGCATCTAAGTAAGCATATATCCTCTTGAAGATGAACTTTGCATGCGAAGTCGCTTTCCATCATTGAAGGCCGATCTAATCACGAAACACCTAAGCAACTAATCAATACAAACAAAGAGCGTTTCGTTATGCAATCAAGGCAACACAAATATAAAACCTAACAACTACAATGAGAACAGCTATTGGGGAGACACCCTACTCATTAGCCTTTGGGGTTGAAGCAGTGTTCCTCATTGAGCACAAACTGACCTCCTTTAGAGTCCAACATTTTGAACCGAGGAGCAAATAGGTCAAGCTCCAAGCTAGCTTGGATCTCTTGGAAGAAAAACAAGATTGAGTAGCTGAGAAGGTAGCAGTTTACCAGAGCAGGATTGCTAGGTACTTTAACCAGAAGGTTAAAGCCCGAAACTTTAAGGAGGGGGACCTCTTTCTCAGGAAAGTAACACTGAATACCAAGAAGAGGTCAGACAGGGTCCTGGGGCCAAACTGGGAAGGGCCATACTTGGTGAAGGTGGTGGCTTGCAATGGGGCATACAAAACTCGAAGACAGGAATGGTCAACTTATCAATCATACCTGGAATGCAGATCATTTGAGAAAATTCTACCCCTGAACAACAGACTCATGAGTAGGCTACTTCCACTTAGATCTTAATCTCCAACAATAATGTACTCTTTTCTTTTTGTCAATAAAGCCTGTTTTTCTCCATCTTCAGCTATGTTTTACAATGATTTTGGTGTACATGGGAAAATTCAACATTATCATCTGTTAACGGGAAAATTGCTCAGGATGAGAAATTCCTACTAACACCCTCGAGACTATTACCATGATAAATGGTGGTCTGGGTCGGTACAATTGATACCTGACCTGTTTTAGAGGTAAACGAGAGGCTGGATTGCAATAAAAAAAAATGAGAGCTTTTATTATTGATTACTTGCTTCGATATACAGATTACTCTCTCATATGCTCACAGTCTCTCTAGAATCTAGGAAGGTGGCAACTTTGTGCTTGTCGAATAGTGGAAACAAAGGTCGCCGTGTTCTGAACACAGAATTTAGGCATTCCCCTCTTCTTTTCTTTTCTTCTATCTGTTGTTCTTTTTATGTTTTTTGCCTACTTCTCCTTCTCTTTTTTTCATATATCCCTTTTGTTTGTTATGCTTGGCCCTATTTATATATGGTCCAAGTGGGTTGGAATTTGCTGATATCCCGCCACGATCCTACGAATCCGTTTCCTCCTTATCGGGCCGGATCCTTTAAAAAGCTGTTGACCCCGAGTAAATAGCGGATACGATGATATTGTTAACGAAAATGAGTTTGTTTCCTTTTGCGAATCAAACTCTTGACTCACACGTACACGGATTTAATGTTAGTTATCACATAGATATGATATTGTATGTTATCGTGGCATGGTCTTTCATGGAGGTCACCGAGCTAGCTGCCTATCGTCTCATAGAGCGAGGTAGATCCATGCTTCGACTCTGCTATTAAAAACTTGGGATGGATTTTTCTGAACATATGGAGCTTGAGGTGTCCATGTAGACATTCCTAGGAGGTAGCTAGGGTAGTGTAGATTTAGGCGTGATTTCTCTTTCATGCCCCGTAGGGACAGTGGGCTTCTGTCTAAGACTACTGTTAAGCTTTTCCTCTGAAAGTCTTAACCCGGAGGGGGACTACTTTGCTTGTTGGGCTTATTTCGAATGTCTCTTGAGCTTGGAGACCTCTCCTGACTTTCACGGGGTGGTTAAGGAGATCGATCTTAGAAACCGAGGCTCCCCGATAGGTGGCCTGGAGAAGCCCGGGTTCCAGTGTTCGTGTGGGGTTCGTTCTGGTTGCGTCTAGCTCACTTTCTTATAGTTTTGAAGCCGAGCTGGTGGCGTCGATTATAAGTTTTGACTTGTTGGGGGGAAAATGGAAAATTTCTCTTTGACCCCTAGCCAAATTTTACTATTAACAGAAGTCCCCTCTGACTTGAACACCTGAGGTAGATTTGGGGTTGGAGTCAGATTCCTTGTTTAATTAGGAAAATTTTCCGTTATAAAACAATTAATGAGAATTTCGAACGAAATCTTCTCATTAATTATCCATTATTGAGCTTGAATTAGTGTGTTCTTCGAGGAAAAACGGCTGCACTACGGTTCTCTTTGTGGCTCTAGGTGATCTTCTTGAGAATATCATCGACGTCATTATAGACCTAACCTCTATTTGAACCCGGCTTTACCATCACTTTCTTCATGTTTTCTCTCAATTTTCAAATTTTCAAATTCCTTTTTTCTTACTCGTTATTCCTTCTAAGCTTACCACCGTCTTTCCTCTACCTTCAAGCTCTCCTCGTTCAGCCATGTCGAACTCTTCTGATAGCATCGAAGCTTTGGTCGAGGGCACTTGAGGCTCTAACTTAGTTCCTTGGAAATGAGTGAGGGGAATCTCGAGCAACAAGGAAACTTCCTCGGTCCGTCAGCACCGTCGTTCCAGTAGGAACGTCTCTATCGGCTCTGACTTCTCGAACCAACCCGACAATCCTTTGGAGTTGGTTGATGAAGATTCAGACGTATGAGAGAAGGAAGACCCCGCTAGAGGGGGCCAAGTAACGATAGTCGGTCCTCTTCCAGCGGGGCTTCCACCGTATGATTTTAAGGTCATTCCTAACTCCACTGTTGACCTGGATTCCCTCTGTCGCATCTAATCTAAGTATGACATTCCTGACAGTGTCTCTCTCGCCATCCCTTACAGAGGCTACGACGTCTTTAATCCTCCTCAAGAGGTCCTTCCGATTCACATGGCGGCCCTCGAGAGTGGTCTGGCTTCCCCTCAATCCTACCTTACGGCGGGTCCTTACCGCCCTTCAATTAGCTCCTCTCCAGTTGACGCCTGGCTTCTGGAGGCACCTAATCGCCTTTCTTATGCTATGGAGGGAGTAGTGTGAGCTCAACAAAATAACTCGGGAACCCAGAGCAAAGGAGTTAGCTTTCCTCTTCCAAATCGGGAGTCTGGCCAGGACCCCTCGAGGTCAATCCTATGCCAAGGCCAAGAACAAGCTTAACTTCATCATCCTTGGAGCTTCAAGGAAGGATCCAGCTTGGAATGAGGAATGGATACTGGCCAGCAATGATTGGGGGTGCTCGATCTTTATAGGAGAGCATGAGTTCAAGGTCCCCACGGCTTTAAATGACAAACCAATGTAAGATCAGAATTCCTTACCAGGTGAATCTGAAACAGTGTTGAGGGCAATCCTTGCTAGGAACTACCTGAATATGAAATACCCCACCGCTGATCCCTTCGATTTCTGTCGAGTGAACCAATATCTGTGGATCTCCGATGCTACCCCTCGTAAGTTGTCTCAAGTTATTACACTTTAGTCTATTAGCTAGGTTGCTTCTTAAATTTTTTTTTAACGGATTTTGCGTTTGCTCCAGCTTCTGGTGAAACTCAGCAAGCTAGAACCCCTTCCCCTCATGCTAGATTGCCCCAAAGGGTCTTCTCGATTGCCTTGAATAGAGGGGGACCTGTCACCCCAGCTACTGCTTCACCTATTCTAGCTCCATCTTCAACCCAAGCTAGATCCAGGATGGTTATTCTTGCGTCACGGGCTTCCAAGTCGCTAATCAAAGGAGGCCAGGCCTGATTCCCAGGTTTCTGCTATGACCATATCTACCCTTTTATCAACGGTCCCCGCTACAGTTGTCGCTCTTTCAGTTGCATTACCCACTGCTCTAATCGACCTACCTGCGCCCTATTCAGTTTAGGCTATGAGGGATCCCAATGCTAGCGTTCTAGAGACTCTTCCTTCTCGTCTCCACCATCAGTCGGGCTCGACTAGCCAGGATGAGGTTCTAAAGCAGTTTCTGGCATCTTGCCGGGGTGGAGGGCTTTCCAGGATGGCTTCAATGCCTGTGGACATCATGCTTACCAAGGGGTCTGCCCTCCTGGCCTGAGGTAGCCATTGTCTTCGTTTCTTGTGATTGCAAGCTTTGGTTGCTCTTTCTAACCTTCGTTTCATATTTTGCAGGCTTTCAAGTTTAATGTCGCAATGGGTCGACAGGTATCCCTTCTTCGTCACTGGGCTACCTAGGCTGAAATTGAGCCTGAAAGGGTCATGGGGCTTTTCGGGCAAGCTCGGTCTCTCGTAGAGGAGATGACCTCCAATCAAAGGGAAATGGAAACTGAACTGAGCGAGCTTCGCTGCGACCATAAGAGGATGAAAAGATCCTTTGACCAAGAGACCCTCAAGTCAGAGCGGCGGGCTAGATAGAGAGACTCCTGGAAGGTCGAAGCCAAGAAACTGGACGCTGAGAATCGAGATATGCATGCTCGGATAGCCAAACTCCAGGCTGAGGTGGATGAGTCCTTCAGCGAAGGTTATTTCTATACATCCTACCAGGTCACCGAAGCCCTCCCATCTCCCTTTGACATGTCGATCATTGCTAATTGGAATAGGGATGAGATATTGGCCAAGGCCAAACGGATGTCTCGCCCTGTAGGTGATGACTTGGATCCCTTCAACGTGGCCGAAATCGGGAAGAAAATAGTTGGATTCGACCTTCCATCTCCTCCCTTCGTCTTCCCAACATCAGGTTCTAGAGAGTCTTCGAGTGGGGCTTTACCCACTGAGCCAGAGACGATCTTATGGAAGCCCTAAACCTCTCCAGAATTGGTTCAGAGAAAGAAAAAAACAGGGGAAGAGAGCATGCCAGAGTCAATGGCCAACCTTCTTGTTGCAACCATACCGTCTGAGGTTATGGTGGTGATCAATGAAGTTGTGGAGTAGGACCCTGTTAATCTTTAAGTAGTTGAGGTGGAGGAGGACCCTGCTGATCATGAGGCAGTCGAGGTGCGTCCTCAGGAGGTGGTGGCAGAGGCGGTAGAGGCAGTTATCCAGGATGAGCGACCAAAAGAAAGAGGAACAAGAGGCGAGGTTCATCATGTGGAAGAGGAGGCTGGAGGGCATAGGGAGGATGCAACGGTTTGAATTCTCTTTTCTTGTAGTTTGTTTTGAATGCCCGAAAAAGGGGGTGGGCATCCCATCTTTACCCATGCTTGGTCATTAATCATTTCATCATTTTTTTATAGCCCGGAATCAGGGGTTAGGCTCTATGTCTGTTGTAGCCTTGCTGGGGAATAGGCTCCCTCATTTATTAATAAAACTTAACTTGAGATCTGGTTCATATTTTGACTTACATGTACTTGCTTCTTTTCTGATCTCCCTCTAGGTTCAGCCTCTATTGCAATCTGACTTTGCTTGGGAAAAATAACAAGATAAGAACATCGCTTAAGCGTGAAAGCAGACAGCTAGCTCGGGCTTTCGGACTACAAAGACTTATAGCTCAACGTCTTTAGTCGATAGTCCCCTTGTTTGATCATAGACCTGTTATAGTAAGCAATCACATGTACAAGGAAAATTAATAACGAACAATAACTGGGATATTTAGTGAAAATAACCCTAAAAACGTGTGTATCTAACCTAGAGGGGGGGGGGGGGGGTAAATAGGTTTTAATCAAGTTAATTACCAATTTTTCTTGATTATTCAATATTCAAAATTCACCCAATAAAACAAACATACAAAATCAAGTGTAAAGTGTGGAAATATAAATAACACAAGATGTATACGTGGAAACCCTCCAAATGGGAAAAACCACGGGTTGTTAAGTGCGCTACACTCGGTCACAGAAATCCACTATATGAATAAAAGGTTACACCCTCAAGTGATACTCAGACTCTCACTCTCGACAACTTCAGGCTATGGACACACCAACTCACCACTATTGGTTCAATCCCTAGTGATATCCCTTGATCCACTACTTTTGGCGTGAGCACCTCCTACTCTACCCCTCGAGTCTTTTACAGTGGATACCCGACCAATTGCTTGCCAATCTACCCTTGGTTACAAGGCTTCTCTTACTTGTGCAACTTCAGACCGAAGCCATAAGACTTTGACTCAATGAAGAGTATATGGTCTAAGTGTATATATGACACTATGCTCAAATGCAATTATGTGTAAGACCAAACACAAAATGCTTAACTAGATGTAGATAATGCAATTAAACATCTTAGTTATCAAACAATGCCTACATGCCCATACCAAGGACTCAATTAGATGTGTAGATAAAATCTAACAACCTAATTGTCAACAAAATTCCAACCAACACAAGTTGTCACAACAAATAATCAAGGGTAATTTTGCAATCAAGAAATGCAATCAATGAGGCATAAACATAAATGTTCATAAACTAGACTAGATGCACAAAGTCAACATAATCATCAGTTATGTATACATGAACATTCATGGATTAGATATTTAGGCAAAAATGACCTTGTTAATGGCAAAATTTGGCTAGGGACCAGAGAAGAATTTTTAACTTCCCAGCCTTCCCGCAAGGGTCCAAATTCAGGCTTGGATGATAGGGTATCAAGGTTCCCGAGGTCGAGCTACCACACAATCCTACAGGAGCAAGGCGAGGCCGCCCATACCATCTGAGCATCTCGCACATTTCCAGGCTTACCAAATAAATCCTGACGAAACCTCGTCAAGCTCCTTATACCAGGATAAAGCCCGAAGCTAGGTCAACGTGAAAGGACCTGGGTCCCCCGACATCAAGGTATCTCGTGACATTCTCCTAGAGCTTGCTACTATCTCTACTTTTACTAGGAGACCATCAAGGTGCCGAACTTGTCTTGCAAAGGCCCTCCTGCCTCGTCGAGGTATAATCTCGACCCGTCTGAGCATTAAAGGAAGAAGTCCGTAAAGCCTCATCGTCACCAAAAGCACCGACATCTACTGTAGATCCTGGTATGGTTGAATCAAGTAGCAAGAGCAGTACTCGAGCGTACCTATCCACCCTTCCAGAAACGAGCCAAGGTCACCTGTTTATGGCAAACACCTTACCAGTGCCTACTTGCCAAGCCCGCTACCTCGCTAGGAAGCCTATATAAATAGATCTAGCTCCATGATAATGCTCGACGTAGCTAAACCGAGCTCCCAACTACAAGGTTGGAACCCAATGGGATATTTCACCTATAAAATGGTTAGCACAAGCTCCATGGGAAAACCAGCATCTTGCTCCATGACAATCAAGAGGTCCCCGGGGGACCCCGCCAGTGTTGGATCCTAGGGTACCTCGCCATCAAGGAATATCAAATGGCACCTCGGGTAACCTCTATGAAGTACCTCTCCAAAGTGACATACAGAACTAGAGCTCTTCTCTCAACAACGTAGGAGGAGAGGATTGACTTCCATGACATTTAAAGTACCATTAATGAGGTCAACCACATTAATGGAGGCAGTCAACCCAGTTAATGACATGATCAACACCATTAATAAGAGAATATTCAACTCTTTAATGGCCATCATTAGTAAAAGAGTCCAAAGAAGAAACAAATACCTTTTCCTCCACGATATCCTCCACAACCGATTATTGGGGGTCAAATATAACAGAAAATCTCGCCTATCAAGGAAGGAAGAGTCCGAATAGGAAACAATCATATCTTCTCCGAGATAATAGCTACAAGCCGATTAACTACATTAAAGGAAGGATCGTATTCTATAAAGGAACAAAGACTAATTGAAGAGTCCCGGACTTGCACACCAATGTGGTCATCATGTATAAATATGTCTGTAAAAGGCATTTTATGGGGTCTCCATTCAATGACAGAAGATACATGCTTCGTTTAGAGATCTCTCGACATCATCAATGTATGTGTTACCTTTGCCTAGAATATACCGGTAATGGTCTACATTCAACCACCATTGTAAGCTCTCTTGAGCGACTACGTTGTATTACTTCACCATTATTGTAAGCTCCCTGGAGCATTCTTTGATATATACATAAGGAAGGGTATTCCCCCTTCCTCCAATACTGCCTTGGGGTTTTTCAGCATGTGATCATTCGTGATACTTTTTCCCCCTTAGTCAGTCCACCTCCCTCTACAAAAGATTTGTGTTTCATTTATTCGTGTCCTGTGTAATGCATGCATATATTAGTGCGAGTTAGATTCCTACCTCGCTGGACCTAGCGCTTTTATCTTCCCATCTACATGATAAATTCACATATCAAGATGAGGAGAAACCATCCAGACCAGCTTGAAGGAAGTCGATGAGCTCTCCTGCATCATCTCTATGGCAGAAATCGAGCTCTCCGACACTAGATCTAGATAAGCTCCATTCTTACTTGCTATCTAGGTCGGGGAATTATATGAAGGAATCAGGCTACAAAACCGGGCTCCAGATACCATGATGGGCTCTGACCCCGACCGAGGACCAGGACCAGGACCAAGATCAACCCCTTCATACCAACAAGAGAACCTCAAGCTCCCTAGATCTACTTCATAAGCACGAAGCCCGACAGGCGGGATGGCTTGTCTCCTCGAGCTCCCCAGATCTACTACATTAGCACGAAGCCCGATGGACGGGATGGCTTGTCTCCTACCTACGATTTCATCCTCCTTCATATTCATACAAGATCAGGTCAGGTATCAACGGTACTGACCCCGGCCACCACTTTCGAGGTAGTGGTCTCGAGGGCGTTAACAAAGATTTCTCATTTTAAACAAATTTCCTGTTAACACTTTCTGGCGCCATCTGTGGGAAGTTTCCACACCCCTTTTGAAAGCCACTATGTCTCTACATGAGTATCATTATACTATCGAGGTAACAGGTTCATTATTCGTGGAATATCATTTACTATATACGATGTCTTTTCTCCATACTTGTCTATATCGCCTATGCATCGCATGTGGTGGTCATTTTATCATTTAACAAGTTTCATTCATTGTGGAGCAAATATGGTAAGTGGGATTCCTGGTGGAACCGGTTCATTATGCTACTCCTACGAAGTGAACCTGCTCAGATAATCATGGTACCTGGAGCCCGGTTCTTTGTATTGCTTAGTTGCTTAAGTGGTTTGTGATGATAAGAGCTTCAAGGAAGAAAAGTGACTTCTCATGATGCAAAGTTCATCTTCAAGATGATTGGTAATATTCTTGGATGCTAAGGTATCGAGATCCTTCTTTCTTTTGCAAGGAGTAGGAGCACACACACACAATTCATTCATATATGTCCCTACTTAGTTGTGCATCTTTAAATGTGCACACACACACAATTCATATATTTGTGTCCCTGCATCGTAGCGCATCATTTGGTATAACACATTCATACACTGGAAGTTGAATGCTCATGCATTGGTATGAAAGTAGCATGTTTTGGAAAATGCATGATTGAATACTATCTCTATGTAGTTTGCATTCTTGTGTGAAATGTGTTTGTTTGTTTATATGTTTGTATAACATGGATTTTGAACTTGATTTTAGTCTTAGATTGTTCATGATTCAGTTTCAGTCATTTCGGTTACTCATACTATTGATTTCGAGTTCTAAGTCAAAAGATACTACAATTTCAACTCATGTTGCATACATTGTCTTCGTCTTGGTATATCGAGTGGAATTTTTATTTTCTGGGTTGAGTATCTTATATTTCCATGTCCGTGAGGGATTCCTGGTTCATAATCTTCAAATGGATTTAAATTCAGAGTTCGGAGACCAAATAACGGTCGAAGAACGAGAGGAGAGCGCAAGGGGTGAGGTGCGATGGCTTAAGCCATCACCATGCACCAACCCGAGATGGCACGTGGACATCTTGGCCCCAAGAGTGTTCTGCCCCAAGATGCCCACATACCATCTTGGGAGACACTAATGAAGGAGGGGCAAATTGGTCTTTTGGCTTTTCTCCCTTTAAAACCATTAATTCCCTCTCATTTTAAGATTGAAGAACAATTGCAGAATTTTTCTCTCAACATTTTGATTTTTGTTTTTGTGATAACTTCTTCATATCTACTCCGAATCACTTGATTCAAAAACCGATTTCGAGTGTATTGAAGAGTTCTACAAACCCCAAGCATTTCCAAAACAAAAGGATTCCTACATCTTTCGTTGTGATCTGATCTTCAGTTCGTGATTGCATCATTGTTGGTAAAATCATCTTTTTCTTAGTTTTCTTATTAGATCTTCTTATTGATTGATGTTATTTGATTAAGAAGCATGACTAGGATGATTTTGATATCATGTTTTGGTTTGTTGATTTGATTTTCAAGTTTAGCTAGATTTGTTATATATTGAATGATTTGTGCTAAACTTGATAAACATGAAATTGTTTCTAGAAATCGTTTGTTCTTATGCTTGATTGACTATTTCTAGATTTAATTTTATTTTCTAAGAACTAGATCTACATCAATTGGTATATTCATTTCATTGAATTGGTTCTTAGTTGATAACATGCTTAAGTTGTCTAGATGCATTTGTGATTGATCATTGAAAGCATAATCTAGTCATCTAGTTGCATGTCCATAGAATTTGTTGATCATCATTTTCTATGTTGAGTGCTTGTTTGCGATTTGCATTCATGATCACTTAGATGCCTTGTGAAGAGGTAGAAAGTCTCATATCTTAGAGTGATTCTTTGATTTGAGCATTTGTAAGTCTTAGCTAGAGTCGGGAGGACTTGGATAGCTAAGCAAGTGGAAGTCTCGACAAGAGGTGTGAAACCTCGGATTGTTGAGCAAGGAAGTCTTGGCAAGAGGTGTGAAGCCTCGGATTGTCAAGGAAGGAAGTCTTGGCTAGAGGTGTGAAGCCTTGGATAGTCAAGAAAGAAGTCTTGCCTAGGGTCAGGAGGATCCGGATAGGTGAGCAAGAAATCTTCCTAGAGACAAGGGGTCTTAGATAGGAAGTCGGCTTAGTAGATCACTAGGTCAAGTTAGAGTGAGAGGGAAAGCTTGTAGAGCATGTGTGATTGCTTGAGTGTGTAACTATATTTGAAATAGTGGATTTGCTTTTGACTGTGGTTGTGGAATCAACCCGTGGATGTTTCCACTTTGGAGGTTTTACCACGTAAATATCGTGTGTCTTTGATTGCAATTTTCATTAAGCATTTAGAATTGCATTGTTTTAAAAAGAAGATAAAAATTGGAGCATATACTTATTCACCCCCCCTCTAGGTATATTTCACTACAAAGATAAAGGGAATTTCAAGGTTCATTCCAGCATGGTCCAGAGCCTCCTTTCAAATTGATGGGGACTCCAAAGATCCCAAGCATGCTTCTGGACCAGTACCAGACCTGTGGCTTTGCTCTATATGTACCGGGTCATTCATTTCCCTAGCAAGCCACCGAAGCCCAATCTGATCGAGGACAACCTAGAAGCTTCCCACATTTGGTAAGGCCTTCTACGTGCCTAAGCAATCTTCTAAAGCGATAACACCACTACAAGACCGGTGGCTTTGCTCTATATGTACCGAGTCATTCAACGCCCTAGCATGCCACCGAAGCCCGATCTGATCGAGGAGAGCCCAAAGGTTTCTCTTTCTTGGTAAGGCCTCCTACATGCCTAAGCAAACCTCTGGAGTAGCAGCCTTACTGTAAGGTCAAGTGGCTCATCACTTCTTGTAAATGGCCGGTCAACGCCAAAGTGAGCCACTAAGCTCCTGATTCATTACACCAGGGTCCATATCTTTCTCTTAGTTGCTGAGGACTATTAGGATCCCAAACATACTTCTGGACAAGTACCAGACCGGTGGCTTCGCTCCATGTTTATCGGGTCATTCATCGCCCTAGCAAGCCACCGAAGCCCGATCTGATCAAGGATAACCTAGAAGCTTCCCACATTTGGTAAGGCCTCCTACTTGCCTAAGCAAGCTTCTAGAGCGGTAGCACCGCTACAAGACCGATGGCTTCCCACTCTTGGTAAGGCCTCATACATGCCTAGGCAAACCTCTGGAGTAGCAGTCTCATTGTAAGGCCAAATGGCTCTTCACATCTTGTACAGGGTCGGTCAATGCCCAAGTGAGCCACTACGACCCCGATCCATTCCAGTATGGTCCAGAACCTCCTTTCAAATTGCTGGGGACTCCAAAGATCCCAAGCATGCTTCTACACCAGTACCAGACCGGTGGCTTTGCTCTATATGTACCGGGTCATTCATCACCCTAGCAAGCCATTGAAGCCCGATCTGATCAAGGAGAGCCCAGAGGTTTCCCACTCTTGGTAAGGCCTCCTACATGCCTAAGCAAACCTCTGGAGTAGCAGCCTCACTATAAGGCCAAGTGGCTCCTCACTTCTTTTACAGGGCCAGTCAATGCCCAAGTGAGCCACTAAGCTCCTGATTCATTCTAGCAGGGTCCATAGCGTTTTCTCAGTTGCTGGAGACTTTTATTATCCCAAACATGCTTCTTGACCAGTACCAGACCGGTGGCTTCGCTCCATGTTTACCGGGCCATTCACTGTCCTAGCAAGTCATCAAAGCACGATCTGATCGTGGAGAGCCCAA
Source organism: Dipteronia dyeriana (assembly GCA_032871835.1). Lineage (NCBI taxonomy): Eukaryota > Viridiplantae > Streptophyta > Magnoliopsida > Sapindales > Sapindaceae > Dipteronia > Dipteronia dyeriana. Next base: position 85,952,421 of record CM065298.1, read on the forward strand.
AGGTTTCCCACTCTCGGTAAGGCCTCCTACATGCCTAAGCAAACCTCTGGAGTAGCAGCCTCACTGTAAGGCCAAGTGGCTCCTCACTTCTTATACAGGGCAGGTCAACGCCAAATTGAGCCACTGAGCTTCTGTTTCGTTCCAACATGGTCTATAGCTTTCTCTCAGTTTTTAGGGGCTCCTTTAAATCCCAAGTATACCTCTAGACCATTACCAGACAGGTAGCCCATCTCCATTCATAAAGGGTCATCTAATGCTCAAGTGAGTCATCACTCATCCCGGAGGGGTTCAAAGTCTTCTCTCCATCGGGGGAAACTTCTAGAATCCCGAGCATGTCTCTAGACAGTTACTAGGCCAGTGTCTCCTCTCAACTTGTATGGGGCCATTCAACGCTCTAGCGAGCTACCGTGGTCCTAATCTACCTCTCTAAATTCAAAGGTAGGCAGACTTGAAGCCCTCCATGTGTCTACAGTAGCAGAGGACTTCAAGGTAGTTCCTACCTCAACATGACTAGACATGTAAGCAAAAATGGGAACCAAGTCCTCCTCATCATCTGCGCATCCATCATCTCAATAATTTTCGGCTTCAGTAAAAGAGGACCCAAGTAACCCTCAACTTTCTCTGTGATCTATTCAAGGTATCCATCCTCCAATGATGATCAGGTCAGAGGGAAGAAGAGCTCGAGCTGCCTAGCAAGCAACACAGAAGCGTCTTTCAACAAATAAAGCACCCACCTTGGCTCCCAAGGTAGCCACGTTGCCATGCAGAGTTTAAACCACTCTCACCATGTGGTCGTGGGTTGAAAAAGTAACCATCCTCATTAGCTGGCACGAGCTCGACCTTAGCAAACACCAGTTTGCTTTCGGGGATTATAATACCGATGGCTCCTCTCCATTTGTACGGGGCCTTTTAATGCCCTAGTAAGCCATCGAGGTATTGATCGGTTCGCAGAGCACTTAAAAGTCCTGATTCGTTTATAATGGGGTCTCGAGCTCCATTACGATTGTTGAAGACTTTCATCTACTCCAAGTGGACTTCTAAACCGGTTACATAACTTGGGGACTAGAAGCTTAATATTTTCTCAGTACTCCAGTGAGAGGGGCGATAACCCTAGCATAAGACAATTTCCTCTAGTTCGTAATAAAAAGCATCTTTTGCGGAGAGCCATTCTACTATCTACACTCATAAACCAGATCATCTCAAGAGATTTTACTCGTTAAAAAACTCCTAGAGCGAAACTGGTTATCAACTGAAACCACCATGCATCGATAAAACTTCGTATCAGCTCGCCATGAGTTTGCATCTCTTTCGACTTCAGTATCTATAATAAATCCTTCTAGAAGGATTGCCATTACCTGGAGAGCTACACAGCAATCCTGATGCCTTGGACCGGATCGAATCTCTCCAGGAGGATCATCTTGACTAGGAGAGATAGATAGACTTCTTAATACCCCGAGTTGGATTAATCTCTCTAGGAGGATCGCCATGGTAATTCGACAATGATCGCCTCGAGACCAGGAAATAGCTTGATAGCGCTCCAGATGCCTCGGCTGGGCACCACCCCCTTCCATGAAGGCTCAGAGTGTAAGAGTACAGTTGTCATCCAGATCTCGAGACCAGGAATTGATCGGGGAAGCCCCTCATCACTCATGATACCTTGGTCGGTGACCTCCCCCAAGAAGAATCTGAGTGTAATAGCATAGTTGCCATCCGGATCAGAATACCAGGATATAGCTAGATAGCGCTCCTGATGCCTTAGTCAGGCTACGACCCCCAAGAAGGATCTGAGTGTAACAACATAGTTGCCATATGGATCGAAATACCAGGATATAGCTAGATAGCTCTCCTGATGCCTTGGTCGGGCTACGACCCCCAAGAAGGGTCTGAGTGTAAGAGCATTGTTGCCATCCAGATCTTGATACCAGAATATAGCTAGATAGCCCTCCTAATGCCTTGGTCGGGCTACGACCCCCAAGAAGGGTCTAAGTGTAAGAACATAGTTACCATCCGGATCAAAATACCAGGATATAGGTAGATAGCGCTTATGATGCATTGGTCGGGCTACGACCCTCAAGAAGGGTCTGAGTGTAAGAGCATTGTTGCCATCCAGATCTCGATACCAGGATATAGCTAGATAGCGCTCCTAATGCCTTGGTCAAGCTACGACCCCGAGAAGGGTCTAAGTGTAAGAGCATTGTTGCCATCCAGATCTCGATACCAGGATATAGCTAGATAGCTCTCCTGATGCCTTAGTCGGGCTATAACCCCCAAGAAGGTTCTGAGTATAAGAGCATTGTTGCCATCCAGATTTTGATACCAGGATATAGCTAGATAGCGCTCATGATACCTTGGTCGGGCTACGACCCCCAAGAAGGATCTGAGCGTAAAAGCATAGTTACCTGCTAAATCACTAGACCAGAACAACCACAAGGTCATCATGTTGCCTTGGTCAGGCCAACCCCGCTAGGAAGGATCTAGATGGCATAGATGCCTACCAGAATCATTTCGCTAGCTCGTCTAAGTACAGTAATTCCTGGAAAACAAACTCTAGGTACCCATATTCACCACAAAAAGCTTCATCCGACATGATCGTGCAATAAGCTCATTTATTTTGCAGGAATGAATATTACCCCGGTTCTCTAAGCCAATCACTGGGAACGATACTGGTTACCAATAAAAAGGGTCAAGCAAAATTCTTCATGTAGTACAAGATCTGGACTCCAACCCCAAATACTTACCGGTGTTCATGTCAGAGGGGAATTCTGTTAATAGCGAAATTTAGCTAGAGACCAAAGAAGAATTTTCCACTTCCCAGCCTTCCCGCAAGGGTCCAAATTCGGGCTTGTATGATGGGGTATCAAGGTCCCTGAGCTCGAGCTACCATGAAATCCTACAGAAGCAAGGTGAGGCCACCCATACCATCTGAGCATCTCACAAGTTTTCAGGCTTACCAAATAAAGACTAACGAAACCTCGTCAAGCTTCTTATACCAGGATAAAGCCCGAAGCTAGGTCGATGTGAAATGACCTGGGTCCCCCGATATCAAGGTATCTAGTGACACTCTCCTAGAGCTTGCTATTATCTCTACTTTCGCTAAGAGACCTTCAAGGTGTCGAACTTATCATGCAAAGGCCCTCCTTTCTTATCGATGTATAATCTCGATCTGTCTGAGCATTAAAGGAAGAAGCCCGTAAAGCCTCGTAGTCACCAAAAGTGCCAAGATCCATTGTAGATCCTGGTACGGTTGAATCAAGTAGCAAGAACAGTACTCGAGTGTGCCTCTCCACCCTTCCAGAAGTGAGCCAAGGTTGCCTGTTTATGGCAAACACCTTACAAAGGCCTGCTAGCCAAGCTCGCTACCCCGCTAGGAAGCCTGCATAAATAGGTCAAGCTCCATGATAAAGCTCGACGTAGCTAAACTGAGCTCCCAACTACAAGGTTGGAGCCCAATGGGATATTTCACCTCTAAAATGGTTAGCACAAGCTCCATGGGATAACCAACATCTAGCTCCGTGACAATCGAGAGGTCCCTGGGGGACCCCGCCAATGTACTAGATCCTAGGGTACCTCGTCCTCATAGAATATCAAATGGCACCTCGGGTAACCTCCATGAAGTACCTCTCCAAAGTGACATACAAAACTAGAGCTCTCCTCTCGGCAACGTAGGAAGAGAGGATTAACTTCCATGACATTTAAAGTACCATCAATGAGGTCAACAACATTAATGGAGGCAGTCAACCCAGTTAATGACATGATCAACACCATTAATAAGAGAATATTCAACTCTTTAATGGCCATCATTAGTAAAAGTGTCCAAAAAGGAAACAAATACCTTTTCCTACAAGATATCCTCCACAACCGATTATTGGGGGTCAAATATAACATAAAATCCCGCCTATCAAGGAAGGAAGAGTCCGAAGAGGAAACAAGCATATCTTCTCCGAGATAATAGCTACCAGCCGATCAACTACATTAAAGGAAGGATCGTATTCGATAAGGGAACAAAGCCTAATCGAAGAGTCCCGGACTTGCACGCCAAGGTGGTCATCATGTATAAATATGCCTGTAAAAGGCATATTGTGGGGTCTCCAATAAATGACAGAAGATACATGCTTTGTTTAGAGATCTCATGACATCATCAATGTATGTGTTACCTTTACCTAGAATATACCGGTATCGGTCTACATTCGACCACCATTGTAAGCTCTCCGGAGCGACTACGTTGTATTACTTCACCATTCTTGTAAGATCCCTGGAGCATTCTTTGATATATACATAAGGAAGGGTATTCCCCCTTCCAGCGGATACTGCATTGGGGTTTTTCAGCATGTGATCATTAGTGATGCTTTTTCCCCCTTGGTCAGTCCACCTCCCTTTACAAAAGATTTATGTTTCTCTTACTTGTGTCCTGTGTAATGCATGCATATATGAGTGCGAGCTAGATTCCTACCTCGCTGGACCTGGCGCTCTTATCTTCCCATCTTCATGCTAAAGTCGCATATCAAGATGAGGAGAAACCACCCAGACCAGCTTGAAGGAAGTCGATGAGCTCAACTACATCGTCTCTATGGCAGAAATCGAGCTCTCCGACACTGGAGCTAGATAAGCCCCCTCCGTACTTGCTATCTAGGTTGGGGAATTACAAGAAGGAATCGAGCTACAGAACCGGGCTCTAGGTACCATGACGGGCTTCGACCCCGACCGAGGACCTGGACTAAGACCTGGACTAAGACCAGGACCAGGACCAGGACCAGGACCAGGACCAGGACCAGGACCAGGATCAAGATCAACCCCTTCATACCTGCAAGAGAACCTCAAGCTCCCTATATCTACTTCATAAGCACGTTGCCTGACAGGTAAGATGGCTTGTCTCCTCGAGCTCCCCAGATCTACTACATAAGCATGAACCCCGACAGGTAGGATGGTTTGCCTCCTACCTATGATTTCATCCTCCTTCATATTCATACAAGATCAGATCAGGTATCAACGGTACCGACCCCCGGCCACCACTGTCATGGTAGTGGTCTCGAAGGTGTTAACAGGGATTTCTCATCCTAAACAAATTTCCCGTTAACAGACCTAATAATGCAAGCTATCACAATACAAACCCCAAACATGTTATAATTTCAATAAATATGCAATTAATATGAAGAAATGCGAATTTAAGCAATAAATGAAATGTCTTGGTAAGCTAGAACAATAAATGAACAACAATGGTGGTTCTACTTACCTATCAATGAAAACTCATGCTTGGAATGATGCTTGAATGCAAGAAGAAGATGAGTTTGGGGTTTGAAGAGTCAAATAACAAAGCTTGAATCTTTCTCTCTCTAATTGAGGTTCTCTCACTCTAAAGATAGGTTCTTTTAGATTTAAGAAGGCAAGGAAGAAGAAGAGAACATATATAAAGAAGCCCTAACAAAACGGCATCGTTTTGGACTTGGGAGACAAAGTCCCTCATGACCGTTGTGCGTGCCGTGGCCTAGGCAAGTTTCTAGACCGAGGTCTGTGCAGCATGGCACGGCTAGAAATTACCACTGCCTAGGTCGCTGGCTAGGCATGGCACCAACAGCGGTCTAGGAGGCGGTACACGCCAGACAGCACAATGACTCGAGCTTTGAGAGACCCAAACATAACCAAACAACATCCAAACCTTTCGTATAATATACCGTTGGAAAGGTATGGAAGTCTACTTTCTACTCTAGTTTACAAAACCTGATTTGGATGCCTGTAGTAAACGTTATGATCATGTTAGTGATAAAAGGTCAGAAACGGACAACAACAGAGATGCCCTATTTTTGTGGTCACTTTGGTGATTTCAAAACCAATCCAAACAGTCATGAAATATTATGAATAATATACTGTTGGAAAGGTATGTGTGTCTAGTTTGTACAGAATGTTTCAAAAATTATTTTGAATCATTGTATAAAAATATTTGATCACAAGACCGAACAAAGGTCAGTTTTAATAATTATTTAAATCATTGAAATACACTCTTTTGAAACTAGACACCTTACTCCATATAACCAAACAAAGAGAAGAATGAGACCTTCTCATATGGTCACTCAATGTGCTAAAACAAGCACACCATCGTGCAAGTGCAAACACAATACACCACCATATTTAAATCTACAAATGAAGTGCAAATGTGATTGTGAAGAGATGCACACATATAAACAATATCAATACCAAATGCAAGATCAACAAAACATGCATGAGGTATGTGTGTGCACCTAAACTCTTCAAGAGGCAAAGTCAAGTGAATATACATTTTTCTCTTAAAGTCATGGAGATGCTTGGAAGCTTACCAATGAGGACCTAAGCTACCCATTACGCAATCATCCCCAATGTGGTGTGGTTGTCATGAAATAAGCCAATCATAAAATCAAGGTCCTAACATTTAGAGTTTAAGTAAATCGAGCCCTCCGTCCTTGAGCCCCTTTAGGGGGTTGTAGCCCGAGTGAGGCATCAAGTAAAGAACTATTTAGCCCTCTCGAAGGCTAGGGAGCAGGAGGGCTTCAGCGCTCTCAAACTCGAATCCTTCTTGGTGGTGGCAGCCCGGCCAAGGCATCAGAAATGCTTATCTAGCTATTTTCTGGTCTAGAAATCTTGATGGGAACTAGGCTATTACACTCAGACTCTTCTTGGGGGTGGTAGCCCGACCAAGGCATCAGGAGGGCTATCTAGCTATTTCCTGGTCTTGAGATCTGGATGGAAATAATGCTCTTACACTCAGGCCCTTCTTGGGGGTGGTAGCCCAACCAAGGCATCAGGAGGACTATCTAGCTATTTCCTGGTCTTGAGATCTGGATGGAAACTATGCTCTTACACTCAAACTCTTCTTTAGGGGTGGTAGCCTGACCAAGGCATAAGAAGGGTTATCTAGCTATTTCCTGGTCTTGAGATCTGAATGGCAACTATGCTCTTACACTCAGACTCTTCTTAGGGGTGGTAGCCCGACCAAGGCATCAGGAGGGCTATCTAGCTATTTCCTGGTCTTGAGATCTAGATGGCAATTATGCTCTTATACTCAGACCCTTCTTGGCGGGGGGTAGTGCCCAGCCTAGGCATCTGGAGTGGCGAGGGGGCTTCCCCGTCCTACCTCTAGTCTTGGGGTGATAATGTCGAATTTTCCACGTAGACCCAAATCATTGTAGAACGTAGTTGAAGATGGAGAAAATAATAAAAGCATACTTTATTGATACGAAGGTTGCAGTACATTATTGTCGGAGATAAGAAAAAATTAGGTGGAGGTCGCCTTTTCATGAGTCTCATGTTTAGGGGTAGAATTTTCTTAAGTGATCTGCATTCCAAGTATGATCGATGAGTCGGCCATTCATATCCTTGAGTTTGTATGCCCCATTACGGATCACCATTTTTACTAAGTTCGGTCCTTCCCAGTTGGGCCCTCTCTTCTTGGTATTCAATGTTACTTTCCTGAGAACTAAGTCCCCTTCTTTTAAGTTTCGGGCCTTTACCCTCCTATTGAAGTTCTTGGCAATTCTGCTTTGGTAGACTGCTACCTTCTCGGCTATTCGATCTTGTTTCTCTTCCAGGAGGTCCAAGCTAGCTCAGAGCTTACTTTCATTGCTCCCTGGTATGAATTGTTGGACTCTAAAGGAGGTCAATTTGTGCTCGATAGGTAGGACTACTTTAACCCCGAAAGATAACGAGTAGGGCGTTTCACCATTAGTTGTTCTCCTTGTAGTGCAGTAAGCCTAGAGGACCTGGGGAAGCTCTTCTGCAAATATGCCTTTATTCTATTATAGTTTTTTCTTCAACAGCTTCTTAATGGTTTTGTTCGTGGATTCCACCAAACCGTTGGTCCGGTGGTGGGCTACCGAAGCAAACCGAAGATAGATTCCCAAGCCTTAGTAAAAATCTTTGAATCGACCATTATCGAACTGTTTTTCGAGGTCAGCTATAATGACAAGAGGGGTTCCGAATCTGCAAACTACATTAGTCTTGATGAACCTTATTGTGTTTTCTTCTGATATCTGGGAGAGCGATCTGGCTTCGAGCCATCTTTTGAAATAATCAATTGCCATGATAGCATGCTTGGCCTGACCCAAAGCGCTAGGAAGTGGTCCAATCAAGTTGACTCCCTACATAGCAAAGGGGTATGGCGAGCTACGGGACGACAACCGCTCCGGAGGGAGGTGACTCAAGTTTACGGCTATCTAGAATGCCTCGTAGGCTTGTACCAAGTTCTTCGTGTCTTGATGGATGGTTGGCCAATAATATCCCATGTGGAGAACCTGATACGCCAAAGCCTCTGCACTAATGTGGTTCCTGCATTCCCCAGAATAAACCTCTCTCAAAGCCCACTTGGAGTCTTTGGGGTGTAGACATCGGAGCAGGGGAAAGGATCTTCCTCTCCGGTATAAATGCCCATCTACAAAATAATACAGGACCGAGAGCCTTTTGACTCTCCTAGCTTGATCGGGCTCCCCGGGAAGTTTCTCATCCTGTAGATAATCCACTATCGGATCCATCCAGCACGGTTGTCGATCCAAGGTATAAGCTTCCTTACCGGTCATTGTGCTTGGTAGGGAGATCACTTGAAGAAGGACTCCGTGGGGCAAGGTCTGGCCACCATATGCAGCTATCTTGGCAAGTACGTCAGCTTGATGATTCAGTTGTCGAGGTATCTGCTCGATTTTAAATCCCTTAAATCTCCTCTTGAGTTGTTGACCAATTTCAGATAAACGATCATATTATCCCCTTTTGCCTGATAATCCCCGGAGACTTGTGTTAATAGAAAAATTTGGCTAGGGACCAAAGAAGAATTTTCCACTTTCCAGCCTTCCTGCAAGGGTCCAAATTCGGGCTAATGTGATAGGATATCAAGGTCCCCGAGGTCAAGCTACCACGCGATCCTACAGGAGCAAGGCGAGGCCGCCCATGCCATCTAAGCATCTCGCACATGTCCAGGCTTACCAAATAAAGCCTGACGAGACCACGTCAAGCTTCTTATACAAGGATAAAAGCCCGAAGCTAGGTCGATGTGAAAGAACCTAGGTCCCCCGACATCAAGGTATCTCGTGACACTCTCCTAGAGCTTGCTACTATCTCTACTTTCACTAAGAGACCTTCAAGGTTCCGAACTTGTCTTGCAAAGGCCCTCCTATCTCATTGAGGTATAATCTCAACCTGTCCGAGTATAAAAGGAAGAAGCCTGTAAAGCCCTATAGTCACCAAAAGCGCCAAGATCAACTGTAGATCCTGGCATGGTTTGAATCCCTTAAATCTGCTCTTGAGTTGTTGAACCAATTTCAGGTAAGCGATCATATTATCCCCTTTTTGCCTGATAATCCCCGGAGACTAGTGTTAATAGCAAAATTTGGCTAGGGACTAAAGAAGACATTTCCACTTCCCAGTCTTTCTACAAAGGTCCAAATTCGGGCATATGTGATAGGGTATCAAGGTCCCCGAGGTCGAGCTACCACGTGATCCTACAGGAGCAAGGCGAGGTTGTCCATACCATCTGAGCATCTCGCACGTTTCAAGGCTTACAATATAAAGCCTGACGAGACCGTGTCAAGCTCCTTATACTAAGATAAAAGCCTGAAGCTAGGTCGACGTAAAAGGACTTGGGTCCCCCGAAATTAAGGTATCTCGTGACACTCTCCTAGAGCTTGCTACTATCTCTACTCTCACTATGAGACCTTCAAGGTGCCGAACTTGTCTTGCAAAGGCCCTTCTGCCTCGTCGAGGTATAATCTCGACCTGTCCAAGCAAAAAAGGTAGAAGCCTGTAAAGCCTCATCGTCACCAAAAGTGCAAATATCTACTGTAGATCCTGGCATGGTTAAATCAAGTAGCAAGAGCAGTACTTGAGCGTACCTCTCCACCCTTCTAGAAGCAAGCCAATGCCGTCTATTTCTGGCAAACACCTTACCAAGGCTTGCCAGCCAAGCTTTACTACCCCATCTGATTCCAGCGCGGTCAAATCGAGCTCCACCGAAAGCCTCGTAAGGTCGAATCAAGCTCCATACAACCATACTGGTACCTTAAAGTATCTCGCCCTCAGATCGATACCCAAGTACTGGGATACCAGCTTCGGGACCCATTAGTGGTACGCCTCCTCCGTAAGGTAGGAAGAACAATATCAGTAAAGTACCACGCCACCAGAATATTGAACCAGAGTTCTCCTCCAAGAGAGAGGGTTGACATGATTACCATTAATGAGGTCAATCGTATTAATAGAGGTAGTCAGCCCTATTCAATGAGGTCAACCATATTAATGGAGGTAGTCAACCCTATTAATGAGGTCAACTATATTAATAGAGGTAGTCAACCCAATTAATGACATGATCAACGCCATTAATAAGAGAATATTCAACTCTTTAATGACCACCATTAGTGAAAGAGTCCAAAGAGGAAAACAAATATATTTTCCTCCAAGATATCCTCTACAACCGATTATTGGGGGTCAACTATAACAGAAAATCCCGCCTATCAAGGAATGAAGAGTCCGAAGAGGAAACAATCATATCTTCTCCAATATATTAGCTACAAGTCGATTAACTACATTAAAGGAAGAATCGTATTCGATAAGGAAACGAAGACTAATTTAAGAGTCCCGAGCTTGCACGCCAAGGTAGTCACCATGTATAAATATGCCTGTAAAAGGCATATTGAGAGGTCTCCAATCGATGACAAAAGACGCTAAAATACATGCTCCAAGACAGACTTAATATTCGACATCTGAGATCGCCCATATCATTTCGAATCCCAAAAATGACCAGCCCTAGGCATGTCTACATGCTTCGTTAAAAGTTCTCTTTACATCATCATTGTATGTGTACCCCGACCAGGAAAATTCCGGTATCGGTAAACACTCACTGTTGTAAGCTCCCTTGAGCATATACGTTGTACTACTTTGACATCTTTGTAACCTCCTCAGAGCATCGCATGATATATATATATATATATACAAGGAAGGGTATTCCTCCTTCCTCTGGATACTGCCTAGGGGTTTTTCAGCATGTGATCACTCGTGGTGCTTTTTCCCCCATTGGTCAGTCCACATCCATCAACATAAGACTTGTGTTTTTCCTATTATCTACTGTATTATGCATGTGTGTATGCAGGCTAGGTACCGACCTCATTGGTCCTAGCTCTCTATCTTTCTTACATGAGATCGGGAAACAACAACGAAGACTTAAGGAACCGAATCTAGATTCTTACCTCGCTGGGCCTAAAGCTCTTATCCTCTTATCTACAAGCCAAAGTCGCACATCAAGATGAAGAGAAACCACTCATACCAGTTCGAAGGGAGTCGATGAGCTCTCCCGTATCCTCTCTATGGAAGAAATCAAGCTCTTCGACACTGGAGCTAGATAAGCCCCTCTTCTTACTTGCTATCGAGGTCGGGGTATTACAAGAAGCAATCGGACTCCAGAACCAGGCTCTGGGTACCAGGACGGGCTCCGACCTTAACCGAGGAATAAGGTCCAGGATCACCCCCTTCGCACCAGCAAGGGAACCTCGAGCTCTCCAGATCTACTTCATAAGCATGAAGGCCGACAGGCGGGATGGCTTGTCTCCTACCTACTGTTTCATCTCATTCATATTCATACAAGATCACCAAGGTACCAAAGGTACCAACCCCTGCCACCACCTCTGTGGTAGCGGTCTCGAGGGTGTTAATTGAGATTTTCCACCTAGTATGAATTTTTGATTAACAACATGGTTGACCACGAGCAAAGAGTCGTTCTTAATATTCAGGTAATCGACGAGCTCTATGGTTGCTCTTATTCCTGCTAGAAGGGCTTTGTACACTGCCTCATTGTTCATGACTTTAAATTCAAATCTGAAATCGTTGCAGCACTCAGTTCCTTCTAGGTCGATTAAGACTACGCCCGCTTCTTTCTCAGCTTGCCCGGAAGCTCTATCAGTGTAGAGGGTCCATGACTTGTAACCTTCCGGCCAGTTGTCAGATTCTTGAATCCTCTCGTGGGTTACATCTGCTACCATGGGGGTTGCTTGGCCTGAAGATACGGAGAGCTCTGCTACAATGTCAGCTAGTGCCTGAGCTTATATTACGGTCATAGGATTGTACCTTAAATCAAACTGGGTAAGCTCCAGGGCCTATAAAACCAGCCTTTCAAAAACATCTGGCCTTTGTAGGAATTGACAGAGGGGTTGGTCCGTCACCACTACTTTTGAATGAGCATGGAAGTAGGGACAAAGCTTCCTTGCCGAGTTCACCAAGGCATAAGCGAGATTCTCCAACAAGGTATAGTTCTTTTCAGGCATGGTTAAAGCTTGACTTACGTAATAAATAGGTCATTAGACCCTATACCAACAATCCTTGACCAAGGCCCCACTTACGGCGGTTTCTGAAATGGCCAAGTATATTTGAAGCTCTTCTCCAGGACTTGGCTTAACCAACAGTAGAGGGCTTGATAGGTATTTTTTCAAGGCTTGATAGTTATTTTTTCAAGGCTTGAAAAGCTTGTTCACTCTTCTGATCCCACTTCATGTTTATTCCCTGCTTAATGGCTTTGAAGATTGGTAGACACTTATCGGTAGATCGAGAGATGAACTTATTGAGCGCTGCTACCTGTCTGGTCAAGGCTTGAACCTGTTTAAGAGACGTGGGGGATTCTAGATCCAGGATAGCCATGATCTTTTCCTGGTTAGCCTTAATGCCTCTCTCATGGACCATGAAGCCCAGAAACTTCTCTACAGTTGCCCCGAAGATGCATTTGGAAGAGTTCAACCTCATCTGGTTCTCCCTTAGGATCATGAAGGTTCTACGAAGATCGTCTAGATGGCCTTCCGAGGTTGAACACTTGGTGATCATTTCGTCGATATACACCTCCATTGACCTCCGAATTATTGGCTTGAACAACCGATTAACTTGCCACTGATAAGTAGCTCCAGCATTCTAGAGCCCAAAAGGCATCACCTTGTAGCAGTACTGTTAATAGTGAAATTTGGCCAGGGGTCAAAGAGAAACTTTCCATAATCATGAAGCCCGAAAAAAGTCGTAAAGCCACCCCACCTGAGCAGGAAAGGCCGGCACGGCTTCAAGACTACCAGAAAACAAACCATGCCCAACCAGAACGAGCTCCCCACGAGAGTACTGGAACCTAGGCTTCTCTAGGCCATCTATCAGGGAACCTCGGCTCTGAGGTCGAGCTCTAAAACAGTCCCGTAAATGCCATGGGAAGTCTCCAAGCTCAAGAGACATTCGAAAGAACCCTACCAACCTCTCTAGAAGCCTGCTGTCCTTGTTAGACATAAAGGAAGAATCATGCCTAAATCTATACTACCCCAATTACCTCCCAGGAGGGTCTACAAGAGCACCTCAAGCCCCCAAGGGTCAGGGAAAATCCAACTTAATCTTCTAAAAACAGAGCCAAAGCAGGGATCTACCTCGCTCTACAGGGCAACAGGCAGCTGGCAAGGTGACCTCCATTAAGATTCATGGCGTGAGTGCACACAGGATCGTCTCCACATAATATTTACATGCACGTCAAGAGTTTGACTCAAATAAGGGATTAAACTTATCTCCGTCAATGATATCATCAAATCCCGTAACAATTCAAATTCAAATAACGAATCCTACCCAATAATAAGGGAACGGATTCATGGGATCATGGTAAAGTATTTGCGAATTAAAAACCTACTTGGACGATATAAAAAGGTGAAGCCAAGCATGGTAGGGAAGGAACGACAGATACAAGAAAGAGAAAGAAAAACAGAGAACAACTTACAAGAATAGATATACGTACAAAAAATATAGAGTCAAGGGGAAAGCCTAAATTCTGTATTCATAATAAAGCTACCTTCATTTCCAATATTCGACAGGCACTGAGTTGCCACCACCCTACACCTTGGAGAGACTGTGAGCATACAAGAGAGCAATTTGTACTTTAAAAAATATATATCAAAAATAAAGCTCCCATTTACTAATCAGCTTCTTGTCTATCTCTTAACCAGGTCAGGAACCAACAGTGCCGACCCCGGCCACCACTTTCGTGGTAGTGGTCTCGAGGGTGTTAACAGGAATTTCTGATCTTGAACAAATTTCCCGTCAACACTTTCTGGCACCGACTGTGGGAAAAATCTCACACCATCTTTTTACATTTAAAAAATTCGTTATTTCAAATTCATCATGAGGCTCCGCTTCTCACAAGAGTAGCAGGGCACCTCAGGATAACCTTCTGCTACATCGACTTGAAAGGTCCTGAGAAAAAGGAGAAAATCCAGGCTCCAAAGCCAGATCCCACCCAGCCAGCTTCTGTACAGGCTCTGGATCCCCCTCTGGGATGCTAGGTCGAGCTTGACCAACAAGGGGCGGCTTTTGTAAAGAACATCCGCCTTCGACTACTCGCTGAGGGTATCCTTATCCAACAAACGGTTCTCTGCAATCAAGGGGAGTCAAGCAGGCTTGGGGCTAGGCAACACGCCTTTAATCATCTGAGACCAGCCCCTCTGGAATCAACTCGTAAAAGAGCAAGGTTCCCGACCTCGATCCGAGATAGGCTAGGGCCCATGCCTTATGTTCCCGAAGCGCTGCCACGCTACCAACCAAGACAAGTTAGATCCGAAGCACATGTCCTTCCCCGGGGACGGAAAGAGCTCATCCACCCAATGACTACAAGGAGAGAAGCCCAAGGTAGAAGAGAAAAGTTAGTAAAGCCCTTGAGCGATCCCTTGAGCAAAGAAGGAACCAGTTAGAGGTCGTCAATTTGTTAGAGGGATCTGATGGTGAGGAATCCGAGATCGACTCAAGGGAATCCGAAAGCAAGCGACTAAGGGACCAGTTGGCATAGCTATAGAAAGAGGTCCAATTGATGAAAAAGAGGAAGTACAAGAAGGACAAGAAAGATCCTCTAAGTGAAATGAACGCCCCCATCACCAGAAAGATCTGGGAGGCAAAGCTCCTGCCTAAGTTCAAAATGCCAGCTGACAGGTTCTCAGAGACTGAAGATCCTCTGAGCCACTTAAAGAGCTTCGTTCAACATATAAAGGTCCAGAACAATACCAGGGCCGCTATGTGTCAAATGTTCCCCACTACACTCACAGATTATGCTAAGACCTGGTTTAGGAAACTACCGATGGGAGTGTGGATTCCTTCACCAAGTTATCAACCGATTTGGGCTCACAATTTTAGGGAGTTAAGCCCTGACTGAAGGACCCGATTCACCTATAATACATGATCCAGGAGAGAGGGGAAACTCTCCTGGCTTATGTCGAGCGTTTCCACAAGGAAGTCATCTAGATATGGGTCTTCACTGAGAGAGAAACCCTAGCCAACTTCTGAAGAAACTTGTGGGCGTGAAAACTATTCCGATCTTTTACCAACAGACCTGCGGAAACCTACCAGAAAGCCTATGATCGTGCTCTGGAACAGATTGAGGTCCACGAACAGCTCAAGGTCATGATGGAGCATGACAACATGAGAGCCGTAAAGCGACAAAATAAGGAAGCTCCCGGACCTAAGCAAGTTCAGAAAAGCCAAAACAAACCCCCTAATAAATTGACATACGGCTTCCCTTTTCCTCAACTCAGATCCGAAAGGTATCCTGATAAACAGGCTCTTCCTCAAGCTTTACCGTCTTCCAGGGAAAGTGGCCCTTATAGCCCGCGATAAGAGGGGGTATGACAATTACACTACCTTAAATGCATCCCGAGAAACAGTCTACCTTGCCATTCAGGACAAGGGTTTGTTACAGAAGCCTGCTCCTATGAAAGCCCATGTCGATAAAAGAAATCGTTATAAATATTGCGACCTTCACGAGGACGTAGGTCACAACACTTCAGAATGCTACAACCTGCGGAACAAGATTGAGGCTTTGATAAGGGAAGGAGGCTTGATAGAGTTCTTACAACAGGTCAGGAAGAACATTCAGACTGGAAGGGAGGTGCAAGCCGAGATCCGAGAACATGCTGAGAAAAAAAAGGGAGAGCAGACGGACCTGATGCAATAGATTCAGATAATATATACTATCAGCGGATGTCCCACTCTGGTCGGTACCTCTAACAAGGGAGCCTATCCCCCAACAAGGTTACAATAAGCAGAATGGGCCCAATCCCTGGCTCTGGGATACAAAAGCAATAAAAAAAAATGGCAAACACAGTTGAGGATGAGATGCCCAACCGTTTTCTCGAGCATTCAAAATAGATTACATGGGAGATAACTTAAGCTTCTTCGTCTTCCTAAAGACCTCCAGCCTCCTCCTCCACAGAATGAACCTCGCCCCCTGCTTCCCTCCCCGGTTGTGGCTCATCCTGGTCAGCTGCATCTACCGTCTCTGCCACCTCCTCCTGGGATCAGCCTTGGCTGTCTCGGGGTCAACAAGAACGGTCCTCCATAATTTCATTGATCACCGCCATAACTTCAGGCGGTATAGCTACATCAAGAAGGCTAGCCATCGACTCAAGAACGTTCCCACTTTCTGTTGACTTCACTTCTGAGAGCACTTCGGGGAGATCATAGGCTTCAACAAGGCCTCCTTCTAGCTCTTTGTAGTGAACCCCCTTCGAGGATTCAGCGAGGCCAGATGCGGGAAAGGCTGGAATAGGAGAAGGCAGATCTGGCATTTCCAACTGCTTCCCAACTCCCTCCCAGAAGGACCAGCTCCATCAGTTTTACGGTGAGACATCTCCGCAGCCCGCGACAATACCTCTTCTCTATCCCAGCCAGCGATGCTGGAGAGATCGAATAGGGGAAAAAGAGCCTCTGCAACCTGATAAGAGGCATAGAAGTACCCCTTGTTAAAAGAGGCTTCCACCTCGGCCTGGAGCTGGGTAAGTTGAGCCTGCAAGGTTTGATTCTCAGCATCCAGGGCCTTCGCCTCGTCCCTCCAGTCATCCCGCTAGCTAGTTCGCCACTTTGACCAGAGAGTTTCCTGATCAAAATCCTGCTTCAACCTTTCACGGTCGTATTGAAGCTCAGCTAGCTGCGTCTCTATTCCTTGTTGGCTAGAGATCATTTTTTGGACCAAGGTCTGAGCCTGTGCAAACATCCCTATGGCTCGCTCAGCTTCAGCCTCAGCTTTGGCTGCCCGAACACGGAGGAAGGCTACCTAATTCCCCATGGCCACCTGAAACTTGAAAGTCTGCAAAGAAAAATTATGTTAGAAAATGACAAATCAAAATGTTGAATGAAGAAATGAAAGCGACGGTTACCTCGGCTAGAAGAGCAGACCCTTATGTAATCATGATGTCCACAGGCATCACGGATATCTTAGAAAGCCCGCCGCCTGGACAGGATGCGTTAAATTGCTTCAAGACCTCATCCTAACCCACCAAGCTCGATTGCTTGTGGGGGCGAGAAGGGTAGACCCATAGAAATATCGGTATCAGGCTCCCTAGGAACCTCGACTGCCTGGGTTACAACCGGATCATTAGAGAGGGATAATGTGACTCGGGGAGCATCGGCTAAAGGAAAGACTACTGGTTAGGGGGCAAGAATGGACTTATTGATGACTTGGGAGGCAGACCCTCCTCGGTTTAGAGTCTTCACTGCCCGAGATGCAAGAAGAGACATCTTGGACTTCACCTGGGAAGGAAGAGGGGAACGAACGAACAGGGCAGCTACCTTAGTTGTAAGCCCCACTTTATCATAACATCCAAGAGAGCTCCCGGGGTCGATCTGAAAGGAGGAGGAGGGATCCCAGCTCGTCGGGCTTCACGAGAATCTAGAGCAACAACAAACAATGTTCAAGAGAAATCAAGATCATCTGAAACTGAAACCATCCAGAAAAAAAAACCTAGATAGATCGAGATACTTTCGAGGGGTAACACCGGATATCTGCTGGTACCTGTTTACCCTGCAGGAATCAAAGGGGTCGACGGTTGGAAACTTTAAATTCAAGTAGTTCCGAGCCAGGATGGTCTTTAGCACGGTTTCAGACTCTATGAGCAAGGAATCCATACCCCATGTGGGTTTGTCACTAAAGGCGGTGGGAACCTTGAGCTCATGCTAGTAGACGAAGACGGAGCTTCCCCAGTCTTCTACCGCCAGAACCCATTCCTCTTTCCAAGCAGGGTCTTTTTTTTAAGCACTATGAATTATAAAGTTGAGCCTAATCATGGCCTTGGCATAGAATTGGCCTCTTGGAACCCCAGCAAGGCTACCTATCTGGAAAAGGAAGGCGAGATCCTCAGCCCCGAGCTCCCTAATTACATTGCTCAGCTCGTATTGCTCCCTCTATAATACGAGAAGGCCGATTAGATACCTTCAGAAGTTGGGCGTTAGTTGAAGTAGAGCCAGCTGAAGGGCATTGAGAGCCCATCGAAGGGTGGGGTGAAGAGAGAGTTTCACCCCGCTCTCAAAAGCTACGATATGGATAGGGAGCACGCCTTTGGGTGGGCTAAAAACATCATAAATTCGGTGGGAGATAGTTAGAGAAATAGTGTCAGGAATACCATACTTGTCCCGTAGACAGACGATCGACTAAGGGTCGACAGTAGAGTCGGGGATGACCCTGGGTTCGAAAGGAAGAGTTACCACTGAAGGAAGCTCCGCCACATTGACTTGAGCCCTCCCGACCTCATTGACTTTCTCCCTGACATCAGAGTCTTCATCGACTAGGTTCAGAGGATTGTCAGGCTGGTTCAAAAAGCCAGAGCCGATAGAGACGTTCCTGTAAGAACGACGACGCTGGCAGAGTGGGAAAGATTCCTCATCGTTTAAAATCCCTCACACCCGCTTGCAAGAAGCTAGGTTAGGGCCTCCGGAGCCCTCAACCAAGGCATCAACACTATCTGTGAAAGTCGGCATTGATAGGTAAGGAAGACTTGGAAGTAAGCGGAGGCAAGCAAAGAATTCGGCAAAGAAAACAGGGAAGAAGAAATTTGAAAATTTGAGATTTGAGGAAGTATGAAGAAAGTGACGGTCAAGCCAGACTTAAATAGAGGATTATCGACGATATCCTCGGAAAAATCACCTGGAGCCGTATTGCAGCTGTTTTTCTTTGAATAACACTCAGTTTCAAATTCAAATATTGGGTAATTAATGAGAAACTTTCGCCCTCATTAATTATCTTTATGGCGGAAAACTTTCTCAATTAAACAAAGAATCTGACTCCAACCCCAACTCTACCACCAATGTTCAAGTCAGAGGAGACTTTTGTTAATAGTGAAATATAGCCACTTTCCATCCATATTCGATAATCAAGAAGCCCGGAAAAAGTAGTAAAGCCACCCCGCCAGAGCAGGAAAGGCCGGCTCGGCTTCAAGACTACCAAAAAAAAACCAGGTGCAACTAGGACGAGCTTCCCATGAAAATACTGGAAACTGGGCTTCTCCAAGCCATCTATCAAGGAACCTCGGCTCTAAGGTCGAGCTTCAGAACCGTCCCTTAAATGCCAGGTGAAGTCTCCAAGCTCAAGAGACAATCGAAAGAAGCCCACCAACCTCTCCAGAAGCCTGTTGTCCTTGCTGGACATAAAAGAAGAATCACGCCTAAATCTACACTACCCCAGCTACCTCCCAGAAGGGTCTACAAGAGCACCTCAAGACCCCAAGGGTCTGAGAAAATCCATCTTAAGCTTCTAAGAACAGAGCCAGAGCAGGGATCTACCTTGCTCTACGGGGCAACAGCCAGCTGGCAAGGTGACCTCCATGAAGATTCATAGCGCGAGTGCACATAGGATCGTATCCATATAATATTTACATGCACGTCAAGAGTTTGATTCAAATAAGGGATTAAACTTATCTCCGTCAACGATATCATCAAATCCCGTAACAATTCAAATTCAAATAACGAATCCCACCCGATAAGGAGGGAATGGATTCATGGGATCACGGTAAAGTATTTACGAATTAAAAACCTACTTGGACCATATAAATAGGTGAAGACAAGCATGGTAGGGAAGGAACCACAGATATAAGAAAGAGGAAGAAAAATAGAGAACAACCTACAAGAATAGATATACGTACAAAAAATATAGAATCATGGGGAAAGCCTAAATTCTGTATTCAGAACACGGCTACCTTCATTTCCACTATTCGATAGGCACCGAGTTACCACCACCCTACACCTTCGAGAGACTGTAAGCATACAAGAGAGCGATTCGAACTTTAAAACAATATATCAATAATAAAGCTCCCATTTACTAATCAGCCTCTCATCTATAACTTAACCAGGTCAGGAACCAATGGTAACGACCCCGGCCACCACTTTCGTGGTAGTGGTCTCGAGGGTGTTAATAGGAATTTCTCATCTCAAGCAAATTTCCCGAAAACAAGTACATACCTTGCGCTGTGATGAAACTGGTCTTTTCCTAGTCCGCGGGGTGCATCATAATTTGATTGTACCCTGAAAATGCATCCATGAAGCTAAGGAGATTGTTTCCGGAGGTAGAATCGACCAGCTGATCAATATTTGGTAGAGGTAAGCTGTCATTCGGGCATGCCCGGGTGAGGTCGGTGTAATCTACACACATATGCCACTTTCCATTTGCCTTTATGACCATGACCATGTTGGCGATCCACTCGGGATAACGTACTTCGCGAATGAAGCCCGCCCGGGTCAGTTTGTCCACCTCTTTCTGAACCGTAACATTTCCTTCTGTGTTAAAGTGGCATATTTTTTCCTTCGGGTTTGAAGGTCGGATCCACTGCCAATTCATGAGCAGTTAATATCATCTGGATCCCTGGCATCTCAGTATGACTCCAAGCAAAAATGTCGTTGAACTCTGTGAGGAGTCTGATCAAGCCCTCTTTTACTCCCGGCTCAAGGGTGGCTTCAATTTTGATGACTTTCGAGGGATCGCCCACTCAGACATGAATCTCTTCTAACTTATCCACTGGATGGCCACTGGCCCATTCCCTTCTCTATTCCTCCATGTCGGGTATTATGAGGTCTTCTTCAGGGTGATCGGTGAATCCTACATCTCCTAGGTTTAGTGCAGGGGATTCCCTGTCTTGGATCGTTGTCACCTGGGTGAGTTGTTTTGCTAGAGTTGCTGGGTTGGCCGACACTGCATAGTATTTCCTGGCTGCTTAATGATCACCCCGAATTTCCCCCACCTTGTCTCCTACTGGGAACTTCAGGACGTTATGGTAAATATAAAAGACCCCTTTCAAGGATGATAAAATCCTCCCTAATATTGCATTGTAGGCCGATGAGGTATCCACAACCACGAAGTCGATCATGATATTCTGCTGGAGAGGTGTGGCTCCAATGATCACTGGTTAAATTTTTGATAGCACGGGTGTGATTGAGTTTCCAGTGAACCCATATAGCAGGGTAGTGCAGCTATTGTAACAACACTGTTTCAAGTTTAGCTTTTCCAAGGTATCTTTAAACAGGACGTCAACGCTGTTGTCTGTGTCGACGAGCACACAGTGTACGATGCAATTAGCAATCTGTACCGTGATCACCATGGGGTCATCATGAGGTTGCACTGTGTTGTAGACATCTGCTTCGATGCAAATGATCTGTGACAGTTGGGAGGGGTTGGTCGGTCTTTGGTCGACCTTAAAAATATCCTGCCCTTCGTTCGTACGAGGAACTTTCCTCGCATGGTTTTTTCTAGAACTGTTAGAGGTACTGGCCATAGTTGGCCCCCTGTTGATGGTATGTATTATCTGAATCTGTTCCATCAGGTCCGTCTGCTCCTATTTTCTTTTCTTTTCTTTTCTTAGCATGCTCTCAGATCTCAGCTTGTACTTCCTTTGTAGTCTGAATGTTCTCCCTGATTTGCTGTAAGAATTTCACCAGAAATCCTCCTCTTGTCAAAGCCTCGACCTGATTCCACAGGTTGTGAAGTGTTTTGCCCCACGTCCTCGTGAAAGTCACAATATTTATAGCGATTTCTCTTAATGACCGAGGCTTTCATATGAGCGGGCTTCTGTAGGAAACCCTTGTCCCGATTGGCGAGATAGACTGTTTCACGGAACGCATTTAAGGGAGTGTAATGATCGTACCCTCTCTCATCGCGAGTTATTGCGGCTTCTGTCCTGGGAAATGGTGAAGCTTAAGAAGGAGTTCGTTTTTCTAGATACCTTTCCGATCTGGGTTGAGAAAGGGGGAAGCGGTATGTCGATTTATTGGGGGGTTTGTTCTGGCTTTTTTGAGATTGCTGGGGTCTAGGAGGTTCTGTCTTTTGTCGCTTTATGGCTCTCATGTCATCATGTTCCATCTTGACCTTGAGTTGTTCGTCTACCTCTATCTGTTCTAGAGCCCGATCATAGGCTTCTTGGTAGGTTTCTGGAGGTCTCTTGGAAAAAGATCGGAAAAGCTTTCCCGCCCATAGGTTCTTTCTGAAGTTGGTGAGAGTTTCTTTCTCTGTGAAGACCCTCATCTAGATGACCTCTTTATGGAAACGTTCGATATAAGCCCGGAGGGTTTCCCCTCTCTCCTGGATCACGTATTGTAGATGGAATGGGTCCTTCAATCGGGGCTTAACTCAATAGAATTGTGAGCAGAAATCGGATGATAGCAGGTAGTTTCCTAAACCAGGTTTTAGCATAATCCGTGAGTGTAGTAGGGAACATTCGACACATAGCTGCACTGGTCGTATTCTGGACCTCCATCTGTTGAACGAAGCTTTCTAATTGGCTCAGAGGATCCTCAGTCCTGGAGAATCTGTCATTTGGCATTTTGAACTTAGACGGGAGCTTCGCCTCCTGGATTCTTCTGGCGAAGGGAGCATTCGATTCACTAAGAGGATCTTTCTTGTCATCGTTGTACTTTCTCTTCTTCATCAATTGGACCTCTTTCTGAAGCTCTGCCAACTGGTCCTTTAGGCCATTGCTTTTGGATTTCCTTGAGTTGATCTCAGTTTCCTCGATATCTAACACTTCTAATGAACTGGCGACCTCTACCCGGTTCCCTCTTTGGAGGGGTCTGCTCGGGGGCTTTGTTGACTTTCTTCTTCCCGACTTTGGACTCTCCTTCTTGAAGTCATTGGGTGGAGAAAGTCTCTCTGCTCTCAGGGAGGGACGTCCACCGCGGATTTAACTTGCCTTGGTTGGTAGTGTGGCTACGCTTCGGGAATAGGGGGCATAGGGGCTAACTTATCCCTGATTGAGGTAAGGGGTCTCGTTCTATTACGAGATGATTCCCGAGAAGTAGGTCCCAGGCGATTAAAGGCGGGTTGCCTTGCCCCGGGCCTGCTTGACTCCTTCCGATTGCAAAGGTCTGCGTGCTGGATAGTAATACCCTCAGCGAGCAGTATAAGGTGGACGTTTTCTAAGAAGGTCGCCACTTGTTGGTCAAGCTCGACCTGATTTCCCAGAGGGGGATTTAGAGCTCGTTCAGTGGCTGGCTGGGCTGGAACCTGGCTATGAAGCCTGGATTTCATCTCTTTCTTTAGGACCTTTCATGTTGACACAGCAGAAGGTTGTCCAGATGCGCCCGGCTGTCCTTGTAAGAAGCGAAGCCTCGTGATTCCTGTAAAATAACAAAGTTTTGAATATTGTTGATGGGAAATTTGCTCGAGATGAGAAATTCCTGTTAACACCCTCGAGACCACTACCACGAAAGTGGTGGCCGGGGTCGTTACCGTTGGTTCCTGACCTGGTTAAGTGATAGACGAGAGGCTGATTAGTAAATGGGAGCTTTATTATTGATATATTGCTTTAAAGTACAAATCGCTCTCTTGTATGCTTACAGTCTCTCGAAGGTGTAGGGTGGTGGCAACCCGATGTCTGTCGAATAGTGGAAATGAAAATAGTTGTGTAACTCTATATTTTTTGTACGTATATCTATTCTTGTAGGTTGTTCTCTATTTTTCTTCCTCTTTCTTGTACCTGTCGTTCTTCATTTCTATCATGCTTGGCTTCACATATTTATATCGTCCAAGTAGGTTTTTGATTTGTAAATATTTTACCATGATCCCATGAATCCGTTCCCTCCTTATCGGGCGGGATTCGTTATTTGAATTTGAACTGTTACGGGATTTGATGATATAGTTGAAGGAGATAAGTTTAATCCTATATTTGAATCAAACTCTTGACGTGCCTGTAAATATTACGTGGAGACTATCCTGCGTGCACTCGTGCCATGAATTTTCATTGAGGTCACCCTGCCAGCTGCCTGTCGCCTTGTAGAGCGAGGTAGATCCCTGCTCTGGCTCGGTTCTCATAAGCTTAAGATGGATTTTCCCTAGCCCTTGGGGCTTGAGGTGCTCTCGTAGACCCTCTTGGGAGGTAGTTGGGGTAGTGTAAATTTAGGCGTGATTCTTCCTTCATGTCCAGCAAGTACAGCGGGCTTTTGAAAAGGTTGGCGGGCTTCTTTCGAATGTCTCTTGAGCGTGGAGACTTCCCCTGGCATTTACGGGATGGTTGTGGAGCTCGTCCTCAGATCTGAGGTTCCTCGATAGACATCTTCGAGTAGCCCGGTAATGCCTGGTTTCTTTTCTGGCAGTCTTGAAACCGATCTGGCCTTCCCTGCTCCGACGAGGTGGCTTTACGACTTTTTCGGGCTTCATGATTGTCGACTATGGGTGGAAATTTTTTTCTTTGACCCCTGGCCAAAATTTCACTATTAATAGAAGTCCCCTCTGACTTGAACACCAGTGGTAGAGTTAGGGTTGGAGTCAGATTCTTTGTTTAATTGAGAAAGTTTTCCGTCATAAAGATAATTAATGAGGGTGAAATTTTATCACTAATTACCCAATATTTGAATTTGAAACTGATTGTTATTCGAAGAAAAATGGCTGCAATACGGCTCCAAGTGATCTTTCTGAGGATATCGCCAATAATCCTCTATTTAAGCCCGACCTAACCGTCACTTTCTTCATACGTCCTCAAATCTCAAATTTTCAAATTTCTTCTACCCTGTTTTCTCTGCCGAATTCCCTGCTTGCATCTGCTTACTTCCAAGTCTTCCTTACCCATTAATGTCGACCTCCACAGAGAGTGTTGATGCCTTGGTTGAGAGCTCCGGAGGCCCTAACCTAGCTCCTCACAAGCGGGTGCGAAGGATTTCAAGCGATGAGGAATCTTCCCCGCTCTGCCAGCGTCGTAGTTCTAACTAGAACGTCTCTATCGGTTCTGGCTTTTTGAACCAGCCTGACTATCCTCTGAACCTAGTCGACGAACACTCTGATGTCAGGGAGAAAGTCGATACGGCCATCAAGTCGCTTTGGCGGAGCTTGCTTCAGTGGTAACCCTTCCTTTTGAACCCAAGGTCATCCCCGACTCTACTGTCGACCCTCAGTCGATCGGCCGTCTACGGGACAAGTATGGTATTCCTGACATTGTTTCTCTAACTGTCCCCCACCAAAAATGCGATGTTTTTAGCCCGCCCAAAGGCTCAGCTTTTGAAAGCAGGGTGAGACTCCCTCTTTACCCCACCCTTCGGTGGGATCTCAAAGCCCTTTAGCTGGCTCCACTTCAACTGACGCCCGGCTTCTGGAGGCATCAAATCAGCTTCCTCGTATTGTGGAGGGAGCAATACAAGCTGAGCAGCGTAACCAGGGAGCCAGGGGCTGAGGAGCTCGCCTTCATTTTCTAGATAGGTAGCCTTACTGGGGTTCCACGAGGCCAATTTTATGCCAAGGTCAAGAATATGCTCAACTTTATCATCCCTGGGGCTTCAAAAAAGGACCCTGCTTGGAAAGAGAAATGGGTTCTGGCGGGAGGAGATTGACGGACCTCCGTCTTTGTCTGTGGGCATGAGCTCGAGGTTCCCACCGCCTTTAGTGACAAACCCATATAAGGTCGGGATTCCTTGCCACTGAGTCTAAAACCGTGCTGAAGACCATTTTGGCTCTGTACTACTTGAATATGAAGTTTCTAACCGCCGACCACTTTGATCCCCACAGGGTAAACAGGTACCTACGGATATCCTGTGTTACCCCTCATAAGTATCTCGATCTATCTTGTTGTTTTTTTTTGGATGGTTTAGTTCTTATGATCTTGATTTCTCTCCCTAACAGTGTTTGTTGTTGCTCCAGCTTCTCGCGAAGCCCGACGAGCTGGGATCCCTCATCCTCCTTCCAGATCGTCCCCGGGAGCTCGCTCGGATGATCCGATAAAGGGGAGGTCAACCACTAAGGTAGTTGCCCTGTTCGTTCCTTCCCCCTCTCCTTCCCAAGTGAAGTCCAAGATGGCTCTTCTTGCATGTCAGGCTGCCAAGGCTCTAAACTGAGGAGGGTCTGTATCCCAAGTCGTCAATAAGTCCATTCATGCCCCCTTACAGTAGTGTTTGAGTCAATTCTCTCTAAATCACATTATCCATCTCTGATGATCTAGTTGTAACCCGGGCAGTCTGAGGTCGCCCCTTCTCGCCCCCACCAGCAATCGAGCTTGGCGGGTCAAGACGAGGTCCTGAAGCAATTTGTCACATCCTGTCTAGGCGGCGGGCTTTCTAGCATTAACGCGATGCTCATGGACATCATGATTACCAAAGGGTCCGCCCTACTAGCCTAGGTAACCGTCGCTTTCATTTCTTCACTCAGCATTTTGATTTGTCATTTTCTAACATGATTTTCCTTTACAGGCTTTCAAGTATCAGGTGGCCATGGCGCATCAAGTAGCCTTCCTCCGTGATCAGGCAGCCAAGGCTGAGGCTGAAGCTGAACAAGCCATGGGGTTGCTTGTGCTGGCTCAGACCCTAGTCCAGGAGATGACCTCCAGCTAACAAGGAATGGAGACGCAGCTAACTGGGCTTCAATACAAGCAAGAGAGGTTAAAGCGGGATTTTGATAAAGAGACTCTCCGGTCAAAGCAGTGGCTAGCCAGCAGGATGACGGGAGGGGAGAGGCGAAGGCCATGGATGTTGAGAACCAAACCTTACAGGCTCAGATTACCCAGCTCCAGGCCGAGGTGGAAGCCTCTTTTAACGAAGGGTACTTCTAAGCCTCTTATCAGGTTGCAGAGGATCTTTCTCCCCTATTTGATCTCTCCAGCATCGCTGGCTGGGAAAGAGAAGAGGTCATGTGATGGGCTAGGAGATGTCTCGCCCTGAAACTGATGGAGCTGGTCCTTCTAAGGAGGGAGCTGGGAAGCAGTTAGAGGTGCCAGATCTGCCTCCTCTTGTTCTAGCCTTTTCGGCATCTGGTCCCGATGAATCCTTGAAGGGGGTTCACAATAAAGAGCTAGAAGGAGGCCTTGCTGAAGCCTGAGATCCCCCCGCAGTGCTCTCAAGAATGGAGTCAACAAAAAACGGGGACATGCCTGAGTCGGTGGCCAGCTTTCTTGATGCAGTTATACCGCCTGAAGTTATGGCGGTGATCAATGAAATCATGGATGAGGATCCTATTGACCCCGAGATAGCAGAGGCTGATCCCTAGGAGAATGTGGCAGAGGCGGTAGATACAGCTGACTAGGACGAGCCGCGACAGGAGAGGGGAGCAGGGGGCGAGGTTCATTCTGTGGAGGAGGAGGAGGAGGAGGAGTAGGTTGGAGGTCCTCAGGAAGACGAAGAAGGTTGAGTTCTCTCAAATGTAATCTATTTTGAATGCCTGGAAATAGGGGTGGGCATCCCATCTTCAACTGTGTTTGCCATTTTATTATTGCTTTTGTAGCCCGGAACCAAGGATTAGGCCCCTTTTGCATGTTGTGGCCTTGTTGGGGGATAGGCTCCCTAACTTTATAATAAAATTTTAATCTCAGATCTAACTCTGGCTTGCATGTACTTGCTTGATCGTCCAGCTTTTATATCGAAACGAGCTATCTTTGGGGGAAAAATAAGATAAGAAAAAAGGTTGTTGGCATTGAGCCCCCATACTAATGAAACTCCTAGCTCAACTTCTTCAGCTGACGGTTGTTAGGTTTTAGTTTGTGTTGGCATGAATTCCATATCAAAATGATGTTTACTTGTAATGACTTAGTTGTTTAGGTTCATGATGATTCAAGCTTCAAGGAAGAAGAAATAACAAGTCAAAGAAAGTTCTAATTCTACAAAGAGAAAGGATGCAATTTGTTTCTACAAAGGTATACTAAGACCTTATCTTTATCTTACAAGGCTTAGGCACACACACATATGTCATTCATATGTGTCCCTACATAGTTGTGCACCTTTATAGGCACACACACACATATCATACATTTGTGTCCCTGCATCATTGTGCACCTTTATAGGCACACACATACAATTCATTCATATGTGTCCCTGCATCGTTTTGTACCATGTATAACACATTCACACACTTAAAGATGAATGCTCATGCATTGGTTATGAAATAACATGTATTGGAATATGCATGATTGGAAACTATCTCTATGTAGTTTGCATTCTAGTGTGAATTGTGTTTGTGTGTGTATATGTTTGTATAACATGGATATTGAACTTGGATTTAGTCTTAAATCATTCTTTATTGAGTTCCGGTCATTTCGGTTACTCATACTATTGATTTCAAGTTCAAAGTCAAAAGATACTACACTTTCAACTCATGTTTCATACATTGTCTTCGTCTTCATATATCAAGTCAATTTATTATTTTCTGGGTTGAGTATCTTATATTTCCATGTCTGTGTGAGAGTTACGGTTCATAATCCGTAAACCGATTCACATTCCATGTTCAGAGGCCGGAGAACGGTGGAAGAACGTGAGGGAAGCGTGAGGGGAATGCACCATGGCCAAAAAGGCCATAGAGGTGTGCATGCGCGAGATGGCGTGTGGCCATCTCGGCCGCACAACCTTGCTGCCCCGAGATGCCCATGCGCCATCTCGGGGGAGCACTTCCAAAGAAAGGCAATTTTTTCATTTCATCTTTCTTCTTTCCCACTCCCTTATAATCTCTCTCCCTCTCACATTTCATTTTAAGAAGAAATTCAAATCAAGTGTGCAGAATTTTCTCTAAAAACTTTTCTCATCTTCCAAACACCATTACTTCTTCATTTGAACTCCGATTTGAGTGATTCAAAGTTGAGAGTGTTCATCTATTCATCTTCCATCTTTTCTTTGAAGGTTTTAGTTAAGTTTACGGTTTTTTTGGTTTCTAATCATACATAAACGGGACAGCACCTAGATCAACTAAGGTATTGATTTTCTCTCTAAGTTTTCTTTTAAAACTTGGTCAATTGCCTTGGGTTTTCTTCTTCTACGTATATTTCTATATTTTGAGTGTTTTGATTTGTATTTTTGAACACTTTCAAAGCTAGATTGAATTTCAATTGAAATCATTCATGTTGAGTTAGGTTTTGATTTTGCTTATGTTATCACATGTTTGGGATTGTATTGTGCTAGCTTTGATTTTAGGACTATTTTGTGATCTTTGATTAATTGATTTTGTGAAAATTAGTTCATCACATGTATTAGGCTCTCTTGGATGAAATTCTCACATAATACATGTGCTTATGTTCTTTTGAGCTATTCATGTGATTTGTTGAATCTATGATTAGGAATATGCTGTAGAACTTATGCTTAGATCTATTTGGCATTGTCATATGATTTTAACATGTTTTAGGTTTTTGTGATTTAAACTTGATCTTGTGATTTGTTGATCATATCTTGTGATTCAAGTTCAGATATATGCATGAATCTAGTTTTTGATTAATGTTGATCATATCTTACATAATCTAGATTGACTACTCATGCATGATGAACTAGACTATATGTGATTTGTGCATTCATGCTCATGTCTAGTATTTTCCATAGGATGTTTTGATCATAGCATTCTATGTTGCGTGCTTGTTTGCATTTTGCATTCATGATCATCTAGATACCTTGTGAGAAGGAAGTCTTGACAATAGGTGTGAGACCTATGGTGTTGAGCAAGAATCTTGGCAAGAGGTGTGAAGCCTCGGATTGTCGAGCAAGGAAGTCTTGGCTAGAGGTGTAAAGCCTTGGATAGTCAAGCAAGAAGTCTAGCCTAGAGTTGGGAGAACTTGGATAGGTGAGCAAGAAAGTTTTGACTAGAGTCGGGAAGACTCGGATAGTTGAGCAAGAAGTCTTGCCTTGGGTTGTGAAGATCCGGATAAGGTAAGCAAGGAAGTCTTGACAAGAGGTGTGAAGCCTCAGATTGTTGAGCATAGGGCAACAACTTCTACAGTAGGATAGGAGGGTAGTTTCTAGGTGAAGAGGTCACTTGAGAGATTGTACTTGTCTTATCTACTAGTGCATTTTGTTTGCCGGTGGCTGCTAGCCCATGGATGTTTCCTCTTCGGAGGTTTACCACGTTATATCTTGTGTCAACTTTTCTTTATCCCTATCTCTCTAATATTTGTATTGTGGATAGAACTCTTTATCTATGTTGACTTCCTCTTTATAATATAGATTGTGTATGTGTTACAATTACTTGTTTGTATCACACATTACTTGTATTTATATATTGATTAATTGTCTTTAATTAATTTATATATATTGTGATACAAGCAATCTAGAGGGACAAACTTTTGTTTGTTTCTAAGGGAGTAGAAAAAGGTGCCTAACCTATTCACCCCCCCCCCCCCCTCTAGGTTAGCCTTGAGCATTTAACCGTGATTGTATTTTCAATTGGTATCAGAGCAGGACACTAGATTGCACTTAGTGTGAGTCTGGGGTGATACTTTCACGATTTTTGTAAGGCGTTTGAAGTCATGGGTTTACAAGATGATGTAATGGCGGAAAGAGCCTCAAATACTAGGCCACCATTACTTCGTGGCACTTACTATGAGTATTGGAAGTTGAGGATGAAAGCCTACATCCGCTCTATTGATGAAAGGGCTTGGTTGGTAGTGGAAGAAGGTTATAGTCCTCCTACCAATGTTTTAGAGGATGGAATCATGATACTCAAGCCAATGAGTGAATGGACAACAAATGAGTTTGAGGTTGCAAAATGGCACCATCGTGCTATGAATGCCATCTTTGGAGGAGTTGATGGGCATCAATTCCCCTACATCCAAAATCTTGAATCCGTAAAATAAGATTGGGATATTCTCCAAGTTACTAATGAAGGAACCTTAGCGGTGAAGAAATCGAGGCTTTAAATGTTGGCATCACAATTTGAAGGTTTAAGTATGGGTGAGGAAGAAAAGTTCGAAGACTTCCAATTCCGGCTTCTTAACATAGCTAACCAATGTCAAGCACTTAGAGTACCTATCTCAAAAGAGCGTTTAAATTGGAAAATCCTTAGATCTCTTCCTAAGAGATTTAAATCAAAGGTGACGGCCATTAAGGAAAGCAAGGATGTGGATAGTATGAACATCGATGAGTTGCTAGGGTCCCTCCAAACTTATGAGATGTGCTTGAAGCCAAAGATCAAGAGTAAGGGAATTGCTCTCAATGCTATTGAGGAAGAGAGTGATGATGAAAATGAAGAAATGACACTCTTGGTTAGAAGGTTCAAGAAGTTTCTAAAGAAGAATGCCAAAACTAAAGGCAAGTCTTCTAAGGAAAAAGAAGTCAAGATAATATCATCTCCAAAGATTGTGAAGAATAGTCAAGCCATGAACAAGAAAGAGGTCTAATGCTATAATTGTCAAGGTTTTGGTCACTTTGCTAGTGAGTGCACCAAGAAGCCATCTAAGAAAGACAAGAAAGGCAAAGTGTTGGCGGCTACTTGGAGTGATGATAATTCTAGTGACAAAGAGAGCTCTAGTAGTGAGTCTTCAAGTGATAAAGAGTTGGTGAGCAACTTTATAGCTTCTCATTCTTCACTAGATGTTGGTAGTATAATATCTTTGACCAAGAACCTTAATGCAAATCATGATGGAAGCTCTAGTTCCATTACTACTAATCTTGAGTTGTTGAAAAAGATAGAAAAGCTTGAAGAAGCTAGAGACAATGCTCAAAGAGAAGTAGTTGAGAATGATGATTTGATCAAGAAGCAAGTAGATGAGTTTGTGGTTGTTACTCGTAGACATCTTGGTGAAAAAGGTGATATTATGAAGAAGTTTAGAGAACTTGAAATGATTAACCTTGAGAAGGATAATGTGTTATCTTCTTTGAAGAAGAGAGAACAAGAATTGATGGAAGAGATAGACACGTCTAAGGAGGCTATCAAGGATTTAGTAAATGATTCGGTTAGTGTGTCTAGTGTTAGGAATCTTGTTAACTCTCATAGTGGTGAAGACGACTTGGTAGTTGAAGAGGAGCTCTTGGAAGCACCACTTCCTACACACTTTGATGAAGTCGTGATTGATAAGAAACCGCACAAGAAGAGAAGATCAAAAGCCAAGAAAAAGTTGGCGAACAAGGTATCTATGCAAACTCCTAGTGAAGCTAGTTCAACTCCAAAAGGTACAATCTCATCTTTTATTCCAATTTGCCATTATTGCAACACAATAGGTCACATTAAGCCTAGATGTTATAAATATATTGAAAAATGCAAATTAGGAAATGAATCTAGGGATAAGGAGATTAAACTTCAACTTGAACATGCTAAGGCCTTGAAAGTTGAGAAACATAATAATTTTGCTAAGCATGAGAAAAAGTCGTGGAGTATAAATAATTCTAATCTTGTTCAACTTGACAAAGCTTGTGTTGAAAATTTTAAGAAAGAGTGTGTTAATGATATTCTTGTTAATCAAGTCATTGAAGGACTTTACTCTAGATTTAACATTGTTGTCAATGATGATATTGGAAATGTTTGTGTAGGTACACCCAAGAACAAGTGGTTCAAAGGTGAGTGCTCTTATCACTAATATAAGAAGCATATGTGAGATAGCTTTAAGGCTATATATCAATTGTGTTGAGAATTCTTGCTTGCTAGCTTTGAATACTCCATGTATTGATATGAACTTGCTTATCTCACATCATGATTGTTATGATGGTCAAAATTTGTTGATTAACTTTGAAGAAGTTCTCTTGTTATATGTGTTGATTGAGTTGAGATATTATGCTTTTTATACTCTTGTTTTGAAACATCGTCAACTTCGTATCATGAGGACATTCAAGGCAAGAGTGCTCATAAAAAGGGCAGAAGTATAATATTTGGTGAATATAATGTACAAAAAGGTATCTCTGTACTCTAATGCATATTCTCTTAGATATTCATCATTTGACTCAATTTTTGACATACATCTCATAGCATGTCATATTAGAGAATTTTTTATGGTATACATATGGTTCTTATTGACATTTGCTATTTTAGGATCTAATAGTGATATTGTTCACATTGATCTTAACTTTGACGATTGTTTGTGTTTGGTATATTGAGTGGCATTACTTTTGAAAATATGAGCTTCATATTCTTTGAAAGCTACTCATTAGAGAAGTAATGATCTTGAATAAGTCTCTACTTATTGCTCTTAGATCATGTGCTTTTGAGCCATAAAATCTTGGTTTTCTAAAAATTGCACCTTGCTTCTCTTATATGTTTTGCTAGTAGGTTGAGTTTACTAACATGTAAATATTGGATACATCTTGAAGTTTTTGTGCTTAAGTACATTTAAAATAACCTATGGTTAGTATCCATTTTTCTTCGGCAATTACATAGAATTCAACGAGCACCTTCATGAAAAGAGCTACACATCTTGGTTGTGAAAGCTACCCAATGTTGGAAAGAGCTACACCATTGTAATGAGTGAAAGCCGTTATGAAGTGGATTTTTGTTTATGTAAAAAAAAATTGAAAAATAAAAAAAGTGTTGAAATGAAATCAATTAAAAAAAATCTTTGATTCAAAGCCTAAAAAAAAATAAGGAAGGCTTAAAAAGGAGTTTAGTTGAAAATCAAATAAGCTCGGGTTGAAAAACATAAATGGGATGACAAGCCACATGCACACACACGCTTATATGTTGAAAATCTATTCTCTTAAAAGCAAAAAATTCCGGATGATAATCGGTTTGACTTTTTATGGAAAAAGCTTAAGATGAATAGTTGTTGAAAATTATTTGCATGTTGATTATCAAAATACTTCTTGATATATATTTGAAGCATATCTCTCTCACACACACTTTGTTTATGAGTATGATGATATCTTTGCAATTGTTGAAGAATTATGAGAGAACTTGAAAAATCTTTGTGTATCTCTCTTAGCATATGAAGCTTATTTTGTTGATATTTCTTCAAATTGCTTGAATGTGTGATTGTGTGAACTTCCTTGTGAACCTTATGCTATCATGAATCTTAGTCATGACATTTATCAAGGGGGAGCATTGTATGCTAGACATTATTCTCTTTTATGATATGTTCACATGCTTCATTTTGTTACATGTTGGCATATTTTGACTTAATGATACTTGTAAGATATTACTCACTATCTTTGTATTGCATGATGATTCATTCTTAAGTCATATGTCATTGTTTAATATATTTGTGACTAATAAGCTTGTTCTGTCTTTCACTCACTTTTGTATGTTTATAGCATCTTATTTCACAAGAACAAATGGGAAGAACTAAAGTTACCGGAAGTGGAAATCAATTGAATCCCATTGTGAAAGTCAAGTCAACCTCAAAGAGATCTAAAGCTTCAAGGTCAAAGAATTTAGGGATCTTTGCAACTAAGAAGATATTTCAAGAGAGAGGTATTGACTTAGGTAAATGTAAAGATTCTTATGTTCTTAAATGCATTAAGGATATAAATTTGGAATCTTGGGTGAGCATGCAAGGAATAGTGAATGACACTACTGTTAGAAAATTTTATCATGAATATAGAGAGAGTGCCACCTTATTGGATGCTTTGATAGATGTTAGGGGTGTTGTGTTTAGAGTTAGCCCGGTAAACATTAACAAGTTTCTTGGGCTATTTAGTGATATTGATTCAAACTTTCTAGATGTTGATATCATTGAGAATCTTAAAATCATGAGTAGAACTCTATGTGACAATGCTTCTTTAGAGTGGAAAGGTAGAGCATATATTAGTCAACATGAGTTAACTAAGGCAAGTGCATTTTGGCATCTTTTAATTTGCACAAATATTATTGGATCTTCGAATTCAACCGAGTTGAATAAAGACAAGATCAAAATAATATATGCCTTAGTGACTAATCAACCTATAAACCTTGGGGATTTGCTTATGTTTTATTTGGATAATGCGGCTTTCTCAACTAGAGGAGTTAAGAAGCTTGCATTGCCGGGGTTTATAACTTCTTTGTGTTTAGCTCGTGGTGTTCAAAGTAGTGGAGATGATATGTTGGTACATCCCTTGGAAAAGTATAATGATAAACGTGTGTCATACATGTCATATAAGGATAAGGGTAAGACATGTTATACTTTTGGACTTTTTAGTTCACAAGTTGATTGTCAAGAGACTAGCATAAACATTCTTCTGGATTGGGTTTTGCATTTGAAGAAGAAGGTTGATGAGCTTAGTGCTATAGTTGACAAACAAGATGCTAGAATAAAAGAGTTGGAGGAGTATATTGCATCAAGTTCAAGACCACCTCTCAAGCATTATGTTAGGTCAACTACATGCACATCTTTCTTTGGTGGATCTAGTAGCTAGTATTTGAGTCTCATGGTATGTTTCTTACCTTTTGGTATCATTTCATGTCAAAAAGGGGGAGAAAGAGTTGTTATGAATTGCTAGTTACTTAGTTTCCTTTTTATGTTGTTTTTGTGAACTTTTGGACTTTCAACGGCTTGTTATAATTAGTCTTAAGATTTGGTTAAGAATTCTTGTATTTGGCATGTATTGAGGGGGAGATACATGTATTTGTGGACTTAATTGTATATTCTTATCCATATTATATGTTGCCATTTGTTGTTTTTCTCTTGTATATGCATTATGCTTTGAGATGATTTGTAGGTTGCTTCAAGAGAAGATCAAGATGAAGTTCAAGAGTTGGTGAAGATTAGTTATAGGAATCTTACTCATTGTAATGTGAGGGAGTGATTTTATGACCTATTTTCATTTTTATATTTTTAGTAAATGTATAGGTGTTTTGACATGGAATTTGTCAAAGGGGGAGATTGTTAGGTTTTAGTTTGTGTTGGCATGAATTCCATATCAAAATGATGTTTACTTGAGTTGTTTAGGTTCATGATGATTCAAGCTTCAAGGAAGATGAAACAACAAGTCAAAGCAAGTTCTAAGTCTTCAAAGAGAAAGGATGCAATTTGTTTCTACAAAGGTATACTAAGACCTTATCTTTCTCTTACAAGGCTTAGGCACACACACACATATCATTCAAATGTGTCCCTGCATAGTTGTGCACCTTAATAGGCATACACACACACATATCATACATTTGTGTCCATGCATTGTTGTGCACCTTTATAGGCACACACATACAATTCGTTCATATGTGTCCCTGTATCGTTGTGCACCATGTATAACACATTCACACACTTTAAGTTGAATGCTCATGCATTGGTTTGGAAATAACATGTTTTGGAATATGCATGATTGGAAACTATCTCTATGTAGTTTGCATTCAAGTGTGAATTGTGTTTGTGTGTGTATATGTTTGTATAACATGGATATTGAACTTGGATTTAGTATTAAATCATTCTTTATTGAGTTCCGGTCATTTCGGTTACTCATACTATTGATTTCAAGTTCAAAGTCAAAAGATACTACACTTTCAACTCATGTTTCATACACTGTCTTCGTATTCATATATCGAGTCAAATTATTATTTTCTGGGTTGAGTATCTTAAATTTCCATGTTCGTGTGAGAGTTACGGTTTGTAATCCGTAAATGGATTCACATTCCATGTTTGGAGGCCGGAGAACGTGAGGGAAGCGCGAGGGGAATGCACCATGGCCAAAAGGCCATAGAGGTGTGCATGCTTGAGATGGCGCGTGGCCATCTCGGCCGCACAACCTTGCTGCCATGAGATGCCCATCTGCCATCTCGGGGGAGCACTTCCAAAGAAGGGCAATTTTTTCATTTCATCTTTCTTCTTTACCACTCTTTTATAATCTCTCTCCCTCTCACATTTCATTCTCAGGAGAAATTCAAATCAAGTGTGCAGAATTTTCTCTCAAAATATCTCACCTTTCAAACACCATAACTTCTTCATTTGAAATCTGATTTGAGTGATTCTAAGTTGAGAGTGTTCATCTATTCATCTTCCATCTTTCCTCTAAAGGTTTGAGTTAATTTTTTGGCTGTTTTTGGTGTCTAATCATACAAAAACGGGACTGCACCTAGATCAACTAAGGTATTGATTTTCTCTCTAAGTTTTCTTTTAAAACTTGGTCAATTGCCTTGGGTTTTCTTCTTCTACATATATTTGTATATTGTGAGTGTTTTTATTTGTGTTTTTGAACACTTTCAAAGCTAGATTGAATTTCAATGGAAATCATTCATGTTGAGTTAGGTTTTGATTTTGGCTATGTTATCACATGTTTGGGATTGTATTGTGCTAGCTTTGATTCTAGGACTATTTTGTGATCTTTGATTGATTGATTTTGTGAAAAATATTTCATCACATGTATTAGGCTCTCTTGGATGAAATTCTCACATAATACATTTGCGCTATTCATGTGATTTGTTGAATCTATGATTAGGAATATGCTCTAGAACTTATGCTTAGATCTATTTGGAATTGTCATACGATTTTAGCATGTTTTAGGTTTTTGTGACTTAAACTTGATCTTGTGATTTGTTGAGCATATCTTGTGATTCAAGTTAAGATATATTCATGAATCTAGTTTGTGATTAATGTTGATCATATCTTACATAATCTAGATTGACTACTCATGCATGGTGAACTAGACTATATGTGATTTGTGCATTCATGATCATGTCTAGTATTTTTCATAGGATGTTTTGATCATAGCATTCTATGTTGCGTGCTTGTTTGCGTTTTGCATTTATGATCACCTAGATATCTTGTGAGAAGGAAGTCTTGACAATAGGTGTGAGACCTATGGTGTTGAGCAAGAAGTCTTGGCAAGAGGTGTGAAGCCTTGGATTGTCGAGCAAGGAAGCCTTGGCCAGAGGTGTGAAGCCTTGGATAGTTGAGCAAGAAGTCTTGCCTAGAGTTGGGAGAACTCGGATAGGTGAGCAAGGAAGTCTTGACTAGAGTCGGGTAGACTCGGATAGTTGTGCAAGAAGTCTTTCCTTGGGTTGTGAAGATCCGGATAATGTAAGCAAGAAAGTCTTGACAAGAGGTGTGAAGCCTCGGATTGTTTGGCATAGAGCAACAACTTCTATAGTAGGATAGGAGGGTAGTTTCTTGGTGAAGAGGTCACTTGAGAGATTGTACTTGTCTTATCTACTAGTGAATTTTGTTTGCCGGTGGCTGCTAGCCCGTGGATGTTTCCTCTTCGGAGGTTTACCACATTATATCTTGTGTCAACTTTTCTCTATCCCTATCTCTCTAATATTTGTATTGTGGATAGAACTCTTTATGTATGTTGACTTCCTCTTTATAATATAGATTGTGTATGTGTAACAATTACTTGTTTGTATCACACTTTACTTGTGTTTATATATTGACTAATTGTCTTTAATTATTATATATATTGTGATACAAGCAATCTAGAGGGACAAACTTTTGTTTGTTTCTAAGAGAGTCGAAAAAGGTACCTAACCTATTCACCCCCCCCCCCCCCCCCCCTCTCTAGGTTAGCCTTGAGCATTTAACAGTGATTGTAATTTCAAAGGTCCCCTAGTTTGATTGTGGGTCTGCTGTAGTAAGTAACCCTGTATCAAGGAGAGCTAGGCTCAGTTTGGTATTGCTGTGCTGTGGGGAGAAGTGTTTCTGAAATTGCTGTGGGTAGAATTGCTTTTGGAATTACTGTGGGAAGAATCAGCTGAGTGTTTGGTAAACTGATTTTCAAAAATGCTGTGAGAACTAAAAGCAATTTCAATGTGTTTGGTAAACTGATATAAAAAGTGTTGTGTGTGTGTAAAATTACCAAAAAGACAAAGACATCTAAATGGTACTAATTTGCTATACTTTATATTTTTCTTGTTTATTTGTATTTAGTGTTAAGTATTATATAATTATGGTACTTTATTGAATTAATTAGTCCTATTTTTTATTCTACTTTATTTAAATAATTAGTCATATTTCATTATTTTTTTTTATTTTTTTTTACTTTATTTAATTAATTATGGAAACTTTTTTTTTTGTACAAAAATATAAGTCCAATTTTTTTTTGTTAAATTTCGTTAAAGGTAAGGACAAAATTGGAAACTTAGTAAAATTTCAGTTAATATCACTGTAGCGTGTTTTCTAAAAGTAGAAGCCAAAATCCAAAAGCATGTATTTGTAGCTTCTTAAAAACTTAGTTGGCAGAAGCTAAAAGTGACCAAAAGCACTTCCCCACAATTTTACCAAACACCTTGTCTAAGGTCCAGAATCACTTTTGACCCCAAAAACAGCTGGGGAAGCAATGCCAAACTGAGCCTTAGTAACCTGAACTTACTAGCATATTTAGAATTTAAGGAAGTCGAGCCTTCTACCTTCGAGTCCTTCTAGGGGGCTGTAAACCCGAGTGAGGTATTTAGTAAAGGATTTATCTCTTAAGCTCGAATCTTTCTTATGGGTGGTTTCCAGAGCAAGGCGTCAGGAGGGCTATCTAGCTATTTCCTGGTCTTGAGATCTGGATGGTAAGTATGCCCTTACACTCAGATCCTTCTTGGGGCTGGTAGCCCGACCAAGGTATCAGGAGAGCTATCTAGCTATTTCCTGTACTCGAGATCTGGATGGTAACTATGCTCTTACACTCAAATCCTTCTTGGGGGTGGTAGCCCGACCAAGTCATCAGGAGGGCTATCTAGCTATTTCCTGGTCTCGATATCTGGATGGCAACTATGCTCTTACACTCATACCATTCTTGGGGGTGGTAGCCCAACTAAGGCATTATGAGGGCTATATAGCTATTTCCTACTCTCGAGATCTGGATGGTAACTATGCTCTTACACTCCTACCCTTCTTGGGGGTCGTAGCTCGACCAAGGCATCAGGAGGGCTATCTAGCTATTACCTGGTCTTGAGATGTTGATGGCAACTATGCTCTTACACTCAGATCCTTCTTTGGGGTGGTAGACCGACCAAGGCATCATGAGGGCTATCTAGCTATTTCCTGGTTTCGAGATCTGGATGGAAACTATGCTCTTACACTCAGACCCTTCTTGGTGGGGGGTAGTGCCCAGCCAAGGCATCGGGAGTAGCTAGGGGGCTTCCCCGGCTTACCCCTGGTCTTAAGGAGATAATGTCGAAACTTTCCATGTAGACCCAAATCATTGTAGGACATAGATAAAGAAGGAGTAAAAAAGAAAAAGCAAGCTTTATTGATATGGAAGATGGAGTATACTACTGTCAGAAGAAAAAATATAAGAAACTAGTCGGAGGTCGCCTGTTTCTGAGTCCCCTGTTCAGTGGTAGAATTTCCTTAGGTGATCCGCATTCCAAGTATGGTCGATGAGTCGGCCATCCATATCCTTGAGCTTGTACTCCCCATTACGGATCACCATCTTTATTGGGTAGGGTCCTTCCCAGTTGAACCCTAGAACCCTGTCTGACCTCTTCCTGGTGTTCAACATCACTTTCCTAAGGACTAGATCCCCTTCTTTGAAGCTTCGGGCTTTAACCCTCATGTTGAAGTACCAGGCAATCCTGCCTTGGTAGATCACTACCTTCTCAGCTATTCGATCTTTCTTTCATTGGTCCCCGGTTCGAATCGTTGGACTTTAAAGGAGTTCAACTTGTGCTCTATAGATATGATTGCTTCAGCCCCGAAGGCCAGCGAGTAGGGCATTTCCCCGGTAGCTGTTCTCTTTATGGTGTTGTAAGCCTAGTGGACATAGGGAATCTTCTCTACCCATCTACATTTCTTCGTGTTTCCATATCGGGCATCACGAGTCCATCTTCGGGGTAATCGGTAGATCCCGCTTCTTCTAGGTTTAGTGCAGGGGCTATCCCACCTTGGATAGTCGTCACCTGTGCG
The DNA here is from genome assembly GCA_032871835.1 of Dipteronia dyeriana. Classification (NCBI taxonomy): domain Eukaryota; kingdom Viridiplantae; phylum Streptophyta; class Magnoliopsida; order Sapindales; family Sapindaceae; genus Dipteronia; species Dipteronia dyeriana. The sequence goes on from CM065298.1 coordinate 85,993,058, forward strand.
AGTTGCTTTGCTAGAGCTGCTGGATTAGCTGACACAGAGTAGCATTTTCTAGCTACTTGCTGATCACCCCGAACCTCTCCCACCTTGTCTCCTACCGGGAATTTCAAGACATTATGGTGAATAGAAAAGACCCCTTTCAAAGATGACAGAAATGGCCTCCCTAATATTGCATTGTAAGCCGACTAGGTATCCACCACTAAGAAGTCGTTCATGATGTTTTGCTGGAGAGGTGCGGCTCCAATGACCACTTTTAGGATTTTTGATCCCACGGGTGTGATGGAATCCGCAGTGAACCCCGTATAATAGAGTAGTGCAACTATTGTAGCACCACTACTTCAAGTTTAACTTTTCCAAGATGTCTTTGAACAGAAAGTCGACTCTACTACCCGTGTCGACGAGCACACGGTGCACCATGAAGTTGGCTATTTATATTGTGATGACCATGGGGTCATCATGAGGCTACACGGTGTTATAGACATCTGTTTTGGTGAAGATGATCTGTAACAGTTGGGAAGGGTAAGTCGGTTTCTGGTCGACCTTGAAGATATCCCACCCCTCGTCCGTACGGGGGACCTTCCTCACATGGTTTTTCCTGGAATTGTTGGAGGTGTTGATCGGAGTGGGACCCCCGCTGATAGTATGTATTATCTGAATATGTTGCATTAGGTCCTCCTATTCTCCCTTCCTTTTCTCAGCGTGTTCTCGGATCTTGGCTTGCACCTCCCTTCCAGTCTGAATGTTATCCCTGATTGTTGCAAGAACTCTATCAAGCATCATCCCCTTATCAAAGCCTCAATCTAGTTTCGCAGGTTGTAGCATTCTGAAGTGTTGTGCTCTACGTTCTCTCGCAGACCGGGGCTTTATAGGAGCGGGCTTCTGTAACAAACCCTTGTCCCAAAGGGCAAGGTAGAGTGTCTCTCGGGATGCATTTAAGGGAGTGTAATGATCATATCCCCTCTCATCGCGAGCTATAAGGGCCACTGTCCTGGGAGGTGGTAAAGCTTGAGAAGGAGCCCGTTTATCTGGATATCTTTCCGATCAGGGCTGAGGAAGAGGAAACCGTATGTTGATTTATTAGAGGGTTTGTTCTGGCTTTTCTGAGCTTGCTCGGGTCTGGAAGCTTCCTTTTTTTGTCACTTTTCAACTCTCATGTCGTCATGCTCTATCTTGACCTTGAGTTATTCGTCAACCTTAATCTGTTCCAGAGCCCGATCATAGGCTTTCTGGTAAGTTTCCGAAGGTCTCTTGGCAAAAGATCTGAACAATTTTCCCACCCATAAGTTTCTTTTGAAGTTGGCGAGGGTTTCTTTCTCGGTGAAGACCCCCATCTAGAAGACTTCCTTATGAAAACGGTCGACATAAGCCCGGAGAGTTTCCCCTCTCTCCTGGATCACGTATTGTAGATGGATCTGGTCCTTTAGTCGGGGCTTAACTCCCTGGAATTGTGAGCAAAAATCGATTGATAACTTGGTGAAGGAATCCATGCTCCCAGCGAGTAGTTTCCTAAACCGGGTCTTAGCATAATCCATGAGTGTAGTGGGGAACATTCGACACATAGCGGCCCTGATTGTGTTCTGGACCTCCATATGTTGAACAAAGCTCTCTAAGTGGCTTACAGGATCTTCAGTCCTGAAGAACCTGTCAGCTGGCATTTTGAACCTAGGCGGGAGCTCTGCCTCCCAGATCCTTCTGGTGAAGGGGGCGTTTATTTCACTTAGAGGATCTTTCTTGTCCTCCTTGTACTTCCTCTTCTTCATCAATTGGACCTCTTTCTGTAGCTCTGCCAACTCGTCCCTTAGTCGTTTGCTTTCAGATTTCCTTGAGTTGATCTCAGATTCCTCTGATAAACCGGTGACCTCTACCCGGTTCCTTCTTCCGAAAGGGCTCGCTCGGTGGCTTTGCTGACTTTCTTCTTCTCTACCCCGGGCTTCCCTCCTTGTAATCATTCTGTGGAGGAGCTCTTCCCGTCCCCGGGGAAAAACATCCGCCGCGGATCTGACTTGACTTGGTTGGTAGCGTAGCAGCGCTTCAGGAACATGGGGCATGATCCCTAGCCTATCTCAGATCGAGGTGGGGAGCCCCGTTCTGTTATGAGTTGATTCCCGAGGGGCAAGTCCCAGGCGATCAAAGGCGGTTTGCCTAGCCTCAGGCCTGCTTGACTCCCCCTGATTGCAGAGAGTCGTTTGTTGGATAGCGATACCCTCAGCAAGTAGTGGAAGGCGGATGTTCTCTACAAAGGCCAGAACTTGTTGGTCAAGCTCGACTTGGCTGCCCAGATAGGGATCCAGAGCCCGCACAGTAGCTGCTTAGGTGGAAATATGGCTATGGAGCCCGGATTTTCTCCATTTTCTCGGAACCTTTCTTGTCGATATAGCAGAAGGTTATCTCGAGGTGCCCTGCTGCCATTGTGAGGAGCGGAGCCTCATGATGACTTTGAAATAACGAACTTTTTGAATGTAAAGAGATGGTGGTGTGAGAGGTTTCCCACTGACGGTGCCAGAAAGTGTTGACTGGAAATTTGCTCGAGATGAGAAATTCCTATAAATACCCTCGAGACCACTACCACGAAAGTGGTGGCCGGGGTCGGTACCATTGGTTCCCGACCTGGTTAAGAGATAGACGAGAGGCTGATTAGTAAATGGGAGTTTCGTTATTAATATATTGCTTTAAAGTACAAATCGATCTCTTGTATGCTCACAGTCTCTCGAAGGTGTAGGGAGGTGGCAACTCGGTGCCTGTTGAATAGTGAAAATGAAGGTATCCGTGTTCTGAATACAGAATTTAGGCTTTCCCCACTAACTCTATATTTTTTGTACGTATATCTATTCTTGTAGGTTGTTCTCTATTTTTCTTCCTCTTTCTTGTATCTGTCGTTCCTCCTTTCTACCATGCTTGGATTCATATATTTATTTCATCTAAGTAGGTTTTTAATTCGCAAATACTTTACTGTGATCCCATGAATCCGTTCCCTCCTTATCGGGCGGGATTCATTTTTTGAATTTGAACTGTTACGGGATTTGATGACATCGTTGACGGAGATAAGTTTAATCCCTTATTTAAATCAAACTCTTGACGTGCCTGTAAATATTACATGGAGACGATCCTATGTGCACTCGTGCCATGAATATTCATGGAGGTCACCCTGCCAGCTACCTGTCGCCCTGTAGAGCGAGGTAGATCCCTGCTCTGGCTCGGTTCGCAGAAGCTTAAGATGGATTTTCCCTGACGCTTGGGGGTTTGAGGTGCTCTTGTAGACCCTCCTATAAGGTAGTTGGGGTAGAGTAAATTTAGGCGTGATTCTTCCTTTATGTCTAACAAGGACAGCGGGCTTCTGGAGAGGTTAGCGGGATTCTTTGGAATGTCTCTTGAGCGTGGAGACTTCCCCTAGCATTTACGGGACGGTTGTGGAGCTCGACCTTAGATCTGAGGTTCCCCGATAGATGGCCTGGAGTAGCCCGGGTTCCAGTACTCTCACGGGGGGCTCATCCTGGTTGTGCTTGGCTTGTTTTCTGGTAGTCTTGAAGTCGAGCTGGCCTTCCCTGCTCCGGTGGGGTGGCTTTACGACTTTTTCGGGCTTCATGATTGTTGACTATGGGTGGAAAATTTCTCTTTGACCCCTGGCCAAATTTCACTATTAACAAATATAAACATGGTGGTGTGAGAGATTCCTACAGACGGTGCCAGAAAGTGTTAACGGGGAAAATTGCTCAGGATGAGAAATTTCTACTAACACCCTCGAGACCACTTCCACGGAAGTGGTGGCCTGGGTCGGTACCTTTAATACTTGACCTGTTTTAGAGGTAAACGAGAGGTTGGATTGTAATAATACAAATGGGAGCTTTTATTATTGATTACTTGCTTCGATATACAGATTACTCTCTCATATGCTCACAGTTTCTCTAGGATCTAGAATGGTGATAACTTTGTGCTTATCAAATAGTGGAAACAAAGGTGGCCGTGTTCTGAACACAGAGTTTAGGCCTTCCCCTCTTCTTTTCTTTTCTTCTCTTCTATTTGTCGTTCTTCTTCTGTTTTTTGCCTACTTCTCCTTCTTTGTTTTTCATATATCCTTTTTGTGTGTCATGCTTGGCCCAATTTCTATATGGTCTAAGTAGGTTTGAATTTGCTAATATCCCGCCACGATCCTACGAATCTATTTCCTCCTTATCGGGCGGGATCCTTTAAAAAGTTATTGACCTCGAGTAAATAGCGGAAATGATGATATTGTTAACAAAAATGAGTTTGTTTCCTTTTAGAAATCAAACTCTTGACTTACATGTATACGAATTTAATGTTGGTTATCGCATAGATATGATCTTGTATGTTATCGCGGCATGGTCTTTCATGGAGGTCACCGAGCTAGCTGCCTGTCATCTCATAGAGCGAGGTAGATCCATGCTTCGACTCTATTCTTAGAAGCTAGGGATGGATTTTCCCTGACCCTATGGAGCTTGAGGTCTCCCTATAGACATTCCTGGGAGGTAGCCGAAGTAGTGTAGATTTAGGCGTGATTCCTCTTTCATGCCCCGCAGGGACAGCAGGCTTCTGGAGAGGTTGGTGGGCTTCTATCTAAGACTACTGTTAAACTTGTCCTCTGAAAGTCTTAACCAAGAGGGGGCCTACTTTGCTTGTCAGGCATCTTTCAAATGTCTTTTGAGCTTAAAGACCCCCCCTGGCTTTCACGTGGTGGTTGAGGAGCTCGACCTCAGGAACCGAGGTTTCCCGATAAGTGGCCTGGAGAAGCTCGAGTTCCAATGTTCGTGTAGGGCTCGTCCTGGTCACTCTTAGCTCACTTTTTGATAGTTTTGAAGCTGAGCTGGCCTTCCCTGCTTCTGTAGGGTAGCTTTATGGTCCTACCCTGGTTTTATGAACGTCGATTATGAATTTTGACTTGTGGCGGGAAAGTGAAAAATTTCTCTTTGACCCCTGGCTAAATTTTACTATTAACATCATCTCAAGACCAGGGATTAGCCAGGGAAGCCCCCTTGCTATCCCTGATGCCTAGGTCGGGCACTACACATCGTCAAGAAGGGTCTGAGTGTAAAAGCATAGTTTCCATCCAGATCCCGAGACCAGGAAATAGCTAGATAGCCCTCATAATGCCTTGGTCAAGCTACCACCCCTAAGAAGGATCTGAGTGTAAGAGCATAGTTGCCACCCAGATCTTGAGACCAGGAAATAGCTAGATAGCCCTTCTGATGCCTTGGTTAGGCTACCACCCCCATAAAGGTTCTGAGTATAATAGCATAGTTGCCATCCATATATCGATGCTAGGAAACAGTTAGATAGCCCTTCTAATGCCTTGGTCGGGCTATCACCCTCAGGAAGGACTCGAGTTTAAAAGCGTGGTAGCCCTCCCGATCCCAATCCTAATAGAACGATAGACAGTTCTCTACTTGATACCTCATTTGGGCTATAACCCCCTAGAAGGGCTCGATGATGGAAGACTCTTTTGCTTTAACTCTAATGTCCCAGTTGTTACAAGTGTCTAATTTTCCGTGAACATGAGGTTGCTTACTGTGACAGGTGCGGACTCGTATACGACGAAACAAGAGGACTATTCATTGAAGTCATTGAGCTAGAAGTCTCTGTCGAGTCGGAAAGTCCGAGCTCGTTATTTGCTTTCACACTTAAGCAGTTTTCCTATCTTGTTACTTTTCCAAAGCTAAATCAGGTTGCTATAGGGGTTGAACCTAGATGGAAATTAAAAGTGAAACAAGTACATGTAAATCAAAACTTGAACCATACCTAAAGTTAAAATTCCATTAATGAGTTGGAGAGCCTATCCCCCGGTAAGGCTACAGCAATCAGATCGAGAGCCCAACTCTAGGTTCCGGGCTACAAAGCACTAAAAAAAAGAGTGACGATGATGATCAAGCATGATTAAGATGGGGTGCCCACCCCCCCTTTTCGGGCATTCAGAGCAAGCTACAATAAGGTGTACTCAAGCTTCTACATCCTCTTGGTCTCCTTCAGCTTTCCCTCTTTTCAGATAAACCTCTCATTCTGCTTCTTTTTTGGGTGGTCGCTCATCCCAGATAGCCACATCTTCTTAAAGGTGCCCCTTGAATGCCTGATGCTCAGCAGGATCCTCCTACAAGACCTTATTGACCGCCGCCATGACCTCAGGAGGTATGGCTGCATCAAAAGGTTGGCCATTGACTCTGGAATAATTTCCTCTGTTGTTGGCTCCTCCCTTGAAGGCACCTTAGTGAGACCCCGGGCTTCTGTAAGATCTCTTTCGGGCACCATGGGTAGAACCCCCTCTCTAGGATTCCCAGGACCTGATGTTGGGAAGACATGAGGAGAAGGAGGAAGATCTGACCAAGCTGGTGGCTTACCGGCTTCGACCACATTAGAGGAATCCAGGTCATCACCTAAGGGGCGAGACATATCTGTGACCTTGGCCAATATCTCCTCCCTATCCCAGTTAGCAATAATTGACAGGTCGAAGGGGGACGAGGAGCTCAGCGACTTGGTAGGAGGTGTAGAAGTATCCCTCGCTGAAGGAGGAATCCACCTCAGCCTGAAGCTTGGCAACTTGAGCTTGAAGAGCATGATTCTCAACAGCTAATGCCTTCGCTTCTTCCTTACAGTCATCCCGTCGGCTGGCTAGTCGCTTAGACCGAAGAGTTTCTTGGTCAAAAATTCGCTTCAATCTCTCGTGGTCGCACTGAAGCTCAGCCAGTTGTGTTTCCATTCCCCTCTGGCTGGAAGTCATCTCCTGGACCAAGGATTGAGCCCGAGCTAGCAAGCCCCTAGCCTGCTCAGCCTTAGCTTCAGCTCTAGCTACCCGATCTCGGAGAAAGAATACCTGATGGCCCATTGCTACATTGAACTTGAAAGCCTGCAAAGCATGAAACAAAGGTTAAAAAGCAATCAAAGCTCATAATCACATGAAGTAAAGGTGATGACTACCTCGGCCAGAAGAACAGACCCCTTGGTAACCAGAATATCCACGAGCATGAAAGCCATCCTAGAGAGTCCGCCACCCTGGCAAGAAGCAAAAAACTGCTTCAAAACCTTATCCTGGCCATCCGAGCTCGACTGATGGTGGGGGTGAGAAGGGGGAATCTTAGGAATACCAACCTCGAGATCCCCTGGAGCCTGAACTACCCGGGACACAGCTGGATCAGTCGAATGAGTGGGTAATGTAACTGGAGAAGCAACAACTAGCGGGAGCAACTGGTGAAAGAGCGGAAGTGGACGTATCAAGGGCCTGGGAAACAGACCCTCCTAGATTTGGAGCCTTAGCTGCTCGAGATGCGAAAATAGCCATCTTAGATCTCATCTGGGAAGGCGATGAAGCAAGAGCAGGCAAAGCAGTGGCTATAAGGATTAGCCCCCATTTCACCGAGGTAGCCAAGAAGGCTCTCGGGGATGACCTGGAAGGAGGGGGAGGGATCTGAGCTTGCCGGGCTTCGCGAAAAGATGGAGCAACAATAAAAACTGTTTAAAAAAAAAAGATGTGACAAGCAAGCCAGCTAATAGAGCGAAGCATAGTGTCTTAGGATTACTTACGAGTAGTGTCGGAGATCGGCAGATACTTATTCACCCTGCGGGGATCGAAGGGATCAGTAGATGGAAACCTCAGGTTCAGGTAATTCCTGGCGAGGATAGCCTTCAGCACAACCTCGGATTCGACAGGTAGGGAATCTCGGTCTCAAGAGGGTTTGTCGCTAAAGGCGGTGGGAACCGTGAACTCATGCCTACCGATGAATACAGAGATTCCCCAATCTCCCTCTGCTAATATCAACTCTTCCATCCAAGCGGGGTCATTTTTCCAAGCATCAGAGATGATAAAGTTAAGCTTGTTTTTGGCCTTCACATAAACTGTCCCAGGGGACCTCCAGACAAGCTCCTGATCTGAAAAAGGTAGGCCAGCTCTTCTGCACCAGGTTCCCGAGTGACCTTGCTTAGCTCGCACTACTCCCTCTACAGCACGAGGAAGCCAACCAGGTGACTCCAGAAGTTGGGTGTTAGTTGGAGGGGAGCCAGCAGAAGGGCGTTGAGAGCCCGCCTAAGGATGGGATGAAGAGGGAACCTTACCCAGATCTCGAAGGCTACAACATGGATAGGGAGTACTCCTTTGGGTGGGTTAAAGATTTTGTAATTTCTGTTGGGAGCTGTGAGAGAGACGGTGTCAGGGATGCCATATTTGGTCTCAAGTGGCTAATCGGCTTTGGGTTAACGATAGAATCTGGAATTACCCTAAAGTCGTATGGATGGAGCCTCTCCAGAGAAGGATCGACGACTGTGACCTAGTCCACTCCGGTGACACCGAACTTATTCTCTTCACCGGAGTCCTCGTCAACCAAGTTTAGATGATTATCCGATTGGTTAAAAAACCCAGCCACGATGGCTACATTCCGGTTCGATCGACGACGTTGCGGGGAAGGAGGAGAGTCGTCCCCGCCTAGGTCTCGTCTAGGCCATTTTCCATGGGCGAGACTTGAGACCTCTATGCCTTCAACAAGGAAGTCAATGGAGTCACGACTGGCCTTCGACATGGTAGAACAGGTTTTGGGGATTGAAAAGAAAGGGAAATCGACAGAGGGTAGCAAGAGAGAAGAAATCTGAAAATTCAAAATTGAGAGAGTATGAAGAAACGGGTAGTGAGTTTGAATTTAAATCGAGGTTAAGGGTGTAATGACGTTGGTGATATCCTCGAGAAGATCACCTCGAGCCACGGAGAGAGCCGTAACATGGCCAGTTTTCCTCTAAGAACACACCAATTCAAGTTCGACACATCATTTGGGCAATTAATGAGAAGATTTCATTCAAGATTCTCAGTAATTATCTCATAACGGAAAAAATTTCCAATTAAACAGGGAATCTGACTCCAACCCCAACTCTACCTTCGGTATTCAAGTCAGAGGGGACTTCTGTTAATAGTAAAATTTGGCTAGGGGTCAAAGAGAAATTTTCCACTCTCCCAGCCCAATTTGAAGCCCAAAGTCGACATTTATGAAACCCCAGATGTACTATAAAACTACCCCGTAGAAGCACAAAGGGATCGCCGGGCTTCAGAACTATCAGGAAAGAAGCTAGGCACGACCGGGTCTAGCCCTCACGCGAACACTGGAATCCAGGCTTCTCGAGGCCACCTACCTGGGAACCTTTATTCCTGGGGTCTGGCTCCTCAACCACCCCGTGAAAGCCAGGGAGGGTCACCAAGCTTAAGAAACATTCGAAAGAAACCCGACAACCAAATCAAGCTCCCTCCGGGTTAAAGCTTTTAGAGGTCAAACTTAATTTATAGCCTGAACGAGATACCCACCAACCTCTCCAGGAGCCTGCTGTCCCCTCCATGATACGAGGAGGAATAAGGTCTCTAAGTGAATCAGATGCATGTTACCTCATAGGAATGCCTACTATAGTGTCCATTCCAAGCTTCCGAAAATGGAATCAAAGCATAGATCTACCTCGCTATACGAAAAATATGAATGACTAGCTCAGCAACATCCATAAAGAATCATGTCGTAAGTACGCACAGGAACATAACTACGTAATAACCAGCATTTACATGAGTCAAGAGTTTAATTCCAAAAAGGAAGCAAACGGATCTTCGTCAACAATATCATCGTTTCCGCTATTTACTCGGAGTCAACGACTTTCAAATAGAGGATCCTGTCCGATAAGGGAGGAGTAAGTTCAGAGAATCGAGGCGGGAGATAAACCCATTCAAATTGACTCGGTCGTATATAAATATACCTAAAAAAGAGAGTAAAATAAGAAAAAAAAAAGAAGCAGGTCGGGCCTAAATTCTGTGATCAGAACACGGCCATCGTCATATCCACTATTCGACAAGCACGAAGTCACCACCTTCCTATGTTGTCGAGAGATAGCGAGCATATGAGAGGGAATTCTGTATACCACGAGTAATCAATACTAAATTCCCCACTTACTATCATTATACAAACAATCATTTTTATCGAAGCAGGTTAGGTATCAAAGGTACCGACCCCGGCCACCACCTCCGTGGTAGTGGTCTCGAGGGTGTTAGTGGGAATTTGTCATCTTGAGTAAATTTCCCATTAACAAATATTATATATCATATTATTATATATAATACATGTAATATTCTATATTAATATATAATAATATCGAATAATATATATATAATGTAATAATATGTTATAGATCTTTATATATAATATTATTTAATATTATTATATATTAATATATATAATTGTTAATAGTGAAATTTGGTCAGGGGTCAAAGAGAAAATTTCCACCAATAATCAACAATCATGAAGCCCGAAAAAGACTGTAAAGCCACCCTGCTGGAGCAGGGAAGGCCGGCTTGTCTTCAAAACTACCAGAAAACAAGTCATGCGCTACCTAGACGAGCCCCCACGAGAGTACTGGAACCCGGGCATCTCCAGGCCATCTATCGGGGAACCTCGGCTCTGAGGTCGAGCTCCACAACCGCCCAGTGAATGCCAGGGGAAATTTCCAAGCTCAAGAAACATTCGAAAGAAGCCCGCCAACCACTCCAGAATACTGTTGTCCTTACTGGAAATAAAGGAAGAATCAGGCCTAAATCTACTCTACCCTAGCTACCTCCATGAGGGTTTACAAGAGCACCTAAAGCCCCCAAGGGTCAGGGAAAATCCATCTTAAGCTTCTAAAAACAGAGCCAGAGCAGGGATCTACCTCGCTCTACGAAGCCTAAATTTTGATTACAGAACACGGTCACCTTCATCTCCACTATTCGACAGGCACCAAGGTGCCACCACCCTACACCTCCGAAAGATTGTGAGCAGATAAGAGAGTTATTTGTATCTTAAAGCAATATATCAAATATGGAGCTCCCATTTACTATTATTACCTCTCATCTCTCTCTTAAAAAGTTCGAGAACCAACGGTACCGACCCCGACCACCCCTTTCGTGGTAGTGGTCTCGAGGGTGTTAACAGAAATTTCTCATCTCGAGTAAATTTCCTGTCAACACTTTCTAGCGCCGTCTGTAGGGAACCTCTCACACCACCATCTTTTTACATTCGAAAAGTTCATTATTTTATAGTTATCATGAGGCTTTGCTCCTCGCAAAGGCAGCAGGGCACGTCGGGACAACATTCTGCTAAATCAACACGAAAGGTCCCGAGAAAAAAGAGAAAATCTGGGCTTCATATCCAGATTCCCACTCAGCCAGCCACTGCGTGGGATCTGGATCCCCCTCTGGGAAGCCAGGTCGAGCTTGACCGACAAGCGGCGGCCTTTGTAGAGAATGTCCGCCTTCTACTACTCGTTGAGGGTATCGTTATCCAACAAACGGGTCTCTACAATCAGGGGGAGTCAAGCAGGCTTAGGGCTAGGCAACCTGCCTTTGATCGCCTGGGACCTGCCCCTCGGGAATCAGCTTACAATAAAACGGGGCTCCCAACCTCGATCCGGGATAGGCTAGGGCCCATGCCCATGTTCCTGAAGCGCTGCCACTCTTCCAACCAAGACAAGTCAAATCCGCGGCATATATCCTTCCCTGGGAATGGAAAGAGCTTCTCCACCCAACGACTTCAAAGAGAGAAGCCCGGGGTAAAGAAGAAGAAAGTCAGCAAAGCCCCTAAACAAACCCCCTCCGAAGAAGGAATCGGGTGGAGGTCGCCAGTTTATCAGAAGGATCCGATGGTGAGGAATCCAAGATCGATTCAAGGAAATCTGAAAGAAAGCGATTAATGAACCAGTTAGCGGAGCTTCAGAAAGTGGTCAAATTGATGAAGAAGGGGAAGTACAAGGAGGACAAGAAAGATCCTCTAAGTGAAATGAACGCTTCTTTCACCAGGAGGATCCGGGAGGCAGAGCTCCCGCCTAAGTTCAAAATGCCAACTGACAGGTTCTCCGGGAATAAAGATCCTCTGAGTCACTTAGAGAGCTTCATTCAACAAATGGAGGTCCAAAACACAACCAGTGCCGCTATATGTAGAATGCTCCCCACTACACTCACAGATTATGCTAAAACCTAGTTTAGGAAGTTACCAGCTGGAAGCGTGGATTCCTTCACCAAGTTATCAATTGATTTCTGCTCAAATTCTAAGAAGTTAAGCCCCGACAGATGGACCCGATCCATCTACAATATGTGATCCAAGAGAGAGGGGAAACCTTCCAGGCTTATGTCAAGCGTTTCCACAAGGAAGTCATCCAGATGGGCGTCTTCACTGAGAGAGAAACCCTCGCCTACTTCAAAAGAAACTTGTGGGCAGGAAAACTGTTTCGGTCTTTTGCCAATAGACCTTCGGAAACCTACCAGGAAGCCTATGATCGGGCTTCGGAACAGATAGAGGTCGACGAATAGCTCAAGGTCAAGATGGAGCATGACAACATGAGAGCCGTAAAGCGACAAAAGAAGGAAGCTTCCAGACTCGAGCAAGCTCAGAAAATCCAAAACAAACCCCCTAATAAATCAACATACGGCTTCTCTCTTACTCAGCCCAGATCGGAAAAGTATCCGGATTAACAGGCTCCTCCTCATGCTTTACCACCTCCCAAGAAAGTGGCCCCTAAAGCCCGTGATAAGAAAGGGTACGACCATTACACTCCTTTAAATGCCTCATGAGAAATAGTCTACCTCGCCATTTGGGATAAGGGTTTGTTACAAAAGCCCGCTCCCATGAAAGCCCCGGTTGATAAGAGAAATCGTTATTAATATTGCGACTTTCACGAGAACATATGGCACAACACTTCAGAATGCTACAAACTGCGGAACCAGATTGAGGCTTTGATAAGAGGAGGATGCTTGATAGAATTCTTACAACAAGTCAAGGAGAACATTCAGACTGAAAGTGAGGTGCAAGCCGAGATCCGAGAACATTCCGAGAAAAGGAAAAGGGAGCAGGCAGACCTGATGCAACAGATTCAGATAATACATACTATCAGCGGGGGTCCCACTCTAGCCAGCACCTCTAAAAATTCTAGGAAAAACCATACGAGGAAGGTCCCTCGTATGGACGAGAGGCGGGATATCTTCAAGGTTGACCAGAGACTGGCCAATTCCTCCCAGCTGTCGTAGATCATTTTCGCTGAGGCAGATGTCTATAACACCATGCAGCCTCATGATCATCACAGTACAAATTGCCAACTTCATGGTGCACCGTGTGCTCGTCGACACAGGTAGTAGCGTCGATGTCTTGTTCAAAGACACCTTAAAAATAATGAACATGAAGCAGTGGTGCTACAACAGTTGCACTACTCCATTATATGAGTTCACTGGGGACTCTATCACACCAGTAGGATCAAAAATCCTATCAGTGATCATTGGAGTCGTACCTCTCCAATAAAACATCATGACCGACTTCGTGGTAGTAAACACCCCATCAGACTACAACGTAAAGTTAGGGAGGCCATTTCTATCATCCCTGAAAAGGGTCCTTTCTATTTACGATAATGTCCTGAAGTTCTCAGTAGGAGACAAGGTAGGAGAGGTTCGGGGTGATCAGCAAGTAGCTAGGAAATGCTACGCAGTGTCAGCTAACCCAGTAGCTCTAGCAAAGCAACTCTCCCAGGTGACGACTATCCAAGGTGGGATAACCCCAGCACTAAAACTGAAAAACACTGGCTCCACCGATTATTCTGAAGAAGAACTCGTGGAGCCCGACATGGAAGAACAGATAAGGGAATAGGCCAGCGGCCATCCGGTCGATAAGTTAGAGGAGATTCCTATTCGACTAAGCGATCCCTCGAAGGTCGTCAAGATCGGAGCTACCCTTGAGCCAGAAATGAAAAAGGGCTTGATCAGGCTACTCAAAGAGTTCAAAGACACTTTCACCCAGAGTCATGCGGAGATACCGGGGATCCCGATAACATTAGCTGCACATAGACTGGTGGTGGATCCAACCTTCAAGCCCGTCAAATAGAAAAGGTGCCACTTCAACACTGAAAGGAATGTGGCGGTTCAGGAAGAGGTGGATAAACTAACCCAGGCAGGCTTCATTCGAGAAACTCGTTACCCCGAATGGATCGCTAATGTGGTCATGGTCACAAAGGCAAATGGGAAGTGGCGCATGTGTGTAGACTACACCGACCTCAACCGGGCATGCCCAAATGACAGTTTCCCTCTGCTAAAAATTGATCAGTTGGTCGATTCCACCTCCGGGAACAAGCTCCTGAGCTTCATGGATTTTATGGCTACAATCAGATTATGATGCATCCCGCGGACCAAGAAAAGACCAGATTCATCACCGCGCAAGGCCTGTACTGCTACAAGGTGATGCCCTTCGGGCTCAAAAATGCTAGAGCTACTTACCAGCGGTTAGTCAACCGGTTGTTCAAGCCTAAAATCAGAAGGTCGATGGAGGTGTACATCAATGACATGATCACTAAATCTTCAACCTCAGAAGGCCAAATGAACAACCTTCGTAGGACCTTCATAATCCTAAGGGAAAACCAGATGAGGTTGAACTCTTCCAAATATGCCTTTGGGGTAACTACAGGGAATTTTCTGGGCTTCATGTTCCATGAGAGAGGCATAGAGGCTAATCCAGAAAAAATCATGGCTATCCTGGATCTAAAATCCCCCATATCTCTTAAACAGGTTCAAGCCTTGACCGGACAGGTTGCAGCGCTCAATAGGTTCATCTCTTGGTCCACCGATAAGTGCCTACCATTCTTCAAAGCTATCAAACAGGGAAAAAATATGAAGTGGGATCAGGAGAGCGAACAAGCTTTCCAAGCTTTGAAAAGATACCTAACAAGCCCTCCACAGCTGGTCAAGCCAAATCCTAGAGAAGAGCTCCAAATATACTTGGTCGTTTCAGAAACCGCCGTGAGCGGGGCCTTGGTCAAGGAATACGGGGATGAGATCCAGCGACCTATCTACTATGTGAGCCATGCTCTAACCGAGCCCAAAAAGAACTATACTCTATTGGAGAAGCTCGCTTATGCCTTGGTGACCTCGGTAAGGAAACTTTGTCCTTACTTCCATGCTCATTCAATAGCAGTGGTGATGGACCAACCCCTCCGTCAATTCTTACAAAGGCCGGATATTTCTGGAAGGCTGGTTCTATGGGCCGTAGAGCTTACCCAGTTCGATTTAAAGTATAAGCCTAGGACCGCGATAAAATCTCAGGCACTAGCAGACTTTGTAACCGAGCTCTTAGTACCTTCAGATCAGGTGATCCCCACGGTAACAGATGTAACTCTTGAGAGGACTTCAGAATCTAACATCTAGCCAGAGGGCTGCGAGTCATGGACTCTCTACACTGACGGAGCTTCCGGGCAATCTGGGGGAGGAGCGGGCATAGTCGTCATCGACCTAGAAGGAACTGAGTACTGCCATTGTTTCTTGTTTGAATTTAAAGCTATGAACAATGAGGCAGAGTACGAAGCCCTGCTAGCTGGGATGAAGGCTGCCATAGAGCTCGGGGTTGATTACCTAAATATCAAGAGCGACTCTTCACTCGTGGTCAACCAAGTTTTCGGGGATTATCAGGCTAAAAGGGATAACATGAACGCTTACCTGAAATTGGTGCAACAACTCAAAAACAGATTTAATGGATTTAGAATCGAGCAGATACCTCGACAGCTAAATCATCGGGCTGACGTCTTTGCCAAGATAGCTGCCTATGGTGGTCAGACCCTACCTCACGGAGTCCCTCTTCAAATAATCCCCCTACCTAGCATTATGACAGTTAAAGAAGCTTATACCCTAGACAGACAGTAATGCTAGATGAATCCAATAGTAGAATATCTACAGCACAGGAAACTCCCCGTGGAGCCCGACCAAGCTAGGAGGGTTAAAAGGCTCTCGGTCCAGTATTGTATGGTGGATGGGAATTTATACCGAATGGGGAATTCCCTTCCCCTGCTCTGATGTCTACACCCTGAAGATGCCAAGTGGGCTTTGAGAGAGGTCCATTCCGGGGAATGCGAGAACCATATTGGTGGAGAGGCCTTGGCATATCAGGTTCTCCGCATGGGGTATTATTGGCCGACCATCCATCAAGATACTAAGGACTTGGTGCAAACCTGCGAGGCATGCCAGAAGGCCGTAAACTTGAGTCACCTCCCTCCGGAGCATTTTTCGTCCCTTAGCTTGCCATAACCCTTTGCTATATGGGGAGTCGATTTGATTAAACCACTTTTTCCAACTCCGGGACAAGCCAAACATGCTATCGTAGCGATTGACTACTTTAAAAGATGGGTTGAAGCCAGACCACTCTCCCATATATCAGAAGAGAACACAACATGGTTCATCAAGACCAATGTAGTTTACAGGTTCGGAACCCCTCTTACCATCATACCGACCTCGAAAAACTGTTTGATAATGGTCGATTCAGAGATTTCTACTAAGGCTTGGGAATCGACCTTCGGTTTGCTTCTGTAATCGACCCTCAGACCAATGGTCTGGTGGAATCCATGAACAAAACTAATAAGAAATTGTTGAATAAAAAGCTACAATAGAAGAAAGGTAGATGGGAAGAAGAGCTTCCCGAGGTCCTTTGGGCTTACCGCACTACAAGGAGAACAGCTACCGGGGAAAAGCCCTACTCGCTGGCCTTCGGGGTTGAAGCAGCCGAACCTATAGAGCATAAGTTGACCTCCTTTAGAATCCAACGATTCAAACCGGGGAGCAATAAAAGTAAGCTCCGAGCTAGCCTAGAGGAGAAGAAAGATTGAATAGCTGAGAAGGTAACGATCTACCAAAGCAGGTGTTAATGGGAAATTTTCTCAGGATGAGAAATCCTTATAAACACCCTTGAGACCACTACCACGGAGGTGGTGGCCAGGGTTGGTATCGTTGATACCTGACCTGATCTTGTATGAATATGAAAGAGGATGAAACATATGGTAGGAGACAAGCCATCCCGCCCGTCGGGCTTCGTGCTTATGAAGTAGATCTGAGGAGCTTGGTTCTCTTGCTAGTGCGAAGGGGGTGATCCTGGTCGTGGTCTTGATCCTCGGTCGGGGTCTGAGCCTGTCAAGGTACCGAGAGCTCGATTCTGGAGCCCGATTCCTTCCTGTAATTCCTTGACCTAGATAGCAAGTAATGTGGGGGCTTATCTAGATCCAGTGTCAGAGAGCTCGATTTCTGCCATAGAGATGATACAGGAAAGCTCATCGACTTCCTTCAAGTTGGTCTGGGTGGTTTCTCCTCATCTTGATGTGCGACTTTAGCATGTAGATGAGAGAATAAGAGCGTTAAGTCCAGCAAAGTAGGAATCTAGCTTGCACTCATATACGCATGCATTACACATGACACAAGTAAGAGAAACACAAATCTTTTGTAGAGGGAGGTGGACTGACCAAGGGGGAAAAAGCATCACGAATGATCACATGTTAAAAAAACCCCAAGGAAATATCCGGATCAAGGTGGAATACCCTTCCTTATGTATATATTAAAGAATGCTCTGGGAAGCTTACAAAAATGGTGAAGTAATACAACGTAGTTGCTCCGGAGAGCTTAAAATGGTGGTCGAATGTAAACCGATACCGGTATAATCTAGGGAAAGGTAACACATACATTAATGATGTCGAGAGATCTCTAAACGAAGCATATATCTTCTGTCATCTATTAGAGACCGTCACTATACCTTTTACAGGTATATTTATACATGGTGACTACCTTGGTGTGCAAGTCCAGGACTCTTCAATCAGTCTTTGTTTCCTTATCGAATACGATTCTTCCTTTCATGTAGTTGATCTGCTTGTAGCTATTATCTTGGAGAAGATATGATTGTTTCCTCTTCGGACTCTTCCTTCCTTGATGGGCAGGATTTTCTGTTATAGTGGACCCCCAACAATCGGTTGTGGAGGATATCTTAGAGGAAAAGGTATTTGTTTCCTCTTTGGACTCTTTCACTAATGATGGCCATTAAAGAGTTGAATATTCTCTTATTAATGGTGTTGATTATGTCATTAAAGTCAACCCTCTCTTCCTACGTTGCCGAGAAGAGAGCTCTAGTTCTGCATGTCACTTTGGAGAGGTACTTCATGGAGGTTACCTAAGGTGACATTTGATACTCCGTGAAGGCGAGGTACCATAGGATCCAGTACACTGGCGAGGTCCCCCGGGGACCTCTCGATTGTCACGGAGCTAGATCGATCATGCTGGTCTTCCCATGGAGCTTGTACTAACCATTTTAGTGGCAAAAATATCCCATAGGGTTCCAACCTTGTAGTTGAGAGCTTGGTTTAGCTACGTGATTGCAGTATTTTTGATCTTAATCAATTTAAAAGAAAGTTCGTTCACTGGGATCGGTGATTCTACTAGTCGAACACTAATTAGTCTAGTTTAATCCTATTCTAAGTGCATGAAAACTAAATGCATAATGCTTATCTTGAGTTGGTATTTTAATTCACTAATTTGTAAAAATGCAATAAACTAAATAACACAAAAGCTCACACTAAAATATGCATATGAAAAAATGCTAGGGAATCAATGCAACCTAATTAAACTTCTCAATGTAATCCACAAGTCTCAATTAAGCATTTAAATCCAATTGATAGGGTTTGTTTCATGAAACACCTAATCTTCCCAATTACTCACACACGGTCATGTAATGAGCAATGGTTAGAATTAGTTTTTAATTAAAAACTCTAAACCAAATAACACATAGCATTGTCATGCATATGGAAATTTTCTCAATTACTAAGCTTGTAGTTAAAGACTAAATGGGATGGTCACCCACTTCTAACCCTCAACATCATAGATAAACTAATCCTAACACAAACATCCATTGAGATCTCATTTGAATAGAAGTGAAGGAATTAGAGCATATATTCCAATAAAAGAGACTACCAAAGTATTTAATTAAAAACCATTAGACTAGGATTACAAATAGTTGCTCAATAGGTTTACATTAATCCCCTAACATAGAAATTAGTTACACATCAAGGAAAGGAAATTAAGCAAAGAAGAGTGAAAGGAGAAACCAAAGTTGGCCATTGAGGTTCCTTAACTTGTAAGCTTCCTCTTCTTGCTTCCCAAGTTCCAAGATGGATGGATGGATTCAAGTGTCTAAGGATGGTGATAGAAGGGTGGAAGTAGTCCAATAGTTTGCGTGGCTCCTGTTCTTTCACAATAATATAAGATAGGTATTTATATGGGTCCAAAAATAGGTCAGAAATCAACCTAGAAACGCATGCTGGCGGACTGTCGCTACCCTGTATGTCGTGGTTGTCCATGTTTACATGTCGCGGTCTTCCATGACGACATGTCGCAGTCTTCCATGACGACATCACAAGCGACACTTTAGAAAAGTTGCTATCGCGTGGTCTGTCACGGTATCCCATGACGGAAATCATAACAGCTACATATTTTGTCATTTTGTCCAAGTTTCCAATTTCTAGCTCTTTTGGATCCCAATCTTCACTCATAACTCCCATATGATGCCCCTAATACAAAATCCTGCAAATACACTTAATCGAGCCATTAAACACTTGATTTTACTCGAGAATTGAGCAATAAGCATAGGAAGGGGGACTCGAAATTTAGTGTTATCAAGGCTCGATCAACACCCCCAAACCTATCCTTTTGCTCGTCCTCGAGCAAAATCAAGAGAAAACACCAACAAAAACAAACAAGAAAACAACACTAACACACGATAAAAACAAAATAAATTCAAACAACAATAACACAAAAGTCGCATTTTCAACTGATGATGAGATGCAAAAAGGTGTGGATAAGGAGAGTAGACACATGCAAAACATTCTCAAGCAACACGAAGGCACTCACGGGACACTCGAACAACATGAATCCCATACCTAAAGTGCTCTCATATCGGGAACTACTCACTCTCACACCTCGAGCATAATTCGCTTCCACTCTAAACCTCACTTGGACATTCTCTTTTCTTTCCTCTTGGAGTCCTAAGTTCACACTCATGCAAAGTATACAAGGATCGAGTTATGTATGGGAATCAAATACTTGCATACAATAATAAATGAAACGTTATTATTTTGGTGAACTAGCCTAGGAAATGAATCAAATGCCATGGATGTGGAAGATCATACTTCAACAAACATTCCCAATATAGATTTCATGGTAGATCATTTAGGTCTTCCCTTTGGTTGTAATGGGGTCATTGGGTGAAATATGGTGAACAAAGAATAGGAAATGGAATTCAAAAGTCACCAATCTTGCTAAGACACTACACAATACACCCAATACTTAAGCTCTATTCAAATCACTCGTGGCACTAGTGATTAGGCTTGACTTTTCATTACACTTGTGCTATACATAAGTACTCTACTAGTAAGTACTTTACAATTACATACAAGGCTCTTATTCTCTTATTTTTTTCAATAAATTTGGCACTTTATCTCATAAGTGCACATTTCTGCACTTTTACATTTTTGAGCCTGTTGCCTTGCACATTTACAAATATAGCCTAAATACATGCTAACTTTTCATACTTAGAGATTTTCCACCTTCCACGTAACACAACACATCCTAACAAGATTGGTAACAAGGGTAGGCATGTGTTTAGGTTTAGCTATATGGTGTAATGTGGTTGCAAAAGAAAGGCAAGTGTTTGGCATCAAAATTGGCTTGGGAGAACACAAATAGGGAAAAAGAATGTGGTTAGGCTAATATGAGTAGTTAAGCACACATATTGCCTAAAATCATTTCCATCATTTCATCTATCAAGGGAATGTAAGTATCCATAAAGCAATCCACAAATATAATGCAATTTGATGTCCTATGGCAAATGATGTGCGTGACGAGATAAGTGTTTAAGATGAAACAATGATAACACTCAAATGCGCTTTTTACGGCTTGTGTTTCTAAACTCACTAGGTGGTCTCCACTATTAGAACAAGGTGATTTAGCACCGAGTCCCCTCAACTTGAACATAAAAGGATGGGACAAGCCCATGAAGTGCAAGTGAGACCCTAGAGTGACAACAAGATGCTCAATCAAGCACATTATGCATAAATAAACTCTCACATAAACACACAATCAACGCATCACACATAAGCTACTTGAAGCTCGAAAATTTTGGTCATGCGACTATTTTTGAAAATTTTGACTCAAAATGAAATTTAGGACTCAATAAAACCAGAATGACCGAAACCGGTATCGACACCCCCTAACCTAAACTCAACATTGTCCCCAATGTTGACAATGAGAGCCCGACGAGAAAGGCGTCTATACCACAACCAACACAACACTATTCAACGATATAGAATAAAATAAAATAAAATGCACAAAGGCTCAATCAAGATGGCATAGAAAACTCTTAATGACAATTAAACATCAACCACAACACAATACAATGCACACCCTTAGTCTAATCGCAAATAAAACAAACAAAAGAAAAGATACAAAAGTACCACTACGATAGAAATCAAATAACTAGAGTAATTAAAACAAGTACGAAATATAATGGCAAATGATGTGCGTGACGAGATAAGTGTTTAAGATGAAACAATGATAACACTCAAATGCGCTTTTTACGGCTTGTGTTTGTGAACTCACTAGGTGGTCTCCACTATTAGAACAAGGTGATTTAGCACCGAGTCCCCTCAACTTGAACATAAAAGGATGGGACAAGCCCATGAAGTGCAAGTGAGACCCTAGAGTGACAACAAGATGCTCAATCAAGCACATTATGCATAAATAAACTCTCACATAAACACACAATCAACGCATCACACATAAGCTACTTGAAGCTCGAAAATTTTGGTCATGCGACTATTTTTGAAAATTTTGACTCAAAATGAAATTTAGGACTCAATAAAACCAGAATGACCGAAACCGGTATCGACACCCCCTAACCTAAACTCAACATTGTCCCCAATGTTGACAATGAGAGCCCGACGAGAAAGGCGTCTATACCACAACCAACACAACACTATTCAACGATATAGAATAAAATAAAATAAAATGCACAAAGGCTCAATCAAGATGGCATAGAAAACTCTTAATGACAATTAAACATCAACCACAACACAATACAATGCACACCCTTAGTCTAATCGCAAATAAAACAAACAAAAGAAAAGATACAAAAGTACCACTACGATAGAAATCAAATAACTAGAGTAATTAAAACAAGTACGAAATATAATGGCAAATGATGTGCGTGACGAGATAAGTGTTTAAGATGAAACAATGATAACACTCAAATGCGCTTTTTACGGCTTGTGTTTGTGAACTCACTAGGTGGTCTCCACTATTAGAACAAGGTGATTTAGCACCGAGTCCCCTCAACTTGAACATAAAAGGATGGGACAAGCCCATGAAGTGCAAGTGAGACCCTAGAGTGACAACAAGATGCTCAATCAAGCACATTATGCATAAATAAACTCTCACATAAACACACAATCAACGCATCACACATAAGCTACTTGAAGCTCGAAAATTTTGGTCATGCGACTATTTTTGAAAATTTTGACTCAAAATGAAATTTAGGACTCAATAAAACCAGAATGACCGAAACCGGTATCGACACCCCCTAACCTAAACTCAACATTGTCCCCAATGTTGACAATGAGAGCCCGACGAGAAAGGCGTCTATACCACAACCAACACAACACTATTCAACGATATAGAATAAAATAAAATAAAATGCACAAAGGCTCAATCAAGATGGCATAGAAAACTCTTAATGACAATTAAACATCAACCACAACACAATACAATGCACACCCTTAGTCTAATCGCAAATAAAACAAACAAAAGAAAAGATACAAAAGTACCACTACGATAGAAATCAAATAACTAGAGTAATTAAAACAAGTACGAAATATAACTAAAAGCAGTAAAACCAACAAAACAAGTCTAGCTACACAAGGACAACTCAAAGCAAATAATGAGGTGGTGGTGGTGGTGGCCAAATGTGCCCCTATTTTTATTATTTTCAGTCAATCTCACCCACAATCCTCCAAAAACACAGAATCACTACAAAAATGTTTCAATAAACTTCACAACCAAAACCAACCTTTCTATTCACACAAATATGCACAAATTTGCTTTAACCCCAAAGATTCCACTAATTTCCCAAATCAACCCTAGAATGTGTAAATGTAAGTAGAACTAGGATTTGGGACTAACAGGGCCTAAAGTAAGTGAAAAGAAGAAGGAATTACCAATTGCATGGGTTGAAAGTCTTCGACGTCGCGTGGAGGGAGAATTTTAGTGATTGAGGTTTGAATTTTTGGTGAGAGGATGCCCTACCATGAACTGATGTTTTATACCAGGTGTCTGTCGTGATCAAACTGCCGTGGTAGTCTATGACGGAATCCATGACCGCGACACACTGCCTCTTCATTTTGGTCTTGAAATTCTGGTGTCGCGGTTGTACAACCACTCGACAGTTGGGGCGACATGTTGAGCGACAGCAACCCCTAGAATTTGTCGTGTTTCAGTCTTCCATGACGACATCATGACCGCGACATACCTAGAAAATTCCTCCTTAATGCATTTAAGTGTTCCAAAGTGCCTAATCTGCACATATACTCAACAACAAAGATATCAAGGGCATTTGCTTGAAAAAAATTGAATTTGGTAATCACTAGACTTACAAATAAAATGAAAATGAAAATCACCCCCAAACCTATGATTTTCCACACCTTCCACTATCAATTAAGGTGTGGATCAACTTAGACTTGGAAGTGAAGTAGAATCACTAACATTCATAATTATTATGCAAAATTAAAAGTTATTGAAAAGAAAGATACCTAGGTTGGTTGCCTCTCACCAAGCGCACTATTTAACGTCTAGGCAAGACGTGGTAAGAGCACCACAGCTTCTGAAGCTCTATCACTTCCAACCAAGTAATTTTCCCATCAACGAGAGTGTCTCTTGCTTCGTGAAGTTCGTCTTTCCGGACCCAAACTTGACGATTCTTCCTTGGCCTTCCTTTAGGCATATTCCGTCTCTTTTTGTACACTTCCATAAATTCAATACATTGGGCCTTTTTATGACCCCTAGTGTGGCAAAAATGACATTTGTAAGGAAAATATGACGAACTACCTTGGGTCTTCTTAATTCTTGCTCTCGGATGATTTGTATCTCTCTCAATGGTGTGGAGTTGTGGAGTTTCTTCATCTATGCTTCGGTCCTTGGTTAAGGTTTCAATTGTACTTTCAGCTATTTCAAGCTCCACTAAGTAGTCACATTCCTTAACCTTTGCTACCTTTAAAGCAATTTCTTTTCCGCTCAACTCCTCCTTGACGGCATTGATTTCCTTGTCTGCTTGCTCCACTTTCCATTGCAACTTCTTAGTGCCTCGGGCAAAGTTTTCTTCTTGCTCTTCTACCAACCTTGCAAGATCTTTCGCCCTCTTGATTGCTACATCCCTTTCCTTTACTAGGATTTCCATCATCTTCATCAAGTCAGTGTTTTTGCTCATAAGCTCATTAATGTCCAACATTGCTTGTTTGTCACATTGATCACCAATTTGAATCTTCACCTTTATCCTCAAAAAGTGCTAGGATTTCATTTAAGTATTCAATTGGACTCCTAGAATAGTCTTCTGCCTGAAGTGTACCCACAACAAGGCAATCAACTGAGCTAGAGGCTTTTTTCAACCTTCTAAGAAATGGAACCGGTGGGATGTAGGGATCGGGTGACTTGTGTAGTAGGGATGTCTTCTCGGGCACATTCTCTACTACTACTTCCTCTTCTTCTACCAAAGTCTCACCCTCGATTTCCTCTTATGATTCTTTAGCTTTTTTCTCCTTAGGCTCTCCATTTGTATCTACGGTGTCTAACACTTGGTCATTCCTCAGAACTTTCATTGCCTTAGCTTGTTCATTCATGTGAATTGTGTCAGCTACCTGCCCTAATTATGTCACCAACTTCTTCACTGATGCCTCTAAGTTAGTGAACCTTTGCTCTGTTGCTTGGAGGAAATTATTCAAGTTCTGATCTGTCTGTTGTGAACTCTGAGCAAGGGTAGTCATAATGTCCTCCAAAAGACTCTCCCTAAGCCGATATGAAGTCACATCTCGATTACCTGAGTTGTTCCATTGCTGCCCATTTAACCCTTGGCCTTGGTAGTTCTGAGCTTTGTTATTGAAAGTCTTGTTTGGGTAAGACCATGAGAAGTTGGGATGGTTGCACAACCCCAGATTGTAAGAGATAGAATATGGATCATTTCTTCCTCTTTGAAAATTTTGGGCTTGGACATCTTCCGTCTCATAAAATACCATCTCTCTACCTTGACGGTCTGCTTCATACACCATGTTTGCCCTTAAACAACAAAAACAAAATACCAACGAAGTAAAAAGAAACTAAACAAAAATAATGAAAATAAAACTAGCTAACAAAATAAAATAAAATAAAATGACACACACTACCTAAATCAAACTAATTAGGCACAACTAATGAATATACGTCGATCCCTGGCAGCGGCGCCAAAATTGATTGCAGTATTTTTTATCTTAATCAATTAAAAAGAAAGTTTATTCACTGGGATCGGTGATTTTACTAGTCGAACACTAATTAGTCTAGTTTATTCTTATTCTAAGTGCATGAAAACTAAATGCATAATGCTTGTCTTGAGTTGGTATTTTACTTCACTAATTTGTAAAAACGCAATAAACTAAATAACAAAAAAGCTCACACTAAAATATGCATATGAAAGAATGCTAGGGAATCAATGCAACCTAATTAAACTTCTCAATGTAATCCACAAGTCTCAATTAAGCATTTAAATCCAATTGATAGGGTTTGCTTCATGAAGCACCTAATCTTCCCAATTACTCACACACGGTCATGTAATTAGCAGTGGTTAGAATTAGTTTTTAATTAAAAACTCTAAACCAAATAACACATAGCATGGTCATGCATATGGAAATTTTCTCAATTACTAAGCTTGTAATTAAAGACTAAATGGGATTGTCACCCATATCTAACCCTCAACATCATAGATAAACTAATCCTAACACAAACATTCATTGAGGTCTCATTTGAATAGAAGTGAAGGAATTAAAGCATATACTCCAAAAAAAGAGACTACCAAAGTATTTAATTAAAAACCATTAAACTAGGATTACAAAGAGTTGCTCAATAGGTTTACATTAATCCTCTAACATAGAAATTAGTTACACATCAAGGAAAGGAAATTAAACAAAGAAGAGTGAAAGGAGAAACCAAAGTTGGCCATTGAGGTTCCTTGACTTGTAAGCTTCCTCTTCTTGCTTCCCAAGTTCCAAGATAGATGGATGGATTCAAGTGTCTAATGATGGTGATGGAAGGGTGGAAGTAGTCCAAAAGTTCATGTGGCTCCTGTTCTTTCACAATAATATAAGATGGATATTTATATGGGTCCAAAAATATGTCAGAAATCAACCTAGAAACGTGTGCTGGCGAACTGTCGCTACCCTGTATGTCTCAGTTGTCCATGACTACATGTCGCGGTCTTCCATGACGACATGTCGCAGTCTTCCATGACGACATCACAAGCTACACTTTAGAAAATTTGCAGTCGCGTGGTATGTCGCGTGGTATGTCGCGGTCTCCCATGACGAAAATCATAACAGCGACATATTTTGTCATTTTGTCAAAGTTTCCAATTTCTAGCTCTTTTGGGTCCCAATCTTCATTCATAACTCCCATATGATGCCTCTAATACAAAATTTTTGTAAATACACTTAATCGAGCCATTAAACACTCGATTTTACTCAAGAATTGAGCAATAAGCATAGGAAGGAGGACTCGAAATCTAGCGTTATCATGGCTCGATCACTACATCGAGCTTTATCATGGAGCTTGACCTATTTATGTTGGCTTCCTAGCGGGGTAACGGGCTTGGCTGGCAAGCCCTGGTTAGGTGTTCATCATAAGCAGGCGATTTTGGCTTGCTTCTGGAAAGGTGGAGAGGTACGCTTGAGTACTGCTCTTACTACTTGATTTAACAATGTCAGGATCTACAGTTGATCTTGGCACTTTTGGTGACGACTGGGCTTTACGGGCTTCATCCTTTTATGCTCGGACAGGTCGAGATTATACCTCGACGAGGTAGGAGTGCCTTTGCAAGACAAGTTCGGCACCTTAAGAGTCTCCTAGTGAAAGTAGAGATAGTAGCAAGCTCTATGAGAGTGTCACGAGATACCTTGATGTCAGGGGGGGGCCCAGGTCATTTCACGTCAACCTAGCTTTGGGCTTTATCCTGGTATAAGGAGCTTGACCCGGTCTCGTCGGGCATTATTTGGTAAGCCTAGACACATACGAGATGCTCAGATGGTATGGGTGGCCTCGCCTTGCTCCTTTAGGATCGTGTGGTAGCTCAACCTCAGGGACCTTGACACCCTATCATATAAGCCCGAATTTGGACCCTTACAAGAAGGTTGGGAAATGGAAAATTCTTCTTTGGTCCCCAGCCAAATTTTGCTATTAACATAAGTACCCTCTGACTTGAACACCGGTAAGTATTTGTGGTTGGAGTCTGAATCTTGTACTACATAAAGAATTTTTCTTGACCCTTTTTATTTGTAACCAGTATCATTCCCAGTGATTGGCTTAGAAAACCGGTGTACTATTCATTCCTACAAAATAAATGAGTGTATTGCTCGATCATGTGGAATGAAGCTTATGTGGTTAATATGGGTACCTAAAGTTTCTTTTCCAGGAATCACGGTCCTTAAATGAGATGGTGAAATGATTCATGTAGGCATCTATGCCATCTAGATCCTTCCTAGCGGGGTTGGCCCGGCCAAGGCAGCAGGATGACCTTTTGGTTGTTCTGATCTCGTGATCTAGCAGGTAACTATGCTTCTACGCTCAGATCCTTATTAGAGGTCATAGCCTGACCACGGCATCAGGAGCGCTATCTAGTTATATCCTGGTATCGAGATCTGGATGGCAACAATACTCTTATACTCAGATCCTTCTTAGAGGTTGTAGCCCGATCAAGGCATCAAGAGTGCTATCTAGCTATTTCCTGGTCTTTTGATCCGGATGGCAACTATGCTCTTACACTCAGACCTTTCTTGGGGGTCGTAGCCTGACCAAGGCATCAGGAGCGCTATCGAGCTATATCCTGGTATCGAGATCTGGATGGCAACAATGCTCTTACACTCAGACCCTTATTGGGGGTCGTAGCCCGACCAAGGCATCAGAAGCGCTATCTAGCTATATCCTGGTATTTTGATCTGGATGGAAACTATACTCTTACACTCAGACCATTCTTAGGGGTCATAGCCCGACCAAAGCATCAAGAGCACTATCTAGCTATGTCCTAGTATTTCGATCTGGATGGCAACTATGATCTTACACTTAGACCCTTCTTGGGGGTCGTAGCCTGACCAAGGCATCAGGAGCGCTATCTAGCTATATTCTGGCATTTCGATCTGGATGGCAACTATGCTCTTACACTCAGACCCTTCTTGGGGGTCGTAGCCCGAGCAAGGCATCAGGAGCGGTATCAAGTTATATCCTGGTTTTTTGATCTGGATGGCAACTATGCTCTTACACTCAGGTCGTAGCCCGGCCAAGGCATCAGGAGCGCTATCTAGCTACATCCTGGTATTTTGATCTGGATGGCAACTATGCTTTTACACTCAGACCCTTCATAGCCTGACCAAGGCATCAGGAGCACTATCTTGCTATATCCTGGTATTTCGATCTGGATGGCAACTATACTCCTACACTCAGACCCTTATTGGGGGTCGTAGCCTGACCAAGGCATCAGGAGCGCTATCTAGCTATATCCTGGTATTTCGATCAGATTGTAACAATGCTCTTACACTCGGAACCTTCTTAGAGGAGGTCTCCCGACCAAGGCATTAGGGATGATGAGGGGGCTTACCCGATCAATCCCTGGTCTCTGGATCTGGATGGCAACTATGCTCTTAAACTCAGACCCTTCTTAGCGAGGGGTGGTGCCTGGCTGAGGCATCAGAGATAGTGGGGGAGCTTCCCTGACCAGTCTATAGTCATAAGGAGATCACTGTCGAAATACTATGGCGATCCTTCTATTGGGATTAATCCAGTCCAGGGCATTAGGAGGGCTATCTAGCTCTCATAGTCAATGTGATCCTCCTGGAAGGATTTGATCTGGTTCAGGGCATCAAAAGTGCGGTGTAGCTCTCCTAGTAATGGTGATCCTCCTGGAAAGATTTGATTCGGTCTAGGGCATCGGGAGTGCAGGGTAGCTCTCCTGGTGATGGTGATCACATGAGATCTACTACGGATACCGAAATCGAAAGAGATGCAAACTCATGGCGATCTAATACGAAGTTGTATCAATGTAAGGTGGTGTTGGTTGATAACCAATATCGCTCTAGCAGTTTATTAACGAGTAGAATCTCTTGAGATGATCTGCATTATGAGTGTAGATAGTAGAATGGCTCTCTGTAAAAGATGCTTTTTATTACGAACTAGAGGAAATTGTCTCACGCTAGGGTCATCGCCCCTCACACTGGAATACTGAGAAAATAGTGAGCTTCTAGTCCCCAAGTGATGTAACTGGTTTGGAAGTCCGCTTGGGGTAGATAAGATTCTTCAACAATTGTAATCAAGCTCGAGACCCCAATGTGAACGAATCAGAACCTTTGGGTGCTCCCCGAACGGATCGAGACCTCGATGGCTAACTAGGGCATTGGAAGGCCCCGTACAAATGAAGAAGAGCCATCAGTATGATAATCTCCGAGAGCAATTTGGTGTTTGCTAAGGTCGAGCTCGTGCCAGCCAAGGAGGATGGTTACTTCTTTAACCCACGACCACATGGTGGGAGTGGTTTAAACTCTGCATGGCAGCGTGGCTACCTTGGGAGCCAAGGTGGGTGCTTCATTTGCTGAAAGACGCTTCTGTGTTACTTGCTAGACAGCTCGAGCTCTTCTTCTCTCTAACCTGATCATCATTTGAGGATGGATACCTTGAATAGATCACAGAGAAAGTTGAGAGTTACCTGGGTCCGCTCTGACTGAAGCCGAAAATTATTGAGATGATGGATGCGCATATGATGAGGAAGACTTAGTTCCCATTTCTGATTTCATGTCTAATCGTGTTGAGGTAGGAACTACCTTGAAGTTCTCTGCTGCTGTAGATGCATGGGGGGCTTCAAGTCTACCTACCTTTGAATCTGTCAAAGTAAAGGTCCAGATTGGTGTTACCAAGGTAGGAGAGGTAAAGGAGGTAGGAGAGGTAAAGAAGGTAGGAGAGATCTCGATTGATCCAACTGAGGAGATAGAGGTCAATGCTGATTGAAGTTGATCCAACCAAGGTGGTGGAAGCTAGCTCTGAAGTAGCAGTGTTAAGAGATGATGACCCGTCCTTCAACCAAGCAATGAGACTAAGGAGGAAGGAGTTGCTACTGTTAAGGAGACTAATCAGATAAGTAGATCGGGACCAAGGTAGCTCGCTAGGGCGATGAATGGCCCTATACAAGTGGAGAGGAGACACCAGCCTAGTAACTGTCTGGAGACATGCTCGGGATTCTAGAAGTTTCCCACGATAGAGAGAAGACTTTGGACCCCTACGGGATGAGTGGTGACTCACTTGAGCATTGGATAACCCTATATGAATGGAGATGGGCTACCTGTCTGGTACCGGTCCAGAGGCATACTTGGGATTTCAAGGAGCCCCCAACAACTGAGAGAAAGCTCTGGACCCTCCTGGAATGAACCAAGAATTTAGTGGCTCACCTGGGCGTTGACAGGCCCTGTATAAGAAGTGATGAGCCACTTAGCCTTACAGTGAGGCTGCTGCTCTAGAGGTTAGCTTAGGCATGTATGAGGCCTTACTAAAAGTGGGAAACCTCTGGGCTCTCCTCGATTAGATCGAGCTTCGATGGCTTGCTAGGGCGATGAATGACCCAGTACATATAGAGCGAAGCCACCGGTCTTGAAGCGGTGCTACTACTCTAGAAGCTTGCTTAGGCAAGTAGATGGCCTTACCTAATGGGGGAAGCTTCTGAGACCTTCTCAATCGGATCGGGCTTCAGTGGCTTGCTAGGGCGGTGAGTGGCTTGGTAAACATGAAGCCACCGGTCTGGTACTGGTCCAGAGCATGATTGGGATCTTTGGAGTCCCCTGTAATTAAAATGAAGCTCTGGATCAAGCTGGAATGAATCGAGAGTTCAGTGGCTCAATTGGGCGTTGATAGGCCCGGTGCGCGAGGCGTGGAACCATTAATCTTCTACCGGTCATGCTGCTCTTGAAGCTACATAGCTGAGTTGGCTTCTTAGATTCATGAGTCGACCTGCTACTACTACCTAGGAGCTTCTGAAGGGTGGATATTGTGACATGAAGAGTCCCGTATGACTAGGTCCAAGTCTCACGGATCTACTGGATAAGAGGTTTACCGGTAGCAGAGCAAATCTTCTATAAAGAAGCAAGAGAGGTGTTATTTTACTGTATAAGAGATCTCGATGTATCACAATGGTTCAGCTATATAGGAGATCTTTAAGCGGGGAGCTACTGTATTGGAGCTCCATGATTATCTGAGCAAGTTCACTTTATAGGAGTAGCATAATGAACTGGTTCAACTAGGAATCCCACGTCCCATATTTGCTCCATAATGAACGAAACTCGTTAAATGATAAAATGAGCACCACATGCGATGCATAGGCGATATAGACAAGTATGAAGAAAAGACATTGTATATAGTAAATTGTAATTAGTAAATTGTAATTCATGAATAATGAATATGTTACCTCGATAGTATAATGATACTCATATGGAGACATAGAGGCTTTCAAAAGGGGTGTGGAAACTTCCCACAGACGGCGCTAGAAAGTGTTAACGGGAAATTTTCTTAGGATGAGAAATCCATATTAACATCCTCGAGACCACTACCACGGAGGTGGTGGCTGGGGTTGGTATCATTGATACCTGACCTGATCTTGTATAAATATGAAGGAGGATGAAACAGTAGGTAGGAGACAAGCCATCCCCACCATCAGGCTTCATGCTTAAGAAGTAGATCTGGGGAGCTCAGGGTTCTCTTGCTGGTGCGAAGGGGATGATCCTGGTCCTGGTCCTTGTCCTAGTCTTGGTCCTAGTCTCCGATTGGGGTCAGAGCCCGTCATGGTACTCGGTGCCCGATTCCATCCTGTAATTCCCCGACCTAGATAGCAAGTAAGGAGGGGGCTTATCTAGCTCTAGTGTCGGAGAGCTCGATTTCTGCCATAGAGATGATGCATGAGAGCTCATCGACTTCCTTCAAGCTGGTCTGGGTGGTTTCTCCTCATCTTGATATACGACTTTAGCATGTAGATGAGAGGATAAGAGCGCTAGGTCTAGCGAGGTAGGAATCTAGCTTGCACTCATATACACATGCATTACACAGGACACAAGTAAGAGAAACACAAATCTTTTGTAGAGGGAGGTGGACTGACCAAGGGGGAAAAGCATCACGAATTATCACACGTTGAAAAACCCCAAGGCAGTATTCGAAGGAAGGAGGAATACCCTTCCTTATGTATATATCAAATAATGCTTCGGGGAGCTTACAAGAATGGTGAAGTAATACAACGTAGTTGCTCCGGAGAGCTTTCAATGGTCGTCGAATGTAGACCAATACCAATATATTCTAGGTAAAGGTAACACATACATTAATGATGTCGAGAGATCTCTAAACGATGCATGTATCTTCTGCCATAGAGGGATTATGTGACTCGAGGAGCATCCGTTGAAGCAGAGACTACTGGTAAAGGGGCAGGAATGGACTTTTTGATAACTTGGGAGGTAGACCCTCTTCGGTTTAGAGCCTTCGCCGCCCGAGATGCAAGAGGAGCCATCTTGGACTTCACCTGGGAACGTGAGGGAGAAGGAACGAACGGGGCAGCTACCTTAGTGGTTGACCCCCCCCCCCCCCCCCCCATTTATTGAAACATCCGAGAGAGCTCACGGGGACGATCGGGAAAGAAGATGAGGGATCTTAGCTCGTCGGGGTTCATGAGAAGCTGGAGCAACCCAAACATTGTTAGAGAGAGGAATCAAGATCATCAGAACTGAACCATCCAATAAAAAAACAAGATAGATCGAGATACTTACTTGGGGTGGCACCGGATATTCGCAGGTACCTATTTACCCTACAGGGATCGAAGGGGTCAGCGGTTGGAAACTTCAGATTCAAAAAGTTTCGAGCCAGGATGGTCTTCGGCAAGGCTTCAGACTCAGTGGGTAAGGAATCCCGACCACATGTGGGTTTGTCACTAAAGGCGGTGGGAACCTCGAGCTCATGCCCTCCCATGAAGACGGAGCTCCCGTAGTCTCCCCCCGTCAGTACCCATTCTTCTTTCCAAGCAGGGTCTTTCTTTGAAGCCCAGGGGATGATAAAGTTGAGACTATTCTTGGCCTTGGCATAAAATTGGCCTCGTGGAACCCCATCCAGGCTAGCTATATGGAAAAGAAAGGTGAGCTCCTCATCCCCGGGCTCCCTGGTTACATTACTCATCTTGCACTGCTCCCTTCATAATACTAGGAAGCCGACTAGATGCCTTCGGAAGCTTGGCGTCAGTTGAAGCGTAGCCAGCTGAAAAGCATTGAGAGCCCTCCAAAGGGTGGGGTGAAGAGGAAACCTCACCCCGCTCTTACAAGTTGCGACGTGGATAGGGAGCACGACTTTGAGTGGGCTAAAAACATCGTAATTTCTGTGGGGGACAGTTAGGGAAATAGTGTCAGGAATACCATACTTGTCCCGAAGACGAACGATCGACTGAGGGTCGATAGTGGAATCGAGGATGACCCTGGGTTCGAAAGGAAGGGTTACCACTGTAGGAAGCTCTGCCACTGTGACTTGAGCCCTCTAGACCGCATCGAATTTCTCCCTAACATTAAAGTCTTCATCAACTAGGTTCAGAGGATTGTCAGGCTGGTTCGAAAAGCTAGAGCCGATAGAGACGTTCCTGTTAGAACGATGGCACTGGAGGAGTGGGGAAGATTCCTCATCGCTTGAAATCCCTCGCACCAGCTTACGAGAAGCTAGGTTAGGGCCTCTTGAGCCCTCAACCAAGGCATCAACATTATTTATGGAAGTCGACATTGATGGGTAAGAGAGGTGTGAAAGAAAGTGGAAGATAGAGGCAGAGAAAGTAAGAAAGGAAAATTTTGAAAATTTGAGATTTGAGAAAGTAAGAAGAAAGTGACGGTAAGGCCAGGTTTAAATAGAGGAGTATCGGTGATATCTTCGGGAAGATCACCTTGAGCCGTATCGCAGCCGTCTTTCTTCGAATAACATATAGTTTCAAATTCAAATATTGGGTAATTAATGAGAAGATTTTGCTCTCATTAATTATCTTTATAGCGAAAAACTTTCTCAATTAAACAAGAAATCTGACTCCAACCCCAACTCTACCACCGGTGTTCAAGTCAGAGGGGACTTCTGTTAATAGTGAAATTTGGCCAGAGGTCAAAGAGAAATTTTTCACCCATAATCAACAATCGTGAAGCCCGAAAAAGATCGTAAAGCCACCCTGTAAGAGCAGGGAAGGTCGACTCAACTACAAAACTACCAGAAAACAAGCCAGGCATGACCTAGAAGAGCCTCCACGAGAGTACTGGAACCCGGGCATCTCCAGGCCATCAATCGGGGAACCTCGGCTCTGAGGTCAAGCTCCACAACCGCCTCGTGAATGCTAGGGGAAGTCTCCAAGCTCAAGAGACATTCGAAAGAAGCCCGTTGTCCTTGCTGGACATAAAATAAGAATCACGCCTAAATCTACACTACCCGAGCTACCTCCCAGGAGGGTCTACAAGAGCACATCAAGCCCCTAAGGGTCAGGGAAAATCCACCTTAAGCTTCTAAGAACAGAGCCAGAGCAGGGGTCTACCTCGCTCTACGGGGCAACAGGCAGCTGACAGGGTAACCTCCATAAAGATTCGTGGCATGAGTGCACACAGGATCGTCTCCATGTAATATTTACATGCACGTCAAAAGTTTGATTCAAATATGGGAACAAACTTATCTCCGTCAACGATATCATCAAATCCAGTAACAATTAAAATTCAAATGGTGAATTCCGCCCGATAAGGAAGGAACCGATTCATGGGATCACGGAAAAGTATTTGCGAACTAAAACCTACTTGGGCGATTTATATATGTGAGGTCAAGCATGGTAGAAGATGAACAACGACAGATACAAAAATACAACAACATATAACATAGAAAACAAAGAGATATATATATATATAAAAGATAGAAAGAAGAGGGAAAGGCCTAAATTCTGGATTCAGAACACGGTCACCTTCATCTCCACTATTCGACAAGCATAGAGTTGCCACCCCCCCTCCATCTTAGAGAGACTGTGAGCACATAGGAGAGCTATTTGTATTTTAAAGCAATATTTCAATAATAAAAGCTCACATTTACTGTTATTATGATCCAGCCTCTCATCTATCTCTTAACAGGTCGGGAACCAACGGTACCGACCCCGGCCACCACTTTCACGGTAGTGGTCTCGAGGGTGTTAACAGGAATTTCTCATCCCAAGCAAATTTCCCGTCAACAATAATATTATAGTCTATGTTATTATATATATAAGAGGGGTACTCAGGTCATATGAATCTCTTGTTCCGTCTTGTCCCAGCCATACCAAACGCATAACAGTACAGTTTATAGTTCTGTCCAGGCCTTCCAAACACAACATAGAACAACATGTTCAGTCTTATCCTTTCATGTCCTGCTTCACCTTGTCTTGTCCCATCTCCGTACCAAACGCACCCTAAATGAACTGGCATGTAACTTCATTATTTACTAGCATGTAACTTCATTATTTACTAGCATGTAACTTCAGTATCAACTGACATCTAACTTCTAGCATGTAACATTACTGGAATTGTGTATGAAAACACTTTTCCGGATGAGTTGATTAAATGAGTTGGCATGTAACTTCAATATCAACTGGCATGTAACTTTAGTATCAACTGGCATGTAACTTCTAGCATGTAACATTACTGAAATTGTGTATGAAAATACTCTTCCAAATGAGTTGATTATAAGATGGCATGTAACTTCATTATTAACTAGCATGTAACTTCAGTATCAACTGACATGTAACTTCTAACATGTAACATTACTGGAATTTCAAAATCCGATATAAGCATATATTTATACTGGAATTTGCTCTTCAAATTCAATTCTCATATCATTTCAAAATGTCATTGCTAATACAAAAAGAATTAAAAATAATGAACTGACATGTAACTTCATTTTGAACTAGCATATAACTTCAGTATCAACTGGCATGTAACATTACTGGAATTGCGAATGAAATCAATTTTCCAAATGTGGTGATTAAATACGCTGGCATGTAACTTCATTTTTAACTAGCATGTAATTTTAGTATCAACTAACATGTAACTTCTAGCATGTAACATTGTTGTAATTCAATTCTCATATCATTTCAAAACGACATTTCTAATGCAATAAATAATTAAAACGTCATCACTAATACATGATTGCAATCTTCATCGTCGTGACTACCCCTGTCAACGTCGGGTATCGAGTTGTCATCAATGTTATCGGTAACTTTATTTTCAACTAATATGTAACTTCATTTTCAACTGGCATGTAACTTATATCATGTAACAATACTGGAGTTCTAAATTAGAATGAAATTATTTTTGCACAGACATGTAGTTCTAAATTGGAATGAAATTATTTTTGCACAGAATTGTAACTTCATTCTCAACAATCATGTAACTTCATTTTCAACTGGCATGTAACGTGTAACATGTAACACTACTGGAATTGTAATTTGGAATCAATGTCTTTCAACTGTCAAATTCAATATGAACTTAATAAAGTCTACTGTACGTAAAATAGTATTTCACTCATACATTTAAGAATTAAGACATCATTACTAATACGGTAAAATCTAGGTTGTACCAACAACTTCTGGTGCCAATGGACACTTCTGTGAATTGCGGCTATCATTACATATAGTTGGGTTTACAATTTGAATGGATCCACATGTTGTTAGTTGCCAGAGAAACCCGCCATACACAGGTTGTGAAGTAGGTAGGTTACATTGGTCAAGAAACGTCGACTGTACTAGGCTGTCATCTTGCACACAATTTGTTGCTTCCATCATAGAAACAGAGACAAAAACCTCAGGTAATAGCTTATCTTCATTCATCATACATGACACGTCATTGTCATTCTCAATTCTCGGACAAGCAGTGCCACTAATTGTAAAGGCCAATGAGCATAATTGTAAGTTGTACCTAGCAGCATAAACTTTGGCAACATCTTGTACCAACTTCACCAAGGCATCATAACTCACACCTCTACAAATATTGACCCACTTTGTCATACCACCCTCGTAACAATTGCCCACCCAACTTCCATTGTGATGGATGACCAATTTCATTGCACCCATATTCCTAAATATAAAGTAATTGACATTTAAAGTATTTGACATGTAACTTTAAAATGATCTGACATGTGACAAAACAGGACTTGGATGGAATGTAACTTCAAAAATAAACTAGCATATAACTTCAAAATACTAGCATATAACTTCACAAATCCCCTAGCATGTAACTTCATAAATAACCTAGCATGTAACTTCAAAAATAATCTAACTTGTAACTTGGGTACAAAAAATAAACATGCATTTAACTTTAAAAATAATGGCATGTAACTTGGATACAAAAACTTACAATAGCTAGATTTCACTCTAAATCGAAATTACAGAAAGACATGAAACTTAGAAATAACTGACATGTAACATTATATTTGTTAACGAGAAATTTGTTTAGGATGAGAAATCCCTATTAACGCCCTCGAGACCACTACGGCAAAAATGGTGGTCGGGGTCGGTATCGTTGATACCTGATCTGATCTTGTATAAATATGAAGAAAGATGAAATCGTAGGTAGGAGACAAGCCATCCCGCCCGTCAGGCTTCGAGCTTATAAAGTATAGCTGAGGAGCTCGAGGTTCCCTTGCTGGTGCGAAGGGGATGATCCTGGTCCTGGTCCTAGTCCTGGTCCTGGTCCTGGTCCTGGTCCTCGATCAGGGTCAGAGCCCGTCATGGTACCTGGAGCCCGGTTCTGGAGCCCGATTCCTTCCTGTAATTCCCCGACCGAGATAGCAAGTAAGGAGGGGGCTTATCTAGCTCTAGTGTTGGAGAGCTCGATTTCTGCCATAGAGATGATGCAGGAGAGCCCATCGACTTCCTTCAAGCTGGTCATGGTGGTTTCTCCTTATCCTGATATGGGACTTTAGCATGTAGATGGGAAGATAAAAGCGCTAGGTCCACCGAGGTAGGAATCTAGCTCGCACTCATATACGCATGCATTACATATGACACAAGAAAGAGAAACATAAATCTTTTGTAGAGAGATGTGGACTGACCAAGGGGGGAAAAAGCATCACGAGTGATCACATGCTGAAAAACCTCAAGGCAGTATCCAAATGAAGGAGGAATACCCTTCCTTATGTATATATCAAAGAATACTCCAGGGAGCTTACAAGGATGGTGAAGTAATACCGTAGTTGCTTTAGAGAACTTACAATGGTAGTCGAATGTAGACCGATATTTTCCCGGTCGTGGTACATATACAAAGATGATGTAGAGAGAACTTTTAAAGAAGCATGTGTCTTCTGTCCTTGATCGGAGACCGATACCATATGCTTTTTACAGGCATATTTATACATGATGATCGCCTTGGCATGCAAGTCCGAGACTCTTCAATTAGTCTTTGTTTCCTTATCAAATACGATCCTTCCATTAATGTAGTTGATCAGCTTGTAGCTATTATCTCGAACAAGATATGATTGTTTCCTCTTCAGACTCTTCCTTCCTTGATAGGCAGGATTTTCTGTTATAGTTGACCCTCAATAATCGGTTGTGGAAGATATCTTAGAGGAAAAGGTATTTGTTTCCTCTTTGGACTCTTTCACTAATGATGGCCATTAAAGAGTTGAATATTCTCTTATTAATGGTGTTGATCATGTCATTAACTGGGTTGACTGCCTCCATTAATGTGATTGACCTCATTTATGGTACTTTAAATGTCATGGAAGTCAGTCCTCTTTTTCTACATTGCCGAGAGGAGAGCTCTAGTTCTGCATGTCACTTTGGAGAGGTACTTCATGGAGGTTACCCGAGACATTTGATATTCCTTGAGGCGAGGTACCCTAGGATCCAATACACTGGCGGGGTCCCCCGGGGACCTCTCGATTGTCACGAAGCTAGATGCCAGTTTTCCCACGGAGCTTATGCTTTAGGGATGAAATATCCCATAGGGTTCCAACCTAATAGTTGGGAGCTTGGTTTAGCTACACCGAGCTTTATCATGGAGCTTGACCTAATTATACAAGCTTCCTAGTGGAATAACGGGCTTGGTTGGCAAGCCCTGGTAAGGTATTTGCCATAAACAGGCGACATTGGCTCACTTCTGGAAGAGTGGAGAAGTACACTAGAGTACTGCTCTTGCTACTTGATTTAACCATACCAGGATCTACAGTGGATCTTGGCGCTTTTGGTGACTACAGGGCTTTATAGGCTTATTCCTTTTATGCTCGGACAGGTCGAGATTATACCTCAACGAGGCAGGAGTGCCTTTGCAAGACAAGTTCGGCACCTTGAAGGTCTCTTAGTGAAGGTAGAGATAGTAGCAAGCTCTAGGAGAGTGTCACGAGATACCTTGATGTCGGGGGACCCAGGTCCTTTCACGTCGACCTAGCTTCAGGCTTTATCCTGGTATAAGGAGCTTGATGTGGTCTCATCCGGCTTTATTTGGTAAGCCTGGACACGTGCAAGATGCTCAGATATTATGGGCGGCCTCGCCTTGCTCCTAAAGGATCGCATGGTAGCTCGACCTCGGGGACATTGACATCCCGTCATATAATCCTGAATTTGGACCCTTGCAGGAAGGTTGGGAATTGGAAAATTCTTCTTTGGTCCCTAGCCAAATTTTGCTATTAACAGAAGTCCCCTCTGACTTGAACACCGGTAAGTATTTAGAGTTGGAGTCTGAATCTTGTGTTACATGAAGAATTTTGCTTGACCGTTTTTATTACTAACCAGTATCGTTCCCAGTGATTGGCTTAGAGAACCTTGGTACTATTCATTCCTGCAAAATAAATGAGTGTATTGCCCGATCATGTCAGATGAAGCTTCTGTGGTTAATATGGGTACCTAGAGTTCCTTTTACATGAGTTAGGGTACTTAGATAAGCTGGAGAAATGATTCTGGTTGGCATTTATGCCATTTAGATCCTTTCTAGCGGGGTTGGCCTGGCCAAGGCAGCATGATGACCTTTTGGTTGTTCTGATCTCGTGATCTAGTAGGTAACTATGCTCTTACGCTTAGATCTTTCTTGGAGGTCGTAGCCTGACCAAGGCATCAGGAGCGATATTTAGCTATATCCTGGTATCGAGATCTGGATGGCAAAAATGCTCTTATACTTAGATCCTTCTTGGGGGTGATA
Source organism: Dipteronia dyeriana (assembly GCA_032871835.1). Lineage (NCBI taxonomy): Eukaryota > Viridiplantae > Streptophyta > Magnoliopsida > Sapindales > Sapindaceae > Dipteronia > Dipteronia dyeriana. The sequence continues at coordinate 86,033,333 of CM065298.1, forward strand.
GCCCAACCAAGGCATCAGGAGCGCTATCTAGCTATATCCTGGTATCGAGATCTGGATGGCTTTAATGCTCTTACACTCAGACCCTTCTTGGGGGTTGTAGGCCGACCAAGGCATCATGAGTGCTATCTAGCTATATCCTGGTATTTTGATCCGGATGGAAACTAAGCTCTTACACACAGACCCTTCTTGGGGGGTCATAGCCCGACCAAGGCATCAGGAGCACTATTTAGCTATGTCCTGGTATTTCGATCTGGATGGCAACTATGCTCTTACACTCAGACCCTTCTTGGGGGTCGTAGCCAGACCAATGCATCAGGAGCGCTATCTAGCTATATCCTGGTTTTTTGATCCGGATGGCAACTATGCTCTTACACTCGGATCTTTCTTGGGGGTTGTAACCCGACCAAGGCATCAGGAGCGCTATCTAACTATATTCTGGTATAGAGATCTGGATGGCAACAATGCTCTTACACTCATACCTTTCTTAGGGGTCGTAGCCCGACCAAGGCATTAAGAGCGCTATCTAGCTATATCCTCGTATTTTGATCCGGATGGCAACTATTCTCTTACACACATACCCTTCTTGGGGGTCGTAGCCTGACCAAGGCATCAGGAGCGCTATCTATCTATATCCTGGTATTTTGATACGGATGGCAACTATGCTCTTACACACAGACCCTTCTTGGGGGTCGTAGCCCGACCAAGGCATCAGAAGCGCTATCTAGCTATATCCTGGTATTTCGATCCGGATGGCAACTATGCTCTTACACTAGGATCCTTCTTGGGGGAGGTCACCCGACCAAGGCATCAAAGGTGATGAGGGGGCTTCCCTGATCAATCCCTGGTCTCGAGATCTGGATGGCAAATATGCTCTTACATTCAGACCCTTCTTGGCAGGGAGTGATGCTAGGTCGAGGCATCAGGAGTGCTATCAAGCTATTTCCTAGTCTCGAGGTGATCATTGTCAAATTACCATGGCGATCCTCCTGGAGGGATTAATCTATCCCGGGGCAATAGGAGGGCTATCTATCTCTCCTTGTCAAGGTGATCCTCTTGGAGGGATTCGATCCGGTCCAGGGCATCAGGAGTGCGGTGTAGCTCTCTTGGTAATGGCGATCCTCCTGGAAGGATTTATTAAGGATATCGAAGTTGAAAGAGATGCAAACTCATGGTAAGCTAATACGAAGTTGTATCGATGCATGGTGGTATCCGTTGATAACATGTCTCGCTCTATGAGTTTTTTAACGAGTAGAATCTCTTGAGATGATCTGCATTATGAGTGTAGATAGTAGAATGGCTCTCCGCAAAAGACGATTTTTATTACGAACTAGAGGAAATTGTCTCACGTTAGGGTCATCGCCTCTCTCACTGGAGTACTGAGAAAATATTGAGCTTCTAGTCTCCAAGTGATATAACCGGCATGGAAGTCCGCTTGGGGTAGATAAGAGTCTTCAACAATCGTAATCGAGCTCGAGACCCCACTATGAACGAATCAAGACCTTTGGGTGCTCCCCGAACGGATCGAGACCTCTATGGCTCACTAAGGCATTGGAAGGCCCCGTATAAATGGAGAGGAGCAATCGGTATGATAATCATGAAAGCAAGCTAGAGTTTGCTAAGGTCAAGCTCATGCCCGCCAAGAAGGATGGTTACTTCTTCAACCCACGACCACATGGTGGGAGTGGTTTAAGCTCTGTATGACAGCGTGGCTACCTTAGGAGCCAAGGTGGGTGCTTCATTTGCTGAATGACGCTTCTGTGTTGTTTGCTAGGCGGCTCAAGCTCTTCTTCCCTCTAACCTGATCATCATTGGAGGATGGATACCTTGAATAGATCACAGAGAAAGTTGAGAGTTAACTGGGTCCGCTCTGACTGAAGCCAGAAATTATTGAGATGATGGATGAGTAGATGATGAAGAGGACTTGGTTCCCATTTCTGCTTTCATGTCTAGTCGTGTTGAGGTAGGAACTACCTTGAAGTCCTTTGCTGTTGTAAATGCATGGAGGGCTTCAGGTCTGCCTACCTTTGAATTAGAGAGGTAGATCTGGACCAAGGTAGCTCGCTAGGGCGATGAATGGCCCCATAAGAGTGGAGAGGAGACACTGGCCTAGTAACTGTCTGGAGACATGCTCGGGATTCTAGAAGTTTCCCTCGATGAAAAAAAAACTTTGGACCCCTTCGGGATGAGTGGTGACTCACTTGAGCATTGGATGACCCTATATGAATGGAGATTGGCTATTTGTCTACTACCGGTCTAGAGGCATACTTGGGATTTCAAGGAGCCCCCAATGACTGAGAGAAAGTTTTGGACCATGCTGGAACAAAACAGGAGCTCAGTGGCTCAATTGGGCATTGACCGGCCCTGTATAAGAAATGAGGAGCCATTTGGCCTTACAGTGAGGCTGTCGCTCCAGAGGTTAGCTTAGGCATGTAGAGGCCTTACCAAGAGTGGGAAAATCTGGGCTCTCCTCGATCAGATCGGGCTTCGGTGGCTTGCTAGAGCGATGAATGACCCGGTACATATAGGGCAAAGCCATCGGTCTTGTAGCGGTGCTACTGCTCTAGAAGCTTGCTTAGGCACGTAGGTGGCCTTACCAAATGGGGGAAGCTTCTGAGACCTCATCGATCGGATCGGGCTTCGGTGGCTTGCTAGGGCGATGAATGGCTGGGTAAACATGAAGCCACCGGTCTGGTACTGGTCCAGAAGCATGCTTGGGATCTTTGGAGTCCCCTACAATTAAAATGAAGCTCTGGACCAAGCTGGAACGAAACAGAAGCTCAGTGGCTTAATTGGGCATTGATCGACCCTGTATAAGAATTGATGAGCCACTTGGCCTTACAGTGAGGTTGATGCTCCAGAGGTTAGCTTAGGCATGTAGGAGGCCTTACCAAGAGTGGGAAACCTTTGGGCTCTCCTCGATCAGATCTTCTTCGGTGGCTTGCTAGGGTGATGAATGACCCGGTACATATAGAGTAAAGCCATCGGTCTTATAGCGGTGCTACCGCTCTAGAAGCTTGCTTAGGCACATAGGATGCCTTACCAAATGTGGGAAACTTCTAGGTTGTCCTCGATCAGATCGGGCTTCGGTGGCTTGCTAAGGCAGTAAATGGCCCGGTACACAAGGAGCAAATCCACCTGTCTGGTACTGATCCAAAAGCATGCTTGGGATCTTTGGAGTCCCCAGCAATTTGAAAGGAGGCTCTTGACCATGCTGGAATGGATCGGGGGGGGTAGTGGCTCACTTGGGCTTTGACTGGCTCGATGCATGAGGTGTGGAACCACTAATCTTCTACTGGTCGTGCTGCTCTAGAAGCTACACAGCTGAGTTGGCTTCTTAGATTCATGGGTCTACCTACTACCTCTACCTAGGAGCTTAAGAAGGGCGGAACTGAAGGCATGAGGGGATCCGTATGAATAGGTCGAAGCCTTGTGGATCTGCTGGATAAGTGATACACTGGTGGTGGAGCGAATCTGCTGTAGAAGAGCGGGAGAGGTGCAGTTCTACTGTATAGGAGCTCTCGATATATCAGAATGATTCAGCTATATAGGAGATCTACTGTATTGGAGCTCCATGATTATCTGAGCAGGTTCACTTCATATGAGTAGCATAATAAACTCGTTCCACCAGGGATCCCACGTACCATATTTGCTCCACAATGAACGAAACTCGTTAAATGATAAAATGAAGCACCACATGCGATGCATAGGCGATATAAACAAGTATGGAGAAAAGACATTGTATATAGTAAATGATATTCCATGAATAATGAATCTGTTACCTCGATAGTATAATGATACTCATGTAAAGACATAGAGGCTTTCAAAAGAGGTGTGAAAATTCCCCACAGACGGTGCCATAAAGTGTTAACGGGAAATTTGTTTAGGATGAGAAATCCCTAAACGCCCTTAAGACCACTACCGCGAAAGGGGTGGCCGGGGTCGGTACCGTTGATACCTGACCTGATCTTGTATGAATATGAAGGAGGATGAAATCGTAGGTAGGAGACAAGCCATCCAGCGCGTCAGGCTTCGAGGTTCCCTTTCTGGTGCGAAGGGGATGATCATGATCCTTGTCCTCGGTCAGGGTCGGAGCCCGTCATGGTACCTAGAGCTCAGTTCTGGAGCCCGATTCCTTCATGTAATTCCCCGACCTAGATAGCAAGTAAGGAGGGGGCTTATCTAGCTCTAGTGTCTGAGAGCTCGATTTCTACCATAGAGATGATGCAAGAGAGCCTATCGTCTTCCTTCAAGCTGTTCTGGGTGGTTTCTCCTCATTTTGATATGCGACTTTAGCATGTAGATGGAAAGATAAGAGCGCTAGGTCCAGCGAGGTAGGAATCTAGCTCGCACTCATATACGCATGCATTACACAGGACACAAGTAAAAGAAACACAAATCTTTTGTAGAGGGAGGTGGACTGACCAAGGGAGGGAAAAAGCATCACGAGTGATCACATGCTGAAAAACCCCAAGGCAGTATCTGGAAGAAGGAGGAATACCATTCCTTATGTATATATCAAAGAATGCTCCGGGGAGCTTACAAGGATGGTGAAGTAATACAACGTAGTTGCTCCGGAGAGCTTACAATGGTAGTCGAATGTAGACTGATATTTTCTCGGTCGGGGTATATATACAATGATGATATAGAGAGAACTTTTAACGAAGCATATGTCTTCTGTCCTTGATCGGAGACCGATACCATATACCTTTTACAGGCATATTTATACATGATGACCGTCTTGGCGTGTAAGTCAGGGACTCTTCAATTAGTCTTTGTTTCCTTATCGAATATGATCCTTCCATTAATGTAGTTGATCAGCTTGTAGCTATTATCTTGGACAAGATATGAATGTTTCCTCTTCAGACTCTTCCTTCCTCTATAGGCGGGATTTTCTGTTATAGTTGACCCCCAATAATCAGTTGTGGAGGATATCTTAGAGGAAAAGGTATTTGTTTCCTCTTTGGACTCTTTCACTAATGATGGCCATTAAAGAGTTGAATATTCTCTTTTTAATGGTGTTGATCATGTCATTAACTGTGTTGACTGCCTCTATTAATGTGATTGACCTCATTAATGGTACTTTAAATGTCATGGAAGTCAATCCTCTCTTCCTACGTTGCCGAGATGAGAGCTCTAGTTCTGCATGTCACTTTGGAGAGGTACTTCATGGAGGTTACCCGAGGTGACATTTGATATTTATTGAGGGCAAGGTACCCTAGGATCCAATACACTGGCGGGGTCCCCCGGGGACCTCTCGATTGTCATGGAGCTAGATGCTGGTTTTCCCATGGAGCTTGTGCTAACCATTTTAGGGGCGAAATATCCCATAGGGTTCCAACCTTGTAGTTGGGAGCTTGGTTTAGCTACGCCGAGCTTTATCATGGAGCTTGACCTAATTATGCAAGCTTCTTAGCGGGGTAGTGGGCTTGGCTGGCAAGCCCTGGTAAGGTGTTCGCCGTAAACAGGCGACCTTGGCTCTCTTCTGGAATGGTGGAGAGGTACGCTCGAGTACTGCTCTTGCTACTTGATTTAACCATACCAGGATCTACAGTGGATCTTGGAGTTTTTTGTGACGACAGGGCTTTACGGGCTTCTTACATTTATGCTCGGACAGGTCGAAATTATACCTCGACGAGGCAGGAGTGCCTTTGCAAGACAAGTTCGGCACCTTGAAGGTCTTCTAGTGAAAGTAGAGATAGTAGCAAGCTCTAGGAGAGTGTCACGAGATACCTTATTGTCGGGGGACCCAGATCCTTTCACGTCGACCTAGCTTCGGGCTTTATCTTGGTATAAGGAGCTTGACGCGGTCTCGCCGGGCTTTATTTGGTAAGCATGGACACGTGCGAGATGCTCAGATGGTATGGGCGGCCTCGCCTTGCTTGTGTAGGATCGTGTGGTAGCTCGACCTCGTGAACCTTGACACCCCGTCATAGAAGCCCGAATTCGGACCCTTGCAGGAAGGCTGGGAAGTGAAAAATTCTTCTTAGCCAAATTTTGCTATTAACAATATTGAACTGACATGTAACATTAAGTTGAACTGGCATGTAACATTAAAATAGCCTAGCATGTAACCTGGGAACAAAAAATTACAGTACATGGGTTTCGCTCAAAATCGAAATCAACCTCTTTTTCTTCAAATTAAACATGAGAATTCTTGTAAAAGAAAATAAGTGGAAAATAGATACATACCTTCAACTACTTCAAGACTGAGTTGAATGCCAGGTTTCGGATATGGATCTACCTTCAAGAATGTTGTGAGCCAAATCAATTGAGAGAGACAAAATACTAAGACAAGTTACTGAGACAAGACCCAAAATACAGAGACGAAGACCCAAAATACAATGACAATTTGCAGAATTGGTTTAGAGAGAGATGAAGACCGAAATCGGTTTAGAGAGAGATGAAGAACCGAAAATTGTTTAGAGAAAGAGATGAAGAACCCAATCGGTTTAGGGAGAGATGAAGACCTAAATCGTTTTAGAGAGAGAGAGATGAAGAACCAAATTGTTTTACAGAGAGAGAGTGAAAAATCTGATTTTGAAAAAAAAAAATTGGAGGTGAAAACATTGATAATTCGAAATTTGGGTGGAAGATATTGAATCTAATAAAACAAAAGTGAGGGCATATTTGTCACTTTAAGGTTAAAGATACTAACTATAGTTAAAAATAAATTTTTTACTAAAAATAATAACTCAATAATTTTTTTGATCATTTCTTACAATTTCCTATATATAGCAAATTACTTTCTAATATACGTAGGTGGTAGTGTGACTCCCTTTCTACGTCAGAGCCGGCCCTGGGCCGGGGCTACAGGGGCACCGACCCAGGGCCCATGATTTTGAGGGCCTTAAGATACATGAAATCAATACATGTGATGATTTAAAATAAGGCCCGTGATGAGTTCAAATACATGTGATGAAAGCCCAAAAATTAATAATTAATTATTCTCCGACAATGGGCTGTGGGTACAGACAAAAAAAAACTGTCTATAGTTTAAGGTAAAAAATCAGCTCATTTTCATTTTTAATAATTACATATATTTTATTATTTTTCTTTAATAATTAATCATACTTTACTCACTTCAGTTTCATACTCCCATTCTCTCACAGTCTCACTATCCAGATAATTTCTAATTTCGTTTTTATTTGTAATTTCTATTTTAGTATTCTATTGTTCTATAATTTCTATTTATAATTTAATGTTTATTTTAATGCTCTATTCTAATAATCTAAATATGTTATGTTTGTAAATTTAAATGATGTACTTATTTTATGATATTTCTGGTGACAGATTCAATTTTTATTTAATTGTTTGTTAACTTTTATTTTATATTGTATTTTCCAGAAAAAAAAATCAATCTTACGGTATAGTCGGAAAAACATAATGGGACTGCCGGATTGATGGACTTACTGAATCCAGTTGCTTGAATGTTTGACAGTGGGACTTCCTGCACGTTGCTATAGAACATTTGAACGGGACCTATTTTTACATTTTGTCATTTCTTCCCCGGGCCTCAGTAATGTAGGGACCGGCTCTGTTCTACGTACTACGTAGTGATTGGAATATGAGTGATGAATCCTACCATATATATTTTATAAGCTTATGTGGGGAGGAAGTACCGATTGTTTGACAAAATATGATCTTTTTTAATGTATATCGTTATGGCAATATTCAACATTTCATAAAATTTTCTTCTTCGTTTTTAATTTCCTTGTAAAAAAAAGATACAATCACACAAATGGGAAAGATATTAGTTGTCAAGTAATGATGTTCGGTGGTGATAGCAACTACCACGTGTATAATCTGCTATGAATGAAGAACAGAAAATCATTTTGACCATTTAAAATAACTGTCATGCTACACGGTTCAAAAAATCAATCTAAATAACGTATCTTGAGGGAAAAGAAAGTGCAAGGGATTAGTGATGTAAAAATGGATTGGTCCGGCCCGACCCATTAGATACGGTCTGATCAGTCTATTTCTGGAAACAGATCTGGTTGGACCTGGCAGGCGACGATGTCGCGGGCCGACCCGGTCTGGCCTGTTTTCGAAGAAGGAAGCCCGGCACGGCACGCCGGCCTGCCTCAGACTGGCAGTGCCTGCGTACCGTGCCAGGCTGGCCCGTCGGACCCCTCTGGCCGGCCTGATCTGGCGGGTTAGTTTTTTGGTCCAATTTTTTTTCCAAATTACGTTTTTTTGGATATAGGGTATAGGGTTTAGGATTTATAATCTATGGTTAAGAGTTTAGAATTTAAAATGAATGAAGAGAACGAACAATTATTAGGATTTGAAATGAATAAAGAGAACGAACAATTTTTTAATTATTTATTTATTTTTCACTTATGGAATTCAGTAATACATATCTACATGATTGCCTCATTAAAAACCTTACCAAGAAAAACCCATTGGGATAAAAACTTGGTAAGGGAAAAAGAGTGCAACCGTTTTACAACTTAAAAGTAAATAATAAATACATATGTAAAAGTATAACCTAGTTCTGGCCCTGGCCACTACATGAAGGGTCATCAATATATAGATTGTCGAAATTTAGATTAAGTTCTTTATCTACAGTTAGATTTTGTAACCTTTTTTTAGCATGCTCCTAATCCCGAAGGCATGTTAATACCTCCACCATCTTTGGAGACAAACATCTTCTTCTTGGTTCAATTATGCGTCCACTGGTGCTGAAAGCTTGTTCTGAAGACACCGTTGACACTAGAATAACCAGTACGTCACGTGCTAAGTGTGACAGAACTGGATACCTGTACAAATAGGTCTTCCACCATAACAACAAATCAAACTCTTCCTTGTCTTCAACAGCATCGAACTGTGCTTCAAGATACCTAATAAGTTCGGTACAAGAAGATGGGCTAGATCTTTGCCCTGAAGAAGTACTTGCTGATTTGTCTTTTTTTCGTCGTTTCAGAAGGCTCCAACTTGTTTGCTTCGACTCTGTCTCCGGTCGTGTTGATTGGGGGATGTCAATGTTGCCAAACCTGGTCTTATAAATACAAAAAATCGCGAACAACTTAGTTCGAATGTCAGTAATTTTTTCTGAATAATCTATTGACAAATTAATACCAATAAACTCAAGCAAAACTTCTAAACCAGATAATTTAATCATGGGATCTATTATAGCACTTAAGGCATAAAGTAGGGGAATGTTAGCCCAATATTTTTTTCAACTTTGTCTCCATGACAACAACTGCAGCGCCTAGATGTTCATCTTCTCTAAAACTATTTAACAGTTCAGACATTTTCACTATCTGATAGATTGTCTGGGAAGATGTGGGGTAATATACCCCGGAAAGAGTTACAGTGGAATTGTAAAAAATCTTTAAAAATTGAACAAAAATCTTTGCCACATACCAATCGTCTGTGGTAAGTAATTTTGGACTAAATTGTCATGTTTCGGTCAATTTCATGTTATAAAAACATGTAATGGTTGTATCATATTCCAAACAATTTTGCAACATTAAATAAGTAGAGTTCCACCTTACCGGCATATCAGTTTGGAATCGTCGGGGTTTGAGACCGTTTAATTTACAATGTCTCTTGAATTCACTGAATCTAGGATTAGAACTGCAAATCCAAGAAATGGCATCTCTGATGTGATCTATTTGGTCGCTTACCTGCTTTAAACCAGCATGTACAACTAAATTTATAATATGGCATGCACACCGTTGATGGAAGAAATAACCTCCATCTTACGGGATATTTCTTGCAACAAACAATACAATAGAGCTAGTATTTACAGATGCATTATCAAATGTGATTGAAAGAATGCGATGCGTGATTTCATAAGTTTCTAAAACTTCCATTATGACATTAAAAAAAAAAATTGCGGTATGTGCAAAATCCATAGGACGAAATCCAAAAATTCGTTTTGTTATCCTCCAATCAGAATCTAAATAGTGTCCCGTGACACATAAATAGTCCTGTTTGGAAGATGCATTCCAAATATCAGAAGTTAATGCAACAGAGACACTTAAATGCTGTATTTCAGCAACTAAGTCATCCCTTTGGGTTTCAAACAATCGTATCAAATCATTTCTAGTGGTGGTTCTAGAAACAGGTTCATATTGAGGGTTATATACAGATGTGATTAATTCTTTATAAAATGGACTCTCACCAATACTGATCAGTTAATCAGTTTGTGCAATGTATCGTGCCAAGCACTCTCTAGCGTGCATGGCGTCGAACTGCCACATAGTAACGGACCCGTCTGGGTACCATTGAAGTTGTGTCTGGGTTGTAGTGTCTACATGTCCATGTGCAGGCATACATTTGTGCATATGCCGTCTCAAATGTCCGGTTTCCCCCGTACTTGTAGCATAATTCTTATGGCAAAACTTACATTTAGCTCTGAGGCCAGACGTCCCATTTGGGAGTGTCATTTGGACTATGTTGAAACATTGCTACACATCTGATGTTAATTTTCTGGGACGTGATGTTGGTGTAACGCTGGAACCAGAAGGTCCCGCTTGAGTATGGGTCGGTTCTGAAATATCAAATTCATCGTTGAGCATATTCAAACCGTCCGGAAAATAAGGCTGCTGGTTAGGATCCATTATCTGAATAAAAATATGAACACTATAGTAGTTAATAGTCAAATTAAAAATCAATATTTACTAACAATAATTACTATAACTAATACGACACTTACAATAATTAATTTACTTAAAAAACATATTAAATAAACAAAAAAATCATAATCTACTAACAAAAAATTTTAAATTCACTAGTTCACTACTATAAATAAAATTGATAAATTTACTAACATAATATACTAACATAAAATTGATGATTTGAACCACTACTCTTAAATTTACTAACATAATCTACAAATGAAAATTTTTAATTTATGAAAAAAACAATATCAAACGTAATTTCAGTAATACAAATTAACTTTCTAAATTTATTAATAACAAATATTAAAATTACTACTAAACTTAAAAATCTTAATAAACTAAACAAATAATATTAACATTAAAGCCCAAAAATTGATAAACTAACTAACTAAATAGATAATGTTTTCATTAAGTAACTCAAATATAAACATAAACATATAAATTTACTATGAGAATATGTTAGACCAAAAGTAATAACAAAATTGTACCTTTAAAATTTGGTGTGTTGGTGAAAAATGTAGAGAATTTTGTAGAGAGAGTAATAACCAAATTGAATGAAAAAGTTTAGAGAATTGGAGAATATATTAGAGATTGAGATTTGAGAGAATGAGAGATTGAAAGAATGATAGAGAGAGTTAATGGAAAATGAAATGGATGGAAGTATTTATAGAAAAATTTGATTTGTGGGTTAAAATGTAATTTAAAAGATTTTAGGGGGGGTTTTGGTAAAAAAAATTCCTCCAACGGCTAGAAATCAGTTCCAGCCGTTGGAGGATTTTTGAAAAAAAAAAAAATTGGGCCGAACAGACCGACGGATCGGTCCGACAGGCCTGGCATGCTTGATTGGCGTGCCAGGCGGACCGGCCTGTCGGGCCTCCTCCCAGCTGCCCCGCACGCGGCCTGGCCCTCTTCCTTCACTGGCCGTTCCCAGCACGGCCCGTGAACTTCCTGGGCCGGCCAGACCGGCCTGTCACCGGCCGGCCCATTTTTACACCACTACAAGGGATTGACCCTATATCTTACTGTACTAAACAAATATAACCAACTATGTACACTATCGTTTGGGGGTATTATATAGTTTACTCTTTTTTTCCTTTTTCTTTTTTGGAATCTCCGGGTTTAAAGAACTCTTTATATTAGGTATGTTCCCTATTAACTCGAGTGATAATACATAACTAAACCACAATGAGGTCCGAACTCCAGATATACCGTGATTAAGGGTGTATTTATGATGACTTTTCAAATAGAGTTTCTACGATATATCTTTTGCAAATAGAGGTTCTATTAAATAAAGCTTTTAACTAAAAGAAGTAGAAGTCCTATATTATTTGGTATTCACTTAAAAAGGTGTTTTTAAGTTAATAGATTGTTTATCAAATTATATATAAAGGAACTTTTGTTATTCAAAATTACTAGAATGAACACTAACACGATATTTGTAATATAAAAATATATGGTGAAATATTTAAAATTCACGGAGGGTGGTTGAGATTATTTATCTTTTTTTTTAAGTTCAAAACCCTAAAAGACATGAAATAGCTTTTTAGAGTATGTTTAGTATGACTTTTCAAGTAGTGTTTCTAGAGTAAATCTTTTTGTAGTAGAGTTTCTAATGAGTAGAACTTTTAACAAAAAAAACTTTTGGTTATGTAAATTACAAAAAAACTTGTTGAAAATGTATTTTTTTAAAATAGCTTTGGTTGTATGAATTACAAAAAAGATGTTGATAATTTATTTATAATGAAAGAGTTAAATGGTGGAATATCTAAAATTTACGAAAAATAGTTGAGACAATTTATATGTTTTAAAAAACTCAAAAATAGCTTTTGAGAAAAGCCTAAATTTTAGGCTTCTCTAAGTAGACATAAAATAGTTTTTATAAAGGGTAATTAAGACAATAAATATATTAAGAATGTTGTTTTGAGTTTCGCCAAGCAACTAAAAAAATAATTCAAAATAGCATCTAGAATTTAAAAAAAAAAACTCTTTTGATCCTTACAAAGCCATATCAAACACACTTAATATTAAAAAAACACTTCTTCAATTTTACCAAACAAAAAAAAACCATCAAAACAGTTTCTAAAAGAAAAAGAAAAAGCTTTTAGCCCCTACAAAAGTCATACCAAACAGATACTAAGTTACATTGAGGTCCGGAGGGGTCATAGCCCTTCCCGGTCCAAATTTTCTTTTATATATATATATATATAATGAAATTTATTTAATTTTGGCATCATAATTTTCACTATTACATTTTCGTTTTAACACCAACCTCAAAATTTATTGAAGCTCCCCTGGTTATACATTTATGGTAGACGGTTTGAATCCTACTATGGACATTTTCTTCTCAATGTTATATTAGTGGATATCTAGAGCCCGTCATGTAAGCGTTTTTCAACTGATATTCTTCGAAAATAAAAATAAAAATAAAAATAGTGTTTTTGGTTTCAATTTCGAATTCTGGAAACGTGTCTGGTAGCATATATTGAAAGCTGTATTTTGAAAATGAAAACGAAAAAAACCCGTCTGGTAGGTTAACCGAAAACTATCAAAAATTGAAATTTCAATTTTTGCATTTTGTTTAATATTATTACAACCGTAAACAAATTGATTACATAATTAACCTATATAAATTTTATATTATAATTTTTAAATTACACAAAAGTAACACATCGAAAATTAATTCAAAAAAACATATCAATAAATGAATTAATCAAAACTAAACTCTATTTTATATATTAAATATTATTATATTATTATATTAAATATATATTATGTAAATATTTTAATATATAATAATATATATTATAATATTATATGAATATAAATATATATATATATATATATATATATATATATATTATTGCATGAATACTTTTAGTTCTAGTTGGAAATAAATTATTTTATAATATATATATAAGAGGGACACTTTGGTCATTTGAAAATCTTATCTCGTCTTGTCCTACCCATATGAAACGCATAATAGTACAATTAATAGTTTAAAAAAAAAATTATATAAAAAAAGTGAAAAACAAAAAACAAGTATTTTGTATTTTTCAAATCTTTCCCTTTTAATGCTAGTTTTGTTTTTCTTTTTTTTTCGAAAATAAAATGAAAAACGGTTAACGAACGCGTTTTTGAAATCGTTTTTAAAAAATAAAAATGAAAACAGACTGAAAAACAGCTATAGGATGGGACCCTAAACTCCCGTATAGTGTTTCATTCATAAAAATTTGATTCGGCCTTTATATATTTGAGTAAAAAAACAAAGGCAATAAACACGGAAAACAGCCGATCAGAGTAGCAAAACCACCTTTTTATTTCAATACACAATGTGCGAACACACACTTTCAAGTTGAAGTGAAGTTTGAAACCTCGAAACTGAGAACAGAAGCCCATACGGCATACCGTAACATGGGATCGGGATTGTTTTGTGTGCAAACTTTCATGGGTTATGGTTTTTACTCCTAGCAACAGCAAAAGACAGCAGAAAATAAGTGAGCCCCACAAAAATTATTTCGAAAAAAATAAAAATAAAAAAAGAGGCCGGTACATTGAAGGGTCAGATGTTGTCTATCTGAGTAGGTCCACTGAATAGTGAACCGTCCAATAGAAGACCCACATTGCTGTGGCCCAAACTGCCCTTTAATAATGCGGGGCCCACGTAGAGGAAGAACAGAAACACAACTTACAGTCAAGTCCAGGATCCGAAAACGACCCAACATGGATCACGGAACAACTAAGGTAGGGTCGACCCATCGAGTGGTTAGAAATCTGCTGTCAGAGTGAGGACCCCACAATCTCTTCCCTCTATCAGATGATGTAGGATTGTAGGGTCCATTTTGGCCTTGATGATGGTTTTTCCCAAAAATGGGGCCCACAAAACCTATCAATTATTTAGTTATCTTTTGATTCTGCAACGAAAGACAAGCTGTTGTCAAGCTGCCTACAGTATGTCGGGTATGCATACTTGTCGGGTATACGACACTTCCATGAAGAAGATAAAGTGGACCCATGTCTATTTTTTAGGCCCGTTGTTTTAGTAATTTTTACTCTTTCAAGTAAAGTCGTTAATTTATCGAAATTTGTTCTTAAAATCACGCCATATAAATAATAATAAAGGTATTAGGAGAAATTCTTCGATGCATAACCAGCTGAGTGGTGATCCTTATCAGCTGTGATGATTGGTGCACCGGATCCATTTTTTTTTTTTAAAGCTTAGATTAGATCAACTTAAATACAACTTAATTTTTTCATATAAATACATTTAAATATCAAATATTAGATTAAAAAGACATACACAGTTAAAATATTAAAAACTTAAATCATAAATTTAAATTAATTTATTTTGACCGAATAATAAAATATCATAATAATAAACATGGAAGTTATAAATTATTTTGTAATATATTTTTAATCGAATGGATGAAACTACAAGATGGTGGCCCATTAACCAAACTAGGATGGGCCAAACTTTAGACACGTAAGACGAGGCATCAGGCCCAAAACATTCTATCTTAGTTTCTATGGTGAGAGTGATGAGCCCAACTTTCTGGGAAAAGAAGAGTGTCTTTGAAACTGTCGTCGATATTGTTAAAAAGTTAGATTGAAATAGACAGATAATTTTGAGGTCAGAAAAGCACTTATAATAATGTATTCTAAGTGAAAAACACTTGATCAGTGATCATCAGTGTTATTATCTTAAGAGAATTTTTTTTTTTTTTTTTTGTGTGAAAAAGAGCTTCTAAAATTGCACAAGTGTAGGCTGAGAAGTTCACCCAAATATGGACAAGAACAAATGGGTTTCCAGTTCAGTTGGTTCCATTCTTTCCTCACAACGCAAAAGAGAATCATAAAAGTATAGACTCATGACTTTTGCTATCTACACTTGGTCGATAAAATGACAAGATTTAAAAAGTCCCCTAATAATATTTATTGATTTATAGAGCTGAAGCATTGCTAGGGATTGATCTAACTTGGTTACAAATTCTCACATCTTCACTCCTACACTCCTACACTCCTACATAGTGGTGTAAATATGGGCCGGCCCAAGATGGACCGGCCCGTTTGGCCTGCCAAGGAAGGCAAGCCGTGCCTAGCACAACCCGCCTGGGGGTGTGTCGTGCCAGGCACGGCCCACAATTACAGGCCGTGCCGGGCCTCCAACTTAGGCACCCCGTGCCGGCCCGGCTCGGCACGCCTGGCCGGTGTGCCAGGCCCGACCGTCGGCACGGTGGGCCCAGTTATATATATATTATATTATTAATATTTAAAAAAAATATAAAAAAAAATAAAGTGGGCCGGCCCGTTTGGCCCGCCTAGCCGGGCAAACGGGCCAGCACGGCACGGCCCGTCGGCACGGCCTGTCATGGTTGTGCCCACATGCCGTGCCGGGCCCTGTTTTCCAAAACAGGCCCGACCTGTTTAGGAACACAGGTCCGGCAGGCCGTGCCCAAACAGGCCGGGCAGGCCCAAACTTACGACTCAAACTTACAACTCTACTCCTACACTCCTACCCCTTAAAATAAAGGGAATTTCGTAAAAATATCCAAACAAGATTAGAATTTGCAAAAGTACCAGATCCACACTAACTTTTGCATCTCTACCCAAATAATAATTTATTTTATTTTTTTTAAGACAACCATGTCCTTCAATTTACCCAAAACATAACTTGTTTTCAAAGTCAAAACATAACTTCGGGTAAAGTGGAGGGCATTGTAGCCTTCAGAATTTGGTTTGGGTAGGAAAGGTGTGAGATTGGGTTAGCCCATCTTACAAATTTTAGCCGAAGCAATAAGCCCAAGTCAATAATCAATTCAGAAGCCCAAGTCAACTTATATCAGCTCTCTAGAAGATTTCAGATTCTAGACAATCGGAGAAATAACCAATTCGCAGCGTTTTTGATCATTGGTTAACATCAGATAAGTTTGTTAGCCATGTGGTGAAATCCAACATGGCAATTTTTTATTGGCAGCTGCAGATATTGGTGTTGAGTCATCACATAAGCATATATATATATATATATATATATATATATATATATATATATATATATATATATATATATATATATATGAGAAGGAAAGAAAAAAAAAGTCACAGAAATTATTCTTAAGCATTCACTTTGTTGCTCTTTCTCTTTTTCACAGCAAATCTTGGTGAATCTAAGTGTAATCTTTGTAGCTCTTGAGAGATATTGCTATTTTTGTGTGTAATCTGAGTGATGATTCATGTTTGTAAGAAAGATTGAGTGCTTTTGATCTGTGATTAGAGAAGATTGTGAGAGGTTTGAGGTTTAAATACTTGTAGTGTTGTAGATCCAAATTTCTGGTGATATTATTTGGTTGTATTTTGTGTATAGATTGTGAGAGCTTACATGTAAAGACTATATAGTGGAGAGGGTCTTTTATGTGAAGGCTCAACGTGGATGTAGGCCCTTTAATGGTTGAACCACGATAATTCTTGTGTTCTCTCTTGTCTCGTCTCTATTTTAAATTTCTGATTACTTGATTACTTATTGGTTGTTCAATAGTGTGGTACTCTTGATTTCTGTTCTTGTTTGTTGTAAGAGAATCTTGTAGGTGTTAGAATTAAAAAACAGGTATAGTTTGTTGGTTTGAGTCGACCAGATCAATCAACAGTGGTATCAAAGCCTACTAGTACCAATGGCGGACAATCAGGACCAAGAACAACAGGTGATCGAGCCTCCAGTTGTTATAGCACAGGTGGCAGAGCTCTCGACCTCTGACAAATCATATGAAGAAGGCAACAACGAAGATAGCAGTGAATCTGTTAGCAGCGCAGAGGAGGTAAAACTTTCTAATTTTAGTGACTTTGACAATTTTAATTCAACTTTTATGAATATGAAATTTGAAATAGATAAATTCGATGGCACTGGGGATTTTGGTATTTGGAGAAGGAAAGGTGAAAACCCTTCTCTCCCAGTAGAAAATCCATAAGGCCATCGAAGGCCCTGATAAATTGTCTGACTCATTAACTGTAGAACAGAAAACTGATATGCTTGATATGGCCTTAGGCACTATTATTCTGAATTTATCTGATAATGTTCTTAAAGAGGTTAATGAGGAAACTACTGCTTGTGACGTTTAGAAGAAACTAGAAAGTCTGTATCTTACTAAATCTTTAACAAACAAGATTTATCTAAAAGAAAGATTATTTAGCTTTAAGATGGATCCTAGTAAAGGCTTAGGTCAAAATCTAGATGAATTCAAGAAAATAACCATAGAATTAGCCAATGCAGGAGAAAATGAAAAGCTAAGTGATAAAAATGAAGCAATTATTCTATTGAACTCACTGCATGAATCATTTAAGGATGTAAAAGCTGACATTAAATATGGTAGGTCTTCTCTGTCTTAGAAGAATGTATTTCTGCTCTAAAATCTAAAGATTTAGAACTTAAGATAGAAAAAAAATTAGTGATAACTTGTTTGCTAGAGGTAGACAGACTGTAAGAAATATCAATAATAATAATAACCACAATAATAATAATAAAGGCAAAAGTAGAAGTAAGACACATAATCGTAATAGATCTCAGTCTAAAAACAGAAATGCCAATAGAAAATGTTATTATTGTTGTAAATATTGTCATATTAGGAAATATTGCTATGAGCTTAAGAAAAAGAACCAAGAAAAGACCTAAAATGATGGTGATGCAGCTATTGCTTCTAAATCATTTGAACCTAGTGAAGTCTTAGCAGTTACAACTGAAGGCATAAAAACTGAATGGATTTTAGATTCAGACTGCTCATTTCATACGACACCTAGGGAAGATTGGTTTACAGATTTTAAGGAACTTAGTGGCAGCAGTGTGTTGATGGGTAATAACCAACAGTGTCAAGTGGAAGGAATAGGTTCTGTAGCTGTTAGGATGTATGATGGTATGGTTAGAATTTTTAAGAATGTTAGATATGTGCCTAATCTGAAAAGAAATTTGATTTCTTTATGTGTATTAGATGAAGAAGGTTACTGTTATAAGGTTGAGGGAGATGTCTTAAAAGTTTCTAGAGGTTCTCTTGCTATCTTTAAAGGTGATAAGAGAAATGGTCTTTATGTTTTGAATGGTGAAATTGTAATTGATGATACTGCTAATGTAGCAACTAAAACTAATAATGTTGCATCTCTATGGCATAAAAGATTAGGTCATATGAGTGAAAGAGATCTAAATGAGTTAAGTAAACAGAATTTACTTAATGAGGACAGAATTAATAATCTTGAATTTTGTGAAAACTGTACCCTAGGAAAACAACATAGATTAAGTTTTAGAACAGCTCAACATAACACTAAAGAGGTCCTTCAATATGTACATTCAGACCTTTGGGGGCCTTCACATGTCCCAACTCATGGTGGAAATCAATATTTTCTATCTTTGATAGATGGTTACACTAGAAGGGTCTGGGTATACCTATTAAAGTCTAAAGATCAAGCTTTTGAGAGTTTTAAAACTTGGAAACTGTTAGTTGAGAATCAAACTTCTAAGAAAGTCAAAGTACTAAGAACTGATAAAGGCCTAGAATTTTTTAAATATTAGTTTAATAAATTCTGTAGTGATAATGGCATAGAAAGGCATAGAACAGTAAGGTATACACCCCAACAGAATGGAGTAGCTGAAAGAATGAATAGAACTATCCTAGATAAGGTTAGGTGTCTTCTAATAAGTTCTGGTTTGAGTAAAAAATTATGGGGTGAGGCTGTTGCTACAGCTACTTATCTAATTAGTAGATCACCGTCTACTGCTATAGGTTTAAAAACACCAGAAGAAAAATGGACTGGTAGGTCTTTTAGTCTCAAACATTTAAGGGTGTTTGGTTGTTCAGCCTATGCTCACCAATCTGAAGGGAAACTTGAACCTAGGTCTTTAAGGGGTGTTTTCTCAGGCTATCCTTTAGGTGTTAAGGGATATAGAATTTGGCTTAGGGATTGTAAAGGTTTTAAAGTTATAATTAGTAGAGATGTTGTATATGATGAGAATAAAATGTCATGTAAATAAACTGATAACACTTCAAAATCTGACCTAAATCATTCTAATAATATTAGAGGTAAGACTCAAGTAGAAATTAACAATTATTCTTTTGAACAAGTTCCGGTTCAGCCTGACCATACTGATGATGATGATGAATCTGTCCACATTGATCATGATAATCAGGTGGAAGACAGTCAAAATCAGCCAGTAGTAGAAGAATCCTTAGCTGATTATGAGTTAGTTAGAGATAAGGCTAAAAGAATTATTAAACCCAATAGTAAGTATACTTATGCAGATGTAATTTCGTTTGCCTTATATACTGGTCAAGAGATAGAATCAGTTGAACCTAGAACTTATGTAGAAGCTATAAATTCTGTTGATAGGCTTAAATGGCTGAATGCAATGACAGAAGAGATGAAATCTCTTGAAAAGAATGGGACTTGGTCTCTTGTAAAGAAACCAGAAAAACAAAAAATTGTGGATTGTAAATGGATTTTTAAGTTAAAAGAAGGCTTAGAACAGAATGATCAACCTAGATATAAGGCTAGGTTAGATGCTAAGGGATTTACGTAAAGAGAGAGCATTGACTATAATGAAATTTTCTCACCAGTAGTCAAGTATAAAACCATAAGAATTGTGCTTGCATTAGTCAGTTTTTATGATTTAGAACTTGAGCAAAACAGCCTTCTTGCATGGGGACTTAGATGAAACCATATACATGTCCCAACCTGAGGGTTTTGAGTCTAAGTCTAAATCATCCTATGTGTGTCTTCTAAAGAAATCTCTCTATGGTTTGAAGCAAGCTCCTAGGCAATGGTACAAAAGGTTTGATAATTACATTACTAGCTTAGTATTTATTAAGAGTAAATATGATGCATGTTTTTACATTACTAGTAAAAATATTCTCAATTCTATCTATTTACTCTTATATGTTGATGATATGTTAATTGCTGGTAAGAGTATGCCTAGGATTAGAGTTAAAGAGGAAACTGAAAACTAAACTTGACATGAAGGATTTAGGAAATGCTAAAAGAATTCTAGGGATAGAAATTAATAGAACTATGAAAGAGTCAAAATTGTGTCTTAAACAAGAAAATTATTTGTTAAAACCTGTGGATAGGTTTTCTATGAAGAACAGCAAACCTGCCAATTTTCCTCTTTCTCCTAGTTTTGTATTATCTGATGCCTTATCACCTAGATGTATTGAAGAAAAAAGATTTATGGAATCCATACCCTATTCTAGTGTTGTTGGATCTATTATGTATGCCATGATTAGTACTATACCAGATTTAGCACAGTCCATTAGTGTTTTGTCTAGATATATGGTCAATCCTGGTAAAGGTCATTGGAATGCTATAAAATGGCTAGTAAGGTACATTAATTCAACCACTACAGTTAGTTTAGTATATAATTGTGATAATTATGTTATAGATTTAATAGGATATGTAGATTCAGACTATGCGGGTGATAGAGATAAAAGAAGATCTACATCTTTTTATTTTTTCACCATAGCTGATTGTTGTGTAAGTTGGAAAAGTCAACTGCAATCTGTTGTGGCTTTATCCACAACAGAAGCTGAGTATATTGCAATGACGGAAGCTATTAAGGAAGCAATATGGATTCAAGGCCTCTTAGGTGAGATTAAGGTTTTTACTGGGAAAGCTATTATCTTCAATGATAGTTAAAGTGCTTTGCACTTGTGTAAAAACCCTGTGTTTCATGAAAGAACAAAACACAGAGGTCAAATGCCACTTCATTAGAGATAAAATTTCTGAAGGTATTGTTGAGGTGGAAAAGGTTTCCATAGATGAAAATCTAGCTGATATGGGCACAAAAATAGTTCCTTATAGTAAGCTCAAGCACTGCTTGAACTTGCTTAAGATAAGAGATTATGGTTGTTGACGTTGATTTCTGGATGTATGGAAAAAGTCAATAAGAATTGGATTTTAGCTATGATTTCAAAGAGAAAGAGAGAAGGAGAGAGTAATCGGACGTAAGTTTTACGTGGTAAAACTCCGATGGCCAGAGAAACGTCCACGGATGGCTGAATAATCAACCAAGCCAAAATCCACTATCGAAAAGATTTACAACTCTAGATCTCTCTTTTTCTCTCTATATTTTGTTATATTCTGTATGTTTTTTGTGACGAGATTATAGGTCTATTTATATGTTCATATAACCCTAATCCTCTTTGTACAAGTAATAAAAGATATTTGCATTTAACTATAATTGGTTGCTTGTTTGAAGTAGTCTGTCTTCTTTCCTATTTTGGAGACTTGTATTAACATCGAATAGGACTCTAGTGATGTAGTTCAGTTAGGACTTATTTCCTTATAAAAGCGTAGTCTTTTTGAAGAAATAAAATTGTTGCCTGATTTAGAACCCTCCGTTTGGTATTCTATTTTTCTTGGAATTCCTTTTTGATATGGATATCTTTGCATATTTTAACGACTCGACTCCTGTGAGCTACGTGCTGGGCTTTTTATTCGGTTTTCTTCATGTTCATCCCGAGCAGAACACGATATTAGCTGGTTCCGAATGACGTCATCTGATCCCGAGTAGAAAATGTCATCAACTAGCCCCGAGCATCTTTAACTGACCCCGAGTAATATATGACGTCAGTTGACCCCGAGTAAGTTTTGTTCAATACTTGTTTACTCGGGCTTCTAGATATTTTCTGAATACCTATTTGGATGTCCTCCTGGTAACTCTATCCCCTTTGTTAATGACGTGTACGTCTGATAAAATTTATATACGACAACACACCCTTAAAATATTTTTGCCGAACAGGGTTTCGCTCCGGGCAAAAGTATTTTAATCAACCCTTTAAGTTTTTCGTCTCTGTAACGCTAGGGTAAATGTCTTATTATAATGGCGTGTCTTAATGGTGACCATGTAAATTCAATTTGCCTCCTCACACGAGATCTCAATGATTTCGACGTTTTGGAGTTCTGACGGCCTTTAACCAATTCTTCTCTTAACACGTGTCCTCTACCGCTTCGTTTCTCGATGCCATTTATGAGAAGTGACCTACGCGTCTCCTAGTGCGTCGCCTATGTCATCAAAAATTGATTTTTCCTGCCTTGAGACCCTAGGTTTTCGTGCTATTATCTCTTTAAATTCTCCTTTGGGGAATTACGTTGGTTCATTCTCAGAGACTCAAACCAGAAGCTTTTCTAGCCCAGATTTTTTTATGCAGAAAGTTGCTATTCTCCGTTGAAGATTTTGCATCAGATTTCTTCATTCAATGTTAGTTTTAATGAATCCGACTTCTCGTCATCGACTTTTTACTGTAGCTCTCGAGGCGCTTGATCGTGGGGATTTTCAACTGGTATCTTACGCTCGAAGATTATTGGGGGAAATGCCCCCGGATGAACCTCCTTTTTTAGAAGTCGACGTTTCTGGGTTTTACCTTGACGTCCATTTTAGTCATGTATCCAGTTCTGATTCTGATTCTATTTCTATTTCTGAATCTGTCGTTTCTAATCACAGGGTACCACTTCGATCTAGGATGGGAAAACATCAAAGTAAGAGCGAAGTTCATAAGCATAACTCAGGCAGCGTCCGAATCAGGGAGCAGATTATTAATGAGCAGGACATTGAAGAGGAGTTCAAAAAATCTCGTCTTTCTTTCTCTATTGATCGTCCGAGTGGGTTTGACGTCGAACCGAATGTGGTCGGGGTAGAAAAGATCGGGAAGTATCGTGCCCGATTCGATTTGGATAATTCGGTTATTCTGGTTTCTGGTGGTGATAGAGTTGCGTGGAACCCTCCCCCGGGCACGGTGGCAATCTATGGGTCTATGCTTTGCTGCGGCGTTACTCTTCCTCTGCAGCCGTTCATTGCCTGGTTTCTGGCTGAAGCGGGGATTGCTCCGGCTCAATTGGCTCCGAATAGCTATAATATCTTGATATGCATGTGGCACATGTAGAGCCGAATGAACCTGTCACCGCCTTCCCTAATGAAATCAGGCATTTCTACACGCTGAGGCAATCTGGTAAGACAGAGACTTATTTCCTCATGTCTAATCCGCCCGATTGTTGGGTCCCCGAGGGGACAAAGGTGAATCGAGGAGTTGACACCTCTGATGAAGTCAAGAAGAGGGGTTTCGTATGGGGATTTCCTTCGTCCAACAAGTACTGGAAGAACAGTTGGTTTTTTACCGGAGGAAATCTAGGTCTTGAAGTCACTCTCTTGACTGGGGAAACTTGGAGGGTGTTGAAAGTTCCCTTCTTTTTCTGTTCTCCCTAGGTATGGAACAAGAAAAAGCTTGAATTCAGCGATACTGAGTTGACCAGACTTGCTCGGGTAGCAGTTCGCATTCTAAAGAAGATGAGCAGGACTTATCTTTTTAATGAGAAAAATATGATAGAGCTCGGCTTCTTTAGCCAGATTTCAGGCTATCGCAGGCGATGTAAGTGATCTTTGTACACCCCTCCCCCTTTTTTTATATATTCTGACGTGATTCCCCTTTTTCTTCTAAGTGTATGACTCGGACATCGTCTGCAACCTTCAAGCTCGTCAAGTGAAATCGATTCTTCAAGCAAGCCAAAAAGAGGCTTCTCGTCAGAGCGAAGAGGGTGTTGCCCCACCTGAGTCAGATGAGAACCTTGATGTGGCTGACGAGTAGATTCCCGAAAGTGTCCCCGAGGAAGTCATCCTACAGACAGTAGGGGAGTCAAGTGGCCCGAGTGGCCCGAGTGGCCATACTTAGGAGTTTCCTGTAGACGGAGGGAGGCGGAGTGATGGTCTTGGTGAGGGGCCTGGTGGATCGAGCTCCCTGGTTGTGGTCCTTACCGAGCGGACGGACGCCAGTGATGGAGGTAAAAACTCTGAGAGACAAGTAAATACAGATCCCGACTTTTTTGAATCCTTTCCGGAGGATGTTCTGGAGGATCCCTCAGCTGATCTCAGCTTTCATCGCTCTCGGGATGAGAAAAGGAAGGTGGTCGATTCTCCCGCTCGCCCTCATAAGGTTCCTCGGGCGGTTTCATTCATCGACTCCAGTTATGAAAACACCGGGGTTGAGATTCCCCCGAGCGTTGATGTTGAAGCATCGGCAGGAGCAAAGACTTCGGACCCAATCAGGGGCTCTTTCCCTCCCAAGGTTGAAGATGTCAGAGCTGAACCCTCGGGAGGCCTTTCTTATCCTTCCCCTCAGGATCTGTTACAGGCGATCTTATCTAGTCGGGTTTTCATCAGGGATGTCCGATGGAGTTGTTTTTGGGAAGGCTCTTTAACGGAGCGTCTTCAGAATATTTTCAATGGCGCATCTTATGTAAGTTATTCCTAACTCTTCAATTGTTTTGCTTATTCACCATATTTTTAATTAAACTTCTTTTTAGATGGTGGCCGAGTTCGTTGAGCTGGTTCAGACGCAGCAACATCAGGTTGATCGAATAAGGCGTCTTGAGGCCCAACTGAAGAAAAGTGAGGACAGCCGTGCTTGGGTTGAGGCGGCTTATCAAAAGGAGGTGGGCTCTACCCAAGTGTTTACCGACCACTGTTTGGCGAGGCCAGTAGAGGCTGAGGAAAAGGCTTCTTTGGCAGAAGAGAAGGCTATGTCACTTCAAAACTTGTTGTCTTCTGTCCAAGAATCAATGTTTAAGGCCGAGCAAGAAGCGGAGCAGTCCATGTCGGCATATGAACAGAAGATCAAAGATTTGGAACTCCAAGCTTTGACAGTCGAGTCCCTATCCAAAGAAGCCAGGCTGGAACTTGAAGTCCAGGGGGTTGATCATTTTAAAAGATCCCCTACTTACGATGCCCTTCTCTTTTGGGAATTTCAGCGAGGGCTAGTTTCAACTGGCGAGTTTTTTAAGGTCAAGAATCGGGCAACTGAAAAAACCCGAACCATCTAGGAACTGTCAATCAAGAATCACGTGGATCGGCCCTTAGAATCTCTTCGGGCTCAGATGAAGAAGTGGAGAGCTTATTGTCGTAGTCGAGGCAAAGAGCCCCATCCCATGCATTTGGAGGTTTCATCTGAGCACTCCCTCTTGACCTTTTATACAGGTCAGGAGTCGGTCGTGGAAGGTATAGTGCCTGATGTCGGACCAATCTCGAGAGAAGATTACAGTAAATTGATGGATGATTCAGTCGATGCGATTGCTTGGCCTTCCATTGAAAATCTGCTCCGTGAATACGAAATGGTGTCCGACCCGAGCATTGGCAAGAGTTCAAAATCCTCCTAACTGATTTATTTTGTGGAAATTCATTTTTGTAGAGATTCTTTGTAACAATTCTTTGTAACAATTCTTTTGTAAAGATTATCAATGAAATTCCGAGTTAACTGTGATTCTAAAAACCGAGTGGTCTGATCTGATTCATTGCTCTAGGAATTTCACCGAGTCTTCTTTAACTTGATTCTATTGTTGTCGAGTATCTTATTAAATCGGCTATTGAAATTTATGCCAAGTATCTTATTAAACTGACTATTTCTGATATTCGGGTTACTTCACCAAGTATCTTATTAAGTCTGTTTCGTTACCCGAATAATTTTTAGCGCCAAGTATCTTATTAAACTGGCTAATATTATTAACCGAGTCATATTAAAACAGGCAAGTAGATTTATACTTGTGTTTCATAATCTGTTGTTACCCGAACATTACATCAAGGCTCACCATGATCATGTGTTCGAGTCCTCACACATTAACGAGGACATCTCCCCAGTTTTTGTGTAAGGGTTTGCCAAATCGTTAAGTTTTTCGAACCTCTTAACACAGCTACGCGATTCACCGAAAATTTTTCGATAGCGTCTCGAGCCTTTTTCTAGAATCTGGTGGATCGGGTTTGCCTTTTTGCTAAGGTCAATTGACCTTGCTCGACTGGCATGCTTCTTTGAGCTTCTCCGCCCATTCGGGAATCAATGGTCCCGAGTATTCTATTTGCATGTTCTTATTATCATGCTCGTCTTTCATATGTTCTTATTATCATATGCTTTATTTTTTGGAAATCCCGAGTTTGATTTTTATTTATAACTGCAAAACCAACAAAGATTTAAGTTCCATAGCTAATATTTGACCTAACTAATATTGTCCTGACTAGAAAAGGAAAACAAAATAATCTAAGAATAGAAAATTTTCAGATATTGGGCATTGCATGGTCGGGGTAAAACCCCTCCATTGGGTCGTGCAATCCAATATGCTCAATGGCCAACTATTCCTTCGATTTTGTATGGGCCCTCCCACTTTTCAACTAGGGAACCTACAGCTTTATTTTTGTATTCAATGACACCTTCCTGAGTGCCAGGTCTCCTAGTTGGAATTTTCTGACCCGAACATGAGAGTTGTAGTGGCGAGCTACTCTTTGCTGATATGCCATATTTCGTATTCGGAACTTCTCCCTTTTCTCTTCTAGCTCATCTAGACTTTGTAATAGCATATCAATATTCTGTTATTCATTATATAGTCTAACCTGGGGTGATGCATATGACGTTTCTATGGGGATAATAGCTTCTGTTCTAAACGCTAAAGTGAATGGAGTCTCTCTTGTTGACGTTCTTGTTGTCGTCCGATACGCCTATAATACTTCGAGAAGCTTTTCAACCCAACCTCCTTTCTTGGCATCCAACTTTGCTTTGAGTGTATGCTTGAAGATTTTGTTTACTGCTTCAGCCTGCCCGTTTGTTTGAGGATGGGCAGGTGTGACATAGTAATTGGCAATTTGGTACTCTTTACACAGCTGTCTGAATTTCAGGTTATCGAACTGGGTGCCGTTATCAGTGATGATAGTGTTTGGGACTCCAAACCTGTAGAGTATATTCTTTTTCACGAAATCTGTAGTATTTGCTTCTGTGATATGCACTAATGCTTCAACTTCTGCACATTTCGTGAAAGAGCCCACGGCTACTATGGCATACTTCGCTCCACCCCCTGTCCCAACTGGCATTGGGTCGATTAAATCCAAACCCCACATGGCAAATGACCATGGGGATGTGAGGTTCCTGAGTTGTTCAGGGGGTTTTCGGATATCATTAGTAATCCTTTGGCAAGTATTGCAGCTCTCCGAACTTCGTTGTGCATCTGAGAATAAAGTAGGCCAATAATAACCTTGCATGAATACCTTGTGTGCTAAACTTTTACCCTCAGTATGGTTTCTGCAAACTCCTCCGTGGATTTCCTGTAATATCTGACATGCATCTTCCTCTGACACACATCTTTGAAGTGTTCGGGAAAACCCCCTTTTGTATAGTTCTCCACCGACCAATGTGTACCTTGCTGATCGATACTTGATACGTTTTGCTTGTAGGGGATATTCTGGGAGCATGCCTTCTTCTGGGAGCACGCCTTCTTCCAGGAACCTTCTCAGCTGGGTCATCCAACCGTCTGACTAGGGGTGGGCGTTGATTGAATCGGTTCACCTTTAGAGTGAACCGATAAAGAACCGATAAAAAACCGATATTATTCGGTTTTTGAAAAAATGATCCGATTGGATCCGATATACAAATGTCAACCGATTGAACTAAACCGGTTCGGTTCGATTCGGTTCGGTTTTTTTGATTTTTTCTATTATGGTTTGAAAATTTGAAAAAAAAAACACTTTTTCATATGTTGGGATCTATTGGGACGAATATGATTAAATTACTGCATAAGTCCATAATACAAATAAAAACAACTAAAGAGTATTCAAACAATAAGTGCATAATACAAATAAAAACAACTAACAATTATTCAAACAATAAGTCCATTATACAAATAAAAACTACAAATTATACAAACAATAATTCTATAATACAAATAAAAACAACTAAAATTTATTCAACATAGCAGTAGACAGCAGCTATGGAGTGGAATCTCAACAGGTATGGAAGCGCCTCCGGCTCAACAATGAACTTAAACTCTCTGCAAAAACCAAAAGGAGAACACATGAGCAAGTCACACGTAGACAAAACACATTTGGTTGTCAAAATGTTGAGACTGAAACGTTAAATTAATATATAGAAGACAAATGTACATGGTTGTCAACCTACTTCATCGTACGTGCGACTCCCAAGTGACCCAATTCTTACTTTAATGTGCATACATGAACATGAATACATGATACAACAGGTTAAATGAAAATTTTTTTTTTACGATAATCTTATTAATGAGCCAAAATGCCAAACAACACAACCAACAAAAAGAGGAAACCAACAAAAAGAGGAAAGCAACATAACCACAAACAAACCAAGGAACAACCCAGTCAACTGGAGCAACAGAATCAGCTCCACAAAGCAATGCAAACAATAAGAACGAAAATAACAAAATGCACAACAGTCAACAGGTGAAATGAAGTTGGGTTCATAGATTACTCCTCTGTTTTAAAGAGATTAACACTTTGACTCTTCAACAACATCAAAGGCTTTATGGATTGAATGATAAAAAGAAAATAGAGTACCTCACGTGGACTCTTAACCAAAGTGCCTGTCCAACCATAATAAAAACTAAAAAGGAACTCTCCAGATTCATACATATATTTATTTTTATTAATTCCTTTTCTTTTTTTATTTTAAACAAAATTATTATAATTATTTTATAAAAATAAAAGCCTCAAACGTATCACCACAACAATTTCTTTTTATAAATTGAAAAATAAATTCAACAGAAAAAATAATTATTTGCTTGACCTCCCTCTTCCTCTTATCATCTCCTACCTCCTCTCTTTCTACGTTCTACTAGACACAACAGCATAAATCAATTCAATTCTCCTACAATATTATATATATATATAAATAAAATAAAAAATGGTCTGTAAATTGCCGAGTGAGTGAGTGAGTGAGTGAGAAATAGACCCACAAAGAGATTAAATTAAATCTTCCATTTTCCCATCACAGAAACCTTATATCGATTTAGATTGTTCTACTGATACATTAAATTTTTTTAATAAAAATCGAAATTACTATTACTTGACTGCCTCAAAAAGTAATCAATAAAAATAACATAAATTTAATATAAAGTTTATATCTTTACATGTTTCTCATACAGTGATTTTCTCGATATTCATCGATCAATCAAGAAGTAAATGAATAAAAATAAATTATGTATGTTGCATCATTCATGCAGTTTCTCGACAGCCAAACACAAGATAATTACAGAAATAGAGAAAACGAAATACCAGAATCGGAGTACTTAGAGAAACGATGTCGGCTTAATGGACTGGGAGTTTGGGATCGTTGAGAAAGTTTGGGATCGTCAAAGGCAGAACGTCGATCCAAGAGTCGAGCAAGTCATCGAACGTAGTCGAAGTCATCGAGCAAGTTAGAACGTCGTCGGCACCAGAAAGTAGGACGAAAGAGGCGGCAGACGGCAGGCGAGAGAGACAGCGAACGTGAGAGAGTGAGAGACGAGGTTGAGAGAATTAGGGATTTAGGGATTCATACGAGGTTGAGAGGCTGAGATTGAAACTGAGAGGCAATTAGAGAGAATGGGCGTGGAAAAAATTAGGTTTTTCATTATATACCAGGTTTTCGGTTTGGTTTTCGATTTTAGATGCCGAATCGGGAACCGAACCTGAAACCAAACCAGAAAATCCGGTTTTATACAATTTAAACCGAACCGAACCAGATCATAAACAAAAACCATAAAAAAAACCGATTGGATCGGTTCGGTTCGGTTTAATAGATTTTTACCCACCCCTACGTCTGACGGTGTTCGGATTTCTGAAATTTCATAGTTTTTTGGCTCAGCTGTGATCGGTTTGAGGAGATGAGCAACCGGAATAGTCTTTGGCCAAATTGTGGTTATTGATGACGCTAGTTTGGACAAAGCGTCTGCCTTTTCATTCTCTTCCCTGGAGATCTGGGCAATCCTATATTCTTTGAATTTCTAGAGAAGCTGTCTTGCAATATCACGATAGGCTATCATGTCTTCATCCCTAGCTTAGTATTCGTCCAAGACTTGGTTGACAACTACCTATGAATCGCTAAATATCTCGACTTCATCGGCCCTGAGAACTATACAGACTCTGAGTCCAGCCAGTAACGCCTCATACTCGGCTTGATTATTGGTTGCTTTGAAGTCAAACCTCATGGCGCATTCGACATCATCTCCTTCTGGAATGCATACTACGATCCTTGCCCCGTTGCCGTGAGTGTTTGAAGAGCCATCAACATATAATTTCCATGGGAAATTTTTACCCAACATTTTTTTTGCTTCCAGGTTTGGTTCCGTGAACTCTGCTATAAAATCTGTCACTGCTTGTCCTCTAAGAGATGTCCTGGGGACGTAGTGGATTTCTAAAATCTTTGGCTTCTGTAAAATTTGTTTCAGTGGGCAGTCAGTGCTAGGGCCATTTTTTCTGTCTGTGAATACTTGGTCTCTACGGGCAAAAGCGCTTTGCTAGTATAATACACTGGCTTCTATACTCTATCTTCTGTTCTGACCAGGACTGAGCTTGTTGCTAGTTCTGTAATTGATAAGTATAAATGGAGTATCTCTCCCATTTATAGTTTCGAAAGGATGAGAGTCTGTCCTAAGTACTCTTTGATTTTTAAGAATGCCTGCTAGCACTCTTCGTTCCATTTGAGTCCTTTTCCTTTTTTGATTACTTTGAAAAAGGGTGCGCATCTATCTGTAGCCTTTGAGATAAATCTACCCAAGGAAGCTAAGCATCCTGTTAGGCGCTATACTTCTTTTAGTGTCCTTGGTGAAGTCATTTTCTGCAGGGCTTGGATTTTTCAGGATTGACTTTGATTCCCCTTTGGTGAACTTGGAAACCCAGGAACCTTCCTAAAGGAACTTCACAATAAACACTTGTTCGGATTCAGCTTCATTTGGTATCTCCTCAAAACATCAAATGTCTCTCGCAGGTCTGAGGTATGTTTGTCTGCCGAGATGTTTTTGGTCAGCATGTCATCAATGTATACTTCCATGTTTCTTCATATTTGTCGTGCGAAGATTCTGTTGACCAGCTTTTGATATGTTGCCCCTGTATTCTTCAATCCGAAGGGCTTCACTGTGTAACAGTACAAGCCCTGATCGGTTGTGAACGCTGTTTTTTTCTCGTCAGTCTTGTTCATTCAGATTTGGTTATATCCCGAGTAGGCGTCCATGAAACTGAGCAATTCATAGCCTAATGTAGCATCCACCAGTTGGTCTATCCTTGGGAGTGGAAAACTGTCTTTTGGGCATGCTCTGTTCAAATCTGTGAAATCTACGCACATTCTCCATTGACCATTTTTCTTTTGGACGATGACTACATTAGCTACCCATTGAGGGAAGTTAATCTCTCTAATCGACCCTATAGCGAGTAGCTTTTTCACTTCCTGTTTGATTGCTTGACTTCTCTCGAGATTGAATGGCATTCTCTTCTATATCACTGGTTTTGCATTTGGGTCTACTCCAAGATGATGAGATATTATTCGGGCGTCTATCCCGACCATGTCTTCATGACTCCAGGCGAACACATCCTTGTATTCTTTAAGCAGATCAGTGAGGCTTTGTTTGACTTTTCCTTC
Organism: Dipteronia dyeriana; assembly: GCA_032871835.1. Classification (NCBI taxonomy): domain Eukaryota; kingdom Viridiplantae; phylum Streptophyta; class Magnoliopsida; order Sapindales; family Sapindaceae; genus Dipteronia; species Dipteronia dyeriana. Next base: position 86,065,377 of record CM065298.1, read on the forward strand.
CAGATTGGCCCCGATCTTGATCTTCTTATTCGGTTCATCTTCTTTCAAGATAATTTCTTCGACCGGTTCATTTTTGGACTCATTCGACTCTTCCCTTGGATCAAATTCGAATGACAATGACTCTCTGTTCTGACTCGGCTGCGTTATAGCGCATACATGTTCACCATTATTTTTGTCTTTGTACACTGACAGGTTAGCTCTTTGGGCCATCTCATGGGATCCCTTGACTACACCGACCTCTTGTTTGGTTGGGAACTTGATCATCAATGCATAAGTGGTTGTTACGGCCTTAGTTTTATTAAGAATGGCCGACCCAACAACGCATTATACGACCAATTGTCTAAGTCTACCACCACGAAGTCGAGCAGTACAGTTCTCTGACAAGGTACCACTCCAATCTTTACGGGTAGCTTTACCATCCCGAGTGACCTGACCTCAATTCCTCTGAATCCTCTTAGTGGAGTATGGAAAGACTGTAGATCCTTTCGGTCCAACCTGAGTTGATCGTAGACGACTACATTGAGAATATATGCCGAACTTTCATTATCTATCAGGATTCTCCTGACTTCCCGGTGACCAATCTGGGCACTTATGACCGGGGCATCATTTGGCCAAACATCGACCCCATATGAGTCTGCTTCTGTGAATATTATTGGGTCACATCCTTCCTTTACTCTTTTCGGGTCTAGCTCGAGCGAGTTCACGTCAAAGTTATGTCTTGCATCCACTGTTTCTCTGATTTCCTACGTTCGCTCTCGGTTACTTCTCCCAGTGGATGGTCCTCCAAAGATTGTTTGTATTACTTCATTGGCCTCTGGGCTGGACCTTTGATTTCGACCAGAGCTGTGATCGGCCCTGATCTCTTTCTTTGTTTATGACTTCTCATCCCTTTTCAAGATTACCTCCTGAAGATGTCCCTCCCGAATGAGGGTTTCTATATAATCTCTGAGGTGGTAACATTTGGAAGTCTCATGACCGGTTTCCTTGTAGAATCTACAGTATTTGGTTATATCTCGCCAAGCAAACTGAGATTGTCGGCTTGGCTCTTTTACCAGATTTTTCTCTTCCAGTATGGCTAGGATTTCCTCCTGCTTTTTTCGAAGAGGGGTGTAGTTGGCGTATCTACCTTGAAATTTCTCCGTGGTCTGTTCGGCATTACGCCCGTTTCCCTCATCCTTGCTTTTTTCTTTGTTGTTTCCTTTCTGTTTTCCCTTTTGGTTCTGCTCCTTGGATTCAGCGTCCTTTTCGGGTTTTCCTCCATGCATATAGCATCCTCCCATGGCTAATTCTTCTTCTTCGGCTAGTGTATATCCTCCCGCCATGTCCATCATATCTGAATATTTGGTTAGACGGGCTCTTCTCAAGTCAAAAGATAGCCGTCTATTCTGTAGATTGTTGATGAATGCAGCAATTATCGCTTCGTCGTTTGCACTGCCGATTTCTGAAACCGCTTGGCCAAATCTCCCCAGGTATTTCTTCAACGACTCATCTTTTCCTTGTTTGATCTAAGAAAGGTAGGCCACTGATTTTTTCCTGTGAACGTTGCTCAAAAATTGCCTTGAGAAATTCCTGCTTAGTTCACTGAAGCTTCCGATGCTCGTTGGGGGCAATCTCTCGAACCATCTCGAGCCCGTGTCTCCTAGAGTTTATGGAAAGTTGAGGCATAGTAAGGGATCGTTTTGGGCATACTAGGCCATAGTACTTTTATAGCGTCTGACGTGTTCTTTAGGATCTGTATCCTTCTTGAACTGCTCCACTTGGGCATCCTAAACCTTTCTGGGAACAAAGTCCGCAAGATTTCCCTATTGAATGGACTGTCAGAATCTTCGTCAGATAAATCGTTGTACCCATAACGTCTGACCAATGCGTTCATCTGACGCCTATTGTTTTCGACTTCTCGAGTTAGGCTCTAAATTACGACATCTCTGTCTCCCACCGGACTTCCATGATGGTTAAACCGCTGGGTGATTGTCATTCCTCTCTCTGACTCTTCACTTTGACGCTGAGCCTTACGGGTTGATTCTTACAGGCGTATAGTTCCTTGATGACGCTTGCGATGGTGTCGATCGCTATCTTCTGATGACTATCGATCCCTGTGTCGGTCATGTTTGTGGTGTCTTACACGGGCTTTCTGATCATGGTTCTGCTTCTGGCGAGGTCGTTCCTCTTCGGGTGTTTCACGTCCATCCTGATTAATTGGAGTAGAGTTCCTTCCGGCTTCCGGTGCATTTAGTTCTTGCTCTACTACAACCGAATGAAGCCTTACAGGTGGGAGATTAGGAGGTTGCGCTTCTTCTGCAACCAGTAGGTCAACTCCTTCCTTTGTGACTTCTGCCACCAACTGTTGCAGCGCCTCGTGGAAGCGTCGTGTTAGGTATTCGCTGGTCGGGGGGATTTGTTGAATCCCCTCCAGGGATGTTGGTTGGTCAGTTACGGCGAGATCTCGTGAGCTACTGCCAATATGAACATTATCTGGAGATTTTTGGACATCTCCAGGACTGTTTCTGCTTCCCGGCATTACTTTTAATTAAATCGGAGGTTCGAGCCCCTCCTTCTAGCGCCAATTGTTGACGTCGATTTTGGATGTATGAAAAAAGTCAACAAGAATTGGATTTTAGCTGTGATTTCAAAGAGAGAAAATGAGAAAGTAATCGGACGCAAGTTTTACGTGGTAAAACTCCGATGGCCGGAGAAACGTCCCCGGATGGCTGAATAATCAACTAAGCCAAAATCCACTATCGAAAAGATTTACAACTCTCGATCTCTCTTTTTCTCTCTGTATTTTGCTATATTCTGCATGTTTTTTATGACGAGATTATGGGTCTATTTATATGTTCATATAACCCTAATTCTCTTTATACAAATAATAAAAGATCTTTGCATTTAACTATGATTGGTTGCTTGTTTAAAGTAGTTTGTCTTTTTTCCTATTTCGGAGACTTGTATTGAGATCGAATAGGACTCTAGTGATGTAGTTCAGTTAGAACTTATTTCCTTATAAAAGCGCAGTCTTTTTGAAGAAATAAAATTGTTGCCTGATTTAGAACCCTCTGTTTGATATTCTATTCTTCTTGGAATTCCTCTTTGATATGGATATCTTCACATATTTTAACGACTCGACTCGTGTGATCTACGCGCTGGGCTTTTTATTCGGTTTTCTTCATGTTCATCCTGAGTAGAACACGATATTAACTGGTCCCGAACGACGTCATCTGATCTCGAATAGAAAATGTCATCAACTAGCCCCGAGTATCTTTAACTGACCTCGAGTAGTATATGACGTCAGTTGACCCCGAGTAAGTTTTGTTCGATACTTGTTTACTCGGGCTTCTAGATATTTTTTGAATGCATATTTGGATGTCCACCTGACAACTCTATCCCCTTTGTCAATGACGTGTACGTCTGATAAAATTTATATACAACAATGATGGACCTGTTTTTTGTGTGTTTTTGAGCCAGGTTCACAGGAGCTCTCTTTGCTATATATATATATTGAAAATGTTCTAAGGTGGAATTTGTGAGATTGGGTTAGCCCATCTTACAAATTTTGGCCCAAGCAATAAGCCCAAGTCAACTTATATCAGCTTTCTAGAAGATTTCAGATTCTGGACAATTGGAGAAATAACCAATTCGCAGCGTTTTTGATTATTGGTTAACATCAGAAAAGTTTGTTAGCCATGTGGTGAAATCCAACATGGCAATTTTTCATTGGCAGCTGCAGATATTGGTGTTGAGTCATCAGGTAAGCATATATATATGAGAAGGAAAGAGAAAGTCATAGAAATTATTCTGATAAGTTTTTCAGTTTTTCGTCTCTCTCTCTGAAAAGCGTTCACTTTGTTGCTCTTTCTCTTTTTCACAGCAAATCTTGGTGAATCCAAGTGTAATCTTTGTAGCTCTTGAGAGATATTGCTATTTGTGTGTAATCCGAGTGATGATTCATGTTTGTAAGAAAGATTGAGTGCTTTTGATCTGTGATTTGTGAAGATTGTGAGAGGTTTGAGGTTTGAGGTTTGAGGTTTAAACACTTGTAGTGTTGTAGATCCAAATTTCTGGTGATATTATTGGGTTGTATTTTGTGTATAGATTGTGAAAGTTTGCTTGTAAAGACAATATATAGTGGATGGGTCTTCTCTCTGAAGGCTCAATATGTATATAAGCCCTTTAATCGCTGAACCACGATAATTCTTATATTCTCTCTTGTCTCGTCTCTATTTTAAATTTCTGATTACTTGATTACTTATTGGTTGTTCAATAGTGTGGTACTCTTGATTTCTGTTCTTGTTTGTTGTAAGAGATTCTTGCAGGTTTTGACTAAAAGAACAGGTATAGTTGGTTGGTTTAAGTCGACCGGATCAACCAACCAAAGGAATGCAAAAGTTACTGTGGGCTAGATACTTTTGTAATTTCTAATATTTTTTGGGCATTTTGGCTAAAATAAAATATACCCAACTCTCTTTAACTCGGTCAGATGCACTGCCCTCTATCCTCATCTGTGCCTATTTTTGAGAACACTAGCACGCCGAGTCTTCAAATGAATTAAAAAAACGAAGGGAAAAAGAAAGAAAACAATAAAGATGAGGAAAACTCAATCTAACAATAGGCAGAAGTGAAAGAATGCCATATATTAAGATGAGAAAACTTGAAAAAATAACAAATAAAATCCGCTATTAGCCCATACATAGCATGTGGAAACATCGCATTCCATTAGATTACTTTCTGAGAAAAATAAATGTACTCCCATTCCTATAATAGAATCACAGTCTACAAACGCATTTCAAATCTATGCATCAGTGGGAACACTTTTGATATCAAGGCAAACAAAGGGTATATCCAACCTGCAAATAGATTAGTAAAACTCATTTTAATTACCAAGTACTAACACATCTATTAATATAAGACAAGGTTCATCTTTTACGTGGATCAGAACTATAAAAAACTTCCTTATAAAGCTTGACTGGCGTGCTTCTAAAGCAGAGAGATTAGAATACATGTGTGTCCTCATCATCACCAGCTAAAGCTTCAAAGCTTGATAATGTAAGCCTGCAAATTATAAGAAATCAGCATGAGTGAGAAAAGGAGATAGAGATAGCACCGAGTCCCTGAGGGAGGTAAAGAGAATGATTATGCAAGCATCAGTATTGTCTTCAGACACTGACAAGAAGGAAAAAAAAAGGATGATATAAGATCATTAAAAGTCAAACACCTTGTATGGGTCTTATGACAAATATTGGTATATTTAAGAACCAAAAAGTGATGTAAAATCTGGATCAAATGATATCTCACAGAAAATAGAAGAAAAATAAGACTGCAGATGGAAGCAAAACACTGTACCTCCCCCTATCTGTACATAAATCTGATAAAAGACTGGCTTCCTAAACTACGTTTGATACATTTGTAAGGGAAATGTTAACCTACAGTCCTACACCCTTAGGGAGGATTTGTACCAAAATAAATCTACATAAAAATAATTCTTTATTACCTTAAGACACTGCAATATGTGCAATTTTGTTTTTATCTGGTTTTGCAGAGGCACCTATTTGTAAAATCTTTCATACTATACCTCCTATCTTAAAACTCTAGCATCCTTGGATATCTTGTAACAAGGAATTTTATCAAAATCGGTAAGATCCCTTCATCTCATTAAATCTTGGAACCACCCATTGGACAAAAACAATGGTTTACTGATGTATGAACTTGTGTGATCACTTCAAAATCACTCTGTAAAAGTTTCACATCCTCAAGTTTGAACTTTTGTAGTGCATTCAAGATCGTAACTTTGTTTTTATGCATGGCATAAACATACATCAATGTCATCATTTAATAAGGGATAACACATATATAAGGGTTCGGACCATTCTTTTCTAGGTTTTTAAAGCCATAGCTGCTACAATCATAACTCCAGAGGAATTTCAATTTCAAAGACCAAGTGCTTGATACAATGATACATAGAATTCCAAAGTTTTAATAATCATGTACTCTTAATTCAAAAAATTCATATATTTTTGTGATAGCAATATGTAATTTAAAGTGATTTGGAAAGTAAGGCAACAATACCATATAATTAAAAAACAAAAATGTATACAGTAAATGCTTTGTATGATCAAATGCTAATTCAAAGTAGCAGTCAGTTGCATACATGGAATGAATTGTAACACAAATCCCTAGTATTCTAGAAAAGAGGAGCGAATGTCTAAATCTCCAAACTCCGAATGGTAGACCAAAATTGTGCCAACAGCAAAAATTCTACACCCAAATCACAGGGAAAACCTTAATTAGTTTAGACAAGGCAAGTAAAATACATTGATAGAAAAAATGTACAACCAATATAAAACCAGAGTGTTGTTTATGTACCAAGTGCAGAACATACCTGAACACAACCATGACAAAGAAAAGCACATAGAAACCTAGCTTCACAAACCGAATCCTCTTCTCAACCTTAATAGCTCTAAAAACTTCAGTTACATCAATAAGATGCTGCCGCTTCATATACCTGAAACATTTGATCACTATTAGTTATGAGTTATGACCAAAAAAAAATTGTCTCAAGTTTAAGCCAGAAGCATATGTATAGCAAATGCATACAAGCCTGACTAGAAAATCTCATAGTTTGGTATAACATAAGTAAAAGATAAGAGTATGATTGAACGTCCTAGTTTGCTTCAATCTGCAGACTTCAAGCATGTCATCAACTTAGTTTAACGAAAAAACAAAAATAGACAAACAGTTATTTCACGAAACCCAGGCACCTAGACTTGTCCATAGTGATGACTATTGGAGGAACTAGGGACTTTGTATTTACCCTTTATTTAAATTGTTGTTGTGAGAACACTGCTTAGACCAAAAGTTAAAAGCTAGGCTGAAAAGAGATGGGGTAAAAGAGAACAGATTTCATTCATGCGTCCAACATTTCATATTCTGAAAGTCAACTAAAAATATGAATATGCTCCATGGGAACTGTGAAATATTAGGTTTGAATGACCTAATTTTTTTTATTCCATCAGAACATATATTTATATAAAATTGGAGACCTAGACATTAGGACTTCTTTCCTATTTTTAAAGGAGAAAATCTTGTATAATCTATTCAAAATAAGGAAAACAATTATATAGCTAATTACACCAAATTTACAGCAAAGAATCCCAACACTCCCCCTCAAGCTGGGTTGTAAATATTTAACATACCCAGGTTGCAACTAAGATCTTCAAAATGCGCTCTTAGAAGTGTTTTAGTTAGAATATCAGCAGTCTGTAGATTAAAAGGAATGTAAACATGCTTGATTACTTTCTCTTCTATCTTTTCTTTGATGAAATGCCTATCTATTTCCACATGCTTGGTCCAGTCATGATGAACTAGAATTTTAACAATACTGATGGCAGATTGACTATCACATAGTAGCTGAATTGTTGCCTCATAAGGTACTTCAATTCGGCTAATACTCTTTTCACCCAAATTTCTTCACAAATACCATGAGCCATAGCTCGGAATTCCGTTTCTGCACTACTTTTAGCTACAACAGCTTGTTTTTTACTTCTCCATGTTGTCAGATTTCCCCAAACATAGGAACAATAACCAGAAGTGGAACGTTTACCTGTGATTGAGCTTGCCCAGTCTGCATCGGAATACAATTCAACTTTCCTACTTGAGTTCTTTCTGAATAACAGACCCTTTCCTGGAGTAATTTTCAAGTATCTTAAGATTCTGTACACCGCTGTCATGTGTTCTTCAGTAGGGTTGTTCATGAACTGACTAACAACACTTATTGAGAATGCTATGTCAGGCCTAGTATGTGAGAGATAGATCAACTTCCCTACAAGTCTCTGATATCTTTCCTTTTCTACTGGAGCACTGTCTTTATTTGAACCAAGTTTGGTAGTGTAGTCCATAGGTGTCTCTGCGGGCTTACACCCAAGCATACATGTTTCTTTAAGAAGATCCAGTACATACTTTCTTTGCGAAACAGCAATGCCTTGCTTAGACCTAGCTACTTCCATTCCCAAGAAGTATGTGAGTTTACCTAGGTCCTTGATCTCAAACTCTCTAGTCAGAAATTCTTTGACTCTTGGAAACTCCTCAGAATAATCCTCTGTTAGAACAATATCATCAACATAGACAATCAACACAGAAATCAGTCCTTCTAAAGAATGTTTTACAAACATTGTATGATCAGACTGTCCCTGTATATACCCATTACTCTTCATAACTCTGGTAAATCTCTCAAACCAAGCTCTGGGTGATTGTTTGAAACCATAAAATGACTTCTTTAGTCGACACACTTTGTTGATGTTTGATGAGTTCTGTAGTCCTTAGGGAATGTCCATATAAACCTCCTCTTCTAGATTCCCGTTCAAGAACGCATTCTTGACATCTAGTTGATGGAGGGGCCAATCCAAATTTGCTGTAAGAGAGGAGTATTTGAATAGTGTTGAATTTTGCAACCGGAGCAAAGGTCTCCTCATAATCTATGCCATAGGATTGAGTAAATCCCTTAGCTACCAACCGAGCCTTGTATCTCTCAATACTACCATCTGCCTTTGTTTTTACAGTGAAGATTCACTTGCACCTGATCACATTCTTTCCATGAGGCATATCAGTAATTTCCCAAGTATCATTCTTCATCAGAGCACTAACTTCTTCATTAACTGCCTTCTTCCATCTGGGATAGCCATGGCTTCTTGAATTGAATTAGGAATGTAGATAGAAGTGACTTTTCTGGTGAATGCTTGGTAAGATAGAGATAGTCCCTCATAATTCACATAGTTGCCAATAGGGTACAATGGATTACTTTTACATTCTCTCACCCCTTTCCTGAGTGCAATCGGTAGGTTCTCATCGGAATTATCATGATCACTTGAATTAGTACCTGCAGAATTTTTCTCTATAGTCTGTAAGTTAGATGTAGAAATTTTTACCTTAGGTTCAGATGTTGGCAGTAGCTGTGAATCTGCTAGTCTCTGATTCCTTCGATGTTTTCCTTTTCCTATGATAGACAATTATCTCGGGATATTCAGAATCAGTTGGTTTCGGTTTAGGTTCACTTTGGACACTTGGAGAAAGTGCAATTTCAGTCGTTTCCGGTGTAATTTTAGGTGTTTCCGGATTAATTTCAGGTGTGTAATCTATGCTATCCAAGAAAAACTGATATTCTTGTGGTTGACTCTGATTAGAACTCTCCCCCTAAATATCAATTTTGGGGTAATAAGTTTTTGTTTCAAAAAAGGTGACATCCATGGTGTGATAAAACTTTTGGTCGTCAAGACAGAAACATTTGTAACCCTTTTGGTTGAGAGAGTACCCTACAAAGATACATTTGGTGGATCGAGCATCAAGCTTGGTTCGTTGTTTTTGATGGATATGTACAAACACAGTACACCCAAATATTCTTAGAGGAAGAGTGGAAATCAGCCGACTTTGAGGTAAGTGTTGTAAAAATACTTGATTTGGAGTTGAAAAATCTAATACTTTGGATGGAAGTCGATTGATTAGGTATGCTGCTGTAAGTACAGCCTCACCCCAAAAACGTTTTGGAACATTGAATGAAAATAACAGAGACCTGGCAATGTCCAGAAGGTGTCTATTTTTTCTCTCAGCTATCCCATTTTGCTGAGGGGTATCTACATAGGAACTTTGGTGTATGATTCCCTCAGTTGATAGATATGAGCCAAGGTTAGAATTAAAAAACTCTCTTCCATTGTCAGTTCTAAGAATTTGAATGGAAGTTTGAAATTGATTTTTAATCATTGTTTTGAAATTCTTAAATATTTGAGGAACTTCTGATTTATTTTTCATGAAAAAAATCCATGAGTCGTGTGTGATCATCTATGAAAAAGATGAACCACCGAGCTCCTGTGACATTTGGAACTTGAGATGGGCCCCAAACATCACTGTGGATCATAGAAAAAGGTTTTGATGCTTTGTAAGGCTGAATTGGGTATGAAATGCGCGAGTGTTTTGCAAATTGACAAATTTCACATTGAAAAGAACTAGCACTTTTATTTCTGAATAAACTTGGAAAAAGTTTGGATAAGTACATAAAACTTGGGTGGCCTAACCTGTAATGCCACACCATGACCGACCTCTCACTCTCACTTTTCAACTCACTAACAGACACAAGAATTAGTTTGATAAAACATAGGTTCACTCACTCCTAGATGAGATTGTCTCACAGAATCCGGTTGAACCTCAAGATGATAGAGCTCAGCATGACTCCTAGCACTGCCAATCATCCTCCCCGAAGTCACATCCTGAAATTCGCAGACATGAGGAGAAAAATTAGCTATACAGTTAAGATCTTAGGTAATTTTATTTATGGAGAGTAAGTTGCGGTCTAGATTAGGAACATATAGAACAAATTTGAGTGTTATGTCACTGGATACCACAACTGAACCAGTCCTTTCAACCTTTGCCAAAGAACCATCTGCAATTCTAACTGTGAGAGCTTCATTACAAGGAGAATATGTGTGGAAAACTCATCTATCTCCTGTCATGTGATCAGAAGCACCGGAGTCTACAATCCAGGGCTTATAATGCTCTTGTTTCACAGTCAAAGCCTTACGAAAATTACCTTTTTGAGCTATGGAACCTGACCCAACAACTGGTGGATTTTGTTGTGATTGCAGCAGCCTTCTCAGTTCATCAAGTTCCTCTTTGCTAAAATTTGCAAGTTGTTCTGAACTACCAGCCATGTTGCCTCGAATTTCCTTCTCTGCTGCTATCTTTGGCTTCCAATCAGCAGGTTTTCCATGGAGTTTGCAGTAGGTTTCTTTGGTATGACCAGGGCAGCGACAATGTTCACACCATGGCCTTCCCCTTTTTCGTGGTTGCTGCAGGTTTCAGACAGCCAAGGCTGATGACTCACCAGTAGCAGCTGATTTTTCCATCTCCAGCATTAAATGGCGTCTACTCTTTTCCCTTCGTACCTCAGAGAAAGCTTCACGTAAGCTTGGCAGCGGTTTTGTGCTAAATATCCTTCTTTTTACTGCAGCAAGACTTGAATTCAAGCCCAAACAAAATTTGTAAACCCGCTTATTCTCTATGATCTTCTTGTATAGTTTGAGATCATTGGTAGTATCCCAGGAATATTTTTCAAAAGCGTCCAGTTGCTGTTAGCTTTGATGGAGTTTGTTGTAATACTCGGTCACAGATAAATCACCTTGTCGGAGATCGTGCAAAAAACCCTCAATTGTCACCAATTCGGGGGTGTTGTCTTTATGAGAATAAGTGTCTTTAGCAGCCTCCCAGATTTCTGCAGCAATTTCATATAGGAGAAAATTTTCTCCTATGTGTGGCTCCATGGAATTCACTAGCCAAGACATAACCTGGCTATTATCTCTCTTCCAGATCCGATAGCCATCGTTTTTTTCGTCTGGTTTGGTGATATGTCCAGTGAGATAATCTTCTTTTTCCTTGCTGCGGACATGAAACATGAAGGATTGAGACCATTGGATGTAGTTTCGGCCATTCAATTTGTAGATGGTGATTAGTGTGGATGAGTAGTTTGTCAGGTCTCCCCCATTGTTGTTGAACATAACAGTTTCGACATTTGAGGAGGATGATTTTGGAGTTTCAATTGAAGATTCTTTGGTGTTTGTCATGTCTGGTATTTGAAGTTGCTACTGAGAATTAGGTAAAGGCTAGGACGGCCTATGAATACTGCCGGAATAAGCAGTGTAGAATGCTGCCGGAAAAAGCAGTAGATGGAGAGTTGACCTAGAACGGCTGTGGGATTGACAGGAGGTGTCTAGGGTTACTCTGATACCATGTGAAATATTATGTTTGAATAACCTAATTATATACAATTGGAAACCTAGACATTAGGACTTATTTCCTATTTTTAAAGGAGAAAATCTTGCCTAATCTATTCTAAATAAGGAAAACAATTATACACCTAATTTAGAGCAAAGAATCCCAACAGGAACATATTGAGACAAACAAGCCAGTTAAAATACCATGAATCCTTGATTTTTTGCCCATATGCTTATGTGACTTAATTTATGAAAATTCTATGTAAAACAGAAGCTTCTCACAGATGGTAAGTCTTTGTCCAGCAATGAGAACATATTTGATGAAAACTGGGGCAATGCAACAAAAGAGAAAAGTTAGCCTGGAGAGGAATAGATGCTTCTAAGGAGTTGTACCCTCATTAATTCAGGATATCAAAGGGTCCCTTTTAAATTTGTAGGTCTGGTTAAAGCCTTAGAGGAGGATGGGATTTCAAGTTCACCAGAAATTTAAATGACAGAGAAGCAGTAGAGTGTGCTATTCTTCTTCTTAATCTAGAGGGAGTTGACCTTCAGGAGAACAAGAGGAAGAGAGAATTTAGATGCCGGAAAAGAATGGGTTATTCTCTGTCAAATCTTACTTCTCCCTAACCAACGATAGTGGTATTATTTGTTTTAGCTCCCTACAAGGAAATCAGAAGTCCTTCCCAAAGTTAGAAGTCTAGTTTGGTCAATAGCTTGGAATACAGTTAATACTAAAGATCTTTTGCAAAACAAGAGACAACAGAGGCTTTATCGCCTCAACGGAGTATTATATGTGCAAGAACAGTCTTGAAAGTTTAGACAACCTCTTCATTCACTGCCCACTGGCTTAGAAGCTAATCTAAGATGGGAAGCTCCCTCTTCTTGCAGTTTGGTTGTGTCATATAGACCATTTGATTTAAATCGCAGTAGAGTAGAAAAAGTACTTTGGGATTGCACAAGATTGGGTATCTTTTGGATCCTTTGGAATGAAAGAAACAAAATATTTTTTGAAGATTACAAGGGTGAAGAACCAGAGACCTCGTGGTATAAAATCAGATTTTGGACTTCCCTACAGGTTTCAGTGTCAACAGAATTTAAAGAAGTTCCTTTTTCTTTATTCTTGAAAATTGGGAAGCAGCTGTGATGTAAATTATAGCTTTGGCTTTTCTTTTGGATGGTTCTCTGCTTCTTTAAGGATTGGTTTTGTTTGTCTTGGTCCTGTTTTTGTTCTTTATTCACTCGTAGGTTTTAATTATTGTTTTTCACTACTTTTTCCCTAGCTTTTCTTAGGGCAGCTTGTCCTCCTTTTGTATATCTTTTAGCTATAGCCTATATATATATATATATATATATATATATATATATATTATGATGGTTTTGATCAAAATTCTCAAGTCAAATCTTATCAAAGCAAAAAATTTGGTTCAACCCACATTCTTTACACAGTATTGAGAAATATAAACATAACGAGAAAAAAGGAATGAAATGCTATATAATAATCCCTTCATAAATGAGGAGAAATAATACTTACAAGAACGCATTATAGCAAGTGAGTGGCAATGCAGCAAGAAACGTGAACCAGTGTCCAGTCACAAGAAGAAGTAAGCATAATAATCCTTGCAGGAGAAACTCGGGGACAACCCAGAAATTGATGCGAGATGATGCTTCAAAAGGATTCAAATGGTCATCCTCCAAGTCCACTAAGCACAAAAGCTACAAAAATCATGCACAACACTTAGACACATGACCTGAGAACTAAAGTGTAAAAATTTAACCACAATCACTAATTGTGAAGCATGGCCTCCCTGCATATCTCTTTTCTGTAGGGATGTATTTATGTATATTTCATCTGTTTATAGGTGTGTTGCTAACATATAAGAATAAAGAATTAGTCTTACTAAAGTAGAAAGTAGAAACTACAAATATGATAATATCGTATGCCATTTAAACCAATAAAGGCATGAAAGACTGCTTAATATGGTTAATGACAATTATAAATGTTATATTAGAATCTATTTCAAAAAAAACTGTTATATTTGAATCACATCAAGGATAATGATATGGAAACATTAAAAGATTATTTATGTCCATAAATGTTTTACTGATTTCCCATAAAAGCAACAGTGCATGTTTCAAATTATAAAACTATACATCAGGTTATTTCAGCAATAGATGCAACTCATCCCTTGATCATAGTTAACATAGACATTATTTTGTGGCAGAATAATAACTTTCATGGTTTCAGACAATGACTGCTAAACTGGACATGGATTTTAATGCATGCATGGGATGAAGCTAAATACAGCATAACAGCAATAATATTTAAATCAATTAATCATAGTAGTACTACAAAGATTCACAGAAGAAAGACGCAAAAGATGTCCGATATGGTCAGTAGATGTAGCCAAATCTGATCAAGACGTACAGAAAAGCACCTATACTTAATGTTAGATTTTGTCTCTCCAATATTGTTTCCCAGTGTGACTTGAATCCCTTGGCACTCTAACATCTAGGATTAAATGATATAATTTTGTAACGCCCATGTTTCATGGAGGTGTGCTCCTAATTATAGAATTATAAATGCCCTAAGTAGGTTTGATTTTTGTCCTCTATTTGAAGTAGATCTCTCTATTTTTCCCTGGTATTCTTCAGCCTAAGGTCAAAGGTAATTAGGAAAACGTCTCGCAATGTAGTGTCCACAGAGACAACAAATTTATATAACGTTTCCAAAAGTCCAATTATATTTCTAGTTTTCCTTCATTTTCCACTGTTTTCTCAACAACCAAGCAGTACAATAAGCTATCAGGACTTGATTTTCATTGTGCTAAATAAGTAACAATAAAGATGTAGCATCACAAATCAAACTCAGAAATCTTTCTTCTCCACCATTTTCTTCAACTTTCTAAGCAACCAAACAGTATTACTAGGGTTTAGATTAAAAAAAATAGTGAAAATAAATATGAAATTATACAATATCGAGTACTGGCTACTAAAAAGCACGTTTATAAACTCTACAATTCGGTTTTTATTTCAGATTTAGACAAATACGCGCGTACTGTTGTACAAGTTCATAAACTGTGTTTTTCATCATTTTCTACTATTTTCTCGGCAGCCAAATAGTAGGAAAAAATAATAATAAAGAAAGAAAGAGAAAAACTACCTGATAAAAGCTGGAAACGATGAGAGCTAAGTTCATGAGAAAAATTAGAAGCCAGAAGAGAACAGCCCAGGCCATGTTCGGCAGCACAACAAAAATTCAAAAAAACATGCGATCTTCTGTCTATTGTGTGTTTGTTTGTTTTGAAATGTCTAATGATTGCGAGACGCGTAAACAGTAGAGTAACAGACCGAAAAGGCTTGCTTAATTCAACCTTTTGAACCTATAACTATAATACTAGTTTGAATTCTACTGCGATTTCTGTATAATTGTACATTTACAGAAGACAAGAAGAGTGAAACTTGGAAAGACCACTGATTTTTTTCTAATTATTTTACTTTTTTTAATCATTAATAAAAAAAATTACAGGTTTATATATAGCGGTCTCTAAAGGTATCCATGGTTCGGTGAGGTTCCGGTTCCGGTTCCGGTTCCGGTTCCGGTTCCGTAGAGGGGGGAAATCGTAACCGAAACCGCTATACACGGTTTGGGTTTGGTTTTGGTTTTGTAACCGACGGTTTGGTTGGTTTTGGTCGGTTTTGGATGGTTTTGGTGTTTTTTTTTAATATAAAACTGATTGGTGACGATTTTGGTCGGTTTTTGGGGAGCATAAACCGTAATTGAATCGGCTCGCAACCGGTTTCGTAACCGTCAGTTTCGGCTACAGTCCGAAACCGACGGTTAGGTTACGATTTTTCATGGACGGTTTCGAATGGTTTAACTAAACCGTGGACACCTCTAGTGGTCTCTCTAAAACATCTGCCGTCATATTCGGAGAGATCAATCATACAACCACCTCTCCAATTTGTAGGAACCTCGTTCACCGGTAATGCAGCGGAAATGAGTTTTAAAATTTTTTATACATATTATAATTTGTATCTGGGACCAGTGAATTTTGGATCATATTTATTTTCGAAACAAATACATACAATATGTAAATACAGGAAATTGAAATCGATATAATAAGAAGAAGATTAAGAAGCTCACTAACGTTTGGAGACTCCTTCACTTTTCGATATGCTCATGATCTGTACCACTGATCTTCCTAGCTATTTCCGGGACTGGTAACTACGTGTGGGTACGTCACAGTCTCAAAAACTTAGAACGGAGGATGTAGGAAAACTAAGAAACTCTTTTTTAATTTTCACTATACAACATTTGCACTATTTACATCTTATACAAACTCTAATATATGTGTTGATACGTGTTTCACACACACTAATTGCTTCAAAAGCAAAAATTTAATCTGCGCCTAATTCCTTTTTTAAGCAAAAGACTCGATGCATGTGTTGTCGAAAACCAAACAAAATTATCTCCCTTTTTTTTGTCTTTTTGTTAGTAGAACCACTTATACTCACGCACACCTTTTTGCGTGTGACCTGTGACCACTAAGTAGTTCACCTTCTTATAATCAGTTTTTAAAATAATATAGGGCTCATCCCGTAAGTGTTTTTCAGTTGCTGCTTTTTGAAAATAAAAATAAAAAATAAAAAATGAAAATAGTATTTTTTGTTTCAATTTCGAATTCTGAAAAAGCATCCGGTGACATATACTGAAAACTGTATTTTGAAAATGAAAACGAAAAAAACGCGTCTTGTAGGTTAACCGAAAACTATTAAAAATTGAAATATCAATTTTGGTTTTTTATTTAATATTATTACAACTATAAACAAATTGATTAAATAATTAACCAATATAACATTGTGTTATAATTTTTAAATTGAATAAAACTAACACATAAAAAATTAATTCGAAAAAACATATCAAAAAATAAATTAATCAAAACTAAACTATTAAATTATAAATAAATAATTATAATATATATATATTGTTATATAATAAAAATTTAACTGTATATATGATATATACATACTATAATAATATATAAAATATATATCAAATATTATTACGTATATTATATATATAATATACGTAATATATATCAAATATTATTATATATATTATATATACATATATAATATTATTGTATATAATAACATATAATATATATATTATTGCATGAATACTATTAGTTCTAGTTGGAAATAAATTATTCTGAAATATATATAAGGGGTACTTTGGTCATTTGAAAATCTTGTCTCGTCTTATTCTAACCATATCAAACGTATAACAGTACAATTAATAGTTTTTTTAAAAAAGATTTTTTTTATATAAAAAAAGTGAAAAACAAAAACGAAAACAAAAAAACAACTATTTTGTGTTTTTCAAATCTTTCACTTTTAACACTGGTTTTTTTTTCATTTTTTTATTGTTTTTTGAAAATAAAATGAAAAACGGTTAACGAACACGTTTTCTAAATCGTTTTTGAAAAATAAAAATGAAAACGGACTGAAAAACAGCTACATGACGGGACCTTATATATCTCAAAAATCATTTCAAAAATTGAAATCTCCTTAGTTTTGATTCGTTTTTTTTCAAATAATATATGTCATATATATAATATTTAACTTTTAAAAAAATAATCATATCTATATTTGAAAATAAAATCTATATTTTATTTATCAAATAAGATATTATATATATATATAAAAAAATTTCAAATATATATAATTTATTTTATTTAATAAATGAGATAATCATATTATCTCATCATTCAAAAATAAATAACTATTGAAACCCACCATTCATGACTAATTACACTATCAAATAATCTCATTATTTAATTGTCATAATTGTCATTTTAATCAATTGAATAATCTAATTACTCAATCAACTCCTGACACGTGTCACTTTCGTAACACAATTAATTAGACAATCCAATTAATTAACTGTGACACTTGTTACCTAGATCGATCGGGCTAGTAAGGGAACCTAATGGACCCACAGTATTTTGAGCTTCAATAATCCTCAGAATCATTAATTAAACTCTTTAATTAATATTCCTTTATTATTAACTCCGGTGTTATTCCACTAAAAACCCGAAACTGCACTCTCTCAACTGCGGACATTTTTACACAAACCGATACAACTCGGTGTCCATCGATATAGCTATTACATATGGTGTGATCCTCCATAGTAGTTCGTAATTAGAGCTGAATCATAATATCTGTTATACCCCACTAATTACATATACCCTTTAAGTACCATTGATTCTTTAATGGACAATAAATCATATTTCCTCACGAAATTAGGAGAACGTTCAAATTGTTCAAGCCCCGAATCAAACATTAAGGCCCCGTTTGGTGCGCAAGATTGGATTAGACTATTTCATGGGATTTAATTGGATTGAGATGAGACTGGGATTAGATATGATTGGATTAGACTGGACTGGATTGGACTAAATTAATATTATGCTGTGTTTGGAGAAATGTGGGACTGAACTGAATTAAGATCATGTTTTGTTTTGTAAAACATGGGATTGGACTAAATTTGATAATATTTTGAAACTGAATAATAAATTATTGAAATATGTATTTAAAGAAAATAAATGTTTTAATTTATATATTATTAAAGTAATATATATACACACACACATGTGGGACTATTAAGAGAAATTAGGATTGATATAATTTCGGTCCTTAATAATCAAATGGAAATTGAATAACAAATTAGTATTTGTCATATGTTTGGTACATTTTTTGATTGGATTAATATATATATATATATATGTGTGTGTGTGTGTGTGTGTGTGTGTGTGTGTGTGTGTGTGTGAGTGTGTGCGCGCGCGCGCGTATGTGTGTCATATTATTACTTTTTTATTAAAAGTAAATTTATAGTATATAATTTATTAAAAATATTTTTAAATAAAT
The DNA here is from genome assembly GCA_032871835.1 of Dipteronia dyeriana. Classification (NCBI taxonomy): domain Eukaryota; kingdom Viridiplantae; phylum Streptophyta; class Magnoliopsida; order Sapindales; family Sapindaceae; genus Dipteronia; species Dipteronia dyeriana. The sequence goes on from CM065298.1 coordinate 86,084,048, forward strand.
TTTTTTTAAAAAAAAAGTGAACAACATAAATGAATCTACGAATAAAAAATATTTTTTAAAAAGTGAACAACATAAATGAATCTACGAATAAATTAAATTACAACTTATGTATGAAATTATTATAAATTAAAAAAAAAAGATAATGAAAAGAAAAGATAGAAGAAAAAAAATAGATGGTTTTAATCCCAAGACTAATAAACCCACCAGTATATGTGGGTTTATTTAGTCCCATGTTGATAGGAATATTGGGTACTGTTGGGAGATAAAATCTCAGTCCCATGCAGTTGCCAAACGCAGGATTAGGACTAAATTAGTCCAATCCTAGTCCAAACCCAGGCAACAAACAGGGCCTAAGGGAACTACCATCTACTTCTCACATGAATGAGTGGATTCCACTATTGTGTACAAATATTCCCAGCCACAAGTCAAACCGCAATCCCAACATACGGAGTATATTGATCATGAAATACATCTGACCTCACACATGGTATATCAAAGATCACGATCTAACCTGAAAGAGTCGATAAGACACTTAGGATTAAGATCACCCACATATAGCCATCATTAGTTGATATATATGAATCTCATCGGTAAACGGATATTGGTGTGAGATTCATATAGATCATGGCCCAGCCTATATGATCACATCATACATGGTGTCTTCATTCCCATATCTCATATGAATGATTCAAGATAGAATCACTGTACATTACGGAATCGACCGCAACTATAGATTAACCACAAATAAAGTACCCAGCTTTATTTGCTATCTATAGACTCTTTAGATTGCACGTCTCTTACTGTATCCATCCGTATATGACACTCATATACACAGTTCGAGATTACATCCGGCAATCCAGGATGTTAATATGTGCACAAGTTTATAAAATAAATAACATAACAAGAATGAATTGAACCTTTCTTTTTATTTACTTCATAAATCCATTTACAAATCACATATTTAGGACATAAACCCCAACACAATTCCTATCACAAGGAATCAATCCAGAATGCAACTCCCATATCAAATGGAATGTGATAAAACCATCTTTTGGCGGGTCGCTCATGCTCACCTCTGTCTGTAGCAATGTTGTAGAAAGCGTTAGGCACTAGTCGGACAGCGACCATCCATCTAGCACCTAGCCAACCTAGTTAGGGAGTAATCGGAATTTTTTTAATATATATATATTTTTATGTAAAATCAAATTCCAAAAAACTCAATATCATAAACATCTAAACAAAATCTAACAAACTCAATCATATTCCAAAGAGTCAATAAAATAAATCAACCTAATCGGTCAATAGTGACGGGTCATGTGACCTAGTCTCGAAATACAACTTCCACATAGAAATGGCAATATACCGGGTTCGGATGGGTTTTGTATGTAGCGATCCTACTTCCACATCCCTTTTTTCCTCATAAGTCAAAGTAGAATCGCTACATACACGTCCCATCCCGTCCCGAAATACAACTCCCACACATCCCTTTTTTCCTCGCGTCCCGGGCAAATGCTCAACCAATTTTGCTAACAGTGTTCATTTGCAATTACAACTTAGGGTCCGTCCTGTAAGCGTTTTTCAATCGATATTTTTCGAAAAGAAAACTGAAAATGAAAACATTGTTTTTGGTTTCAATTTCGAAATCTGAAAACATGTCTGGTAGTATATACTAAAATCCGTATTTTGAAAATAAAAATGGAAAAAATGTGTCTGGTAAGCTAACTGAAAACTATCTAAAATTGAAATATCAAATTTTATATTTTGTTAAATATTATAAAAATTATAAAAAAAAATGATTAAATAATAAATCAATATAATTTTTATATTGTAATTTGTAAATTAAATAAAATAACGCATCACAAATTACTTAAAAAAAAATAATTAATCAACTAATCAAAACTAAACTTTTAAATTATAAATAAGTATTATTAAAAAAAATATAAATAACATTAAAAAAAAAAAGGAAAGCAGATCAGAGAAAAAGAAGAAAAGAAGAAAAAGAAAAGAAGAAGATCGAAGAAGAAGAAGAGGAAGAGGGTGAGGAAGAGGATCGGAGAAGAAGAAGGAGAAACATCCGATAAGGAGAATAAAAGGCTCGGAGAAGAAGAAGAAGAAGAAGAAGAAGAAGAGGCTCAGAGAAGAAGAAGGTTCATAAAAGAAGAAGAAGTTGATTAGAGAAGAAGAAGATGAAGAGGAAAAAAGAAGTAGAAGAAGAGAAGGGAATACCAGATGAATGATGGTGATGAAGACTTTCATGTTTTTTTAGATAAAAAAGATTTTTTTAAAAAAAAATTAATGTTAATTTTTTTGAAAAATAAAAGCAAAAGTAAAAAATAAGTATTTTATGTTTTTCAAATCTTTCACTTTTAATATTGATAATTGCAATTTGAAATCAAATCTTCAAATTGCATGGCATTGTTGGTTAATAGAATGAAGAGTTCTAATAAAGTTCCTAGATTACTGGCAGTTTCTTCGATATTTAACATTAACTTAGATTAAATTTGGGGTTTTTAGCAAAACTACTCTAATTTAGGGACCAAATTGCAAATCTACCCTAAAACCCAAAACAATTGCAAAAATGTCCTGAAATGACATTTCTACCCTTGTCAACAACTGAAATCAATTTAATTCTGTTTGCCCTAAATTCTCAATTCCTCAGGCCACCCATCCCCGATCGAACCCATCGTCGACACAAGCCGCCATCGTCGACGTCTATTACAGCTCAACTGGAACTTCATCGTCGTGATTTCGACGACGTTGACGATATCCATCCACAGTCGACGACATCCGTCGTCTTCAACTTACAAGTTGAAGTCGAGTTTTCTCGTACAGCAACATCGAATCTTCGAGACCCAATCGAACCCATCTTCCGTCGTCGACACAAGTCGCCCTCACTGACGTCCATTACAGCCCAACTGTAACTTCGTCATCATGATTTTGACGTCGTAGACGATATCCAGCCACCATCGACGACATCCGACATCGAGTTTTCTCGCAACAGCCATCTTCTGGTTCTTAATCAGCCTCCACGTTCAAAGCAGCAATATTTCAACCATTTGGGTCCAATTTCAGGTATTTAGAGTTTGGAACCAATTTCAGGTATTTAGAGTTTGGAACCCTAACATTTAGGTTTACGTTTTGACCTTGAAATTGATTTCAGGGTTTTCATTTGTTGGGTTAGACCGATTTGATTTAGGGATTGATTTTAGGGATTGATTTTAGGGATTTCAATTTCATGTATTTAGCAACCTCACATTTACTGATTTTGGATTGAGTGCTTTGTTAAATTCCCTCAACTTCATGTTATTCCAATCTTGTTGATTTTGATGATTTTTGATTTAGTGCTATGTTTCTGTGTCGATTTTTAGGATATTTCGGTTGGAAATGGTTCAAGTGTGCTTTGTTTCGTTTTTGTAATTATGGGTTTTTTGTGTGTTTTAACTTGTTTTGAAATTGAAATTTTCTCTGGGGGTGCTGCCCCCCGACCCCCGCGAGCTGACCAGGCAGCTCGACCATTACGAGCTCAGCGGGGAGCTCGACCCCCGAGTGCATTACTGTAGCGCAACTAAAGATTTCCCGTAATATTCTTTATTAGGTCCACTTCTTTGTTTGTTGTGTTGCAATATTGTTACTTTTGTTTGCATATGATGCATGCAGTCCATGTATATCACTTTTTATTGTATTTACTTTTACTTTCTCTTCAAGTATTTGTATTCGTTAGTTTGTATCTGAATGTAATTTGGAATGTTTTTAATTTGATAATCATGGGTGGAAACAAATTACTTGAATCACTCAAGATTAAGGAATGTGATCGTTTTCCTTCTCGAGTTACTGGCCATTGTAATTGGGAGAGTATGAGGCTTATTAAGTCGCATCTCACAGAAAAATAACTCAAGTTGTTTAGAGTGACATGTTTCGGTCATTTTTTAGATGTGAGCGATATGGTGTTGTCTGGGCATTTTTGCCACCACATATTGCTTAGGGAGTTTCATGTCAAGAACACCGATTATAATGCATCTTCTTTGTGGTACCATGTTGGCAACGGGGTTGATACGGTTTTCCCAGTAGAATTTTTTTTGGTTAGTGGGCTAGCCTTTGGAAAATATTCTGAATCCAATCTGGAGCTTTTCAAAAGAAAGAATAGTCGACTCGGTCGAATCTATTTCCAATCTAGTAAAGTCAAGGTTAAAATGATTGTTGATTGGTTTAGGAATTTAGGTTGTAATAATAAGATTAGTGATGATGAGGATGTTGTGAAGTTGGCGTTAATACTTTTTTTGGAGATGACGTTGGTTGGGAATGACGATAGGACTAGCATTCTATATTGGGCATTATAATTAGTTGATGACTTAGATGCTTTTAATAAGTTTCTGTGGGGGACATTCATATACTCGAGGACATTTAACTCCATTTCTACTTGTCTACTTGGTCGTGATGATAAATTCAAGAATAAGTTCACTGATGACAAGTTGGAGGAGAATGTTGATGCTCCAGTTAAACAGAAAGCGGAGAGGTACAACGTTTATGGGTTTGTGACGGCCTTTCAGGTGATATGTGTTAAATGATGAAGTTTAATAAAATACATTTTAGGCAACATGCATGTTTTGATACAGTAACTTAACTATCATTTTCTTTGTTTGTTTTTCTTTGTTTTTGTTTTCAGGTGTGGGTGATTGAAGCAATACCAAAATGGGTCACACTTGGATATGCCACTAGGGTAAACAATGTCACCCCTAGAATTTTGAATTGGCAATGCACGGGAATTCCTACGTATTCAGACATTCAAAAAACCATATTTAAGTTCAAGAACGTAAGTATTGAATATGGTTGCTTCAAATAAAATTATTTTTGATTTGCTATATTTTAGGTATTACACTGTAATGTTAATTTTTGAACAAAAATATTCATATTACCATATACAGAACTCTTGGCCCTACTGATGAAGAAGCAAGGCAACCGTTTTGGACAAGTACGGATAAACTAAAATATGTATTACCCGATGTGGATGGTTGTGTTGGTAAGGATGATATTGAGGATGATTTTGAGAATAATGTTGAGGACGATGCTCAGGATGACGTTGATGATGCTAAATACTTATACTGATCCATCGTCATTTACGGTCGAGAGACTCAAAGAGGGTGTACCATGTCAAGGAAATCAGTATGTCTTTGTTTATTTCTTCATGGTTATTGTTTGTCTTACGTGATGGTTGTTATTAATGAATGTTTTTTTTTACATAGGTCCGATTGTGGGGTTTTCACTCTCAAATTCTTGGAGTATCTATGGGCAAGAAAAGAATTCGACTTTGATGAAAATGACGGACAACCCTTTAGAGTTAAGAAAGCAACAGAAATATTCCAAAATTCAAAAGTAGTACCTTGTGTAAATAATGAACCTTTATGTGTAAATAATGCAAGTTGATGTGATCTGTGTGATTTGTGTGAACGGTGTAGAGATTGTTGTGATTTGTGATTGTGATCTGTACATAGAAGTGATTTGTGATTGTGATTTGTGTGAACGGTGTAGAGATTGTTGTGTGAGGATTAGAAGTGTTATATTTGCAAGGACAATATAGAAGATATGGAATTGTTGCAATTTCAAATGAAACTCTGTCAAAATTTCGTAAATAATATACTAAGGCATACATCAACAACATCATGTGATCTACTTGCCTCACCAATTTCACTAATACTTCCCATACCACTTGATGGTTTACTTGCCTTCGGGTAGGTGTAAGTATGGCTATTGTGACCAACATGATGTCAAGTGGTGCAACTTCTTTGAGTTACTTCCTCGCCAAATGACGGAATACGATTCTTTTTAGGTCTTCCAGGACCGCGACGACTTACTGGTGGGTGAACAATTTTTGATACAATATCCTCAGGAACCAACCATTCACTGGGTTGTCCAACGAGATGTATTTCTCCACTGTTTGCTGCAACCAGAAACACATTAGAATAATAAGGAGAAAGATAATCAACAAATGAAAATCTCCGTAACCTAATGCAACCTAATGCATGTGCACATGGAATTTGGTCGACATCAAATTCTTTACAGGTACATATTTTTGCTGTCAAATCCACATGTCCATCTAAACCCCCATCTTTAACAAGGAACATGTAAAATGTGATAGGGTAGATCCGCATATATCGTGCTTTGTCATCCTTGACATCGATGGCTACATCTGCGGTTGTTGTCAATTGAGTTGTAAGTTTCTGTGCAGTTGTTCGTCGATCATGGAATCAATGCTGCAGAACCCCTCTGATGTAATCAATCACTCCAGTAATAGGCAATTCCTTGGATTCTTTAATTGCATTATTCATGGCCTCTGCAATGTTGGTTGACATTATGTTGTACCTTTTTCTTGGATAGTGTGCTCGTGCCTAACGCTCAATACCAATATTCGTGACATACTGAGCTGCTTCGGGATTAATATTTGCTAGTTGTTCCATATGTTATATGAATTGACTCTCTCGATACACCCTGGTTGCTCGTCGAAAGTACTGTTTCAGAGCCTTATTCCTACCATAGTGACCAACCATGTTCTGTTCTAAATGTACTGCACATGCATCGTGGAAGGAATTGAGAAACACTTTTTCTACACCGGTTGTGATACTGCCTTTTCTGTCTGAAACAATAACCAAATCATCAACTTCGCCCACGGCTTTATGCAACCTAGTTAAAAACCATTCCCAAGCTTCATTTGTCTCTGAATCACCAACACCAAAAGCTAGAGGAAATATTTGATCATTGCCATCCATACACACAGCAACAAATAAGACCCCTCTATGAGGACCTTTCAAAAGCGTACCGTTAATAGCAATAACTGGTCTAATCGAAGACAAAAATCCATCTATACACGGATTTAAGCAAAATAACATATACATGAACCTGTTAGACGAATCAGTGTGGAGGTCTGTAAAAGTCCCGGGATTTGCTTGCTCTAACATGTATAAGTATGATGGTAAATTACTGTATGACTCAACCGGTGTTCCTTGAACCTCTTCTAAGGCAATATGTCTAGCTCGGTACCCTTTGTGGTAGTTACAGGAGATTCCAAACTCTCTTTGCATGTCATGTATAATTTCCTTGGGCTTGTATAAACGATGGTCACGAAGTTTCTCATGTATGTGTTCCACTATAACTCGTCCACTTGCTTGCCTTTGATGCGAAAATCGTGCTTCTGTGGAGCAAGTGTGTTGATTGTCAAATTTTCTAATCTAGAAATAATCTGAATTGTGAACCTTAGATGCACGCAATCGCCAATTGCAATCCTCAACAATGCACCGAACTTGATATCGTGTTGTATCGGACTTGAACACCCTAGTCTGGAACCGGTTGGTAAAGGCATAACTACCTATTTGTGATTGTAGTTGTATCTTGCTTGGAAAAAATTCACCCACTTCAAGACGCATAGTAATAGGTCTGGGTGCAACTTCACCCGAATTAATAGAATAAAATACACATGGAGGTGAAACAAGCCTCTGGACATTGGCAAACTGCTCATAATACTGATTGGGAACTCCCTAACGACTGAAATTAAACTGTGGTTCTGTTTCATCATGCTCAGGAATCTGTTGGTTACCTGTCGTATCTTGAAAACTAAAATGACGAGGAGGAGATTGTAATCCCTCTCGAATATCATCCAAATGGGTAGCCATGTTAAGTACATCCGACCTTCGAAACTCATCCATAGTGACATGGTGTAGGTTGTGAGAGGACTCTGGTGGGTTATGTTTCATTTCTGGAGATTGATGGTTGATTTCCTCAACACTAATGCAAACTAATGGGTCAACATTCTCTCGACTAAGCAACAACTGAACGTCCTCATCATCAACAATCTCAATAGGCATGCTAGGATGAAAAGTTTGTGGAAGAGTCTTCATACTTACCCGATAATGATCTTTATCAATTCCGGTGACATTGTATACCTTATCTAACAATTGATCATAGTTTGAATCCCTTGAAAAAGCAAACGCCTTCACTCTTCGACCTTTATACCAATACTCACTATGATGACTTTTCCATTCTCTACCCCAATTCAAAACCAAATGCACATTTTTCATCTTTAATCCTGAAAAAATAATTCAACATATATTATCCATCATTAAAAAATTCATTATTTGAAAGAACATAACATAACAAAAAACCACATGAAAAAAAAATCGGACCCATTAAACAAATCATCGGGTCGAGTGACCCGATATTTTTTTCCATCGGGTTAGACTGACCCGACGTCGGGTCAGCCTGAACCGACATAATTTCTCATGAAAAAATGACATGAAAAAATCTATCGGGTCATGTTGACCTGATGTCGGGTCAGCTGACCCGATGCATTTTTTCATCGGGTTAGGTTGACCCAACGTCAGGTCAGCCAACCTGATGAAATTTTTCATCAGGTTAGGCTGACCCGACATCGGGTCAACCTGACCCGACAGAATTTTGCATGATTTCAGGTCAGCCAAACCCGATGAAAGATTTCATCCAGTTGGGGTGACCCGATGTTGGGTTGGGGTGACCCGACGTCGGGTAAGGGTGACCCGATGCCGGGTCAACCAAACCCGATGGAATTTTTCATGGTTTCTTTATAAAAAAACTTAGGATTATGAGGTAAATACCAGATCAGGAAGTTGCCATGTTGTTCGGTGGATGGCTTTGTGAGTATGTTAGTAATTGTTTGTTGGAAATTGATAAATATAATTAATAAATTAGGTGATGTTATGAATAAGGGCAATTTGGGAATTTTATGGTATTTTTGCAATTGTTTTGGGTTTTAGAGTAGATTTACAATTTGATCCCTAAATTAGGATAGTTTTACTAAAAACCCTTAAATTTGTTAGCATATAGATAATTCCTAGACTAACGAACGTACTTTCACTGCCTTCAAAGAATATTTAGAAGGCAATTATTCGTAGTAATGGGCGTTTTACCCGATCCAGCCTTAAAATTTCAATAGTAGGTTTGGGGTACTGGGGTGTACCAGACCCTTGAAGTAGTGTAACATATGGGCGATATTTTAGGATCCCAATAGCAAGATATTGTGTTGGACCATAGTCACCCTACCCCTTACAAAATAAATTTAGTGCGATGATATTTATAACCTTGAAAAACAGTATGTGTACCTCTTTTTGTACCTACACCCCATTAAATTTTTTAAAATATGTAATTTTGTAAACACACCCATAAATGACCAAATATGCCCTTCTTTCATTATTAATAAATATTATAAATAAATAAATTATAAAAATATTTAAAATCAGTATATATATATATATATATATAATATTAAAATCAAGAAACCATGAAACTTACATAAACAAATGAGATTTTATACAGTTATTACAAAACAAATTAAATTGCTAAAGTTATTATTAGATATGATGGTTTTTTATTCTGTGTAGCTGCCTCCTCCATTTTTCCATATTTTTTTCCATCCGCCGGAATGGAGGAGGCAACAATTGATTTTCAGGCCATGTTCCATGCCCCACCGCAGCTGGTGCAGCACCCCCTGCGTTCACTTGATCGGGTGATCCTCAATTCTTATTCAGCTCGTAGGTTATTTGAGGCTTTTTGAACTCTAGGTGATGGCCACTCATTTGTGGTCCTATGTATTAGTTTGTTTACTTAGATTTATTGTGAACTCCATTTTAGTATTTTATTATGATTTGATAGTCAAAAACTGAAAATTGTGTTTTATTATGTGTTTGATTAAACATAAAAGTGTAAGGTGAACATAAACCTTGAAAAATTTAATGTGAATAGTTACTGGAAAAAAAATTGAGTTTACACAATTAAACTAAAATTATTTTTTGGTAGGGTTGGTTGCCTCCTCCATTTTTTCCGATCTAGAATGGAGGAGGCAACAGCCTTCCACCTTAATTTTTAGGCTCAGAAGAAGTTGATTTGGATTTTTATTTTTCTTTATTACATTTTATTTTATTTGCTTCCTTGTTTTTTAATTTGGTTTAGAGTCAACTATTCAAAATAACTATTAATTGTTTTAATTAAAATACTAATAATATAATAAGGATAATACTGAATTTTTGAAAACATATACATTTGGGATGTACAACCAGAGAGATACAAATATCACCACTCATAAATTTAATATTGTGTGGACCGATAATATTGTGTGTACCGATGGTCCACGTATAAAACATTAAATTGATAAGAGCAGATACTACATTTCATCTTAACCAAAAGGTCGAGAGATACGATTTTAAAAGCATTAAAAATTTTGTTTTATATCCAACTATGCTTCTCTTCTTTACTTATTTTGTCGATATGGGACATCAAATATGAAAAAACCCATTAACACGTGATAACAATTTTTTTCGTAGTATACAAAAATGGAACATACTATTGTTACACATCACCACACTTTTATCATATTTGCAACATAACATCAATCATAATAATACATCAATTTTTCTATAGTGGGCATACAATATATGTATATCTATAGCATGTTAATTAGAGGTGCCCACAGTTCGGTTCCGATTTGAAACCGTCGGTTACAGTTCCATGAAAAGGCAAAACTGTAACCGTACTCGACCCATCCGATTTAGTTTTCGGCTTGTAACTGCCGGTTAGGCGGTTCGGTTACAAACCTGCCAGTTTTGGTTCGGTTCCGGTTTCAGCCTTTTTTTTAAATAAAAAATTAAATATAATTAAAAGAATGAAAAATGATATAAGTGTAAAACAAATCAAATTGTTTGCCACATGTTAGTTTACTATTGGCCATTTTTTTAAAATAAAAAAATACCGGTGATTAAATCGTTGATTTTCAATGGTTTTTTGGCACCTGTAACCATAACTGAACCGGGTCAAAATCGGTTTCCAACCGATTTTTGAACCGTCGGTTTCTTTTATGGTTACGGTTTTGGTTTTAACAATAGGTGGGCACCCTTAATACCAATACACATCACCGCACTTTTGCCACGTATATTATTATGATGGGTTATTATGATGGGTTATTATGATTTTAGTCCCTTAAGTTAGTGTTAATCCAGGTTTGGTCCACTAGTTCTCTGACAATACTTATTTCAATCCCTACCGTCCAATTCCGTTATTTTTTGTTGATTTCTGTTAGGTCAATAGGGGCATTATGGAAAATTTGACGGAAGCTTCTAGAAACCGGACTAGAAGAAGGGTAAATCTGGAATTTCATAATGTGAAAAAAAATGTACTTTAAAAGCAGAAATTAAAAAAATTAATATATATATATATTAAATGCATTTAAATTAATAAATTAAATTAAATTAAATAATAAAAATTAAAAAATCAATCAACAGTAACTTCAATCGCTACAACGGTCACTCTCTCTCTCTCACCCATATCTCCATCTTCTTCTCTTCAATCATCAACAACATCACAATTAAAGAAACAAAAAAAATACAGGAAAAAAGTTTGGGACACAATCGGTCTTGATTCTCCACGGTCACGATCTGGTCCAGATCTGCGCGTTATGGGTCGTCGAAGCAGAAGAGGAAGAAGAGGAGGAGGTTGCAGAGGGTCGGCGGAGGAGCTGCAGGAAGCATCTGTGTGGAACGACAGTTATTCTGACCAGGAAGCTTGCTGTTGGATTGTGGCGTTTGCAGGTGCCGGACAATGTCGCCGGTGGAGGCGGAGAGAGTTTGGATCGATTAGGTTTTCAAGTGGGGAAAAATTAGATATTTTGTTTGTTTTTTGTTGGGTTTCAAGATCTATTTTTTAGGTTTGTTTTAGATGATTTTGAATCAAATGTGATGTAGGGTTTCTGTAATTATTTAATTGAAGTGATTTGTGTTGTATTTGGTTCTGATTATGTGATGTGTGCACATAAGCTATATACGTAAGTCGTGATCAATCAAGAACCAACCATGACTGTCATGTTGGCTAGCACGTTGAAAGAATACCAAGTCTGAAGGGTAGTGGTTAGGTGCAAATAAATGGTCATTTACTCATGGAAGTATGACAGAAGTGTGCAGAGGATTAGCCATGTTTTTCTCCATTTATTTCTATGTTATTTCCCATTTGTTTTGCACGTTGTTTCAATTATTTAATTGACTCATTCATATTGTAAGGCCTATAAAAAGGCAAGCAGTGGAATGAATGAGATTAATGAAGAATATTATTTTCAATATCCCCTACTTTTCTTTCTTTCTTTTCTCTAAACTCTATTCTTTTCAGTTTAACTAAAACACAGACATATTATTTTGGTATCAGAGCATCGTTCCATGGATACATGGGCAAAATCTAATGTTGAGTTTTGAAGTGAGGTCAGTGAGACATTGGCTCGGCACGAGTCGGGAATCGATATCATCAACAATAATTACAACAGGTCACGACTGCAATACAGGCAGTACTTGCGGAGGTAAAAGCTCTACGAGCAATTCACCAACAACCGACCACCGACACTGAAATCAATCTACTCGCACAAAATGAATCATCTCATACCGCAACACCACCCACATCGACACCTCACAGACCACCTGTACAAATAACCGGAATCAAACCCAGTTAAAACTCCCATTTCCAAATTCAATGGAGAAGACCCACACGGATATACAAATCATAGTAGTATTTCAAATTTAAAGAGATCAACCATCAACAATCTTCTTTCCACTTGGAAGGGATTGCCCTTTAATGGCATCGGTTGTTCAACAAGTTTAAATGGCCACAAACCTGGGAGGAGTTTTCAAAGGTGGTTTTACAACAATTCGGCCCTACCGATTATGAAGACCCTTCGAAGTCGCTTACATGCCTGAAACAATTCACCAGTGTTGCTGTGTATCAAGCAGAATTTGAAAAACTATTCGAACGAATAAATGACTTACCAGAGAATTACCTGGTTGGATGTTACATTACAGAACTCCGCAACGAAATTCGCTTGGATGTGAAGGTTAAACAGCCCAGAACATTGTCAGATGCCATCGGAGTTGCTCGATTAATCGAAGAGCGTAATCAATTACAAAAGAGGATCAACCTTCCAAACTGATAGTCCATAGCCACCCAACCTTCATGCATCGTACCAAATCCTTCAGCGGGACTTCTAGGACCTCTACATGTTCAAAGAAATAATCAAATTTCACTTGGTCCATTTCGATGCCTTACTAGCCAAGAAGCCAAGGATCGTCGGGAACGTGGGTTGTGCTTCTACTGTGACGACAAATTCATGCCGGGGCACCGTTGCCAATGTCCGTAATCTTCTATGTTTGAAAACTTGGCAATTACGGAAGAGCTTAATGTTTAGAAAGGTACAGAAGAACAACATCCTGAGGAATCGATCCTAGAAATTTCTTTCCATGCAATTGCTGGTACAAACCACCCACAAACCATCCGTTTTGATAAGGAAATTGAAAAACAAGGAGATCACAGTTTTAATCCATGGAGGCAGTACACACAACTTCATCGACCAATCTGTGGTGACAAGGTTCTGTCTTTCAGTGGTGCGAGATCAAAATTTCCAGGTAATGGTTGCTAACCAAGAAAAAAATTGAGTGTGTAGGTCGTTGTTTGGGGGTTACATTGCTCATTCAAGGATACACCCTACGAGCAGATTTTTATGTTCTTCCCATAGCTACTTGTCAAGCTGTACTTGGAGTCCAGTGGCTCGAAACCATTGGCCAAAATCGATTACCGCAATCTGACCATGACCTTCCGTCAAGACAATGTCAAAAGAACATTCCAAGGCCTTACCCGGTCTCCATTGGCAGCCTTGAGTGATAAGGAGTTGTTGAACTTAAATGGGTTGGGTTTTTTCTTCCAGATCATACCTGGAACCGAACGTGATGACACAACAGGACATCTACAAGAACTTTATAGCCTTCTTGCAAGGTTTCAACAAATATTTTCAAACCCAAAAGTGCTTTTGGTACACGGGACGGGACAAGGTGAGACAACTTTCTCTTGTCTTACGTTTTACGTATCTTTAGTATGGGACTGGACGGTATAAAGTGGGACAAAAAACATCAATTTTTGTCTCACCCAAAACCCTAAGACAAGGTTATCCCATGGCATGGGACAAGTAAAAAAGATTACTTTACCCTTAAATTTTTAAAAAATTACAACATGTTTAATAATATATAATATCACACACACACTTAAATATTAAATTTATAATATATATATAATATTAGAAATATTATATATATAATATGGGCATTCTAGTCATTTGAACATCTTATCCCGTCCTGTTTCAGTCATACCAAACACAAAATAATACAGTTAACAGTTCTGTCATAGGCTTTCCAAACACAATATAGAACAACGTGTTCTGTCCCGTCCCGTCCCGTCCCGTCCCGTCTCGTTTTGTCCTGTCTCTTCTCCCTGCCAAACGCATCCCAATTAAACTACCACTACGAAGGACTCACGACCACCATATCCCTTGGCAACCTCACCAACAGCCCATTAGTGTACGGCCATACATTTATGTGTATTATCAGAAATCGAAGATAGAAAGGATGGTACATGAGTTCCTTGCTTCGGGTCTTATAAGACCAAGTAACCGTCCTTTCTCATCACCAGTCCTCCTCGTCAAAAAAGGGGACGGAAGTTGGCGATTTTGTATTGACTACAGGGCCTTGAACAACATCATTGTGAAGGAAAAATATCCCAGCCCATTTATTGATGAACTCCAGGATGAATTACATGGGGCTTGATATTTTTCAAAGATGGATTTACGCTAAGGATATCACTAAATACGTGTCTGCGAAGAAGATATCCACAAAACAGCATTTCGAACCCATGAGGGTCACTACAAATTCGTAGTCATGCCATTTGGACTCACTAATGCTCCCACTTCATTCCAAAGTCTCATGAACGATCTTTTCGCCCGTATTTGCATAAATTCGTTCTGGTATTTTTTATGACATACTTATATATAGTAAGTCATAGTCTGAACACCTATTGCATCTTCACATTGTCTTATCTATTATGTCCACTAACCAGTTGTTTGCAAAGAAAAAGAAATGTCATTTTGGCATTGAACATGTGGTTTATTTAGGCCATATAATTTCAGAAGCCGGAGTACATGTTGACCCATCTAAGATAGAAGTTGTGGATGTGTTGCCTACTCTATCGAGCACCAAGGAAGTGAGGGGATTTTTAGGCTTAGAAGGGTATTACCATAAGTTTATTCGCGGTTTCGGAAGGTTTACTGCACAACTCATCCGACTGCTTACCAAAGAAGGGTTCCAATGGACTTAGGAGGCTATCGAAGCATTTTCCAAATTGAAGCAAGCACTAGTATCCCCTCTTGGCTTTCGTTTACCTGACTTCTCCAAGCTGTTCATGGTCGAAAGTGATGCTTGTGGCACTGGAATTAGCACCATACTAATGCAGGAGGAAAGACCTATTGCCTTTTACAGTGAAGCTCTAAAAGGTCAATGTTGGCTTTGTCAACTTACGAGAAGGAAATGATTGCAATCATCAAAGCCATCCAAAAATGGCGCCCGTATCTTCTTGGAAAACCATTCATTGTACGAACGGATCAGTGAAGCTTAAAGTTTCTTTTGGAACATCGGATTACAACCCTAACACAAATGTGATGGCTACCGAAAATAATGGGAAATGCTTATCAAATACAATACAAGAATGGGAAAGAGAACAATGGCGTAGATGTTCTGTCATGTGTGGCTGAATTGGAGTGTTATGCGATATCGCTTCCGATTCTAGATTGGTGGAAGATTCTTCAGCAGGAGGTCAAACAAGATTCTTTCTTTGAGAAATTCACTAGCTCAGGTGCACCACAATACTCTTTCAGAGATGGAGTTTGGTTCAAGTCAAGACGTATTTATTTAAGTCTGATAGCGACTCTAATACCCACAATCCTAGCTAATAATCACTATTCTTTAGTTGAGGGACATTTTGGCTATCACAAAACACTCAAACGCATAAAATAGAGCTTCTAGTGGCCAAATATGAGAGCTTCAGTTAAAGAGTTTATCAGACACTGTGACACATGCCAACGATGCAAGCATGATTGTATGACACCAACAAGACTCCTACAACCATTGTAAATTCCACAGAAGATTTGAACCGATGTGTCCATGGATTTCATTAACGCATTAACAGTCTCCAACGGCTACATAGTGATTATGGTTGTTGTGGACCGTTTATCCAAATATGCCCACTTCGTTCCTCTTAGACACCTATACACAACCATAAGTGTTGCTAGATCTTTCATTGATAACATTGTCAAACTTCACGGTGTGCCCTCCTCCATTGTTTCCTACAGGGATAAAATATTTGTTAGTCTATTTTAGAAAATATTGTTTCAATTGTAGGGAACATCTCTCAACAAGAGTTCTATCTACCATCCCTAATATGACAGACAAGCGGAAGTGATTAATCGTACTTTGAAGCAGTATCTCCGTTGTTTTGTTAGTGATCAGCCCAAAAGGTGGACGTAATGGCTTTCCTAGGCAGAGTATAACTATAATACCTTCGTTCACTCGGTCCTACAAATTTTGCCATTCAAAGCAGTTTATGGCATTCCACCGCCCATAGTGCTTTCCTACATTCCAGGCACCTCTAAGGTACAAGTTGTGGACGGATTCCTCTGTAATCATACAGCCATCTTAAAAGAGTTGTGTCAGCAACTCATTCTCGTCCAAGACTGGATGAAGATACAAACAAACCAACATCGAAGAGAAATTAGTTTTGAAGTCGGTGATTACGTTTACTTGAAACTACAGTCATATCACTAACATACAGTAGCTTTCCGAAGTTCCCTGAAACTATCCCTACAATTCTTTCACCCTTTTCAGGTACTAGCAAGGATCAGACCAATAGCCTACAAGTTAGAATTACTAGCGGGTTCATTAATTCATGATGTATTTCATGTTAACCTCCTAAAGAAATGGGTTAGTCCGGTCCATTCCCCTTCATCAGTTCTACCTCCTGTTTCAAACACCTTGACGGTTCTACCACAACCTGAAACTATTCTAGATTGTCGTATCATCCAAAAAGGTACATTCTGGCCAAAGATTTTTTTTTGATGAAATGGGTGGGTGCTTTTCTAGAAGACTCTACGTGGGAAAATCTACGACGTTTTGTAAAAGCGTACCGGAATTTTATCCTTGAGGACAAGGATATTATGAGTGGGTCGGAATGATGTGTGCGTATAAGCCATGCCAACCATGTACGTAAGCCATGATCAATCAATAACCACCCATGACTGTCATGTTAGCTAGCACGTCGAAAGAAGACCAAGTCTGAAGGGTAGTGGTTAGGTGCACATAAATGGTCCTTTACTCATAGAAGTGTGTAGAGGATTAGCCATGTTTTTCTAATTTATTTCCATGTTATATCCCATTTGTTTTGCACGTTTTTTCAGTTATTTGATTGACTCATTAGTATTGTAAGGCCTATAAAAAGGCAGACAGTGGATTGAATGAGATTAATGAAAAATATTATTTCCAATATCCCCTACTCTACTTTCTTTCTTTTCTCTAAACTCTATTCTTTTCAGTTTAACCAAAACACATGCATATCGTTATGTAATGTTATTACTTGGATTTGAAGATTTCATTTTTTTGATCAGTGAAAATGATTATCATCCAGCTCTATCATTATTACTTTGATGACTTCGTGATAATCATATTTAACTTAATTTTGAAGTTTGATGTTATCAATATTATGTTGTAAAAGAAAAATTGTAGATAAAGAGAGGGATTTTGGTTTGAATTCTTTAATTGATGATGTTTTGGGTTTGTGATTTCTGGAAATTTTGATGAAGCCCGATGTTGGGTGTTGAGTCTGGAAATTTTTATGATGTCTGGAAAGTTTTAATTTATTGGAGATCCACATATATCCATTTTAATTTCGCCATTTTTAAATTAAAAAACATGGAATTGGTGGAGATCCAGCTCATGAGATGGACGGTTTGGATCTCCACCAATTCCATCTTTTAAATTTAATTCATTTAATAATAATAATAATTATTATTATTATTATTATTGTTTTAAGTAGTTTTTTTTTTATATTTTGATTTTAAATTTAATTTTGTTATATGTATTTTTTGTCAGCATGACACATCATCAAAAGTCAACCAGTCAATGAGAGGGATATTGGCCAATGACATGTCATCGAGAAAATTGATATGGAAGTTATAAGCGTATGCGCCAAGTAAAGTTGCCAAATAAAAGTAGTCTTAATGAACGAAGATCCTGCTCGTAAAGAATATTTACTCAGCGAGGTCTACTCGGCCAAAACAGAAAATATAACCTTATCGGGACACGTCGTATCGAGCGAAGATTCACTCAGATACTGAATCTTTGAATCATACTCCAATAAGGAACTATCCCTATTTCCTCTCCAATATTAGAGAATTCTAATCAGGAAGAAACTCATAGCTTCCATGAGGATAAACATCAAACGGGAAATAAGGTCTAAACGGACTATATTACTAGAATCCTACAAAGATTCTAATTAATGAATCCACCACTCGTACTACAATAACTAGGGCAACCCTAGATCGAACCATATAAATATAGCCATGTATTCATTATAACAGAGGAAGGAGGTTATCCTCAACAATTGAGGTTTAGATGAAAAGGATGAGCAATCATATGAGAGAAAAGCGAGTATTGAGTGTTGTAATTATTCTATTCATAGTGGATCTCTTCTCGCCATCACCTGCACCGTGGATGTTTCCCCATATTGGGGTTTTACCACGTAAAACATGTGTTGTGTTTGATTTATTCTTTATTTCCCACTCTTCTACATTATTATTCTCAAATACAAACAAATCGTATCACATCCACACAGAATGAGGCTTTGATTATTCAACCCTTGACTGGTCAAAGCTTTGATCTGCCTACGTATTAATGTTTGGTGGTTGACTTTTCAATGATCCAAAAATCGTCGTCAACAATTGGCGCTAGAAGAAGGGGCGTGAAATCAACTTCGAGGAACCCTCATGAACATAATACATAAGGAATTTCGATATGGATTCTACATCTGAAACACTATAACAAACGACCATAGGAAGCGTTATGGGGTGGATCGTCAACAGTACCTGCGCTAGAAGGCACAGTCACGGAAAAATTCAGAGGTCTAATAATGAAAGAGCAATTCTCATAAAGCTTGAAGGTACCCATAATCGATCCGAGGAATTGCTCTTCCATTCCGACAACTCACAATGTAAAAGAAGTCGCAAGTCGTTGCTCATCTGACCTTCAGGTACTAAAGTGAGTATAACTCTCTCTACAGAACTCGAAATCGTAAACCGTAAAAACTATGGGAAACTAGACCTCCAGACCTTTCCAAAAATATATGATCCAAAATCTAGTTCGATTCATACATTTTTTGGTGGCCCCCATTACATTGCAACGAGCAACTCGCGAAGGATTTTCTGATTTGACCATCGAGTGCCTAAACAGTCGTATCTCCCTCCACAGAAATCAGATTCATAATCCATAAAAACTTCTGGAAACTAGATATCGAAAGCTTTCCAAGCATATACATTTCACAGCCCTTTTCACTCTGAACAATATTTAGTGGCTCCCACTATATTGAAGAAGACAGATCAAGTACAGATTTCTGATCTGACTATCAAGTGCTAAAATATGCATATCTCTCTCTACGAATGTCGAAATCACAAACCATGAATTTTGCTGCAAACTAGATGCACGTATATTTCCGAGGATATGTTATCCATAACACAATTCATTCCGAGGAATATTTGATGACTTCAAGAACATTGTAATCCAGCAAAAGAGGAAAAAAAACCTAAATTCGATTCTTGGCTAAAGCTTACTCGGCACTTCGTTACCAACAAGTCCAACAACAAAGGATCCGAGTGTTAGTAAGATCCGCCCAAAGTGGGATCCAAGCAAAGCCGAGCAAGGGTCCGAGCATTAGTAAGATACTCCCAAAGTGGGATCCAAGCGAAGCCGAGCAAGGGTCCGAGCGTTAGTAAGATCCGCTCAAAGTGGGATCCAAGCAAAGCCGAGCAAGGATCCGAGCGTTAATAAGATCCTTCAATGTGGGATCCAAACGAAGCCGAGCAAGGATCCGAGCGTTAGTAAGATCCGCCCAAACTAGGATCCAAAGCGAAGCCGAGCAAGGATCCGAGCGTTAGTAAGAACCGCTTAAAGTGGGATCCAAGCGAAGCCGAGCAAGGATCCGAGCGTTAGTAAGATCCGCCCAAAGTGGGGTCCAAGCGAAGCCGAGCAAGGATCCGAGTGTTAGTAAGATCCGCCCAAAGTGGGATCCAAAGCGAAGCTGAGAAAGGATCCGAGTGTCAGTAAGATCCGCTCAAACTAGGATCCAAAGCGAAGCCGCGCAAGGATGATCCAAAGCGAATCCGAGCAAGGATCCGAGCGTCAGTAAGATCTGCTCAAACTAGGATCCAAAGCGAAGCCGAACAAGGATCCGAGTGTCAGTAAGATCCGCTCAAACTAGGATCCAAAGCGAAGCCGAGCAAGGATTCGAGCGTTAGTAAGAACCTTTCAAAATGTGATTCAAGTAAAGCCGAGCAAGGATCCGATCTTTAGTAAGATCTGCCCAAAGTGGGATCCAAGCTAAGCCGAGCAAGGATCCGAGTGTCAGTAAGATCCGCTCAAACTAAGATCCAAAGCGAAGCCGAGCAAGGATCCAAACGTTAGAAAGATCCGTCTAAAGTGGGATCCAAGCAAAGCCGAGAGAAGATCCAAGCATCTATAGTTTTAAAAAAAAGAATTTGACATCTTAATCAGACAGGTCGAGAAAACTCCAAACAGTAATCACATTCATCAATTACCGGGTGACACCACGTACACTGGGGCAAAGAACCTGTTCGAAAAGAATCTAGTCGGCAAAGGATAGAATCTAGCCGGTAAAGGATAGAATCTAGCCGGCAAAGGATAGAATCTGGTCAAAGAAAGATAGAACCTGTTCGGCCAAAATCATGGTCATCCAAAGATAGAACCTGGTCAATTAAAGTTCCTAATCAATCAAAGATTTGATTTATCAAAAATTCCAACCAAAATTAACGGTCGATTATCAACCCGAGTAAAGGGTCGAGACACCAACCAAATCAATTACAGAGCTAGGATCCAAGCGTTAGTAAGATCCGCTCAAAGTGAGATCCGAGCAAAGCCGAGAGATAGGATCTGAGCGTTAGTAAGGTCCGCTCAAACTGGGATCCGAGCTCAGATCCCAGCGTTAGTAAGAACAGCTCAAATATTAAAGGATTCGATCACAGCCGATAGATAGGATTCGAGAGTGTTAGGCCTAGTTTGACATTGTTGTGCTGTGGGGAGAAGTGCTTTTGAAATTGCTGTGGGAAGAATCAACTTAGTATTTGGTAAACTGATTTTAAAAGTGCTGTGAGAACTAAAAACAATTTCAATGTATTTGGTAAACTGAAATAAAAAGTGTTGTAAGTGTGTAAAATTACTAAAAGGACATAAACATCTAAATGGTACTAATGTGCTATACTTTACATTTTTCTTGTTTATTTGTGTTTAGTGTTAAGTGTTATATAATTATGGTACTTTATTGAATTAATTAGCCCCATTTTTTTATTTTACTTTATTTAATTAATTAACCCCATTTATTTATTTATTTATTTTATTATACTTTATTGAATTAATTATCCCAATTGTTTTATACATTTATGGCAACATTTTTTTTTGTACAGAAATATAAGTCCAATTTTTTTTGTTAAATTTCGTTAAAGGCAAGGACAAAGTTGGAAAGTTAGTAAAATTTCATTTAATATCAATGTAAGGCGTTTTCTAAAAGTAGAAGCCAAAATCTAAAAGCATGTATTTGTAGCTTCTTAAAAACTCGGTTTGAAGAAGCTAAAAGTGACCAAAAGCACTTCCCCGCGATTTTACCAAACACCTTGTCTTAGGTCCAGAATCACTTTTGGCCCCAAAAGCAGCTGGGGAAGCAATGCCAAACTGGGCCTTAGTATGAACCACTCAAAGATAAAAGGATCCAAGCGAAGCTAAACAACGTTAAAATGGGTCTCAGATTCACCCGAATAGGTGAGAAGATCTCGGCACAAAAAAAAAAGAAGATGGAACTATAATGGAAGTCGGAGTATAAGACAAAAGCATGTGGATCAATCACAACCTCTCAGCACATGTAAAAAGTCGAATAGCAACAAACCAATAAAGTCTTGGTGGTTTGATTAAAAGGTGGTTTGATTAAAAGATTTCTAGCAGTCATCACTCCTTGCAAAAAGAAAAAAAAAAGAAAAAAAAAGGGAATTAGATGGATCGTTGCAATTCATGGAAGGTCTTTATGGAATGTTTGACGATATTCAAAGCATCACAACTCTAGATCAAAGATGGAAATACCCACCAACACAGTCAAAGGTAAAATCTAGTTTATTGTCTAATTATTTGATGTCTAGCGGATGCATCAGAATACTCTAGACTACACGACCGAATAACGATAGCGATGAGGTAAAGGATTGTGAAACACTTTCTTCATCCTTATTTATCGAGATTTCTTATTATGCTTTCAACATAGTATGCAACGCATATAGCTTTTGCATGTTTCTTCTAATATTAGACCATGCATGCATATGCTGTCATAGTATGATTATTTATTACATAATAGATCTTACACACAATGCATACCATGTGGTTTTTATACAAAGCACCATGCATGAAGGATTCATGAGTACAGTATCCCGAACAACGGTAATCACTAATAACATGCATTGATCCAACTATTTTTGTTTGATATTATTAAAGCATATAGTTGTGCAAATGTTACTCACATGTTTAAATAGATGATGAAAATTTTAGTACATAAATCGAGCTTAGTCTTAATACGCACAAAAAGAGTTTTATCTCGGTGTATAGACAGAAGCTCCTCAACAAGCGTTTAACGTCTATAGTAAAAAAAAATGGTCTATGAGAGACCGGTACTATAAAAAAAAAATGGGGGAAGACAAAAAGATAAGAAATCTTCGCAAGTGCAATAAACTTGAAAATGACTGTCCACATTGACACAATAAAAAAGCCAAAGGGGCCAAAATCTTCACCAACAAAGGCCTCCAAAAAAGGTCAGCATATGATAATAAGAACATATGATAATGACATGATAAGAACCATATGATAATAAGAACATATGATAATGACATGATAATAAGAACATGTCAATAACTCGGGCGCTGTGAAACCGCGAAGGGCGGATGGAAAGTGTCCGAAAGGGGCTGAAAAGCTAAAGTAGCACGCCCGCCGAGTCGATTAGGTGCAAATACACCTATTGGCTAAAAAAGGTAAACCCGAGGCACCAGGTTACCTGGAAAACTGCTTGGGGCGCCATCGGGGAAAAACTCTGGCGAGATGCGCAGCTGTGTTGATTGGTATACACTACCCCAACGATTCGGCAAACCCCTGTAACAGATAAAACCGAGAGACGTCCTTGGTGACTTGTGTAG
Organism: Dipteronia dyeriana; assembly: GCA_032871835.1. Taxonomy (NCBI): domain Eukaryota; kingdom Viridiplantae; phylum Streptophyta; class Magnoliopsida; order Sapindales; family Sapindaceae; genus Dipteronia; species Dipteronia dyeriana. The sequence goes on from CM065298.1 coordinate 86,107,419, forward strand.
GGACCTGGGTGTATGATCGTGGCGAGCCTCGATGTAACACTTGGGTAAAAGCTGACCAGTTTAATAAGACACTTGGATTAGTCTAAAGATGATCAATTTAATAAGATACTTGATCATTCTTAAAGCAAAACTGATCAGTTTAATAAGATACTGGATCAGTCTAAAGATGGTCAGTTTAATAAGATACTTGATCATTCTTGAAGCAAAGCTGATCAATTTAATAACACTTGGATTAGTCTAAAGATGATCAGTTTAATGAGATACTTGATCATTCTCAAGGCCACCATTCTTGAAGCCAAATTGATCAGTTTAATAATATACTTGATCAAAGGTACAAAGCTTCAGTGGGCAAGTGCATGTAGAACAGTAAGGAAACTTTTAAATGCTAGATCAGAGCCACTTTGACTGAACACTTTGAGATTGGCTTGGTTCGCTAAAAATCAAATAAAAACCCCGAAGGTGGGTATAAACTTAAATACGGTCATGTCCCCGAGGTGCAAAAGAAACACTATGGTTGACTTGAGCCAGAGCCTAAATCATTCTGTTAGTCGGGCCAGCTTTTGGAACAATTCGCAAGCAGTACAAAAGAGAACGGCCAAAAAGAAGAATCTAACCTACGAGATCAATATCAGAGATATCAAGGGCGAGCACTTGGAATGCCCCGACTAGAAAAAAAAAATTACTCGGGACAACAAACAGATTAGAAAGTCTACTCGGACCAATGAAGAGAAAAGTGAACATGTGCCCAAAACATGGCTTATACTCTGCACATCGACATCAATTCAAATGACAACTATGTTAGGGGGTAGATTCTGAGCAACATGAACCCCTAGAGAACAAGAGCACCCGACTCGCCATAAATATGTATATATGGCAATGGCCTAGGGGGTGGATACTAAACAACACGATCTCCACAGAGTGCCAATTTACCTTCCCGAGAGCAACAACATCTACTACATTTTTCTCAGCTTGTGACAAAAAACGTTACTTAGAGGTACCCTAAGCAAGTTCAAGCTATCTTGAGCCTCAAAAACTTCAAAAGATCGTCGTCGGAACATGCCTTTAGAGGATATTCTGAGCGGTGATAAAAACATTATACTGCAGTCAGAAGAAAAGGCGAGAAAGATGAGAACATGGTGGTGGCAAGAAAAGTGCTCGTGCAAAGGGAACACAATAAAAAAAAAGAGGTGGTCAAAACGTGGTGAGCAAAAAAAAATGAAGCTTAAATGACTAGCGAAATATTAAAAAGTTGGGACCTCCTCGAAATAAAGAGACTTAAAAGCACCCGAGCATCAAATCTTAAGTGCCAATCTATTCAGCTCGCTCTAGTAGTTCAACTCACCATATCTATTCAGCTCGGGGAATAACTTAACCCGCCGTTGCTATTCCATTATGCTCGTTAGCTCTTTACCTCTTCAAAAAAAAAAAATAATACCAAGCTCATCCAGTGCACAGCTAGTTCAAAAAAAAAAATCTAAAAAATCAAAGGTCGTGGAGACAACAGTTCATCAAACGCGATTAGAACCAAATGCAAGTAAGAATTTTCAATTATGTTTATACAAACAAAGTGCTTTTTTGATTGCATGAATACTAGTTGGAAGGCCTTAAAGAAGAAAGCACTTCCCGCAAGACCTGGGTGTATGATCGTGGTGAGCCTTGATGTAACACTTGGGAAAAAACTGATCAGTTTAATAAGATACAGGATTAGTCTAAAGATGATCAGTTTAATAAGATACTTGATCATTCTTGAAGCAAAATCTAAAGATGACCAGTTTAACAAGATACTTGATCATTCTTAAAGCAAAACTGATCAGTTTAATAAGATACTGGATCAGTCTAAAGATGATCAGTTTAATAAGATACTTGATCATTCTTGAAGATAAATCTAAAGATGACCAGTTTAATAAGATACTTGATCATTCTTGAAGCAAAGCTGACCAGTTTAATAAGACACTTGAACCAGTCTAAAGATGACCAGTTTAATAAGATACTTGATCATTCTTGAAGCAAAACTGACCAATTTAATAACACTTGGATCAGTCTAAAGATGATCAGTTTAATGAGATACTTGATCATTCTCAAGGCCATCATTCTTGAAGCCAAATTGATTAGTTTAATAATATATCTGATCAAAGGTACAAAGCTTCAATAGGCAAGTGCATGCAGAAGCAGTAAGCTTTAAAGAAGAAAGCACTTCTCGCAAGAGAGCCATAAAAAAAAAATCATAAGCCAATCGCTTAAAAAATGACTGATCATTTGGTGATTAGACATGGCCCGACCAGACCAAGTGCAAGTTCATCTCACAGTAAAGTATCAAAAGGCATCTTAGTCACTTGATCTATATCCGAAGACACTGATGTTTACAAATGTATCTCAACAATATAACTTGTCTTGAAGATTATCAAGGTAGGACATCGACTAGTTAAAAAAAAAAATGGTCAGGAAATATCCTGAGCAGAGAGCCAGGACAACGACTGGTCTAACTACAAGGGAGCAAAAAGTCAAGGTGTCCGAGACTAACTAGTTTAATAAGACGATTAGTTTGAAAAAGAAGAGGCGATCAATTTAATTAGATACTTGGTCGGGTTAAAACGATAAGTTCAGAAGAATAAAAAAATCAAAACAATTCAAATCCCCTTCGTCGAGTAGTCAAGAACTCATCTCGTAGATTTGAGGGGGTATTGTTATATGTATTTTTTGTCAGCATGACACGTCATCAAAAGTCAACCAGTCAACGAGAGGGATATTGGCCAATGACATGTGATCGAGAAAATTGATATGGAAGTTATAAGTGTATGCGCCAAGTAAAGTTGCCAAATAAAATAAGCCTTAATAAACGAAGATCCTGCTTGCCAAGAATCTCTACTCAACGAGGTCTACTCGGCCAAAACAGAAAATATAACCTTATCGGGACACGCCGTATTGAGCGAAGATTCACTCAGATACTGAATCTTTGAATCATACTCCAATAAGGAAATATCCATATTTCCTCTCCAATATCAGAGAATTCTAATCAGGAAGAAACTCATAGCTTCCATGAGGATAAACATCAAACGGGGAAATAAGTTCTAAACGGACTATATTACTAGAATCCTAAAAAGATTATAATTAATGAATCCACCACTCGTACGACAATAACTAGGGCAACCCTAGATCGAACCATATAAATACAGCCATGTATTCATTATAACAGAGGAATGAGGTCATCATCAACAATTAAGGTTTAGATGAAAATGATGAGCAATCATATGAGAGAAAAGCGAGTATTAGGTGTTGTAATTATTCTATTCATAGTGGATTTCTTCTCGCCGTCACCGGCACCGTAGATGTTTCCCCGTCTTGGGGTTTTACCACGTAAAACATATGTTGTGTTTGATTTATTCTTTATTTCCCACTCTTCTACATTATTATTCTCAAATACAAACAAATCGTATCACATCCATACAGAATGAGGCTTTGATTATTCAACCCTTGACTGGTCAAAGATTTGATTTGCCTACGTATTAATGTTTGGTGGTTGACTTTTCAACGATCCAAAAATCGCCGTCAACAAATTTGTTTTTTTATTTTATTTTTTAGTTAATTAAATATAAAATTACCATACTGACCTTCATCAGAAACCTTCATTAAGGGTATTTCGGTTATTATACCATCTGACAATGCTAATCCGTTAGTTTTTACGGAATTCTTATCGGAAGGACTAAAATTAGCAATTCAAAAACTAATAAACCAAACCCATATTAATGTTAACTAGAAAGACTAAAATCATAATATCCCTTATTATGATTGAAGTTATATTGCTTACGTGATAAATATTTGGTGACCTGGATTCATATGTTATAAATATGTTTATATTGTATGTCCATGAGAGAAAAATTGATCATAAGAATAGTAATATGAGTTTTTCTTTGGTAGACAAGGCATATAAGTGTTAATATAGTTATAGATTTAGAGTATCTCCAATGTAAAAATGGTTTGTATATGAATTATTATTGATATGGTAATAATGTCAATGAACTTGCTTCATATATGATATAAATATGGATTTGATAGACGATCAACTTAAAATTTTGTCTTCAATATTTTCGTTTAAAACATATTTTATTTTAATGACGTATCCAATTTTATTTTTTAATTTTTATATTTTATTTTCTTATCAAAATTAGATAAAAAATTAATATCAATTTTAAATATTTATTGACTCAATCTAAAAAGATCGTACAACCGGCTGTTGGCCGTCTGAAAATGAACCATTATATTAACAATATCTTACAAATTTTTATAAATATACATATCTACTTTGAATAATTTTTTTTTTTCTTCATGTAAGCATTATTTACAAGTGAGTTATCGTTTATCTCATGTCTGCTGGAGAAAAACTGTACTCAAACGTGTACTCATGGGAGTCGGCTTTTGCAGCTGTTTGAACTTTGCTCGCGGTGAAAATGACTGAAAATCCACCAATCATTCTTCTCTTCTCTTCTGTTATCGATCTCCATGGATGTGAAGTCTCTAACTTGTAAACCTGAAACCATAAATCTCAAACGTATAATTCAATCATCGAAGAAGAAGATACCCAGAACCGGAATTAGAACAAGAACAATCCAATATTGCTCTCTCAAGCAGGACCTTCAAGGCCAATCAGTCGCTGTAAGGTCTTCTTCACCAGTTTCCTTACCATTTTCATTCATTTTCAAATGTTACCCACAAAAATAAAATAAAATTGCAGGTTATTGGTCTTGGGAAATCTGGAAGGGCCGCGGCGAGACTTGCTCTTGCACGAGGTGCTTCGGTTGTAGCCATTGATCAGAATCAGAGTCTACGTCCATTAGAAGTAATACCCATTTACACTTTGTTAATTTCACTTTTATAATGGTTTTAAATAGTTGTGAATTGTGATGGGTTGCAGCAAGATCCTGTGTTTGAGAAGGTTAATGGTAATGATTTGACAACGGTACTTGGATATTTCGATACTGAGTTACTTGAAAATGTTGATGCTGTGGTTGTTTCTCCTGGAGTTCCCATTGAAAACTATGGTCTTTCACGTTTGTTGCGGTCCGTAAGTATATGTATACACTTTATTATGCATTTATTTGTTAAAAGAAATTCAACAAATAGCCCTGTGTTGTTCCTGTTTGTTAATGTTAGAACTTATAACATCCTTTTGTTATTCTTGCGCATAATGGTTTTTGTTTTAATACAAACTTGTTTTATCCGCAGCTTTCATACTAATGTACATGATTTATCTATATTTAATCTCAAGTGCACATCATGTAAACATATAACTAGTTAAGACTGTTGCATTGGGGTTGTCTTACCACCTAATTCAAGATTATGGCCTTGCATTTGGGGATTTCTTTATTATATAAGTTTGTGATTTAGTTGGCGATTGAAATGCAGGGGAAACGGGTAATGTCTGAGTTGGATTTCGCGGCAGAAGTAATTTCAAGAAGCGTCAAGATATTGGCAGTTACAGGAACTAATGGAAAATCGACTGTTGTTAGCTTTGCTGGACAGGTTTCTCAATCTATATTCCTTATTCTTTTGTAGTATTTTATTTATGTTTATTCATCATAACATGCTAAGTGTCTTTTTGTCATTGATTGTGACAGAAAACAAAACACGTTTGTTGTCAACAAAAATACTTCCTCTATTTAACCCAAAAGCAAATTAAAAGAAAATGGCCGGTGATAGATGCTAATTTTTTGTGAATTTGGCAAATATCAAATAAAATGAAGGGGATTTAAAAGAAAGTAAAAAAACTTAATTTTATTTAGCTCAAGAGAAATTATTACTTGAAAGTCTGGAATGGAAAGAGCATTTCTAACTTCTATGGGCATACTCTACTTTGGTCCATAGTGGATAACATTCTCCATGAAAACATTTCCTACAATTGTAAGTAACTAATTATAATTGCTATTACAACTTTCAGTTTCTTGTTGATTCTAAACTCTTCCCTTTTCGATATGACTGCAACATTCCTTCGAAGATTTATGTTTTCAGAATAATTTGGATGCAGATGCTTGATCATCTTGGCATCGAGGCATTTGTTGGTGGGAACCTTGGAAATCCACTTTCAGAAGCCGCTTGGCAGTGCTTCCAAATGCCTTCATTGAAGCGCAGATTTCAGGCAAGCAGTATTTTCTGCTTCGGTTTCTCTTTCTGTTCAGCAATATCCGACGTGTTCAACATGTAAACAAACGCATGCCAAAACGTTTTCCAGGTTGCAGTTGTGGAGGTTAGCAGTTATCAAATGGAAATTTCCAACAAGTTCTTCTGCCCTTCGGTAATGTTACTTTGGAATTGACCATATGTGGCTATATGTATATTCATATGTATTTTCCACATTATAAAATTTTGGGCATATATGTAGGTTGCTGTGGTGTTAAATCTTACCCCTGATCATTTAGAAAGGCACAAGTCCATGAGGAACTATGCACTGACTAAGTGTCGTGTACTTTCTCACATGACTAACACCAAGCTAGGGCTTCTTCCTTTTGGTAAGTACTCAAATCATTTTCAAGTAAATAATTGGGCCTGTACTTAACAAATATTTGGAATAGCCGAATAGCTGCTAGAGCTGTTCATAGGTTTTATTTTAAATGTTATTGTTGATAATATTACCTTGCTTCAAGATCATGAAAATAAAAAAGTTCAGAAATACAACAGCAAGAGACTTAAAAGTTAAAACTGGAGGGTTAGGGGAGATGCCAGATGAAAGTGTGATTGATTAATTCCGTTTTATAGAGCAGTTAAATTTTGAATGGACAGCTTCATGTAAGGTTTTCTAATAACACAGAAGAAATACTAAGTGTCCTGGTCAAGATCAACCAAATGACAACTTGCAATACAATAGAGATAAGATCATTCATTGAACAAATATACATCAATTTTTTTTGTCTCAATCAGTGATTTAAAATAAAACTTTAATTTATTGATAAATAGAGTTATTTCTGTGATTTCAAGGGTTTTTCAAGAAATCTCATACTCGAGACTCGAAACATCGCCTGGCTTTAGTTCTGTTTGAGCATTATGATGAGATAGTTTTGTTGTTTATGCTGTTGTAGTTTAGAAGTTATGCAAAATTTAAGCAAGTTAGATAGAATCACAAAGCATGATCCCTGTGCTGCATATGACGGAATCATTAACCAAGGGTGGCAATTTTGAATCCGTGTTAGAGCTCTATGTAGGGACAAGATAATGAGATATAGAGCTTAGAGGATCACTCTTACTTTTTTTTTTCTCACCATTTGTATCTTTCTTGGAGCTTATTTATCCAGATTACTGTTGATGTGTCTTTAAACAGCTGATCCTTTTATTTTCTATTAGGAAACAAGCACCTGGATGAAGCAATTAAAGGACATGAATTTAATCTTGCTTGGATAGGAACCTTTCCAGGTGTGAAAGTAAGAAACCATTTCTCTTTATGTTGGTTTAGAAAAGTTCAAATTATAAGTATCATCCTCCTTATGTCCAGCACAACTATTTCTAGAATATATATATATATATAATAGTCCATTTTCATGTAAGTATGGGGCAACAAAGCTACAAAGCTAGCAATTTAGTTAATATTGAACTGTTTGATTGCTGGAGGATTGAACTTAAAGAACTACCCTGAACCCCTAAGTCCCTTAATCCATATCGCCAATTTATTTTGTAAATAAGAAAAACGGAAATTTCCAGGAAGAGCTCAAAAATCAGCTGGCAAAAAGTTAAAGGCGAAGAATGTTAGCAAAAGAATGCTGAAGAGTGTTACAGTTTTTAGGGATTCTAAGTAAAATAGTTATGATATTATGCTTTGATGTTCAAAATTTAGATGCAATTGCACTTGGTTATGTATTTCATTATGATATTATCCATATGACACTGATTCTAGCTATATGTTTGAACAAGATTGATATGGCGGTGAAGACAGCCAACTTCGTAGTTCCTGCTATTGGACTTAGTTCACAACTGCAATTGGGTGCAATGAAGGCTATAGGGACACACAATTACCATAATGCTGCAGTGGCTGCATTATCAGTTCTTGGACTGGATATCGGAGTAGATGTGCAAGCTCTCAATTCAGCGATTGAAATATTAAAGCCACCACCTCATAGGATGCAAATTGGTAAGCAGATTTAGATGGTGTATATTCCCTCAGAAACACACCAAAAAACAAAAAGATTGTAATGTTACCTTTTTTTTTTCAAGAGAAATGGGCATTACTTGCAATGGAATATTTTATGCAAGGAATATTTGATACAGTTTTTTGGTACCAAATCTGAGGACTAACAATATCCTTCAGAAAATGGTTCATATCTCACATTAACATATATTTCTATTTGTGAACCATGGATTGAGTATTCTTATTTTTTACTAGTCTAGAATTATTATTCAGTGCACAAGGATATCCATGGATTAACATGGGTGGATGACAGCAAGGCAACAAATGTTGAAGCAGCATATGCAGGACTAATGGGTCTGGAGGGACAGAAGTGTGTAGTTCTACTTGGTGGCGTTGCAAAGGTTAGTTTTTATTTTGGTCGCTGGATTCTTTCCATGTTCAGGATGGTTTGGTTGCCTGTGGCTTTCCCTTATATTGAAACCTTAATAAGAAAAATACACCGTCGTTAAAATAATGAAAAACTGATTAGAGAAATTGAGTGATGGCTCAACTGTGATGCCCTTAGTTATGATTCCAAATACATGAGTAACAGTTCTCATGTTGATTTAACTGCAATTTTGTCTCACAGTTATAAGAGAACCAAAATTTGTATTATCTCAGTATTTTTTGTAGTTTTCCAACTTATATTTGTGTGCTAAATGCATGCTTGTGATATGTTGATGAATCTATGTTTTATTTGTCATTATAACTGCAAGTTTGCTTTTAGTGTTAATGTGTTGCCGGTTGATTCCTATTTTATGTACTTGATTTGGCGTCCACTTTTTAATACTGATATCTAAGCTACAAGGTTGCTGATGGAAAATATTAGCCACCAAAATTAAAGAGATTGCAGTTTCCTCTTACAGCTATTTGTCTATAATTGTAAGTCTTTACGACCACTGAGTCATCATGTTTTAGCTTGCCATTCTGTTTGTACTTCTTGCTCTGTGTTTGATCTATCCTTTACTATCCACAATTTTGATTCCCATTGCAGAGCTTCAAGTACTGCCTCTGCATAAGGCTTTGATAATTATTTGAATGCTTTTAAACTGTTCTTTTTCTGCTTTTGCAGGTCTTAAATGGACAAGACTCTAATGGTTTTGAACAATTGATTCAGCCGCTTAATCACCATAGATGTGTAATCACAGTAGGTTATCTGTTTTTTTTAATTGTTTTTTTTTTTTGTGTACTCGTGCCTTAGTAATTAGTTTGGATTCTCACCCATTCAAAATGCCTATTCAGTTTATATTATATCTGTTGATTTATTTTTGTTGTCCATTCTAAATTACATGATAGACTAAGATTTATATCCCCAAATGCCCCTCAAGTTTGGATATTCAGGAATGTCGATTCACAATACATTGGTTGATAATGGCCTGAAAATTCCCTGTATTGGAGCTGCAAATATGATGGAAGCTGTCAACCATGCTAGGAAGATAGCAAAATACGGTATGTAGTTTTTCTATTAGATTGTGCTGCCAAAAATAATTTTGTTTCATATTACATTGTTGATGTTCATTACTTTTTTCAAATTCCACTTTGTTATTTCCACTTTACAACAAATTCTTCATTGATGATCCTGATTTTGTTAACCTTTCTTCACACATTTGGAAATTCCATTTCATATCATGTTACCTGATAACATAGCGTTCAGCTTTTGTTAATTGTATCTGTCAAATTCATCAAACCATTTGTCAATCTGCAGGGGATGCTATTGTACTGAGTCCTGGTTGTGCAAGCTTTGATGAATTCAGAAATTTTGAACACAGAGGGATGATTTTTCAGGAGCTGGCTTTCTCATCACCATATTGCTCTCCCACCAGCAACTCAGCATGATTATACGAAATGCTGATTTAGGTGTGGGGAGATGCACGGATGCAGCCACAAGGCTAGCCACGCCCCGGAGGCTGAAGATGGCAGAGCAAGGGACATGCCAAATCGCCATCATTTTGGTGTGCAGTAGCTTTAGAGGTGTAGGTTCATCTGCAGCCTCTGATTTTTGCCACCATCGCACCCCCACTGAACTAATCGAGTATAGTTAATAGGACAATTATGAGAGTCCATTAGATTATTTCAATTTTTTTTAATATGTATACCTTTTTTTGGATAATTGGGTTGAAATCTAATGAATATAACCTGTCATGCAATTATACTGAACCAATATAGTATCAATTACCGTTTGAATAACCCATCAAAGAAGCGGATTGGGATTGGGATTGGGATTGGAGTGGACTCACTCCTTTTAGGTACAGTTTGACATTATTTCCTCAATTACCTTTGGGGTCAAAAGTGATTCCTGAGGTTTGGTAAAATCACGAGGAAGTATTTTTCGTCATTTTTAGCTTATTCCAACTGAGTTTTTGAGAAACTATAAATATATATTTTTGGATTTTGGATTCTGCTTTTAGAAAACGCGCTACAGTGATATTAAATGAAATTTTACTAACTTTTTAACTTTGTCCTTGCCTTTAATGAAATTTATCAAAAGTACGAAAAAATTCATGTAATATGTTCTATAGCGTTATGTTTGATAGTTTTCGTTTATGTAATATATCATTTTGGGTTTGTATAATTTATTTTAAATTTTCAATGATATTTGTTTTGTATATTGTATAAAATTATACCATAATTGTACCATAATTATACCATATAAAATTATATCATAACTGTACAAAATTGTTTGGGCTTAATGTACTAAAAAATTGTTGTCATAACTTAACAAAAAAAAATAGAACTAATTAATTCAATAAAATAGAATAAAATAAATAAATAAAGTAGAATAAATAAAGAAATAAATAAATGAGGCTGATTAATTCAATAAAGTAGAATAAAAAATTGAATTAATTAATTCAATAAAATACCATAATTATATAACACTTAACATTAAGTACAAATAAATAAGAAAAATATAAATTATAACACAATTTAGATGTCTATGTTCTTTTAGTAATTTTACACATTCACAACAATTTTTATTTCAGTTTACCAAGCACATTTAAATTGTTTTTAGTTCTCACAACACTTTTAAAAATTAGTTTACTAAAAACCCAGCTGATTCTTCCCACAACAATTTTCTCACAATAATTTCAAAATCACTTATCCCCACATCATAACAATACCAAACTGGACCTTAGTATCCAATTTAGAAATGGTTGATGAGTTGCAATTCCAACCTCAAAATATTGTCGAATTGAATCCCGCACAAAAAGAATATAGGATTATACATATCAAATGCCCTATAATTCTTACCAAATGTTCCATAAAACTAACAAATAGTAATTTTTTTTGACTCAATTTGCTGTCGTCAAAATTTTTAAATGGTGCTTTCGAGCACAAAATGAATTCGGTTCTTGATAACGACGCCGTTGAGTTGGAACTTGGAATTCAAAGATTAGAAGATTGACACCGTCAAACCAGTGCTTTCTAGACCAATTGAACTTTGAATCTATAAGTATAACAGTAGTTTGAATTCTACTGCAATTTCTCCATAATTGCAGAAGAAAGAGTGAAAAACCAGTAGACCACAGATTTTTTCTAATTATTTTGCATTTTTTAAATCATTAATTTTATAGTGTAAGAAGTATTTGATACTAATAAAAAAATGAGTAATGATAGATATCATAACTAGAATCACAACTCTTTCATCACAACACATATGACAATTGATGTGTCAATTGATAAATGGATACATAGATAAGTGAGATAAATCATTATTAATGTGTATCAACTTACGAATTAACAAATCAGCTGCCACATATGTTATGATGAAAGGGTCGTTATATTTAACCACATTCTTTTTTGACAGTGATAAATTACATTAACATCAAAATATATTAATTTAAAAATCTAATTTAAATTTTGTGATTTTAAAATTCATTTATCTAATTACATCTTTATATTATTTAGTGGTGTAGTTGGAAGGATTTGTTTATCGAGATTCGAGATATGATGGGATCTATCACTACAAGTCATGAACTAAAGGTGTAAATTTGGACCGGTCCGGCCTGTTTGTGCACGGCCTGCCGGGCCTGTGTTCCAAAACAGGCCGGGCCTGTTTTGGAAAACAGGGCCCGCCACGACACGTGGGTACGACCATGGCAGGCCGTGCCGATAGGCCGGGCCGTGCTGGCCCGTTTGCCCCGTTAGATAGACCAAACGGGCCAGTCCACTTATTTTTTTTTTAAAAAAATATTAATATTTTTTTTTTATATAACTGGGTCCACTGTGCCTGTCGGCAGTGCCCGCCTGCCGTGCTCGCCTGCCGTGCCGACGGTTGGGCCTGGCACACCGACCAAGCGTGCCGAGCCGGGCCGGGCCGGGCCGGCACGGCGTGCCTCGGTTGGAGACCCAGCATGGCCTGTAATTATGGGCCGTGCCTGGCACGGCCCTCCTCCAGACGGGCTGTGCTAGGCACGGCCTGCCTTCCTTGGCAGGCCGAACGGGCCGGCCCATCTTAAACCGGTCCATATTTACACCACTATCATGAACTACCTCTCCAACTATCTCAATCTGACGAAATCAACTACAAAAATATAGGAATGCAACTCCACTCTGACCCATGTCACACATGCAATGATATCAATCGGGACCCCCCACTTATAATTTTTTTTTCGTACTGGCATTATTACAAATTACAGCTTAATACTTACTTATCAAAATTGTGCATATTGAGAGGATAATATGTTCAAATAGAAATTTTAAAATCATTAATCTACAAATTTAATTACGTCGGGGAGTTCTGATTGATTTACCAAAACTTGCGATTTAACTTTAATTAATAAAGAAATAAACAAGCTTTCAACTTAACCAACCAAATCACTCAAATAATAATAGAAATAATAAACAGTGTTGTACACTCAAGAAGGCTCATAAATTTTGAACTAAAGTTTGGTTGGTTGCGCCAGGCACCTACAGGCTTAAAGATTCCAATAGCAAGCTATTGAACAAATGATCCAAATATTAGATATTAAATTGATAATTTTAGCAAAACTATCCTATTTGAAGGACCGAATAGTAAATCTGTCATAAAACCTAAAACAATTGCAAAAATACCCTAAAATTCCCTAAATACCATCACTTATAACTTCACTCAATTTATTACATAATTTATTAGATTTACCTAACTTCAACTAACAATTCACCAACCATCAACTAAAATTTACTAACAAACTCATAAAACCAATAACTAAACATCTAACAATTAGATTTTCTATTCATTTTAATATTTTAGGTTTCAAAAACATTAGGGAAATATGGTTATTTGAAAGGTAAGTACTACATTATTAATTTTTTCCAACCTTATAATCATTATTTTGATAATGGCATTGACATATGATTAGAGTTTAATTTTTTTTCTTCATAAAATCGAAAGGGTGAAACCAATGAAAAGAACTGTCGGGGTCATGGTGACCCGATATGACCCGATATCGGGTCATGCTGACCCGATGCTTTTTTCCATCGGGTCCGGGTGACCCGATATTGGGTCACCATGACCCGACAGTTTTTTACATTGGTTTCACCGTTTGTGAAAAATGTTGGGTCATGGTGACCTGATGTCCAACCGTATTTTTCATTGGTTTCAACCTTTCTGAAAAATGTCGGGTCATGGTGACCCAATGGAAAAAAGTATCGAGTCGGTTTGACCTGAGAAGTTTTTCCATCGGGTCATGGTGACCTGATATTTTTCAGAAAGGTTGAAACCAATGGAAAATACTGTAGGGTCATGGTGACCCGACATCGGGTCACCGTGACCAGTTGAAAAAACTTATCGGGTCACACCGACCCGATGTCGGGTCACCATGACCCGACAGTTTTGTTGTGGAATTTTTTTTCGAGTTATGCTCTTTGAAATAATTATTATTATTATGGTTTTAAATCTTTATTGTATTATTTTTTAGGATTGACAATGAAAAACGTGCATTTGGTTTTGAATTGGGGTAGAGAATGAAAAAATCATCATGGTAAGTATTGGTATGAAGGTCGAAGAGCGAAGGCGTTTAATTTTCCAAGGGATTCAAATTATGATCAATTGTTAGGTAATGTATACAACGTCACAGGAATTGACAGAGATCATTATCGGGTTAGTATGACGACTCTTCCACAAACGTTTCGTCCTAGCATGCCAATTGAGATTGTAGATGATGAGGACGTTGCATTGTTGCTTCGTCGAGAGAATGTTGACCCATTAGTTTGTATAAGTGTTGAGGAAATCGGCCATGAGACTCCAGAAATGAAACATCAACAACCAGAGTCCTCTCACAACCTACACCATGTAACTCCTCATCATGAATTTCATTATACACATAAAAGCAATATACAGGTCAATACTATGGATGAGTTTGAAATGCCAGATGTACCTAACATGGTTGCCCATTTGGATGATATTCGAGAGGGATTACAATCTTCTTCTCGTCATTTTAGTTTGAAGATACGATAGGTAACCAACACATTCCTGAGCATGAAGAAACAGAAACACAATTTAATTACATTCCTGAACGAGTTTCCAATTGGTATGACGAGCAGTTTGCCCATGTTCAGAGGCTTGTTCCACCTCAATGTACATTTTATTCTATTAATTCTGGTGAAGTTGCACCTAGACCTGTTACTATGCGTCTTGAAGTGGGTGAATTGTTTCCAAGCAAGAAACAGCTAAAATCGCAATTAGGTAATTATGCACTTGCCAACCGGTTCCAGATTAGGGTGTTCAAGTCTGATACAACACGATATCAAGTGAGGTGCATTGTTGAGGATTGCAATTGGTGATTGCGTGCAGCTAAAGTTCAGGATTCATATTATTTTCAGATTAGAAAATTTGACAATCAACACACATGCTCTACTGAAGCACGATTTCCGCATCAGAGCCAAGCAAGTGCAAGGGTTATAGGGGAACACATACAAGAGAAATTTTGTGATCATTGTTCATACAAGCCCAAGAAAATTATACACGACATGCAAAGAGAGTTTTGCATATCTTGTAACTACCACAAAGGGTACCGAGCTAGACATATTGCCTTAGAAGAGGTTCAAGGAACACCGGTTGAGTCATACAGTATTTTTCCATCATACTTATACATGTTGGAGCAAGCAAATCCTGGGACTGTTACAAACCTCCACACAGATTCGTCTAATAGGTTCATGTATATGTTCTTTTGCTTGAAAGCTTGTATAGATGGTTTTTTATCTTCTATTAGACCGATCATTGCTATCGACGAGACATTTTTGAAAGGTCCTCATAAAGGTGTTCTATTTGTTGTTGTGTGTATGGATGGTAATGATCAAATATTTCCTCTAGCTTTTGGTGTTGGTGATTTGGAGACAAATGAGGCTTGGGAATGGTTTTTAAGTAGGTTGCATAAAGCTGTTGGCGAAGTTGATGATTTGGTTATCGTTTTCGACAGAAAAGGCAGTATCACAACCGGTGTAGAAAAAGTGTTCCCAAATTCATTCCACGGTGCATGTGCGGTACATTTAGAACGGAACATGGTTGGTCACTATGGTAGGAATAAGGCAGTGAAACAGTACTTTCGAAGGGTAGCCAGGGTGTATCGGGAAAGTCAATTCCTACAGCGTATGGAACAGTTGGCACATATTAATCCCGAAGCAGCTCAATATGTAACAGATGTTGGGATTGAGCGATGGGCAAGAGCATACAGTCCAAGAAAAAGGTACAACATAATGTCAACCAATATTGCAGAGGCAATGAATAATTCAATTAAAAAATGCAAGGAATTGCCTATTACTGGAGTGATTGATTACATCAGAGGGATCCTTCAGCGTTGGTTCCATGATCGACACTTAGCTGCACTTAAACTTACAACTCAATTGACTACAGCCACGGATGTAGCCAACGATGTCAAGGATGAGGAAGCGCGATATATGCGAGTCTACCCCATCACATTTTACACGTTCCACGTTAAAGATGGAGGTTTAGATGGAAATGTGAATTTGACAACAAAAACTTGTACCTGTAAAGAATTTGATGTCGACCAACTCCCATGTGCACATGCATTAACTTGCATTAGGTTACGGGATTTTTATTTGTTGATTATTGTTCTCCTTATTACTCTAGTGCATTCCTGGTTACAACATACAGTGGGGAAATACATCCCGTTGGACAACCCAGTGAATGGTTGGTTTCTGAGGATATTGCATCACAAATTGTTCACCCACTAGTAGGTCGTCGTGGTCCTGAAAGACCTAAACAGAATCGCACTCCGTCATTTGGAGAGGAAGTAACTAAAATGAGTTGCACCACTTGTCATCGTATTGGTCACAATAGCCATACATGCACGTACCCGAAGTTAAGTAGACCATCAAGTGCTATGAGAAATATTAGTGAAATTGGTGAGGCAAGCGGATCGCATAACTAATATATTTGAATTATCTTTTATTTGAACATGTGTTATGAAAATGTAATATTACCCACTTTATTTGAACATGTAATGTGAACTTGTATTATTATTTACGAAATTTTGACAGAGTTTCATTTGAAATTTTAACAAATCCATATCTTCTTTGCGTACCTACAAAGATAACACTTATAATAGTCACACAACAATCTCTACACCGTTCACACAGGTCACAAGTATCAACCACAACATATAGCAAGTTGCATTATTTACACCTAATTTTGTTTACAACTAATAGTGCATACAAATATCATTTACACATCAAGTTACATTATTTACACATAAAGGTTTATCATTTACACAAGAAACTTCTTTTGAATTTCGAAATATTTCTGTTGCTATTTGAACTCTAAAGGGTTCTCCGTCTTTGTCTTCGAAGTTCAATTGTTTTCGTGCCCATAGGTACTCTAAGAATTTGAGAGTAAAAACCCCACAATCGAACCTGTTGTCAATAACAACTGTCATTACTAATAACCATCATGTAAGACAAACTATTAACATCAAGACATAAACAAACACATTCCGATTTTCTTGATGTGGAACTCCTTCGCCGGGTCGTTCGACCATAAATGATGAAGGATCAGTATATGTATCCGGCATCGCATGCACCAACAACGAAGGCAACATCTTTCTAAGACAAGTTGCCCACTTTAGTATTCAATCAACACTAGGCGTCCGACATTGAGTCAAATAATTCGATGACCCGTTCCTTCAAGTCCACCTCTACCGCAACCCAATGATTTCCATTCACATTCTCAGGAAACAAAATCTGAGAAATCAAGAAATAGACGGATGAATGTCTATAAAAAAGTTGAATCACTTATGATATTAATTTGAAAATTGCTTACTCTATTGACTGTCCGCCAATGTACATTCGCATGCATAGGGGATTTTCCAGTCACGTAATCTAACATTGTATTATCCCATTGGTAGGTTTCATACTTAAATTGTGTTTTACCCTTGGTTACAGTTGACCACCTTCCTTGAATTTGAGTCTACAAAACATATATATTTCGAAATATGGATTGACTTTGTTAAAGAAATAAAAAATGATAAATGTTATTTTGGAAAATGTATTTCAATACTATAAAGAGTAATCCAATAACACACTGTCTTGTTTGTATAACTGATGATAGTAATAGCCACACCGCCTCATTAAACGACAATATGTCTCTATATGCTGTCATGAAACAAATGCGTGTTACCAAAAAATACATACATAGTAAAGAACTACCGTATAAGGTATACAACTTACATCTCCATTTAATCACCCGTTTTTAGATAGCAGTAGCTCAAACCAAGCAGGTTTTGCTTCGAGTAATCCTATGAACATGCTGTAGAGATTCAACAATAAAAACTTATTAAAGAAATGTGAGTGGGGATTACAATAAAAATACATAAGTCAACATACCATGTGTTCTTGTTGTCGTTTATCCATGATTGCATTGTACGTACAATGTCATCATCCACTTGGCTAATGCTTCCAAATTCTGGCATTTTCGGTTTCCTAGGCCTCTTTGCCGTGGGATCAATGTACGAGCTCACGGTAACGGCCGACTGTTTGCGATCCCTAGGTACTTTTATGGTCAACTTCGGTGGTCTTATCAATTGTTTGACATCTTCACTTGTCTCAGACATGACAACAAATTCTGGAGACTTCACAACACGGGAAACTGAAGGTTGATAGTCGTGGATGTTCTCTTTTTGGATAACATCGATGGTATAATCTTCATTTAACTGCATCAAATATATATCACATTTGTTAGAACCATTTACGAATTACAGGAATTTACAGATTAAACCAAAATGTACCTTTTCAGCCACTTTGTTTAAACATATGAGCTCCGTCAAATGAAGGAATCCCATTCGCATCTCATCCATCAGTGAATTCTGCAGAGAAGTCATTTGATCTTGTAAAGCATTTTGTTGTAGTTGTATAGCATCCATTTTTTTTTGGAGCTGCTCAAGTTTCATCAATTTTTTCTTCTTTTCCCCGACTTTAACTTGTGTAAATATTTTGGTTGAATGATCTCCATCAATATCATCATGATTAGTATCATCCAAGTCATCCTCAACATCATCCTCATCATCATCCTTATCGCCATAACCATCCATATTGGGTGATACATACTGGAGTTGATCCATACCTGTCCAATACGGTTTCCTTGCTTCTTCATCAGAGGGGCCAAGTTTTTTGTAAATGGTAAGCTGAAATTATTTTAAAACACAACATTATAATATAATCCCTAAAATATAACAAATTAAAATATTTAACTTAAATAAAACTTACGTTTTTGAACTTAAATATGGATTTCTGAATTTCTACAAACGTGGGAGTTTCCGTGCATTACCAATTCAAAATTCTGGGGGCGACATTGTTCACCCTAACGGCATAGCCAAGTGTGACCTATTTTGGTATTGCTTCGATTGCCCAAACCTGAAAACGAAACAAAACAAATGATATTTAGGTTAGTGTATGGAAACATACATGTTCCCTCAAATGTATTTTAATAAAATTCATCAATTAACACATTATCTGGAAAGCCGTCACAAACCCATAAATATTGTACCTCTCCACTTTCCGTTTCACTGGACCATCGACCTTCTCCTTCAACTTATCATTAAACTTATTCTTGAATTTATCATCATGACCAAGAAGACAAGTAGAAAGAGAGTTAAATGTCCTATCATATAAGAATGATCCCCACGAAAACTTATTAAATGCATCCAGGTCTTTCACTAATTCTCATGCCCAATACAAAATGCTAGTCCTATCATCTTTTCCAACCAAAGTCATCTCTAATATAAGTATTAAAGCCAACTTCACAATATCATCATCACTATATTTATTATTGGGACCCAAATTCCTAAACCAATCAATAATCATTTTAACATGAACTTTACTATCTTGGAAGTAGGATCGACGAAGTCTACTGTCCTTTCGTTTTAAATCTCTAATATGGATTCAGAGTATGCACCAAATGTTAGCCCACTAACCAAACAAAACTCCACTGGGTTGAACCGTATCACCCCGTTGCCAACATGGTACCACAAAGAAGATGTATTCTCATTGGCATTCTTAACATGACACTCCCTAAGCAAGATATGGTGACAAAATTGCTCGGACAACACCATATCACCCACATTCAAAAAATGGCTGAAACATGTCACTCCAAACAACTCGAGTTGTTTTGGTGTCAGACGCGACTTAATAAGTCTGATACTGTCCCAGTTACAATACCCAGTAACTCGAGAGGGAAAACGATCACACTCTTTAATCTTGAGTGATTCAAGTAATTTGGTTCCACCCATGTGCATCCACCTAAACACATTTCATAATTATATTCAAACAATTTTAATTATTAAAACAAAACTAATATAAAAGACAATTTCATCAAAAATACATTTTTTAACGGTAGTATTAAAGGCCAAAAGCCATAAACCAAAAACAAGCTTACAAAAATACAATCGGATACCACCAAGCATTCACCATTTTACAAGCCTGAAACCAAAAACAAACCATTTACTATGTTTTTATCAGAATACAGACCTCAACACAACAGTAGCATGACAAGACGCAACAGAGTGAAGTAAATCCAGTTAGGTGTTCTAGTTGAAACAAATATAGGGAGTTCAAGTTTCCAGGTTCATCACCATGTGTTATAGACAGTTTCCACAATTTTACGTTTCTGTTTAAATTCAATTCTTAAATATTCTCTCTAACTCTAAATCAAAACTATTGGAAACTATTCCGGCAGGTGTAGGTGAAGACTAGAGACTCGTTTTCGAGCAATACCATTTAATATCAAACTATTGGAAAACCCCCAAATCAAAGCTAGAAACCACAAACGACCTAATTTTAATCAAAATAAAATCAATCCCATATAATTCAACAGTTTTTCGAATCTTTTGTTAGGATTCGAAAATTGAAAACCAAATAATTTATATTTTAAAACAAAAAAAATCCTAAATCAATCCACTAAATCAAACCAATCAAACTAGAAAATTGAAAACCCAAATCACAATTTCAACTCAAAATCAGATTAGGGTTCGAAAATAATATTACCTCGAAACCGACGGCTGCTGGAATGAAGATGGTGGCTGGAATGGCGACGGTGGCTGGAATGGCGATGATGGCTGGAAAGGGATAGAGTGGGATCGACGATGATGGCTCGAAGGCGATGGCGGCTGGAATGGAGACGGTGGCTGGAATGGCGATGAATGGGATAGACAACGATGGCTCAAAGGCGACGACAGTTGGAATGGAGACGGTGGCTGGAATGGCAACGATTGGGATCGATGACGATGGCTCGACGATGACAGGATTGGAGACACTGGCTAGAACGAGATGGAGTGGGATCGACGACGGTGGTTTGAAGGAGAAGGTGGCGATGATGGCTTGAACGATGACGTGATAGGTTGGACAGATCAGGACAGAGCGACCAGATGATTTATGAGGCCTGATGATTTGGATGTTAGGGCAACAAACCATTCTTTTTCATTTAAGACAAGGGTAAGAGCGTCATTTTAGGCCATTTTTGCAATTGAAATAGGTTTTAGGGCAGATTTGAAATGAGCCATTTAAACTAGACATTTTTGCTAAAATCCCTTGATAATAACAAATAAAATGCATGAATAGTGAAATAATGAAATCTTTGTTTCATGACCAGCCATGCTTCGCTTCTTTACTTACTCTGCCGATGTGGGACTCCAAACAAACTTTGTTGCTCATGGTGAAGACCGAATAACCAGGCAGTCAATGTCTTCTCTTCTCCCATCGGTCTCTAACCTGTAAACCTGAAACCGTAAATTAATCTCAAACGTATAATTCAATCATCAAAGAAGAAGATAGCCGGAACCAGAATCAGAACAAGAACAACCCAATGTTGTTCTCTCAAGCAGGACCTTCAAGGCTAATCAGTCGCTGTAAGGTCTTCTTCACCAGTTGTAGCCATTAATCAGAATCAGAGTCTGCCTCCATTGGAGGTAATACCCATTAACACTTTGTTAATTTCACTTTTGTAATGGTTTTAAAAAGTTGTGAATTGTGATGGGTCGGTTCCTGTTTTTGATAAGGTTAATGGTAATGGTTTGACAACAGTACTTGGGCATTTCGATAATGAGTTACTTGAAAATGTTGATGCTGTGGACTGTGGTTGTTTCTCCTGGAGTTCCCAGATGTATATGTATACACTTTATTATGCATTTTATTCTTAAAAGAGATGCAACAAAGAGCCCTGTGTTGTTCCTGTTTGTTAATGTTAGGACTTACAAACATCTGTTTGTTATTCTTGTGCATAAATCCATATTTAATTTCAAAGTGCACATCATGTAAGAATATAACTTACTTAGTTGGGCTGTTGCTTTGAGGTTATCTTACCACCTAATTTCAAGATTATTGCCTCGCATTTGAGGATTTCTTTATTGTATAACTATGAAAGTGCAGGGGAAACAGGTAATGTCTGAGTTGGTTTTTGCGGCATAAGTAATTTCAAGAAGCGTCAAGATATTAGCAGTTACAGGAACTAATGGAAAATCAACTGTTGTTACCTCTGCTGGACAATCTATCTTCCTTATTTTTTGTAGCATTATATTTATTTTTATTCATTATTCATCATAACATGCTAAGTGTCTTTTTGTCACTGATTGTGACAGTAAACAAAACCTGTTTGTTGTCAACCAAAAAACTTCGTCAATTTAAACCAAAAGCAAATTAAGAGAAAATGGTTGATGGTAGAATGCTAATTCTTTGCGAATTTTACAAATATTATATAAAATGAAGGGGATTTAAATGAAGGTTAAAAATATGTGTTAGGCCTCTACCTAACACATTTGGAATTGCTGCTTAAACTGTCCATAGGCATTTTTTTAACTGTACTGTTAATAATATTAACTTACTTCTATTAACATACATCAGCCAGCTCTACAATCAGAGCAAGTTGAGGATCTCTCTGGGAGAAATAAGGATGTAATCATAATTAGGAGTGATAAGGTTGAGCTACAGAATCCTCATAATCAACACCAAATCACTAAATCTGTGGAGTTAATTTCGGGTGATAAGGTTGACTAGACTACAACTCCTTCATAAACAAAAAACATTAATCAAGCTTGATTATTCATCATTGCCTAAAATCAAGGCATCACATAGTTTCCTTTTAGTCATAATTTCCTTGTACATCTCAATCTCTAAGATTCTATCACAATTAGCTTCCTTTTTTGTTTAGTTTTTTAGCTTATTTATATTGACTGTAAATCTCTTCTTTTTATGTGATTCAATAAAAAAACATATTCTCTATTTTTTACATTTGGCTCAAATTCTAAAATTCTTCTTGGTATCAGAGCAGGTTGTGAGCAATAAGTTTTTTTTTTCTCTATCTCAATGGCTTCTCTTTCTCACAATGTCAGCAATTTTATCTCTCTCAAATTGAAACATGACAATTACCCACTATGGCGTGAGCAAGCTCTATCTCTTGTTGAAAGCCAAGATTTAGTTGGACATCTCACTGGAGAAACAATCGAACCAGTCACAACTTCCACAACAACTTCAGACAAATCCAAAGATTCCACATCAACAATAGAAAACCTCACAGATGAGGTCCTTGCATGGAGGAAATCAGATCGGCTCCTTCATGGATGGCTCATTGGCACACTTGCTGAAGAAGCACTTGGTCTTGCCATTGGCCAAGACACAACCAAATCTGTCTGGGATGCATTGAAGGAAGCTTATGCACAGGACTCTCAGAAGAGAGAGTTTATGCTTCGTCAACAATTGACTTATCTATGCAAAGATGACAACACCTCCATTGGTGAGCATATTCATAACTTTAAGGGAATCTGTGACAATCTAGTAGCAATAGGAAGTCATGTAACTGATAAAGTTAAAGTTTTTTCTCTCTTTACAAGTCTGGGAACAAAGTATGAATCCTTTACCACAACCATGTTAAAACCACCACGTCCATCCTATACCGAATTGGTATCTCTATTGCAAGGATATGAACAACGTCAAAACTGGTTCACTACCAATGCATCAACTCACCGGTTAGCCTTTTATGGTTAAAAACAACAAAACATTTCCACCAACCATAGATCTCAAAGCAACTTCACCTCAAATGGTCGTGGTTTTCAAGCCCACAATCAAAACTTCAATATCCAAGGACACAGTAATCTCAGTCAACAAGCAACTCACAACAACAACAATCAAGACATCAAATATCGAAAACCACCTCCTCCAAGACATGGCGAATGACACCAGCTGAACGAGAAATGTATCGAAATGAAATCTGTCAAATTTATGGTGTCATGGGTCACATTGCAAAAATCTATTGGCATCTATCTAAACATTCTCAAAATCAAGATGAACTTCCAAAGGCTCTAGTTGCACTCACACTTGATAACACGGTCTTCGACACCGAATGGACATCGGACACATGAGCTTCTCATCACATGACAGGTAATGCTAGTATGTTAAAAAATATACATCCCTATTTTGGTACTGATTCTGTTTTAATTGGAAATGGTTCATTTCTACCAATTAAATCGATTGGTGATGCTCACATTAAAAATGGTACTCAAGTCCTCAAAGATGTTTTGCATGTACCCCATATAACACGGAATTTACTGTCTATAGGTCAGCTTACAAATAATTATCCTTTGAATTGTGAATTTTCTAATGTGAATTTCTATGTTAAGGAACAGGAGACAGGTCACAAAGTGATGTCAGGACAACGAAAGGGTGATTTATATGTTATTTCTAGCCCTCATGAATTGCATTATTCACATAGGTTCAAACCTGGTATAGCTGAAGTGTGGCATCAGCGGCTAGGACATCCTCAAGCATATACTCTTAAGTTACTTCAACGCAAAGGAGTGATCAATGTTCAAGGATTTAATAAGCCTCATTCTATTTGTGATAGTTGTCAATTAGCTAAGCTTAGTAAATTACCATTTTCTTATTCTTACAATTCTAGTTCATCTATTTTTAATAAAATTCATTGTGATTTATGGGGGCCATCACCGGTTCAGTCTCTTGGAAAATTTCGTTATTATGCATGCATAGTTGATGATTTCTCTCGTTACACCTGGATTATTCATCTTAGACCAAAATATGAATTTGTTGATCCAAAGACTATACCATGTGTTTTTCTAGGCTATAGTGATCGACATAAAGGCTATAAGTGTTTTCATCCATCTACACAAAAAACAATCGTTTCCCGGCATGTAGTGTTTGATGAGACCAAATTTCCTTTTAAGGAAAAACGAGGCCATGATCCTAATACCTCAAAAGACCAATGGATAAGTATTTTTGATTCATGGAATACTCTTTCTATCCCTCATAATAATTCTTCTCTGCCTTCTTCAGGTATTTATGTTGTACCTCTTCCATCGCCTGAACTACAACATTCGGGTGCCTCACTTGAAACAATCATTGAACCAACACCTTTTATCATAAACACCTCATCACCTTCCGCTTCAACATAAGAGAATTCTTCTATAATGACAGTTACACCTTCTGCACGAGCAGATGCAGAGACAATATCAGCCTTACTACTTCCACAGGAAAATTCAGAGCCTGTAGAACACCAAAAAGAAGTATCTGAGACATCTGAGCCTTTTGAACCATCAGAACCTCAACTCCAACGAATGGTCACTCGCTCTCAACTTGGCATTCACAAACCGAATCCTAAGTATGCTCTTACTGTTGTTATTCAAGATATTCTAAGAATTCCGCGTTCGGTTAAAGATGCTCTTAGTCATGATGGTTGGTGAGCAGCAATGCAAGAGGAAATGGATGTCCTTTATCATAACAATACCTGGCAACTTGTTCCTTGTGATCCCACCATGCACATCATTGGTTCCAAGTGGGTGTTCGAGCCAAAACTTAAACCAGATGGAACACTTGATCGCCTCAAAACTTGTCTTGTGGCCAAGGGCTATCATCAGTTGGATGAAATAGATTACATTTACACATTCTCACCTGTAATCAAACCTGGCACTATTCAACTTGTAATCAGTCTTGCCTTAGTTCGACATTGGGATATTCGACAATTAGACGTTAAAAATGCTTTCCTCCATGGCATACTTTCTGAAAATATCTATATGGACCAACCTCCAGGCATGGTTGATCCAAGGTTTCCCAAGCATGTGTGTAAACTCCAAAGAGCTTTATACAGATTGAAACAAGCACCTCGGGCTTGGTTTGACCGTTTCAGTGCTTTTCTCCTACAACATGGTTTTATTTGTAGTCTAGCTGATCCATCTTTGTTTATTTCACATTAATCTCATAGGACTCTAATACTTCTTTTATATGTTGATGATATGCTTGTTACAGGTTCCAACTCACAGATTCTAGCTCAATTTATCAAACTCCTGCACACTGAATTTGCCATGAAGGATTTTGGCCCCATTCATCATTTTCTTGGCATTGAGATCACACACACCTCTACTGGACTGCACCTCTCTCAATCTCACTATGCTCTTACCATTCTTGAGAAAACTGATATGGTGGATTGCAAACCTATGAGCACGCCACTTGAGGGAAAACTAAGGGTCTTGACAATAATGCTCTGCTTGATGATCCCAGTCACTATCGTGGAATCATTGGTGCCCTACAATATCTCACTCTCACTCACCCTGATCTTTTCTATAGTGTTAATTTTGTCTCTCAATTTATGTATCCTCCTACTCATTCTCATCTTAAAATGGTTCGATGAATTTTACGTTATGTCAAAGGCACTATCAACCTTGGTCTTGATTTTACTTCTCATACTACACTTGATCTATGTGTTTTTTCTGATTCAGATTGGGCAGATTGTCCTACTACACGTCGGTCAATGACCGGATATTGCACTTTTCTTGGTCACAATCCTATCTCATGGTGTGCGAAGAAGCAGCACACTGTCTCTTGCTCAAGCACCGAGGCGGAATATCGTGCTATGGCACATACTGTTGCTGAAGTTACATGGTTAACATTTCTTTTCAACGATCTCCGCGTCCCTCAATCTCAACCTCCAGTATTATTTTGTGACAATCTCAGTGCTCTTCATATGACTATCAATCCAGTTTTTCATGCTCGCAGTAAACACATCGAGCTAGATTACCATTTTATGTGTGAACGAGTTGCACTTGGTCTCCTTGTTACACGACATGTCTCCACTTCCCATCAGATTGTAGACATTTTTACAAAGCCAATGTCTAAGGTTGCCCTTGCCTAATTTTGTCTCAAACTTCCTCTCCAACCCCGACCAAGTTTGTGGGAGGGTATTAACATACATCAGCCAGCTCTACAATCAGAGCAAGTTGAGGATCTCTCTTGGAGAAATAAGGATGTAATCATAATTAGGAGTGATAAGGTTGAGCTACAGAATCCTCATAATCAACACCAAATCACCAAATCTGTGGAGTTAATTTTGGGTGATAAGGTTGACTAGAGTACAGCTCCTTCATAAACAAAAAAGGTTAATCTAGCTTGATTATTCATCATTGCCTAAAATCAAGGCATCACGTAGTTTCCTTGTAGTCATAATTTCCTTGTACATCTCAATCTCAGAGATTCTATCACAATTAGCTTCTTTCTTTGCTTAGTTTTTTAGCTTATTTATATTGACCGTAAATCTCTTCTTTTTTATGTGATTGAATAAAAAAAAAACATATTTTATATTTTTTACAATTGACTCAAATTCTAAAATTCTTCTACTTCAAGGTCGTTGAAAAAAGTTCAGATATACAACAAGAGACTTAAAGTTGGTTGGTTAGGGGAGATTCCACATGAAAATGTGATTGATTTATTCAGTTTTATAGAGCAGTTAATTTTTAATATACAACTTCATACACAGTTTTCTTATAACCCAAAAGAAATACCAACCAAGTGTCCTGCTCAGGATCAACCAAATGACAACTTATACAATAAAGATAAGATCGTTCATTGAACATGTACGGCAAATTTTTGTCTAAATCAATAATTTAAAACAAAATTTTAATTTATTGATGTTAGGCTCAATCGGTAAAATAACTCTGGTAATTAATTATTAATCGAAACCATGATAGTTTGAATTTTAATTATAAAAGATAGTGATAATTGAGTTGAATTCAAATTGATCAGATAAATGGTTAATAGATAAGTAAAATATTAAATTTAAATATTATTTAAATTTGAATATCAAAATCCATCCGTATAGAAGTCTGGACCCTATAAATAGAAAACGTTTGCTATTCTTTTATAATCTAATTATGAGTGCACAAAGAAAAATAGAAAACAGTGAATTTATTTCAGAGAGTTTCTATATTGCTGGACAACAAATTGCACGGTGAATTGAGGGAACTTTTCGGATTTCGATCCGTGATCGTTCTCCGACCAGCGATATAATCCACTCACGATCCTGTTTCCTCCGTATGATTCAGATTTCCGACAGTGAAAGGTATTAATCCGAATACTACAGGTTTGATTATATAATTGTTATTAATCATAATAATAATCAACAATTGATAAATATAGTTATTTCAGAAACAAGCTGTGGTTTCAAGGGCTTGTCATGAAAACTCATACTAGAGACTCGAAACATCACCTGGTTTTAGTTCCATGTGAACATTATGAGGAGATAGTTTTGTTATTTATTCTGCTGTAGTTTAGAAGTTATTCAAAATCTAAGCAGGTTAATGTAGGTAGGATCACAAAGCATGATCCTTGTGCTGCAGACTGAATCATTGAACAAGGGCGGCAAGTTCGAATCCAAGTGTTAGAGTTCTATGTAGGGACAAGAAAAAGAGCTTTGAGGATCAGTCTTACTTTTTATTCTCACCTGCTGTATATTTCTTGGAGCTTATTTGTGCAGATCACCGTTGGTGTGCCTTTAAACAGCTGATCCTTTTATTTTCTTTCAGGAAACCAGCACCTGAATTAAGCAATTAAAGGACATGAATTTAATCTTGCTTGGATAGGAGCCTCTTCTATAGCCAAGTATCCATATTGTACTGATTCTAGCTATATATTTAAACAAGATTGATATGGCCGCGAAAACAGCCAGCTTTGAAGTTCCTGCTATTGCTGGGTGCAATGAATTGGAAGGCTATGGGTAGGGATGCACATTTGGTGAATAGGGATGGATATAGGTCCCCCTATCCCCATCCCCACTTCCTATACCCTTCCCCCATCCCCCCGCCCCCCGTCCCCGCCCCCCCATTTCCCCATTTGGGGAAAATGGGGATAGAGAATTTTGGGGGGAGGTATATCCATCCCCATCCCCATCCCCATTTTCCCATTTCCCCCATTTTTTTTTTCGTATTTCTCCGTTTTTCCGTTTTTTCCGTTTTTCCATTTCGCCATTTAACTAAAAATTACAAATTAATCTAAAAAAAACAAACATACCATTAGAAATACAAAATAAAACCCATTAATATATTACAAATATAAATATATATTATAATTAATAATATATATTAAAATTATATTTATATATGTTTGGGGGAAATAGGGAAATGGGGGTGGGGGATCTCATCCTCATCCCCATTTCAATATAATTATGGGGAAAATGGGTAAATGGGGATGGGGAGGGGTTCCCCCATCCCCATTTCAATTTGGGGATGAATTTCATCCCCATTCCCCCCCAAAAAAAAATCCTCAAATGGGGATGGGGACGCGGGGAATTGGGGCCCCGAGAAAAAATGTGCATCTCTAGCTATGGGGACTAGGGATGACAATTTGACCTGCACCTGCGGGCACCCGTCCAAACCCGACCCTATAGGGTCGGGTGTAGATGGTGAATTTACAACTTGCGGACCCATGAACCCGTTTAATAAAAAACCCGGTGGGTTCGTGGGCGGGTGCGGGTTGAAAAAGTGAACCCGTATAAATAAAATACTTTTATATAAATATACATAGACATTTGAATTATTTTTTGTCGAGAATTAGAAATGGAAATTTAATTCATTTAAATATCCAATAGGTGATTACATGTGGAAATTTATAAATGACAAATTGCGGGTTCGCGGGTTCGTGGGTTAAGGGTTTGTGGGTATCCCGCGGGTGAAGCATCCACCCGTTATCCCACATTATTTCGCGGTTTCGCAAGTGAGGGTATGGGTGCAACCATAACCCGTGGGTTCAAACCCACCCGCGAACCCGTTTACCTACACGGGTTTGAGGGCGGGCGTGGGTGAGGAAAATTTTAGCGGATGAGGGTTTGGATTTCACAAAAACCACCCGAACCCGACCCCCTGCCATCCCTAATGGGGACACACAATTACCATAATCCTGCAGTGGCTGTAATCATTATATAATGAAATAATTAGATCTCGTGTTGCATACATATGTATGAATAGACGTGTACCTTGAAATGCAGCGTAACCAATTCAATTCTTAGAGAGTCTTAATCCCGAATCCCGAGTCCATAATGGCATAATAACCTAAAAATAATAAATACCTAAAAAGAAAACAATGAAAAGAATAGAGAGTCTTCTACTTTTTTCTCACCTTTCTCATATTGCCTTATGGGAGACAATTCTGTAACACGTTATGTGAGTGAGAGTAGGGACCCCCTATATATAGTATAACTTCCTAAAATCCTAATAAGATGGCTAGTCCTAAAAAGAATACTAGGCCCACACATACACAATAGCCCATACCATATCCTACATATATTTAATGTAGCTAAGGTGCACCGAACCCAGCAAATATTGATCATATTAATAACGGATTTTATCTGGTCAACTCTCATTTACTTAAACATTCCAATCAATTCGGTTTTTCATAAACTCAAAATATACTGTCATATGTTGCTCACAGTTTTTTATAAAAATCTTACATTCTCCCACTTGACCTACATAAACATTATTATTTTAGATTTGAAAATTTATTTTAGAAAACGACTTTCTGAATTGACAAACAATTAAATGTGGTCACAAAGAATGTTTAAGAGAGTAACACCTTCTTTCCCCTTATTCCAATAGAACCTTAAGTATCCAACTACAAAGATCATTACATCTTTAATCGACATAAGACCATATGTAATCAAAATACCCTTAACTCTACCTACACAGGTAAAATGATATGTATGTGTGGTATGGAAATTACATGCAAATGTAAGCATCAGGTCTATTTCCATATAGGTCTAACTTCACATTATACGAAGTATTTTAAGACGAGAAACTTAATGTCTTAAGTATTTTACACTAATTTGCCAAATATTTTGACTATGAGTTAAACCTTCCTTAAGACGGGCAAATTTTTTTTGTCTTAGGTAATATTCACTCATCTGCGGAAACTTTATACCTTATGAGTGAATTGCCCTCTCAAAGCTAAAAGCATTAACATTTCCTACCATAACCAAACATCCGTATGCACACAATAACAAATATGACAAACATCTTAACATGCATATACAATCATATAAAATATATTCTTGAGAATATGAAACAAACATGCATAGAATAAATGCAGTTAATCTAATTAAAGACAAATCCCACCAACCAAATGCATCAAAAATATCAATCATCCAATACATGATATAACATGCTCCACAAAACCTCTGGAGTCTAAAATCTTGGTTAGTGTATCAAGAATTATTTTACGTGTGGCTATTAGAAACTTGCAACTCTTAAATATTTCTCTCACCACAATATCCATATGATTAAACTCTGAGATCTCTTAGCATTATATAAAGAAGATAAATACATTGAAATTATCACAATCTACCTCAAAATATGATTTCACAATTAAAATTCTTTAGAGTTGCAATATATAAAGCCACATATTTCTTTATACATACATACATACATGTGAACATGAAACAATTAACCTCTACAAATACTATGAAACCTCTCTCTCTCTCTCTCTCTCTCTCTCTCTCTCTCTTTCTTTTATTATTATGACTGTCCATTGATACATGCCAAATTGGTTTGAAATCCGCTAAGTCTATTATCACTTTTATCAATATGTACCTTAAACAAATAAACTTACTCACACTGACCATCGATTATGTCTAAAGGCATAATAAAACTTTTAACAAAGTCTTAACATGCTATAACATTATTAAACTAAACACCATTTGTCTGAAAACTTGATTAACTATGTCAATAAAGTCTTAAAGTATGTAAACTTAATACTAATTTTCAAGTAAAACCTTTTAGCCATAAATCTGACCACATAACTTTCAACATTTAAGTTGAAAATATTGTTACTTTGAAAAATCATTTTCGACCAACTAGTTTGCAACTATTTGACAATTAAGTCAAAAAACCAAACTCCAAACATAAAAAATTACAATCACAAGCACAAGATTTATTCTTTAAACACAAATCTTTGAAATTATACATTCTTAACAACATCACTCACTCCCCAATTAAGAATGTATAATGCATAGACAAAATTATTCTCATAAATTAAGCATAACATATTCTATAAACTATTACCAATAGTTTTTAACCTTTATAGTCCTATCATTATATTTTATGAGATTATTTTTAATATAATTAATAAGTAGACTTAAAACTGAGAGTTTCAACATAATCAAAATGCCTTACGAATTAATTATCTCCATTCTACATTCGGTCATGCGATTAAAAAGATTATATCTGAACTACAAGAACAATCATCAATTTAATTCTAAAACCTAAAAGTAGAATTTAGAATACATGAAGAGTTCGAAGATTCATAAAGATTATTATTTACAAAAAATCACCATATAACTCACTAGGTGAAAATCATAAGCAAGAATCTATTATCTTAAGCAAACTTCAAGATATCACTTTTAATTCTCAGTCTTATTATGAGAATTGTACCATGCATTACAAGACCAAAACCAGAATTATTATTCAATAAAACTTTTAGGGTTTAATGATAACCTAAATGTTATCATAAGTTCAATTGAATTCTAGTAAAACCTCTAAACTACTTGGTCCCTCTTAAATACTGAGTTCATTGGAAGAATTTATAATATAAAATGTATCACAAGAAACAACACACTAAGTGTTAATTGATAATCAATCGAATAATTCAAAAAATAAATCAAGGGGTACATTTTATTGCTATAGCAAATTATTTTATTTCTTCAATATTTTCTTTGACTTGCTATGTTGAATTGTCAGAATTTTTAGACTACTTCTTATGGTGTTTGTACCCTATCACTTTTATCAAAATAACAAACAAAAGATAGAACTTCATAGAGTAGATTATTCTCCATCTATTTATAAAGGCACTAGACCTTAACAAAATTTTCGACAGTGGGTTTACAAAACTTTATTTATCCTTTAATCCTCATTAAGGTAAATACCAATTGGAGCGTCTTATCTAATCCATGAAAAAAGGTCCATCAACTAATATCTTAATGACATGTATTTATAAATAGTAGATGCATTTAAAAAAAAAAATTTAAATCACAGTATATTCATGCTCATATCGATTTACATAATCATTATAAATAATGATATAACCTTTATGTAAATCCAACACAACATCATGATCTGTCTTTTGGACAAAGACCGCAACACACGTGTTAAAATTTTCCTACAAGTGATCAACCTCTATTTGGGAGATAAACATCACTTTTATTCTTCAA
This sequence comes from Dipteronia dyeriana, assembly GCA_032871835.1. Classification (NCBI taxonomy): domain Eukaryota; kingdom Viridiplantae; phylum Streptophyta; class Magnoliopsida; order Sapindales; family Sapindaceae; genus Dipteronia; species Dipteronia dyeriana. The sequence goes on from CM065298.1 coordinate 86,140,520, forward strand.
TGTTCACAAAACTTACACAAGTGATGACTCTTTGAAGTTCTTGCTATTGCTGGGTGCAATGAATTGGAAGGCTATGGGGACAGACAATTACCATAATGCTGCAGTGGATGTAAGCATTATATAATGAAATAATTAGATATCGTATTGCATACATAAGTATGAATAGACGTGTACCTTGAAGCGCAGCGGAAACAATCCAATTCGTAGAGGGTCTTAATCCCGAATCCCGAGTCCATAATGGCATAATAACCTAAAAAGAACAAATACTTGAAAAGAAAACAATGAAAAGAATAGAGTCTTCTACTCTCTTCTCACATTTTTCAGATTGCCTAATGGGAAGACAATTCTGTAACACGTTGTGAGTGAGAGTAGGGACCCACTATATATAGTATAACTTCCTAGAATCCTAACCCATAAAGGTTCTCAAAACCCTAATAGGATGGCTAGTCTTAAAAGAAATACTAGGCCCACACATATACAATAGCTCATACCATATCCTACATATATTTAATTTAGCTAAGGTGCACCGAGCCCAACAAATATTGATCACATTAATAACGGGCTTCCAGTTAACTCTTACTTACTTAAACATTCCAATCAAATCGTTTTTCATAAACTCAAAATATAATGGCATATATTGCTCACAAATTTTTATATTTATAAAAATCTTACGGTGGCTACATCATCAGTTCTTGGACTGGATATCGGAGTAGATGTTGAAGCTCTCAATTCAACGATTGAAATATTAAAGCCACCACCTCATAGGATGTAAATTGGTAAGCTGATGTACATAGTGTCTGTTCACTCACACACAAAATAAATGGTAATATAATCTCTTTTTTCTTCAGAAAAATGGGCATTACTTGCAATAGAATATTTTATACAAGGTATACCTGATACAATTTATTGGTACCAATATGAGGATTAACTATATCCTTATGAAATGGTTTACGTCTCACATTAACATATATTTCTATGTGAACCATGGATTAAGTATTCTAACTTTTTACTAGTCGAGTATTATTATTCAGTTAACAAGGATATCCATGGGATAACATGGGTGGATGAATGCAAGACAACAAATGTTAAAGCAGCATATGCGCAGGAGTAATGGGTCTGAAGTGACAGAAGTGTGTATCTCTACTTGGTGGCGTTGCAAAGGTTAGTTTTTATTTTGGTCACCGATATTCTTTCCATGTTCAGGATGGTTTGGTTGCTTGTGGTTTTTCCCTTATATTGAAACCTTAATAAAAAATACACCATCATTAAAATATTGAAAAACTGACTAGAAATTGAACGATGGCTCAACTGTGATGCCCTTGGTTATGATTCCAAATACATGAGTAACAGTTCACACGTCCATGTGAATGCAGTTTCTGTCCCACAGTTAAAAAAAGAACCAAAATTTGTATTAGTGTAAATATGATTTTACTTTTTATTCCCTCTAGTTTATCCTATTATACGTTTTAATCCCCCTAGTTTCAGTATTGGCCATGCAGATCCTCATAGTTTAAGTTTAGGGTTGGTTAGGTCCCTACCGTCCAATTCTGTTAGGGTTTTTAAAAATTCCGTCAATTGGACAAGGGCAAAATGGTAAACTTATCATGATTTTTTCTAGAAGATTTATTAAAGAAGGGCAAGAGGGTAAGTTGACAAATTAAGAATTGAATAATAAATATAAATAAAACTAATTAAATTTAAAATTAAAAAATATATAAAACTAATTAAAAATGAAAATAAAATCTAATTAAAATGAAAATGAAAATGAAAATTAATATATATATATACATATATATATATATATATAACTAATAAAAAATGAAAGAAATAAATAAAACTAATTAAAAAATGAAAAAAATAAATAAAACTAATCAAAATATATAGAACTAATTAAAAAATGAAAAAAAAAAACTAATTAAAAAAATGAAAAAAATAACCTATATTAAAACACCCAAATCGTATTTCCCTAACCTAAATTAAACACCCAAATCATTTTTTTTCCCATCATCTTCTCCACCATCATTTCTCCCACACCCAAACCTTAGCCACCTCTTATCATCTAATATGAAAATAATTAAAAATTAAAACAAAAAAAAATTAAAATTAAATAATAAAACATAGCCACATCTCACATTTCAAATCTCAGTATCTCACATCATCATCTTCATCAAAACCTAGCCACCACCATCCTAACCTACCGAAATCACTAGCCACCACCCTAAAATACACCGGTCTTCGCCAATCGAGGAGATCGAACCCAACAAAACGAGTGCCTCCTGCCACCGATCTCCTGTCCCTCATCGAGTCATGTGGCTGTTAATGAACGAAGAATCTAGAGATGGTGAATGAAAAATCTGGTTTTATTCGTGGGTGTGACGGTGTTGGTGAACAAAGAACTAGTGGTGGTTGTGGGTGTGTGGGAGTTGGAGTTCGAAAAATCTGGAGATCCAAATTGAAAAATCATTTTTTTAAGTGATGGTGATGATGTTGAATGAAGAATCTAGAGATGATGAAGTTTTCAAATTTTTTTTTTTGTTTCAATTACGGATTTTGAAGATGATATTGGTTTTCAATTACGGATTTTGGAGATGATGGTGGTTTTCAAATTTAGTTTTGTGCAATTTTTTTTCCATATATGCTTTTGTTCAAACTATTTTTTTTTCTAGATCTTTTTTTGTTCGAATTTTTTCCCAAATCTAGTTTTGTTAATTTTTTTTTCTAGATCTTGTTTTATTAAAGACAAATTTAGTTGGTGCTTTTTGGTTTAATTTCTGGGTTTGAGGGTGATGGTAAGTAGGGATGGCAATTTGATCCGCACCCACAGGCACCCGCCCGAACTCGACCCTGTGGATGGTGAATTTATTGGGGTTTATGCATTAAAGATGTAATTTGTAAATGGATTTATGAAATAAAGAAAAGAAAAAGTTCAATTCATTATTGTTGTGTTGTTTATTTTATAATTTATACATATATTTAACATACAAGATGGCCGGATGTAATCTCGAACTGTGTATATGAGTGTCATATACAGATGGATACAGTAAGAGACGTACTATCTAAAGAGTCCATAGATAACAAATAAAGCTGGGTCCTTTATTTGTGGTTAATCTATAGTTGCGGTCCATTTCGTGATGTACAGTGATTTTATCCTGAATCATTCATATGAGATATGGGAATGGAGATACCTTATATGATATGATCATATAGGACTGGGCCATGATCTATATGAATCTCTCACAAAGATCCGTTTACCGATGAGATTCATATATATAAATTAATGATGACTATATGTGGGTGATCTTAATCCTGAGTGTCTTATTGACTTTTTCAGGTTAGATCGTGGTCTTTGATATACCATGGGTGAGGTCAGATGTATTTCCTGATCAATATACTCCGTATGTTGGGATTGCGGTTTGGCTTGTGGTTGGGATGGTTTGTACACAATAACGGAATCCACTTCTTCTTGTGAGAAGTTGATGGTAGTACCCTTAAGGGTTGATTCGGGGCCCGCTTTCCTAATTCCATGAGGAAATAAGATTTATTGTCCATTAGAGAATCAACGGTACTTTAAGGATATATGTAACTAGAGGGGTATAACGGACATTATGGCCTAGGTCTAATTATGAACTACTGTGGAGGATTATACCATGTGTAATAGCTATATCATTAGACACCGAGTTGTATCTGTCTGTGTAAAAGCGTCTACAGTTGAGAGAATGCAGCTTCGGGTTTTTTAGTGGAATAACACCGGAGTTAATAATCAAGGAATATTACTTAAAGAGTTTAATTAATGATTCCAAGGATTATTGGAGCTCAAAATACTATGGGTCCATTAGGTTCCCTTGTTAGCCTGATCGATTTAGGTAACAAGGGTCACGGTTAATTAATTGGATTGTCCAATTAGTCGTGTTATGAAAGTGACACATATTTATTCAGGAATTAATTGAATAATGAGATTATTTAATTAATGAATGATAATGATTATTTTAATTAAATAATTAGGTTATATAATTATGTGATTAATCATTAGTTGGAGGGTGTTGGTTGATATTTAATTTTTAAAGATAAGATAATTTGATTATTTTATTTTTATTAAATTAGATATTTAATTTTGAATTTAAAGAGTTTGAATACAAAACAAATTGATTAATATCTTTAAAAATATGAGATATCATAAAAGATTTAAATTGATTGGTTTTATCAATATATATATATGATATATATGTTTTATAATATATATTTTTTTTAAGAGAAAAAAACATACATCAGTTATTGAATTTGCATTTGATGCAAATTGGTATGTTTGGTTTTGAGTGTGTGCGTGTGTTTACTAATAATAATAATAAAAGAACAACACTTGATACCAAAAAAAAAAGGTTCATGTTTTGCAAAGGTTGTGAGATAGAAAAGTGAATTGGTGATATCAAAAGAGAGAAAAAAGGTTTTGGTGCAGTGTACACCAGTAAAACAGAAGGAAAATAATAATATTTTTTTTACTAGAATTGTTATAGTGGTTTTCACTTGGAAGAAATAGTTTCTTCTTCTCTCTTCAACATCCTCCATTCAAGTTCTTGAGATCGTGATGCGCCCGCACGCAGTTACCAGTCCCAGGAGATAGCGAGGAAGATCGAGTGGTTCAGACAAGAGCATAACGTAAAGTGAAGGAGCCTCCAAATGTTGGTATGTTCTTCTTCTGATTTTATTGATTTTAATTTTCTGTGTTTACATATTGTATGTATTAGTTTCGAAAAATAATTACGATCCTAAGTTCACTGGTCCCAGATACAGATTATGATCTATATAAAAATTTTTAAAACCTAGTTCTGTTGCGAAACTGGTGAACGGGGTTCCAACAATTGATATCAGAGCCAATTTATTTTTCGAAACAGGAAATTGTTTCGATGCTCCTGTATGTATGAATGTGTAGGCACTATCTATATGATTGTATGAATGTTTATAATTAAATTGTTTAATTTAAACATGGTTGATCGTAATTTTTTATGGTACTGTAGATTTAGGGTTTATGAGTTGTATAATTTTTTATTTTTATTTTTACTGTTATTATATTACAAATAAAAGAAAAGTTGTAACCAAACGAAGAACTGGAAATGCACGTGACGACGATACTGTTCACCGGACAATGTTCACGGTGGGTACTGTTAATAGATACTGTTCAAAGGGGGGGGGGGGGGTACTCTTCATAGACACTGTTCACGGCGGGTACTGTTCATGGGCATTGTTCACGGTGGGTATTGTTCACCGAGGGTACTGTTCATGCACTGTTCACAATGTCTTGCACGGTTCGGTTGGCAAGTGTTGCCTAGTATGTTCCGTGCAGATTTCCAGTTTCGGATTCATGAGATGAATCGGAGTGACCTGAAGAGACTGGAAGATATCTGAAGTTACAAGAAGACCAAGGAATGCCTTGGGGGAATTTTTTGTAATTTTAGATTCCATTTTTTTAGGTTAAATAATTCACAGTACTCGGTCAATTCATATATGCTTTATATTATGTGATGATAAACGCATTGCCATGCATACGTATATCATTTAGATTAGATGTGCTTATACAAATATATTTGATATGTCATACATGCATCATAGCTTGGTATTTTATGTATTTTTAATGTGATTAAAACGGACAATATACATAAATGACTATGAATAATGAGATTAGTTTTTTAATGGTTAGAAAACTTGGTAATTCTCTTTAATAATAATCTAGTTATTAAAGAGTTTAATAAGTTAGATTAATATGACTATTTATTGTAATTATGATTAATATGATTAATAACCTAATAATAAATTAACCGAATAAAATGTTAGAATTTTAATAGTTAAAACTTGGTAAACACTATCATAATAATCCGACCTTAGTAAATGTTTATAAAGGCTTAGATTATTCACTAACATATTAGATTTTTAATTGTTAAAAATCATTAATAATTTATTATTTAATTAGAATTTGTTTCTAATTAGTTAATGCGCTAGATAACTTGATTAAAGTTAGTCGTTTAATCCTGTAGAGTCTAGGTGCATTAACGGTTAATAGAAAACCAACCCTATTTATAATAGTGAGTGGGAGAGGGATATATGACATATATATCCCATGGTCTCCATCATTAGTTCAACACCGTGAGATCTGAGTGGGACCTTGTGACGGCTTTGCTTTCGTCCTCCATAAGGAGGGTTTCCACAAAGGTCAATACCAAGGTTGACTTCCTAACGGATAGGATTTCTGAGGGTATTTCGGGATTGACCGACCCTAAGACGGCAATTCACGAGTTAAACTCGTGAGATCTGAAATTGTGGGTTACACTCACGAAGGTTTTGAGTAAGTTTGTTAATTAAAAACCTGACTGAATGAACGATGGTTGAATGATATGGAATAAGAGTTATTATAGAATATCATTTGATTGAGAATGTCTCGGTCCAATATGCAAAGACTTGGCCGACCCTAAGACGGCACTTCTTTATGGTATGTTGGATTGTCGTGGTATAGTAACTAGTTTTAGGGTAGTTCTAGTTCGTTAAACATGTGCATGCATCATGTTTAAATTTATGCCAAAACACTCACACTTATTTTAAATAAATGACTGAATGAATGTTTTATTTATTTCAACATTAATGTCTTCTGCATTACTTCAAATTCTTGCAAACGACATATTAACTGGTGATAACTAAACTAAGTGGAAACTTAACATTAATACAATATTGGTCACCGAAGACCTCAAGTTTGTGCTTACAGAGGAATGTCCTCCAGCGACTGCTGCCAATACCACACGAACTGTTCGTGAAGCATACGAACGATAGGTTTCATCTGATGAGAAGGCCTAAACATATCTGTTGGCTTCTATGACAGACGTACTTGTCACAAAGCATGAAGCAATGACTTCAGCATTCGAAATCATGGAGTCATTGGAAGCTATGTTCGGGCAGCCCTTAGAGCAAAAACGACACGACGCTGTTCGTTCTCTATGCTAGCTCGCATAAAGGATGGTACATCAATTCGGGAACATGTCCTGAGCATGATGTCATACTTCAACACGGCAGAAGTCAATGGCGGGGCCATTGACAAACCCAGTCAAGTGAGCATCATACTGACGACTCTTCCGAAGAGTTTTGATCAGTTTAAAAGCAACTACGAGATGAACAAGTTAAGGTTCAGTCTCACACAATTGCTTAATGAGCTCATTACCTTTGAGTTCTTGACTAAGGACAACAAATGCAAGACCGGTGAGGCAAGTGTTGCCGAACCATCTTTCTCCAATAATAAGAAGAGGAAGAGGTCTGCTGGGAAGGCGAAGGGTAAGCCTAAACCCAAGAAAGCCCAAAATAAGAAGAAGTCCAAGAAAGGTAAATATGATTAACCTGTTCTTGAGTCATGTTTAGTGGAAGATGATTCTTCACCCTGGATAGTTGATTCGGGGGCCACTAACCATGTTTGTTCTTCTTTGCAATGGACTGATTCTTGGACACAGTTAGAGGAGGGAGCCTTCTCTATATGTGTGGGGTCAGGGGTGTCGTGTCGGCACGAGCAGTGAGCGTAATTAGATTACGTTTTTGTAATAGTTATATATTGTTGGACAATGTATTTTATATTCATGGATTTACTCAGAATTTGATTTCCGTTTCCAAGTTGTTAGAACAAAAATATTCTATTTCTTTTAATAATAAGTCTGTTATTATTGGAAAGAATGATCTTAATATTTATTCAGGAATTAATGAAAACAATTTGTATGTGTTAAGACCGTTAATACATACTACACGGCTCAACACCGAAATGTTTAAGGTTGAAAAACCAAAAACTAAACGACATAAAATTTCTCCAGATAATGACACGTATATCTGACATCTAAGGCTTTGTCATATCAACCTTGACTGGATAAACATACTAGTAAAAAGCGAACAATTAAGTGAATTAAAGGTTGGCACCTTGAATCTTGTTTGAAAGGTAAGATGACTAAGAGACCTTTTACTGGAAAAAGGGCTTAGAGATAAAGAATCGCTAGAGCTTATACATACAGATGTTTATGGACCGATGAATGTTAAAGCTAGGGGTGGTTATGAGTATTATGTCACCTTTATAGATAACTACTCAAGATACGGATACGTTTACCTAATGCAACGGAAGTCAAAAAAATTTGAAATGTTCAAAGAATTTCGAGCTGAAATTGAGAATCAATTAGGTAGGACTACTAAGTCACTACGATCGGATCATGGAGGTGAGTACCTTGACCAAGAGTTTGAAGACTTTATGGTCGAGTATGGATAATTTCCCAACTCACAGCTCCAGGTACACCTCAACAAAATGGTGTAGCAGAGAGGAGAAATAGAACCCTAATGGAATTAGGTGAGATCTATGATTAGTTTTTCATCATTACCAAATCCCTTCTAGAGATATGCGTTACAAACAACGACATACATTTTGAATGTGGTGCCATCCAAATCTGTTCCTAAGACTCCCATAGAGTTGTGGAATGGTCGTAAAGCTAGTTTACGATATTTTTACATATGGGGGTGTCCAGCACATGTGCTGAAGAACATAACTGGAAAGCTAGACTCTAAGTTTGTTGTCTGCCTGTTTATAAGGTACTCCAAGGAGACCAAAGGTGGGCACTTCTATAGTTCTGAAGACAATAAAGTATTTATATTGACAAAAACAACGTTTCTTGAGGACAATTACATTAGTGAGTATAAACCTCGTTCTAAGATTGTATTGAATGAGTTGGAGCCTGGTGAGACTAATGCTTCATCAACAAGAGTTGTTGATCCACAAACATATGAGAGTCTGATGGTTCCTAATCATGATACACTACCACCTAGAAGTACAGAGAGGGTTATGAGATAATCTGAACGCTATTTAGGTATAGGTGAGGGATAAGGTGTTATCTCTGCTGATAGTGTGAATGATCCATTGACATTTAAGAATGCAATGGAAGATCCTGATAAAGACGAATAGCTTAAAGCCATGAATCTCGAGATGGAGTCCTTGTACTCTAACTTAGTCTAGGATCTTGTAGACTTACCTGATGGGCTAAAACCCATATGGTGTAAGTGGATCTACAAGAGAAATAGATGAGTAGACGGGAAGGTAGAGACCTTCAAAGCAAGGCTAGTGGCCAAGGGTTATACCAAGAAAGAGGGGGTCAATTATGAAGAGACCTCTCGCCAGTAGTTTTGTTTAAGTCTATTAGGATTCTTTTATCTATTGTTGCCTATTTCGATTATGAAATTTGGCAAATGGACGCTAAGACTGCATTCTTGAATGGCAATCTTGACGAGAGAATTTATATGATGCAACCAGAGGGATTCATGTCTCCAGATGAAGAGCAAAAGGTTTGCAAGCTGTAAAGGTCCATCTATGGACTTAAGCAAGCATCTAGATCTTGGAACATAAGGTTTGATGATATGATCAAAACCTATGGCTTCGAGCAGAACGTCGATGAGCCTTGTGTCTACAAGTGCATCATTGATAAGAAAGTAGTTTTCTTGATCCTATACGTAGATGATATCCTACTCATTATGAATGATGTGGGAATATTGTCTGATGTAAAAGGCTGGCTGGCTAGCCAATTCCAAATGAAAGATTTGGGAGATACAAGTTATGTACTAGGGATCCAACTTATAAGGGATCGTAAGAACAAACTTATAGCATTGTCTCAGGCATCATATAACGACAAGATTTTTATGCGATTTTCTATGCAGAACTTTAAGAAAGGTAATTTTCTTTCTAGGTATAGAGTTCACTTGTCTAAGGAACAGTGTCTTAAGACACCTCTAGAAGTTGAGGATATGAGATGCGTACCATATGCATCGATAGTAGGTAATCTCATGTATGCTATGTTATGTACGAGACCGGACATCTGCTATACAGTGGGAGTAGTCAGCAGATATCAATCCAACCCATGATTGGATCATTGGGTTGCTGTCAAGACTATTCTGAAGTATGGATGCACATTTATCCCCGGGGTTCCAAATCCCACACCTCCATCCCCATTTGAGGATTTTTTTAGGGGAAAATGGGGAAATGAAGGGGGGGGGGGAGATGGGGATGATTTTCATCCTCAAATTAAAATGGGGATGGGGATAGGGATGGGGATGGGGATGGGGATGAGGATGGGGGGACCCCTCCCTATCCCCATTTCCCCATTTCCCCATTTCCCCCACAATTAAATTGAAATGGGGATGGGGATGGGGATGGGGATGGGGATGGAGATCCCCATATCCCCATTTCCCCTAAAAGTATATAAATATAATTATAATATATATTTGAATTATTTAAAACATTTTATGTTGAATTTGTAATGCATTGATATTTTTTATTTGTAATGAAAGTTTGTTTTTTTTTAATTTAATTTATAATTTTAGTTAAATAGGAAAATGGGAAAATGGGGGACCGAGGGATACAAGAAAACAAAGAAAAACAGGGAAAATGGGGAACTGGGGATGGGGATGAGGGGACCTCCCCCCAAACATCCCCATCCCCATCCCCATCCTCATCCTCATTTTCCTCAAAAGGGGAAATGAAGGGGGGAGGGGGGGGGACCTATATCCATCCCTATTCCCCAAACGTGCATCCCTATTCTCAAGTATATTTGGAGAATGAGAAGTTATATACTAGTGTATTCCGAACAGGATTTGATCCCGTTAGGATACAGGGATTTTGATTTTTAGTCAGATAGGGATTCTAGGAAATCCATGTCTGAATCAGTTTTCACCTTAGGTGGTGGAGCTATTGTGTGGAGAAGTATCAAGCAATCTTGCATTGCTCCACCATGGAAGTCAAATATGTAGCCGCTTGTGATGCTGCTAAAAAGGCTGTTTGGCTCCATAAATTCTTGAGTGATCTGGAAGTTGTTCCAGATCTGGATATGCCCATCACATTTTATTGTGATAATAGTGGTGCTGTGGCTAATTCCAAAGAACCAAAAAGCCACAAAAGAGGGAAGCATATCGAGAGAAAGTATCATCTCATTTGAGAGATAATGCAGAGAGGAGATGTGATCGTTACAAAGATAGTCTCACAAGATAATCGTGCTGATTCATTTATGAATACCTTACCGACTAAAGTGTTTTCTGGTCACCTAGATTGTCTAGGGTTACGAGACATGCCTCACATGCTTTAGTGGAAGTGGGAGGTTGTTAGGGTTTATACATTAAAGATGTAATTTGTAAATGGATTTATTAAATAAATAAAAGAAAAAGTTAAATTCATTCTTGTTGTGTTGTTTATTTTATAACTTGTGTATATATTTAACATCCAAGATTGCCGGATGTAATCTCGAACTGTGTATATGAGTGTCATATACCGATGGATACAATAAGAGACGCACAATCTAAAGAGTCCATAGATAGCAAATAAAGCTGGGTACTTTATTTTTGGTTAATCTATAGTTACGGTCCATTCCATAATGTACAGTGATTTTATCCTAAATCATTCATATGAGATATGAGAATGGAGGCACCTTGTATGATGCGATCATATAGGACTGGGTCATGATCTATATGAATCTCTCACCAAGATTCGTTTACCAATGAGAATCGTATATATCAACTAATGATGGCTATATGTGGGTGATCTTAATCCTGAGTGTCTTATCGTCTCCTTTAGGTTAGATCGTGGTCTTTGATATACCATGGGTCATGTTAGATGCATTTTCTGATCAATATACTATGTATGTTGGGATTGTGGTTTGGCCTGTGGCTGGGAAGGTTTTTACACAATAGTGGAATCCACTTCTTCTTGTGAGAAGTAGATGGTAGTTCCCATAAGGTTTGATTCGGGGCTTGGACAATGTGAGCGTTCTCCTAATTTCGTGAGGAAATAAGATTTATTGTCCATTAGAGAATCAACAGTACTTAGAGGATATATGTAATTAGAGGGGTATAACGGACATTATGACCCGACTCTAATTATGAACTACCGTCGAGGATCACACAATGTGTAATAGCTATAACATTGGACACCGAGTTGTATCGGTCTATGTAAAAGCATCCACAGTTGGAGAGAGTGCGGCTTCGTTTTTTTGGGTAGAATAACACCGGAGTTAATAATCAAGAGATATTAATTAAAAAGTTTAATTAATGATTCCAAGGATTATTGGAACTTAAAATATTGTGGGTCCATTAGGTCCCCTTACTACCTCGATCGATTTAGGTAACAACGGTCACGGTTAATTAATTGGATTGTCCAATTAGTCGTGTTACGAAAGTGACATATATTTATTCAGAAAATAATTGAATAATGAGATTATTTAATTAATAAATGATAATGATAATGTTAATTAAATAATTAGATTATTTAATTATATGATTAATCATTAGTTGGAGGGAGTTGATTGATATTTATTTTTTAACGATAAGATAATTTGATTATTTTATTTTTATTAAATTAGAAATTTAATTTTGAATTAAAGAGTTTGAATACAAAACAAATTGATTAATATTTTTAAAGATATGAGATATCTTAAAAGATTTAAATTGATTGGTTTTATCAATATATATATGTCTTATAATATTTTTATTTTTTTAAAGAGAAAAACGCATACATCAGTTATTGAATTTGCATTTGATGCGAATTGGTATGTTTGGTTATGAGTGTGTGCCTGGGTTTACTAATAATAATAATAAAAAGAACAACACTAGATATATAAAAAAAAGGTTCATGTTTTGTAAAGGTTGTGAGATAGAAAAGTGAATTGGTGATATCAAAAGAGAGAAAAAAGGTTTTGGTGTAGTGTACACCATTAAAACAAAAGGAAAATAATATATTTTTTTTACTAGAATTGTTCTAGTGGTTTTCACTTGGAAGAAATAGTTTCTTCTTCTCTCTTCAACATCCTCCATTTAAGTTTTTAAGACCGTGACGCGTCCACACGCAGTTACCAGTCTCGGGAGATAGAGAGGAAGATCGAGTGGTTCAGACAGGAGCATAAAGTAAAGTGAATGAGCCTCCAAACGTTAGTATGTTCTTCTTATGATTTTATTGATTTCAATTTTCTGTGTATACATATTGTATGTATTAGTTCTAAAAATAATTACGATCCTAAGTTCACTGGTCCCAGATCGTTTACGATTTGTATAATTTTTTTTAAAACCTAGTTCCGCTGCCTAACTGGTGAACGAGGTTCCAACAGAATTTACAACCCGCGGACCCGCGAACCCATTTAATGAAAAACCCGGTGGATTTATAGGCGGGTGCAGGTTGAAAAAATGAAATCACGGGTTGGACCCGCGAACCCGTATAGATAAAATACCGGTATATAAACATACATAGACATTTGAATTATTTTTTGTCGTTTTACTTTTATGGTTATTATTGTTTTGTAATGTATCAAATAGGGAATTAGAGATAGAAATTTAATTCAATTAAGTATGAAATAGGTGATTACATGTGAAAATTTACAAATGACAAATCGCGGATTCTCGGGTTTGTGGGTTGCAGGTTTGTGGGTATCCCACGGGTGAAGCATCCACCTATGAACCCACATTGCTTTGCGGGTTCGCGGGTGAGGGTATGGGTGCAGCCATAACCCGCCAGCGAACCCACGAACCCGCTTACCTATGCGGGTTCGAGGGCGGGCGTGGGTGAGGAGAATTTTCACGGGGTGAGGGTTTGGATTTTACAAAACCCACCCGAACCCAACCTACTATCATCCCTTATGGTGATAGCCAAATTGTGTCTCCACCAAATCCAATTTTTAAATTTAAATTTTTGTTATTTTTTAATAATTTAAATATTTATCAGAAAGGTAAAATAGTATTTTCGTCAAAAGTCAAACTTTAAGGGGCATTAAGGTTATTTTATCTTCTAATCATGTCAGAAGGCCTGTTTTTAACGGAAAATCTAATAGAAGGATCAAACGGACCAATACTGAAATTAGGGGGACCGGAACACATAATTAGGTCAAACTAGAGGGATTTTTATCATTTTTTTGCCTTTGTATTATGTCATTATTTTCTATAGTTTTCCAACTTATTTTTGTGTGCCAAATGCATGCTTGTGATATGGTGATGAATCTATGCTTTATTTGGCAATATATTGGCAAGTTAGCCGGTTTATTCCTATTTTATGTACTTGATTTGGCGTCCACCTTTTAATACGGATATCTAAGTTACCAGGTGGTCGATAGAAGATATTAGCCACCTAAGTTAAAGAGATTGCATTTTCCTCTTATAGCTATTTGTCTATATTGTAAGTCTTTAAGACCACTTAGTCATCGTGTTCTAGCTGTCATTCTATATTTGTACTTCTTATACCGTGTTTGATCTGTTCTTAATTATCCACAATTTTGATTTCCATTACAATGAGCTTGAAATACGGCTGCTGCATAAGACTTTTGTAGGTCTCAAATGGACAAGACTAATGGTTTTGAACTATTTGTTCAACCGCTGAATGACCGTAGATGTGTAATCACAGTTGGTTATCTGTTTTTGTTTTTGCTTTTATTGTTTTTTTTTTTTTTTTTTTTTGTGTTTCATGTGCTTAGTAATTAGATAGTATGGACTATCGATTCTTGTCCTTTCAAAATGTTAATTCAGTTTCCAGTAAAGAAAATTCCTGCTGTCATTGTACCATTAAAATATTTAATTGTTTTAGTGAGTAACTAATAAAAATAAAAACATATACTTATATAGACGGATTTAACTATATTATATGGTTCATGTATAGTTGTGTACAAGAAGAAGTTAATTACATTTAGTTTTAATTTCTTATAAATTTTTAAATCCTTGATTTTTGTAGACCTTTGAATTAAAATCCAATTATTGAAAATTAACCTACAGTAACTGTGTAGTAGTTTAACCCATATACAGACTAGATTAGGAAATAATATAGAGAGAAAATAAAAAATAGCCATAAGAAATATTAAACTTTTGTTTGTAACCACTTTTGAAATTTTATTTGTTAATAGTCACTTGTTTTTAAAAAATTTCAGTGTATGTCCGTAAATTATAAAAATACCCCTGAATTTGATTTTTTTTTTTTAAATGAAAGCAAACTTGAAATCATGACTAAAATCTGGAACCAAACTTGAAATCACGACTAAGAACTTGAAACTTGAAATCTTGTTTTAAAAAATGAAATTTTAAAACTTGAATTCTTACTTAAATTGAAATGTTGAAACTTGAAATCTTGACTAAATTGAAAGTTGAACCTTGAAATGTTCTGGTTTTTTAAGTTTTCGTTTTCAAAATTTAAAACTTGAAATCTTACCTAAATTGAAATCTTAACTAAATTGAAATGTTGAAACTTGAAATCTTGACTAAATTGAAATGTTCATACTTGAAATGTACTGGTTTTTTAGTATTTCGTTTTTTTTTCTTCAGCAGATCCAATCGCCGGAGGAGGGAGAGCTCG
The DNA here is from genome assembly GCA_032871835.1 of Dipteronia dyeriana. Taxonomy (NCBI): domain Eukaryota; kingdom Viridiplantae; phylum Streptophyta; class Magnoliopsida; order Sapindales; family Sapindaceae; genus Dipteronia; species Dipteronia dyeriana. Next base: position 86,155,881 of record CM065298.1, read on the forward strand.
ACGGCGTTGCTGGATTGTCGTGAAGCCCAAGCGACGGCACTCCGGCAAGCCGTCAACGTCGTGTGAGAGAGAAAGGAAAGGAGAGAGAAAGAGAAGTGAGTGAAAGAGAGAGAGAGAGAGCTACGGGGAGAGAGAAGAGAGGTTGGGTGAGAGAGAGGAGGCCGACGACGGTTCGCCGGCCTTCGTAAGGATGCCGACGACGGTTCACAGGCACACCGTCGACGGGAGAGAGAGATAGGGGAGAGAGAGGAAAGGAGAGAGAAAAAAAGAGAAAAGAGAGAAAATGTTTAGAGATTGTTTTTATATGAGGACATTCAAGTAATTTCTTAAAAAAATGGCTATTAACAAATAAATTTTCGTATATGGTTAAAAACAAAATTTTCATAATAGTTGTGGTTATTTTTAATAATTTCTACAATAATATATGAAATCATAATAAATTAAAATACTAAAAAAATTGATTTTGTCTTGAAAAAAAAATGTAAGAAATTTATATTATTCATAAAAGGAGAGGACAAGGTTGCAATTATCATATTCATACAACATTATCATAATATGCATGTATTGTAATTTGGTTGATTTTTATAGGCCGGGGGCCTAGGCCCCTCTTTGCCTTTGCCTCAGACTATCCATCCCCGATCCACTTGATTATCATCCCTATTAAGTGCTTACGAGCCATTTAGGAACAAAATTCACCAACCTTTTAAATTTTAACAATCTTATTTTTATATGAAAACTTAACACGGATCATACAAATATTAAAGAAAAACTTAAAATGGTCAAATAAATTAATAAAACAAATTTTAAAAAAATCCCCTAAAAGGGCTAAAAATATGAAAAATAAAAACACAATTATGTTACAAATAATAAATTACCATAAATAATTAACAATAAAAACTATGGAAAATTTTAAAATATAAATGCAGCAACAATAAAATTATATATATATTAAAATGAATAAGAAAACAAATAAAATTTATATAAAAATGAATTATTTTAAAAAAAAATTATAACATCAAACAATTGCAGGTAACAATACTATTCTCTAACATCTATCAAACAACCATCTTGTTATTTCCTCCAAATCAGGGGCGTAGCTATATGTAAACCAGTTAGGGCTTGATTATACAATAAATCATATTTGATCCTTATTTTAAATCTTTTTAAGATTAAAGTTGTTTTGTTTTCCATATCTAAGTGTATACTTTTTTATTAATAAATTTTTATTATACTAGAGGCTCGTTTTAAAAAATTATATGTAATTCAACCCATATGAAATTAGGATTCACAAATTTAATGACAAATTTTTTAGGGGCTCTTGTGGAAATATCACCACATTAATAATATATGTTTAAAAGACACCAAATTAGTTGTCGAGAAAAAAATACCCCGAATCTTCGTTGTGAACCTGAGACAAAAAAAGTAGAGAGAGAAAAGGCGTTTTAGGTTGAAAGCGACCGGAACTCAATCGACGGGACGGAACCAGAAGTTTGAAACCAGCGGCATTTCGAGAGTTGAACAGGAAATCTGAAGCGATCGAGGTAAGATGAGCTTGATTTGGTATCGTTTTTGTTGTTGATAAATTGAATGGAATGGTATAATAGGTTTTACTTGTGGATCTGAGAATGATTGTGGTAGATTAGGGTTTATTTGGTAGATTAGGGTTTTCGATTAGTTGAATAGGTTTTGACGAAGATGATAAACTGGGTTTGCGATATTTTTGTTAAATAAACCGAGCTTTTGTCATTTGAAATCGAGATTTTAAATCGATTCATTAGGTTGAGTTGAATAGAGATTTTATGTTAGGGATTCAAGATGTTTTTCAAAACGTTCGAGCTTTTTGTTAAATAAATCGAGCTTTTTGTTAAATAAATCGAGCTTTTTTCATTTTAAATCAAGCTTTTAAATCGAATCATTAGGTTGAGTTGAATCGAGAATTTATGTTAGAGATTCGAGAATTTTACCTAAACGTTCGAGTTTCAATTAATAATTTTTGAAATTTTGTATTACAACACGGAGCTTTTGTTTAAAACGTTCGAGATTTTAACAAAGTTCGAGTTTTTTTATCATAGACGAGGATTTGCTTAAATGTTCGAGATTTTAACAACGTTCGAGGTTTTTAAACATATTCCGAGCTTTTGTTTAAATGTTCGAGCTTTTAACAACTTTCGAGTTTTTAAAAACAATTGTCGAGCTTTTGTCCAAGGCCCGAGAATTTATTAATTTGTTTCGAGCTTTTATATGAATGGATCGAGGTATTTTTTAAAGGATGCGAGATGTTGTATGTGTTTCGAGTTTTTTTAAACAACGTTCGAGATTTTATCCATGGCCCGAGTTTTTATATATTTTTTCGAGGTTTTATATTATAGATCGAGGTTTTTTATGAATATACTGTATTTTTTTATGTGAATTTTCAGATGACGAATTGGTAGACGGAAATGCTGAAAACTTCGGAGGAAGAATGGTACGAGAGTAAAGTGACTCGGCACGACAAATTTGGCAACCTTGTCCGTATAGAAGATGCACTTAACCGGGTCCTTGAAGAATTTACGGTTAAAGATCGTCGTCGGTTAATGGCTTCCTTTTTTGGGCATTTCATGACAATGCACCAGCCGATGAAGTTTTCAGGTGGTGTTATCCATCAGTTGCTTTTATGAGAGTTGCATCATAATGAGCTTAAAGATGAGATGCGGTTTATGTTAGGGACTTATGAGGTTAGGTTCTCGAAGGTAGAATTCTGCCTGATCACAGGATTGCGGTTCGGAGTGGTACCGGACACGACCCGGTATCGTAATGTGGACAATGGCATACACCAGCAGTACTTTGCTAGTATGAAGGAGATTGCGTTTGTGGAGTTGACAGTTGTTCTGAGCCGTAGGGAGTTTCAGTAGGCATACGATAGTGTGAAGCTATGCTTGATCTATATGCTGAACTGGATACTTATGGAGTTGGACGAGAGAGTGAAGATTCCAGTTTGGCAGTTACTACTGGTGGAGGATCTCGATTCTTTTGACGCGTTCCTGTGAGGTGCCCACATGTACAGTCATTTCGTATATTCATTCAAGCATGCAAAGGGTACTGATGTACACATGCATGAGACTTACAACATTTATGGTCTATCTTACGCCGTGTTGGTAAGAATTTTGAACTACAACCTTTAGGTTTTTTATCGTGTAATAGAGGTTATGGATTTAGAAGAGTAATATACTTATATTTTATACGGATATTTGCTTTCGAGGTGGTCTCTGCACTCAGCACCCAGTTCAGGACTCGAAGAGCTACCGAGTTGTCTCCATGTATTCTGAAATGGCAGTTAAAAATACAATTGAGAGGGGATAAGCTGTCGAAGATATTCACAGCGCGTGTAAGTATCTTATTTGTTAATGTTAATAGCTGTTGTTAATGTTAATAGTTGGTACCATTTTAACGGTATGACAACAGTTTCAGACGTTTGCGATGACGAAGCTGGTGCCCGCACCAACTGAGAGGGGTGAACCATATTATGCATACATAGCGGAGGCCTTACCAGAGCTCGATTCCGTTGGGGACACTAGTGCTGTACCCGGTTTGGAGGTGAATTTTAGTGGTCGGAGGCCACAGACTAAGTCAGAGGGTTCGAAGCCAGAGTTTGGTGGTGGCAGACACCGGAGGAAGAGGCGGGTTCATTTTAGGATGCCTGTATATACTAGTGGAGGTCACTCTGGAGGATACATTGGAGGGGAACGAGAGGTACGTTGATTTTGTGCATGATTTTTTTAATCCCATGTACATGTTAAACGATTGACAAATTCTATTTTCCTTCAGGGCCGTCTGGAGCGTAGAATCGAACAATTAGTGATTGTCGTGACTGCTTTACGGGATGGTCTTCAGAACAGTGAGGCAGAACGATGGAGAGAGTATTAGGCATTGATGGACTATCTTCGAGAGCGGTTGGGGCTATATCACAGTCACACAGGGAGGAGTCACCATCTTATGACGGAGACTCCAGACCCAGAGACAGAGATAGGCATAATACTCATGTGGAGGGGTCAGAGCCTCGCACAGGTCCTTAGATGTAGTGTATGAGACCTGACTCCCAGGTTACCAGGACTGGAGAGACTCCTGCTGTTGGTATTCTAGAGTTTCCCCTGCTTATGGAGGTGCATGATACTTTGTCTGAATGAGCTCGTTGTTTGAGTTTTTCCTCCACTAGAGTTGTTTCTATAGTTCGATTGCATGCCACCTTTCCGCCCAGAAACAACATCGGTCAGACCCCTGCTCCTAGGACACCTCTGGTTGGACCCGTCAAATCCCTGATCTTAGGGACAACACTGGTACATCCGGACCATCCAGGCAGAGCCATCCTCCCACCGATACCTCCATACCGTTCAGATGGACCCTACCTCCCACTGACACCTTCGTACCATCCAGATGGACCCTACCTCCCACTTACACATCTAGACCGTCCAGACGGCCCCACCTCATGGGGACACCTCCAGTCCATCCAGATAGACTCTGCCTCGCAGGGACATCTATAGTCCATCCAGATGGACCCTACCTCACAGGGACACCTCCAGTCCATCTAGACGGACCCCTCTCAGGGACACCTCCGATCCATCTAGATGGACCCCTCCTAGGGACGCCTCCGGTCCATCTAGACGGACCCTTCCCAAGGATTACCCCGCGTATCCCTTGGCAACTTAAGCGGGAGTGGCAGTTGCTGACACCATACACTGATCCCTATCGGCCGAAGAGGCTAAGGATAGCGCCAGCTGCATCAGACCATGCATTCAGGCTGAATGCTTTGGTAGACGGTGACCATCTTGAGGCCTTCAGAGCGTACAAGAGAAATACCACCCAGGAATTGTAAGTATCAAACTGTTAATTTTATTGAATCACCTACGTAAATTTATGTTATAGTTTTGATGTTTTGTAAAAATGAATGTAGGCGTGATGTAGATGTATTGGAGCCAGTAGACGTCGGGTGGTTCCAGTGGTTCCAAGAGAACTACACGGAGTTGTTTGAGTCGGTACTCATCTAACTTAATGTTAATAGTTGGCTTTCTTATTTGATAGAAACATAACATTGTTTTGCAATTATTATCCAGCATATGAATGCGTACCTGAACATTATACGGAAGCATCAGCGAGCATACCCCACTATGTATAATCAGAGGATGAACGTTCTGGACACTCAGTTCTTTGTAAGTGTTCATTCGTTTACCGTTGCGCATTAACATTTAATGTTATCTTTGATCCTAACTTTGGTTTATTTTTCATATGTACAGACATTGTTGGAGCATCGATGGAATCAACTTATGCCACGTGATGCCCAAGGGGAAGTGAAGACGGTGGGGTGGAAAGTGTTGCAGTTCAGGTGGTCCGCTGTCGACCTTATTGCCGTACATGGAATACTCCCGGTAGGAACCCATCCTTGGCACAAAGTCGACGTGGTAAGTGAAATGCAATTAAGGGTTAAGTATTTTTCATTGTAAATGTGAAAATCAATATGATTTTTCACTGTGTTTAACACATGTTCTTAAACAGTGCAACGACGGTCACCAGCATTGGCTTCTCGCAAGAGTCAACCTAATAGTTGGGACGTTACACATACTAGATCCCTAGAGGTAGTCAGTCCCAGTGCATATCAGAAAACAGCAAATCGCGCCATTGCAATGACTTTTCCCGTCCATGTTGCATCAGTTCAGTTTTCACGAAGCCAAGAGACCAGGAGAGGAGATGTTTCAGAGGCGGAATAGGCCCTTCGGGGTCAACCTAGTGTCTAGATCAGTTGCCGCAACATGACAGAAGTATGACAATCAGAGAACTTAAAAAACACTTCGTGTCAAAATTATAAACATTGTAACGGTTGTTAATTTTATGTTTGCAGCAGAAACTGTGCTCCTCATACGTTACGGTTGATCGAGAACGTACTGGCATACCAAGTCTAGTATTGCTCACCATCCAAGAAAGGATGGTCACAGAGATTTTTTGTAATTCCAAACCAGCATTTCGTTTGTAGTTATTGTAAATAACATTAGTAGTAATAAAAAAATTAATATAATTTTTCATTTTCAGTTTTTAAACTGTTAACGTAGACACGAGTCCATTCATTTTACAAGCGCACTAAAAATAATATACATTTTACAAATACTGAAAATGACATCCATATAAACGAGTCCATTTATACTACGGTGGACTCCTTCTCAGGACACGTCTATTTGCTGTGTCCAACTGAATGATAGATGCTACACTTGCATCGGTATTCATGGGGAAAAACTCTGCTCGCACCAACACTAATCAAAGGTGGGTTAGCCACATTTTCTACACGTTTGTGTGGTTGTTTGCTCGGAAAACGACACATGTCAGCTGACTCTCGGGCGCTCTGCTTGTCTCTTAGACAATGGATTTAACACCACCCGCTCAACGATGTCGGTTGGCACCACCCATGAAGAAGGATGGCCAATAGGCATAATAGGAACCGAGTACGCATCAATAAGTGTCTCTCTCTTATAGTAGTCCGCACACAGAGATGTGAAATCCAAGTTTCGCCCCCTGTAACACCATTAAAAGTATATGTAAAACTAATTTTGAACAATCACAAACTTATAATATCAAAGTACTATACCTTACTGCAGCAAGCGCGAGTGAACATGGAAACATGCCATCTGAAATTTGTTGCAAGTGCAAGTTTTCTAGGCTAAGTCAACAGTCCACTGCTTCCCGGACCGTTTGATAGAGAATATGTTCTAGTCAACTGGATTGACGGTCATATAACCATACTTCTTAACACGTTTAAGGATCACAATATGTTCTGAGTCGGTCAACCGATGAAGCATGGGCTGTGCGGCTCGATGGCGATCATGAAATCACCTCTGTAGCATATTTCTAATGAACTCTGCCAGTGTCAACATAGGCAGTTGCCGTGTAAAATTTAGGTATGAGTTTATGCATTCAACAACATTTGTTGTCATTACCCTGTACATTCTTTTCAGACAGTGTACTCAGGACCATTTGTGGGGACTGTCATCATTGGCATAATCATATGCATTCTGGTACAGGTTACGTAACTCTTACATATGGTGGTTATATTTCGATTCAGTGTACGATCTAGCTGCTTTATCCATTATGGCTACTACATACTTTCTGTAGAAGCGTTTCTTCATATTTTCAGCAAAATGCCAACAACATATCGTATGGGTTGCATCAAGAAATTTGTTAGAAATCGTAGCCTCAATGTTGGCATGCCAATCGGAAATGAAAACCAGATCTTTAATATGACCTAGAGCACCCTTCAAGCAAGCCAAAAACTACTCCCATGAAAGGTTGTTTTATGAGTTGCCATACCCAAAAGCAAGTGGATACACTTGTTCGTTCCCGTCTTGTGCAGTTGCAACAAATATTATACCCCCAAATCTTCCTTTCAAGTGGGTGCCATCTACTGCTATAACTGGACGCACACACCTTCGAAATCCTCTGCGTGAGACACTCAATGACATGAAAAAATATATAAATTTACCATCTTATTCGCACTGTAAGTCAGTGATTGTACCGGGATTTTGTTGCTCTAACACATAACCAAATGATGACTGTAGTTGGAAGGATTCCTCATACGTTCCATAGGTTAGTGACAATACATACTGCAGGGCTTGATGGGCCTTGCTGTACATGATTTGGATGCCATACATTGTTTTCATGTCCGTGATTATGTCCTTTTGATGCATTAGTCGACCATCTTGTTGTTGAAGTCTAGGTGCTACCACTTCTCCGATTATGACTGCACTAACTTATTGGTGGCGGTGGTGAATCTCTTCCAATGGACAAGTGTGTTCGTTCACAAAACTTCTTACTAGGAAGTATGTCCCTTCATCTCACCTCACAACTCTTAACTTCCACGTACAGTTATCCATCAAACAAACCGGATGTAACGTTGTCTTATTAGACCTTTTTACCTTCCACTCGAAGTTCTACTGCATTGCAAAATGATCAACTAGTCTTTTCAAATCCTTTTTAGTAGGAAAAAATTGCCCTTTATATATCATGCTTGTAGATTCAGCTTCTATTAGGTTTCTGCTTCCACCCATACCAAACGAGTATGATTCCACTCCTAGAATAACCCACGTTGTGCCATTACCAGAGTCATATGGAGTTACATTAGGCCGGACCTCGGAAGTCCCAGCTATATCTGGTGCACTATAACTAAATCTATGTACACGTCTTTCTGATTCTACAGGTTGTTCCTCTTCCTCATTGTTCTCTACATTATCTACCAGATACAAATTTTCCTCATCATCCACCTTATCAATCGGTCCAACATTTGGTTCAGTGTTCTGCTCATTGTTCATGTCATTAAAGATCTCATTGTATTGCTGGTTTTACTGCCCATCATTCGTCTCAAATTAACAACCAAACATATCGTCCAATTAAGGTCTGGCTATATCGGTTTGGCCGGCTACTTCTGGTGGGACACCACACATGGTTTCCCGAGCTTCAATCACACTTCTTTCTGTGAACAACTGGTTGCTTCCGCCTGACGATCAAAATTGTTGGGTGTTTTCATAAGGAGGGATATCTTCACCAATTACACCTTCTGTTGCCCTCTCAATCAGACTGACACATACTTGATGGATCACCCTGTCTTCCCATAGCATAAACTGAACATCATCATCATTCCTTATAAATGTGTAACACGTAGTCCTAGGAATGATTGATATACATTGTAGATCAACACTGTATTTGTTCACATCATACTTCACAACTGTTTTCAAAATCGACAATAGTTCTTCGTAAGTCATACTCTTTGACACTTACATTCCTTGGTTATCGGAACTTAAAAACTTCTGACTTCCGACGGGTAACTGCTCTCATCGACTGTTGTAAGATATGACTATTCTCACCCGATTCATTCTCCTGTCCAAATCATCATGACAAACCATTATAAAAATCCTCCAAAAAATACTCAACAAAATTTAATAGAAAAACATCTAAGAAGAAGAAAAAAAGCTCGACCCAATAGAAAAAAAATCGAAAAAAAATCTAATAAAAACTCAGAAATTAACAAAAAAATCTCGAGTTGTTTTACAAAAGTTGGACACCTTACAATTAAAGCTCGAAACAATTTAATAAAAGATCAAAATATCAAAAACTCCTCGGCAAACAAAATTATTTCAACGTAAATGAAGTTAATATACAATACAATTAAAGCTTGCCACGGTACAACAAAAGCTCGAAATAATATAACATCAGCTCGAAACCATATAATAAAAGTTTGAAAAAATCAAATATTTCCTCGTCAAACAATACAAAATTCTTCGATAATGAAATTAATTTACAATACAACAAAAGCTCGAAAAAATATCATATAAGCTCGAAACAATATAATAATTCCTCGATAAACAATCAAAAATCCCTCCAATACAACAAAAGCTTGCCACCATAGAATAAAAACTAGAAAACATAGAATAAAAGCTCAAAAAAAATTTCACAATAACTCGACACAATATAATAAAAGTTTGAAATAATAGAGTAAAAAGTTTGATTTTTTTTTAATTAACTCGTGCACAGGAAAGCTCGATTTTTTTTTTCAAAACAACTAATTCTTGTATTTTTAATCCACTCACAAATGTATGAAACTCATTAGGGAGATCAGAAACATCAGTTATCTACATATTTAAAAATAGATAAAAGTTTTTAAGAGATAAATGACTGGTAGATCGAATGCCAGAGAACTTTTATGGAGAGATAATAATAATTTTTTGTCAGAACGTAGATGGAAGCACATATACAACTTTTAAGGGTAATTTCGGTAGTTAACTATAATTGGTGCCTTTTAAATATAAGTTTTTAAGTTGGTGACATTATTGCAACTCAACAAAAAAAAGTGTCATTTATCACCAATTCCACTATGAAATTATGTCCTAGCTTCGCCCCAACTCCAAAGTAAAAGAAACCATCACCAACCAACCCTGGAATCATTGAATTATATGAAACAACATCTAGGACAACCATTTTATCGAACTATTATTGGACCCCAAAACTAACTAGACTACAAAGCCGAGTACAAATCGACCAAACTGTTTCACACAAAACATCAAGAGAAATTGAGGTTGGTTTCAAAATATTATAGAGGCCACTGTTTGGCCGACCTAAAGACATTTCTAGATCCAATCTAGACTAACGTGAAACATATTTGTTTTGTTTTGGATGAAACGAGGGGTATTAATGTAATTGTTTTGTTATGAAGTGATAAAAATTTTCATGTTTGATTAAAAACATGAGAAACAATATATGTATACAATTAAAAATAAAATTTATGTAATACAAATGAATTAGGAAGAAATAAATAAGAGATGGAGAGAGAGACGAGAGATTTGCTTTGTTGTTCTCCACGTGTGCCATCAAGTGGGTAAGTAGGTATCAAGTGGGTAATGGCAAGTGGTGGGGAATTGAGGATCTATATTATTTATAACACTTTTCTTAGGATTTCCACCATTTGTATTTCATTTTGCTAGTTAATACCCAATGGAACAAAAACCTTAGCAAACAATATACACAATTATCTTCTAGATCTTGATATTGGATGTTCTCAAAACTATATCATTAAAAACCTTGTCAGAAAAACTCAGTGAGACAAAACCTGATAGAATGAAAAAAGAGTATAGTACACATATGTTTGTTTAGAACTTTGCTCCCCCTGATTGTCTTCTTAAAAACCTTGTCAGGAAAAGCCAGTGGGACAAAACATGATTAAAGAGTAAAATAGTACAATGCAAATATGTCCATGATCAATGTTTTCTTTAAAACTATGTTACATTTATACTTTACTAGGATAAACCCAGTGAGATAAAAACCTGAGCGATATCTATTGATCTGTCGAATCAAAGTAATATTTATGATGATCTTATGAATTAGTGCAATATATATACGATGATTAATAAGATCAAAGTAATATTTACAATGATCCTTTTGATCAAAACAACATATATACAATGATCTACTTGATCAATGTACTTTTTATAATGATCTTTATGGATCAAATGATTTTTGGGTGTGCTTAGAGAATTACCTCATTAAAACCTTATCAAGAAAACATAATGGGACGAAAAACCTGATTGAAAGGAAAAATGGTACAATGCACATATGCCCCAATAAAATTAATATACTTCATTTGATATGCTCTCCCTGATAAAAATTCTTTTAAAGCAATCTTGCTGATTGCTAAACTGATGTGTGCAGATGTTTATTTCATGAAATAAAATAACGTCATAAATGATTGGAGGGAGTATAAACAAAGACTTGCTTTATGGAGTAATATCCATATAGAATCTTTTCAAAATCTTTTCAATATATTCAGATTGATGGACAATCATTCCATTTGATCTATGCTCGATCTTCAGATCAAGACAATATTTTCTTTTTCATTTCTTTATGAAGACACATGAGTATATAATATGAATTTTTATATCCTTATCTTGTCGGATATCAACTGAGAAGGTTATACCACATTCGTTTCATATTGTTTTAATCCGTATAAGGATTTTTGTATGTTCTTCAATACAGATTATGAGATCTCGATTTACATGCTTCTAGCATTTTAAATCCTTCAGGGATTATAAATATCTGCATTGAGTGAATCATATAGATAAATGATTACTACGTCTAGAAGACGCATTTCAAACTTTTCAAAGGTAGCCAAATTTATCAAAAATTCAAAACGTAATCGTATCCATCACTAGTGAATACCAGGTTTATGTAAGAAACCTTGTACTATAAGTCGTGCTTCATATCTCATGGTCTCATTTTTCTTATTACGTTTCCATTTAAAAAGACATTTCTAGGTGTACGGAGTACTATTGGTCTAAATAAGTGCGAAACCAGGGTTTTGGCTTTAGGGGGCCTATAGATAATAATACTAAATGTCACGTGAGAAAAATATATTAATCTACAGTAATGTCGTTTAGTTTTTAAGATAATGATACATAATAATAATAATAATAATAATAATAATAATAATAATAATGACACTAACTTTAAGAATCAAAATAGAAGTTGACTCTATTTTGTACTTGAAAAAATATCTCTAATTAAATTTATTTAAATTTCTTTGTGATTTTCGTTTTACTATACATAATCAAAGAATTTGTGAGAAAATGATATTCTATCTTTTTACATAGATGAATTCAATAGTTCCTAATTATTAAATATAAAATTCATATAAAAAATTTAAAATATAATTGTACCATTAATATATTTAAAAACAATTATTATATACTTATAATTTAACTTTATAATATTTATGTCAAACCAAATTAGCTTAAAATATTTTTGAACAAATTTAAATAACACGCAAGTAAAATAAATTTATTAATAACCTAACCAAATAATAAATATATAACAACACAAGCTTGAAAAATAAAATTATTTATTAATTTATAATCTCAAACCTAAAATCTTGGAAGTTTATAAAAATAATCATAACGTTCAAATAAAAAAACTACTAGTAAACAAACAAACAAACACACACACATACAGATTTAGCTACTATATATGAGGGTAATTACAAGAAGATGTTATTTTATTTTTAGTTTTAGTTTTAGTTTCTTAAAAATTTTCAAATCTTTAATTTTGTAGACATTTAGATTGAAATCAAATGATTAGAAATTAGCGATGTAACTATATAGTAAATGTGTAGTAGTTGAATTTATATATAAACTAGATTAGGAAATAATATATGAAATCATAAGTAATAAAAATACTAAAAGGGATTAATTTTGTCTTTAGAAAAATGAAAGAAAGTTATACTATTAATAAAGCGGAAGGGCTAAGTTGCAATTATCACATTTATATAGCAGAGTTAGTTTGCTTATAATAAACATCATGTTGAATTTTTATTCGTTGGCTTTGCCTTTGCCCTTGGGTCTAAACACTTTATATTTGGTTTATAAAATTAATTCTTCTTAAATTGCTTCTTTTCATGTAGGCCTTTTGTGTTTTTTGTCTACAATCATTGATATTATGAATATCATAATTATCATTTATAATTTAAGTAGCGCTACTGTGTATAAAAATACATAATCAATGATTGTTTTCTTATGATTCCACATTGCTCTCATATGATTTATAGAAATTTTCTCAATTTCTATACTCTTGTATCTCTGTTGAGATTACTTTCATTTTAATGAATTTAATCATTTCATAGACTTGTGTGATTTATAGAATTTCTTTCAATTTCTATATTCTTGTATCTGTATTGAGATTTCTTCCATTTCAATGGATTTAACCATTTCATAGACCGTGTCTCTTTAGATATATCAGACTCTTATAGAGTGATTTAGAGAAATTGGATTTATTTATAACTCAAGTTTTGTTTATTTTTGGGATCCCGATAATAATACCTTTCAAAAAGGTTCACGAACTTATTATATGCATCAGATGATTTATTTGTTGCCCTTTTTTCTGATCATTCTTCAAGAACAATCACCCGACCGGGGTTAATGAGATGACAATTTATAAAATCTTGTTATCTTTAATAAATCAAGTAACAAATTAATAATCATCTTGAAGGAAAAAACAAGTGGAGGAAGCAAAAATTTTGGTTAGTATATTTCAATTTTTTTTTTTAAAGAATGGAACTTAACTCTTGATTAATTAACATATCAATAAAAGGTACCGTACCTTTTCCACATGACGATTGATGTTGCGCCGACTTGAATCTGCAAGATCTTCCAATCCAATCATAAACGTGAATCACCTCCCTTTCTTTAAATTGTATACCCGAAGATGAAAAACAAACAAAACCTTTTTCTTTTTTTAGTTACAATAATCCGCATAGAGAAAAATGAAGAACGTGAATTCTCAATCTATTGATTGAAACTCGTTTGAACCCGATTCGATGTTGTACATAAAATCCTTTGATATACAAGATATTAGTGAACCATTGAAAATAAAAACGTTCTCTCTTTTCTCTATACTTGGCTGAATTCTTCACACAATGAGTTTGATGAAGTTTTTTTTTATTATGCAAAAAAAATTCTCACACAAGAACTAGGGCGGCCGAATTATTTTGATAAGGATATATATATATATAGGCGGTCAAATCCTCACACAAGGAGGATTTGTTTTGTGGCCGAAAATCCTCTCACAAGGAGGATTTGTTTTCCACCACAACTCCTATCAACTTTCATAATTATACCTTATTCTAACTCATTAATGTATTATCCAATAAGAAATTATTGAATATAAATTAATTGTGACTTTATCAAAAACTTTCTAATTTGACCAATTGTCAATTAGAGTTTTGACAGATATGAAAGACTTCCTAATTTGATTAGATAAATAAATTCCTTTTATTTATCTACTTAGCAAATAAAGTCTTTGATACTTATCATACTACCAACAATAGTATGACTCTAGGAGATCTCCTCCTACTTAGAAAAAGATTTTGACTTTTAATTAATTTCTATTTAATTAAATAATAAAATAAAAACAATATATTATGCTAATATCCTTAGCCTTACTGCCTAAGCCTATAGTATGGGCAATATGTTGTTTTTCTATTTTATTAAATCCATTGGACTTTAATAAAAAAATTCCACATGTGAACTAGGTCCATTCTTACTAAAATGAAACAAGTCCACATACCTCAAATTAATATAATAATATAATTTAACAGTTCATTTAATTAAAATGTGTAAATTATATTCTTAATGTATTAATGGGATGCTAATTGCACCCCATGATTAGAACCCCATTAGGGCCGCCCAAGGATTCCCACATCCTTGGTCACCCATTCTAGGTACTTGAAGAGTTACCGCGTGTCTTGATCACACATGACCGCACCTCCCCAAAACTTTTGGATTTCGAAATCCAAAAACAATTCTAGATGGACCTAGAAATTGGTCTGGTAGAATATATCAAGTGATCCAAGCAAGTTCATGTGGATTGGGGAAATTAGCGGACTATCTAAATTTAAGCTCCAATAGACATAAGCTAATCACAATCAACAAATGATTCACTTAGGTTCGATCTATTAATTTTAGTTCGATCTATTAATTTTAGTTCATTCTACTAAATAACTAAAATTGAACTCTTAAATAAAGATAGACTAAGTTAATGTTCTTCATTCGTACCCTAGACAACCTTATTGAAGATAGTGTATCCTCATGAAAAATATCAGTAATCATCAAGAGCTCATAAATCCCCTATAGCTCTTATGGTTACCATATTTACTCATATGACCACATTTTGAACTTGAATATTTTGACTTGTCCAGAAGCCATATTTCAATAGACACTATTGAAAACTTAACGTTAAGATTTAATATCCAATACCTCAAAATATTTGTATGATGATATTATGCTCACATTTAATAAATGGAGCCACGATGCCCATATCTATAAATGAAGTTCTCTATCGATTAACAAATGTATACCACCAAACCATCGAGGATAGACTATGATATATAATCGTGCTCATTGATAGCTCAAATGATAAAACTTGTAACCATAAGTCCATCATTTATCTCAGGACTAAGATAGACTTCCCGATTGTCCTCAAGTAAAAACTTTTATCCATTGACAGTTCTGGATAAAGTATTTCACTGTGATCCTATTCAATGTACATAGTGCACTAGATTCTTTTGTCCAAGGACACTACACTTTGATGATTTTAGACTCATCATAACATTTTTTATCCCACTCAAATATTAGCAAAAGTGTCTACAACTTTAACAAGGTAAATGCACCCAACATTTATCTTAAGTTGGGAATATTGTTCAAGACTAACTAAAGAATACCAAACTCCCCTGAGATTTGCTCTTTTACACGTGGAAACAACTTTATCATTAATTAACACCCACCTCTCCTATCGTCAATCAACTTCCATCATATTTAACTTTGACTGTATCAAGAAGGATAATCTTGTCTTTCAACTTATTTTGTACTGTACACACCATTTCAATCAAAGCAATGTAAAAAAAAAACAAACCTAAAAACTGAAGAAAAAATAAATAAATGGATCTTCCACTTTCTTGTATATTCTCGTCAAACAAACACCATAAAATCATTTAACAATAAACATCTCAATCAAACCCTTTATTTTCTCATCAATCACAACAAAAAAATTTAACAAATAAACTTGTAAACCAAAAACAAATTGATCAAAAGGATCCAAGTCATCTAACTCTTTGTCTAAAACCAAACCCAGGAAAAGATTTAAAAAAAAAAAAAACCAAAAACAAAATCTACCCAGATAATCAATCTTCACATCCTATCTTTATCAATCTTCATAAACACAGATTCTCCAATCCAACTCCCAGGTATTTTAAAGCAAAATAAATTTTAAAACCAAATAATGGGAAACGATCTAGAAAAAAAGGGCAGAAGTAATCGATCTATTATTGAGAGATCTTTCTAGATCCAAGATTTTAAGAACGATTTGGAGATCGAATGGGAAATCCCACGACCACGAACATCGAGTTTAAGTGGTCGAGAATCAGGTTGGAGATGGTGCGGTGGAGAATGAAGCCCCGGGATTCGAGCTTATTTTTGAAGATGGAGAGAAGAGGCATATGAGCGGAGACAATGTCACACGATTCACTTTTGGAATTTGTGTTGAAATGAAACAAAGAGAATTGAAAATGATGATGATGATATGACAAGAAGTTTTTATGAACATTTTATATTTGCGGTGGTTATGAATTGTTATTAAGATAAGCTTGCTTGCTTTTATGTCTGTGTGCATTGCCAGAAGATGGTGAAATTGACAGTGGATTTTTTTTTATTTTGTTCAATTTTTTTATGCAATTTTTTTAGTTGATTTTATTGGATTTTTTTTTTGTTTTTGGGTTTGTTTTTTGGGATTCAATTTGTTTTTTGTGATTTGGGTTTGTAAAGTTCAGTTATACATGACGGTTGTTGGAGTGGAGGATTTGAGTGTGTTGATTGGTAATCTTTGTTAGTGAAGATTGATGATCTGGGTTGGAGACCGACGATTTGAGTTTATCAAATTCATGAAGGAATTGTGTTTTGATCTCGATTGATGAAGGAGATGTGTTTGGATCTTCACATTTATTCTTTTTTTTTTTAAAAAAAATGTTTTGTCTTCTATATAAAGTTTTTTTTTTAATTTTTTATCTTAAATATTCAAAAGTAGAATTTCTTTCTTTTTTCTTTTTTTCTTTTTTCTCTTTTTTATTCAATTCTTAATCTACACCATCCATCTTTGTAATGGACGGTTGGATATCCGTTTAGGAAAAAAAGTTTCCAGATTTTGTTTTTTTTTTTAAATTAGTTTTTGTCTTAAGACATACTTAGGGGTATTTGAGACTTTTACATGGTGTGATAAGGTCAAATGTTAAGTCTGATGACCGTTGGGTGACGATAGGGGATGTGGGTGTCAATTAACAATAAAGTCGTTTCCGTGTGTAATAAAGCAAACCTTTGGGGAGTTTGGTGTAATTAGTTCTACATATTCAGATGTACGAACAATTCTTCTTTTCTCATAGTCTTTTGACCTTATGAGTATTTACTTTTGACAATTATAATAATTAAACTATAAATGCTATAATATTTGTTAAACTAGAAATCACTTTATTAACATGAAAAGATTGTCAAATACATTATTACACTCTTACTATTGAGCATAATCCTAACAATCACCCATTTACTCTATGGCAAGTGTGTCATATCTCTCATCCCCATGCTCTCTAGATGCCCATCAAAACTATTTTATGATAGAGCTTTTGTGAAGGGACCCGATAGATTTTCTGCTGACAAGATCTTGGTAATCGTCACGTCACCTTTATGCACAATTCCCCTAAAAAGGTGATACTTCCTTTCAATGTTTTTCCCTCTCTTATGGCTTCTTCGTTCTCTCGAATTGGCCACTACTCCACTATTGTCACAGTAGATAGTGATCTGCTTATTTGAATTGGGAACCACTTCCAAGTCAATCAAGAATTGGCAGAGCAAAACAACCTCTTTAGCAGCTTCGCATTCCTAACATACTCAGCGTCCATGGTGGAATCAGCAATGCAAGATTTCTTAATACTCCTCCATATGACTGCGCCTCCTCCAAGAGTAAACATAGTTCCTAATGTGGATCTCCTAGAGTCAGAATATGTCTGGAAATCAGAATTTGTATACCCAACAGGAATTAAATCCCCTCAATAGTATACAAGCATATGAACTATTGTTCTCCTGAGATACTTGAAAATATGTTTGACTGTCGTCCAGTGATCAGGACCAGGTTCGATTGAAACTTACTAATTATGCCAACAACAAAACAATTATCTGGTCTAGTGTAGAGCATAGCATATATGAGACTTCAAATTACCGAGGCATATGAAACCCTACTCATGGATTGCTCTTTATGCTCATTCTTTGAAGATTGTTTCTTAAAAAGTTTGACTATATATCTGAAAGGTAACATACCCGTCTTGAAATCTTGTATAGAGAACCTAAATAAGATTTTATCTATGTATGGAGCTTAGGATAATGCAATCGTTCTATTCTTTCTATCCCTTATTACTTGGATACCAAGAATATAAATTGTTTCTCCTAAGCCATTCATATCAAATTGTTTTGCTAAGCATTCTTTTACTGATGTCAATACACCTACATCATTTTCGATGAGTAGTATATCATCAACGTAAGGAACTAGGAAAACCAACTTGTCTCCTTTGATCCTTTTTTATACACAAAGTTTGTCAAGGTTTTGAATAAATCTAAAACATTTCACAGCTTGATCGAACCTTATGTTTCAGGATCTGGATGCTTGCTTCAATCAATATATGGATCTTTATAACTTGCATACCCTTTCCTCTTGGCCTTTTTTAATGAATCCTTCTGGTTGAATCATATAGATGCTTTCGTCAAGACTTCTATTAAGAAAAACTGTCTTGACGTCCATTTACAAAATCTCTAGATATAGAGATGTTGCAATGGATAAGAGTATCCTAATGGTTTTAAGCATGGCCATAGGAGAGAAGGTTTCCTCATAAATGATACATTTCTTTTGTGTGTAACCTTTAGCTACCAATCTAGCTTTAATGGATTCCACATTTTCATCCATTCCTCTCATCCTCTTGTATACCCACTTACACCCAATGGGTTTTATCCCTTTAGGTAAGTCTACAAGAGACTAGACTTTGTTTTTGAACATAGATTCAAATTGAGATTGCATTGCCTTTTGCCAATGACGCCAATCAAAATCCTACAAAGCTTCTTTGTACGTGTAGGGATTATCATCGTCTTAGAGATTCTCCATTGATTCTCCTAGACCGATGTATCTCTCAGGTTGTCTACTAACCCTCCCACTACAATGAGGAATGGTAGGTTGTTGATCTTGTGTTGGTACAGAACTTACAATTGGGCTAGGTTGTGAAACCTCTTATGGAATTGTAACTCCTAAAAGTTTATTCAGGATAATTATACTTTTAGGCACAAAATCATTCATATAGTCCTTTTCCATAAATTTATCATTTTTTGAAATAAATACTTTAAAATCTAAAGGACTATACAAATAATATCCTTTAGTTCCTTTTGGATACCCTACAAATATGCATGTTTCTGAACGGGAATCCATCTTTTCTGTCTTTCCTTTTAATGAGTGTGCAGGATATCCAAATATCCTTAAGTGTTGTAAACTAGGCTTTTGCCTAGTCCACAACTTATGCAGTGTTTGAGGAACCGATTTAGATTGTATATTGTTTAGAATGTACATTGCAGTTTGTAAATCATATCCTCAAAATGAATTAGGAAGCGTTGAATAACTTAACATAGACCTAACCACGTCCAAAAGAATTCTATTTCTCATTTTTGCCACCCCATTTTGGTGAGGTGTACCTAGAGCAGAAAACTGAGAAATTATCCCATTATCAATAAGATACTGTTGAAACTCACCAAATATATATTCTCTACCGCGATCAGACCTCAAGATGTTTATGTGTTTCTTAAGCTGATTTTCTACTTCAGCTTTAAATGCTTTGAACATGTCAAAAGAATCCGACTTATGTCTCATGAGATACACATAGCCAAATCTTGAGTAATCATCCATGAAAGTGATGAAGTACCTATATCCACATCTAGCTTGAATGCTCATAGGACCACTGTATATTAATCCTAAATACTCAGTGGCTCTTATGCCTTTGGTCATGAACGACCTTTTGGTCATCTTACCTTCCAAACAAAATTCACAAGTTGGTAGATCATCAACCTTTAAGTCACTTAAGGGTCCATCACTAACTAATATTTTTATCCTGTCAAGGTTAATATGACCTAGGCACAAATGCCACATGTAGGTTTCATCTTTTGATAATTTTACTCTTTTATGATTAGGTTCCGTTGATTCCGTGTCTAACAAGTGAGAGATATTTCTATGCAATTGAAAAAAACCGTTTTCCAATGTACCTTTGCAAATAAATTTGTTATTCGTACTAAAAAAAACCTTTATTAAAAGTAACCGAATATCCAAATTTATTTAAATAAGAAACTGAAATTAAATTTCTTTTGAATTGGGGTACCTAATAAACTTCTATCAAATCTAAATGCCTACTAGAATCTAGATTAACTCGAATATCTCTTACTGCACTGGCATACACCAACGCTCTATTGCCTAAACGCAAGTTGAATTCATTCTCATTAAGCCTTTTCTTTTCCTTGAACCCTTGTAAGGAATAACAGACATGATTAGTGGCTCCATAGTCTATGATTTGGGAATCTAAAGAATCATCTAGAAAACATGTTTCAAGATAATTAATATTACCTTCTTCCTTCTTGTTCTGAGACTTTGGAAAATTTCTTTTCCATTGTCTCTTTTCACCACAATGGAAACAATTTCCTTTGATCTTGGTTACTTTCTTGGTCTCTTTTTTGGTACGCCCAATTTGCTTTTTTTTCTTTCTATTGTTTCTTAACATTCTTATTGGTATTAACATTAGCAACTTTACCAATCATATGAATCTCTTGACCCTTATCTTTCACAGGGATTTTCTCGGCGCTTTGAACATCTTACATCAGGCCCTACAAAGTGTATTTCTTATTGTTCATGGTGTAGCTCAACTTGAAATGATCAAAGCAATCAGATAGTGAGTTGGCAATCATGTCAATTTTTGTCTCTCCATTTATCTTAGCACCATTGAGGTCAACAATATTGAGATGCGCTATGACTTTCATCATGTGATCTTTCACAGCATATCCAAGTTTCATCCTAAGATTCATGAAAGCAGTCACTGTCTCTTTCTTAGTCTTCCTGGACTTCATAGCAAACATCTCCTCCGGAGACATCATTATATTAGCAGCAGCCTCCATTTATTCATGTTGCTGTTGTAACACGTCAAAGATGGTGGCCATGATGTAACATTTGACCATCTCATCTGAGGTCTTCCACTGCTGATACTCGTCTCTATGTTCCTTAGTAGATTCATTAGTAGGAGTTCTTGGCTTAGGGGTACACAGAACAAACTTATGCTTTTCAACTTGCAGCAACAAACCAATTTTCTTTTTCCACGTGACATAATTATCATCAGTTAAAGTATTTTCTTTTAGGATGTTAATTAAGGACGGGGTCGTGATTTCTTGATAGTGATTTTTGGATCACGTAGGATTAATCACACATCTAATAGGTTTTTATAAATTGTTGAAGATGTTATGGAGAAAATAGGAAAAGAGGAAAAGCATGCACACATAAGTTTACATGGTAAAACCCCAAGATGTGGAAACATCCACGGTTGCCGGTGATGGCGAGAAGAAATTCACTATAATATAATAATTACACACTCAATCTCTCTTTCTTTGGCATATCTCCTTTTCTTTTTTGTATATTTTCTATGTATTGTTATCTTTTTTTGTTGTATATTTTACAATTAGATTATGAGTCTAGTTATATGTGCATAGAACCCTAATCCTTGTTACACAAATAAGGAAATGTGATAGTGTTTAATTATAACTGGTTACTTGTTAAAGTCGTCTTTACCTTCTTTCATGTTTTGGATATCTTGTGCATTGAATTAGAGTTTTCGTAGGATTCTAGTTGAATGGTCCGTTTTGAACTTATTTCCCGATCGTTGTGCAGTCTTCAAGAAGAGCAGAGTTATTGCTTGATTTAGACTCATTTTCTGTTTGGTGTTTATCCTTCTCGAAACTTCGAGTTCTTTTCTGAATAGAATTCTTTGACACTAGAGATGAAATAGAGATATTTCCTTACCGGAGTGTGGTTCTAGATTCCTTGTTTGAGTAAGAACATTCTTCTTCGTATTTGAGTCGTAGTAGCCTTTAATGTCTCCCACGGGTTGTCTAACTGACTAATTGTCTAATCCCGACCAGACTTACTTTTATCTCGATCGGATGGTCCTGACCAAGTTGTCTCTACCTGATCGGTTAGTTTCCTCGACCATGTTATTTGTGCCCCGATCGGTTGGTTTTCTCGATGATCTTGGGTAATATTGACTAGGCCTTGAGATCATTTATTAATTGCCTTGGGTTGATCTTCTCTAGCTAACTTTTATGACGTGGCATATCTAATCATGCTATCAAAAAATCCCTATAACACTTTTAACAAAAATTATATATAAGTAAACAATCATGGTAAAGTACTTTCAAATATTTATCTTGAATTAAATAAAATAATTCAATAGTAAAATTCAACAGTGATTCAACACCCATAAATGTTACGCCACCTTTGATAGTTCACACCATTTACTAGTTAGACTAAGTCTCACCTAATTGGTAACATAACAACCATCATTTTCAATTTTAGCCTTATGATTTTATTAACAAGAACTCATGGGAGGATATCAATAAAATCACATTGAGTGTGTTATTAAGTTATCGACCTTCAATATATTCCCTCAATAAAATCCCTCATTTGATAGTAGATGTCGTTTGAGTCAATTGTCTAGTCTATCCTTGAAAGGAAGTTTCTTGCTTTATCATATGAAACATAAAACTCAACTAAACTAGGAGGCTATAGGTGTTCTAAAACACCTTCCCTACTCAATTATTAAGGCGTGTGACTGAATTCCATAGAATGATTTACTATGTCATCTAGATGCCACTTAGATACATAAACCATTCAATGCATGTTCAAACAAAAAGAGATATATAAGTGGCAATCCTATTCTATATGACATGTTATCAAAAAATGACAAACATTGCAACATTTATGGAAAAGTAAATAGCCACAATTATGGTCCATCCTAGAAAAGCAAGTAAATTACATTTGTTTTGAAGTACAAAAACCCTAATCCTAACTTGGTGAACAAGTCTTCAAGCGACCATCTGTCCAAAGGTCTCGTGTCTGGGCACTTACCTGTCCGAGTCCTTACGCAGTTGCCCTGTCCGCAGCACCCTTGCTGCCACACAATGGGCGTGCGCATGAGCCCAACCAAAGCAAGGGCGTGCTGCTGCACCATAACAAGCGTAGCTGTGCGCTCGGTCACAAGCGCGCTTGTTACCTTAGTGCGCCCGGGCTGCCTCAGGTTACTCTGTGGCTACTTTTTCTGCTTCTAATTCTTCAACTCTATGAATCTTCGAAACTTGAAAATATTACAACATTTTTTTTATTACAACAATAAAATGAAAAAAACTTAATAACTACCAATAAGGAAATTATGAAAATGATATGCCACCCTTCTTGCTACAATCCTAAAACAAAAATACATTGAAATTCTAGAACCAAAATCAAACAATAACAAATCACATTTTAAAAACATATATAAATCCATACATTCCAATGTAATTATATATGTGAATACCTAGAGTGTTATCTCTTTCAAAAATATGCATATTTACAATAAAATGGATCCACGTATATATACATCAATTAATCAAGGGTACAACCTAGCAATGATACCAATTGAAGGAAAAAATATACAGAGGAAGCAAAAAATTCGGTTGGTATAATTCTTTTTTTTTTTCTTTTAAAAAAGAATGGACATTAACCTTTGATTAATTAACATATAAATAAATGGTATCGTACCTTTTTCACATGACGATTGATGTTGTGCCGAATTGAATCTGCAAGATCTTTTAATCCTATCACGAATGTGAATCACCTAGGAGTGTGTGCTCATTTTCTTTGAATTGTATACCTGATGATGGAAAACAAATAAACCTTTTTCTTTTTTTAGTCACAATAATCCTCCAAGAGAAAAACAAAGAACATTTGGTCACTTGTGAATTCACAATCTGTTGATTGAAACTCGTGTGAACCCGATTCAACGTTGTACATAAAACCTTTTGATGTAAAGGATACTAGTGAACCATTGAAAACAAAATGTTCCCTCTTTTCTCTAAGCTTGGCTGAATTCTTCACACAATGAGCTGGATGAAGTTTTTTTTTATTAACGAAAGCAAAAAAAAAAAAAAACTTCTCACACAAGAAATAGGGTGGCCGACTTCTTTGATAGGGATATATGTGTGTGTGTGTGTGTATGTGTGGTCAAATCCTCACACAAGGAGGATTTGTGTTGTGGCCGAAAATCCTCTCACAATGAGGATTTGTTTTCCACCACAACTCCTATCAACTTTCAGAATTCTACCCTATTCCAACTCATTAATGCATTATCCTATAATAAATTATTGAATATAAATTAATTGTGACTTTATCAAAAACTTCTTAATTTGACCAACTGTCAATTAGAGTATATATATATGGTCAAATCCTCACACAAGGAGGATTTGTGTTGTGGTCGAAAATCCTCTCACAAGGAGGATATGTTTTCCACCACAACTCTTATCAACTTTCAGAATTCTACATATTCCAACTCATTAGTGTATTATCCTATAATAAATTATTGAATATAAATTAATTTATGACTTTATCAAAAACTTCCTAATTTGACCAACTGTCAAATAGAGTTTTGATTGATATCAAAGACTTCCTAATTTGACTAGATAAATAAATTCCTTTTATTTATCTACTTATCAAATAAAGTCTTTGATACTTATCATACTACCAAAAGTAGTATAACACCAGGAGACCTTCTCCTAGTAAGAAAAAGATTTTGACTATTTATTAACTAATTTCAATTTAATTAAATAATAAAATAAAAACAATATAATAGGCTAATATCCTTAGCCTTGCCGCCCAAGCCTTTAGTGTTGGGGTTTATACCCCAAAGCTTGTAATTTGTAAATGGAATGTTAACATAAATAAAAAAATAGTTTAATTCATTCTTCTTATGTCTTATATTGTATATAACTTGTGCATTAAACATCCAAGATTGTTGGATGTAATCTCAAACTGTATATATGAATGTCATATACAGATGGATACAGTAAGAGACGTGCAATCTAAAGAGTTCATAGATAGCAAATAAAGTTGGGTACTTTATTTTTGATTAATCTGCGGCTGCGGTCCATTCCGTAATGTACGGTGATCCTATCCTTGATCATTCATATGAAGATATGAGAATTGAGGCACCTTGTATGATGTGATCATATAGGACTAGGCCATGATCTATATGAATCTCTCACTAAGATCCGTTTAACGATGGGGTTCATCTATGTCAACTAATGATGGATATATATGGGTGATCTTAATCCTGAGTGTCTTATCGACTCCTTCAGGTTAGATCGTAATCTTTGATGCATCATGGGTGAGGTTGGAGTTGTATTCCTGATCAATATGCTCCATATGTTGGGATTACGGTTTAACTTGTGGCTGGGAAGGTTTGTACACAACAGTGAAATCCACTCATTCTTGTAAGAAGTTGATAGTAGTTCTTTTAAGGGTTGATTCAGGGCTTGAACAATATGAGCTCTCTCCTAATTCTATAAGGAATGTATGATTTATTGTTCATTATAGAATCAATGGTGCTTAATGGAAAGATATAATTAGAGGGGTATAACATATATTATGACTCAACTCTAATTATGAACTACCTGTGGAGGATTATACCATATGTAATAGCTGTATCGATAAAACCGAAAGTTATTGGTTTGAATAAAAACATCTACAGAGAGTGCAGCTTCGGGTTTTTAGTGGATAACATCGGAATTGATAATCATGAAATAATAATTAAAGAGTTTAATTAATTATTTCTAAGGATTATTGAAGCTCAAAATACTGTGGGTTCATTAGGTCCCCTTGCTAGCCTTATCGATTTAGGTAACAAGGGTCACGGTTAATTGATTGGATTGTTCAATTAATTGTGTTACGAAAATGACACGTATTTATTCGAGAATTAATTGAATAATGAGTTTATTTAATTAATGAATTTTAATGATTATGATAATTAAATAATAAGATTATTTAATTATATAATTAATCATCAAAGGGGAGTGTTAGTTGATGTTTATATTAGAAAGAAAGGATAATATAATTATCTTATTTTTAATTAATTAAATATTAAAATTTGAATTTAAATAGTTTAAATTCAAATAAGATGATATCTCTTAATAAAATAAAATAAAAATTTTATTTTCAAAATTAAAGATATCATCAGTTTGTTTTTTGAAAAGAGATGTATGATGAATGAGTAGTGTTAACCTGTGCCATGAGGTCACAAGTTAACAATCTTAAAAGGAAAGTATTTATCATTATTTTTGATTCAATCTATGTATTAAATGTTTTTGTGTAATAAATAATTTCCTTTTATAGTAATTATGCAGTTGTTAACCTGTGCCCTAAAGGTGTAGGTTAACACTACCCATGATAAATATATGCTTCTTGAAAAAATTGAGACACGACACCACAAAAGGGAGAAGAAAGGTAAAAACACAAAACTTGGTCTAGTGTGTGCAAGTCATGCACACTGAACCAAAAAGAAAAAAAGGGAAATTATAAGTTTGATCCTTATGCTTTGGCCGATAATGAGATTTTTAAGTATCTTTCCCTTTTTCACTTGGCTGGTCTTTTTGTTTTAAAAAACGCATCAATTTGGTCCCTCTGTTAGTTAGACGTTACTCGAAGTTAACGAATATAAGGTTATTTTCATCATTTGGCAGTGGTGATAATGTCTTCTGGTCACATGTTATTGAAATGAAATTAAAAAACAAACAAAATAAATATAAAATATACAGAATAAGTAAAATATCTTATTTAACCTTGAAATCCACAGAATCAAAATAAAACCTTTAGTCCCCACTACCTAGTCAACCACTTCCCAGATCCCACCAATATCCCTTTCATTCTCACCTTTCTCTTGCACGCGTTTTTGATCCTTCTTCAAACCTCCAAAATTGTTTCTACTTACCAGCTTAGAAGCTCGGAAGGAACCAGTAATACTACGAAGTTCCCTCCATCCCCAGCGAAAGAGGACGAGCTGGTAAGTTGAAGTATTTGTTTAACTGTTTTTAGATTTCGTTTTCAAGTTGTTTTTTTGTAGGGCTTTTGCATGCAGTTGATTGAATAATCCATCATGTTTGGTTTTGTTCCAAAACGATTTGAAATTTTTGATGTTTGGTGTATTTCATAGTTAGGGTTTGTTTTAACTTTGTGTGCCCTTGTTTTGTTCGATTTCATTATTAATTTCATTTTTCAACGTGTTTTTGTTTCAGGCTTTTGCATGGAATTGGTTCAATAGTAGATAAACTTTTATTTTTGTGAAAAGAGATTTTAAATTGCTGATGTTTTGTGTATTTAGGGTTTGTCTTTGGTTTTTGAATTTTTTGTGTTCGATTTCATTTTGAAGTTCTCCTTTTCTCAGAGTTTTTTCTTTGGCTTTTGCATGGAATTGGTTCAATAGTAGATAAAGTATGATTTTCTTGAAAAAAGATTCAAAATTTATGATGTGTTTGTATGTCTATACTGTATATGTTGTTGTTGACCAGGCTAATATTTTTTCTGATGTTTTGTCTGTTATGTGCCATTATCTTACAAATGTTGCCGTTCCAAATTTATGTGAAGTATGTCGACAAAACATTTGACCTGGATATCATAGAATCTAGAGAATGTAGTGTGATTAGTTTGATAAATGATGTGAAGAAGGAACTGTAAGGGGACCCCATCGAGCCTTGGGAAAAATGGCAATTGGCCATTAGATTGCCGTGGAATGGTATGCGTCATGTGCTGACAACAGATGAGTAGTTGATGTTTTGCTTCAAGGAGTTTGACCGTCATGGCAAGCCAACAATAGAGTTTGAACTAGTTCTGGTCCCCATGAGTTCTTCATCATCCGAAGACTCATCTCCTTCATTTGAGTTATCACTCTCACTCCATGTGGCAGCCATCACTTTCCCTTCTTCTTGACCTTGTGATTTGCACATTCCGGGGCAAAGTGACCTATTCCACCACATTCATAGCTTTGGACCCCTTTCTTCTCGGTCTTTGATGACTTTGGTTCACCAAGTTGATGACTTTGGTTCACAATGTCCATCAACCTCACTTCAAAGTCATTGAAGCACTCGTTCTCATTCATCTTGAGCAACTCAAATTACATTTGGAGAACTCGAAGATTCGATTCATTAACCACATCGGTTCCCTCATGTGCAACTTCTAGGATGTCCCATGCCTCCTTAGCTATCCTAGTATTTTGAACCAACTTGTACTGGTTCTCATCCATTGCACATAGGATGGCATTCATTGCCTTTCTATTACACTATGATGCCTCAAACTCTTGTGCATTCCATTGTGCCTTTAGTTTGAGTACACCATCTCCTCTATCTGCCGGAGTCATCATGGGTGGAGTGTAGCCATCTTCAACTGCCATCCATGCCCTGTCATGAATTTGGCATATGTACGACTCCATCTTGCCTTTCCAAGAGGCATAATTCAGCCCGGTGAGGAGTGGATGCCTAGTGCTAGAAGCTCCCTCATTGCCACCGTTTCCACTCATTGTGTTTATAAAAGAATGATATGAATGCAAGTGTATGAATGATCAACACAAACACACAAAATGCAACACACACCAAAATGAGCAAGGATCACCTATGTATGTCTAGGAACCTGATCTGATACCAATTGAAACAAATATTATGGTGTGTATAGAATTAATCTAGAGGGGGGGGGGGTGAATAGATTTTAAACAATTTACCCAATTTTCGTTAAAGGTCAAGTTTACGAAAATACCCATAGCTAGTTGCAATAAAATCACAAGTGTAAAAATACGGAAATATAAATGACACTTGAGATATACGTGGAAACCCTCCAAATAGGAAAAACCACGGGATGATATGTGCGCCACACACAAACCTAGAATCCACTAATGGCAAGAGAATTACAACCTAATCTCGGTTTAAATTCACCAGCACTACCTAATCCCGGTATAAGTGAGCCTAGTCCATCTTGCTTGTGATTTAAGCTACCTACTTCAGGAAGCAACACAAGACTAACTTCTCAATGAAGAGATAAAGTGTCCTATGTGAATATGTGATGATATTCAATGAATAAACATGGCTAGGAAACCCTATATGCTTATCTAGGATAATGAGATGACAAATAATGCAATCCTAGATATCAAATGCTAAATGACATGTTCAAGAAGCTTAGCTAAACATAGATTAAACAATCCTATAAAGCTATCACAATACAACACTCAATCATGGCATCGCAACAATCTCTAATTTGTATCTAGAAAATCTTCTAAGAGCATACAAATAATTAAAGATAAGGTTTAGCAAGTAAAACACTTAACCTGTAAGAAAATAGTGAAGAACTTACCAAACAAGATATGATAAAGCAACCCTATCCATTGATGCACTCTAAATGAACTTAGATGATGAAAGATGAAGTTTTGATACACATGGGAATGCTTTGAGTGATTAAAAATGAGTTCTTGAAAGTGTTTTTCCTTTGAAATGTGTTCTAAGGAAAATATATGATATTCTGAACTTTCCACGACCTTAAAGCACTGAGTTATATATATATAAGATCCAAACTTTGGAAAAAATGTTCCAGCTTCCTCTGTGTGTGCTGGTGAAGTGCGCTGGTCGAGTAGCGCACCACCAGCGCACAACCTATTTTTACAATAGGCGCTGGACGAGTGGTGCATCCCAGTGGCACAACACAAGTGTAAATTCTCTGTAATGTTTGCGCTGGTCGAGTAGCGCACCACCAGAGCACTCCCACTTTTTTCAACTGTGCGCGGGTGCAGCAGCGCAACTCAGTGGAGTATGACTAGCGGTGTTCCACTGGAATGTTACGCTGGTGAGGTACGCTGGTTGAGTAGCGCACAACCTGATTTCAACACTCAAACATACAATTTCAACAAGTTCAAGAGTGATGAAACATGCATCCTATTCTAATGCCAAACATGACATAAAATATTTAATTACAAAATGCAAATAAATCAATAAGAGTCATCAAAATGCACACAAGAAAACACTCAACATATAAGAATTAAAGTTATGCATGAATTTGTGAGTGTGTGCAACTATCTCTTCAAAGTAAGTAAGCACAAGAATTTTACCTTCGGTGCTTCTCCTCTTGAGGTCTTGAGAGCCTAAGCTACCCTTACATAATGCCCCAAAAATGTGATTTGTTCACGACATAAGCCAATCAACAAATGAGGACTTTACAATCTCCCTATTTGGCTATTTCGTGACAAAACCACAACACACATTGATTCTCACAAAACAAAATAAAACACCGGGAAGATATTCTACATTACAAAGAGATAAACATAAAAAAAAACTTCAAATCTTCAATCTCTTGTAGAACTATCAACCCTACACACAAAGCAAGCACAAATACACTATCCAACCAAGTGCATGTGAGAAGATCAAGTGAATATAAAACAAGAGCAATTGCATTCAATAAAATAAGTATGACATCGTGAAATGCTCATGCAATGCTCCCCCTCAACGGGTTACTCCCCCTACATGTAATCTCCCCCTCAAACAAGTACTACTCCCTTTAAAGTCAACACAATGCCACTCCCTTAACACCACAATGTTAGATCAATGATACTCCCCCTTTTTGTCATGAGATAGACAAAGGAGAAGTCCCCAACCGGGTCACTCAAGGCAAAGAAAGCTAGGAGCATACAAGATCTTTGCATAATTATATAAGCCACATTAATGCAACTATATTAATAGGAGAGAAACAAGGAGATTTATTTGAAATAAAATTTGTGAATAAAAAATGCTTTTCATACAAGACATGTTGCATTTAAGTCCAAAAACAATGGTATTTGGCAAAGCAAATGACAAAGGTTTCCAATATAATTCAAACCAATTTCACCATTTGTCATGAGAGAAGCAAGGATATAGAGTTCTTATAGATATCAAGTTTTAAAGTCACTATATCCAACTTTAAAAGCTAAACATGGCATGAGCAACTTTGTACCCTATTTGATTTTTTCGGGAGAATACCCGTATGATAATAGCCATGTTCAACTAATAAAGAAAGAGAAACATTGATACAACATTTGAGTCTCACTAGCTTTTTCACACAATATATTGCATTCAACAATTGCAATCATTAATTCATGCTTTATCATTTTTCATTAGCATGTCATTAAAGAATCATCATGTCATGGAGATAATTATAGGTCATTCAATATGTACTTCATATGTAGATCTTCTAGTCCAAAAATGCATGTTTGAACATAAATATGACATGGATTGTAATCAAAGCAAAGTTCACACTTATTGAAGAAAATACAATATGCTATAATAAGTGCAACCAAGCTACTCAAGCAATCAATAAAGGAGCATAAACATTTTAAGAAAATGAGATGCAACAAGTATACAATAGCTCTCTTTGCTTGAGTTCCCCATATGGGATCAAAGACCAAAAATCATCACTCCATTAGACAAATCCCAATAGATCTACTAAGAGTTTTGAATCGAGTAGCATCTAAGGGTTTAGTGAATAGATCCGCTAGTTGATCATTTGTACCTACATGTTCAAGTACAATGAATTTGTTCTTAACTAGTTCTCTAATGAAATGATGGCGGATGTAAATATGCTTAGTCCTAGAATGTTGAACAGGATTCTTGGAAATATTAATAGCACTCATGTTGTCACAAAATAGAGTAAGAGTACCTTGATTGAATCCATAGTCGACTAGCATTTGCTTCATCCAAAAGAGTTGTGTGAATCCACTCCTAGCAGCTATGTATTCGGCCTCAGCCATGGATAAGGAAATCAAATTTTGCTTCTTGCAAAACCAAGAGACAAGGTTGTTTCCAAGGAAAAAGCAACCACCCGATGTACTTTTCCTATCATCACAATTTCCTGCCCAGTCTACATCACTAAAGCCTACAAGACTAGCATTAGTGTCAAAAGAGTACCAAATTCCATAATTAGAAGTCCCATTCACATAACGAATGATTCTCTTAACAGAAGAGAGATGTGACTCCTTGGGATCCGATTGGTACCTAGCACACACACCCACACTAAAGGAGATATCAGACCTACTTACGGTCAAATAGAGCAAGCTACCAATCATGCCACGATATAAGGTTTGGTCCACACTCTTACCACTAGCATCCTTGCTTAGCTTCAAAGTGGTGCTCATGGGTGTATCACAATGTTTGGCACTTTCAAGGCCAAATTTCTTTACTAGGTTTTTGGCATATTTAGCTTGAGATATGAAAATCCCATCATCCATTTGCTTAATTTGTAAACCTAGAAAGTAACTCAACTCACCAACTAGACTCATTTCAAACTCATGAGACATCACATCAATAAATTGTTGGACTTTGGTATCATTTATGGAACCAAAGACTATATCATCAACATAGATTTGAGCTTTAAAGAGCTTTTCTTTGTCTTTCTTGATCAATAGAGTCTTGTCAACACTACCTCTAGTGTAGCCACTATCTATGAGAAATTGAGTGAGACGTTCATACCAAGCCCTAGGTGCTTGTTTCAACCCATACAAAACTTTATTGAGATGATAGACATGATTAGGGTGGTGAGGATTCACAAACCCCTTTGGGTTGCTCAACAAACACTTCCTCTTGCAAGAAACCATTGAGGAAGGCACTCTTAACATCCATTTGATATAATTTGAACTTGTGCAAACAAGAAATGGATAAAAGAAGCCTAATGGACTCAATCCTAGCAACGGGAGCAAATGTCTCCTCAAAGTCAATACCCTCAATTTGAGAGTACCCTTGTGCTACAAGCCTAGCCTTGTTTCGCACAATGTTGCCATCCTCATCAGATTTGTTCCTATATACCCACTTGGTGCCTATCACATTGGTGTTCTTGGGCCTAGAAACTAAAGTCCAAACCTCATTCCTTTCAAATTGGTTAAGCTCTTATTGCATGGCAAGAACCCAAAATTCATCTTTTAAAGCTTCATCAATTTTCTTGGGTTTTATTTGAGAGGTGTAACATGTGTGGCTAATTAGATTAGCCATTTGATGCCTAGTCCTAACACCCTCACTAACCTCTCCAATAATGTCATTTTTGTCATGGAGTTTCCTAACCCATAGAGCAGGTTCTTTTAAGTTCAAGAGAGGAATCCTATCACTAGGTTGTGTTATGTCATCATCAAGATTAGTTTTTTCAACACTAGAGATATCAACTACCTTCCTCAAATGAGAGTCATCAACTAGATCTACCTCCTCCTCATGGTCATTAGATTTGAGCCTAGTGTCATCAATGACAACATTAGATGATTCCATTACGGTCCTAGTCCTTAGATTGAAAACTCTATATTCTCTACTATTCGAGGCATAGCCAATGAAGATACCCTCATCACTCTTAGCATCAAATTTTCCAGGTTGATCACGGTCATTCAAAATGTAGCATTTGCTTCCAAAGGTGTGGAAGTAGCTAACATTTGGCTTTCTACCTTTCCATAACTCATAGGAGGTTTGCCTAGTGTGGGGCCTAAGAAAGACTCTATTTCCTATGTAGCATGCCGTATTGACGGCTTCGGCCCAAAGATTCATAGGGACATTGTTGCTAAGCAACATCACACGAGCCATTTCTTGAAGAACCCTATTTTTCCTCTCAACAACTCCATTTTGTTGAGGTGTCCTAGGAGCCAAAAACTCATGAGAGATGCCTAGACTATTGCAAAAGTTTTTAAAATAGGCATTCTCAAATTTATTCCTATGGTCACTCTTAATTCTCTTAATGCTTTTAATCTTGGAGTTCATTTCATTTTGAATTTTGGAACAAAGCATTTTAAACTTATCAAAAGTTTCAGATTTTTCTCTAAGAAAATAAGTCCATGTGTACCTAGAGAAGTCATCTACACACACAAAAATGTATCTCTTTCTACCTAAACTCTCGGTTAGGATAGGACCCATAAGATCCATGTGGAGAAGCTCTAGAGGTTCCTTGGTGGTTACATATTTGCCTTTTTTGTGCATACTCTTGGTTTGCTTCCCTTGTTGGCAAGGTCTACAAACACCATTAACCTTTTTCCCTAGCTTGGGAAGGCCTCGCACAACATTAAACTTATCTAAGATTTTTAAATCCCTAAAGTTCATGTGACAAAGTCTTTCATGCCACAACTTTATTTGTTCATCCTTGGACACATTACAAGACACATTTCTAGCCTCAAGACAATAGCAATTGTCACTAGACCTCATACCTTTTAACAAGGTTTGTCTATTAGGCAATTGGATAGAACAATCATTTTTCCTAAACAAGACAGAGAGTCCATCATCACTAAGATGTGAAATGCTTATCAAATTGGCTTTTAGACAATCAACATACAAAGCATTGGACAAGGAGGGTAATCCAGGAATGGAAATGGTTCCCTTTCCTTTGATGTTTTTTTTGGATCCATCACCAAAGGTGACATTTTATCCCTCCTCCATCAAAAGAGTCTCAAAGAAACTCTTATTTCCAGTCATGTGCCTAGAGCACCCTCTATCCAAATACCAAAAATCACAAGAATGAGCTTTCAAAGCAATTTGTGCAACATGGCAAAGGTGTTCATCCTTTCTAATCCACCTAGGTGCAGTATTTTCCTTCCTAGTGGTCAATAGTACATGGGCTCTAAATGTCCTAGGATCATGCAAAGGTGTTCTACTTTTCCTAGTGACATGCATCATGGCTCTAGATGTCCTAGGATCATGCATCATGGCTCTAGCCTTTTTCTTCTCTACAATCCTACACAATTTGATCTAATGTGACCATCAATACCACAAAAATGACATGTAGGTAAAAAGTTAGGAATTATACCATATCCTTGAGGATGCATTGGAGCCTTCCCATGTCTTTGTGGTTGTCTTGCTTGTTGTTGAGGAGCTTTCCTTCTTTGTTGTTGAGCAAGACTTGATTGCTTCCTTGGTTGAGCTTGCATGATAGGTGTCTTCCCTTTGTGAGCTTTTGGTTGAGGGAAGTTAACTTGAGGATCCCTTGTAGGATGAGCTTGATGTGGGCTTCTTGGTGCCACATTCACTTGAGCACTACTTGAACACTCTCCTAGATCAAGCTTCTTCCTAGGAGTTTGATGAGGAGAGGACCTATTGAAGTTCATGCTTCTTATAAAAATGGTCTTGCTTGGAGTGGAGGACATCTTGTCATCTTCAAACCCAAGCCCCTTCTTGTCACTTGGCATCTTTCCAACATTTAGCATGTGGTCAAGTTTCTTGGTGCTAGAGTTCATCTTGGCCAACAACTCTCTAGCATCTTCAAGCTCTTTCTTCAACCCTTCTTCAATTCTCTTAGATCTCACCAACTCTTCATTTAGTTGGTCAACTTGAGTTGAGAGGTCTAGGTTTTCTCCTTTCAATCTCTTGATTTCATTCTTGTTCTTCAACCATGAACTCTCAAACCTAGTCATGTAGTCCTTGAGATCCATCATTTCCACACTTCCATTTATGGATTATGATGAAGATCCATCATCACTTGAGTAGTTTCCCTCTTGACTTTCACTTTCTTCTTCACTAGCATCTCTACTCCTACGAGAGGACGTAAAGGCTATGAAGTTAGCCATGAGTTCTTCATCATCCGAAGACTCATCTCCTTCATTTGAGTTATCACTCTTACTCCATGTGGCAGCCATCACTTTTCCCTTCTTCTTGACCTTGTGATTTGCACATTCAGGGGCAAAGTGACCTATTTCACCACATTCATAGCATTGGACCCCTTTCTCCTCGGTCTTTTCTTGCCTAGGATCAAACTTTTTGAAGAGAGCCTTTTTCTTTAAGTCTAGACCCTTAGATCCAAAACCTTTCTTCTCGGACTCGTAAAATTTCTTGAACTTTCTTATTAGCAAAGCCATTTCTTCATCCGAGTCATCACTTTCCTCCTTCTCAACCTTGGAGGCTTTCAAAGCAATATCATTTTACTTTTTCGGTGGTGTGGGCTTAGGACATTTCCTAGATTCGTAAGCTAGAAGCCTCCCAATCACTTGACTCGGCTTCATGTCCTTGTAACCGGAAATCTCTTCCAAAGCCGTCACCCTAGACTCAAATCTATCAGGTAGAGATCTCATAATCTTTTGCTTGATCTTCCTATCCGAATAATGATCACCAAGTTGATGACTTTGGTTCACAATGTCCATCAACCTCACTTCAAAGTCATTGAAGCACTCGTTCTCATCCATCTTGAGCAACTCAAATTGTGTTTGGAGAACTTGAAGCTTCAATTCCTTAACCATATAAGTTCCCTCATGTGCAACTTCTAGGATGTCCCATGCCTCCTTAGCTATCTTAGTATTTTGAACCAACATGTACTGATTCTCATCCATTGCACATAGGATGGCATGCATTGCCTTCCTATTCCACTTTGATGCCTCAAACTCTTGTGCATTCCATTGTGCCTTTGGTTTGAGTACATCATCTCCTCCATCTGCCGGAGTCATCATGGGTGGAGTGTAGCCATCTTCAACTGCCATCCATGCCCTGTCATGAATTTGGCATATGTAAGACTCCATCTTGCCTTTCCAAGAGGTATAATTCAACCCGGTGAGGAGTGGAAGCCTAGTGCTAGAAGCTCCCTTATTGTAATTGTGTTTATGAATGAATGATATGAATGCAAGTGTATGAATGATCAACACAAACACACAAAATGCAATACACACCAAAATGAGCAAGGATCATCTATGTATATCTAGGAACATGCTCTGATACCAATTGAAACAAATATTATGGCTTGTATAGAATTAATCTAGAGGGGGGGGGGGGGTGAATAGATTTTAAACAATTTTACCCAAT
This sequence comes from Dipteronia dyeriana, assembly GCA_032871835.1. Taxonomy (NCBI): domain Eukaryota; kingdom Viridiplantae; phylum Streptophyta; class Magnoliopsida; order Sapindales; family Sapindaceae; genus Dipteronia; species Dipteronia dyeriana. The sequence continues at coordinate 86,192,876 of CM065298.1, forward strand.
TTTTGTTAAAGATCAAGTTTACGAAAATGCCCCTAACTAGTTACAATAAAATCACAAAGGTAAAAATGCAGAAATATAAACGACACTTGAGATATACGTGGAAACCCTCCAAATGGAAAAAACCACGGGCTGATATGTGCGCCACACACAAACCTCGAATCCACTAATGGTAAAAGAATTACAACCTAATCCCGGTTAAAATTCACCACCACTACCTAATCCCGGTATAAGTGAACCTAGTCCATTTTGCTTGTGATTTAAGCTACCTACTCCCGGAAGCAACACAAGACTTACTTCTCAATGAAGATATAAATTGTCCCATGTAAATATGTGATGATATTCAATGAACAAAACAAGGCTGGGAAATCCTATATGCTTATCTAGGATAATGAGATGACAAATAATGCAATCCTAAATATCAAATGCTAAATGAAATGTTCAAGAATCTTAGCTAAACATAGATTAAACAATCCTATGAAGCTATCACAATACAACACTCAATCATGGCATCACAACAATCTCTAATTTGTATATAGAAAATCTTCTAAGAGCATACAAATAATTAAATAGAAGGTTTAGCAAGTAAAACACTTAACTTGTAAGAAGATAGTGAAGAACTTACCAAACAAGATGTGATGAAGCAACCCTATCCATTGATGCACTCTAAATGAACTTAGATGATGCAAGATGAAGTTTTAATGCACATGGGAATGCTTTGAGTGATTAAAAATGAGTTCTTGAAAGTGTTTTTCCTTTGAAATGTGTTCTAAGGAAAATATATGATATTCTGAACTCTTCCACGACTCTAAAGCACTGAGTTATATATATATATATAAGATCCAAACAAAGTGAGGTCATTTTGGAAAAAACGTTCCAACTACCTCTGTGTGCGCTGGTGATGTGCGCTGGTCGAGTAACGCACCACCAGCGCATAACCTATTTTTACAACAGGTGCTGGACGAGTGGCGCAACACAAGCGCAAATTCTCTGGAATGTTAGCACTGGTGAGGCTGCGCTAGTCGAGTAGCGCACCACCAGTGCAACCCATTTTTTTCAACTGTGTGCAGGTGCATCAGCGCAGCTCAGTGGCGCATGACTAGCGGCATTCCACTGGAATGTTGCGCTGGTCGAGTAGCGCACCACCAACGTACAATCTGATTTTAACACTCAAACATACAATTTTAACAAGTTCAAGAGTGATTAAACATGCATCCTATTCTAATGCCAAACATGACATAAAACATTTAATTACAAGATGCAAATAAATCAATAAGAGTCATCAAAATGCACACAAGAAAACACTCAACATATAAGAGTTAAAGTTATGCATGAATTTGTGAGTGTGTGCAACTATCTCTTCAAAGTAAGTAAGCACAAGAATTTTACCTTCGGTGCTTCTCCTCTTGAGGTCTTGAGAGCCTAAGCTACCCTTACATAATACCCAAAAAATGTGATTTTATTACGAAATAAGCCAATCAACAAATGAGAACTTTACAGACATCATTGTTGAAAAATTTTCGACACTAACAGAAAATGTGGAACACCTTGATGATGAACCAGTTGAAGATATAACAAGTGAACAAGTTAAAGATGCAACAAGTGAACCAATTGAAGAAGTAACAAGTGAAGTGGTTAAAGATGCAACAAGTGAACCAATTGAAGATGCAGCAAGTGAACCAGTTACAGATGAATCAAGTGAACCAACTGCAGATACAACAAGTGATCAAAGTGATGGTAGTGAGATTGACAATAACTTTGATGTTGATGATGAGTCAGAGGATGACTCAGATCTTAGTTTGGTTAAAGAAGATTACGGATAAGATTTTGGTAACCATGACTGTTGTGATCCTGACTGTGACGATAACATTGTAATACTGTCTTCCGACGATAAAATGGGTTGACTAGAGCTGCTAAGTATTTTCGGGATAATCAATGGGGCCTTAATCCAAATGAGACAATTGCATTTGAAGATGTGCAGATTATCGGGAACACAAGGATGACTTAAGATGTTGTTAAGATGTATGTTATCCAAGAGGGGATTTACGTTGAAGAAAATAAAAAATGACAAGTATAGGTATACAGTGGTTTGCAAAAATGATGCATGTGATTAGAGATCACATGCATCATTTCTTACGGATGGGGTGACATTCATGATTAAGAGTGTTAGGGGCATCCATTTAATGTGCCCAAGGGTGGCTGAAATAAAAAAAACTATATCAAAGTGAGTTGCATCAGTTCTTAGGTCCTTCATTCATTCAAACCCTACTGGTAAGGTGAAATTATTCAATAATGAATTATAAGAGAGATATGCAGTTAAGGTTGATAGTCAAACATTTTATATGGAAAAAAGGATTTTGCTGGAGAATTGAAAGTTTGATCATGCTAAGGCGTATGGGAAGCTTAGGAAGTATGGAAATGCAATACGTTTAATGAATGCGCGGTCTGATGTGTTTGTTGCAATAAATCCTAACGTGGTTTTAGATATTCCGACCTTCTTTAGATTCTACCTTAGTTTCAGTGCCTGTAAAATAGGTTTTATGAATGGTTGTCGCCCCTTGATAGGTGTTGATGGGCGTCAATTGAGTGGGCAGTTTGAGGGAGTTTTGTTATCAGCTACTGCTCTTGATAGGAATAGTTACATAGTTCCAATTGCTCTGTGTTTTTGTGAGTTTGAAACATCTGAAAGTTGGACATGGTTTTTAAGGTTGTTGCATGAGTCTTTGGGATGGGAAGAAGATAGAACCATATGTTTTATGAGTGATAGAAAGAAAGGAGGTCCAACAGCCTTTAATAAGGAGTGGCTTGAAGCATTGACTAGGTTTTGTTTTAGGCATATCCATTCAAACTTCATTGCGACCTTTAAGAACCATAAGAACAATAAGAGGCTATGACATGCTGCTAGAGTTGCCAACCGTGGTTGCTTTAGTGAAGCTATGAGTTCAATTAGGTTCGAAAATGCTAAGGTTGCTGAGTGGCTGATGTTAGAGCCGGTTGAAAAATGGACCAGACATGGATTTGATCCGAATATCAAATTCGATCACATCACTAACATCTTGTCAGAATGTTTCAATAGTTGGTAAAACCCCTACAAGAGGCACACTGTTTTCTTTGGCATTTAGAACAGAGGCTGTCATCCCGGTAGAAACATCGTATATGTCGCTTAGAGTCAGATTGTATGATGAAGATCAGAATGTCGATATGTTGTTACAAAATTTAGATGGGTTGGAAGAGAGAAGAGAGAAATCCCAAGTATGAAATACGACATATCAGCAAAGAGTGGCCTGGTACTACAATTCTCATGTTCAAATTAGGAAGTTCCAGTTAGGAGACCTAGTGCTCAGAAAGGTGTCGCTGAACAGGAAGAACAAAGTTGCCTGCTCATTGGCTGACAAATGGGAATGCCCATACAAGATTGAAGGAATAGCTAGCCATGGAGCATACAGGATTGCCCGACCAAATGGAGGGGTTTTACCCCGACCATGCAATGGCCAATATTTAAATATCTTCTACCCTTGAAGCAGATTTCATAAATTTGTTTTTATTTTTCATTTTTCTAGTCAGGATATTTTTTAGCAATCCTTTGAGATTTTCATATTGTTAGTTTTGCAGTTATGAATAAAAGCTCGACATGAGATTCCAAAAATCTAAGCATGATAATAAGAACATGCGAAAAAGATGAGCATGATAATAAGAACATGCGAAAAAAGTTAACATGAAATTGATTGCATAATAAAATAAAATGCTCGGGGCCATTAATTTGGCAAAATCCTCAAATGGTTAGAGAAGCTCAAAGAAGCATGCCAGCCGAGCAAGGTCAGTTGACCTTAGCCAAAGGCAAACCGGATGCACCAGATTCTAGAAAAAGGCTCGGGGCACTGTCGGGAAAATCTCGGTGAGTTACACAGCTGTGTTAAGCAATTCAGAGCTTAACGATTCAGCAAACCCTTGCACGGATAAAACTAGGAGACGTCCCCAGTGACTTGCGTAAGGACTTGAACGTATGATCGTGGTGAGCCTCGATGTAACGTTTGGGTAGTATCCGAGTATGAAACACGTACAAATTTACTTGTTTCGAGATGACTCGATTAATATTTAGTCAGTTTAATAAGATACTTGGCACATGGAATTGCATTAGCTAGTTTAATAAGATACTTGGCACATGAAATCACGTTAGCCAGTTTAATAAGATACTCGGTGTGTTAAGAGTCACTCAGACAATGATATTAGCCGGTTAAAATGGAACATTAAAAACATTCGCGACAAGTAACTACATAAAAAATGGAATTTTATTGAACCAAATAAATCTTTACAAATACACCTAAAGGGCTGAAGACTTGGAACTTTTACCAATACTCGGATCAGGCACCATATCATACTCACAAAGAAGACTTTTATTAGAAGGCCAGGTGATTGAGTCGACCGATTTATTCATTCATTCGCTGTAATCTGTTCTAGGGACTGGTCCAACATCAGGCTTCGACCCATCCACACCAATCTCCTGATTAGCATAAAAGGTCAAAAAAGAGTGCTCAGATGGAACTTCCAAATGCATAGGATGAGGTTCTTTACCTTGACTGCGATAGTAAGCTCTCCACTCCCTCATCTGAGTCTGAAGAGACTGTAAGGACCGGTCCACATGGTTCTTGATGGATAATTCCCAATTAGCTCGAGCTTTATCAATTGCCCGGTTCTTGACTTTGAAAAATTCACCTGCTGAAACCAACCCTTGTTGAAACTCTATAAGAAGTAGGGCATCATAGGTTGGGGACCTTTTGAAATGATCAAATCCTTGGACTTTAACTTCCAATCGGGCTTCATTCAAAAGAGATTCAACAGTCAAGGTTTGGCGCTTAAGGTCTTCAATTTTCTGCTCATAAGACGATTTGGCTTGCTTAGCCTCTTGTTCAGCTTTGAGCATTGACTCCTGGGCGGCAGAGAGTAAGTTTTGGAAGGATACAACCTTCTCTTCTGCAGCAGAATCTTTCTCCTTGGCCTCCATTTATTTAGCCAAGCAACGATCTATAAACTCTTGGGGAGAGCACGCCTCCCTCTGATAGATCGCCTTAATCTGAGCACGGCTGTCCTCACTCTTCTTCAACTGAGCTTCAAGACGCCTTATCCGATCTGTTTGATGTTGTTGCGTCTGAAAAAACTCAGCAACCATATGTAGGGAATAATAAATTAAAAATCTAAGTCAATGAGCATTAAAGAAAGGGCCAGGATAGAAGACTTACGTAGCTCGCGCCGTTGAAAATATTTTGAAGACAGCCCGTCGGGGAACCATCCCTGAAGCGGCTCTAGTGGTCGTCCTCGATAAAAGCCCGACTAGTCAACATCATCCTCAACATGTCTTGAGGGTTGGGACACGTAGGATTACCCAAAGATCTTATTCCTGCATCCTCAACTTCAGGGGGTAAAGAATCCCTGCTCAGATTGTCTGAAGTCTCCACTTCTCCTAAAGACGCCTCAGCCAGAGCACTCGGGGAAACTCTAACATCGGCATCATCGTCACTCGATTCAACAAATGACACCACTTGAGGACTTTTTTTAGGATGAGTGTGAGAATCAACTGCATTTCTTTTCTCGACCTGAGTGCGGTGGAAACCGAGATCAGCCGTAGGATCTTCTTGATCTTCAGTGATATCTTGGAAGGATTTAAAAAGATCGGGAAGAAGGTTAACCTGCTTATCTCGGGGTACCCTAACTTCTTCATTCCAAACGACAAAACTGATCAGCAGGCACTTCATCGACCAGGGAACTAGACTCACCAAACACTGCACCACTGGGATACCCTCCTTACCTGCCTTCATCCTTGGTTACCCTCGGGGCACTTTCAGTTCCAAAAGGAACACTCGGATCTCTTGACTCCCCCACAGTCGATTGAATGACTTCTTCAGGAACATCCTCGGAAACTCACTAATTTACTTCGTCAGGATCCATAACCGAATCGTTATCAGACGAAGCAATTGTTGGAACCCTGTTCACTGGTAACGCAACGGAACTAGGTTTTAAAATTTTTATATACAGATCATATCTGTATCTGGGACCAGTGAACTTTTTGATCGTAATTATTTTTCGGAACCAATAAATACAATATGTAAACACAGGAAATTGTAATCAACAAAAATTAGAAGAAGAAAATCTTACCAACGTTTGGAGGCTCCTTCACTTTTCGATATGCTCCTGTCTGAATCACTCGATCTTTCTCGCTATCTCCCGGGATTGGTAACTGCGTGTGGGCGCATCACGATCTCAAGAGCTTGAATGGAGGATGTAGAGAGATTTGAAGAAACTCTTTCTTCAATGTGTTTCAAAAACACACAAAACATGAAACAATATATATATTTCTAAAGCTTGCTTCTCTCTTCACAAATATATATCTTATATATATTGAAAAACCCACGCTTGCTTATGTTTTTTCTTTGACAAATATATATATCTGACTAATGCCTAGCTTTTCAAAAATCAGTTCACGCATTGCTTCACGTTTTTCACAAATATATATATATATATGTATATATATATATGGTTTTACTTCTACACACCCACACACCTTTTTTGAACAAATTTATATATCTCTTAACTCTGCGGCACTCGTTTTAATTAATATATATTATATATGTATTTAGTATTTACATCCTACGTAAACTCTTCTTTTGACTATTGTTTCATGTGTACACATCAATTTGCATCCAATGCAATCTCTTGTATTATTAATTGATATATATCTTTTAATTATCCTTTTCAAATATATCTAATATATTAAAAGTGATAATAAGTATTTTAAATTTAAACTTAAATTCAAATAATTATATAAATGATTTAGTAAAAATAAAATAATACTTTTATTTTATCTTCACCTAAATCCATATATCAACTAACACCCACCAATTAATAGTTATTTAATAATTCATAATTATCAATTTCATTAAATAATTTAATTATTTAATTAATTTAACTATTAAAATTCATTAATTAAATAATCTCATTATTCAATTAATTCCCGAATAAATACGTGTCACTTTTGTAACACAATTAATTGGACAATCCAATTAATTAACCGTGACCCTTGTTACCTAAATCGATCGGGCTAGCAAGAGGACCTAATGGACCCACAGTATTTTGAGCTCCAATAATCCTCAGAATCATTAATTAAACTCTTTAATTAATATTTCTTGATTATTAACTCTGGTGTTATTCAACTAAAAACCCGAAGCTACACTCTCTCAACTGTAGACGCTTTTACACAGACCGATACAACTCGGTGTCCATCGATATAGCTATTATACATGGTGTGATCCTCCACAGTAGTTCATAATTAGAGCTGGGTCATAATGTCCATTATACCCCTCTAATTACATATATCCTTTAAGCACCGTTGATTATATAATAAACAATAAATCCTATTTTCTTACGGATTTAAGAGAGCGCTCATATTGTCTAAGCCCCGAATCAAACCTTAAGGGAACTACCATCTACTTCTCACAAGGAGGAGTGGATTCCATTATTGTGTACAAACCTTCCCAGCCACAAGCCAAATCGCAATCCCAACATATGGAGCATATTGATCGGGAACTGCATCCGACCTCACCTATGGTATATCAAAGACCACGATCTAACTTGAAGGAGTCGATAAGTCACTCAGGGTTAAGCTCACCCACATATAGCCATCATTAGTTGATATATATGAATCTCATCAGTAAACGGATCTTGGTGAGAGATTCATATAGATCATGGCCCAGTACTATATGATCACATCATACAAGGTGACTCCATTCTCATATCTCCATATGAATGATTCAGGATAGAATCACCGTACATTACGGAATTGACCATAACTATAGATTAACCACAAATAAAGTACCTAGCTTTATTTGCTATCTATGGACTCTTTAGATTGCACGTCTCTTACTGTATCCATCCGTATATGACACCCATATACACAGTTTGAGATTACATCCGGCAATCTTGGATGTTAAATTTATGCACAAGTTATATAATAAACAACACAACAAGAATGTATTGAACTTGTCCTTTTATTTATTTAATAAATCCATTTAAAAATTACATCTTTAGGGCATAAACCCCAACAATCTCCCACTTGCACTAAAGCATGTGAGGCATGTCTCGTAACCCTAGACCATCTTGGTGACCCAAAAACAGTTTAGCCAGTAAGGTCTGCGTAAATGGATCAGCATGATTGTCTTCTGAGGCTATCTTGGTGACGATCACATCTCCCCTCTGCACTATCTCTCCAATGAGATGATACTTTATCTCTATATGCTTCCTTTTTTTATGGCTTCTTGGTTCTTTGGAATTAGCCACAGCACCACCGTTATCACAATAAAGTGTGATGGGCTTATCCAGGTCCGGAACAACTTCCAGATCACTTAAGAACTTATGGAGCCAAACAACCTCTTTAGCAGCTTCACAAGCGGTTACATATTTGGCTTCCATGGTGGAGTTAGCAATGCAAGATTGCTTGATACTTCTCCACACAATGGCTTCATCACCTAGGGTGAATACTCAGACGTGGATTTCCTAGAATCCCTGTCTGATTGAAAATCAGAATCCGTGTATCCTAACGGGATCAAATCCTACCCAGAATGCACTAGCATATAGTCTCTCGTTCTCTGAAGATACATGAGAATTGTCTTGACAGTAACCCAATGATCCAATCCTGGGTTGGACTGGTATCTGCTGACTACTCCCACTGCATAGCAGATGTCCGGTCTCGTGCATAACATAGCATACATGAGACTACCTACTGTCGATGCATAAGGTACACATCTCATATCCTCAACTTCTTGAGGTGTCTTAGGACAATGTTCCTTAGAGAAGTGAACTCCATGTCTGGAAGGTAAATTACCTTTCTTGGAGTTTTGCATCGAAAATCGTACAAGAATCTTATCGATATATGATGCCTGAGATAGTGCTATGAGTTTACACTTACGATTCCTTATAGGCTGGATTCCAAGAACATAACTCGCCTCTCCCAAATCTTTCATTTGGAGTTGGCTAGCCAGCCAGCCCTTTACCTTAGACAATACTCCCACATCATTCCCAATGAGTAGGATATCATCTACGTATAGGACCAAGAAAACTACTTTCTTATCAATGATGCGCTTGTAGACATAAGGCTCATCGACATTCTGCTCGAAGCCATAGGTTTTGATCACATCATCAAACCTGATGTTCCAAGATCTAGATGCTTGCTTAAGCCCATAGATGGACCTTTGCAGCTTGCAAACCTATTGCTCTTGATCTGGAGACACTAATCCCTCTGGTTGCATCATATAGATGCTCTCATCAAGATTGCCATTCAAGAATGCAGTCTTGACATCCATTTGCGAAATGTCGCAAACTAGCTTTACGACCATTCTACAACTCTAGTAGAGTCTTAGAAACAGATTTGGATGGCACTACATTCAAAATGTATGCCGCTGTTTGTAATGCATATCTCTAGAAGGAATTTGGTAATGATGAGAAACTAATCATAGATCTCACCATTTCCATTAGGGTTCTATTTCTTCTCTCCGCTACACCAGTTTCCTGAGGTGTACCGGGGGCTGTGAGTTGGGAAACTATCCCATGCTTGACCATGAAGTCTTCAAACTCTTGGTCAAGGTACTCACCTCCACAATCCGATTGTAGTGACTTGATAGTCCTACCTAATTGATTCTCAACTTCAGCTCGGAATTCCTTGAACTTTTCAAAGGTTTTCGACTTTCGTTGCATCAGATAGACGTATCCGTATCTTGAGTAGTCATCTATAAAGGTGATATAATACTCATAACCACCCCTCGCTTTAACATTCACCGGTCTGCAAACGTCTGTATGTATAATCTCTAGCGATTTTTTAGCTCTTAGCTCTTTTCCAATAAAAGGTCTCTTAGTCATCTTACCTTCCAAACAAGATTCGTAGACAGGTAATGTGCCAACCTTTAACTCACTTAAAGGTTCACTTTTTACTAGTTTGTCTATCCGGTCATGGTTGATATGACCAAGCCTTAGATGCCAGAGATACGTGTCATTATCTAGAGAAATCTTATGTCGTTTAGTTTTTCGTTTTTCAACCTTAAACATTTCGGTGTTTAGCAGTGTAGTATGTATTAACGATCTTAACACATACAAATTATTTTCATTAATTCCTGAACAAATATTAAGACCATTCTTTCCAATAATAACAGACTTATTATTAAAAGAAATAGAATATGATTGTTCTAACAATTTAGAAACGGAAATCAAATTCCGTGTAAATCCATGAATATAAAAAACATTGTTCAATAATAAAAACTATTATTATTACAAAATTGCAATCTTATTGCTCCCACTATTTTTTTCGACACGACGTCCCCTGACCCCACACGCATTGAGAAGGCTCCCTTCTCTAGCTGTGTCCAAGAATCAGTCCACTGGAAAGAAGAACAAACATGGTTAGTGGCTCCCGAATCAATTATCCAGGATGAAGAATCATCTGCCACTAAACAAGATTCAAGAACAAGTAAATCATATTTACCTTTCGTCCTTTTCTTCTTGGCTACCTCCTCCAGGTATTGAGGACAGTTCATCTTCCAGTGCCCGACCTTATCGCAATGGAAACATTTTCCTTTGCCTTGGTCGGTGGAGTCACCCTTCTTTTTGCTTTGGGCTTTCTTAGGTTTGGGTTTACCCTTCGCCTTCCCAGTAGACCTCTTCCTCTTTTTATTATTTAAGGGGAAAGATGGTTCAGCAACATTTGCCTCACCGGTCTTTCCCTTATTGTCCTTAATTAAATTCTCAAAGGTAGCAAGCTCATTGAGCAACTGTGTAAGATTAAACTTTAACATGTTCATCCCATAGTTGCTCTTAAACTGATCGAAACTCTTCAGAAGAGTTGTCAGTATGATGCTCACTTGACTGGGTTAGTCAATGGCCCCACCATTGACTTCTGCCGTGTTGAAGTAGGACATCATGCTCAGGACATGTTCCCGAACTGACGTTCCTTCCTTCATACGAGCGAGCATAGCAGAATGAATGGCTTCGTGTCGCTTTTGCTCGGAGGGCTGCCCAAACATGGCTTGCAATGACTCTATGATTTCGAATGCTGAAGTCATTGATTCATGCTTTATGACAAGCACGTATGTCATAGAAACCAACAGATATGTTTGGGACTTCTCATCAGATGTGACCCTTCGCTCGTATGCCTCACGAACAGTTCGTGTGGCATTGGCAGCAGGCGCTGGAGGACATTCCTCCGTAAGCACAAACTTGAGGTCTTTGGTGACCAATATTGCATTAATGTTAAGTTTCCACTTAGTGTAGTTATCACCAGTTAATTTGTCATTTGTGAGAATATTAAGTAATGCAGAAGACATTATGGTTGAAATAAATAAAACATTCATTCAGTCATTTATTTAAAACAAGTGCGAATGCTTTGGCATAAATTTAAACATGATGCATGAACATGTTTAAGGAACTAGAACTACCCTAAAACTAATTACTATACCACGACAATCCAATATACCACAAAGAAGTGCCACCATAGGGTCAGTCAAGTCTTTGCATGTTGGACAGAGACATTCTCAATCAAATGATATTCTAGAACAACTCTTATTCCACATCATTCGACCATCGTTCATTCAGTCAGGTTTTTAATTAACAAACTTAATCAAAACCTTTGTGAATGTAACCCACCATTTCAGATCTCACGAGCTTAACTCGAGAATTGCAGCCTTAGGGTCGGTCAATCTCGAAATACCCTCAGAAATCCTATCCGTTAGGAAGTCAACCTTGGTATTGACCTTTGTGGAAACCCTCCTTAGGGAGGACGAAAGCAAAGCCGTCACAAAACCCCACTCGGATCTCACGGTGTTGAACTAATGATGGAGACCGCGGGATATATATGTCATACATCCTTCTCCCACTCATTATTTTAAAATTAGGGTTTTCTTTTAACCGTCAATGCACCTAGACTCTACCGGATTAAACGACTAACTTTAATCAAGTTATCTAGCGCATTAACTAATTAGAACCAAATTCTAATTAACTAATAAATTATTAATGATTTTTAACAATTAAAAATCTAATCTATTGGTGAATAATTTAAGTCTTTGTAAACTATTTACTAGGGTTAGATTATTTTGTTAGTGTTTACCAAATTTTAACTATTAAAACTCTAACACTTTATTCGGTTCATTTATTATTAGGTAATTAATCATATTATTCCTAATTATAATAAATGACCCTATTAATCTAACTTATTAAACTCTTTAATAACTAGATTAATATTAATGAGAATTACCAAGTTTTCTAACCATTAAAAAACTAATCTCATTATTCATAGCCAATTATGTATATTGCCCATTTTAATCACATTAAAAAAAATACATAAAATATCAGGCTATGATGCATGTATGACATATCAAATATATTTGTGTAGGCACATCTAATCTAAATGACATACGTATGCATGACAATGCCTTTATCATCACATAATATAAAGCATACATAAATTGACCGAGTACTGTGGATTATTTAACCTAAAAATTAGAATGTAAAATTACAAAAATTTCCCAAGGCATTCCTTGGTCTTCTAGTAACTTCAGATATCTTCCAGTCTCTTCAGGTCACTCCGATTCATCTCTTGAATCCAACTTCGCGATTTTTCCAAGTCTTCAATATAGGTTACATTTTTTTTACAATACAATAAAAAAAAACAAAATAATAATAATAATAATACAACCCATAAACTCTAAATCCACAATACCATATAATTAACGATCAAACATGTTTTTGTAAATTAAAAAATATATATATATATACATACAAAAACATCATACAGTCAATTTAAATTGCGCCTACACAATTCATACATACAGGAGCATTGAAAACAATTTCCTTTTCTAAAAAATAAATTGCCTCTGATACCAATTGTTGGAACCCCGTTCACTGGTAACGCAGCGGAACTAGGTTTTAAAATTTTTATATACAGATCATATCTGTATCTGGGACCAGTGAACTTTTTGATCGTATTTATTTTTCGGAACCAATAAATACAATATGTAAACACAAGAAATTGTAATCAACAAAAATTAGAAGAAGAAAATCTTACCAATGTTTGGAGGCTCCTTCACTTTTCGATATGCTCCTGTCTGAATCACTCGATCTTTCTCGCTATCTCCCGGGATTGGTAACTGCGTGTGGGCGCATCACGATCACAAGAGCTTGAATGGAGGATGTAGAGAGATTTGAAGAAACTCTTTCTTCTATGTGTTTCAAAAACACAAAAAACATGAAACAATATATATATTTCTAAAGCTTGCTTCTCTCTTCACAAATATATATCTTATATATATGGAAAAACCCACGCCTGCTTATGTTTTTTCTTTGACAAATATATATATCTGACTAATGCCTAGCTTTTCAAAAATCAGTTCACTCACTGCTTCATGTTTTTCACAAATATATATATATACATATATATATATATATGTATATATATATATATATGTATGTATATATCTGTTTTTACTTCTACAAACCCGCACGCCTTTTTTGAACAAATTTATATATCTCTTAACTCTGCGGCACTCATTTTAATTAATATATATTATATATGTAATTAGTATTTACATCCTATGTAAACTCTTCTTTTGACTATTGTTTCATGTGTACACATCAATTTACATCCAATGCAATATCTTGTATTATTAATTGACATATATCATTTAATTATCCTTTTCAAATATGTCTAATATATTAAAAGTGATAATAAGTATTTTAAAATTAAACTTAAATTCAAATACTTATATAAATGATTTAGTTAAAAAAAAAAATCCTTTTAATTTATCTTCACCTAAATCCATATATCAATTAACACCCACAAATTAATAGTTAATTAATAATTCATAATTATCAATATAATTAAATAATCTAATTATTTAATTAATTTAACTATTAACATTCATTAATTAAATAATCTCATTATTTAATTAATTCCTGAATAAATACGTGTCACTTTCGTAACACAATTAATTGGACAATCCAATTGATTAACCGTGACCCTTGTTACCTAAATCGACCGGGCTAGCAAGGGGACCTAATGGACCCACAGTATTTTGAGCTCCAATAATCATCGGAATCATTAATTAAACTCTTTAATTAATATTCCTTGATTATTAACTCCGGTGTTATTCAACTAAAAACCCGAAGCTGCACTCTCTCAACTGTAGACGCTTTTACACAGACCGATACAACTCGGTGTCCATCGATATAGCTATTACACATGCTGTGATCCTCCACAGTAGTTCATAATTAGAGCTGGGTCATAATGTCCGTTATACCCCTCTAATTACATATATCATTTAAGCCCCGTTGATTCTATAATGAACAATAAATCCTATTTCCTTACGGAATTAGGAGAGTGCTCATATTGTCCAAGCCCCGAATCATCCCTTAAGGGAACTACCATCTACTTCTCACAAGAAGGAGTGGATTCCATTATTGTGTACAAACCTTCCCAGCCACAAGCCAAATCGCAATCCCAACATATGGAGCATATTGATCGGGAACTGCATCCGACCTCACCTATGGTATATCAAAGACCACGATCTAACTTGAAGGAGTCGATAAGTCACTCAGGGTTAAGATCACCCACATATAGCCATAATTAGTTGATATATATGAATCTCATCAGTAAACGGATCTTGGTGAGAGATTCATATAGATCATGGCCCAGTACTATATGATCACATCATACAAGGTGACTCCTTTCTCATATCTCCATATGAATGATTCAGGATAGAATCACCGTACATTACAGAATGGACCATAACTATAGATTAACCACAAATAAAGTACCTAGCTTTATTTGCTATCTATGGACTCTTTAGATTGCACGTCTCTTACTGTATCCATCTGTATATGACACTCATATACACAGTTCGAGATTACATCCGGGAATCTTGGATGTTAAATTTATGCACAAGTTATATAATAAACAACATAACAAGAATATATTGAACTTTTTCTCTTATTTATTTAATAAATCTATTTACAAATTACATCTTTAGGGCATAAACCCCAACAACAATCCCTTTCTTATTTTGGCGAGAAGCTTCCTTATGGCTCACCTGAGTAAATGACTTGACCTGGCGAGCCTGAACATCGCAAACGATGTTCGAGTCATACACTGAATACAAACGAGTCAGAAAATGGAACAAAATGAGAAATAAAAATGATTAGAGTTTCTACTTACGACGTCTGCGAGAATATGAAATCTGAGGAAAAAAACTGAGTGCTATCATTTTCTTTTCGTCATAAAGATAAAACCTGCTTCTCTTCTCCAGAGTGCGTGTGGCTGCTCGAGCTAGGTTAGTCAACTCGGCATCAGTAAAGGTAGGCCACAATTTGTTCCAGTGATCATGGGAGCAAAAAACGGGGAACATTTAATAACTCCCGATCTTCCCCAACCGAGAGCTCTATCTCGAGTCCTAAGTTCCCCCAGACAAAAAAATCAGCTATTTTTCCAGTGCTTATTAGAGGTAGGGAAACCCCACACAAATCCTTTCTTCTTGACGTCCAAGGAAATGTCAACTCCCAGGTTCACCTTCGTCCCTTTGAGAATCCAGCTATCTGGTTGTCTAGATAAAAGAAAGTAGGTTCCAGTCCGACCAGATTGTCTTAAAGTATAAAAGTGTCTAATTTTGTGAGGAGAAGGCATTGGCAAGTTCATTCAGCTCCACATGTGCCACATACACATCAGGATCTTATAACTATTCAGGGCAAGTTGGGTTGGAACAATCCCCGTCTCAACAAGGAACCAAGCAATAAAAGACTGGAGGGGAAGAGTCACACCGCAGCAGAGCATGAATCCATAAATCGCTACCATGCCCGGAGGAGGATTCCACGAGACCCTATCACTATTAGGAGCCATTAAAATCTAGTAATCTAAATCAAATCGAGCGCGGTACTTTTTGATCTCATCTACCCCCACCACGTTCGGCTCGGCATCATACGCACTCGGAAAATCAAGAGAAAAGGGGATACGAGGAGCCCGATGCTCTTCCTCGACCTCATTCTCGTTAATTACTTGCCTTCCAATATGAATACTGCTTGAACCATGTTTGTGAACTATATGGTTACTCTGATGCTTTCCTATCCTTGACCGAGGAGAAACCCTGTGATGATCAGAAATAGAAGATTCAGAGCTAGAAGAATATTCTGAGCTAAAACCAAAACGAACATCAAGATAAAGCCTAGAAGCATCAACAGTTAGAAAATCAGGTTCATCAAGGGGGGTTTGCTCCAGTAACCTATGAACACAATAAACCAATTAAAAATCTCCAAGCTCAAGCGCTTCGAAATCTATAACAAAAAGGTGATGTCGTGAAATAGGATCCATCTGAACTGACCTTTAAAAGCAGATGTAAAGAAACCAGGAAAAGCTTCGATGAAGAATCAAGATGAATTCGTGCGTAAGAAAACCTGTGTTATTTGCTTCTTTTTATGAAAAATGAACCGGAACAACCTCCTTCAGTTTAAACAAACTATTTAAAAGGTCGAAGACACGAAACCTAGGGTCTTAAAAAACGGGAAAAATCAAAAGAAGGATTTGGTGATGTTGGTGGCATATTCGATAGACGACAAGTCGCGTCTCAGAAATGATATCTGAGAAACCAAACAATTAAAGGACATGTGCCATGGAAATAACAGATCAGGCTGTCAAGATTTTAAAACGTCACTATCATTAGATCTCGCGTGAAGAGACAAACCGCACATACGTGGTTGCCATTAAAGACACACTATTAATGCAATGAATTGTTTAAGGATTATTATCATTGCATTAGAGAGAAATTGAGAAAGGAAAGACAAAAGACTAGTCGGAATTCACAACATTAAAAATATTTCCGTCAAAATGAATTCTACTCAGTAAAAATATTTTAAGGGGGTAATGTTATATGTATATTTTAACTGAATACACACATCACAGACAGATAATATAGTCTCGGTACACGAGGTGTGGAGACACTAATCTTCTACTGGTTGTGCCACTCTAGAAGCTACACACCTGAGTTGGCTTTTTAGATTCATGAGTCGATCTGCTACTGCTACCGCTACCTAGATGCTTCTGAAGGGCGGATCCGACGGAATGAAGACACCCCCTTATGACTAGGTACAAGTCCAATGGATCTGTTGGATAGATGGTCTACCGGTAGCAGAGCAAATCTTCTATAAGGAAGCAGGAAAGGTGCAATTCTAGTATATAGGAGCTCTCGGTGTGTCGGTGCAAGTTTGCTAATCAAGTACGGCTCTGCTGTACTGGAGCTCTAACGGTATCGAAGTAGGTCTGTTGTGTTGAAGATAGATAGCTACGACTCTGCTGCACTAGAGCTCTAACGGTGACAGAGTAGGTCTACTATGGATGAGCCTTCCAGGCGCGAAGCTGCTGTAAAGGAGCTCTACCAATATAAGAGCATCTTTGCTACCTAGAGGTAGTGCAGCAGACTGGTTCCACCAGGAATACCACGTACCATATTTGCTCCATAATAAACAAAACTCGTCAACTAGCAAAATAAGCACCACACGCGATGCGTATGCGATATAGACAAGTATGGAGAAAGAACATCGTAAATAGTAAATGATATTTAATGAATAACGAATCTATTACCTCGATAGTATAATGATACTTTTGTAGAGACATAGAGGCTTTCAAAAGGGGTATGGAAAGTTCCCACAGATTGTGAAAAACAGTGTTAATCAAAAATTCACTCGGGATGAGGAATTACAGCTATCACCCTCGAGACCGCTACCACGGAGGTGGCGGTCAGGGTAGGTACCTCATACCTTGGATAGATCTTGTATGAATGTGGAAGATGGAGCGGTAGGTAGGAGAGAAGTCATCCCGCCCGTTTGTCTTCGCAGTAGGTAGAAAAGAAGTCATCCCACTTACAGGCTTCGTGGTGGTTAGGAGACGAGTCATCCTACACGTCGGAATTCATGCATATGGTAGAGATACAGGGAGCTTGAGGTTCTCTTACTGATGTGAAGGGGTTGATCCTGGTCCTTGTTCCTTAGTCCTGGTCCTCGGTAAGGGTCGTAGCTCGTCCTGGTACCTGGAGCCCGGTTCTGGGCCATGATTTCTTTCTATAGTTCTTTGATCTATACAGTGAGTAAAACAGGGATTTCTTGTCTTATGTACATGATCCTTACCCGCTTCTATAGAGAAATCGCAGGAGAGCTAGTTGACTTCTTTCAAATGGGTCAGGGTGGTTTCTCCCTACATCGACATGCGGCTTGGCGTGTAGATAAAAGAACAAGGATGCTAGGTCATGCAGGGTAAGAGTTAGACACGGTTCCCTAGATCTTTGTTGTAGTTTTCTGATCTCATATAAGAAGGATTAGAGAGCTAGGACCAATGGGGACGGTACCTAGCCCACATACACATATGCATAATACAGTAGATAATAGGAAAAACAAAAATCTTTTGTAGATAGAGGTGGACTAACCAAGGGGGAAAAAACATCACGAATGATCACATGCTGAAAAATCCCAAGGCACGTTCCAGATGATGGGAGAATACCCTTCCATATGTATATATCAAAGAATACTCCAAGAAGCTTACAATGGTAACATAATGTGAACACATCCCGATATATTTCTGGGTTAGGTCATACATGTAGCAATCATGTAGAGAGAAATTATACGAAGTGTATAGACTTGCCTCGGGCTGGTCGATTTTAGGATTAGAGATCCCATATACAGTCAGGTGTTGAATTATGCCTCGAATGTCGAATCTCCAGTCCCTTTTAATGTCTTTTTACAGCTGTATTTATACATTATGACTACCTTGGCGTGCAAGTCCATGACTCTTGAATTGGTCTTTTTTTCCATATTGAATACGATTATTCCTTTATTGTAGTTGATCGGCTTGTAGCTAATATCTTGGAGAAGATGTGTTTGTTTCCCCTTCAGACTTTTCCTTCCTTGATAGACAGGATTTTCTATTGTAGTTGATCCCTAATAATCTGTTGTGGAGGATTTCTTTGAGGCAAAGGTATTTGTTTCCTTTTAGAACTCTTTTACTAATGGTGGTCATTAAAGAGTTGAATATTCTCTTATTAATGAAGTTGATCATGTCATTAATAGGGTTGACTACCAATATTAATATGGTTGACCTTATTAATAGAGTCGACTACCTCCATTAATACGGTTGACCTCATTAAACAGGGTTGACTACTTCGATTAGTATGGTTGACCTCTTTAATGGTAATCATGAAAGTCAACCATCTCTCTTGGAGGAGAACTCTGGTTCAATATTCTGGTGGCACAGTACCTTACTGATATCATTCTTCCTTTCTTGTGGAGGAGGCGTACCCTTGATGGGTCTCGAAGCTGGTATCTCAGTACTCGGGTATCGACCTAAGGGTGAGATACCTTAAGGTACCAATCTGGTTGTATAGAGCTTGATTCGACCTTACAAGGCTTTCGGTGGAGCTCGATTTGACGGTGCTGGAATCCGAAGGGGTAACGAAGCTTGGCTGGTAAGCCTGGGTAAGGTGTTTGCCATAAACAAGTGGCCTTGGCTTGCTTCTGGAAGGGTGGAGATGTACACTCGAGTACTGCACTTGCTACTTGATTTAACCATGCCAGGATCTACAGTGGATCCTGGCGTATTTTGGTCATGATGGGGCT
This sequence comes from Dipteronia dyeriana, assembly GCA_032871835.1. Classification (NCBI taxonomy): domain Eukaryota; kingdom Viridiplantae; phylum Streptophyta; class Magnoliopsida; order Sapindales; family Sapindaceae; genus Dipteronia; species Dipteronia dyeriana. The sequence continues at coordinate 86,212,550 of CM065298.1, forward strand.
TTACGGGATTCTTTCTTTTCTACTCGGACAGGTCAAGATTATACCTCGATGAGGTAGGAGGGCATTTGCAAGACAAGTTCGACACCCAGAAGGTCTTTTGGTGAAAGTAGAGATGATGGTATGCTATAGGACAGTGTCACGAGATACCTCGACCTCGGGGAACCCAAGTTCTCCCACGTCGACCGGCTTCTGGCTTCTGGCTTCTATCCCAGTGTAGAGAGCTTGATGTGTTCACATCGGGCTTTATTTGGCTATCCTTGATACATGTGAGACGCTCAGAGGGTATGGGCATCCTCGCCTTACTCCTGTATGATATTGTGGTAGCTCTATCTTAGGGACCTTGATACCCCATTACATGTGCCAGAATTTGGACCCTTTCATGAGGGTTAGGAAGTGGAAAGTCCCTAGCCAAATTTTACTATTAACAGAAGTCCCCTCTGACTTGAACACCGATACGTAGTTGGGATTGGAGTCAGGATATTGTACTACATGAAGAATTTTTCTTTTCACTTCTTACAGGTAACCAAAACCATTTCCAGTGCTTGGCTTAGCGAACCGGGGTGCTAGTCATTCCTGCTTTAGGAAGCTTGGTACATTTGGTGAAGAAGATCCTGGTAGGCAACTAAGGCCACTTTCTCACCGGGTCTTTATTCATAGGCGAAATATAGGTGAATCGAGCGTATCTATAAAATAAATGAGCAGTGGCGGACCACAGAAAGTAGATATTCCATTTTGGAATTTTTGATGCTTTAGTTAGTGTAAAATTTGGTAAGCGAGAAAGGTCACAGACCGTACTACTCGATCATGTCGGATGAAGCTCCTATGGCTAATATGAGAGCCTGATATTCATGTTTCCAGAATCATGGTACTTAGGCTATGTTGATCCTGGTAGGCAACTATACCATCCAGACCTTTCTTAGCAGGGTTGGTCCGGCCAAGGCAGCAAGATTGCCATTCGACTGTTCTAGTCTCGTGATCTAGCAGACAACTATACCGTTACGGTCAGATTCTTCTTAGAGGAGGTCACCCGACGAAGGCATCAAGAACGCTAGCTACCCTGGTCTTAGGATCCGAACAATAACTTTGCACATATACTCAGATCCCTCTTAGGCATGGTAACCCGATCAAGGCATCAGAAACGCTAGCAAGCTATCCTAGTCTTGTGATCTAGATGGCAACTATGCACTTATACTAGGAACCTTCTTGGGGGTGGTAGCCTAACCAAGGCATCTGGAGAGCTATCTAGCTATTTCCTGATCCCTTGATCTGGATGACAGCTATACTCTTACATTCAAATCCTTCTTAGGGTTGTAGGCCGACCAAGGCATCATGATGGCTATCTAGCTATATCCTGGTCTCGAGATCTGGATGACAACTATACTCTTACACTCGGATCCTTCTTAGGGGTGGTAGCCTGACCAAGGCATCAGAAGGGCTATCTAGCTATATCCTGATCTCGAGATCTGGATGGCAACTATGCTCTTACACTTAGATCCTTCTTGGAGGTGGTAGCCCGACTAAGGCATCAGGAAGGCTATCAACTATATTATGGTCCCGAGATCTGGATGGTAACTATACTCTTACACTCAGATTCTTCTTGGGGGTGATAGCCTAACTAAGGCATTAGGATGGCTATCTAGCTATATCCTGGTTTTTTGATATGGATGGAAACTATGCACTTAAACTCGGATCCTTCTTGGGGGAGGTCACCCGACCAAGGCATTAGGGTAATGAGGGGGCTTCCCTGATCAATCCCGGGTCTCGAGATTTGGATGGCAACTATGCTCTTACACTCAAACCCTTCTTGGCAAGGGGTGGTGCCAGGCCGAGGCATCAGAGTTAGTGAGGGGGCTTCCCCGACCAGTCTCTGGTCTTGAGGCGATCATTGTCGAAATACCATGGCGAGCCTCCTGGAGGGATTAATCCATTCAAGGGCATCGGGAGGGCCATCTAGCTCTCATAGTCAAGGCGATCCTCATAGAGGGATTTGATCTGGTCCAGGGCATCAGGAGAGCGGTGTAGCTCTCCTAGTAATGGCGATCCTTCTGGAGGGATTTGATCTGGTCCAGGGTATCTCGATCATGGGGGAATGGTGATCACAAGAGAACTATAATGGATACCAAAATCGAAGGAGACGTAAACTCATGGTGAGTCGATACATTGTTGTATCAATGCAAGGTGGTATCGGTTGAGAACCAGCCTCGCTCTAGGAGCCTTTTCACGAGTAGGATCTCTTGAGATAATCTACGTTATGGGTGTAGATAATAGAATGACTTTCTGTAAAAAAACGTTTTTTATTGCGAACTAGGGGAAATTGTTTCACACTGGGGTCATCGCCCCTCTCACTGGAGTAATGAGAAAATATTGAGCTTCTAGTCCCCAAGTGATGTAACCAGTTTGGAAGTCCACTTGGGGTAGATGAGAGTCTTCAACAATCATAATGGAGCTCAAGACCACACTATGAAAGAATCGAGACTTTTGGGTGCTCCTCGAACGGGTCTAGACATCGATGGCTCACAAGGGTAATAGAATGCCTTGTATAAATAGAGAGGAGCCATCAATATGATAATCTTTGGCAGCAAGATGATGCTGCTAAGGTCGAGTTCGTGCAAGCCAAGGAGGATGGTTACTTCTTCACAGCCTTCCAGGTAGAGCTGACTCTACTTCCCCCTTTGACTTAAGAGTCATTGATGGGTGGAAAATGGATAGGATTAAGAAGAAAGTTGTTGAGATGGTTGTGTATGTTCCCATCGTAGCTAGTAAGTCTTGGGTTGTTGAAGCAGACCCTGGCTCGAAATCCCATGGTGCAATAGTGGATCAATCTGAAAAGGGAGCTTCTCTCTCAAATAAAAGCCACAACTGAAGTGGTTATTTATGTGGTAGGTGAGCCCCGGTTGATCAAGAAATAGTTGCTTTGGATGGAGAAAACTGCTCTTTCAGGGGATGTTAAACCAGAATGAGGAGAAACTGACCACGGTAGTTGAGGGTTCAATCGTTCTGAACAAAGCCCTGACCAAAGATGGGGTAAACGCGGATGAGGCGCAGGTTGATAGAGAGTTGATGCATGTGATACAAAGAGACTCAAGTCCATATACCGTGCCTCACAAGGATTGCTCTGAAGTATGAAATAAAATCTGGAGAAAGAGGTCTAAACTCTGTGAAGTAACGTGGCTGCCTTGGAAGACAAAACTGATGCTTCATTTGCTGAAGGATGCCACTTACCAGACAACTTAAGCTCTTTTTCCCCCATCTAACCTGAACGTCATTAACAGATGGAACTGGGAGGTGACCATGGTGAAAGCTGCAGAGTTAGCTCGGTCTGCCGCTATTGAAATCGATCCTTCTTGAGTTACTAGGTTCGCAGGTGATGAGGAGAACTTGGCGCTCATTTATGCTTTCATGTCTAGTCGTGCTGTGGTAGGAACTACCTCGAAGTTCCCAGCTAATGCAGAAGCTTAGGATGTAGGATGACCTTCAACCAGCCTACCTATTCATCTGAACCCGGTCAAAGAGTTGGTGGTCCAAATCGATCCTATCAAGGAAGGTGTGGTCCGAACTGATCTGATAGATGCAGGCTACTGTAGAAATTTAGGATATAGGTGGAGCTTTAAACTTACGTATCTATCCGTCTAAATCTGTCAAAGAGGTAAAGATCTAGACCGAGCTTACTAAGGAAATGGAGGTCCAAACTGAAGCCATAGTGATAGAAGTGGTCCCTATCAATCCAGCTGAAGAGATAGTGGACCGAGCTGATTAAGGCTGACATAACCACGGTGGTGGATCTTGTTCCGAGGTAACATTGCTAGGGGATGGTGGTTCTTCCTCTACCCAAATAGTAGGACCAGGGAGGAAGGAGCTATCACCGTCGATGAAACTAACCCGGGAGTTGGATCTAGACCATGGTGGCTCGCTAGGGCATTGAGAATAGCCCGATACAAATGGAGAGGAACTGCCGGACTGGTACTAGATATGAGGAGCGCTCGAGGACTTGTGGCAGTGCTGCTGCTGCTGCTCTAAAGGGCTTGCTTTGGCACGTAGGAGGCTTTATTGAATATTGGAAGCCTGGCTCATCTCGAATGAACCAGGACTCCGGTGGTTTGCTAGAGCATTGAATGGTATGAATGGAGCAGATCCACCGGTATGATGCTCTTCTCGAGCCGTTGGGTGCACCGATGATGAGGAGGACATGGTGCCTATTTTCATCTTCATGTCAAACTGCGTTAGGGTGGAAACCTATCTCTAAGTCCCATGCAAGGTAGGAGAGGTAGGAAAGGTCCCGATTGTTCCAACTGTGGAGATGGTGGTCAAGGCTGATTGAAGCTGATCCAACCAAGGTGGTGAAACCTGCTCCGAAGTAGCTGCGTTAGGGGACGACGACCCTTCTTCCGATGAAACAGTAGTACTAGATAGGAAAGAGCTTTTACTGTCAATGAGTCTAACCAGAGAAGTGGACCATGACCCTGGTAGCTCAATAAGGAGATGAATGGCCCGATACAGATGGTGTTGAGCTACCGGTATGGTAATTGTCCAGAGACATGCTTGGGATCTTAGAAGTTTCTTGTAAATAAGAAAAGGCTCTGGAATCTTTCGGAATGAGTAAGAACCATGGTGATTCACTTAGGCATTGGATGGCCCGATTCAAATGGAATAGAGCCACTTGATTGGTACAGGTTCAGAGGCATGCTAAGTAGTCCCTAAAATTGAAATGAGGCTTTAGACCTCTCTGGAATGAAACAGGATCTCAGTGGTTCATCTAGGCGTTGACTTGCCCGATATAAGAAGTAAGGAGCCATTAGGCCTTGCAACGGGGCTGCTACTCTAGAGGCTTGCTTAGGCATATAGGAAGCCTTACCAAAATATGGGAAGCCTCTGGGCTCTTCCTGATATGATATGGCTTCGATGGCTTGCTAGGGCGATGAATGTCCTGGTATATATGGAACGAAGCCACCGGTTTGGTACTGGTCCAGAAGCATGCTTGGGATCTTAGAAGTCCTTAGCAACTGAGAGATGGCTCTGGGCCCTACTGGAATGAACTGGGAGCTCAATGGTTTACTTTGGCATTGACCGACCCAGTATAAGAAGTGAAAAGCCACTGATCCTTGCAGCGGGGCTGCTATTCCAGAGGTTTGCTTAGGCATGTAGGAGGTCTTAATAAAATATAGGAAACCTCTGGGCTCTATTCGATTAGATCAGGCTTTCTGTGGCTTGCTAGGGCGATGAATGACCCGGTACATATGGAATGAAGCCACCGGTCTGATACTGCTCCAGAAGCGTGCTTGGGATCCTAGAAGTTCACAGTAACTGAGAGATGGCTTTGAACCCTGCTGGAACAAACTGGGAGCCTGGTGGCTCACTTGGGTGTTGACCTGCCCGGTATAAGAAGTGAGGAGCCACTGGGCCTTGCAGCGGGGCTTCTATTTCAGAGGTTTGCTTAGGCATGTAGGAGGCCTTATCAAAATATGGGAAACCTCTGGGCTCTCCTTGATCAGATCAGGCTTCGGTGGCTTGCTAGGGCGATGAATGACCTAGTACATATGAAGCGAAGCCACCGATCTTGAAGCGGTGCTACTGCTCTAGATGCTTTCTTTGGCACGTAGGAGGCCTTATAAAGAGTGGGAAGCTTCTAGGAACTCCTCGATCGAATCAGGCTTCGGTGGCTTGCTAGGGCAATGAATGGCCCGGTACATATAGAGCGAAGCCACCGGTCAGGTACTGATATAGAAGCATGCTTGAGATTCTAGAAGTCCCCAGCAATTAAGAGAGGGTTCTGGACCCTGCTGGAATGATCTGGGAGCTCAGTGGCTCACTTGGACGTTGACCAACCCGGTATAAGAAGTGAGAAGCCATTGGGCCTTGCAGCGGGCTATTCCAGAGGCTTGCTTAGGCATATAGGAGGCCTTACCAAAGTATGGCAAACCTCTTGGCTCTTTTCGATCAGATCGGGCTTCAATGGTTTGCTAGGGCTATGAATGGCCTGGTACATATGAAGCGAAGCCACCGGTCTTGTAGCGGTTCTACTTGTCACAGAGTGAGAATTTCAGCTAGGCACACTGTGCGGCACTTAGGCAACTTCGGTGGGAATGTTGCTAAGTAAGCCTTGTAAGTGGGACACTCGGGCAAGTTCTTAGACTAACGTTGCTAAGTGTGAAGATGCGGAAGTGATTTAGAGTGGAAAGAGTCGGAAGAGGGTTGAAATGGGGAGCCCAGAGACAGGATCCGTGGGACTTACGAAGGAAGACCATGATGCTCGGGATCGCTAGAATGCTCATAAATACTCTCAAAGGAAGAGTTGTATTAATGAAAGAATTCTAGGATGGTTTACAAATGAGAGGGGTTGGCTATTTATAGGTGAGCAACCTCCTTAAGGAATGTTCTAGACTAATCTAGCCAAATAGTGGAGATTAAGTCTTGAGAATATTATACACCTAACTAGAATACTCTACATGTATTTATATGCCTTTACAAGGTTCTAGATTATTCTACACCTATCTAGATAAGTACAAGAATGGTGTAGAGATGGTTGAGTTGCTAGAGACTTCCAGAAGCTTGACCAATGTTGGAATTGTGGAGAGGTCTCTAGAATCTTCCAGGAGCTGAGCAGAGTAAGAGCCTTTATTGGACTCCTAGGCTTGTAATCTTGCGGCCCGTGACATACTGCTCTAGAAGCTTGCTTAGGCATGTAGGAGGCCTTACCAAAATATGGGAAACCTTTGGGCTCTCCTCGATCAGATCGGGTTTCAGTGGCTTGCTAGGGCGATGAATGACCCGGTACATATAAAATGGAGCCACTGGACTTGTAGCGGTGCTACTGCTCCAGAAGGTTGCTTTGACACGTAGGAGGCCTTACCAAGAGTGGGAAGCTTCTGGGAACTCCTCGATCGGATTGGGCTTTGGTGGCTTGCTAGGGCGATGAATGGCAGGGTACATATGAATCGAAGCCACCGATCTTGTAGCGGTGCTACTGCTCCAGAAGCTTGCTTAGGCATGTAGGACGTCTTACCAAATATGGGAAGCTTTTGGGAACTCCTCGATGAGATCAGGCTTCAGTGGCTTGCTAGGGCGATTAATGGCCCAATACATATAGAGCTAAGCCATCGGTCTTGTACTGACCTAGAAGCATGCTTGGGATCCTAGAAGTACCCAACAGTTGAGAGAAAGCTCAGGACCCTCCTAGAATGAACCGAGAGTTTAATGGCTCACTTAGGCGTTGATCGGCCCAGTACACGAGGTGTGGAGCCACTAATCTTCTACAGGTTGTGCTACTCTAGAAGCTAAACACCTGAGTTGGCTTCTTAGATTTTTGAGTCGACCTGCTACTACTACCTAGGAGCTTCTGAAGGGCGAATCTGGTGACATAAAGGCACCTATATGACTAGGTACAAGTCCAATGGATCTGTTGGATAGGTGGTCTACCGGTATTAGAGCAAATATTCAGTAAGGAAGCAGGAAATGTGCATTTCTACTATATATGAGCTCTCGATGTGTCGGTGCAAGTTTGCTAGACAAGTACGGCTCTGTTGTACCGGAGCTCTAACGTTATCGGTGCTGCTCTGTTGTGGAGAAGATAGATTGCTACGACTCTGCTGCACTGAAGCTCTAATGTTGGCGGAGCTGATCTGCTATGGAAGAGCCCTCCATGTGTGGATCTGCTGTAAAGAAGCTTTACCAATATATGTGCATCTTTGCTAGCTAGAGGTAGTGTAGCAGGCTGGTTCCACTAGGAATCCCACGTACCATATTTTCTCCACAACAAACACAACTCATCAACTAGCAAAATAAGCACCACACGCGATGCGTAGACGATATAGACAAGAATGGAGAAAGAAAATTGTAAATAGTAAATGATATTTCATGAATAGTGAATCTGTTACCTCGATAGTATAATGATACTCATGTAGACACAAAGAGGTTTTCAAAAGGGGTGTGGAAATTTCCCACAGATGGTGCCAAAAAGGGTTAACCAAAAATTCGTTCGGGGTGAGGAATTACAGTCAACACCCCCGAGACAACTACTATGGAGGTGGTGGCCGGGGTAGGTACCTCGTACCTTAGAGAGATCTTGTACGAATGTGGAGGATGGAGCGATAGGTAGGAGAGGAGTCATCCTACCTGTCAGGCTTCGCGGTAGGTAGGAGAGGAGTCATCCAACTTGTGGGGCTTCATGGTAGGTAGGAGACGAGTCATCCCACACGTCGGACTTCATGCATATGGTAGAGATACAAGGAGCTTGAGGTTCCCTTGCTGATGTGAAAGGGTTGATCCTGGTCTTTATTCTCTAGTCCTGGTCCTCGGTAGGGGTAGGAGCCCGTCCTGGTACCCGGACCCCGGTTCTGGACCCTAATTTCTTTCTGTAGTTCTTTGACCTATACGGTGATTAAAGAGAGGGCCTGTCTGACTTATGTGCCAGAGCCATGCCAGCTTCCATAGAGAAATCACAAGAGAGCTCCTTAACTTTCTTCAAATGGGTTAGGGTGGTTTCTCCCTACCTCGACATGCTACTTGGCGTGTAGATAAAAGAACAAGGATGCTAGGTTCAACGGGGTAGGAGTTAGATCTGGTTCCCTAGATCTTCGTTGTAGTTTCCTGATCTCATATAAGAAGGATTAGAGAGCTAGAACCAATGGGGTCGGTACCTAGCCCGCATACACATATACATAATACAGTAGATAATAGGAAAAACACAAATCTTTTGTAGACGGAGATGGACTGACCAAGGGGAAAAAAATATCATGAATGATCACATGCTGAAAAACCCCAAGGTAGTATCCAGAGGAAGGAAGAATGAAAATACAATCACGGTTAAATGCTCAAGGCTAACCTAGAGAGGGGTGAATAGGTTAGGCACCTTTTTCGACTCCCTTAGAAACAAACAAAAGTTTGTCCCTATAGATTGCTTGTATCAAAATATATATATTAATTAAAGATAATTAATCAATATATAAACACAAGTAAAATGTGATACAAACAAGTAATTGTAACACATACACAATCTATATTATTAAGAGGAAGTCAACATACATAAAAAGTTCTATCCACAATACAAATATTAGAGAGATAGGGATAGAGAAAAGTTGACACAAAATATAACGTGGTAAACCTGCGAAGAGGAAACATCCACGAGCTAGCAGCCACCGGAATACAAAATCCACTAGTAGATAAGACAAGTACAATCTCTCAAGTGACCTCTTCACCTAGAAACTACCCTCCTATCCTACTCTAGAAGTTGTCTCCCTATGCTCAACAATCCGAGGCTTCACACCTCTTGTCAAGACTTCCTTGCTCACCTTATCCGGATCTTCACAACCCAAGGCAAGACTTCTTGCTCAACTATCCGAGTCTTCCCGACTCTAGTCAAGACTTCCTTGCTCACCTATTCGAGTTCTCCCAACTCTAGGCAAGACTTCTTGCTCGACTATCCAAGGCTTCACACCTCTAGCCAAGACTTCCTTGCTCGACAATCCGAGGCTTCACATCTCTTGCCAAGACTTCTTGCTCAACACCATAGGTCTCACACCTATTGTCAAGACTTCCTTCTCACAAGGCATCTAGGTGATCATGAATGCAAAACGCAAACAAGCACGCAACATAGAATGCTATGATCAAAACATCCTATGGAAAATACTAGACATGAACATGAATGCACAAATCACATATAGTCTAGTTCATCATGCACGAGTAGTCAATCTAGATTATGTAAGATATGATCAACATTATCACAAACTAGATTCATGCATATATCCAAACTTGAATCACAAGATATGATCAACAAATCACAAGATCAAGTTTAAATCACAAAAAACTGAAACATGCTAAAATCATATGACAATGTCAAATAGATCAAAGCATAAGTTCTAGAGCATATTCCTAATCATATACTCAACAAATCACATGAATAGCTCAAAAGAACATAAGCACATGTATTATGTAAGAATTTCGGCCAAGAGAGCCTAATACATGTGATGAACTATTTTTCACAAAATCAATCAATCAAAGATCACAAAATAGTCATAGAATTAAAGCTAGCACAATACAATCCCAAACATGTGATAACATAGGCAAAATCAAAACCTAACTCAATATGAATGATTTCAATTGAAATTCAATCTAGCTTTGAAAGTGTTCAAAACACAAATCAAAATACTCACAATATACAAATATATTTAGAAGAAGAAAACCCAAGGCAATTGACCATGTTTTAAAAGAAAACTTAGAGAGAAAATCAATACTTTAGTTGATCTAGGTGCAGTCCCGTTTTTGTATTATTAAACACCAAAAACAGCAGCAAGATTAACTCAAACCTTCAGAGAAAGGATGGAGAATGAATAGATAAACACTCTCAACTTTGAATAACTCAAATCGAACTTCAAATGAAGAAGTTATGGTGTTTGGAAGGTGAGAAAATTTAGAGAAAAAATTGTGCACACTTGATTTGAATTTCTTCTTTAAATGAAATGTGAGAGGGAGAGATTTTTTATAAAGGAGTGGGAAAGAAGAAAGTTGAAAAGACATTTTTGCCCTCCTTTGGAAGTACTCCCCCAAGATGGCGTGTGGGCATCTTGGGGCAGCAAGGTTGTGCGGCCGAGATGGCCACGTGCCATCTCACACCTCCATGGCCTTTTGGACATGGTGCATTCCCCTCGCGCTTCCCTCGCGTTCTTCGACAGTTCTCCGGCCTCCGAACTCAGAATTCGAATACGTTTGCGGATTACGAACCTTAACTCTCACATGGTCATGGAAATATAATATACTTAACCCATAATATAATAATTTGACTCGATATATGAAGACAAAGGCAATGTATGAAACATGAGTTGAAAGTGTAGTATCTTTTGACTTTGAACTTGAAATCAATAGTATGAGTAACCAAAATGACCGGAACTCAAACAAGGATGATTTAAGACTAAATCCAAGTTCAATATCCATGTTATACAAACATATACACAGACAAACACAGGTCACACTAGAATGCAAACTACATCGAGATAGTTTCCAATCATGCATATTCCAAAACATGTTATTTCCAAACCAATGCATGAGCATTCATCTTAAAGTTTGTGAATGTGTTATACATGGTGCACAACGATGCAGGGACACATATGAATGAATTGTATGTGTGTGCCTATAAAGGTGCACAATGATGCAGGGACACAAATGTATGATATGTGTGTGTGTGCCTATAAAGGTGCACAATTATGCAGGGACACAAATGTATGATATGTGTGTGTGTGCCTATACCTTGTAAGAGAAATATAAGGTCTTAGTTTACCTTTGTAGAAACAAATTGCATCCTTTCTCTTTGAAGACTTAGAACTTGTTTTGACTTGTTGTTTCTTCTTCCTTGAAGCTTGAATCATCATGAACCTAAACAACTAAGTCATTACAAGTAAACATCATTTTGATATGTTATTCATACCAACACAAACTAAAACCTAACAATCTCCCCCTTTGGTAAATTCCATATCAAAACACCTATACATTTACTACAAATATAAAAATGAAGATAGGTCACAAAATCACTCCCTCACATTACAATGAGTAAGATTCCTATAACTAATCTTCACCAACTCTTGAACTTCATCTTGATCTTCTCTTAAAGCAACCTACAAATCATCTCAAAGCACAATGCATATACAAGAGAAAAACAACAAATGGCAACATATAATATGGATAAGAATATACAATTAAGTCCACAAATACATGTATCTCCCCCTAAATACATGCCAAATACAAGAATTCTTAACCAAATCTTAAGACTAATTGTTACAAGCCATTGAAAGTCCAAAAGTTCACAAAAACAACAAAAAAGGAAACTAAGTAACTAGCAATTCATAACAACTCTTTCTCCCCCTTTTTGACATGAAATGATACCAAAAGGTAAGAAACATACCATGAGACTCAAATAATAGGTTCTTGGTTCCCCAAAGAAAGATGTGCGTGTAGTTGACCTAACATAATGCTTGAGAGGTGGTTTTGAACTTGATGCAATACACTCCTCCAACTCTTTTATTCTAGCATCTTGTTTTTCAACTATAGCACTAAGCTCATTAACCTTCTTTTTCAAATGCAAAGCCCAATCCGAAAGAATGTTTATGCTAGTCTCTTGATAATCAACTTGTGAACTAAAAAGTCCAAAAGTATCACATGTCTTACCCTTATCCTTATATGACATGTATGACACACGTTTATCACTATACTTTTCAAAGGGTTTACCAACATATCATCTCCACTACTTTGAACACCACGAGCTAAACACAAATAAGTTATAAACCCCATCTCCTCTAGTTGAGAAAGCAGCATTATCCAAATAAAACATAAGCAAATCTCCAAGATTTATAGGTTGATTAGTCACCAAGGCATATACTATTTTGATCTTGTCTTAATTCAACTCGGTTGAATTCGAAGATCCAATAATATTTGTGCAAATGAAAAGATGCTAAAGAGCACTTGCCTTAGTTAACTCATGTTGACTAATATATGCTCTACCTTTCCACTCAAAAGAAGTATTGTCACATAGAGTTCTACCAATGATATTAAGATTCTCAATGATATCAACTTCTAGAAAGTTTGAATCAATATCACTAGATAGCCCAAGAAACTTGTTAATGTTTACCGGGTTAACTCTAAACACAACACCCCTAACATCCATCAACGCATCCAATAAGGTGGCACTCTCTCTATATTAATGATAAAATTCTCTAACAATAGTGTCATTCACTATTCTTGGCATGCTCACCCAAGATTCCCAATTTCTATCCTTAATGCATTTAAGAACATAAGAATCTTTACATTTACTTAAGTCAATGCCTCTCTCTTGAAATATCTTCTTAGTTGCAAAGATCCCTAAACCCTTTGACCTTGAAGCTTTGGATCTCTTTGAGGTTGACTTGGCTTTTACAATAGGATTCAATTGATTTCCACTTCCGGTAACTTTAGTTCTTCCCATTTGTTCTTGTGAAATAAGATGCTATAAACATACAAAAGTGAGTGAAAGAAAAAACAAGCTTATTAGACACAAATATATAAAACAATGACATATGACTTAAGAATGAATCATCATGAAAGACAAAGATAGTGAGTAATATCTTACAATTATCATTAAGTCAAAATATGCCAACATGTAACGAAATGAAGCATGTGAACATATCATAAAAGAGAACAATATTTAGCATACAATGCTCCCCCTTGATAAATGCCATGACTAAGATTCATGATAGCATAAGGTTCACAAGGAAGTTCACACAATCACACATTCAAGCAATTTGAAGAAATATCAACAAAATAAGCTTCATATGCTAAGAGAGATACACAAAGATTTTTCAAGTTCTCTCATAATTCTTCAACAATTGTAAAGATATCATCATACTCGTAAACAAAGTGTGTGTGTGAGAGATATGCTTCAAATATATATCAAGAAGTAGTTTGATAATCAACATGCAAACAATTTCCAACAGCTATTCATCTTAAGCTTTTTTCATAAAAAGTCAAACCGATTATTATCTGGAATTTTTGCTTTTAAGAGAATAGATTTTCAACATATAAGTGTGTGTGTGTGCATGTGGCTCGGCATCCCATTTTTGTTTTTCAACCCGAGCTCATTTGATTTTCAACTAAACTCTTTTTTAAGCCTTCCGCCTTTTCTTTTTAGGCTTTGAATCAAACTTTTTTTTTATTGATTTCATTTCAACACTTCTTTGATTTTTCCATTTTTTTTTACATAAAAAAAAATTCACTTCATGACGTCTTTCACTCATCACAATGGTGTAGCTCTTTCCAACATTGGGTAGCTTTCACAACCAAGGTGTGTAGCCATTTTCATGAAGGTGCTCGTTGAGTTCTATGTAATTGTCGAAGCAAAATGGATACTAATCATAGGGCATTTTAAATGTACTGAAGCGCAAAAACTTTAAGATGTATCCAATGTTTACATATTAGTAAACTCAACCTACTAGGAAAACATATAAGAGAAGCAAGGTGCAATTTTTAGAAAACCAAGATTTTATGGCTCATAAGCACATGATCTAAGAGCAATAAGTAGAGACTTATTCAAGATCATTACTTCTCTAATGAGTAGCTTTCAAAGAATATGAAGCTCATATTTTCAAAAGTAATGCCACTCAATATACCAAACACAAACAATCATCAAAGTTAAGATCAATGTGAACAATATCACTATTAGATCCTAAAATAGCAAATGTCAATGAGAACCATATGTATACCATACAAAATTCTCTAATATGACATGCTATGAGATGTATGTCAAAAATTGAGTCTGAAGATGAATATCTAAGAGAATATGCATTAGAGTATAGAGATACCTTTTTGCATATTATATTCATCAAATATCATACTTTCGCCGTTTTTATGAGCACTCTTGCCTTGAATGTCCTCATGACACCAAGTTGACGATGTTTCACAACAAGAGTATAAAAAGCATAATATCTCAACTCAATCAACACATATAACAAAAGAACTTCTTCAAAGTTAATCAACAAATTTTGACCATCATAACAATCATGATGTGAGATAACCAGGTTCATATCAATACATGGAGTATTCAAAGCTAGCAAGCAAGAATTCTCAACACAATTGATATATAGCCTCAAAGCTATCTCATATGTGCGTCTTATATTAGTGATAAGAGCACTCACCCTTGAACCACTTGTTCTTGGGTGTACCTACACAAACATTTCCAATATCATCCTTGACAACAATGTTAAATCTAGAGTAAAGTCCTTCAATGACTTGATTAACAAGAATATCATTAACACACTCTTCCTTAACATTTTCAACACAAGCTTTGTCAAGTTGAACAAGATTATAATTCTTTCTACTCAATAACTTTTTCTCATGCTTAGCAAAATTATCATGTTTCTCAACTTTCAAGGCCTTAGCATGTCCAAGTTGAAGTTTAATCTCCTTATCCCTAGATTCATTTCCTAATTTGCATTTTTCAATATATTTATAACACCAAGGCTTAATGTGACCTATTGTGTTGCAATAATGGCAAATTGGAATAAAATATGAGATTGTACCTTTAGGAGTTGAACTCGCTTCACTAGGAGTTTGCAAAGATACCTTGTTTGCCAATTTCTTCTTGGCTTTTGATCTTCTCTTCTTGTGTGGTTTCTTATCAATCACGACTTCATCAAAGTGTGTAAGAAGTGGTGCTTCCAAGAGCTCCTCTTCAACTACCAAGTCGTCTTTACCACTATAAGAGTTAACAAGATTCCTAACACTAGACACACTAACCGAATCATTCACTAAATCCTTGATAGCCTCCTTAGCCGTGTCTATCTCTTCCATCAATTCTTGTTCTCTCTTCTTCAAAGAAGATATCACATTATCCTTCTCAAGGTTAACCATTTCAAGTTCTCTAAACTTCTTCATAATATCACCTTTTTCACTAAGAAGTCTACGAGTAACAACCACAAACTCATCTAGTTGCTTCTTGATCAAATCTTCATTCTCAACTACTTCTCTTTGAGCATTGTCTCTAGCTTCTTCAAGCTTTTCTATCTTTTTCAACAAATCAAGATTAGTGGGAATGGAACTAGTGCTTCCTTCATGATATGCATCAAGGTTCTTGTTCAAAGATATTGTACTACCAATATCTAGTGAAGAATGAGAAGCCGTTAGAGCTACAAAGTTGCTCACTAACTCTTCATCACTTGAAGACTCACTACTAGAGCTCTCATTGTCACTAGAATTATCATCACTCCAAGTAGCCGCCAACACTTTGCCTTTCTTGTCATTTTTAGATGGCTTCTTGGTGCACTCACTAGCAAAGTGACCAAAACCTTGACAATTATAGCATTGAACCTCTTTCTTGTTCATGGCTTGACCATTCTTCACAATCCTTGGAGATGATGTTCTCTTGACTCCTTTTTCCTTAAAAGACTTCCCTTTAGTTTTGACATTCTTCTTTAGAAACTTGTTGAACCTTCTAACCAAGAGCGCCATTTCTTTATTTTCATCATCACTCTCCTCCTCAATAGCATTGAGAGCAATTCCCTTACTCTTGATCTTTGGCTTTAAGCACATCTCATAAGTTTGGAGAGACCCAAGCAACTCATTGATGTTCATGCTATCCACATCCTTGCTTTCCTCAATGGCCGTCACCTTTTATTTAAATCTCTTAGGAAGAGACCTAAGGATTTTCCAATTTAAACGCTCTTTTGAGATAGGTATTCCAAGTGCTTGACATTGGTTACCTATGTTAAGAAGCCAGAATTAGAAGTCTTCAAACTTTTCTTCCTCACCCATACTTAAATCTTCAAATTGTGATGCCAACATTTGAAGCCTCGATTTCTTCACCGCTAAGGTTCCTTCATTAGGAACTTGGAGAGTATCCCAAGCTTCCTTTGTGGATTCAAGATTTTGGATGTAGGAGAATTGATGCCCATTAACTCGTCCAAAGATGTCATTCATAGCACGATGGTGCCATTTTGCAACTTCAAACTCATTTGTTGTCCATTCACTCATTGGCTTGAGTATCATGGTTCCATCCTCTAAAACCTTGGTAGGAGGACTATAACCTTCTTCCACTACCATCCAAGCCCTTTCATCAATAGAATGGATGTAGGCTTTCATCCTCAACTTCCAATACCCATAGTTAGTGCCACAAAGTAATGGTGGCCTAGTATTTAAGGCTCCTTTCACCATTACATCATCTTGTAAACCCATGACTTCAAACGCCTTACAATAATCGTGAAAGTATCACCCCGGTCTCACACTAAGTGCAATCTAGTGTCCTGCTCTGATACCAATTGAAAATACAATCACGGTTGAATGCTTAAGGCTAACCTAGAGAGGGGTGAATAGGTTAGGCACCTTTTTCGACTCCCTTAGAAACAAACAAAAGTTTGTCCCTATAGATTGCTTGTATCAAAATATATATATTAATTAAAGATAATTAATCAATATATAAACACAAGTAAAATATGATACAAACAAGTAATTGTAACACATACACAATCTATATTACTAAGAGGAAGTCAACATACATAAAGAGTTCTATCCACAATACAAATATTAGAGAGATAGGGATAGAGAAAAGTTGACACAAAATATAACGTGGTAAACCTGCGAAGAGGAAACATCCACGAGCTAGCAGCCACCGGAATACAAAATCCACTAGTAGATAAGACAAGTACAATCTCTCAAGTGACCTCTTCACCTAGAAACTACCCTCCTATCCTACTCTAGAAGTTGTCGCCCTATGCTCAACAATCCGAGGCTTCACACCTCTTGTCAAGACTTCCTTGCTCACCTTATCCGGATCTTCACAACCCAAGGCAAGAGTTCTTGCTCAACTATCTGAGTCTTCCCGACTCTAGTCAAGACTTTCTTGCTCACCTATCTGAGTTCTCCCAACTCTAGGCAAGACTTCTTGCTCGACTATCCAATGCTTCACACCTCTAGCCAAGACTTCCTTGCTCGACAATCCGAGGCTTCACACCTCTTGCTCAACACCATAGGTCTCACACCTAATGTCAAGACTTCATTCTCACATGGCATCTAGGTGATCATGAATGCAAAACGCAAACAAGCACGAAACATAGAACGCTATGATCAAAACATCCTATGGAAAATACTAGACATGAGCATGAATGCACAAATCACATATAGTCTAGTTCATCATGCATGAGTAGTCAATCTAGATTATGTAAGATATGATCAACATTAATCACAAACTAGATTCATGCATATATCTAAACTTGAATCACAAGATATGAGCAACAAATCACAAGATCAAGTTTAAATCACAAAAACCTGAAACATGCTAAAATCACATGACAATGTCAAATAGATCTAAGCATAAGTTCTAGAGCATATTCCTAATCATATATTCAACAAATCACATGAGTAGCTCAAAAGAACATAAGCTCATGTATTATGTGAGAATTTCGGCCAAGAGAGCCTAATACATGTGATGAATTATTTTTCACAAAATCAATCAATCAAAGATCACAAAATAGTCCTAGAATCAAAGCTAGCACAATACAATCCCAAACATGTGATAACATAAACAAAATCAAAACCTAACTCAACATGAATGATTTCAATTGAAATTGAATCTAGCTTTGAAGGAGTTCAAAACATATATCAAAACAATCACAATATACAAATATATGTAGAAGAAGAAAACCCAAGGCAATTGACCAAGTTTTAAAAGAAAACTTAGAGAGAAAATCAATACCTTAGTTGATCTAGGTGCAGTCCCGTTTTTGTATGATTAGACACCAAAAAAAGCAGCAAGATTAACTCAAAACTTCAGAGAAAAGATGGAGGATGAATAGTTGAACACTCTAAACTTTGAATCACTCAAATTGGAGTTCAAATGAAGAAGTTATGGTGTTTGTAAGGTTAGAAAATTTAGAGAGAAAATTCTGCACACTTGATTTGAATTTCTTCTTAGAATGAAATGTGAGAGGGAGAGAGTTTATAAAGGAGTGAGAAACAAGAAAGATAAAAAGACATTTTTTCTCTCCTTTGGAAGTGCTCCCCAAGATTTCTTGTAGGCATCTCAGGGCAGCAAGGTTGTGTGGCCGAGATGGCCACGCGCCATCTCGGGCATGCACACCTCCATGGCCTTTTGGCCATGGAGCATTCCCCTAGCGTTCTTCGACCGTTCTCCGGCCTCCGAACTCAGAATTTGAATCCGTTTGCGGATTACAAACCTTAACTCTAACACGGACATGGAAATATAAGATACTCAACCTAGAATATAATAATTCGACTCGATATACGAAGACGAAGACAATGTATGAAACATGAGTTAAAAGTGTAGTATCTTTTGACTTTGAACTTGAAATCAATAGTATGAGTAACCGAAATGACCGGAACTCAATCAAGAATTATTTAAGACTAAATCCAAGTTCAATATCCATGTTATACAAACATATACACATATAAATACAATTCACACTAGAATGCAAACTACATCGAGATAGTTTCCAGTCATGCATATTCCAAAACATGTTATTTCCAAACCAATGCATGAGCATTCATCTTAAAGTTTGTGAATGTGTTATACATGGTGCACAACGATGCAGGGACACATATGAATGAATTGTATGTGTGTGCCTATAAAGGTGCACAATGATGCAGGGACACAAATGTATGATATGTGTGTGTGTGCCTATAAAGGTGCACAACTATGCAGGGACACAAATGTATGATATGTGTGTGTGTGCCTATGCCTTTTAAGAGAAAGATAAGGTCTTAGTATACCTTTGTAGAAACAAATTGCATTCTTTCTCTTTGAAGACTTAGAACTTGCTTTGACTTGTTGTTTCTTCTTCCTTGAAGCTTGAATCATCATGAACCTAAACAACTAAGTCATTACAAGCAAACATCATTTTGATATGGAATTCATGCCAACACAAACTAAAACCTAACATAGAATACCCTTCCTTATGTATATATCAAAAAATGCTCCGGAGAGCTTACAATGGTAAAATAATGTGAACCAATCCCGATATATTTCTGGGAGAGGTCATACATGTAGCTATCACGTAGAGAGAACTTATACAAAGTGTGTAGACTTGCCTTGGGCTGGTCGATTTTTGGATTAGAGATCCATATGCAGTCAAGTGTTGAATTATTCCTCGAATGTCAAATCTCCAGCCCCTTTTAATGTCCTTTTACAAGTGTATTTTTACATGGTGGCTACCTTGGCGTGCAAGTCCAGGTCTCTTGAATTGGTCTTATTTTCCATATTGAATACAATTATTCCTTTAATGTAGTTGATCGTCTTGTAGCTAATATCTTGGAGAAGATGTGTTTGTTTCCCTTTCGGACTCTTCCTTCCTTGATAGGCCGGATTTTCTATTGTAGTTGACCCATAATAATCGGTTGTAGAGGATATCTTGGAGGCAAAGGTATTTGTTTCCTCTTAGGACTCTTTTTCTAATGGTGGCCATTAAAGAGTTGAATATTCTCTTATTAATGGCATTGATCTTGTCATTAATAGGGATGACTACCTATATTTATATGGTTGACTTCATTAATAGGGTTGACTATCTCCATTAATCCGGTTGACCTCATTAAATAGGGTTGACTACCTCTATTAATACTGTTAACGGGAAATTTGTTTAGGATGAGAAATCCATATTAATACCCTTGAGACCACTACCATGGAGGTGGTGGTCGATGTTGATATCGTTGACATCTGACCTGATCTTGTATGAATATAAAGGAGGATGAAACAGAAGGTAGGAGAAAAGCCATCCCGCCCATCGAGCTTCGTGCTAATGAAGTAGATCTTGGGAGCTATATTAGACAAGCCATCCTGTCCGTCGGGCTTCGTGCTTATGAAGTAGATCTGGGGAGCTTGAGGTTCTCTTGCTGGTTTGAAGGGGTTGATCTTGGTCCTGGTCCTGGTCCTGGTCCTCAGTCGGGGTCGGAGCCCATCATCATACCTGGAGCCCGGTTCTAGAGCCCGGTTCCTTCCTGTAATTCCCAGACCTAGATAGCAAGTAAGGAGGGGGCTTATCTAGCTCCAGTGTCAGAGAGCTCGATTTCTACCATAGAGATGATGTAGGAGAGCCCATCGACTTCCTTCAAGCTGGTCAGGGTGGTTTCTCCTCATCTTGATATGCGACTTTAACATGTAGCTGGGAAGATAAGAGCGCTAGGTCTAGTGAGGTAGGAATCTAGCTCGCACTCATATACACATGCATTACACAGGACAAAAGTAAGGGAAACACAAATCTTTTGTAGAGGGAGATAGACTGACCAAGGGGGAAAAAGCATCACGAATGATCACATGCTGAAAAACCCCAAGGCAGTATCCGGAGGAAGGGGGAATACCCTTCCTTATGTATATATCAAAGAATGCTCAGGGGAGCTTACAAGAATGGTGAAGTAATACAACGTAGTCGCTTTAGAGAGCTTACAATGGTGGTCGAATGTAGACCGATACTGGTATATTCTAGGTAAAGGTAACACATACATTGATGATGTCGAGAGATCTCTAAACGAAGCATGTATCTTCTGTCATTGATCAGAGACCGATACAATATGCCTTTTACAGGTATATTTATACATGATGACCACCTTGGCGTGCAAGTCCAAGACTCTTCAATAATTCTTTGTTTCCTTATCGAATACGATCCTTCCTTTAATGTAGTTGATCTGCTTGTAGCTATTATCTCGGAGAAGATATGATTGTTTCCTCTTCAAACTCTTCCTTCCTTGATAGGCGGGATTTTCTGTTATAGTTGACCCCTAATAATCGGTTGTGGAGGATATGTTGAAGGAAAATGTATTTGTTCCCTCTTTGTACTCTTTCCTTAATGATGGCCATTAAAGAGTTGCATATTCTCTTATTAATGGTGTTGATCATGTCATTAACTGGGTTGACTGCCTCCATTAATTCGGTTACCTCATTAATGGTACTTTAAATGTCATGGAAGTCAATCCGCTCTTCCTACGTTGTCGAGATGAGAGCTCTAGTTCTGCATGTCACTTTGGAGAGGTACTTCATGGAGGTTACCTGAGGTGACATTTGATATTCCTTGAGAGCGGGGTACTATAGGATCAAGTACACTGGTAGGGTCCCCCGGAGACCTCTCGATTGTCACGGAGCTAGATGCTGGTCTTCCCATGGAGCTTGTGTTAACCATTTTAAAGGAGAAATATCCCATTTGGTTCCAACCTTGTAGTTGAAAGCTTGGTTCAGCTACGCCGAGCTTTATCATGGAGCTTGACCTAATTATGCAGGCTTCTTAGCGGGGTAGAGGGCTTGGCTAGCAGGCTCTGGTAAAGTGTTTTCCATAAACAGATGACCTTGGCTCGCTTCTGGAAGGGTGGAGAGGTACGCTCGATTACTGCTCTTGCTACTTGATTTAACCATACAAGGATCTACAGTGGATCTTGGCACTTTTGGTGACGATAGAGCTTTACGGTCTTCTTCTTTTTATGCTCGGACAGGTCGAGATTATACCTCGACGAGGCATAAGTGCCTTTGCAAGACAAGTTCGGCACCTTAAAGGTCTCCTAGTGAAAGTAGAGATAGTAGCAAGCTCTAAGATAGTGTCACGAGATACCTTAATGTCGAGGGACCCAAGTCCTTTCACGTCGATCAAGCTTCGGGCTTTATCTTGGTATAAGGAGCTTGACGCGGTCTCGTCGGGCTTTATTTGGTAAGCGTGGACACATGGGAGATGCTTAGATGGTATGGGTTGCCTCACCTTGCTCCTGTAGGATAGCGTGGTAGCTCGACCTCGAGGACCTTGACTCCCTGTCCCGAATTTGGACCTTTGTAGAAAGGCTGGGAAGTGGAAAATTCTTTTTTGGTCCCTAGCTAAATTTTACTATTAATAGAAGTCCCCTCTAACTTAAACACCGGTAAGTATTTGGGGTTAGAGTCAGAATCTTGTACTACATGAAGAATTTTGCTTGACCTTTTTTATTGGTAACCAGTATCGTTCCCAGTGATTGGCTTAAAAAACCTAGGTACTATTAGTTCTTGCAAAATAAATGAGCGTATTGCTTGATCATGTCGGATGAAGCTTCTGTGGTTAATATGGGTACCTAGAGTTCCTTTTCCAAGAATCACGGTACTTAGATGAGCTGGCGAAATGATTCTAGTAGGCACCTATGCCATTTAGATCCTTCCTAGCGGGGTTGGCCCGACAAGAGCAGCATTATTTCCTTTTGGTTGTTCTGATCTCGTGATCTAGCAGGTAACTGTGCTCCTACGCTTAGATCCTTCTTGGAGGTCATAGCCCGACCAAGGCATCAAGAGCGCTATCTAGCTACATCCAGGTATCGAGATCTGGATGGCAACAATGCTCTTATACTCAGATCTTTCTTGGGGGTTGTAACCCGACCAAGGCATCAGGAGCGCTATCTTGCTATTTTCTAGTAATTTGATCCGGATGGCAACTATGCTCTTACACTCGGACCCTTCTTGGGGTCGTAGCCCGACCAAGGCATCAGGAGCGCTATCTTGCTATTTCCTGGTATTTTGATCCGGATGGCAACTATGCTCTTACACTCAGACCCTTCTTGGAGGTCGTAGCCCCACCAAGGCATCAGGAGCGCTATCTTGCTATTTCCTGGTATTTTGATCCGGATGGCAACTATGCTCTTACACTAAGACCCTTCTTGAGGATCGTAGCCCGACCAAGGCATCAGAAGCGCTATCTAGCTATGTCCTGGTATTTTGATCCGGATGGCAACTATGCTCTTACACTCAGACCTTTCTTGGGGGTCGTAGCCTGACAAAGGCATCATGAGTGCTATCTAGCTATATCCTAGAATTTTGATCCGGATGGTAACTATGCTCTTACATTCAGACCCTTCTTGGGGGTCGTAGCCCGACTAAGGCATCAAGAGTGCTATCTAGCTATATCCTGGTATTTTGATCCGGATGGTAACTATGCTCTTACACTCAGACCCTTCTTGGGGGTCGTAGTCCGACTAAGGCATCAGGAGCGCTATCTAGCTATATCCTGGTATTTTGATCCGGATGGCAACTATGCTCTTACACTCAGACCCTTATTGGGGGTCGTAGGCCGACAAAGGCATCAGGAGCGCTATCTAGCTATATCCTGGTATTTTGATCTGGATGGCAACTATGCTCTTACAGTCAGACCCTTCTTGGGAGTCGTAGCCCGACCAAGGCATTAGGAGCGCTATCTAGCTGTATCCTGGTATTTTGATCCGGATGGCAACTATGCTCTTACACTTAGACCCTTCTTGTTTGTTGTAGCCCGACCAAAGCATCAGGAACGCTATCTAGCTATATCCTGGTATTTTGATCTCGATGGCAACTATGCTCTTACACTCGGATCCTTCTTGGGGGAGGTCACCAGACCAAGGCATCCAGGGTGATGAGAGGGCTTCCCCGATCAATCCCTAGTCTTGAGATCTGGTTTGTAACTATACTCTTACACTCAGACCCTTCTTAGCAGGGGGTGGTGCCTGACCGAGGCATCATGAGCGCTATCAAGCTATTTCTTGGTCTCGAGATGATCATTGTCAAATTACCATGGTGATCCTCCTAGAGGGATTAATCTAGTCCGAGGCATTAGAAGGGCTATCTATCTCTTCTAGTCAAGGTGATCCTCTTGGAGGGATTCGATCCGGTCTAGGGCATCAGTAGTGTGGTGTAGATCTCCTGGTAATGGTGATCCTCCTGGAAGGATTTGTTGCGGATACCGAAGTCGAATGAGATGTAAACTCATGGCGAGCTGATACAAAGTTGTATCGATGCATAGTGGTATCAATTGATAACCAGTCTCGCTCTATGAGTTTTTTAACGAGTAGAATCTCTTGAGATGATCTGCATTATGGGTGTAGATAGTAGAATGGCTCTCCACAAAAGACGCTTTTTATTACGAACTAGAGGAAATTGTCTCACGCTAGGGTCATCGCCCCTCTCACTGGAGTACTGAGAAAATATTGAGCTTTTAGTCCCCAAGTTATATAACCGGTTTGGAAGTCCGCTTGGGGTAGATGAGAGTCTTCAACAATCGTAATCGAGCTCGAGACCCCACTGTGAACGAAT
The DNA here is from genome assembly GCA_032871835.1 of Dipteronia dyeriana. Taxonomy (NCBI): domain Eukaryota; kingdom Viridiplantae; phylum Streptophyta; class Magnoliopsida; order Sapindales; family Sapindaceae; genus Dipteronia; species Dipteronia dyeriana. The sequence continues at coordinate 86,237,070 of CM065298.1, forward strand.
CAGGACCTTTGGGTGCTCCCCGAACGGATCGAGACCTCAATGGCTCACTAGAGCATTGGAAGGCCGAGTACAAATGGAGAGGAGCCATCGATATGACAATCTTTGAGAGCAAGCTAGTGTTTGCTAAGGTCGAGCTCGTGCCAGCCAAGGAGGAAGGTTACTTCTTCACAATCTTCCAGGTAGAGCTGGCTCTACTTCCCCCATTTGACTTAAGAGTCACTGATGGACGGAAAAAGGGAGGGGATTTAGAAGAAAGCTGCTAAGATTGTTGTGTATGTTCTCATCATAGCTGACAAGTCTTGGGTTGCTGAAGCAGACCTGGCTCGAAATCCCATGGTGCAGTAGATGATCAATCCGAACAAGGAGCTTCTCTATCAAATAAAGGCCACAACTGATGTTGTTGTTTATATGGCAGGTGAGCACTGGTTGATCCAGAAGTATATGTTTCGGATGGAGAAAGCTTCTTTCTTAGAGGATATCAACCAAAAGGAGGAGGAGCTGCCCACGGTAGTGAGGGGCGTAGTTGTTCTGAATAAAGACATGACCAAAATTGAGGCAACCATGGCTAATGTGTAGGTAACCCGAGAGTGGATCCAACATGCATATGATATGGAGAGACTCAGGTCCATTTGTCGTGCCATGCGAGGATTGCTCTGAAGAAGGAGGTAAATTGTTGAGGAAGTGGTTTTAACTCTGTATGGCAACGTGGCTACCTCGGGAGCCAAGGTGGGTGCTTCATTTGCTGAAGGACGCTTCTATGTTGCTTGCTAGGTAGCTCGAGCTCTTCTTCCTTCTGACCTGATCTTCATTAGAGGATGGACACCTTGAATAGATCACAGAGAAAGTTGAGAGTTACCTGGGTCCGCTCTGACTGAAGCCAGAAATTATTGAGATGATGGGTGCACAGATGATGATGAGGACTTGGTTCCCATTTCTGCTTTCTTATCTAGTTGTGTTGAGGTAGGAACTACCTTGAAGTCCTCTGCTCCTGTAGATTCATACGGGGCTTCAAGTCTGCCTACCTTTCTATCTGAATCTGTCAAAGTAGAGGTCCAGATTGGTGTTACCAAGGTAGGAGAGATCTCGATTGATCCAACCGATGAGATGGAGGTCAAAGCTGATTAAAGTTGATCCAAACAAGGTGGTGGAAGCTGGCTCTAAAGTAGCAGTGTTAAGGGATGATGACCCGTCCTTTAACCAAGTAAAGAGACTCAGGAGGAAGGAGCTACTACAGTTAAGGAGACTAACCAGAGAGGTAGATCAGGACCAAGGTTGCTCGCTAGGGAGATGAATGGCCCCATACAAGTGGAGAGGAGACACCGACCTAGTAACTGTTTGGAAACATGCTCGGGATTCTAGAAGTTTCCCACGACGGAGAGAAGAGTTTGGACCCTTCCGAGATGAGTGGTGACTCACTTGAGCATTGGATGACCCTATATGAATAGAGATGGGCTACCTGTCTGGTACCGGTCCAGAGGCATACTTAGGATTTCAAGGAGCCCCAAACAACTGAGAGAAAGCTCTGGACCCTCATGGAATGAACCAAGAATTTAGTGGCTCACTTGGGCGTTAACTGACCCGGTGTAAGAAGTGAGGAGCCACTTGGCCTTACAGTGAGGCTGCTACCAAGAGTGGGAAACCTTTGGGCTCTCCTCGATTAGATTGGGCTTAGGTGGCTTACTATGGCGATGAATGACCCGGCATATATAAAGCAAAGCCATCAGTCTTGTAGCGATGCTACCGCTCTAGAAGCTTGCTTAGATACGTATGTGGCCTTACCAAATATGGGAAGCTTCTGAGACCTCCTTGATCGGATCTGGCTTCGGTGGCTTACTAGGGAGGTGAATAACCCGGTAATCAAGGAGTAAAGCCACCGGTTTGGTACTGGTCTAGAAGCATGCTTGGGATTCTAAAAGTCCCTAGCAACAGAGAGAAAGCTCTGGACCCTTCTGGAATGAATCAGGAGCTCAGTGTCTCACTTGGGCGTTGACCGACCCTGTATAAGAAGTGAGGAGCCACTTGGCCTTACAGTGAGGCTGCTGCTCCAGAGGTTAGCTTAGGCATGTAGGAGGTCTTACCAAGAGTGGGAAACCTCTAGGCTCTCCTCGATCAGATCGGGCTTCGGTGGCTTGCTATGGCGATGAATGAATGACCCGGTACATATAGAGCGAAACCACTGGTCTTGTAGCGGTGCTACTGCTCTAGAAGCTTGCTTAGGCACGTAGGTGGCCTTACCAAATATGGGAAGCTTCTGAGATCTCCTCGATAGGATCGGGCTTCAGTGGCTTGCTAGGGCGGTGAATGGCCCGGTAATCATGGAGCGAAGCCACCAGTCTGGTACTGGTCCAGAAGCAAGTTTGGGATCCTAGAAGTCCCCAACAACTGAGAGAAAGCTCTGGTCCCTACTGGAATGAATCAAGAGCTCATTGGCTCACTTGGGCGGTTACCGGCACTGTATAAGAAGTGAAGAGCCACTTGGCCTTACAGTGAGGCTGCTGCTCCAGAGGTTAGCTTAGACATGTAGGAGGCCTTACCAAGAGTGGGAAACATCTGGGCTCTCCTCAATCAGATCGGGCTTCAGTGGCTTGCTAGGGTGATGAATGACCCAGTACATATAGAGCAAAGCCACCGGTCTTGTAGCGGTGCTACTGCTCTAGAAGCTTGCTTAGGCACGTAGGTGGCTTTACCAAATAGGGGAAGCTTCTGAGACCTCCTTGATCGGATCGGGCTTCGGTGGCTTGCTACGGCGGTGAATGGCCCGGTAAACATGAGTGCTCTGGTCTGGTACGTGGAACCATTAATCTTCTAATTATCGTGCTGCTCTAGAAGCTACACAGCTGAGTTAGCTTCTTAGATTCATGAGTCGACCTGCTACCTCTACCTATGAGCTTTTGAAAGGTGGATAGGGTGACACGAAGGGTCCCGTATGACCAGGTCCAAGTCCCACGGATCTACTGGATAAGAGGTCTACCGGTAGCAGAGCAAATCTTCTGTAAAGAAAAATAAGAGGTGAAATTCTACTGTATAGGAGCTTTCGATGTATGAGAATGGTTCGACTATATAGGAGATCTTCAAGCTGGGAGCTACTGTATTGGAGCTCCATGATTATCTGAGTAGGTTCACTTCATAGGAGTAGAATAATGAACTGGTTCCACTAGGAATCCCACGTACCATATTTGCTCCATAATGAATGAAGCTCGTTAAATGGTAAAATGAGCACCACATGCGATGCATAAGCGATATAGACAAGTATGGAGAAAGGACATCGTATATAGTAAATGATATTCCATGAATAATGAATATGTTACCTCAATAGTATAATGATACTCATGTAGATACATAGAGGCTTTCAAAAGGGGTGTGGAAACTTCCCACAGACCGCCTTAGAAAGTGTTAACGGGAAATTTGTTTAGGATGAGAAATCCCTGTTAACACTCTTGAGACCACTACCACGGAGGTGGTGGCCGGGGCTGGTATCTTTGGTACCTTGATGATCTTATATGAATATGAAGGAGGATGAAATCGTAGGTAGAAGACAAGCCATCCCGCCCGTCAGACTTCATGCTTATGAAGTAGATCTGAGGAGCTTGAGGTTCCCTTGCTAGTGCGAAGGGGGTAATCACGGACCTTGTTCCTCGGTCAGGGTCGGAGCCCATTCTGGTACCCAAATCCTGATCTTGTATGAATATGGAGTATGGAGTGGTAGGTAAGAGAGGAGTCATCCCATTCGTCGAGCTTCGCGATAGGTTGGAGATGAGTCATCCCACCTTTTTGGATTCATAATAGGTAGGAGATGAGTCATCCTTTCCGTTGGGCTTCGTGGTAGTTCGAAAATGAGGGAGCTCAAGGTTCCCATCCTAGTCCTGGTCCTCGATCTGGGTCAGAACTCATCATTATACCTGGAGCCCGGTTTTGGAGCCCGATTCCTTCCTGTAATTCCCCGAACTAGATAACAAGTAATGAGGGGGGCTTATCTAGCTCCTGTGTCGGAGAGCTCGATTTTTGCAATAAAGATGATGCAAGAGAGCTCATCGACTTCCTTCAAACTGTTCTTGGTGGTTTCTCCTCATCTTGATGTGCGACTTTGGCATGTATATGGGAGGATAGGAGCGCTAGGTCTAGCGAGGTAGGAATCTAGCTTTCGGTTCCTTAGGTCTTCGTTGTTGTTTCCCGATCTCATGTAATAAAGATTAGAGAACTAGGACTAATGGGGTCAGTACCTAGCCCGCAAACACACATGCGTAATACAGTAGATAATAGGAAAAACATAAGTCTTATACAGAAGGAGGTGGACTGACCAATGGGGGAAAAAGCATCACGAGTGATCACATGCTGAAAAACCCCAAGGCAGTATCCGGAGGAGGAAGGAATACCCTTCCTTATGTATATATCAAAAAATGCTCCGGGGAGCTTACAAGAATGGTGAAGTAATACAACGTAGTTGCTCCGGAGAGCTTACAATGGTGGTCGAAAGTTGACCGATACCGGTATATTCTAGGTAAAGGTAACACATATATTGATGATGTCGAGAGATCTCTAAACAAAGCATGTATCTTCTGTCATTGATTATAGCTCGATACAATATGCCTTTTACAGGTATATTTATACATGACGACCACCTTGGCGTGCAAGTCCGGGACTCTTCAATTAGTCTTTGTTTCCTTATCGAATATGATCCTTCCATTAATATAGTTGATCGGCTTGTAGCTATTATCCCAGAGAAGATATGATTGTTTCCTCTTCGGACTCTTCCTTCCTTGATAGGCGGGATTTTCTGTTATAGTTGACCCCCAATAATCGGTTGTGGAGGATATCTTGGAGGAAAAGGTATTTGTTTCCTCTTTGGACTCTTTCACTAATGATGGCCATTAAAGAGTTGAATATTCTCTTATTAATGGTGTTGATCATGTCATTAACTGGGTTGAATGCCTTCATTAATACGGTTGACCTCATTAATGGTACTTTAAATGTCATGGAAGTCAATCCTCTCTTCCTACGTTGCCGAGAGGAGAGCTCTATTTCTACATGTCACATTGGACAGGTACTACATGGTGGTTACTCGAGGTGACATTTGATATTCCTTGAGAGTGAGGTACCCTAGGATCCAGTACACTAGCGGGGTCCCCCGGGGACCTTTCGATTGTCACGGAGCTAGATGCTGATTTTCCCATGGAGCTTGTGCTAACCATTTTAGGGGCGAAATATCCCATTGGGTTCCAACCTTGTAGCTGGGAGCTTGGTTTAGCTATATCGAGCTTTATCATGGAGCTTGACCTAATTATGCGGGCATCCTAGCGGGGTAGCGGGGTAGCGGGCTTGGCTGGCAAGCCCTGGGAAGGTGTTCGCCATAAGCAGACGATCTTGGCTTGCTTTTGGAAGGGTGGAGAGGTACGCTCGAGTACTGCTCTTACTACTTGATTTAACCATGCCAGGATCTATAGTGGATCTTGGCGCTTTTGGTGACGATGGGGCTTTACGGGCTTCTTCCTTTTATGTTCGGACAGTTCAAGATTATACCTCGACAAGGTAGGACGGCCTTTGCAAGACAAGTTCGGCACCTTGAAGGTCTCCTAGTGAAAGTTAGAGATAATAGCAAGCTCTAGGAGTGTCATGAGATACCTTGATGTCGGGGGACCCATGTTCTTTCACGTCGACCTAGCATCAGGCTTTATCCTAGTATAAAGAGCTTGACGCAGTCTCGTCGAGCTTTATTTGGTAAGCCTGGGCACATGCGAGATGCTCAGATGGTATGAGAGGCCTCACCTTGCTCCTGTAGAATTGCATGGTAGCTCGGCCTCGGGGACCTTGATACCCCGTCATACAAGCCCGAATTTGGACACTTGCGGGAATGCTGGGAAGTGGAAAATTCTTCTTTGGTCCCTAGCCAAATTTTTCTATTAACACTCTTATTAATGGTGTTAATCATGTCATTAACTGGGTTAACTTGCCTCCATTAATGCGGTTGACCTCATTAATGGTACTTTAAATGTCATGGAAGTCAATCCTCTCTTCCTCCGTTGCCGAGAGGACAGCTCTAGTTCTGCATGTCACTTTGGAGAGGTATTTCATAGAGGTTACCTGAGGTGACATTTGATATTCCTTGAGGGCGGGGTACCATAATATCCAGTACACTGGCAGGGTCCAGTATGGTGTTCGCCATAGACAGGTGGCCTTGGCTTGCTTTTGGAAGGGTGGAGATGTACACTCGATTTTTTGCTCTTGCTACTTGATTTAACCATGCCAGGATCTACAGTGGATCTTGGCACTTTTTGGTAAGGATGGGGCTTTTGCGGGCTTCTTTCTTTTCTACTCGGACAGGTCGAGATTATACCTCGATAAGGTTAGAGGGCATTTGCAAGACAAGTTCGGCACCTGAAGGTCTCTTGGTGAAAGTAGAGATGGTTGTATGCTTCAGGAAAGTGTCACGAGATACCTCAACCTCGGGGAACCCAGGTTCTCCCATGTCGACCTAGCTTTTGGCTTCAATCCTGGTATAGAGAGCTTGACGTGGTCACATCAGGGCTTTATTTGATGATCCTGGATGCGTGGTAGATGCTTAGAGGGTATGATTGGCCTCGCCTTGCTCCAACAGGATCGTGTGGTAGCTTGATCTCAGAGACATTGATACCCCGTTACGTGAGCCAGAATTTGGACCCTTGTATGAGGGCTGAGAAGTGGAAAATTCTTCTGTTAATAGTAAAATCTGACCAGGGCTTAAAGAGAAATTTTCCACTCTCCCAACCCAAGTCAAAGCCCAAAGTCGACATTCGTGAAACATCGGATTTACCATAAACTACCCCACGGAAGCACGGATGGGGCGTCAGGCTTCAAAACTATCGAGGAAAAAGCTAGGCACGACAAGGTCAAGCACCCACACAAGCACTAGAGTTTGGGCTTCTTGAGGTCACCTACCTAGGAGCCTCTGTTCCTGGGGTCGGGATCCTCAACCACCCCGTGAAGGCCAGGGGGGTTGCCAAACTCAAGAAACATTCAAAAGAAACCCAACAAGCAAAGCAAGCCTTTTTCGAGTTAAGCCTTTTAGAAGACAAATGTAATTCATGGCCTGAATGAGAAGCCCACCAACCTCTACAGAAGCCTGCCGTTCCCGTTGGGCATGAAAAAAGAATCTCACCTAGTCTACACTACCTCTAGTAAATTCCCATGAGTTTATCCTAAGCTTCTCTGAATAGAGTCAAAGCATGGATTTACCTCGCCCTATAAGACAACGACTGGTTAATTCGGCGACCTCCATGAAAAAAGTGTCATGAGTACACACTGGATCAAATATATGTAAAAAACAACATTAAATCCACGTACGCGTACGTCAAGAGTTTGATTCCAAAAAGGAAAAAAACTTATCACCGTCAACGATATCGTCCAATCCAGTAAAGAGTCAAATTCAAATGACGAATCCCGCCCGATAAGAAGGGAACAGATTCATTGGATCGTGGCAGAATATTTGTGAAATTAAAACCTACTTGGACCAAATATAAATAAGGCCAATCATGGTAAGGAGAGGGAGATAGGGGAAAAAGAAAAAAGAAGACGAGATGCAGACGATAAGAAAAAGAGGAGATGAGGGCCTAAATTCTGTAATCAGAACATGGTCACCGTTGTTTCCACTATTCAACAAGTACAATGCAATCACCTTTCTACGTCCTAGATAATGTATGAGAGAGAATTCTGTATATTAAAGTGATCGACAACAAAAGCTCTCGTTTTTCATTATTATACAAATCTTCATCCCATCTAAGCAGATTAGGTATCAAAGGTACCAACCCCGGCAACCACCTCCGTGGTAGTGGTCTCGAGGGTTTTAGCAGGAATTTCTCATCCTGAGCAACTTTCCCGTTAACACTTTCTGGCACCGTCTGTGGAAAACTCTCACACCACCATCTTTACATTCACAAGTTTGTTATTTTACAGGAGTCATGAGGCTTCGCTCCTCCCAAGGACAACCAGGCACATCGGGATAGCCTTCAGCTGCATCAACATAAAAGTCCCAAAAAAAGGGAGAAATTTCAGGCTTCTTGGCCAGGATCCAGACCAGCCGGCCATTGTACGGGCTTTAGATCCTTCTATGAGAGGCTAGGTCGAGCTTGACCAATAAGCGGCGGCCTTCATGGAAAATGTCCGCCTTCGGCTGCTGGCTGAGGGCATTACTATTCTGCAGGCAAACCTCTGCAGTGGAGGCGAACCAAGCCCCTGAATAGGCAACCCGTTTTCGATCGCATTGGACCTACCCCTTCGAAGCCAGCCCGTAATAAGACGGGACTCCAACCCTCGATCTAAGATAGGCTAAGGCCTATGCCCCCCCTGTTCCCGAAGCGCTGCCACGTTACCAACCCAAGCAAGTCAAGTCTGCGGCAGACATCCTTCCTCGGGAGCAGGGGAAAAGACTTCAAGGAGGGAAACCCGAGCTGGGGAGGAAGAAAGTCAGCAAACCCCCAGATAGACCCCTTCCAAAGAAGAAGTCGGGCAGAGGTCGCCAACTCGACAGAGGGGCCTGACAATGACGAGACCGAGATCACCTTAAGGAAACCCGAGAGCAAGCCCCTGAGAGACCAGTTGGCTGAACTTCAGAAAGAGGTCCAACAGATAAAGAAGGGGAAGTACAAGGAGGACAAGAAAGACCCTCTAAGTGAAATGAACGATCCCTTCACCAGAAGGATCCAAGAGGCGGAGCTCCTGCCAAAATTCAAAATGCCGACTGACAGGTTCTCTGGGACTGAGGATCCATTAAGCCACTTGGAGAGCTTCGTTCAACAGATAAAGGTCTAGAACATGACAAGGGCCGCTATGTGTCGAATGTTCCCAACTATTCTGACGGATTACACTAGGACCTGGTTTAGAAAGCTACCTGTTAACAGTATGGATTCCTTCACGAAGCTGTCAACCGAATTCTACTCACAAATAAAGGGAGTTAAGCACTGATTGAAAGACCCAATCCATCTACAGTACGTGATCCAGGAGAGAGGGAAACCCTCCGGGTTTATGTCGAGAGTTTCCATAAGGAAGTCATCCAGATGAGGGTCTTTAGCGAGAAAGAAACCCTCATCAACTTCAGAAGGAACTTGTGGGTAGGTAAGATTTTTCGATCTTTTGCCAAGAGACCTCTTGAAACCTACCAAGAAGTCTATGATCGGGCTCTGAAGCAAATTGAGGTCGATAAACAACTTAAGGTCAAAATGGAACACGACGACATGAGAGCAGTAAAGCCACAGAAGAAGGAAGCTCCCAAACCTGAGCAAGCTCAAAAAAGCCAGAACAAACCTCATAATAAAATGACGTATCGCTTCCCCGTTTCTCATTCCAGGTCAGAAAGATATCCAGTAAAATGAACTCCTCCACGAGATTCACCTCCTCATAGGACAATGGCCCCAATAGCTCGAGTTGAGAAGGGGTACGATTATTACACCCCCTTAAATGTATCCCCGTGAAACAGTTTATCTCACCATTCGAGAGAAGGGGTTGCTACAAAAGCCCGCACCTATGAAAGCCCCTGTCGATAAGAGAAATCGTTATAAGTATTGTGACTTCAACAAAGACGTGGGGCACAACACGTCAGAGTGCTACAACTTGCAAAATCAGACCTAGGCTTTGATAAGAGGAGGATGTCTGGTGGAGTTCTTATAGCAAGTCAAGGATAACATTCAAACTTGAATAGAAGTGCAAACCGAGATCCGTGAGCACACTGAGAAGAGAAAAGGGGAGCAGGCGGATCTGATGCAACAAATCCAGATAAAACATACCATCAGCAAGAGACCTACTCGGGTTGGCACCTCCAATAAATCTAGGAAAAACAACTCAAGGAAGGTTCCTCGTATCGAGGAAAGACGAGGAATCCTCAAGGTTGACCAGAGACCGATCAACACCTTCCAATTGTCACAGATCATTTTCACCGAGGCAGATGTTTATAACGCTGTACAGCCTCATGATGAACCGATGGTGATAATGGTACAGATTGCCAACTGCGTGGTACACCGAGTGCTCATCGACACATGCAGCAGCGTTGACGTCCTTTTTAAAGACACATTGTAAAAACTTAACTTGAAATAGTGGTGTTACAATAGTTGCACCACCCCGCTGTATGGGTTCACTGGTGACTCAATCATACCCGTAGGGTTAAAAATTCTACCAGTGATCATCGGCGTAACACCTCTCCAGCAGAATATCATGACAGATTTCGTGGTGGTAGATACCCCCTCGGCCTACAATGCAATATTAGGAAGGTCATTTTTATCATCCTTGAAAAGGGTCTTATCCATCTACCACAACATCCCGAGGTTCCCAGTAGGAGACAAGGTAAGGGAAGTTTGAGGCGACTAGCAGGCAGCCAGGAGATGCTATGCAGTGTCTTCCAACTCAACATCTATAGCAAAACAATTTGCCCAGGTGACAACGATCCAGGACGGGGAAGCACCAGTGTTGATTTTGAAAGATTTAGGACCTATAAATTGCCCCGAGGATGACCCTGTGGTGCCAGATGAGGAGGAGCAGAGAACAGAGTGGGCCAGCGGCCATCTAGTGGATAAGCTGGAAGAGGTTCCCATCCAAATGGACGACCCCTCGAAAGTCATCAAAGTTGGAGTTAACCTTGAGCCGGGGATGAAGAAGGGCATGATCGGGCTACTTAAAGAGTTCAATGACATCTTTGCCTGGAGTCATGACTAAATGCTTGGGATCCCGATGACTTTCACCGCTCACCGATTGGTAGTGGATCCGACCTTCAAACCCATCAAACATAAAAGGCGTCACTTTAACGCCAAAAGGAATGTTGTCGTTCAAGAGGAAGTAGATAAATTGAACCAAGAGTGCTTCATCAGAGAAGCATGCTACCCCGAATGGATTGCCAACGTGGTTATGGTCACAAAGGTTAATAGAAAGTGGCACATTTGCATCGATTATACCGACCTCAATCGGGCATGCTCGAAAGACATTTTTCCTCTACCAAAAATTGATCAGCTAGACGATTCCACCTCTAGAAACAAGCTCATGAGCTTCATGGATGCATTTTCAGGGTACAATCAAATTATGATGCACCCAGCCGACCAGGAAAAGACCAGTTTCATCACCGGACAGGGTCTATATTGATACAAGGTAATGCCTTTCGGGCTTAAAAATGTAGGAGCTACGTATCAACGGTTAGTCAACCAGTTGTTCAACCCCAAAATTGGAAGGTCAATGGAGGTATATATCGACGACATGATCACCAAGTCATCAACCTCGGAAGGCCATCTGGATGACCTCCGTAAAACCTTCATGATTTTAAGGGAGAACCATATGAGATTGAACCCTTGCAAGTGCGCATTTTGGGTGATCGTAGAAAATTTTCTAGGCTTCATGGTTCACGAGAGAGGCATAAAGGCTAACCGAGAAAAGATAAAGGCAATCCTGGATCTAGAGTCCCCCATATCGCTAAAACAGGTTCAAATCTTGACCGGACAGGTAGCAGCGCTCAACAGGTTCATTTCTCGATCTACCGATAAGTGTCTCCCATTCTTCAAAGCCATTAAGCAGGGAAGAAACATGAAATGGGACCAGAAGAGTGAACAAGCATTTCAAGCCTTGAAAAAATACATGTCAAGCCCTCCACTACTGGTTAAGCCAAGCCCTGGAGAAACCGCTGTAAGTGGGGCCTTGGTCAAGGAATGCGAGGATAGGGTCCAACGGTCTGTCAACTACGTAAGCAATGCTCTAACCAAGACCGAGAAGAACTATACCCTTTTGGAAAAGCTCAATTATGCCTTGGTGACCTCGGTAAGGAAGCTTTGTCCCTACTTTTAGGCTCACTTTGTGGCGGTAGTGACTGACCAACCTTTCCGCCAGTTTTATAGAGGCTAGATGTATCTGGAAGATTGGTCTTGTGGGCTCTGGAACTCACCCAGTTTGATTTAAGGTATAAGCCCAGGACTGCAATTAAAGCCCAAGCTCTGGCGGACTTTGTAACAGAGCTCTCAATACTCCCAGGTCAAGCGACCTCCGCAGCGACGAACACAGCCCTTGAGAAGACTGCAGAATCTGGTAGCTGGCCGGAAAGCTGCAAATCATGGATCCTTTACACAGATGGAGCCTTCAGACAAGCTGAAGGAGGAGCGGGCATAGTTTTAATTTACCCAGAAGCGGCCGAGTGCTGCCACTGTTTCAGATTTGAATTCAAAGCCACTAACAATAAGGCAGAGTATAAAGCCCTCTTAGCCAGGATAAGAGCGACCACAGAGCTCGGGGTTGATTACCTGCAGGTCAGGAGAGACTCGTTGCTCATAGTCAACCAAGTTTCTAGGGATTATATGGCAAAAGGAGATAACATGATCGCCTACCTGAAGCTAGTCTAACAACTTAAGAGCAAGTTTAAGGGATTTAAAATCGAGCAGGTACCTCGATAACAGAATCGGCGGGTTGACGTCCTAGCCAAGATAGCTGTAAATGGTGGCCAGACCTTACCTCTAGGGGTCCCTCTTCAAGTGATTCCTCTACCCAGAACAGTGGCAGGAAAGAAGACTTATACCTTGGATCAGCAGCCATACTGGATGGACCTAATAGTGGATCATCTTTAACAAGGGAGACTTCCCGGAGAGCCCGACCAAGCTAGGAAAGTCAAGAGGCTCTCAGTCAAGTATTGCTTGGTAGATGGTTACTTGTATAGAGGGGCAAGTCCCTCCCTCTACTTCGATGTTTACACCCGAAAGATGCCAAATAGGCATTGAGAGAGGTTCATTCAGAGGAATGTGGGAACCATACTGATGGGGAGGCTCTGGCATACCAAGTGCTCAACATGGCGTACTATTGGCCAACCATCCATTAAGATGCAAAGAACTTAGTACGATCTTGCAAAGCATGCCAGAAGACCGCGAACTTGAGTCACCTCCGGCCAGAGCGATTGTCATCCCTTAGATCACCATACCCTTTTGCTATGTGGAGAGTCGACTTGATCGGACCTCTTCCCACTGCTTCTGGTCAAGCCAAGCATGCTGTCATGACAATTGACTAGTTCACAAGATGGGTCGAAGCCAGACCACTATCCCAGATATCGGAAGAAAACACAGCAAGATTCATTAAGAACAATGTGGTTTGCAGATTCGGGACCCCTCTAGTCATTGTAGCCGACCTCGACATACAGTTCGACAACACCCTGTTCAAGGATTTTCTGTGAAGGCTTGGGAGTCGACCTTTGATTTGCTTCAGTAGCCCATCCCCAGACCAATGGTTTGGTGGAATCCATGAATAAAACCATTAAGAGGTTGTTAAAGAAGAAGCTATAGCAGAAGAAAGGCAGATGGGCAAAGGAGCTTCCCGAGGTCCTCTGGGCTTACCGCACCACGAGAAGAACAGCCACCGGGGAAACACCTTATTCTCTGGCCTTTAGAGTTAAAGCAGTTCTTCCCATTGAGCATAAAATGATGTCCTTTAGGGTCTAACAGTTTGAACCACTGAGCAACGAGGATAAGCTCCGAGCTAGCTTGGATCTCTTGGAAGAAAAGTAGGATCGAGCAGTTGAGAATGTAGCGGTTTACCAGAGCAAAATTGCCAGGTACTTTAACATGAGGGTAAAAGAATGAAACTTTAAGGAAGGGGACCTAGTTCTCAGGAAAGTAACGTTGAATACCAGGAAGAGGTCAGACAGGGTATTGGGGCCAAACTGAGAAGGGCCATACCTGGTAAAAGTGGTGATCCGTAATGGGGCGTACAAGCTCGAGGACATGAATGGCCGACTCATCGATCAGACTTGGAATGCAGATCACTTAAGAAAATTCTACCCTTGAATAGGGGACTCATGAGCAGGCTGCCTCCACCTAGTTTTTAATCTTCGGCAATAATGTACTCCATCCAATTTATCAATAAAGCCTGTTTTCTTGTTTTCTCCATCTTCAACTATGTTCTACAATGATTTGGGTCTACGTGGAAAATTTGACATTATCATTCCAAGATCAGGGGTTAGCTGGGGAAGCCCCCTCGCCACTTCTGATGCCTTTGCCGGGCACTAACCCCCCCACCCGCGCGCGCCAAGAAGGGTCTGAGTGTAAGAGCATAGTTGCCATCTAGATCTCGAGACTAGGAAATAGCTAGATAGCCCTCCTAATGCCTTGGTTGGGATACCACCCCTAAGAAGGGTCTGAGTGTAAGAGCATAGTTGCCATCTAGATCTCAAAACTATGAGATAGCTAGATAGCCTATCTGATGCCTTGGTCGGGCTACCACCCACAAGAAGGGTCTGAGTGTAAGAGCATAGTTGTCATCCAGATCTTGAAAACCAGGAAATAGCTAGATAGCCCTCCTGATGCCTTGATCGGGTTATTACCCCCCAATAAGGACTCAAGTTTAAGAGCACGGTAGCCCTCCCAACCTAAGAGAGGGCTAGATAGTTCTCATTGATACCTCATTCGGGCTATAAACCCCTAAAGAAGCTCAAGGTCTACGATCAGATAAGAGGACCATCAACCAAAGTCACCGAGCTGTAAGTTTATACTGTGAGTGAAACGCTCAAGCTAGCTATTTACGTTAACGATTAAGCAGTTTTCTTATCTTGTTACTTTTCCTGAGCTAAATCAGGGTGCTACATGGCTGAACCTACATGCAAATCAGAATTTGAACCAAGTCTAAAAGCTAAATTTCATTGATGAATTGGGGAGCCTATTCCCCGGTAAGGCTACAGCAAACAGGGAGCCCAACCCCTGGTTCCGGGGTACAAAAAGAGAAAGAATAACAATCAATCATGAGTAAAGATGGGGAGCCCACCCCCTTTTCCGGGCATTCAAAACAAGTTATAGGAAGAAGGGTTCAAACTTCTACGTCCTTCTGATTTCTTCTAGCTTCTTCCTCCTCAAAATGAACCTGGCTCATCCTTTCCCTTTTCGGTGGTCGCTCATCCTGGTTTGCCACCTTTCCCTGAGGATGCCCTTCAACGATTTGTTGCTCAGTTACGACCTCATTGACCACCGCCATGACCTCATGAGGTATGGCTATATCAAGAAGGTTGGCTATTGACTATGGCATGATTTTCTCTCATACTGGCTCTTCCTTTGAATCCACCTTAAGGGGACCTCAGGCTTCTGTAAGATAACCTTTTGTCTTCATGGGTAGAACCCACCTCAAAGATTCTCTGGGACCTGATGTTGGGAAGATATGAGGAAGAGGATGGAGGTCTGACTCAGCTGGATGCTTCTCTACTTCTGCCACGTTAGAGGGATCCAGGTTATCACCTAAGGGGCGAGACATCTCTACTACCTTTTGCCATTATCTCCTCCCTACCCTAGTTAGCAATAATCGACAGATCAAAGGGGGAGGGGAGGGCCTCTGTTACTTGGTAGGAGGTGTAGAAATATTCCTCACTAAAGGAGGAGTCCACCTCAGCCTGAAGCTTGGCAACTTGGGCTTGAAAAGCATGATTCTCAGCATCTAACGCATTCGCTTATTCCTTTCAGTCATCCCTCTGGTTGGCTCGTTGCTTAGAACGAAGAGTTTCTTGGTCAAAAGATCTCTTCAGCCCTTTGTGGTCGCACTGAAGCTCGGTCAGTTCTGTTTCTGTTTCCCTCTGGCTGGAAGTCATATCTCTAACCAACGATTGAGCCTGCGCCAGCAATCCCATGGCCCGCTCAGCCCTAACTGCCCGATCTCGAAGAAATGATACTTGGTGGGCCATGGCTATATTGAACTTGAAAGCCTGCAAAGCATGAAACAAAGGTTAGAAAGCAACCAATCTCAAAACCACAGGAAATAAAGGCAATTACTACCTTGGTCAGAAGGGCAGACCCGTTGGTAACTAGAAAATCCACGGGCATGGAATCCATCCTACTTAGCCCGCCACCCGGGCATGAAGCAATGAACTGCTTCAAAACCTTATCATGGCTAACCGAGCCTGACTGATAAACGGGGTAAAAATAGGGAATCTCGGGAGTACCAGCCTTGGGATCCCATGGAGCCTGAACTACCCAGGACTCAGCTAGATCAGTGAAAAGATGGGGTAATGTAACTGGGGAAGCAGCAGCTGAAGCGGGAACCACTGGTGAGGAGGCAGAGGTGGACGTATGAATGGCTTGGGAAATGGGCCCTCCTAGATTTAGAGCCTTTGATGCCTGAGATGCGAGAACAACCCTCTTAGACATTATCTGGGAAGACGATGAAGCAGGAACAAACGAGGCAGCGGACATAATGGTATGCCCCCCCCCCTTTTTCTAGGTAGCCGAGAAGGCTCCAGGGGATAACCTGGAAGGAGGAGAAGGAGGAGAAAGAGGAGGGGTCTGAGCTTTCTAGGCTTCATGAGAAGCTGGAGCAGCCATAAAAACTGTTTTAAAAAAAGGAAAGATATAGAGGATGTCAAAAGCAAATCAGTTAATGAAAACAAAGCATGATACCTTAAAATTTCTCACGAGAGGAAGCATCGGAGATCCCTAGATACTTGTTCACCCTGCGGGGGTCGAAGTGGTCAGCAGTTGGAAACTTCAAGTTCAGATAATTTCTGGCGAGGATAGTCTTCAGCACAGCCTCAGATTCAACGGGCAGGAAGTCCCGATCCCATGAGGGTTTGTCACTGAAAGCTGTGGGAACCACGAGCTCATGCCCACCGATGAATACAGAGCACCCCTAGTCCCCCCCCCCCCCCCTCCCCTCTGCTAGTATCCACTTTTCCTTCCATGCAGGGTCTTTTCTCGAAGCGCCGAGGATGATAAAGTTGAGTTTGTTTTTGGCCTTCATGTAGAACTGTCCCCGGGGACCTGGAAAAGGTAGGCCAGCTCTTCTGCCCCTAGTTCCCAGGTGACATTACCCAGCTCGCACTGTTCCCTCCACAACACGAGGAATTCAATCAGATGCCTCCAAAAGCCAGGCGTCAGTTGAAGGGGAGTTAGTTGAAGAGCATTAAGGGCCCACCGAAGAGTAGGGTGAAGGGGGAGCTTGACCCCTTTCTCAAAGGCCGCCAAATGAATGGGAAGAACACCCGCGGAATGATTATAAAAATCATAGTTCATATGGGGAACTGTGAGGGTAACACCCTTAGGAATGCCGTATTTATCCCTAAGGCGGTTAATCGATTGCAGGTCAACGGTAGAATCGGGAATAACCCTAGATTCTAAAGGAATAGGCGTCGCTGAAGAAAGCCCCACCACCGTAACTTGAACCTCCCCATTGGCGTTGACAGGGTTGTCGAGTTGATTCAAGAAGCCAGAACCGATTGAAACGTTCCTACCAAAGTAACGGTGCTGGCTGACCTGGGAGGAGTACTTGTCACTCAAAATTCCTCACACCCATTTCTGAGGAACCAGGTTAGAGCCTCCATTTCCCTCGACCAAGGCTTTAATGCTATCAGAGGAGTTTGACATTGTTGGATGAAAAGAGCTTGAAGGTAGGCAAAAGATAAAGAGGTGGTCGAAGAAAACAAGTAAACGAAAAGAGATCTATAAGTTCAAGATTGAGAGAAAGTGTGAAGAAATGGGCAATGAGTTTGAATTTAAATAGAGGTTAGGGGTGTAATGACGTCAGTGATATCCTCGGAAACATCACCTCGAGCCAAGGAGAGAGACGTAATGCAACCGGGTTTCCTCGAAGAATACACCAATTCAAGTTCGACACATCACTTGGGCAATTAATGAGAAGATTTCGTTCAAGATTCTCTGTAATTGTCTCATAACGGAAAATTTTCCCAATTAAATAGGGAATCTGACTCCAAACCCAACTCTACCTCCGGTGTTCAAGTCAGAAGGGACTTCTGTTAATGGTAAAAATTGGCTAGGGGTCAAAAATAATTTTTTCACTCTCTCAGCCCAAGTCGAAGCCCAAAGTTGACATTCGTGAAACCCCGGATGTACTATAAAACTACCCCGTAGAAGCACGAAGGGGACGTCAGGCTTCAAAACTATCAGGAAAAAAGCTAGGCACGACCAGATCGAGCCCCCACACGAGCACTAGAGTCCGGGCTTCCCAAGGTCACCTACCTGAGAACCTCGGTTCCTAGGGTCAGGCTCTTCAACCACCCCGTAAAGGCCAGAGGGGTCGCCAAACTCAAGAAACATTTAAAAGAAACCCAACAATTAAAGCAAGCCTCCTCTGGGTTAAGGCTTTTAGAAGACAAATGTAATTCATGGCCTGAATAAGAAGCCCACCAACTTTTCCAGAAGCTTTCCGTTCCCGTTGGGCATGAAAAAATAATCTCGCATAGTCTACACTACCTCTAGTAAGTGCCCATGAGTCTATCCCAAGCTTCTCTGAATAGAGCCAAAGCATGGATTTACCTTGCTCTATAAGACAACGACTAGTTATTTCGGTGACCTCCATGATGAAAGTGTCGTGAGTACACACTGAATCAAATCTACGTAACAAACAACATTAAATCCACGTACGCGTAAGTCAAGAGTTTGATTCTAAAAAGGAAACAAACTTATCACCATCAATGATATCATCGAATCCAGTAACAAGTCAACTTTAAATGACAAATCCCGCCCAGATAAGGAGGGAACATATTAATGGGATCGTGGTAGGATATTTATGAAATTAAAACCTACTTGGATCAAATATAAATAAGGCCAAACATGGTAAGGAGAGGGAGATAAGGGGAAAAAGAAAAGAGAAAGACAAGATATAGAGGACAAGAAAAAGATGAGATGAGGGCCTAAATTCTGTAATCAGAACATGGTCGCCGTTGTTTCCACTATTCGACAAGTACAAAGTGACCACCTTCCTACGTCCCAGATAATGTATGAGAGAGAATTCTGTATATCAAAGTTATCGTTAATAAAAGCTTCCGTTTTTTATTATTATACAAATCTTCATCCCATCTAAGCATGTTAGGTATCAAAAGTACCAACCCCGGCCACCATCTCCGTGGTAGTGGTCTCAAGGGTGTTAGCAGGAATTTCTCATCCTGAGCAACTTTCCCGTTAACATCTTCTTTGGTCCCTAGCCAAATTTTACTTTTAACATAACAAAATCCAACGTTGTTGACTTTCTCATCCATCGAAAAATCGACGTCAACAATTATAATTGTCAAAAGTTATTAATCATAAGGTCAAAAGACAATGAGAAAAGATGAGTTGTTTGTACATCTGGATACGTATGAGGTAGATACAATTCTTTTGTTAGTCTTGAACAATATTTACTACTTAAGATAAAGGTTGGGTGCCTTTACCTTGTTAAAGTTGTAGATTCTTTTGCTAGCATTTGAGTGAGATTAATTGTGTTATGATGAGTCTAAATCATCAAAGTGTGGTGTCTTTAAGCAAAAAAATCTAGTGCACTAGGTGCATTGAATAGGATCACAGTGAAATACTTTAACCAGAATCGTCAGTAGATAAAAAATTTCACTTTAGGATAATCGGAGAGTCTTTCTCAATCCTGAAATAAATGATGGAACTATGGTTACAAGTGTTATCATTTGAGCTATGAATGAGTACAATTATATAGCATAGTTTATCCTCGATGGTTTGGTGGTATATTTGTTAATCGACAGAGAACTTCTGGTATAGATATGGACATCATGGATCCATTTATTAAATGTGAGTAGAATATCATCATATGGATATTTTGAGGTATTGAATATTAAATCTTAGCATTAAGTTTTCAATAGTGTCTATTGAAATATGGCTTCTAGACAAGTCAAAATATCCAAGTTCAAAAAGTGTTTATATGAGTAAATTTCATAACTATGAGAGCTATAGCCGGTCTATGAGCTCTTGGCGATGACTGGTACTTTTCATGAGGATACACTATCTTCAATAAGGTTGTCTAGGATACGAATGAGGAACATTAAATTATTCTATCTTTATTTAAGAGTTCAAATTAAGTTCTTTAGCGGAATGAACTAAAATTAATAGATCGAACCTAAATGAATCATTTGTTGATTGTGATTAGGTTATGTCTAATGGACCTTAAATTTAGATAGTCCGCTAAGCTCCGCAATCCACTCGAACTTGCATGGATCACTTGATATATTCTACCTGACCAATTTCTGGGTTCATCTAGAATTGTTTTTGGATTTCAAAATCCAAAAGTTTTAGAGAGGTGCGGTCATGTGCGATCAAGACACACGATCACTCTCCCAAATCTTTCATTTAGAATTGGCTAGCCAGCTAGTCCTTTACATCAGATAACACTCCCACACCATTCCCAATGAATAAGATGTCATCCACGTATAGGACCAAGAAAACTACCTTTTTGTCAATAATACACTTTTAGACACAAGGCTCATCGACGTTCTGCTCGAAGCCATAGGTTTTGATAACATCATCAAACCTGATGTTCCAAGAACTAGACGCTTGCTTAAGTCTATAGATGGAACTTTACAGCTTGCAAACCTTTTGCTCTTGATCTAAAGACACGAAACCCTCTAGTTGCATCAAATAGATGCTCTCGTCAAGATTTTCATTCAAGAATGCAGTCTTGATGTCCATCTGCTAAATTTCATAATCGAAATATGCAGCAATGGATAAAAGAATCCTAATAAACTTAAACATGGCTACCGGGAGAAGGTCTCTTCATAATCGACAGGTATAACCCTTGACCGCTGGCCTTCCTTTGAAGGTATCTACCTTCCCGTCTACTTCTCTATTTCTTTTGTAGATCTATTTACACCCTATGGGTTTTACCTCCTCCGGTAAGTCTACAAGATCCCAGACTGAGTTAATGTACATGGACTCCATCTCGAGATTCATGGATTTAAGTCATTTTTCTTTGTCAGAATCTTCCATTGCATTCTTAAATGTCAATAGATCATCCAAACTATCAGCAGAGACAACATCTTGTTCCTCACTTACACACAATTAGCGTTCAGGCTGTCTCACAACCCTTTCTCTATGTATAGATGGTAGTGTATCCTGACTATGAATTATCTGACTCTCAGATGTTAATGGATGAACAACTCTTGTTGACTGAGTACTGGTATCACCAGGCTTCAAATCATTCAATACAATCTTAGATCGAGGTTTATGGTCACTAATACAGCTATCCTCAAGAAACATTATATTTGTCGATACAAATACTTTGTTATCTCCAGGACTATAGAAGTGTCCACCTTTGATCTCCCTTGAGTATCCTATGAACAAACAGACCACAGAATTGGGGACTAGCTTTCCACTTCTATTCTTCAGCACGTGTGGTAGACAACCACATATATGGAAATATCGTAAACTAGCATTATGACCATTCCACAACTCTAGGAGAGTCTTAGGAATAGATTTGGATGGCACTACATTCAAAATGTATTTTGTTGTTTGTAACACATATACCCGAAAGGAATTCGGTAATTACAAGAAACTAATCATAGATCTCGTTATTTCTATTAAATTTCTCCTCTCCGCGAAACCATTTTTCTGAGGTGTACCAGGAGCTGTGAGTTGGGACACTATCCCTTACTCGACCATAGAGTCTTAAAACTCTTGATCAAGGTACTCACCTCCACAATCCAATTGTAGAGACTTGATAGCCTTTCCTAACTGATTCTCAACTTCAACTCAGAATTTTTTGAACTTTTTAAATGTTTTCGACTTTCGTTTCATTAGGTAGATGTATCTGTATCTTGAGAAGTGATCTATAAAGGTGACATAATATTCATATCCACCCATAGCTTTAACGTTCATTGGTCCGTAGACGTCTGTATGTATAAGCTCTAGCGGTTCTTTACCCTAAGCCCTTTTCCTGTAAAAGATCGGCCAGAGATACGTGTCATTATCTGGAAAAATCTTATATCGTTTGGTTTTTGATTTTTCAACCTCAAACATCTCGACGTTGAGCAGTGTTGTATGTATTAATGGTCTTAACACATACAAATTATTTTTATTAATTCCTAAACAAATATTCAGACCAATCTTTGCAATAATAACATATTTATTATCAAAATAAACAGAATATAATTGTTCTAACAACTTAGAAACGGAAATTAAATTCTGTATAAATCTAGGAATGTAAAATACATTATCCAACAATATAAAATTATTGATAAAAAATAATCTAGTTACGCCCATTGCTCGTGCTGACACGATATCCCCTGAGCCCACATGCATAAAGAAGACTCTCTCCTCAAGCTGTCCAAGAATCAGTCCACTGCAAAGAAGAATAGACATGGTTTGTGGCCCCCAAATCAACTATCCAAGGTAAAGAATCATCTTCCACTAAACACGACTCAAGAACAAGTAAATCATATTTACCTTCAATTTTCTTCTTCTTGGCTACCTCCTCCAGATATTAAGGAAAGTTCATCTTCCAGTGCCCGACCTTGTCTTAATGGAAACATTTTCCCTTTCCATAGTCTGTGGAGGTGCCTTTCTTTTTGCTGTGGAATTTCTTGGGCTTGGGGTTACCCTTCACCTTCCCAGTAAATCTCTTCATCTTCTTATTATAAGAGGAAGATAGCTCATTAACATTTACCTCACCGGTCTTGCCTTTGCCGTCCTTAGTCAATGACTCAAAGGTAGTGAGCTCATTGAGCGACTTTGTGAGACTGAACCTAAGCTTGTTCATCCCATAGTTGCTCTTGAACTAATCAAAACTCTTCAAAATAGTCGTCAGTATGATGCTCACTTGACTGGATTCATAAATAGCCCCACCATTGATCTCTACCGTGTTGAAGTAGGATACCATGCTCAGGACATGTTATCAAACTGATGAACCCTCATTTATACGAGCGAGCATAGCAAAACGAACTACTTCGTGCCACTTTTGCTCATATGGCTATCCGAACAGAGCCTATAATGACTCCATTATTTCGAATGTGAAAGTCATTGCTTCGTGCTTTGTGACAAGCACATCTGTCATACTAGCTAACAGATCTGTTCTGGCCTTCTCATCAGATGAGGCCTATTTCTCGTATGCCTCACGAACAGTTCATGCAGCTTGTGCTGTAGGCGCGGGAGGAAAATCCTCCGTAAGCACAAACCTAAGGTCCTTGCTGGCCAAAATTGCATTGATATTGTGTTTCCATTTTGTGCATTTATCAACAGTTAATTTTTCATTTGCAATTATTTGTAAGATTGCAGATGACATGGTTGAGATAAACATAAAACAAGAAATTCACTCAGTCATACATTCATAGCAAGTGCGAATGGTTTGGCATAAAATTAAACATGATGCATGAACATGTTTAATAAACAAGAACAACACTAAAAACAAATGTTACTATGCCACGATAATCTAACATACCACAAGCAAGTGTCACCTTAGAGTCAGTCAAATTCTTGCATGTTATATCGAGACATTCTCAATCAAATGATATACCAGAATAACTCTCATTCTAATATCACTCAACCATCGTTTATTCAGTCAGGTTTTTAATTAACCAAGTTTAATTAAAACCTTATGAGTGTAACCCATCATTTCAAATCTCATTAGCTTAACTCAATAATTACCGCCTTAGGGTCGATCAATCCTTGAAATACCCTAAGAAATCCTATATGTTAGGAAGTCAACATTGGTATTGACCTTTGTGGAAACCCTCATTAGAGAGGACGAAAGCAAAGCCATCACGAGGCCCCACTCGGATCTCACGGTGTTGAACTAATGATAGAGACTGCGGGATATAATGTCATATCTCTCTCTCCCACTCACTATTTTATAACTAGGGTTTTCTATAGTTGTTAATGCACCTAGAGTTCTACAAGATTAAATGACTAATTTCAATCAAGTCGTCTAGCGCATTAACCTTTCTTTATTAGTATCTAATTCTAATTAACTAATATATTATTACGATTTTTAACTCTTAAAAATCGAATTAATTAGTAATAATTCTAATCTATGTAAACAATTTACTAAGGCTAGAATTTTTCAACATGTGTTACCAAGTTTTAACTATTAAAACTAAAAACATTACTATGTTCATTTATTTGGGACTTAATCGAATTAATCCTAATATAATTAAAAGACCCTATTAATCTAACTTATTAAACTCTTTAATGATAAGATTAATAATTAATGAGAATTACCAAATTTTTATAACTAAAAACTAATCTCATTAATAGAAAGTCATGTATGTGTATTGCCCATTTTAATCACATTAAAACTAAAACACATAATAAAATCGGTTAAAATGCATGTATGACATATCAACATATATAATAAAATCGGCTAAAATGCATGTATGACATATCAACATATATGTGTGTGTGTGTGTGTGTAGGCATACCTAAACTAAATAAAATGTATATGCATGTCAATGCTTTAATTATCACATAATATAAGCATACATTAATTGATTGAGTAAAATGAGTTTATCTAACTTAAAAATTTCTAATTTTAAAAAAAAGCCAAGGCATTCCTTGGTCTTCTTGTAATTCTATAATCTTCAAGTCTTGTCTTCTGAATCTTCTGGGCGTAAAATCAAGTCCAATTTGATTTGATTTATTTTAATGGATCCATCTTATGAATTAAATCCCTAAAACCCAAATGTTACTTTAACATATTTCGTAGGCCCAGGATTTTCCAAAAAAATTGGTCCAAACTTGTTCAACAGTCATGCAACACAACAATATGTGCGACACTGCATCATGCAACATCACTGCACATACACTTTGTGCAACTGTTACACACACAACTCTTACACATGTGACAGCGCATGCAATTTGAAGAATATCAAATTTGCACACATAATACTTTCGCTGCATGCATGGCCACTGCACATGCACTTTTGTGCAATACTTCTACACGTAAATTGATAAAATTGTATTATTGCTTTATGCCTTATGAACATGCGATGCCGCATGTGTGTCCAACACACGTCCAATTTCTTCGTCTTTTCGAATCGATCTCTCAAACAATATTACAAAATACGATTTACAAAGAACGATTACAGACGGAAAAAAATATAATAAAATTATTACAACATAGAATTAATATTACATGAAAAAAATATTATATATAATTTCCAAAACCCTAAAACCCACCATACCATACAATTAGCAATCAATAATGCTTTATTTTAAAAAAACATCATACATTCATTAAGATGGTGCCTACACATCCATACATGATTGGAACATCGAAATCGATTCTCAAGTTCCGAAAAATTGACACTGATACCAATTGTTGGGTCCCAGTTTACCGATCACGCAGCAAAAGGAACTTTGAAAAGTGTTATTTCATAAATACTACGACCAGTAAACCTTAAGATCTATTTTTCGAAACAGTAAAAACAAGAAATCCAAATCCAAATATAAAAGAGAAGAGAATAAACAATTTCTTCATACCTTCGTTGGTGGCTCATTCTCTTTACGTTCTGCTTCTGATTTGAACCACTTGATCTTTCTCGTTATCTCCCGGAACTGGTAACGTCGTGTTGGCGCGTCACGTACTCAGGAATTTAAATAGAGGATATAGAGAAGATTGAAAAATCTTTTTCATCCAAACAAAAACACCTATAACGTTTCTAGTTTTAATATATATATATATATATATATATATATATATTGGGAAATTATCTTTTTGGTCCATATATTATGGCTGACAATGACATTTTTAAGTGCCTTTCCTTTTTTCACAGGGGTGGTCTTTTTGTTTTAAAAAATGCATCAATTTAGTCATTTTGATCGGATTTTTAACGGTCAACCCTCATAGAAATAATAAAATGACTATTTTACCATTGTCTTCCGTTTAACAACATAAAAGTATTGTTTTGCCCTTTAAAAATTCTGACAATTACAATTTAACTTTAAACTATGAAGACACAAATGCCCTTGATAACTTGTTGTATTGCATTTTTAACCTTGAATATAATACAATAAAAAATACATAATATTCTTGTGTTGCTTTGAAGTTTGTTTTTTTACTTGTGAAATGTCGATTTTACCCTTATTATTCTGAAATTAATAAATGGGAGAAAGGATTGGTTTTGTGACCGTTGAACAACGGCCACAATAATCAACATATAAGAAGAGTTGATGCCAACTCCTCCATTTTTTTCATTACAAATGTCCTTCTTCAACTTTTGTTCTTCATCCTCTCTCCAGTTATCAATATATTTTGAACTCAGTTTTTTTAGGGTTCTAAGTTTAACACTGTGAAAATAATTGCTTATTTTTTACAACAAAATATCAAAATTATGAAATCGTTATCATCAAGCTTTACATGTGAAAATGCTAGATGGATCAAGGTGAAAAATGGAGTATGCAGTTGTGAGAATGGGAAGAAAGCAACTTTATAGGTCTCCGAGACGAGCAAGAATCGTAATAGACTATTTTTCAATTGCAATGCATGTAAATATTTTAAGTGGTGGTCTCCTGATAATGAAGAACGGGAAAGTATAGAGGAATTTGTATCATCTAATATTCCCAAAACATGTACAGAATCTAATTTTTCATACGACAATACACAAGTTGGTATGATGACTGTCAACTATGATAAATTGTAAGGGAGTTTGGCTTGGTTGAAAGTCTTTGCAATATTTCAGTGTGTGTTACTGGCTATATGCATCAGTATGACTCATACATGCAATAAATGAGTTTCATGCATTACATTATGTAATGAGTTTCATGCATTAAATAATGTAATGTCAGCATGTAACATTTGCAAGTAAAGGAAAATAAAATACTATGTTTCTTCTTAGCCCACACATAACAAGAAAACTGCCATGACAATGTAGATAATACAAACATTTTTCATTAACTAATGGCTAGCATGCAGCACACTATTTTCAAGCAAGCAACCAACCAACAAAAAATAAGTTGTAATTCCATTACAGTCACTGGAACCAAAATAAACCATCAACCAACCAAAGTAAGTTATGGGCACAACCAAATAACTTTAACAAAAAATAACTTGACACAACACATAAACACTTAATCAGATTTTACCAAATCTGACACAAAAAATGATACCAAGATTGTTTTCAAGCACCGTTGTTAGAAGAAAAATCCCTTCAAGGTTTGGGATGTGAACATATTTGAGAGCAAACATCAGCCACGTGTTGGTGGAGCCATGGGTGTGCTACATTCATTGGTCAGAGTCCTATAAAAGTTGATTCCAATAGTTAGTATATACCTTGTCATGTAGCAACATGCTAAGAAAAAGTAAACTATAATATTTGCCTATTTGTAACTGAAAATTATTGATTTATAGTACTATTGCAGTCAACATGTGTTGGAACCCTATAATATATGGATATGTTATTAAATAACACTTTATTAAATCATAAATATACATGCACTGACATTAATGCAGCTAAAATGTAATACATGTAAGATGTACCAGCTGATGCGTTGATTTTTTGTTTAAAAGCATTTTTTTCCTTTTGAGGTTGATTGTTTACCCTTTTCCTGTATTATGTATAAGTAATTATATATTAAAGGGGGGGAAATCAATTTAAGTGATTGAATAAATCTCAAGTTTTTTACCTATTTGGACAGGTCCAACTGTTGTAGCTTCCTTGCTTCATATTCGTTCGTAACTAATGTTTCCCTTGAATATGGTGTAATGGAATCATTGCACTAGTCCTTGTTGTCATCTGATAAGCCCATAAAACTTCAGGAAGCGTTTCATCCCAACTGCCCTTTTTGGCATCAAGCTTCGCTTTGAGCTTATGTTTGATGATTTTGTTCACTGCTTCAGCTTGTCCATTTGTTTGAGGGTGGGCAGGTGTGGCATAATAATTTGCAATCCGATACTCGTCGCACAGTTGTTTGAATTTTTGGTTGTCGAACTGGGTGTCATTGTCAGTGATGATAGTATTCGGAACTCCGAATATGTAATTTTTTTTTTTCACAAAGTTTGTGGTATTTGCTTCCGTGATATGTACTGATGCTTCAACTTTTACCCACTTCTTGAAATAGTCAACGACCACGATTGTGTGCTTAGCTCCACCCCCTGTTCCTACTGGCATTGGACCAATTAAATCTAGTCCTCACATGGCGAATGGCCATGGGGATGTGAGGCTTCTAAGTTGTTTAGTGGGCTACCGAATATCATTGATGATCTTTTGGTAAGCGTTGCAACTTTCTGAACATCGTTGTGCATCCGAGAACAAAGAAGGCTAATAAAAACCTTACCTGAGTACCTTGTGTGCCAAACTTCTACCCAGTATGGTTTCCGCATACTCCGCTGTGGAACTTCTGTAATATCCATTATGTATCTTCCTCTGATACACATCTTTGGAGTGTTTAGGAAAACCCTATTCTGTACAGCTCCCCTCCAATCAGTGTGTATCTTGTTGACCGGTACCTGATGTGTTTTACTTCTAAGGGATCTTTCAGGAGTATATCTTCTTCTAGGTATCTTTTTAGTTGAGTCATCCAACAGTCTAGCGGTGTTTGGATTTCTGAGACTTCAAAAGTTTTTCGGCTCAACTATACTTGGTCTAAGAAGGTGTGCAACCGAAATATTTTTTGACCTGATTATGGTTGTTGTTGATGCTAGTTTGAACAAAGCGTCTGCCTTTTCATTCTCTTCTCTAGGGATCTGGACAATCCTGTATTCCTTGAACTTTTGGAGGAGTTATTTTGCTATGCCCAAATAAGCCATCAAACATTCATCTCTGGCCTGATATTCACCCAAGACTTGGTTGAAAACTACCTGTGAGTCACTAAATATCTCAACCTCATCTTCTCTGAGAGCTATGCAAACCTTTAGTTCTGCTAGCAATACCTCATATTTGGCTTGATTATTTATTGCTTTGAAATTGAATCTCATGGCACATTCAACATCATCTCTTTCAGAGGTGCATACTACGATTCCTGCCCCACTGCCATGAGTGTTTGAAGATCCATTGACATGTAATTTTCATGAGAAACTCTTGCCCAGCATTTTTTTACTTCCAGATTTGGTTACATGAATTTCGTAACAAAATTTGTCACTGCTTGCCCTTTGAGTGATGTCATGGGCATGTATTGAATATAAAATTCACTGAGTTCTATCGCCCACTTAGTCAACCTCCCTGCAATTTCTAGCATCTGAAGAACTTGCTTAAGCGGGCAGTCGGTGAAAACCTGGATCGTATGTGCTTGAAATTTGGCCTCAGCTTTCTTACCATCGAAACCAATTACTAAAGCCATTTTCTCTGCCTGTGAATACCTAGTTTCAGCTGGAAAGAGAGTCATGCTGGTATAGTATACCGGCCTATGTATCCTGTCTTCTGTCCTGACTAGAACTGAAATTACTGTTAACTCTGTAAGGGACAAGTATAGGTGGAGCATTTCTCCCATTTTAGGTTTTGAGAGGCTGAAAGCCTTTCCTAAGTATTCTTTGATCTTAAGGAATGCCCGTTCACACTCTTCATTCCATTCAAGCCTCTTCCCCTTTCTGATCAATTTGAAAAAAGGAGCACATCTATTTGTGGCCTTCGAGATAAATCTGTCCAAGGAAGCTAAGCACTTTGTTAGGCGTTGTACCTCTTTCAGTGTCCTTAATGAAGTCATTTTTTGAAGGGCTTGGATCTTCTCACAATTCACTTTGATCCCTCTCTGTGAACTTGGAAACCAAGAAACCTTCCTGAAGGAATCCCGAATAGGCACTTATTCAGATTTAACTTCATCTGATACCTTCTCAGAACATCGAATGTGTCACCCAAGTCCGAAGCGCGCATGTCTGTCGAGATACTTTTGGTTAACATGTCGTCTATGTAAACTTCCATGTTTCTTCCTATTTGACAAGCGAAGATCCTATTGACCAATATTTGATATGTTGCCCCTGAGTTTTTTAGCCCAAAGGGCATTTCTATATAACAGTATAGGTCCTAATTAGTAGTGAATGATGTTTTTTCTTTATCAGCTTTATTCATCCGGATCTAATTGTATCCGGATTAGTAGTGAAAGCTATTTTTTGGTAGGCTTTGTTCAGATCGGTGAAGTCCACGCACATTCTCCATTGGCCATTCTTCTTTTGAACCAAAACCACATTTGCTACCCACTTTGGGTAGTTGATTTCTCGTATCTATCCCACAACGAGTAACTTCTCCACCCCCTGCTTAATTGCCCGACTTCTCTCGAGGTTGAAAGATCTTCTCTTTTGTATTACAGGTTTCATATTTGGATCCACTGCCAAATGGTTTGATATTACTCCGGCATATATCCCCGCCATGTCTTCATGACTCCATACGAACACATCTTTGTATTCATTAAGTAAATCAATAAGATATAGCTTGATCTTTTCTTCTAAGTTGGCCCCAATTTTGACATTATTATTTGGTTCATCTTCCTTCAAGACCACCTCCTCTATGGGTTCACTCTTTGATGTCTCCGACTCTTCCCTTGGATCAAACTCGAACAACAGTAATTTCTCTTGCTTGGTCTGATTTGGATGTGTTAAGGTGCATACTTGGTGTACACTACTATCTCTGTCTTTGTAAACCGAGAGGTTAGCTCTTCTGGCCATCTCTTGTGACCTTTTGATTGTTCCTACTCCCCATTCAGTTGGGAACTTGATCATCAAAACGTAAGTAGTTGTTACTGCCTTTGTTTTGTTCAGGAAAGGTCGACCCAATAACGCATTGTAGGGCCAGTTGTCAAGATCTACCACTACAAAGTCGAGTAGCACCGTTTTTTTACAAGGTGCTACTCCAATCTTCACGGGTAGTTTAGCTATCCCAAGAGACCTAACCTCGACTCCTTCGAATCATTTGAGCGGGGAATAGAAAGGTTGCAAGTCTTTTCGATCTAATCTGAGCTGATCATAAACAGCCACGTTGAAGATGTCCGTCGAGCTACCATTGTCTACCAATATCCTCCTGACTTCTCTATGGCTAATGCAGACACTAATGATGAGAGCATCATTTGGTCGGACGTCGACCCCATGTGAATTAGCTTCAGTGAATATTATTGGGTCTCATCCTTCTTTTATTCTCTTCAGATCGAGATCGATGGAGTTAATGTCAAAATTCTGTCTTGCTTCCACCGCTTCTCAGATTTCTTGAGTCCGCTATCGGTTACTTTTCCAGGTTGGTGGTCCTCTGAAAATGGTCTGTATCACTCCATTTACCTCGGGACTGGCCCTTTTGTTGCAATCAGAATTATCATCCCCCGTCTTGGTCTCTTTCTGAATTTCTGACTTTTCATCTTTCTTCAGGATTATATCTTGCAGATTTCCTTCTCGAATGATGGTCTCTATATAGTCTCTAAGCTAGGAACATTTGGAGGTATCATGTCCGGTTTCTTTATGGAACCTGTAATATTTCGTTGTGACTCGCCTAGCAAATTAGGACTGCCGACGTGGCTCCTTCACCAGATTCTTTTCCTCTAATATCACCAAAATCTCTTCCTACTTTTTCTGAAGTGGGGTATAGTTCGTATATTTTCCTCGGAACTTTTTTGGGTTTTGGTCAATATTACGTCCACTTCCCCCATCTTTGCTTTTTTCTTTGCTATTTCCTTTCTGCTTTCCTCTATGGTTATGTACCTTTGAATCGGTATCTTTCTGTTCGAGTCTCCCTCCATGCATGTAGCAACCTCCTGTTGCTAACTCCTTTTCTTCGGCTAATACATATCCTCCAGCCATATCCATCATGTCTGCATATCTCGTTAATCAAGCTCTCCTTAAGTCGAATGACAGTTGCCCGTTCTGTAAGTTATTTATGAATGCAGCAATTATTGCTTCGTCATTTAAACTGCCGATTTCTAAGACTGCCTGACCAAATCTCCCTAGGTACTTTTTTAGTGACTCGTCTTTCCCTCGCTTTAGTTGAGAAAGGTAAGCAACTGACTTTTTCCTATGCTCATTACATAGGAATTGTCTTGAAAAGCTTCTGCTTAACTCACTGAAACTCCCAATACTTGTCGGAAGAAATCTTCCAAACCATCTCGAGCCTATGTCTCCAAGAGTTTGTGGAAAGTTGAGACAGAACAAAGGGTCGCTGTGGGCATATTGGGCCATACTGTTTTTATATCGTCTGACGTGTTCTTTGGGATCTGTATCCTTCTTGAATTGCTCCACATGTGGCATTCTGAATCTCTCCAGGAAGGGGGTTCGCAGGATGTCCCTAGTGAAAGGGCTGTCAGAATCATCGTCAGACAATTCATTATATCCATACCGCATGATCATTGCATCCATCTGGCATATGTTATTCTTGACTTCCTGGTTCAAGCTCTTAATTACGATATCTATATCACCCACCGGTTCTCCTCGATGGTCGACCCATTGAGTGACTATCAAACCTAACACCATCTCCTCTTCATCTTGCCTCCGAGCCTTATGAGTTAACCCTTGTAAGCATATGGTTCCATGGTGCCACTTTCGATGACGTCGATCGTTGTCCTCTGATGACGATGACCGATCTCTTCGTCGATCATATTTATGGTGCCTATCATGGCCTACCTGACGGTGACTTCGCCTTTGGCGCGGCCTTTGTTTTACGAGTGTTTCATAATCCCTGCTCTGGTTATGTGTCGTACCCCTAGTCTAATTGATTGGACTTGAATTCCCAACAGCTAATAATGCATCTGGTCCCGGGCCAACTACAACCGATCGGAGCCTAAGAGGTGGTGGAGGACTTGATTGGTGTGTCTGTCTTGTAGCCAATAAGTCTACTTCTTCTTTTGCCATATCCATCAATAACTATTGCAGTGCATCGTGGAAATGACGTGTTATGTCCTCACTGGTAGTAGGGATCTATTGGATACCAGCCAGGGGTGCTGGTTGGTTCCCAGTGGTTGTAATGGGATCTCGTGTGGTCCCGCCTATATGAGCATTATCTGGAGATTTCTGGATATCCCTGGGACTGTCTTTGCTTCCGCTACCAGTCATTGCTTAAACAGATCGGAGGTTCAAAGTGCCCTCTTTTTAGCGTCATTTTTTGAAGTCGATTTCTAGATGGATGAGAAAGTCAACAACGTTGGATTTTGTTATGACCTGTCAAAAGAGAAAGAGAAAGAGAATGTAATGTAAAAAATAACACGAGTTGACTTGGTAAAACTCTGATGATCGGAGAAACATTCACGGGTGGTTGAATGCACAACTAAGCTAAATCCCCTATTTAAATGAAGAATTACACCACTCGATCTCTCTTGCCTCTCTCTTGTAATGATTACTCTTTTGAGTCTGTTTTTCTATTCTGTCTATGTCCTCTTTTACAATGTGATTAAAGGTCTATTTATATGTGTATAGAACTCTAATCTTTGTTGCACAAGTATGGAAAATAATTTGTATTTAACTATGACTGGTTTGCTTATTGAATTCATCTTTAACTTCTTTCTTGTTTCAGAGCTCGTGTGGAGATCGAATGGATCTCTAATGGTATAGTCCATTTCAGACATATTTCGTTATCGATGTGCAGTTTTCTTGAAGAAGTAGAGTTGTCGCTTGATTTGGACTTGTTTCCTGTTTGGTATTTTATCCTTCTAGAAACTCTTTTGTCATGGAGGCTTTACGTATTGGAGTATGGTTCTCGGGCTTCCCCATGTGTGTGAATCATATGTTGAACTTCTTTACTCGGGTTTCTTGTGTTGTCCCGAGTAAAACATAATGTGTCGAGTACTTGTATTCAGACTCACTCGGGTTCTTGTTCCTAGATGTCTTGGATGGTCTTCTACATGCCAACTCGGATATCTATCTGGTAACCTTTTTTAGGGACTGTCTTATATGTCTGTGACGTGCATATTCAGTTAAAATATACATATAACAATAATAATTAAACTATAAATGTTATAAGATTTGTTAAACTAGAAATTACTTTATTAATAAGAAATGATTGTCAAATACATTATTACACTCTTGCTATTGAGCACATCTGATGATCAGTTATCTTTCATATTTAAGCAATATGAAGATTTGAAATGAGACACATTTATATATATATATATAAAGAACCGAAGTGGTATCTCTACTTTGTATGAGAATAACTTTCATTTGGAAATTAATCAATATAATAATATACAGATTGTGCGTTATAAACTATCAGAAGATTAAATGATTTAAATAGAGGATTAATCAAAATCAATATTAATCTCTGAATGATATAGAAGTCTTATTTTAGATCGTGTCAGAGATGCAATAAGGAGATATACTACACAATCAAATATCTTTAAAATGTGAGCAAGTCAATGACCAATTACCAGTTACAATGGTGTTAACGGGAAATTTGCTCAAGATGAAAAATTCCAACTAACACCCTCAAGACCACTACCACAGATGTGGTGGCCGGAGTCAGTACCTTTGATACCTAACCTGCTTAGATTGAAACAGATGTTTAAATGACAATAGCAAATGAGAGCTTTATTATTGAACACTCGTGATATACAGAAATTCCTCACAAACACTCACAACCTCTCTGGGACATAGGAAGGTGGCAACTTCGTGCTTGTCGAATAGTAGATACCATGACAGCCGTGTTCTGATCACAGAATTTAAGCTCGATGTAATTCTTTCTTCCTTTTTCTCTTTTTCTTGCTTCTTGTTTCGTCTATGTTTGGCCTTATTTATATCCGGTCCAAGTAGGTTTAAACTCGTAAATATCCCGCCACAATCCTATGAATCCGTTCTCCCCTTATCGAGCGGGATTCGTTATTTTGAAAGCTATTGACTTTGAATTGATAACGGATTAGATGATATCTTGGACGAGGATAAGTTTGTTTCCTTTTCGGAATCAAACTCTTGACTTACACGTACGTGAAATTAATGTTGGTTATAACATAGATACAATCTTATGAGTATTCGTGGCATGATTCTTTATGGAGGTTATTAAGTTAGTTGTGTGTTGTCCTGTAGAGCGAGGTAAACCCATGCTTTGGTTCTGTTCTCAGAAGCTCGGGAATGAACTCATGGGCACTTACTAGGGGTAGTGTAGTTCATGAGAGATTCATCTTTCATGCCTAACGGGGACATCAAGCTTTTTGAGAGGTTGGTGGGATACTGGCTTAGGCTACGAGTCGAACCTAACCTCGGGAAGCCTTGGTCTGAAAGGAGCTCACTTTTGTTTGTGTCGGGCTTCGCTTCAAGTGCTTCCTGAGCTCGTGAGATCTTTTCTCGCTTTCACGGGGTGGTTTTGGAGCCCGACACTAGGAACCGAGGTTCCGGGATAGGTGATCTTGCGAAGCCCGGATTCTAGTGTAAGCGTGTGGGCTCGACCTGGACTTGCCTAGCTTCACTCCTGATAGCTCTGATGCCGTATGATCCTTCCTTGATTCTGCAGGCTAGCTCTAGGGCTTTCCCGAGGTCCTATGAATAGCAATTTCTGGCTTTAATTGGAGCTAGGAGAGTGGAAAATTTATCTTTGACCCCTAGCAAAAATTTTCCTATTAACAGAAGTCCTCTCTGACTTGAACACCGGAGGTAGAGTTGGGGTTGGAGTCAGATTCACTATTTAATTGGGAAATTTGTTCGTTACGAGATATTTACTTAGAATCTCGAATGAAATCGTCTTATTAACTGCTCATGTGACGTGTCGAACTTGGATTGGTATGCTCCTCGAAGTAAACCGGTTGTGTTACGACCCTTTCCGTGGCTCGAGGTGATCTTTCCGAGGTTATCACCGTCGTCATTACAACCCTAACCTCTATTTAACATTAAGTTTACTACCGTTTCCTCACCCATTCTTTTGATTTTGAATTTTCAGATTTCCTCTCTTGCTACCTTCTATCGATTTTAATTTGTCTTCAAACTCCAAAACCTATTCTACCATGTCGAAGATCAGTCATGAGTCCATTGACTCCCTTGTTGAAGGCACAAAGGTCTCCAGTCTCACCCATGGAAAACGGGCTTGATGGGACCTAGGCGAGGACGACTCTCCTCCGTCCCCGTAACGTCATCGATCGAACCGGAATGTAGCCATCGGAACTGGGTTTTCTAACCAACCGGATAACCCCCTAAACTTGGTTCATAAGGACACCAGCGAAGAGAATATGGTCGGTGTCGCTGGAAAGGACCAAGTCATGGTCCTCGGTTCTTCCCTAGAAAGGCGTCCTCCAAATGATTTTCGGATCATTCCAGATTTTACCGTTGACCCAAAGTTGATCAGCCGCTTGAGGTCCAAATACGGCATTCCTAACAGTGTCTCTCTAACAGTCCCTCACAAAAATTAGGATGTCTTTGATCCATCCAAAGGCATGCTCCCCATCCATGTTGCGGTCTTCGAGAGCAGGGTAAGGCTCCATTTTCATCCTACCCTTCGGCGGGCTCTCAACGCTCTTCAGCTAGCTTCCCTCTGGTTAACACCCGGCTTATGGAGGCACCTGATTGGCTTCCTCGTGTTGTGGAGGGAGCAGTGTGAGCTAAGGAAGATAACCAGGGAGCCCTGGGCAGAGGAGCTTGCTTTTTTTTTCGAACTGGGAGCCTGGCTAGGGTCCCCCGAGGTCAGTTTTACGCCAAGGCCAAGAACAAGTTTAATTTCATCATCCCTGGAGCTTCAAGGAATAACCGGCCTGGAAAGAAGAATGGATGGGGGAGCACGATCTTTATAGGTGGGCATGAGTTCGCGGTTCCAACCTCCTTCAATGATAAGCCCTTTTGGGACCGAGATTCCTTGCCTGCCAAATCTAAGACGGTGCTGAAAGCCATCCTTGCCAGGAACTACTTGAATATGAAATTCCCGACTGTTGACCCTTTTGATCCTAGTTGGGTAAACCGATATCTTCGAATATCCGACGTTGCTCCTCATAAGTACCTTGAACCATTAAGCTTTTGGGTCATTGAATGGTTCAGTTCTGATGGCTTTACCCTATTTTTTTAACTGTTTTCGTTGTTGCTCCAGTTTTTCGCAAAGCCCGGCAAGCTCAGACCCCTCCATCTCTTACCAGATCATCCCAGAGAACCTTATTGGCTACCTCGAAGAAATGAGGCCAACCCTTTTAGCCTTTACTTCGCCTGCTCCTGCTCCTGCTCCATCGCCTTCCAA
This sequence comes from Dipteronia dyeriana, assembly GCA_032871835.1. NCBI lineage: Eukaryota > Viridiplantae > Streptophyta > Magnoliopsida > Sapindales > Sapindaceae > Dipteronia > Dipteronia dyeriana. The sequence continues at coordinate 86,273,791 of CM065298.1, forward strand.
GATGAGATCTAAGATGGTTATTCTCTTATCGCTGGCTGCTAAAGCTCTAAATCGAGGAGGGCTTACTCTCTAGACTGATGATTCGACCACCTTTGTCCCCTCGTCAGTGGCCCCCACTACATCTGCTGCTTCCTCAGTTACATTACCCACCTCTTCAGCTGATCCCTCCGCGTCTCAAGTAGTTAAGGCTTCAGAGGATCCCAAGGCTGATATTCCTGAGATTCCCCCTACTCGCCCCCACCATCAACCGGGCTCGGTTGGTCAAGACGAAGTTTTGAAGAAGTTTATTACGTCTTGCCCTGGTGGCAGGCATTTTAGGATGGCTTTCATGCATGTGGACAGTCTGATTACCAAGGGTCTGCCATTCTGGCCAAGGTAGTCATTTCCTTTATTTTCTGTGATTGCGAGCTTTGATCGCTTTCTAACATTTGTTTCATACTTTGCCGGCTTTCAAGTTCAATGTAGCAATGGGTATCCTTTCTTCGAGATCAGGCAGCTAGGGCTGAAGCTGAGGCTGATCGAGCCATAGGATTGATGGCGCATGCTCAATCCTTGGTCTAGGAGATGACTTCCTACCAGAGGGGAATGGAAACACAGCTGGCTGAGCTTCAGTGCCACCACGAGAGGCTGAAGAGGTCTTTTGATCAATAAACTCTTCGGCCTAAGCGATGAGCCAGCCAGCGGGATGATTAGAAGGAAGAGGCAAAGGCACTGGATGCTGAGAACCAAGCTCTGTAGGCCCAAGTTGCCAAGCTTCAGGCTGAAATGGAAGCCTCTTTCAGCGATGGGTATTTCTATGCCTTCTTCTAGGTCGTGGAAGCCCTCACCCTTCTCTTTGACTTCTTCAGCATCACCGACTGGGATAGGGAAGACATCATGTCTCTGGTTGCAGAGATGTCTCGCCCCAAAAATGACGAAGCGGGTCTTTCTACTGGAGACGGAGCTGTGAAGCAGCCTGAAATACCATATCTACCTCCTCCTGTCCCGACCTTCCCTGCGTCAGGTCCTGGAGAATCTTTAAGTGGGGTTTAACCCATGGAGCTAGAAGGATGAGAGATCATGCCAGAGTCAATGGCCAATCTTTTTAATGTTGCCATACCACTTGAGGTCATAACGGTGATCAGTGAGGTCTTGGAGAAGGATCCAGCTGAGCAACCAGAAATCGAGGGGCATCCTCAGGGAGAGGTGGCTAACCAGGATGAATGACCACCAGAAAGAGGCACAGAGGCGAGGTTCATCCTAAGAAAGAGGAAGCTGGAGGAAATCATGAGGATGTACAAGTTTGAATCCATCTTTTTGAAACTTGTTCTGAATGCCCGAAATCGGGGGTGGGCATCCTATCTTTAGTCATGTTTGATCATCATCATCATACATTATTTTTTTTTTGTAGCCCAGAACCAGGGGATGGGCTCCCTGTTCGATTGCTGTAGCCTTACCGGGGGATAGGCTCTCCAATTCATTAA